>CM042983.1:7834482-9309482 GCA_023678885.1 Pogostemon cablin
TAGTCTGCGTTGTGGTAGCGCAAACCTTTCACCTTCTCTACGAATGAACACTCCCTTGCCTTCCTTTAGTTTTCAATCACTATTGCAACCCATCCTTCCATCTGCCGTGACGAACTTGAGGCATTGATGTAAGGTGGATGGGATGGCTCCACGCGTGAATCAATGGGTGTCCCAGAATGCAGTTATATGTGGAGGTTTGGTCCAGCACCTTAAATGTCAGCCATTTTTGCATCCGATCTTTCCGTCTGATCCTTCTAATTGTACAGATAGATCCACCTCCATGGTTGGTCTGGTTAAAGCGTTGCCGAAACCCTTAATTTTATCGCCACAAGGTCTCACCTTGTGATGACTTTTCTCCCCTATATTTTCAAACACATCCTTGAAGATTATGTTGGCATACGCACTAGTGTCCACCAGACACCCACGTACTTTCACTCCAGATAATACAGGCAAAATAACCAGAGGATCTGCGTGTGGGTTACTTACCCCGTAAAAATTCATCTCTGTGAAGAAGATGTCGGCCTCCGTTATTCCTTTTGTTTTCGATGTCAGCGACCAGACTTGAGGGATTTGTTGGCTTAAATCTCTTAGCTCCGTTTTCCTCCTCATTTTTGAGGTTGTTGTGAGCGCTTGTGAGGTTTCGATATATGGGACTTCCTCGGTAGATTCCATCATATGTATTTTCCCTGGTCTATCGCCTCTTGGGCCTTATTCTCCAATCCTATCGAATACTGGCGGTCGGCCTGGAGGCGGAAGAGGTAGAGGTATCACTCTTCTGTTCCTTTCTCTGTCCTGGGACCTCTGTCTACCCGGAGGAGGAGGAGATTAGCGTCTCTCCAATACACCCTCGGCCTCGGCTCCTACAGTATTCCTCCCAGTCTTCCTTATTTGAACAGCTTCCATAACTCCATGATCAAGTCTCGACATTGGTCAGTATTATGACCATGCGTTAAGTGATACATGCAGTACTTCTGAGGGTTAACGAGTTTTGAAGTCTGCAGGACATGTCTCGGCAGCTGAAGGACCTGTTGATTCTTCATATAGTAAAAGACCTTGGATAATTCAGGTTGGTACCTGACTTCAACTCTTCGTACATCTGCTATACTTCGGTGTCCTCCGTAAAGTGTTTGAATGTAGCCAGTGCCTTATACTCTTTTGCTTCTCCGGTGTTCGCCTTCTTTCTACTCGGTTCTGCCGAAGCACTTTGGCCACTTTCCTTTTTTGCCATTTTGGATGTCCTCGGCCTGAATGTATTCGTTTGAAATCACTGTGAAAGCTGCATAAGATGCAGGCGGTTTGAGTTGCACAGCCTTCTATAGGCTGGTTTCCGGATGTAGTGCCCACATCACCGTGATGAGACATGCCTCGTCTCCATAACCTCTCCCATAGATCTCTGTTCATTGAACCTTTTCAGAAAATTTCTCAGGCTTTCCGTAGACCTCTGGCGAATATTAGCAAGTTTGAGTTTCGGCTTCTTAGGGGCTCCCAGGTAAGAATACTGCATCAGGAACGCCCCCATCAGCTCTGCCCATCCTTAATGGACGCTGCTGGAATTGCCCTGAACCATGCATGAGCTTTGTTTCCAAGAGTCAAAGGGAACCTTCGGCATAGTGTGACTTCATTCGAACCCTGGGCTCGCATCCACATCAGATATTTTTCAATGTAGGAATAAGGACCGTAATCACAATCGAAGACCAAGCTCGGCAGAAATTTAACTTTATGTTGTCTGGGTGCGTATCTGTTTTCTGTCGGAAAAGGTGAGGGGGCCACTGCCTGCTAGAGAGCTCCACCCATTCCCGATATTTTTCTCTCCAGGTCGGCCAAACACGTGCTCACCTCATCGTTCACCTAGGCTTGTGGATTCCTTGCTGGGACATTCGGAAATGCTCCCTCATTCTCTGACCAATCTTCTAAATAGGTCTCTGCTTCTCTCGCCCTTCTACAGGAACAAGGTCTCATGCTCCTCCTACTTCTCGGCCGGAATTGCTCTACCTAAAAATACTTTCTCACGTGAGGTCTTGGCTCTCCTATGAGTATTGCGTGGGTGATGCATAAAAACCTTGATCATGTTGCCCCCGACCCCTATTACGCCTTCTTTGCCCATTCCTCTGATGAACAGGAAATGGTGAGGGGTTTAATGATTGCGCCTTCTTTGGGATAGGGATGGTGTTCTCCTGGGACCTTCCTCTTCCATAGGTACCTCCTGGGTTAGTGGGCGACCTCTCCTTTGACCCTGTGGGTGATTTTAAGGGGCTTCTTTCTGTCGGGGTATTTCCCTAGATGGGGGATGACCTGTCTCTTGTCCCCTTCTGGATCTTGGTGTTCTTCGAGTTGCCTCTTCTCTTGGCACCTCTCTAAGTGGGTGGTTTCTCACGTTTTGACTCCTTCCAGGCTGTGGCTGTCTCCGAGCTTCCATCTCCCGTCGACGGAAGTACTCGCTATGTCCTCCTTACTGTGGAGTTTCGTTCGCACTTCCCTCTCCCTTGCATTCCTCTTTCGTATAAAGTTAATAGTTTCCCTTGCATCACCTCCACTGTTCACCATGTGCTTTTCCTTCCTTGCATCTCTCCTTCTTTCCAGATATTCCCTCAAATTGCTCTGGCTTCCTCTGTGAATGCCATTAAAGCTCAACCTTACCGGTTGAACCGGGGGAGCTTCTGTGGCGTATTCGTCGATGACCTTTCTTATCTTTTTATTCATTTTCTTTGTTTTCTATAGATCCCCTAAATTGGGGATGGGGATGGATCTCCATGGGTTGTCGTTCCTATAGCTGGTGCGCTAATTTGGACATTATTCCCACTTCTCGTTACGATCCTTTGGGCTCTGGAACACTCTCTCATTTCTTCATTCCTAGGGGTTATCAAACCTTCTGCTCCCATCTCTCAACAAGAAAACAGAGTAAGAAAGCTAGAACGTAGCGATTCTCACAGACGATGCCAACTGTTGGTGCGTGTTCTTAGCTAGTTAATTTTAAGATTAAGGAAAAAGATAAGGTTGTGTAACTGAGCTAAGAACGATCACAATCAAACATAATAAACTAGTAAATACGTGAGAGATAGGGAATCTGACCAAAGACCTTAATCAATTTTATTACTCTTCTCAAGAACAATACTCATAAATCCTCCCAATTACAAGTGTAATGTCTAGTATGAGAATGAGTAACCTACTTCTCTCCTGTGAGAGAAGCTATTTATACTACCGACAAGCCTAACGATTGTCCAATCCCGTGGCGCCACTTGGACGAAGACAAGCAGTCATAAATGGAGCTGGTCGGTATATCGACGACTTTGGGGCTAGTGCAAGGTACCACCAGATGTCTTGCAGAACACAGCAGGTCTCCTTTTGTCCTTTGATTGCCTCCCATTGAGTACGGATGAAGAGGGATGTACATATCATGTGTTGTCTTCTAGCTGGGAGTGTTGCACAAGACATCCTTTTTTTACTGTTATTCTTGTCATCTAACCTGCCATCACTAGCCGTTCTTACAGTATGTCTGTACTTTGCCCCGCAAGTCTGATAATCCCTTTATCCATCAGATAGATGGGTTTTCGAGGCTATGCTATCCGTCCGAGTCCCTGAACTCCTACTTCGACTTTGGAGCCGAGGTTTCCTGCCAAGATGTCTCGACCACCTATTCCCTTGGTGGGCTTCCTGTCTCTCGGCCCTCTCTTTGTCTCGTCTCCTTGGGTTCTTCGACCCTTTAAGGATGGGCTTGTTTCTTGGACCGTCCTTTGGGCCGTCGTCATTCCATAAATCACCATTTATTCTTATCCTTGGGCCTCTCCGTGGTCGGGCCTTTTGCTTGTGGTGGGCTAGTTTGTTGGGCTTCCGGCCCATTTAGTATGGGGGATATAATACCCATAACAATGGTATAATACTGAGTTTATAAAAATTATCTTTATTATAGATTTTATTAATTTTTAGGTAATATAATCTTGTGAGTAATAAATATCTATACATATATAAAAGTAAACCTAAACTTCTACTTTTTTTTTAATTTTTTTTTCAATTTTACTCTTTTTAGAAATAATTCAATTTTAATCTTAACCGTCCAATTAATGTTTTTAATTTTAATCATAAAAATTAATTATACTATTGATTTTATTATTTAAATTTTACTTTTTTATTTTACAATATAAATTTGGTAAATATGGGTGATATTTTTGACATATTTGACTAAGTTTTAATCAATATAACAAGTAATATATTTTAATTTAATCGATATATACTATCAAATCTTTCAAAACAATCTTTGGTAATTTTTCACATTTTTCCTTAGGTCGTTGATTGATTTCAATCACGATCGTTCATTCTTTCAAATAATTCTATATAAACATTTTTATTACCTTTCTTTTTTCAAATAATTCTATATAAACCTTTTTATTACCTTTCTTTTTTTTTCCTTTTGGTGCTTCTTCTTTTTCTTCTCTATTTCACTATCGTTCATTTTCCTTGGAGGTATCATTTTTTTCTTTTATCTTATGATTTATGGTTTTCCTTCGTTTTTATTGTTTTCTTTATATTTTATAAAATCTATTTTTATAATTTTTTTAAACCTTATTGTTCATATTTTTATTTGATCTTATTTGCTGCTTCAATCATAAAAAAAATCATCAAGAGTGATGAATTTGGAGAATCTAGAATTAATTTTAGAAATTTTAGAAATGGAGATTCAAAGCACAGGTCAAATATATTTTTTATTTAATCTTTTGGATTAATGTATGATATTTATTTTCAAAATTTTATATTTTATTTTAATTTTTCATTCAATTATATTTCCATTAAGATCGTCTCTATAAATATTCTTTTAATTTAATCTTTAAGATTAATGTATGAAATTTATTTTCAAAATTTTTTTATTTATTTTTATTTTTCTTTCAATTTTATTTTGATTAGGATCGTCTTCATAAATATTATTTCAATATTTATAATTTATTATATTAAATAATATTTTATATTTTATTTATCCATATTTTATTCAATTAAAAATAAAATATAAATTATAGTATACTATATATATTTTTTAAGAAACAATAATTAAGTTTTACAGAGAAATTATATTTATTTTTTTAAAAATAAATAGATATCAATTAAAATAAAATAATTTTAATATAATTAATAATAGAAAGTTAATATATACTCTATTTATCTTAAATACCGAATTAAATTAATGTTATAAAAAATAAGTGTATAAACCATGGGATTTAATTTATAAATATGTAAAGATGTGAGAAATAAATAAAGAAAAAGTAAAGTGTCTAGTATGAGTCAGGGAAATACTTGTCACCTCTATTGACTATAAACAAGAAATATAAACTCCTTATGTTACACGTTTACTTCTACTTTTTCACATATAGATTAAGAGATGTAATATTTTAATATGCAGTGAGGTGAGAGAAATAATATTTAACGTAAAGTGAATAGTTGTATTAGTATGGTAGGTGGATCCTATATGGAATAATTAAGGTTGTATTTGGATGAAAGTATTTGAGGAGTGATTTATAAATCCTTCCCTCAAATCCCTCCATCATGTTTGGATAACATTGAAATCAATGGATTTATAAATTCAAGATTTTAAATCAATGGATTTGATTTTGAATTTTTTTAGTTATTTTTTAATGGATTTAAAATCCTCACTGAAACCGTGTCATTTGAAATCCTTTCGTTGTTGTGTGATTGATATATTAATATATAAAATTAATATATAAAATTAATAAATTAATTAAAAAATATTTAATATTAAATATATATTTTTCAATGTTTTAAACTCTATCATCCAACCTGTCCCCTATCCCCCCAACCCCCCTACCCACCCCCACCCAATTTTTTTTTTTAATTTTAAATTTTTAATATTTGAATAATAAAAATATTACCACCCTACCCTACCCTACCCCCTATCCACCCCCACCCCACCAACACCACCCGCCCCAGCCCCAAAAAAATTTTTTTATAAAATTTTAAATTTTAATATTTAAATAAATAATAAAAATATTATCACCCAACCTACCCCTATCCACTCCCCTCCACCTACCACCATCAGAAAAAAAATTTTTATAAAATTTTAGATTTTTATATTTAAAAAAATAAAAATATTACCACCCAACCCATCCCCTCCACCACCCCCACCCCACCGATACCCCACCCAAAAAAAATTAATAAAATTTTAGATTTTATTTTTTAAATATTAAAATCTAATTTTTTTTAAAAAAATTGGTGGGTTAGGGGTGGGTGGATAGATAGGGTGATAGGATTGGGTGGTAATATTTTTATTATTTAAATATTAAAAACTAAAATTTTATATAAAATTTTTTTTTTTGGATGGGGTAGTGTTGGGCGGGGGGTGGGTGGGTAGGGGTAGGGCTGGGTGGTAATATTTTTTACTATTCAAATATTAAAAATTTAAAATTTTATAAAAAAAAATTAGAGGGTGGGGTGGTGGATGGAGGTAGGTGGGTGGTAGAGTTCCCTCCAAAAAAATTATTTTTAATAAAAATTTGGTTTTTAATATTTAATATAATAAATTTTAATATTTTTATTTATTATATATAAAATTCTATTTTAAAAAATAATTTTTGAATTATGGATTTGAAATCCTTTCAAAGATCCATAATTTATTCAAACAGTGGAATTCAAATGCATTGATTTAAAATCCAAGGAATTTAAAATCCACTCATTTTCAAATCCATGGATTTGAAATGACTCAATCCAAATACAGCCTAATTGTTTTGTGTGGGGGCAACTTAATTAAAAAATAAAATATGGAGTAAACTTTAACTTGGGACAACCTAAAATGGAAGATGTAAATTTTAACGTGGGACGGAGTGGGTATATTTTTATTAACTTTTATTTAAGATTACTAAAATTTATTTAAGTAGGAAATAAAGTAAAAGGTGTAATAATTCTTAATTTTTTATTTGTAAGAAATGGCATTTTTATAAATAAAATATGTTTGAGATATTATATTATTTATTCCAGTATTTTTCTTGGGTGTGAAACTTTCAATTGGATGCCTAAGTGAGGAAAATGTGAAGTCTTAATAATAATTGTACAGTAAATAATAATTAACATTATTTATATTTAATATATAAATATATAATATTAATTAATCCACATATGATGTTGTGGATAAGAGAGAGAAAGGAGTTAAAAGTTAATTACTTAACTTCTATCTTTTGGGAAATTAAATATACTTCGCTCAGGCAGTTATGGGAGACGTTCAATACGCAAACACAGAATTCAGAATACACTGAATGCATTAGTTTTCTCTGTGTGTTTTCTCTCCCGAATTCACGATTCAAAATCCAGTTCTTCATATTCTTCAGTTAATGGCATATCGTGAAATATAATCTACAACCCCGTGTTGTAAGATTTGATTCAGAGATCACAATTTATTCGTGATTACTAAATCGATTCGTAGACGATCAACTCATTTCTTCCGCTACAATATAAATTCTACGGAGAGATATTAGTGAAATTACTCTCCGTGCATGTTTGATTGAGTTTATGTGACTTTAAGTTTTCCAACCATAATAATCACTATTACCCCAACGAGAAGTATGATCCATTTTCATGACAATTGTTATTTTAATTATCTTAAACAAAAATAAATACTACATAAATAAAACCTGCTATATCGGAATTTTACTTCAAAGAATAACTTCTATTACGTGTAAAGAATAATCGTCATGCATAGTATAAAATATCATAGTAGAATAAATTCTCCATCTAATTCGTCTCCCCTTAATAAACAACACTTTAAAAAAAAATCAATGTTTTCTCTGCGTACTTAGGAAGAAAGTTATAACGTCACACGTCAAATGTCACAAAATTAACAAAAACAAAATCATTGGAATTATGTAGGTTATTCCAAGTTAAATATTATTACGTGATTTACTCAACTTAGATCCAAAAGAGCTGGAGAAATATAAGTCTTAGGTAGGAAAATGAAAATAGGCTTACTAGCTACTCCCACCGTCCCAAAGATATTGACACACTTTCCTTTTTGGGTTGTCCCACATAAATTGACATATTTCCTTTTTAAGAACATGGGACCCACACAAAAACAATTTATTTATTTACATGGACCCACACACCCATCACACTCACCACTAATACAACTACCCACTACACATTAAATATTATTTCTCTCACTTCACTTTATATTAAATTATTATACTCCTTAATCTCCGTGCCCAAAAAAAATGTGTCAATACTTCCGGGACGGAGGGAGTAGGATATAAAATTAATCTGTGTTACTACATTTATTGGCCATAGAGTACACAAAATTCCTTTTGGTAGAAAAGTATGTGGAAATTTAAATACAAATTATTTAATTCTGTATTATATGTACACTAATCTACTTTCCACCTTCCTACCTCTTTCTGTTGAAAAGTATATGTTAAATTTTTTTTAACGTATGTAAAATTTCTATATTAATTTATTGACCAGTAATGTTAATTTATACGTATATATTAAGGAAAAAAACAGTGAAAAAAGTATATATTTATCTTTTTTTTTTAAAAAAAAAGAGTTATTTTTGTATTAACGAAATTCAATCCAATTATTATTTAATAAAAGGGACAAAACAACTCTTAAGTTAATTTAATAAATTATTATTTAGTAAATTTATACTCTCTCAGACTCTCAGTACCCACAGTGATGGGACAGACTTGTCTCATTAATTTTAATATATTTATTTATGTATTATTTTATTTATTTTTAAAAAAATAGATTAGAGTGAGAAAAATAATGAGAAAGATATGAAAATTAAAAGATGATGAGAGTTTTTCAGTGTAAGAGGGGTGGTTGATGTATAGGTTATGGGTACCCCTACGGGCCGACCCGGTTAGCCAGTGGGCTAGCCATATCAACTCACGGGTTAATTAGTTTGGGCAAAAAAATCCGAATATTAAACGGGTTTAAATTTCTTGATCCTAACCCTATTTTTTTAGTGTTAAATGGAACAGACTCACGATTTTCGAGCTTTTTAACAACGTTTAATATACATGTAGTAGTTGTTAAAAATATACACTACAAAAAACCTGTTTTTTAGCAACGGAATCCGTTGGTAAAATTTCGTTGGTAAAGTGGTGGTTGGTAAATTTTTAGCAACGAAAAATCAATTACGTTGCTAAATAATTCCGTTGGTAATCCATTGCTAATAATTCCGTTGGTAATTTATGTAATGATTCCCTTGGTAATTAGCAACGGATTGAATTCTATTGCTAAAATATATAATAATTCCGTTGGCATTCCGTTGCTAAAACAAAAATGTTATTTTTGTTGTTAATCCATTAGCAATTAGCAACGGATTGAATTCTGTTGCTAAATTTGATTGCTAAAAAAAATTTTTAGTGATACATGCAGTAATAATTAACCTTATTGGGCACTAGCCCATATATAAGTCCGTCTTTGATTAAAATGTTATATGAAACTTTTATAAATATTATTTTTTATAAATATAAAAATTAATGAGAAGGAAAAAAAAAACAAAAAAAAAAGAAAAGTGTGAAAATGGCTATTATAAATGAGCTGTGGAATTAAAATAAAGAATATTCATTAGTCCAAGTACACTCAAAGCAATCTTTAATTTCACACAACTTTAAACAAAAGGAGAGA
Source organism: Pogostemon cablin (assembly GCA_023678885.1). NCBI lineage: Eukaryota > Viridiplantae > Streptophyta > Magnoliopsida > Lamiales > Lamiaceae > Pogostemon > Pogostemon cablin. The sequence goes on from CM042983.1 coordinate 7,844,101, forward strand.
AAAGTGTGTTTACTCCATTTTAATATATTTAAATTTAAATTCAAACATAATAAACAACCATGTAAAACCCAGCTAGTGTGTAATTAAACCAACACATGATTTAAATTTCTTTTCAACCAAAATTAAATTAAACGACTTATCTATATGTATATATCCCCTCCCATCCTATATATATCCTCACATATTAACCACCATTTTAGTACAACACTAAATTAAACACTAGCTACTATTCTCTTTCTAATTCTATTTTTTTTTCTCTCACTTAAAATCATCTCTCTCAATCTTCACTGATGGAAAGCAGTGACACAACTATAACTACTACTACCATGGCCACTCTACCTCGTTCCTCCGATTCACCTCCTCCACAAATCGTCAGCCCGTGCGCTGCCTGCAAAGTTTTACGAAGACGATGCGTCGAAAAATGTGTCTTAGCCCCTTATTTTCCACCCCATGATCCTCTCAAGTTCACCACTGCTCATCGTGTCTTTGGTGCCAGCAATATCATCAAGTTCTTGCAGGTAGTCATCATATTATATATACATATACATATATACACACACAATATAATATATACTCCTATATTGTATGAATTGGATTTACTATTTTAATGATTTTCCTATCTTATTAATGGAGTGTTGATGTAATCAAAATGATACTTCCAAATATTTGATCAAAAGTGAAATGGATTTAATATACGTTAAAACTTGTGCACTCTATAATGTACACCCAGATATTCTTTAGTATTTATTTCTATAACCTTTTAATATAAAAATATATACCCTTTATTTTCTGAAAAATAAAAATAAAAAATTTAATAAAAATGTATACTCTTTACAATAAAATGTTGTACTCTTATTAATTAAAGTGCATATAACCTTTAAAAAAATATTATATCTTTACTCACTTTGTACACCGGACACAAGAGACCAATTAATATACATACACATGTGAATGGTGTACATATACCTAAGAATATTATTATCTACTTGTCATATAATATATATATATATATATATATATATATATATATATATATATATATATATTATAAATTTAAAATTTTATTTTTCCATTTAGAATTAAAGTGAAAATTATATTAGCAAACATGTGCGTTCTATTGGTAGTTACAGTACACTATACTATGATAGAGGGATGTGGGGAATATTTCACTTAATAAAAGCAACCATAACTCAATATTTGGACTATTTATGGAGGAATAGTGTGACATAACATGAGATCACTTGGGTGACCCGTGGTCACCCATGACCCTCTCGCATGAGAAGGTGGGAGCCCACATGTGAGGGGTGGCCCCCATCCCCTCATGTGAGAGGATCATGGGTGACCACATGTCATCCAAAAATTACCCCATATTAAAATATAGTACAATTAATATAATATGTTGAAATATGAAATATCATTTCAACAAATAGATTGAAAATGAAAGGCATCGAAAAGCACACATGATCTGATGAGAAAACTAGCACAATCATACCATTATCACCCTAAAGTCAAAGTTTTTTTTTTTTAAAATAAATAAATAAATTATTATTAGTATATTTTCATAACGCGTTGAATAAACTCTTAGCCACATGAATTTGTAATTTAACATAAACTCATGATGAGTTCTATATCATAACGATGTTGAATATAGGTATAAATGAACTAATTATATATTGACATAATTTTTTTAAAAAATTTATTTATAAATATTCAGGAGCTTCCAGAAGTACAAAGAGCAGACGCAGTAAGTAGCATGGTTTACGAAGCGAATGCAAGGGTAAGAGATCCGGTGTATGGTTGCGCAGGTGCGATTTGCCAACTTCAAAAGCAAGTGAATGATCTCCAAGAACAACTAGCAAAAGCACAAGCAGAACTTGTTAATGTCCGATGCCAAAATGCTAATCTTATGGCCTTAATCTGCATGGAAATGTCACAATCTTCTCAATCCATTGTTTCACACAATGATCAACGTTCTTTCGATGATTACCTAAGCATAGACGAACCCAACTCAGGGTTTCTATGCGAGCAATCCCTTTGGATCTGACTCGTTATTGTTAAAAAACACAAAACAGAACAACTTTAATATATATAATAGTAAATATCAAAATTGGTCCTATAAATATGAAATTTTTCAACTTTAGTCATTTTTCTTTTGTAATTCTCAATTTTGATCTTTTTTGTCTACTTTTAGTCCTTTTTGTCCAATTTTGGTCCAAATTTAATCTTTTTTGTTCAAATTTAGTTCTTTATGTTAAAAAATGTTCAAAATGGTCCTAAATGTATACACTTTAGGACCAAAAGTGGGCAAAAAATACCAAATTTTGAAAAAATGACCAAAAGTGGACAAAAACGACTAAAAGTTGATAAAAATGACCAAAATTGAAAATTGCATAAGAAAAATGACTAAAGTTGAAAAATTCAATACTTACATGACTATTTTTTATATTTATCCTATATTATCAAATTTTAGCGGGAATTATTTCAAATGAATTCTCCTAAGTTGGAGGAGGAATTTAGGGAGAAGGTAATGATATGAAATAAAGCATATATATATATATACTATTGAAATCATGTAACATAGATATATAATATAGTACTATAATTAAAGTAGTCGTTGTAAGCATAGGTTATAGTAGTTAGGTTGGTTAATCACTAATGATTATGTTTAAGGGGCAGAAGTTAATTTGTATTGTTTTATCATTCAAAAGGAGAAATGTCTTTTTCTTAGTCACATCTATTGCCTTTTCTTCAACTTTGTTGGTTACCTAATCTTCTCACTTATAATTCAACCATTTCTTTCTTTAAGTTGAAAAACATATTTAGTAATTTATTTATGTTTTAATATTTTATATAACAATTATACTTCATTCATTCCATCAAACGAGATAAAAGTGTATACAATCAGTGGGATGCGGAGGGTACATATTTTGTAATATGAGTTGGTCTCCTATGCCCGGGACACATCGTGCTTCAACGAGAACAAAAGAGTTTTAATTTTGCCTTGTAATATTATATACTCCATTTAACTTTAAAATTAGAGATGATATTCTATGCGTTTGTATCTGTATTAATTTTTAATCAATAATATATATTGTGATTCTTAATCTAATTAAAAATTCATTAATAAAGTGTATAAGTTCTTATTCAATACATACTCTCTCCGTCCCATTTCTCAATGTTTACGTTTCTATTTTGCGCGTCTCATTTCAATGTTTATGTTTTTCTTTTTGGAGTATGAAACCCACCTAAAACAATTAATATATCATCCAACATTGATGCACCTACCCACTTTACATTAAATATTATATTTTTTCACCCACTATCTATTAAAATATTATACTCTTCGTGCAAAAAGCAAACGTAAATATTGAAATGAGACGAAGGGAGTATATCACTAAAAAAATCATTTTTAGCAATGGATTGCCAACAAAAGTTCTATTTATCTTTTAGCAATGGAATGCAAACAAATTTATTGAGTATTGTTTTTACAAACATAATAATTTTCGTTATTACTTACCAACGAAATTATTAGCAACGGATTATCAATGAAAATATTTACAACGTAATAGGATTTTCATGGTAAAAATTAATTTATATCAACCACCACTTTACTAACAGAAAATTACTAACGAATTTTATTGTTAAGTCAAAATGGTAATCCAATGTAACAATGAAATTAAAGTTTTAAAAAAAATATTCGATTGATAAAAAATGGAGTACTTTTTTTTTGGTAGTTAATGTTTTATTTATCAATGTATAAATTTTGAACATGGATTCATGAATTTGAATTTGCGCAATGAATATATAAAAAAATTTGCCTTAAATGTTAAAACTACACATTCGGTACTTTCCAAATTAAAATTTAGTACATTATGTGAATAGCAGCCACTGTGGAAATGGAGTCAATTAATTTTGTTATATTATTATATTATAATAATATAACAAAATATAGTAACATTTAGGGAGACAACTTTTAAAATTTAAAAATTGCAAGTAAAAAATTCCTGCGCTAATATATAACATTAGTACGCAGAAAATTCAAAAGAGTGCGAATGTGTTGGCCACTCCTTTGGTCCAAAGGACGCATAGGAGAAAATAAAGAAAATATTTATGTCCTTGCTCATTAGTCAACGTACCCCTATTACGGAATAACGACACATGAAATACTAAACCAAAATTTAATTAATGTAAAACTCTAATTCTATAACTAATAAAATATTTAATTGGTCAAAGTCTTAATTTCATTGTTAAATTGGTTTACTAATGGATTAACAACAAAATCTGTTGCTAATTTTTCATTGGTGGCGATTGATAAATTATTAACTACGAAAATTCAATTCCGTTAGTAAATATATAATAATTTTATTGGTAAATAATAATGGATTTATTTTATTGGTAAAAATATAAATATTTCATTGACATTTAGTTGTTAAAAGAAAAATATAATTTTTATGTGCAATCAATCAATTATTAATTCGCAACGGATTGAATTCCGTTGTTAAATTAGAGTTTTTTTCTTTTCTTTTTTTCGCATTGTCTTTGAATGGATTGATTAATTTGCATGCTATTCTATTTCATTAAATTTGATGCCTATAATTTTTTTTCACTTTTATTTGAAATGAATATATGTGATATAGTGATATAGGTAGATCTATTATTAAAATATATTTATTATATAGGCAAAATATGTTTATCGATAATTAAAGTATGTTTGTTATTAGTTATATTATAATACCTACAAATTTATTTTAATGCATCACACATCATACTTGAAAAAAAATATACTATAACTTTAATTAATAAATATATTTTACTTATATGGAATATATTATAATTATATTTTAATACGTTGGAATATATTATAATTATATTTTAATACGTTTTACAACTCATCTCATATAAGCAACGTTTTATAAGTGAGACAGTCTAAATATAGTTATGAAATGGTCTAAAATCCTTGTACATTAATTAAAGAAATTTTAAAAATTTTAATCTAATGCATTTAATGAGCTAGGGTAAAATTAAAGACAAAGTCTGTTGTAAAAAGGTTATTATGAAATGGGTTGTGAGACGAGTGATCCATTATTAAAGTATCATTGTTATTTAAGTAAAGTATACTTATTATTAGTTAAAGTATGTTTTACTAAAGTATGATAAATAATGTATTAAACTATACTTTTAGGGTATTATGGTATGATTCACTACAAACTGCATACTCTAACTATCAATAAATATATTTTACTTATCTAACTATCAATAAATATACTTTACTTATATAACAATCATATTTTAATAGTGGGTTGATCCGTCTCACAATTCATCTCATATTTACATGTCTCACAAGGAGTAATTCAAAATTAAAATATTTTGAAGCAGTGGAGTAAACTCTTTTCCTTTAAATAAAAAAAAAAAAGCAAATTAATATTACAATCGGTTGTTAAAGTTTAAAATTGACATAATTACGCATGATTAATACTCATTATGATAAATATATGTTTGATATTGTATACACCCGATCAGCATGTATCATATATATACTCCCTCCTTTGATTTTTATTTTACATAGATTAATGAAGTATTTTAACGTAATAAAAAAATTATAAAATATTTTATTTGTATTAAGTAAGGCGGGCATTTTTTAAAGAAAGACTCTCTTGTGAGATGAGTTTATGTGAGACGGATAGTGAGATGGGTCAATACGTTGTTAAAATATAGTTATTATATAGATAAAATATGCTTATTAATTAGTTGTTAAAGTATGTCTATAGTGAATCATATTATAACACTTTAAAAACGAACTTTAATTCATTATTCATCATACTTTAAAAAAATATAATTTAACTACAAATTAACATGTTTTACCTATATAGCAAGCATACTTTAACAAGGAATCGACCCACCTCACAACACGTCTCACGTAATTACCGTCTCGCAAGAGACTTTGTCTTTTTGAAAATATAATGTATTAAAAGATATAGGATATTGAATGTATTTCTATTTTAAGGAAATTTGTAGAATAAAAAAAACGGTGTGTCAATTTATGTGGGAAGGAAATAATAATATTTCATTTCATTAAGCATTTCACATTTCTTTTTATCTTATTCTGTTATAATATTTTATTTTATTTATCACCAACAAATATCAAATTATCTCTAAAGTAAGTGTAAATGTGACTTTTATTAATAATTGTATAAATATAAAAAATAATGAAGTTAAATTGAGATGGAGGGAGTAACTAAAGAACTCAACACAAATAACCTCTCATCAACTTTATTTAAAAAAATAATAATATTTACACAACTTACTTTATCCTTATTTTATTATATTATCACTCAGAAAATATTGCATTAGTATCTCACAAATTTAGACAGAAAAATGAAGGATTGTGATCGATATATGCTATGATTAATGCGATTATATATTAATTATATAATGAAGAGGGAAAAAAAATTAAAAGATGGCATTTTTTTAAAAAAAATTGTTGATTGGCATTTTTCAAAGTCAAGTATCATTTGGAAAAATTTTCACAATTTCTCTATTTGTTTTATTCTTCACATCAATTATGAAGTATATTTTGATATACTATATATAGGCCCTTGTGTCCTAGGAGATAGCGTGCCCTTTACAATTTAAACTCCTAGTAATACATAGGTTTAAATAGAATAAAGAGGAGGAACGTTGTATTCCCATAAGAATACGGCGTGTCCCTGGGGACGCAGGAGCTTTTGCATATATATATATATATATATATATATATATATATATATATATATATATATATATATATATATATATATATTCCCAAAATTTTAAATGGACAGCTTCGAAGCAAATATTCAAAAAATACACAATAAGTAATTTGGAGCGGAAGAGAGTATTTGATTGCCGACAAATGCATTACATAATGTAGTTGGAAGTGAACTTAAGATTTTGAGTTCAAATATTGTAGGATGAGCGTACATAAGTCATAATCTCATTGAAAGTTTGTTTTAAGATTATCTTTGTATTTCCTATTGAGTTGGTCTTGCGTGCGCATACACCGTGCACCTTTAAAATTTAATATTATGGGTAAGGATACATTGTTTTGTTCTAAAGGGTACACATTTTAATTAATAAGAGTACACCATTTTATTTTAAAGAGTATTTCATTAATATTTTTTATATTTCTTCAGAAAATAAGGATACACATCTTTATACTAAAGAGTATACAATTTAACACAAAATTCTAAAGGCGCACGCAGTTTGCCCCGTGCGCCCGGGTGCACACAAGTTTTTGCCTTTCCTATTTTTATTCGTCTTGTAATAACTTATTATACCATAATAGAAATATCACTTTAATATTATGAGAAAATAGAAATAATAAACAAAATTCAATATTCAATACCAATTTTTATTGGTCTTGTAATAACTTACTATGCCATAATAGAAATATCATTTTAATATTATGGGAGAATAGAAATAATAAACAAAATTCAATATTCAATATTAATACCAACGTTTTTTTTTCATTTTTTGTACTTTTTTTTTACACTTTTACCTTTACTATTCAAATCCTAATATCCAATATATCCTTATGTCGGTTTTGGTGTAAGTAATCGATACGGGTATGTATAGACATCGATTCCGTGTAGGTTTGGATATCGGTAAGGATGTCGGCTCGGGTGTCGACTACTATATCAGTGCAGCGACCTGCGGTGGTGGTGCGTCGGCGATGGTTGATGGTGGGCGGCGACGATTGGCGACAGCGGGGCGGCGACGGTGGTCGGAAGCGGCTGTATGCGGTTGAGTTGTTGGTGTAGATAATAAAAATTATTTTAATTTTGGAATAGGAGTAAAAGGGTAAAAACTAATTGGTTGAAATAAATTATTATATGCCCTTAAACTTCATTTTATTTTCAATAATATTGACCGTGAAAATCTGTGTTGCATAACATAAAATTTAAAAAAGAAAATAAATTTGATTTGTGGATAGATATAACCCTTCCAAATAAATACGCTTTAAATGTGAACCATATGAAATTTTGGGAAATTAAAACAAAAATTTGCACTCTCACGATATATCTAAAATCATTTTTGGTATTCGCAAAGAAATTACATGTATACAAATATATAGGTTGAAAAAGACACCCATAGAAATTATATATGCACAATATTTTTTTTTATAATAAATTAGTAGTTGGTTTTAACCTATTAGTCCAATTCGAAAATAGTCAATATAAGTTAATTTCCCTCGAAATTATCCACCTTATAATTCATCGTCGGCGAGTCTTAATAGTCTACTCTTAAAAAAATTAATATATATATATATATATATATATATATATATATATATAATAATTTTCTTATTTTTTATTTTTAAATATATATTTTTACACCCTAGTTCTTTTTATTCTCATACAAAATTTTCAACTAATGAACTGATCGGTCCAAATCTAAACATACAAGTATAATAATCCCTCCGTCCCGGGTATTTTTACCCATTTGTACGGGCACGAAGATTAAGACGTTTTATTTTTTAATATATAATGTAAGATAAAGTAGGGATAAATTAATAATTTAAAAAGAAAAAGTGAATAAAGTTGTTTGGAATGATGAATAAAGTGTAAAAAAGTAATTAAAGTTGTTGGGATTGTAAAAAGTAGGTAATAAAATATTATGTATTTTTTGCCAAAAATGGAATGAGTAAAAATACGTGGGACACCCCAAAATGGAAAGTGGGTAAAAATACGTGGGACGGAGGGTACTATATTTTAATTTCTAATTGTAATTAAAAGGGTAATTATGCTCTAACATAAAATCATATTTATACCCTAATAATTAATACTAAATTATAATACTAAATATTAAATTAGCATAAGATCAATAAAATAGAATTAAATATAAAATATACATACTAATTTCATAGAACAGAATGCATGAAAGCATTTACCTGACTTTTAACATTTACACTTATTAGGTTTTTTTTTTCTCTTTTTTCTCTTTTTTTTTCTTATGAATTTTAATCTCTATGTCAAAATTTCATGGATAAAGTAATTATGGCTATAACTTGAAAATAAGTCACTTGCAAATTAAATTTTGTGAAGTGTTATATTGTTTGCATGTGATATATATTATTTTTAATAAAAGGACATACAATATATATTCGAAAACGCACAATTGTAGTTAAAGAACCAATCTAGGTGCATAATTATTATTTAACCTAAAAAACATTAATGTTGATAATGACTCCAAATAATCATTTCAAATCATAAAGATGAAAGGCCAAATAGAACACTTGATCTTCATTAACTTTTTTATAAATGGTCATATCATGAAAAATTCCCTTTATTTTTTAATCAACAAAGACAAACATTTATTAAAAATGAGACACCCTATTAAGGTACGATGATTATATGAGATGTTCTGTGAGATGTGTTAAAGTATAATTGTTATTTAGTTAAAGTATGATTCTAAAATATGATGAATGATCAATAAAGCTTAATTTTAGAGTGTTATATATAATATATGCTTCGTTGCTAATATATTAATTTAATTATTAATAAACACATTTTACCTATATAATAAGCATACTTTAATAATGGGTCGACCTATCTCATAATTTGTCTCATAAGATAGTGTCCCTAAAAATAACAGTAACAGAATTATTACGTACTCATCATACAAAGAGAGAGAAAAAAAAAGAAAGTAACATTTTGATGAAACTACCAAATTGAAAAATAATCAAACTCTTAAATTTTAGATTCAATAGAAGTAGGGTGTGTTGGATTTGTCAAATATAAAATGGAGAATTATTATTCTTATTCCACATCGGATGAGAGATCAAAATGGAGGATTCTTAATTGCTATTTAAGGAGGCTTTTAGTTTTGATGTTAGACGCACCAAAAAGACATTATAATCTTTATTTATATGTGATTCTTTTATTCCTTTCTTGTATTCTCTATTTGAGAGTTGGGAGAAAAGTTGGGAATTAGTTAAAGATTTGTAATAGTGTGGTAGTTTTGGGGTCGGAAGAGAGAAGCTTCTGTGTGATTGTAAAAGTTTCATATAGTAAGTATTTTCTCGGATCCGTGATTTTTTCTTCGATTTGGAGTTTCCACGTAAAAATTCCTTGTGTTGTTTTTATTTTTTTATTTTCTCTATATAATTTGCTTTCCTTCCCTTAAGGATGAATGATTTTTACTAACAAAGTAGTATCAGAGTCCGGTTCGGGCACATTTAAAAATTCTTAATATGCTCTTTGGTGGCAACGTAGTCTGATCTTCCACTTCAGAAAAGAATTTTTAAGAGACGGTTATTCATTAGGGTAGGTAAAATATATCTTCAATTAAGTTTGATGTCGAGAAATTTGATGGTAGAATTAATTTTGGGTTGTGGCAAGTACAAGTGAAAGATGTACTGATACAATCTGGGTTACACAAGGCTCTGAAAGGAAAGTCTGGTTCAACGGATGACACAGAAAGTTCCAACAAAGATTCTGGAAAGGGTGATGAAAAGAGTGATGAAGATTGGGAGGATTTGGATTTGCAGGATGCAAGCACAATACGCTTATCTTTGACTAAGAACGCCCTTGCTAATGTGCATGAAATTTCAAATGCCAAGGAGATATGAAAAAATCTTGAGGAACTGTACCAGGCAAAAGGTATCTCAAATCAGTTGTACCTGAAAGAGCAATTTCACACGCTTTGAATGGAAGAAGGTACACAAATCTCAGATCATTTAAATACTCTTAATGACATTATCTCTGAACTAGAGGCAATTGGAGTGAAGATTGAAGATGAGGATAAGGCATTGAGGCTTATCTTGTCTCTGAAATGTTCCTATGAGCACATGAAGCCAATTCTGATGTATGGTAAGGAAACTTTAATTTTTGCTGAAGTCACAGGTAAACTTCTTTTTGAGGAAAGTAAGCTGATGAGTGAAGGGTGTACTTTGGAAAATTCAGCAATGTTGGCAAGTGGTAATGGAGGGAGGAAGAAGGACTCCAAGAATGTGGTTTGTTGGAAGTGCGGAGAACCTAGGCATACAAAGAAAAATTGCCCACGTGGAGGTGGAGCTGGTCGAGGTGGAATTGTTACAGCAAATAACTCCGAGTCTAAAGCTAATGTTGTAGAGGATTTTCTCTGAGGAGAAAATGAACACCCTCATGACGTGCCAAGTTGTCATAGAAAAAGGGTGTAGTAATGTTAGCTGGGTCACAAGTTTGCACATATTAACTTGGCATGAATGTTGATGAGTGATATTTTCACCTAGATTTTAGTGTTTTTTTATATGTGTTTTCGTATATTTTTATCCGTATTTTATGTGTTATTTGGTTGTGTTTTGTGTTTTCATGGAAATGTGTGTGAATGAGCTTAAACCTACTATTTTCACTTTTTATTTGATGCTAAATATGATAAGGAAGATGTAGGAAAAAGCGGAACTCAATTTGGAGTTGAAACGAGGGAGAACGAGCCAAAACAGTGAAGGAATCAGGGCAGCAGCAACACGACTGGCCGTGTCGGTGGCACGAGCCGTGTCGCAGTACACGACTCGTGTAGCTAACACGGGCCTGTCCAGAATGGTCGTGCGGCAACATCTATTCATCCAACACGACCACCACTTGGCCGTGTTGCGGAGCTCGACTCGTGTTGCAGCACACGACCCGTGTAGCCAACACGGGCCTGTAAGCGATGGCCGTGCGGGAGCATCAGTTCACGCAACACGGGCACCTCATGGCCGTGTTGCGCCACACGACTCGTGTCGTGTCTGGAATCAGAAAAAAATCAGAATTCTTCTAGAAGGCCCAAAAGGGTATAAATACCCCTCCATTCAGATTTTATAGGGAGATCCGAAATTCCACCTTCCCCACACACATCACACACAATTTCCTCCATTTTACACCATCATCTTCATCCATTCACCATCCTTTGGATCTACAATCATCCAACCATCAAAATCATCATCAAATTGAAGAAAAGAAGCAATGAAGAGAGGAAGATAACAAGGGAAGGAAAGAAACCACCATTGAAGTGACATCAAGGGAGTTTCAATTCATTTCTTGTATTAAACCTCATAGTTTCATCATGTTTTTGAAGGATCTTAATGTTTATGTTAATTTCCTTGTTAATATGATAGGCTAATCTCCCTTGTGAGATTAGCAACATGAGAGTTGTTGGATAATTTTGGGGATTTGTGTATTTTAATTCATATGTTGATTGGATCTATGATTTTCTACCATTGATTATTAATTGCTTGAATTGTATTGATGATTTGTGTGTTTATTTGTTCTAGATATGTGATTAGATTGAGAAATCAATTATATCTTAGGATAATTAAGTGAATCATTTCATCAAACACTTCATGTGCATTATAGATTGTGAAGAGATTGAGAAGTCCTTCATAGTTTAGAACCCTTTGGTAGGACATGTGATTGGTTTGATCGAGAGATTGATTAATTATGTGAAGGGACTCTTATTTAAGCTTAGTACCTAGTTGGAATTGTTTAAGTGAGAACCAATTCATTGAGCTATTTGATATTCATATCCTATTCATTCCGAGAGGGAGTTTAGGTGATCTTAGTGTTGGCCCTTAGTCTTCAATCCATGACACATATGAATTTGATGCATAATTCCTAGAATTTCCACTTCTTGATTGTTGTTAATCTCACATTTAATCAATTTGGTAAACCACTTTCCATCATCATCTTGTCTACTTTCATTTATTTGCATTTAATTACTTGTTTACTCAACCATCCATCTATGATTCGTTTCTATAAAATCGTGATAAACGTGATATCGCTTAAGTGCTAGCATCGACCTCCCTGTGGTTCGATAAATTCTTGAATTGGTCAACCCGACTACAAGTTATGGCTAATCAAATGTGTGTGGTGGAAAAATATATCGATGGCTGATGGACTTTCAAGGAGGCCAAGAGCTGGAAGTTGCACCATAAAATTTCAGCAGGTATTTTTTGATATGTTGTCGCAAGAAAATTCTTAAAATGGATTATTCTAAATGGGTCTACTCATATGGTGGAGTAGGATGATTTTCGGGAGATTGAGAATTGATTGTCGGTAAAGACAATGGGTATTATTTTATTTTTGACAATGTGGAGATTGTTGGATTTGTCAAATATAAAATAGAGAATTATTATTCTTGTCCCACATCGGATGAGAGATCAGAAGGGAGGATTCTTAATTGCTATTTAAGGAGGCCTTTAGTTCTGATGTTAGACGCACAAAAAAGACACTATAATCTTCATACGTGATTATTTTACTCATTTCTTGTATTCTCTATTTGAGAGTTGTGAGAAAAGTTGGGAATTAGTTAAAAATTTGTAATAGTGTAGTAGTTTTGGGGTCGGAAGAGAGAAGCGTCTGTGTGATTGTAAAAGTTTCATATAATAAGTATTTTCTCAGGTCCGTGGTTTTTTCTCCGGTTCGAAGTTTCCACGTAAAAATTCCTTGTGTTGTTGTTTTTTTTTCTCGATATATTTTGCTTTCTTTCCCTTAAGGATGAATAGTTTTTACAAACAGGATGAACATAGCAACCCGTTAAACTTGCAAAGTATTTTTAAAAATATCCAACTTTCAACGTGCTTTAAACTCTTATCATAAGATTATCAACTTTGAATTCTTTATGAAAAATGAAAGGCATTATATTTCTACTTTTTCATAATAGGTACACCATTGACCCCTATAAATACAGCAAAAACATCAAACACCTTTCGAACAAAATTAAAATACTTTTGAATTATATTAGAGCTAAATTCAAAAGGGACATTGAAATTTACAAATATAGCATACTAAGATTTCAGACCAAATTATAATATTAGCTATCTTGTCTAAGCAAATATTTGACTACGTGAGTTATATACATATTTACAAAAACCAATAAGTCCTACATAATTGATTGTATCTAGTATACTTTTGTAATTTATGTATATCTTACATTTAGAGTGTTTTTTAGTGAATTTACCTTAAGGTTTAGACCTTAAAGGTTTTAGGTATAGTTGTTTTTATACTAGTACGTAGTTCATGATGTATACACTAAAAGAAAAAAATATTCTTGCTACCACAATTTGTAGTTGCAATAATCTTCTAAGTATAAATTTGGAAAATTTTCAGTATTGTTGTCTCAAATAATTTATTTGTATTTATAAATAATAAATATTGTTAAAGTATCCCAAGGCTTTGCAACCCCAAATAAATATGTGTAGTATTAAAGTTGTATGAACAACATGTGTGAGTACGTTTTCACGGAAAAGACTTATGTGGCTTAGTGTTTAATTGTGCTTGTAAGGGTATTATGTGGCTACAGATCCATTTCACGGGAAGACTCATGTTATTATTTGATTGTGCTTGCAAGAAGCTTTTGTGGCATATAGTTTGACTGTGCTTGCAAGGGATCCGTTTATGTGGCCACATGTCCGTTTCACGAGAAGACTTCTGTTATTGTTTGACTGTTCTTGTGATAAGTCATATTTTAGCATCATTATTTGGTGAAAATTCAAGTCTATTTAATTTAGTTATATGTTTTTATGTGCTAATATTAACTTATTTTATCTTTAAAAAATAATTACTTTAATTGTATGAATTGATGTGGAAACAAGCTGTTAAGGGGAGCAAATAAGGAAACAAATCAGCTAGCAATCTTTCATATATTTTCACAGTAAAATCTCCTCCAAATCTGTTGAAGCATAATAATAATACGGTAAAGAGATATTTTAGAAATCAAGGAAAGAAGGAAAGAAATCAAGAAGGGTTTCTTGGGAGACAAGAAGATAAATAGGGCAGGATTTTTCATAATGTGACACGGTATTTTGGGGGTATTTTGAAGAGTAGGAGCGGCAGTTTAACCCAATGAGATTTGAAGTGAAGATCGAAGAACAATCGACATCCTGGTTTTTATTATTTTAATTTGTTTTTTAGCATGAACATGCGGGACAAATCCCCTTTTCTAGTTTAGGATTTCGTGAACCTCCCATTGAATGTTAAATTAATTATTAAGATTTTTTATATTGAATATTTTGTGTGAATTTATTCCATTACATGCTTTGAATTGATTTATAGCTCTTTGATAATTATTTTAGTCTGGCCAACTAGATTAAATGTTTAATTGCTTATTGCTATTTCGTGATCCACAATCTGTAATTGTTGTGAGGATTGAATTAAGTAGCAAATAGAGATTATTCCCTCCAGATATAATGGAATCTAGGTTATATGATTCCTAACCGGTTTTCGTAGCCTAGTAATTCTATGTTTGGAGTCTTAATGCTTTTTTGAGTTTCAAATCCATAGGGTCACTCGGGAATAGTTTAATTTAGTGGTTGTACCCTAATTGATGAACTTAAGAATATTCAGAATTAATTGGTCGTACCGTCAATCTAGGGATTTGAGTTTGCACATTATGCAAGATATTTAATTCCTGTAATTAATTAATTTAGTAAATGGTTGAGTAATTTGAGTTGATTTATTGTCATTGTTACTTTTAATTGTCACCAATAAAAAACGCCCCCTTATTTATTTTATTTGTTTCCAACACATTTATTTAATTTAAATTTCGATTTACTCCTTTGGGTTCGACCCGTACTCGTTGCTATACTCTGTATTGGATTGAGTCGGAAATAAATTATAATTTTGTAGGTCGGCGACAGCCGTGGCTTACTGTTTGACTGTGTTTGCAAGAGGTCCATTTTGTGGTCACAGGTCCGCTTTCGTGGCTTACTATTTGATTGTGCTTTCGCGAAGATTTCTGTGGCCTACTGTATGACTATGTTTGCAAGGGGCCAAAGCATGCGATTCGAACTACCACTTTGCAGGTACCAACTCAGTTGAAAATTCTTTATATCCTTCCTTCTATCACTTGAGTTATGTCTTAGGGGCAATAAAAAAAATTGATCCTCAAATTAATGACAAGTGATTGTGGTGCAGTTAGTTATTTTATAAATAATTCTTACTAAAATAAAATGTGACAATATTTTTAATGAAGAGTAAGTTAGGTGTAAACATATTCATATGTAAACCCCTCTATTTCAAAATTATAAAAATAATTAATTACTTAAATATTTTAAATTTTAATAATAAATATTAAATCCTAGGGTAATATAATAACTATAAATGGTGTCACGTGTCTCAACGCAAATGTTGCACCTGAAATCAATCAAAAGGGATTGGGCTATAGTGGGCCATTGAAATCAAGCCAATGGACTAGGCTGGAACAAGATAATGGGCCGATGAAATAGAAGTACATAGATACTGGTTAGATGAGTAAATGGGTCGGGCAAAAAATCCAATGGATCCGATCCGTGAGACAATGCGCATGTATACAAAATTAGGACTTAGGAGAGTGGCGAACCCAGAAGGCAGAAATTGCCAAAACCCCGCCATCATCACTTCCGATTGCGATTCCGATGTCACTTCCGACGCGTGGTGACGCCGATGACCGCCAATCCATCACCGCCGAGCAATGCCATGAACTCATGGCTGCCAAAGCCCTCGGTTCCGACTTCGACTTTGCCTTTGACCTTCAACTCCAAGAAGCCATAACCGCCTCTCTCTCCCTTGATCCTCAACCTTCCACCTCCTCCGCAGCCACCTCCGTCACCCAATCCACACAGAATCAGGAGGTCTCGAAATATACTGACCTCCTCTCCGTCCAACTTAGCGAAATCGAACTGGAATTGAAGGACCAAGAGGTTTCCGAAAACGAATTCAAGAAATTGAAGTACGATCTCCACCGTCTTCTCCATGATCGTAAACTGGCGCTTGACATTTCCAGAATTCCGGACGAGGAATGGGAAGATTGGGGGGATAATTTTGAGCGTCCGTTTGGGGAAGGTAGTTCTAAAGGCTTAGATAGCGAGATATTTAGGGTTTATTTTAAAGGTTTGGTGGAGAAACAGTCTTCGGAGGGGATTATTCTGGGAGGAATTGGTGTTGCAATCTGCGATTCGAGAGACGATTTGTTATTTGAGTTGCAAAAGCCGTTTGTGGCGAATGGGACTAACCACAGGAGTGCAGAGTTGCAGGCTCTGATTGAGGCTCTTAATGCTGCATTGGAGCTTGAATTGAGTAGGGTTGCTGTTTTTTGCGATTATCATTCAGTTTTTCAATTGGTAAGTTCCAATTTTTCCTTTTTTTAATGTTAGTGTTTTATGTTTACTGTCGTGCTTTTGAAGTGTTCTATTTTTTTGTGGGTGAATCTTTTTCTTTTTTCTTTTTGCAAAAATGAGTGTCTGAGATGAAGAAAATGATGAAAAACAAACCATTTGCCTCCCCCTTCCAGCTTGAACCTATAGTTTGCAAGGAATTAGCTTTCTTTCATTTATATTTACACAGACACTCTTAGAGAGCTTCAGTCTAAGATAGGAGTTGCTTTGAGCCTCTTCCTTGGTTTGACTAGACTAATAGCTGGAATAGTTTGTGGAAATAATTTGCATGACTTCAACTTTCATAATTGGTGACTAATTTGTTAGTATCTAGAAACTAATGTTACCAGTTGCTTTGTATGAGAATTTGAAGAGAGTTGTAAAGATGGATGAGATAATGCGTGCATAGCAGAATGGACTAGGACGTTATTTATCTGGTTTGGTTTGAAAGAACCTTTTGGATGAATGAGAAAATGTCTCAAAGGAGATGCAATATGATCCATATACTTGAGATCCCACAGTGGAATAAAGACTTAGTTGTCGATGTTGTTTTTGGTTGGTAGAAATCTTTTGAGGATGGAAATAATTCCAAAAACCTTTCCATTTAAGTCTCTTGCCTCCAATGTGCCTCAAGGTCCTTGCGCCTCTCGCCCCAAGTATGATAAGATTTCATGGTGATGCAGCTTATTTTCGTTCTCTTTCTCCCTCGCATTATGCAATGTCATTTTAGTGTATTTTAATATTACTAAATAAGTTCCATTTTCCACCAATTTTAAGGTTTTTTTTTAAATTTATTTATCCCAAATGATTTACGGAATTAACTCATAAGTAAAAGTTGAAGTGGAAGAACATGTTTTAGACATACAAAAATGAGGGATAATATGATCAGCCAACCCAACGATGTAAGCTTTCTTTGTTATTGCTGTTGTTGATTTACTGTTTGCAGCAGAGAAACTGTCACACCCCAATTTTTATAGGAAGAGATTTTCATAATATTTTCTCAAATAATGCATTAAATAGGGCATGACCAAAACACTCTTTAATAAAAAACTTTCTATAAAAAAAGGGCATGAAAACAAATTCATTAATAAATAACTCATTTAAAGGAAAATATCAATAAACTGTACTGTAAATTTACACTTATTTTAAATTAAAATAAAAATAGGATTTTTAAAATTATACCACGTCATATACAATTACGAGAATAATTAGTAGACAATGACCTATATTAGTTTTAAAAAAAAAGTGGCCAAGCAAGAAGCAATCGCCAAACATTAAATTGGCAAGGAGCAGAGTTTGGCTTTTGATAAATAAGTTAACAAATATGGGTTGTACCTAAAGGTACAAGTTCCAACTACTAACATCCAACCACTGCCATAAAACTAAACCAAATCTGTCCATTCTTTTAAAGAACTTTGCAAGCTTTAAACCAGCTCAGACAATCAACTTTCATGCAGTCGACTAAATCAAGTCATGTTCATTATCAAGTAAGACAAGACCTTAGAAAATATTATTTAACTTCTAGCTAAAGCTGCTGCAAAAGATAACTGATTCACATTCACACAAGTAAATTAACTCTCAACACATATTGAAGACATCACCTAAAACATAGTTAACTCATCAAAGCAAAACTTATGGAATTAAACCACAATTATTCCTATAAAATATGTTTAGACAGCAAACTAAATACTTCTAATGCACTTAAACCAAACTCCGATTTGTGCAGCAAGTTCTGAAGCCCAAAGTATCAACATTTCACTTCATGCTTAAATTTAAAATATAAAAGCGCAGCTTTCATAATTTAATAATTTATCATCCCCTTCTCTTGCAAACACACCCGCCACGATTAAAGGAGTACTTAACCCACGTGTACAGTAGACATATAGTAATGTGCATGCCATCACTATCAAGATAAGAAAATGGAACAAGCTGCAAAGTTGTATTTGACTACTCAAATAGAACATGCAATATCCAATAGCTAACTTATTCTAAGCTGCTGCAAATCCACAAGATTAAATAAAATAAAACAGTACTCCAGAACTACCACTAACCTACAACCATGCGTAATTAAGAATTAACATGTGACAAGTTAGAACCAACTCAACAAGTAGACTCAACCACATTGTACTACTCAATATGCCATCAAGTATCAAGCAATGAAATTTACTAATTTGTCATGTATACTTGTACTGGTAAGTACAAGTCATTCACCCATTAAACCACTACTTTAACATCCTTTCAAAATTACAGAAGGTGAATTAGCAGCAATAATGAACTTGGCACCTCTGCCGACAGCAAATTTAACTATGCATGCTCTACTCCAAAGAAAACCAATAACCTATTACCACAAAATAAAATTATATAATCCGGAAGGTAGTAATTAATCGACACCACTGTAATCGTAATTATTAATCTGCCACCAAAAACCAGGTGTTGTTACTGACCACGAGTATTTAAAAGATAATGCATGACACAAAGCTGTAGTTTTAAAACACGAATCCTCAACCAATTTCCAAAGATCAAACATAATTATTCAATTGAACACAATTGAATAAACTGAACAGAACATGAAAGCACGCAGCATATAAGCTGTTATTTATAAAAACGTTTTATTTAATCTCCTTGCCTACTCGCCCCCCCTCGTACGCTTTCGCCACGCTCAACAATACAATCCTGTCATGTCAATAAGGCACCTTTCGGTCCATTATTCGTATAATGTTACGATATCGCTCATTAGTAAGGCAACATTACCCATACCCATGCTATAGTATGACACTATTTCAGCCCATACCCATGCTATAGTATGGCACTATTACAGCCCATACCCATGCTATAGTATGGCACTATTACAGCCCATACCCATGCTTGCAAGCACAATCACAGTGTGATAACAATTTCCAACTTATTTCAACTATCACATATGAAAGAATTCAACATACATAAGATGAGAAAATCCCCACCTTTTACCCCGTGAAGTCTAGGTTTCAAATATTAAACGTCACGATCAGTGTCTCCTTCAAAACCTATTAAGACATGACCATTTTTTACTCACACATTATCATACAACTATCCAAAAAATAATCTGCAGAATTTTTGTAAGAGTTGCAGACTAACAAAATTAGGGTTTATGGTTAGAAGCAGGAAAGAAAAACAAGAATTAAGTTTTGGTTGA
This sequence comes from Pogostemon cablin, assembly GCA_023678885.1. Lineage (NCBI taxonomy): Eukaryota > Viridiplantae > Streptophyta > Magnoliopsida > Lamiales > Lamiaceae > Pogostemon > Pogostemon cablin. Next base: position 7,864,401 of record CM042983.1, read on the forward strand.
ACGATGAACGTAGGAAGAAAAACAAAAGAAAGAAAAAGAAAGGAAAGAAAAGAGTAAACTGCGTTACCCCGATTCTGTTGCAGCGTGTGAACGAGAATATTTTGGGAAGAATGAGCGAGGAATGAAGCTGCAACTTATTTATGGATTGTGACTACGATTCTAGAGATATCCCTCCAGCAGGAATTTTAACAAATTTCCCTCAAATATGGGGGATGATAAGAGGGAAGATATTTTCTCTAATGAAGATCACGATTTGATTTCTTGAAGAGTAAGAAATCATATTTCTGCTTCTTATTCTTTCACGTACAGCTGATAGGGTTGAATGAGTTGGGCTGGGATAATAGACTCGGGCTTTTAAGAGTTGGGCCACAATAGAATATATGGGTGAAAATATGGGATGTTACAGAAACTGTTTAAGACTTTCTGGTCTTGACATTTTCAATTGTTGAGTACTGAGTAGAGAAGAAGATATTTTAAGTTGTGGATTGAAGTCACCAATTTACATATTAAGTTCATGTTCTCTTTTCTTATTTCTCAAGAAAAAATTCAGAGCTGCTCTTCTAGGTTCTTGCATGTTAATCTGCATATGTGATGGATTCCTTCCCTCACCGCACCCCCACCCTCATCCTCACCCCAACTCCCTTGCTGCCTTTCCCTCATGGAAATAAAGATATATCTTAACAAATACTTACATTAACAATAAAGAATTATGGTCTGAGTGGCTCGATGTTAGATAATGTTGCTTAATGAAACCAGGTTATGGTCTCACTCACACTCATGCACAACTCGACATAACTTTACTTTCGTGTCTAACAGAGTTGCTGAAAATAATGTTGTTTTGCTAAGCACCCACAATGGTTATTTTGTATTTTGGTGCTTGAGCAATTGCTTGTTATTATGCTTATTTAATATTTTATTCCTTTGCAGGTTACTGGCCAGTGGTCAGCCAAACAGAAAAAAGTTTCCTTACTGATAAATGAAGTTACCAATCTTAGACAAAAATTTACCTACTGCCAACCTTCTCTTGTCGCTAGAAAAGACATAAAATTTGCGTTTAAACTAGCTAGAGAAGCAATTGTTTCTCAGGTGAACAAGGTTACCCAGTCGAATGGTTCTACGATAAAGGAGACATGTGTAATATGTTTAGAGGACACAAACATTAGCCAAATCTTCTCTGTTGATGATTGTATGCACCGTTATTGCTATTCTTGTATGAAACAACATGTGGAAGTGAAGCTACTCCATGGAATGTTGCCCACTTGTCCTCATGATGGATGTAATACTAGACTGAAAATGGATAGCTGTAGCAAATTTTTGACTCCTAGGTTGATAGAGATTATGGGTCAGCGTCTTAAGGAGGCTTCGATTCCAGTCACAGATAAAGTTTATTGCCCGTTTCCAAAATGTTCAGCTCTAATGTCTAAGAGAGAGGTTCTGGAGTTTTCAAAACGTGTGCTAGTGGGACCTGAAGGGTCTGGAGCCAGAAAGTGTTTAATATGCAATGAATTCTTCTGCATTAATTGTAAAGTACCCTGGCACAGCAACATGACTTGTTCTGATTACAAAAGGAGAAATCCTCATCCGCAGCAAGAAGAGGCAAAATTAAAGAGATTAGCAGCCACGAATCTGTGGAGACAATGTGTGAAATGCAACCATATGATCGAACTTGCTGCAGGGTGCTTCCACATGACTTGCAGGTATTACTGGTGTCATGTATATTTTTTTCAATGTGAAGTTCAAGCAATTTGAATCATGCATCTTGACTATATCATATGAGTTCTTCCTAAATCAGAATATCATGACATGAAGTACTATTGTCTTACTTAAGGGAAATATATGGCTTGAAGGCAATGACCACCAATTTTTTGAAAAGAGAACAAAATTTATGTATCACTCATTATGGTTTGCATAATTGCATCAGAAGCCAGGATGGCCTTCAGCCGTTTCCTGCTGAGGAGCTGGGACAGCCTCTCCATAATCTATCTTGACATGAAATTAAAGTGTTTTAATCATATCATCTAGCCTAGAAATACTTTTTTCACTGTTTTGAAAGTTGTATGAACATTGTTATTATTTTTATTTTTAAATATAAGTAAGAAATATATACTATGTATGGGTTTAAGCAAGATAAAGAAAGAGAGAAACAGAGATCAAAGAACATCTTTCAATCACGGGGGTGATAATTTATTCGTTTTCAATTTTTTTTCAAACAATGTTTGTCTGATAAGTTTGCTGTATGCCAATTCTTTTTCATTTTGAGTGATGCTACGTTGGTGCATACATTTTTTTCCCCCATTTCCTGCAGATGTGGCTTTGAGTTTTGTTATACTTGTGGAGCTGAGTGGAAAAACAAGAAGGCAACTTGCTCCTGTCCACTTTGGGATGAGGAGAACATTTTAGATACGGAGTCTGATGAAGAAGAAGATGACGAAGAGGATGAATATTACTCTGATTACTCTGATTCAGATTACGGTGAATATCTTTTGTGAAGAGGTTTCGAGGGATATAAGTAAATAATAAAATGTAAATCCATATCCTGATCTTAGTAATTTTTGGTGGTGGGTATATTATGTACTTTCTAGGTTGCATTGGTTGGTGCCAATTCTGCTTATAGTCCTTTTAACTGTAGGATGAAGCATTTCATGCCTCCTTCAACTTTGTTTAGGGACCAATGGGAGATGCACACTGGCATCCATTGATGGTAACTATAGCTCTTTTGTTTTGTGGAGGTGGTTTCTTTTACTCTGCTTTCACTTGTACAATGAATTCATGCTTCATCTTTTTGTGCCGTTTCTTCATGGTTTTAGTCTGGACTTGATACATTGCTTGACATTTATCAACAGCCCAATACATGAGTTGTGATAATAAGACAAAAAAATGTGAAAAAAAATAAAATAAAAAGAAATTAAAGGACCAGGCATATAGACATTGTCTATACAAATTTTGTTGAATAAATCGCATTTTACAGTTGATTAATGTGGCTGTTATTTATACTTGGTTTTCCTTATTTGGGCTACTAAATACACGAGCCACATTTTATCAAGGGTAAATGAAAAATAATACTGAAAAGTGATAACGGTTGTGAATCATAATTTATAATATAAATAAAAAAAATGATAATAATATTTTTAATAAAAAATTATAACTAAAATTTCCTCACACAAGTGTGCCCTACACCCTCTTTTTACTGTTGTTTTATTGTTTATTAGATATAGGGAGTTTTATTGTTTATTAGATACAGCTTCCTATACCCAGAATATAGAGTGTATATTGGGTGCACCCGGGTGCACTCATATGTGTACGTCTTTTTATTCTATTTTGTATACGTGTTTTGTAATAATTGCATACTTTTTTCAAATTTAAGTTTTCATTAAAAAAACTAGCATCCATATGTGTATAATTTTTTTATTGAATATTATATACAATTTTTCATTAAAAAAATTAACAATTAAATTGTATACATTTTTACTCTTAATTGTATATGTTTTTGTTTATATTTGTATATTGGTGCACCCTATCTTTAGGTGCACCCGGGTGCACACTATAAATTGCCCAGAATATATCCCTTTAAAACCGATTTTTATTTTTTATAATTTTAGTACATCGTATTATATTGTTGAATAAACTACACCTTAAAAAGAAATAAATAAGGAGCAATGGTTAAATTTTTTTTTCCTATTATGATACAAAAAATAATACACAAAAATTAGCAGCACATCTGGTATACCTTTAAAATATATACTAATAATCCACATCCCATTTAACACCTTTAAAATATATACTAATAATCCACATCCCATTTAACTCCTCGTGTAGTAAAACATCCCTGTTTCAATGGCAAGATGCACTAGGGATAAAGCTTTTGCTCGAAAAACTTGAATATTACAACTCGTGGCAATTTGATATATGGAGTGTATTAAATTAAATTTTTAAAGAAAAGTACATTTAAAATATTGAGAAAATATAGTAGTGATTTTTTTAATTGCGTGTATTTAGCACGCCCATATCATAATTCTTCCAGCCAGTGTGTCTTTTATGAGGTTTCCATGGTAGGAGAAAAGCTTGTCAACCTAATATTAACGCTAATTGTCATGAAGATACTAAACCCATTAATAGAAAAATTGTCATGAAGATACTAAACCCATTAATAGAAAAAAAGAGAGCAATCAAAAGTTGAGCCATGTTGATTTCAAAACCAGCTATTAAGTCTCAAAGTTTTCCACCATCAAGAACATGGCCTGCCTGCACTTTTCAAAACTAGACATCCTTGGCGGCGTCTGTTGTAAAGGAGATTGTCTTCATCCCAGATAGGACAGCGGCAGGTTGGTGTCTTTTTGATCCACTCTGCTCCGCAAGTGTAGCAAAACTCGTGTCCGCATCTGCAGAATCATTTGTATCATTAATCTATAGAGCATCACAAAACACAGCACATCTAAACTCACAAGATTCACTAAAACAGGAAGGAATACATATACCTGCAATAAATGTGGTAGCATCCCTCAGCAAGTGAAACCATATGGTTGCATTTTGGACACTGACGCCACAGATTCTCAGTAGCCAAAGACTTCAGTTTCTTTTCGTCTTTAGATGGGTATGGATTTAGCACTTTAAACTCAAAGCAGCTCATGTTAACATGCCAAGGGACTTTGCAATTGAGGCAAAACAGGCCCTCGCATTTGGGACATTTTCTCTCCCCCGTTGCCTCAACTTTGTTAGCCATGGAGCTTTGAAGCTCGCCTTTTGATAACAAAGCAGAGCATCTTGTATAGGGGCAGTAAATTTTCTCCGTAGCTGGAATAGAGGCCTCATTCATGTGATGGCTCATAATATCAAATAATTCAGGAGTCAAAATCCTTCGGCAGCTATCAAGTGTCAACGCAGATTTGCAGTTCTCATGAGGGCATTTAGGTAGAATCCCGTGAAGCAACTTAAATTGGACATGTTTAGAAACACACGTATAGCAGTAGCTATGTTGACAACCTGCAATTAGGAGTATCTGATCAATGTGTACATTTTCCAAGCAGATAGTACATATCTGTCTCAGATTCTTCGTATCATTGTTCCTTGCTGAACGGTTGACTTCATGAGTGATCGCAGTCCTTGCAAGTTCAATAACAGAATTCATATCATGAGAGCCAACAAGAGAAGCGCGAACATCACTTAATCTTCGAAGAAGAAGATCCAACTGGCCAGATAACGCAGTAACATTTTCCTTCATTTGTGGGTGTTTGCCAGTAATCTGCATTTAGAAATACAGGAGCAACCTCATAAAAATGAGATCTTAAATGTAAGAATGCATCAAGGATCGATTTGCTACAATTCCACAACTAATACTTTTGAAGAAACACCACATTATCTAATCTAACAACGTAAAAAATTTTGGTATCGTAATCAATACACTACAGTAAAGATCTCACAAATGAGGTCAAAGAAAATACTCCATATGACTAGTTTCACAAGAATCCCCAAATCAGTTCAACATTTAGTGGATACTCAGTAATGAAGACTCATCCGTCAATCTCAAAGCGTCTGAAGTCAGCATAGAAGCAATAATGAAAGATAACCCATAATTCATAGAGAACATAAGCATTAAGTCATGGTGATCACTTACATATTGATGAAGAAACGGATTATCAGTGACAATGGTAACCCCCTTCAGGTTCATCATTAAAACGGCGTCGAGCCCTGCGATCAACGCCTTCAACTCAACCATTTCACCATTCAGTTTATTCTCTGTCCCACTCATGCCCTTACTCAATTCAAACACCAGATCATACTTCCGATCGCGCATCGCAACACCAATACCACCCACAATTCCCTCCACCAAACCCTTGACATAAACCCTATATCCCATATTTTGCACATTGGACGAGGAGCCCTCTCCATACGGCCGAATCAAATTATCCCCATTTTTCCTCCACTCCGCCTCGGGAACGGTGGAAATCTCGCATGCAAAGGCGCGATCGTGTACCTGGCGGCAGAAGTCGAGGCGCAGACGCTTCGCCTCCACCTCCGTCTTGTACTGGTCGAGTATTTCGGTTTCGTATTTGTAGAGATTGTCCCGCTGAAGAGTGTTGGACAGAGCGGGGCCGAAAACGGCGTCGTAAGTGAGGTCGGTGGCGTTGGGGGAGGAGACGGCGTCGTCGAGAAGGGAGGCGGTGAGAGCCTCTTCCACCTGGAGATCGAAGGCGACTTGAGAATCAGAAGCCATTATTCTGAGTGTTTATGGCGCGAATGCAAAGCGTCGTCGTTTTCAAGCTCTTTCAAACTTCCATTAAACCTTATTATCGGTGGCAGCAGTAACCCTATATACTCGTTCCCTATCAAATTTCTCACTGCGGTAGGTAACCCAATCACTGTTTCTTCGCCCTTATTTCAACTTATTTCAACCCAAATGTCATTTATTTTATTTTTTATTTATTTATTTTTTAAGTGAAAAATGCAAGTTTCTCCGTGTAAAGTAGTCTATTCCGATCTCACTTAAAGACTCACCCTATTGACTAGTGAAATTCTTGTGTTTCATTTATTTAACTAAAAATTAATCTTTAGTATACTTTATTTTTAAAAAATCATCATTACTTAACAAATTTAACATATATTACCATATATTTATTCATAAAAAGATACTACAATATTTTTAAAAGTCGAGCATATTTTAATTTCAAAGGTGAAAACAAATAATATATGAAGGGAGTATTATATTATTTTAATTTTTTATGTAAAAAATAGAGCAAATTAATGAAAATGATCTATTAAGTTAACCGCATTTTAGAATTAAATATGTTGTATTAATCCAACGATGGAGATGATATTAGAGGTGTTAAATCATCCGTTTAAGAAAACAACTATATATATTAGAAAAAGTAAGCTTAATTAATTTTTTTAGAATATAGAAATTGTTCAATTTAAAAAAGGAATTATTAAATTGTATAGAATCTCATTAAAAAATTACGAGGAATGAGAAATTAACCCAATACCGTGAACAAGGCTCCCTGATTTTACATTAACTCTTATAATACTTAACATTTATTGTATTCCAAACTTTTTTTTATCAGAAAAGGAAATTTTATTAGTGAGTATCAGAGGTACTCAAAAAATTACATGAAAGTACAAGGAAAATAGGAATGATCTCCTAGACAATACACTAAACATTATTTTAAGTACAGGGAAAATAGGAATGATCTCCTAGACAATACACTAAACATTATTTTAAGTACAACACAATCTAGGATTGCAACACCAATCTTGAAATGATAAATGGATTATACTCCTATTCTTAAAACAATAAAAGCACCACGCCTTGGTTCTGATTTCTTCAAATAATTTTGTTGGATCAATCTCCAATTTCTCAAAAATCTTGCAATTTCTAGCTTTCCAAATATACCACACCACATACGTCCAAATGCACTCTAAGATATGCTTCTTTCACTTTTGACCAAGTATACTCATATGTTGTAAGAAATGTGGTACTGGTTGGTTATTCCATGCCATGGGAGCACTTAGCCATGAGTAGCAAAGTGACCATACCTGGTGCGAGAAGTCACATTCAAAGAAGAGGTGTCGAGTGCATTCTTCAAATTGACCACATAAGCCACAAGTGATGTCATCACCATCTCTCAATATTTTTCTTTTCTTTAAAGCAGCTCGAGTAGGAACTCTTTCCCTCAAAATTTTCCATGCCAAAGCTGATATCTTCAATGGGATTAGTGGGTTCCAAAGTTTAGAGAGAGCTGAGATAAGATCCCCATCTAGGTCATGGTTCACCAATGCTAGTGATGATTGGGCAGTATAGGCGCTCTTGCTTGAGTAAATGCCATCATCAGATTGCCTCCACATCCATTTGTCTTCGACATGTTCCTGCAATTTTATAGTATTTATAGTACAAAGCATATTATCAAACGACTCCTGTTCCCAAGTAAAAAGAGGACGTCTCCAAGAAAAGCTTCAGTTCCAACTACTTTCTAACCAAGCACCCATTTCTCCCACCATAGCATTTTTATTATTACATAAGGAATAAAGCCTAGGATATAAGATCATAAGTTTTGTATCCCCAACCCAAGAATCCCTCCAAAATTTAGTATGCATACCGCAACTCAATTTTTTATATAAATTTGACTCATACCAAGTGACCTGATCATTAGAGAAAAATGAATAAAAAATATCCCTCCACCACCGTGACATAGAATTTCTATTCACCCCTGTCCTATTAGAACTTGAAATTAACGAAAGCCCATATTTGGAGTCGAGTATCCTAACCCAAAGTGAATTGGGTTCAACTCGAATCCTCCATGCCCATTTACCAAGCAAAGACTTATTAAAAATATCAAGGTCTTTAACCCCAAGGCCCCCTAGTAACTTTGGTCTGCAAATCACATTCCAAGAAACCCATGGAATTTTTTTCTCATTCTCACACCCCCCCCAAAGGAAGTCCCGCTGAATTTGGATAATTTCTCTCAAAGTCTTTTTAGGAGTTCGGTAGAAAGACAGATAATAAATGGGTAGCGAAACCAATACCGAATTAAGCAAGGTAATTCTCCCTCCGAAAGATATTCTTTTGCCTGCCCATGCTCTCAATCTGTTTTTTAATTTTTGAATCACACACGACCAAGCATTCGGGCTCCGGTGATTGATGCCAACCTGAATACCCAAATAAGACATTGGGAAATCTCCAATTTCACAACCAAGTGCTTCTGCCATTTCTTGTAATACATTTCTATCAACATTGATACCAAATAGGCTGCATTTAGAGTAGTTCACTCGAAGACCTGAGAGCAACTCAAAATTTGAAAGAATGCATTTTAGTGCCCATATGTTTTTAGTCGAAGCTTGCCCAATCAAAATGGTATCATCTGCATATTGAAGATGTGAAATCTCCACATTATTTTTCCCAACAAGAGCCGGTTCAAAAAGACCACAATCGGTTGCATTCGAAATCATAATGCTCAAAGCCTCAGCAGCAATAAGGAAAAGTAAAGGGGAAAGAGGGTTACCTTGTCTTAAGCCTCGTTCAAGCTTAAACTCTGCAGTAGGGCTACCATTAACAAGCACCGAAGCTGTAGCTGTGGTGACACATGTCATAATCCATTTTCGCCATATAGAATTGAAACCAAGCCTGTCCATCATGATATCTAAAAAATTCCAGTCAACCGAATCAAAAGCCTTGGCAAAGTCGATTTTGAAAAAAATTCGCTCTTCCCTCTTTTTCTTAGCATCATCAATGGATTCATTGAGAATGAGAACACCATCAAGAATCTGTCTCCCCTGTATAAAAGCTGACTGATTTTCTGATATAATGCTTCCCATAATTTTACACAATCTTCAAGCAAGAACTTTTGCAACAATTTTATAAGCACTGCTTATCATGGAAATAGGCCTAAAATGGCCTATGTCGGAGGGATTTTGCCTTTTAGGGACGAGTGCAATAAAAGAAGGATTAAAACCTCTCACAAACCTGCCATTCATATGAAATTCAACAAATAGTTTGAGGAAGTCTCCTTTAAGTAAGTGCCAAAATTCCTTGATAAATTCAAAAGAAAATCCATCTGGACCCGGGCTTTTCGATGAGTCACAACTCCAAACCGCCTCCTTTATCTCATTTTCTGAAAAAGGTTTGATTAGCATTTGGTTGTCCTCAAGGCTGACTTTTTTCCTCACAAAGTTGGTGTCTAGAGTTGGACGAGAAACATCAGTGGATTGAAAGTGCCTTTTAAAGTGGTTGTAAATAGCTTCCTTGGTCTCTACTGTTGTGTAATACCATGCATCGTCAATATTGATATTGGTAAGATTGTTCATCCTTCTCCTTGCATTGATGCATCGATGAAAAAAACTAGTATTTGCATCTCCCTCCTTAATCCACTGCACTCTAGATTTTTGTTGAATAATGCTCTGTCTCATACAACAATCTTTAAAGATTTCCCTCATAATGTCCTTCCTCCTCTTCACTTCATCGTCCTCGAGACCAAAAACATCATCAATGATATCCATGTCATGAAGAATATTTTTATTGGTCTCAATTTTGAGATCAAGGTCTCCAAAAGTATTTCTGTTCCACTCCCTTAGTTCCACCTTAAGCTTTTTTAGCTTTTCTTTCACAACAAAACTGCCCCAACCGTCAACATGTATGCTTTGCCAAAGAGAGGTAATGAAATTCTTGAAAGATGGATGTTTTAGCCAAGCATTGAAGAACCTAAAAGGTTTAGGGCCCCAATCAATTATTTGATCTTCAAGCAAAATAGGACAGTGATCAGAGATAGATCGTGGAAGACCAATTAAACGAACATTTGGATCATCGGACAGCCACTCTTTATTCAACAAAATTCTATCAAGTCTGCTTTTGCACGTGCCATCGGGCCTATACCAAGTAAAGCTTCGTCCAACTAGAGAAAGATCAATAAGGCCTGAGTCTTTTATAAAGTTGTCAAAAGCATCTATATCTCTCTGATTCAGGTAACCATTTCTTCCGACTCTCTCACTTGAGCTTCGAACTGTATTAAAATCTCCCGCAAGACAAATAAGTTTCTCTTTATTTTGCTCTATAACCATCTGCAGGATTCCCCATATCTCTCTTTTTTCACGTGGGTGGCAAGGAGCATATATGTTGATTAAACACATATCCTTCATATCACAAATTCGAGTAGCATTAACAACTAACATACCATTTGAATGCCAAGCACTTGAACATTGAATACGATCTGCATCCCAGAAAGTGACAATACCACCTGACCTTCCTGATGCCGGTTTAGAGACCCAACCACATTTTTGTTTCCCCATATACTTTTACACACAAGATCATCAATCTTTTCAAGCTTAGTTTCTTGGATACAGCACACTTGAACTTTATGTTTAAAAATCAGCTCCTTAATCTCCTTTCTCTTCACAGTACTACCTAGCCCTCTAATGTTGTAACTAAGTAACCTCATTGAAAAATGTAAAAGCACCAAAACCACTTCTCAAAAGAACTTCATACCTTAGTATTTGTTGCAATGGCACTGATAATGCCATCTTCTGAGGCAGAGTTCTTGAGCCCAATCTTTTTCCCGAAATCCCAAATCTTTTTCGCTGTATCATCTCCATCTTCTAGTTCCTTGAGATCTTGGATAAAGGAGCAGAAATTCTTTCTCGCTAATTTCTTTCTCAATTTGTGGGGCAATTTCTTGTTTTTTTGTCTCTCATCTTGTTGTAAGATGCCTGGGTCAAGAGAGTCGTGAACCAAGGGAGAAGAGTCCTTAGAACAAGACAGGGGCACATCTGGTACACTTATCTGCATAATAGGACTTGGGCCCAAAATTGATTTACTTAGGCACAATTCTTCTGTTAGTTTATGGCCCAGCACTTCATGGCCCACTTTACTCACTTCAATTTTAGATGGACCCAAAATTGATTTATTAAGACCCATCTCATGCACTTCATGGCCAACATGATTACTCTCTGCAATTTTTGATGGGCCCACCTGAATTGCACATGGTGAAGTGGCGTTAAGATCAACAATCAACTTAATACCTTCACTTTCGAGAACTGAGACGTCCGCCGCCAATATCCTTGGGACTGTATCAATAGCAGGGATTTTTTCATTCTCCAAGAAATATGGTTCCTCTTCCAAGGTGTCCTTAATCATTATGTTTCCCCCAATTTTTGAATTTCTGGGAATCTGTGACATTACCGTTGTTTCTTCATCGTCTTCGTCGACGGGTTCTGTTTCTGATACAATTCCACCGCCGGAAAACTCAGGTTTCTCAACAACCAAATTCCACTCCTTTTCAGAATCATACTCTTCTTCTGAATGTTCCGAGTCATTCTCACCAAAAACTTGCCAGCTGATATCTTCAATCTCTTCGTGAACTCTAATGTAAAACTGAATTCCGTCAATGGTAGTAGTTATCGATTGGAAGATAGGATCAGGATCAGAAGTGCGGATACGAATTCTGGCCACAGAGAGACTCAACTTTGATTCTGAGATTGGGTCTATCTCAACCAAACTTCCAAACATGATAGCTAAGCGATCGAAGAACCTTTTATTCCATGCCTGTACCGGGACACCAAATAGTCTAATCCAAGCGTATCTTTCCCTGCATACATCTGTAGGCTTCCATGGTGTGAGAGAGGTGAACCAATGTTTGACCCAATCTTCATAACAAGATAGTACATCCTCAATAGATTTCTCCATTCTTGGTTGTACCAGAGCCATTCTTCCACCTAAATGGATTATTTTAACCTCATGGCAGCATTCTCCTATGATGTCTTCTATGTCTTTCTCCCATGAGAAGTTATTTTTCAGTTCTCCAGTATAACAACCTTTTACCCATTCCGTTTCCTCCTTGCGAGTTTGAAAAGTGAAGCACAAACTCTCTTTACGTTTAGGGTCCGCAACAGGCTTGGAGGCTGGTACACGCAGTGAAGTTGTTGGAGTGTTTGCTTGATTTTTACCCAGTTTTTCTGCATATGAGATACCTTTCTCCACCAAGTTTTGAGAAGGTAGCTTGAAGGCCCTCGGTTCGCTCCTCAATTGATGACTTCCTTGTTTTCTTGTAAACTTTGAAATGTTTGCACGAAGCTTGTAAGATCCTAACCAAATATTATTGAGTTTGTCATCGATGACTCGGACATTTGAGTCGGCGGAGAAACGAACAAAACCATAATATTCACCATTCTTATTCTTCCTCTTGGCAATGTAGATATCTTTAACCTTTCCAATATTTTTGAATTTCTCCAGCAAATCAGGGATTGAAACGTTTTCTGGGAAATTTCTGAAGAAGAATGTGATTGAACTGGCTTCAAGACGTCGGACCCATTCCGGTGTTCTTCCATAGTTTCTTACTTTGCTCGCTCATCATTAGCTACCCATCTGTTATCTGTCTTTTGTGGTTTGGGAAATGGTTTCTGGTTATGGGTGATTTTCTGCCTCACCGGTGTACTCTCGGCATGTTGGTGGTGGTGGCTAAACCTATGAACTACCCCTCTCTGCCTCACCCTCTCTTCTCTCATCCCTGCGGTATGTATTCAATAGATAAGATTGCAATTATTGTATTCCAAACTGAAAAAGGAGGGGAAAAAAAACTCGTGAGTTTTATTTTCGTGATAATTTATTTAGAATATAGGGACTTTATATATTTTCTTTGAATTAACGTTTGACGAAATTCCTAAATCAGTAGAAAAAGAATAGATAAACTGTTAAATGTTAACTAGATAGCGTTGGAATTGATAATTGATAATAATAATAATATAAACACGAGTAGCTCATTCATAATCATTAATTAGACAATTATAAATTGTTCCAGAAACAAAGTTAAAAGAGTTTGATTAATAATGAAATAACAATAATAAATTTGTTGAAGTGATGGAGAGAAGTGATGAACTGTTTGTCTTCCCTATCGCTCAAGTAGTCCTCCATCACTGATCCAAATTTGTTTAGCTCTTCATTCCTTTCTAATGGTATATAATAGGGAAGACAATAAGTCCCTCTTTTTACTGTTATTTTATTGTTTATTATAATATAATTGAGGTGTGTATGTTTCTTTTAGTTGGGTGACATGGCCTGAGAACGTTGTTGCCCACTCTCTAGCTCAATTTGTTTTTTCTTGCACTACGTCAAACTTTTCGCATTCCATCCCGGAAGCGATTGTCTACATGTTGAAACTGATATCTCAATTATTTAATTAATATATTTATTTTTCCGTAAAAAAAACCGTCCATCAATCTCGGTTGCAGTATATTCGTTCCCTTACTGCGGTAACCCCCAATGGCCCAATCTCTGTTTCTTCGCCCTTACTTCAACTGAAATGTTAAAATGATAATAATCATAATAAATGGAGTCTACTGAAATTCTTGTACTTTGTATTGATGATAATCCTAAGAATTGTTCTTCCTGATATTTCTAACTGTTGTAACAATATTTCATCTGTTGTTATCTTATAGATAGGCATACACATTATCTTCTTATTTTGTTGAGAACTCATGTATGTACTATATATACATGTATCATTCTTCAATAATATACATCCTTTCACAACATTTACAGTGTATATATTTCGTTTAATATTTAAATAATAATATTTAACTCGTATTTTATTTGTTCATAAGTGAGTTTGGTATAAATCGGGTTCACATATAAATTATAAGTTTATAAAATTTAAAAATTACTCTTTGAAGAATAATAGTATTTTATTTTATAAGAGTATTTTATAAGAGTAATAATTCATCTCTTCATAATAAATTTTTCTTGTACTAAAGACAAATTTTAAAATAATTAGAAGAGTATTTTTTTAGAGTAATAATTTATATTGTACTGAATAATAATAATGGTTGAAAACAAAGTGAATCCAATTCGTTTACACCATTTTTATTTTGTTCCATTTCACAAAAAAACAATTACCCTCTCCTTATATTTTATTCAAAAAAATACCGTGAACAAGGTTCCTAATTTTGCATTCTTAACATTTATTGTATTCCAAACTGAAAAAAAAAAATACTTGAGTTTTCTTTTATATTTGTGCAGTTATTATTTTCGTGATAATTTCCTTAGAATATAGGGATTTTATTTTCTTTAAATTAAAGTTTGACGAAATTCCTAAATCAGTAGAAAAAGAATTCGAATGACCATCAAATAAAATTTTCATGGCAAATAGCTTAAATGATTATTACATTAATACCTTTTAGCTTTCCCTATAACTAATTTTTTCAAATGAAATAATCATGAGAACGTCAACGAATTAGTTAACAGATCAATGTGAGCAATGTCTTAATAGCAAATAACAAATTATTAATTAGATAATTATATTGCACAAATTAGCTATATAACACACAAGGAATCAGAACAGGTGATCATATACGAGCTTATGATTTGTCCAAATCCAGAGAGATATATTATCCACTACTCATTACTAACAAATTATCAAAATAATAATATTTCTTAATTTACATTAAAAAAATGGCCACCTTGTAATGGATGGATGGAGTATTATTATTTACATATTTAAAAAGAAAAGGGGAAATATTAAATATACAGAAGAATCCAAACAACAAAGGCATGAAGCGAGAAAAACTAGTGAATTAGAAAAAGAAATTGAGTTCAAGTGGATTCATTCTTTGTAAATTCAACTTCAATGAAACATGACTAATTCATAATCACTAAGTAATTAGATACTAAATTTGATTTGATTGTTATTATATTTCCCATAAACTTAAAAGAGTTTCAGATTCATGAAACAACTAAATAACAATAACATAAATCACACCACAGGGGTTTATGTTGTAAACTCGGTTTACAAGAGAGTTTACGTGTCCATAAATTTACATGAATTATGTGTCCATAAATTTGTTGAAGTGATGGAGAGAAGCCATGAAATGTTGGTCTTCCCTAGCGCTCAAGTAGTCCTTCATCACTGACCCAAACTGAGATTCGTTAATGCCTCTGCTTGCGACGTACTCTTTTAGACTACTTTCTAAATCGCTTCCTCTAAGGCCACTGCAAGGCAACATTATATACAAATTAGCTACCTAAAGAAACACACACCGAATTGGAATAGGTGATCTTAAAGCTTACGAATTCTCCAAATCCAAATGGTATTTTGAGGTTTCTACTGAATTTATGTGCATGAAAGTTTCTTTCCAACCATTTTGTTTGGGCAAATGTTGTCTATGAAACAACTCAAACTCGAATGTGGCTACTTGTCCATCTTGTTTCAAGATCTGAATGCGATGGTGTGTTTCGTCGCTTAGTTCGACTATAATTTTCTCTCCATCGAGCTCCCTCTGCAGAGTAATGGAACGCTTGAGAGGATCGTCCATGATTGTGAAAGGGAAATCTGCTGGAATTGCTGGCATCTGCATTATTTCATTCATCATCACATGTCAGTTATACAAAAAAATCCACAAAACATATATACTTTTTTATTATTCAATTTTAGTTTAATAGGCAAACACTTATATTAATTGGAAAAACCCAATTCTCAAGAGACTAACTGAAATTCAAAACATACCGGTTGATTGCAGTCAAACATCAAGGGGAAGGTTTTGATTTTGGATTCTAGGATTGCAGCAAATTTATGATTCAGTTCTTGGGCTTTGGTGTGTATCAAGCATTCATCAGTAATTGCACCAACTGCACGGAGAACAACTGTAGAATAACGTCGAAGCATATTGGCTGTTTAATTATTTTGTCTATTGGTTTCAGGGCTACTTTACTTATAACGTGACGTAGCTAGGGTTTTTTTTGATAAATTTCTTGGGAAACAAGTTTTAGATGGCAGTTTCTTGATTCTCAAGCAACATTACTTAAAGACATAAAATAAACCCTACCTAGCTATATTAATAGTCCTATAATAAATAAGTAAATAACACTCATAATTAACCAGCTCAAAAATGTCTAGTTTCATTCGTAAACTTGCATCTCCAAGAATTCTCTCTCCACACCTTAGATTCTTCTCCACCGTGCATGGTCATGAAATGAAGTTACCCGAACCACCATCGGATTTCCCCTTCGTAATCGAAGACATTCCGGGTAGACATGAGGTGAAGTTGAGGAGAGAGTTCGCCGGAGAAAAGATAGTCGTGGAAGTGGAGAAGCCGAACTGCGAATCCAGAGATGTTGTAGAACGAGAAATTAAAATTTATTTTGGCGTTAATGTGTTCAAAGGAAATGAAACTGAAAATGGAAATAGATTGTACATATTTTGCGACGGGAAGAACTGTAGTTCTATCGGAGAGGGAGTTGCTTATTTCCATACCGGAGAGAATGTTTGGTAAGTTGCTTATTTCCATACCGGAGAGAATGTTTGGTACGTTTTAGAGTATTTTTTATTTTCAAATAAATATGGTGTAATATATTTCTTAATCCTTATTAATTTTTTTTGGGTGATAGTTGTCCGGATCTTCATCGACATAAATTTTGGAAGGAGTTTGTTACAATGAGAGGGCTGGAGGAATCCACTGTCCAATTCTTGATTGAATATATGACAAAGAAAGAACATCGCGATTATTTGCTCTTCTTGAAAAAATTCAGGAGTTTTATCAATTAATTTAAATCATGTTTTTGTTTCTTATTATTATATCATCACTACCTAAGGGTTATTTGAGTACGGAAGTTGTCTCTTCTTTAGTTATTGCAATTGCATTTCTGATTCATCTAATAAATTAATTTGATAAAGTATATTGGTCCCACAATTTTGGGACTCCTCCAAATCACCAGTTTCGATAGCTTCTGTTAATTTATTATTACTCGCTAAAAAGAAAAAAAATTATTCTCTAAATATAGTTTTTTTTTTTTTTGCAATCACTAGCGTGGAACTTGTCCACAGAATCCATCCAAAATTTGCGACCGCCTCGCTGGATTGTATATGTTTCTTTTATTCTTTCGTTTCTTATTTTCTTTCTATTTTTCATTAATTTAATTATAAGGATATAATCGTAATTTCACCCTTATGATTTAGGGTATAATTTATTACTCCCTCCGTCCCACGTATTTTTACCCACTTTCCATTTTGGGGTGTCCCACGTATTTTTACCCATTCCATTTTTGGCAAAAATACATAATATTTTATTACCTACTTTTTACAATCCCAACAACTTTAATTACTTTTTTACACTTTATTCATCATTCCCAATAACTTTATTCACTTTTTCTTTTTAAATTACTAATTTATCCCTACTTTCTCTTACATTATATATTAAAAAAATAAAACGTCTTAATCTCCGTGCCCGTACAAACGGGTAAAAATACCCGGGTCGGAGGGAGTATTAGGGTTTAAACCCTAGTATAATTTATTATTAGGGTTCAGGGTTTGGGTATAATTGTAATTTTATCCGTATATTTCACCCCGGGTTTAGGACTTGAGGTATAATTGTAATTTTACCCATAGAATTTAGAATATAATTGTAATTTTACTAAGGATATATTTTACCCCTAAGTTTAGGGTATAATTGTAATTTTATTTATATGATTTAGAGTATAATTTTAATTTATTATATAAAATAACTTGAATATTAATTATAACTATATCTCCATGTATACTAAATGGAAAATTGCAATTTTAATTTTTTTTTCCATTTGAGTTCTCTAATTTCAACGAAAAGCACCGTTTGGATAGCTTTTCAAACATAAATTATGATCAACGCAAAGAATTTCAGAAAATTAGTTATCAAATAGATCAAATTAAGTCATTGCCAACATAAATCCTAACAAACACTCAGGGTGGCATTAGAAATTCAAAGAGACTTCAGGTGGAACTGAAAAGTAAGCAGTATTTTAAAAAAATGTACAACCAGAACTGGGACAATGGTAGCAACTGCAGTTTGAGTGTTTCACTTTCACCGCTGGTATATGATATTACGTTCATCCCAGATACGACACCTACATGTTGCTTTCTTATTCTTCCATGCTGCTCCGCAAGTATAGCAGAACTCATGTCCGCATCTGCACACACATTTTCGACAGCGTTCAGTGGCCGACCGAACGCATACAAAATCAAGCAAGGGAGGTAATTTCGAAACAGAGAATAAAAGATTGCTAATCTGCAAATCACAACCGTGTTACTAATTTATCTCAAAATGGAATGCATGATGCCGTTTGCCATAAAGTGAAATAACAATAAACCAAAAATATGTTAAAACCAGCAAGAATATATAAACAAGGAGCAAAAATAGCAATCACAACATGCATAACATCATGAAAGAAGTAGTATCAAATAAGCAAACTGTCTAACAGCACTAACAATTGGTAAATTAGTAGAAATATACTTCCAATGTCAATCTCATTGCCAGCCAATAATTTTGGTTGCTACATGAACTACTAGCATATTTGATGCATTCACAAGCCAGAAAAGGGAATAAACATCAAGTCATAAGTTATTCAATCAGACATACTCTACTTGGAAGATTCATAGCCAACCATGATTCCCAAAGAACAAGTTATACCTGCAATAAATGTGATAGCATCCTACACCAAGTGAAATCATGTGGCTGCATTTTGGACACTGGCGCCAAAGACTCTTAGTAGCCAAATTCTTTAGTTTTTCTTCTTCATTAGATGTGCAGGGATTTTTTCTTTTATAATCAACACAATTCAAATAACTGTGCCAGGGTACTTTGCAATTGATGCAAAAAGCTTTGCCACATTTTAGGCACTTTGCCCTAGCAAATGTTTTGCCCATGGATCCTTGAAGCAAATTTTTTGATAACAAAGCAGAACACTTTGGAAAGGGGCAGTAAATTCTCTCAGCTGGAGGAATGGACGCTTCCTTCACGCGTTGACTCATTATCTCAAGTAATTCGGGACTCAGAAACTTTTCACAACTTCTAGGATTCAATTCTGATTGGCAGTTCTCATAAGGGCATTTAGGTAGAATCCCTTGAAGCAACTTGAATTGGACATGTTTTGACGTACAAGAAAAGCAGTATGTGTGCTGACAAGTTGTAATTACGAACATTTGATCCACATATGTATCTTCCATACAAATAGAACAGCACTGAGTCTTATTCTTGGCATTGCTATTTCCGACTGAACGATTGACCTGAAAAGCAACTGCTTTCGTTGCAAGTTCAACAGCAAACTTAATATCATTACTGGGCACAAGAGATACAAGAGTGTCACTCAATTTTCGCAGAAGAAGATTAGTCTGGCTTGATAATGCCTCAATATTTGCCATCGTCGGTGGTCGTTTTCCAGTGATCTGCATTTAGAAAATCTGGTCAACCACATAAGAACTAATGCAGAAAGAGAAGATGATAACGTGATACTTAATATTAGTGGATGCAACTTCTCCTAGTAAAAAAAGACACTTCTCATTATCTAATCCAGAAAACCAAACAAGCAGGGGAATGTGGGCTAACAGAAGAGAAAAGAATAATCACAACATAGAAAAGTAAACTTCCCATGTCACACAAATCAGTTTCTCATGAACCAACTGATTACATATAAAAAAAAATTGTCGAATCACTATCAAGTATACATCTCATATGATGAGTACAGGCAGAGGAGTCAAAACAAGAATACCAGCCCCTGAATCAATTTTATATTCCGCAGGAAACAACTAAATTACTTATAATACCACTATATGACAATGATGCATGAATTTGAGCTATGAAGTACATTAAAAATCATTAATTAAAGAGACGGCAACTAAAGAAAACCAAAAATTCAAATAAAAGCATGGAGTAACTCATGGTGATCACTAACATATTGATGGAGCCATGGATTATCAGTAAAAATGGTAACACTCTTCCCGTCCAGCATTAAGGCAGCATCAAGCCCTTCAATTAAAGTTCTCAACTGAACAACCTCCTGATTCACCAGTTGATCTTTCCCACTCAAACCCTTGCTCAATTCAAACACCAAACCATCATTCATATCGCATACTGCCACACCAACACCACCAACCATTCCCTCCGCCAAACCCTTGACGTAAACCCTAAATCTCAAACTTTGCCCTTTTGACGAGGCACCCTCTCCGAAAGGTCGACTCAAATTTCCCCCATTGTTATTCCATTCCTCATCCGGAACATTCAGAATCTCGCAGGCGAAAGCCCGATCGTGAATTTGACGGCGGAGGTCCAGCCGCAACCGTTCCGCCTCCACCGCCGTGCACTGTTCGAGAAGTTCATGTTCGTACTTCGCAGGATCGTCGGTTTGAAGGATGTCCAGCAACGGGGAGCCAAGGACGGCGTCGTATGGGACATTGGTGGACGGTACGGCGCCGTTGAGAAGAGAGGCGGCGAGGGCTTCTTCCACCTGCAGATCAAATGCTAAATCAGAGTCGGTTTCCATTCTCAGTAATTTATGCTACTCGATGAGTCTTCTGCCTCAAAATATAATGCTAAAATTCCATCCAATTAAATCATCAACATTTTCTATTCAACCAATAGTCAAAGTCAACAACATGGTATAAACAGGCATTCAATTAAATAGTTTATTTATATTGAAAAAGTTTAAATTACTTATTGATTAAGGAAAATATAAAAGAGATATTATTCACAAATTTGATCAAGATTATGTTTTCATAACTAAAAGATTTGAAGATATTTTTTTTTATAGTTAAGGGTCGCTAAAATATATATTAATTCCTTTGCTGCAATGGTTCACAGACCTACTTTTCTGCTTCAGCATCTCCTTTGTGCAATTTTCCCAGGCATATTCTTTGTATTATTTTATCTATTGTCTTTCACATTGGTATACCATGTAGCAATGTCGCAAAGAGTACGTACACGGTAAAGTCCACATGATGCAGAGTTGTAAGTATTGTTCATCTATATATATATATATATATATATAAAAGTTAGTGGAATACATGGCTACATATATGAGTAGTGGGTACGAAAAGAAAAGTTCAAATTACTACTTTATTGAAATAAGTGTAAAGCTTGTGGTGGAAGTTTAATAATGGTCCCATCGCCCTGCCCTAGGAATTGGTGGAGGAGGTAAATCGCAGGATGTGCCTCAAGTGGCTTATAGGAAGGGCTTACAAGGGGCCAAATCCATGCCAAAGGCAGCTGAAAGGACTTTCCACCCTCCCCTCTACCACTTAAGCTAAGCTATGCCCTGGGAGCGTGAAAGTTTAATAAGTTAATCAAGATGGTGGGTTTAACTTTTAACCAGTGTTGTCCGAACCAGACCGACCGACCGGTTCAATCGAGAACGAGGAGGAGGCGCCCTCTCCGAACGGTCGACTCAAATTATCCCCATTTTCATTCCATTCCTCATCGGGAACATTCAGAATCTCGCAGGCGTAGGCGCGATCGTGAATTTGACGGCGGAGGTCCAGCCGCAACCGTTCGGTCTCTACCTCGGTGGTATACTGGTCGAGAAGTTCATGTTCGTAGTTGGAAAGATTGTCGTTCTGAAAGTCCAACAAGGTAGAGGCGAGAACGGCGTCGCAGGGGACATTGGTGGAGGGAAGGGCGGCGCCGTCGAGAAGAGAGGCGGCGAGGGCTTCTTGAAGCTGTAGATCATATGCTAAATCAGAGTGTGTTCCATTCTCAAATTGTGCATTAATTTATGCTGCTGTGCTCAGTCTCCTACTATTCCTCAAAACTCAATTTTTAAAGCATCTCCAGCGAGAGTGAGGCTCCTGTGCACCCGGGCGCACGGAGCAAATTTCGTGCGCCTTTACAATTTTCATGCCCCTTTACAATTTAAACCCCTAGCAATACATAGGTTTAAATATGATTGGAGGAGAGACACGGGGACATTTCCGTGTCCCCGGGCGCACAGGAGCTTTTGCCCTCCAGCAATATTTTAAACCACTAATTTAGCGTGAAATAATTCTACTGCACTAACAGCAACGCTAAAATAAATTCCTCTACAGGATTGCGTCACAACTGCCACAGAAATTTCTGCGCTACTTTAAAATTTTTCTTTTCTTTTCTTTCTAATCTTCATGTATTATCCATATAGTAAACTCTTATTATCTACTGTTATTTTATTTATTTATCCATATATTTTTTAATATTATTTTAGATTATTATTTTAAATTTTAATTTTAATTCTATTAGATTGATTTATAATAATTTATTTATATTAAATTATAATTTTATTAAATTCTAAATTAATATAAAATTATTACTTCTATTCACTAATTTTTAATACTTATAAATTTAATTATTTTAATTTTATAGTAATGATTGCTTTTATTATTGGGTAGGTCTTGCGTGAGACCATTTTACACTTTTAAAATAATTATCACTTTCGCTATAAAATGGTATCACTTTGCTATAAAATGTTATCAATTTTCATTTATACTATAAATTGTTCATAAAATTAACATTATCACTTTTCATTAATTTAGTATCACTTTTCAGTACAAAAATTATCACTTTCTGACCGTCTCACATAACTCTTACGTAAGACGGTCTCACACAAATCTTTTCCTTTATTATTATAGCTTATTTAAAATTTTATATTACATACATATTAATTTTATTTTAATTTATTTATACTAATTTATTTATCTAAATTATAATTTATATTAAATTACAATGTTGAATAACTAAAATAAAAACATTGCAAACAATACTTAAAAAAATAAATTACAAAATACTTAAAATCATAAAAGCACACTAAATTAAATGAAAGATTAAAATCCTAAAACATAGATATATGAGTGAGGCTTGCGTGCACCCGGGCGCACGGAACACATTCCGTGCGCCTTTAGAAATTTTGTATTATGGGTAAGGGCACATTAATTTGGTCTAAAGGGTATACACTTTAATTACTAAAAGGTACACAATTTTGTTCTAAAGGGTATACACTTTTCATTAATATTTTTTTTTCTTTAGAAAATAAAGGGTACACATTTTTATACTAAAGGGTATACAATTTAACACAAAATTCTAAAGGCGCACGGAGTGTTGTTCGTGCGCCCAGATTTTTCTTTAGAAAATAAAGGGTACACATCTGTATACTAAAAGGTATACAATTTAGCACAAATTTCTAAAGGCGCACGGAAAGTGTTCCGTGCGCCCGGGTGCACAGGAGCTTTTGCCTAGATATATATTACTTCTAATAATCACCAAGATTACTTCCTGATCCCCAAGATCTTGAAAAACCCACCAAACATGTTACTTGTGGTTGCACTTGTTCATTTTTTTCTTGTAAGATTTATTCTTGAAAGATCATTTTTCCCTGATTCCAAGTTTGCTCTTTATTTTTTTTATTATAAATAATTTATAAATTATAGAAATTTAATTAAAATTTTGTATAATAAATACATAAATTAGTAAATTTATTAAAATTTAAATTAATATAATAAGAAATATATAATTTATTTAATTAAAATATCATATAAATATTAATTTAAAATTAATATAAAATGGAATATTCTTGGAATATTCTGTTATTGCAAAAATTTAGTGCAAAGTGCTGAAGTTCTATTGTAATTATGTGCTAAAATAATGTAAATCTGTGCTAGAATAGAGCAATATGCTGGAGATGGCCTATCAATCAGTGTTTTCATAATTGGATTAGAGATAGATAGTTATTAATATCCAAATTAATTTGGGCCCGACACACGGGTATCCATCTGGTCCGCACGATTTGGGCTGATTCAGACCCGTCCCGAATTGACAACGGGGCGAGCCGTCCCGAACCCGTTTCAAAATGAGTCCAGATCCAGGTATTAATTTAGACCCGCGGGTACCCACCCCGCTCTGTACTAAATATAAATATTTATATTTTTTATAATCATTTAAAATTTTATACTTTACTACTAATTTTATGATTATTATTATTATTTGAATTCTATTTTTATTTTTTTGACATAATTATTATTTGAAGCTATGGAGAATAATGAAGTGAAAGAGAGTTAGTCATTTATGAGTGGAGAGTAATTAAAATTCCAGCTACATAAGTTTTTTTAAAAAAAAAATGAGAGCGGGGCGGGGCGAGGCATGCCCGTCCTGTTTGGGATTGGGTATGGGCTATATAATAAGACTCATGCGGGTCCGGGGTGGGTCCGAGGCAAGCAATTTTAAAACAGGTCGGGTCCGAATAGTGTAGTACCCGGTCCTTTGACATCCCTAACCATAATTAGATTTGTTAAAAAGCCCGCAAACCGTGGCTGACCCGATTGATCCTAAAAATATTAAGGTTAGAGCTGATAAATTTGAGCTCATTTAACATCCGAACTTTTTGGCATGAACTAGTTAGTTCGCGGGCTAATCAGGTTGTCTCGGCAGGCTGGCAATTTTTTTTAATGTACTCCATCCATCCCAACTTTAACTTCACACATTCTATTTTAGTCTGTCCCAAATTCAACTTTACACTTCTGTAAAAGGAAAAAAACAATTAACTAATATCCCTCAACATATTTTTACAAATTTATCATCATATTTTTAACACACATAACTTTATCATTTACTCCCTTCGTTCCATAATACTTTCATACTTTTCTCATTTGTTTGTCTCTCAAAATCTTTCACACCCCAAAAAAGAGAACATCACTTTATCTAACAACCTCAAAAGTAGGGATGATAATTTTACCCGTCGGGTCGGGTTACCCGACGGATACCCGCATAGCGGGTATAGAAAATCGGATAAAATTGGATAATGGGTCGGGTAGTACCCGAACTCGAAGGAAAACTGTGCGGGTAAGGGTAGGGTACGGGTTCCCTTATAATTTACTCGTACCCGACCGAAAATTACCCGAATGTATATATATTTTAATATATATATATATATATATTTAATAATAGTATTATATATTTAATTAAATGTCTAAATCTAATATTTCTTTTAGTATAATAATATTGTTGATGAAAAATTTATGATGTATTTATTATAATATGTTTAATATTTTTAATTAAAATTTATATTCTTGTCCTGATATAAATATAAATAATTTTTAAAAATTATAATAAATCTTGTTCTATGTTATAATATTATGTGTTATTTATAATTATTTTTAAGAATTATAATTATTTTTTTAATATTTTAACAAAAAAAATAATATTCGAATTAAGATATCTTGGTGGCAGAAAGGAGATGCAAGACTTTGAAGTTTTCATACTTAAACCAAGGACTTGGAAGCAATTGTTGGAATATGATGTTTGTTTTATAATTTTATTTGATTAACTATGAATTTATGATTTTTTTTGTTAACGGACTTAAACGTTATTGTTATTGACTTTGTTTTCTAATTTGCATATTTTATTTTAGGTTATTCATTTATGTATTATAATTATTTTTTGGTGAATTATAGTTTAAAAAAAAATTGTGTCGGGTCGGGTATGTTCGGGTGGATTTGGGTATTCGCGGATTATCCGCAAAATCTACTAAGATTGTGGGTATCCGTTTACCCGCGGATTACCCGTATACCCGATGGGTATACCCGTATCCTACCCGAATCTCTATTTTAAGGTAAAAGGGTAGGGTATGGGTAGAGAGGGTAGGGTATAGGGTAGTATGTGGATTTGCCATACCCGTACCCTACCCTACCCATTGCCATCTCTACTCAAAAGTTACTTTTATTTCAAATTTGTCACTCATTTTTCACACACATATAATTACTTTATACTTTTTTTATTACCTAAAAATACTACAATACCCTCCAAAGTCAATAAAGTTGGTCAAAAAGTACAACTTTTCTTAAACAACGTGGAACAGTAAACGTGAAATATATTATGGGACGGAGGGAGTATTTGTTATCCAAAAATACCATACTACCCTCTAAAGTAAGTTAAAAAGTGATTTTTCTTAAAATTCGTATTTATAGTAAAGTCAAATTTACCATCACATTTTTAATATGTATAACTTACTTTATCATGTATTTATTATCCAAAAATACCATACTACCCCAAAAGTAAGTCAAAAAATGATTTTTCTTAAATTTTGTATTTACGATAAACTTACAAGTGACTTTTCTTAAATCCGTATCTACAGTAAAACATGAAGATGAATTTGAGACAGAGTATATATTACGGCCCAAGCCCCAGCCCATTAATTTACTTAAAAAGAAGCCCAATAGCATTATAGCTCATTAAGGAGTGTAATGTTGTATAGTTCAAATGGGAATGACCACTGAACCAGATCGTCCCTAAAACTCAAATACCGCCCGCTGAAGAACGACGCCGTATTAGCAGCGCTCTGAAAAATGGCGTGGATCGGCCATTCGGTTGGCATGGGAGGTGTAGGAATTACTTCAAACTGCAGCAGTCTCATTCCGCATGATTGTGAGTTTATTGTTCTTAATTTTCTCTTGCATTTTTAGGAGGATAATTTTAGATCCTTGTTGTAGTTGATGGTTACATCTATGTCTTGTTGTAGTTGATGGTTGTATCTATGTCATTTGAGTTGTTGATTAATAATTTTCTGCAAATTTGAGTATTCTCCCTCCGGCATGAACAAGATAAGCCCTGCCTCATTCAACCATATAAAAATGCTTGCATTTAATTAGTCGCTGGATACTAAATTTGAGTATTTGATATGTTATAAATTGAGAATACACTGGAGTGTAACTTATTTACTTTATACAATTTCATAACTAAATGTTGTTCTGGATTGGGGAATCCAATGTCACAAGAGGAAGCAGTTAAGTAATTTCATTACTATAGCTGTTTTAAGAAGTCTGACAAGACAAATTTTATAATCTATATTGGTAGATTTTACAAAGTAATATGACTAGGTAGTTTCTGCTTTCCATGAAGCGGATGTGGTGGCATATTTAGTATTATTATGTTATGGTTTGCCTGAAAGTATTTTATTCACATTTATGTATCTAGTTTATGCTTTTGGAGCCAATGTGATGTGTAATGTATTCTTGGGCAAGTTTTGTTTACAAAGCCATTTTATGTCTTTATTTATTTACATAGAATATATGAATATCACATTATTATATGGCAGTGGCAGTATCTGCTTGAACAATGTAGTTGTGAAGTTACTAGTTTATCTCTGCTACATTATAGATTGTTTCTTAGTGTTTAGTAACGTTGGCATTTAATATTTTTATTGTTTAGTAACATTTCTATTGGCATTTAATATTTAATATATAGGACACTTTTTTTTTATGTTTTTACTTTCTTACAGGAGTTTAAGAGAGAAAAGGAAGCTAGGGAAGGAGACAAGGAAAATGAACCACAGAGACAAGCTAGGCAAGCTTATGGTAGAAGTAGTAGTAGCCGCTATTATTGGTAGTCTCTCCCTTAGACAAGATGGGCTAACACCAGTTGTGGGTTTTGATTTGGGTGTCTTCTCCAAATCTCTTTACTAAAGAATATAGGTGAGAAAGAAGAGAAGAAAGAGTAGAAGGAGAAGGAGCACAGAAACAAGGTGAGAGTGAGAAAGAGTAGAAACAAGGAAGGAAGCATAGAAACAAGCTAGGAAGCAATTTTCTGAAGAAAGAGTTTTTTTTTTGTTTGTTTGTTTGTGAATGGGTAGCCCATAATGTTTCGAACGAATCCATTAACATATTAAGAAGAAGGAATGTAAATTAAAAAAATTGAACCAGCACATATACAAACATAGTTGATGCAATTCATGGAAGGGTTTGGATTTTTCGTCTTTGACAAAGCTTAGCATGTGCTTTGATAAAAGATATAATGAATGTGCAACCATGTAAGCTTGCCTCTTTACATATTAACAAATTTATTTTTTTACCACTATCCCATAAAGAAATCCTCTCAAGTCGATTGTTACAAGATAATACAAGTTGAAGTAATTGGTGTTAAAGTTACCTTCCATTAGCTGGTGTGAGATCATTGCTTTTGCTTTTACTGATGTACCTAGTAGTTAATCATGTGTGATAGAAGAAAATTTGTCTTGTTTCTTTTTTATGTGACTCTTGGAAAGTGGTGGAAGTTGACAGAAAATTATGCTGTTTAGAATTACTCCATGTCACTGTAATCTTTGTTAGATATCGTTTGGGTTAAAGCTCTTATTCTTTTCCCTGTTTCATGGAATATTTTCAGGTTGAGTGAAGCTTGGTTAGTAAGTATACAGCAGCTGCAACGGTGAGCATATTTTACTTCCTCTTCCGTATCTCGCCCCACGATCCCTTGCCGATGGCAGCACAGATTGGGATCACGAGGTATTTCTTCCAAGTTTAACTTTCAGTCACCTTGCTTATATATTACTGCTTAAGGGCGGGTGTAATACGCTTTAGAATGTTCAATCTATTTGTTGTTATATTACTGCCCACCAAGTGTAAGATTAATTGCACCACAGACATAGATACTACTTTTAACTTTCTTGCTGTGATTTTTTGCTGTGGCCTCTTAGGAGACCAAGTGCTAAAACTTCCAGCATTGTTTATGCTCTTTTGTTCATTTCTTGGATTCATTAGGTGCACGTCTCCTCCATAATGATCGCGTATGATACTTCTAGTTGTGAATATCAAAATATTTTGCCTTAATTATTGATTTTTTCTTTACTCATTTATCGTAGCTTGTTCTGATCTTGTTGATGTATGAACCCATTTGGGATAAAATAACTTTTCCGTAATATATCTACCTGAAGTTCCGTTATGTGAATATGAAAACACAGGATAATGATTCTAATTACTGGTTCAACTTACAGATTCGTTTTATTCACTGAATCTCTATTCAGTTTAGTAACAAACTTGCGCTCCAGATTGATTATCATCCACAATTGTTCCTCTTCTGCTATACCGCTACTGTTTCCTCCGTCCCTTTCCCTCCCTTGTTCCTTCTTTTCCCCATCTCTTTCCTCCTTCAAAGCTTCATTTTAAAGGAATGGTTATCTCATGGTGCTCCTGATGTTACATTTCTGAGAGTTGTTTCTCTATGTTTATTTCAATGTTTCCCGTCAATTGCTCAAGAGTCTTCTTCCTTTATCGCATCCAGTTATTATTAGGTGTTTTAGTTCTGAGAAAACTACCAAACTTAAAAAATCCACCAAGAACAAGGTTTAAGAAATCTCACGCACCAAAATCGTCAATCAAGGAACGGATTGTAGAGCCAAAAGTTTACTCGAGTGAAAGGATTACTAAAGTTTACAATATTCTCAAGTATTCCTCTTGGGATTTTGATCAACAACAGTTGGAAAATCTCCGCATTCCTACACTGTGAACCAAGTTCTCAAGACCCATCCTCCTGGAAAAATCTTGGCTATTTTTCAACTGGGCATCTTTCAAGCACGATCAGTATACCTGCACTACAATGATGGACATCTTTGGGGAAGCCGGAAGAATTTCATCGATGATGTATGTTTTTAACCAAATGAAGGAGAAAGAGATCAAAATTAATGTAGTTATTTACACTTCGCTGATGAATTGGATGTCTAATGATGGAGATGTTAATTTGTGGAGGGAGATGAAGGCGAAGAGTTGTCGTCCAACTGTTGTCTCATACACAGCATATATGAAGATTTTGTTTGCTAATAAAAAGGTTAATGATGCAGCTGATATCTACAAAGAGATGCTTGAATCAGGCCTTTCGCCTAATTGTTACACTTACACTGTTCTTATGGAGTATCTTGCTTCTTCTGGTGAGTTAGCTCAACACCATGCTTTTGGAGCCTTCTTTATAGAATTTATGCCTTAATACATGTGTTTACTGCCACGCTCTCAGTATATTTCTGATTTTAAAGGAATTCTGCTCCGCAAATCTGCAATGAGGTTGATTGTTCGGAAAGGGAAAAAAAAAACCTCATTTTAGTCGTTTGTAACAGACTTTGTGAATGGAAGAAACTGATTCTCTTTATATGTATCAACACTTTTGAATAGGTACACCATCTTAAGAAACTTGCTAACCTTTTATCTAGAAAATTGAATTAATGTGAATTTAGAAGCACTTAATGAATTTGGGTTTTCCTAAATGTGAAGTTGGAAGAAGCACTTAATGAATTTGGGTTTTCCTATGGCTACTACTGTTAATGATAGAGGTATTGAGCATAACTGCATAGTGTAGCTCAAACTGCATCTAGTGCTTACATGTTTTTCTTGAACTTTGACATCCTCATTTGTTTATATATGAGAAGCTTTTTCTGTGATTTATGTAGTTAGTATTGGGATGGAGCTGTCAATATCCTTATACATCTTCTGATTTAATAGTGGTCTTCTGACTTCTTATGTGTTTGAACATCTTGTAGCTTCTTATGCATACAAATCTTTGTAGGAAGAGGATTTCTGATAGTTTTATTATCTCGTAAACATTTCAAGGGTATTTTTTGTCACTGATCTCAGGCAAACACACTGAAGCTTTGGAGATATTTTACAAAATGCAAGAAGCTGGGGTGCTCGGGATAAAGCTGCATGCAACATTTATAATTGAAATTTGTTGTAAAGCAGGACAATTATGGACAATTGTAAATATTTTTGAATGCATGGAGAATTTCCTTTTCCACTTATACCCTATATACATCAGAAAGCTCTTGAAGCTTTTGAAATTTTTAGCAAAATCATTGTATATCTCCATTATAACCATAATAATTCTTTAAATGCCAAAAATTATGAAAAAAATTATCTATGTACATAAAAAAAAAGAAGTTAATATTTGAAAATAATAATACTCCTTCCGTCCCGGGTATTTTTACCCGTTTGTACGGGCACGGAGATTAAGACGTTTTATTTTTTTAATATATAATGTAAGAGAAAGTAGGGATAAATTAGTAATTTAAAAAGAAAAAGTTAATAAAATTATTGGAAATGATGAATAAAGTGTAAAAAAGTAATTAAAGTTGTTGAGATTGTAAAAAGTAGGTAATAAAATATTATGTATTTTTGCCAAAAATGGAATGGGTAAAAATACGTGGGACACCTCAAAATGAAAAGTGGGTAAAAATACGTGGGACGGAGGGAGTAACTCAATTGAATACTGTAAGCAATTAAAATGCATACTAAATAAAATTATTTAATAAAATATGGAGTAATTAAAAAAACTGATGTTAGTAATTAAAATATGAAAAACAAATCAATATAAAGAATAAATATACTAAAAAAAGAAAATATCAGTACTTAAATTTATTTTATATTAATAAAAGTACATTTTTGTTAAATCCAATTAGGGCATCCCTCTCCCTCGGCTCACATCACAATCCACGGCTGCCGGTCCATTCTCACTCTTCAAAAATACTTGAAACTCCTCTGCAATGCTGTAAAAACTTGGTTCTTTCTTTATCTTTTGCAGACAACGCAAACCTTTCTTTCTTTTGTCTCTCATTTGTTCCTCTGCTTAGCCACTACAATTTTGTTTCTCTCTTTTGTCCGTTAGCACCGAAGGGTTTTTCTGAAATACCAGTTCAGAGGATAGCGCGCCTGTTCTATTTCTCTCTTAGATCTCATTTTTTTTCTTTTTCTTTTTCTTTTTACAATAAGATCAGTCAAATGTTCTAGATCTGGAGTTGTTTGCGATTGAAACAGGGTAGATTGGATATAAAACTGCCCGTTTACGGTTTTGGTGACCCTGTCGGTTCATCCCGGTTTAATCGTAAAAGCGGTTTTAAGGTTGCTCCGGACCGGTTCCGGTTGAATCGGCCTGTCGGTCCCCTGCAAAGCTCCATTTGTATTCAAAATTGATTCATTTTTATTAAAACCGAAAAAACCCTAGGGCAAAAATCATCCATTTTCTCAGCGATACTCAAAACTCGAATTAGCAAAGACCAATAATGGAGATTGATCAACCCGAAGACGGCAGCGGAAGAATCTCTAATGTGCTGCGGTCTCCGTTACCCACTTCTGTGGTGAAGCTCTTAGGCTCATCCCGCGTCATACCATCGGAGATCGATAAGAAGTCGAAGAACCTTCTGGGAAAAATCAGGGTGGATGATAAAGATGTGGATTTGGATTATGATGTGGCGTTGGATTGGCTGGCGAATCTGAATGACGAGATGTTTGATGAGTTTAAGAGGGTGCGGAAGAAGGAAGAAGAAAGTGGCGTGAGGACAAAAATCTCAAGTCACCGTGTTGATCGGAAGCCAATCTTTGGCATGGGAGGTATAGGAAATAGATGTTAGACCTCCATGCTAACTTAGTCGCATTTCTAGTGAAATGTCAAGAGTAAGTGTACTCTATCGCTGTTGTATACGCGTGACCAAGTGCAAAATTTATAGTATTGTCGTCCCAAGGGAAAAGGTAAACTCAAGTTGTATCCGGATTTTCCATTGATTTATGTTTTGTAAGGATGATCAAGATAAGGTTTTGATTTAAGAACTATGATTACTCTATCAATTAACTAATAAACTAGACAAGCAACTAATTATAACAAGTATCAATCAAATCAAGTAGCAAGAATGAGATGGAATGGATGAAGTGTATCTAAAAAGAGAGCAAGGCTAGCAACATCATGGTCAAGGTTCTATGTAGACTTCACACTTACTCAAGCATTGATGACTTTCAAGTTATGATACTAAGGGCAATCACAATTGTACCCCTAACCCCTATGGCCAAGGTGATTAGGTTCTCAACTCTTTTACAAGTTTAAATCTCCTAAGATTGTCTTACTCTCAATTCCCTCATGGGTACTATGATCATAAGTTGGTTCCCCTCACTAGTTCATCACTAATGTTCTATCATGAGGTTCTAAGCACTTGGAGGGAATGGCTTTCCTCCCCTCATACTAACTAAGTCACCTAATACAATC
The DNA here is from genome assembly GCA_023678885.1 of Pogostemon cablin. Classification (NCBI taxonomy): domain Eukaryota; kingdom Viridiplantae; phylum Streptophyta; class Magnoliopsida; order Lamiales; family Lamiaceae; genus Pogostemon; species Pogostemon cablin. Next base: position 7,897,416 of record CM042983.1, read on the forward strand.
AATGATTCAATTAAATCACCACACATAATATTGGAATGGCCATCCTAACACTATGCATAGAGAATTTAACCACACACATCATGCATCAAATGAGAATAAGAATTCATGATAGAAAGTAATCATAACAATCAATTCATCAAGCTTTAATAGTGCAAAAATCTACATATTTCCTAACCAATCATATTGCTAGCCTCACTTGAGGACTAGCCACAAATATTCATTGCAAATTGGCTACAATCCAATACAAGCTCCATATGAGCAATAAAATGAAGAAAGTAGCAAAATAAAAGAGATTGAGCTTCCCCTTGAAGGTAGACTCCTTCTTCCTTGATCATGCCTAATTCTTCAAGCAAATCTGATTTTCTCTTCTTAGATGATGGAAGGAATGGATGTATGGATGGATTTATGAAGATCAAGGTGAATTGATGGATTTAGATGGTGTAGATGGCTTGTAGATCTAGTGTGTGAGGAAATATGGTGTGAATTGTGTGTAACTGCTCTCAATCTGATCTAATGTGTATCTCTCCCTCTAATTTCGCACAAATCATGGTTTTATATCACTTATGGACCTTCTAGAAGCTTCCGGAACTTTCTGAAAATTACACAGGATTTTGCACCTACACGGCCCGTGCTGCAGTACACGGCCCGTGTAGGGCACACCTACTTCGGCGTTTTGTGCGTGCTTCCGGACACGGCTCGAGCTGCAATACACGGCCTTGATCATGGCCGTGTAGCACGTTCTGACGACAATACACGGCTTCTTCTAACAGGGCCGAGCTCCGCACACGGGGCGTGCAGCAGCGCACGGCCCGTGCACCAGCGCACGGCCGAATCTCTGGCCGAGCAGCGTGTTCTGATGACATTACACGGCCAGCTGCTACAGGGCCGAGCTCCGCGCACGGCCCGTGCAGCTGCCTGGCCTATTCTTCGTCTCCCTTTCGCTGTCTCTTCCCCTTCAGGTAGCAGCCTTCAGGTACCTATCTGTGAATTTATTGTTCTTAATTTTCTTTTGAATCTAGGAGTAGAATTGAACGAGATCTTGGCAAAATACTATAGTATGTGTATTTATTTTTATTTTTTATATTTCAAATAAAATTGGTGTTGTGGACTTATAATGAGGAAAGGTAATATGAAATTTTTTTTGGAATGGTTATATGAATATTGATTTGTTGTGGTAGATCATAAAATATGTTATTATGCTCTTTTAACAAATTGCATGGTATGGGAGCTTGCAAAAGCTAAATACTTGTTATGGAAATATGAATCAAATTTTAAAGTAGCTTTAAATGCAAGAGACCTACTTTAATTTTCATAACAAGTATTTAGCTCAAGAGACCTACACGTACACACGTATACATAAGAAAAGAAAAAAATAATAATAAGAGAGTCATGGAAGTCTATACTAAGTCTATAATTAATTTTCCTTTATTTATGAATCATAGAAGTCTATAATAGTTAATAACAACTGCAGCAGAGAATGAATCAGTTTAAGGAGTTTCAGCTTCACTCACAAATAATAAATACATATAAACAAATCAATTGGAAACTATAAAGAACAAAAGGCTAATGACTACACATGTTGATATATAGAAGATTATTCAATCAGGTAATAACTACTATCATACATAATGATGTAAAATGTCTTTAATTTAGTCAACTTACAATGGCTCCACTAATGAAATTGTAGTTGAAAATAAGGTTTTCAGTAAGATAGTAGTTGATTATAGGACCTTGCACTAACAGCAGCTTGAATAAGAGTTGGTTTACTTAGTAATTCGATTTGTTCTTCCCAAATCTCCTCCTTTTTCCCTTTACTTGTCATCCGCTCTTTTGCCAACTTCTTGCACCTCGTATACTGCTTGACCTTTTTAGCTATATTCTCATCAGGTTATTCCATCCGGGCTGCCATAGTTGAGGTAAGAAAAGGTGCAGCCTCTAAAGGAATAACAGTCAGAGACTATATTCGGAGTAATCATAATCCAACCACCATTTCGGTGCTGGCAGAGGTACTTTTTTTATTCAAATTCATTAAAACGAAGGGACGGTATGTATTTTTTTTAGTTCATTAAATTAAATTATATAATTACCTAATAACAAAGTGTTAAATCATGCAGGATGGTGCAGCCGTTGGTGGACTTGTGGTGGCTTCGGCAGCTTTGATGATGGTGGCAATCACGGGAAGTGGAACCTATGATGATGTTGGCTCAATGATTGTGGGCGTCATCATGGGAAAGGTAATATGTGGTTATATGAATATTGATTTGTTGTGGGAGTGTACTCTTTTAACAAAAATAATATTATGCAGGTTGCATTTTTCCTTATCCAAAGAAATCGTCATGCTCTTCTATGCACAAAATGGGATTCAAATGACCCTATTGTAATGATACAGGGTTGTAATGATACAGGGTGAGGAGATATTTCAAGAGCTTGCAAAAGCTATGTACTTGTTGCATTCTTGGAAACTTCACATTTTAAACATTCAGCTTTCGTCATTCTAGCAATTCATTTCTGCAATCATGGTCATGCACTATGGAGCTCTCTCTTCTTACTTTGATGAAATTAATTTGCGACACAGGAAGGCATGCAAAGAAGAAATCAAGAAGAAAATATACCGCTTTCCTTATCAAAAGGAAGGTTTTGTAGATGAGATTTCAGTAAGCTTTAAAATTACCTGATTTTTTCCCTTCCTATATTTGTATTTCCTTCTTTTGATGGATCTTTGTTTTGATTGATTTGCTTTTAATGTGGTTGCTGCTTCATGCTAACATGGTGTGCTTTTTTGTTCGTGAATGTATGAATTTTAATTGATATCAATGTGCCTTTTGATCTATTATTATAGGGAGTCATCGATCATTCCTGGAAGACTTCCTCCCCGACCACTGGATGGTGCAACTGCAGGATATGTGAGCTTGACTGCAAGAAGAAGCATAGGTAATAATCATCTGATTTTATGAGGCATAGTGAAATGCAATGTGTCTTAATCATTTTGGCATTGCTGCACAGATCTTCTGCTGGTCGTATGGCGCGTGAAGGGGGAAGCCGAAGTAGGAAGGTGGGCTCTGCTGGTCGTGGAAACAAGCCTTAATTCTGGTTCAAGCTTTTATTGGAAGCCATATCCTGGTCAGCTATTGAATAGAGCTCTCTTTTTCTCCATTGGCATTACATTCTGTGGTGTGGCTTATTGTCCTCTCTATCATTTCAGGTTGCTGACTTTTTATTTTTTTGAGTCATTCTCGCATCAAGGTTTGTTGATTTAAAAATTTTTAATGTCCTACTTTCCAGAATAATTTATGCATTTCATTCAAGGCTTACACAACTTTAAAATCTTTTTTCTGCTAATTTTGATGGGAATAACATATCTTGTTATCCTTTAACAATTGTTTGGTTTAGGGTTTAGGGTTTAGGGTTTATATCAGCATGGCTTCCGGAGCAAACATCTGAGGTTGAAACTTTCTGCATATCATCTCGCAAAAGAACATGGTGTAATATGTGTTCTAGGATTTTATATTCCTTTGCTCTCCTTTTACTTTAAATGAATTGAAGTAAGTTGCAAGTTATTGTATTAGAATTCGAAGAACCTATGTCCAGTTGACAGTGAGCTAAGCTGCAAGTTATGAATGGTCTTGGCTTGAATGATCTTAAAATGATGGCCAATTTTATTACTCCCTCCGTCCTAACTTCAACTTCACATTTTCCATTTTGGTCCGTCCCAAATTCAACTTCACACTTTCATAAAAGGAAAAAACAACAAACTAATATCCCTCTAACATACTTTAATTTCAAATTTGTCATCGCCTTTTTAATACACATAACATACTTTATCATTTATTTATTATTCAAAAATACCATACTACCCTCAAAAGTAAGTCAAAAAGTGACGTTTCTTAAACTCCGTATTTACAGTAAACGTGAACTTGAATTTGGGACGGAGGGAGTATATATTTATGATCTCTCTTCTTATACCAAAACATTAGGAACATATACCTTGGTATCATGTGGACTGAGAAAGAAATTAACCTTTGTAACTCTACTAACTATGCATACCCATTAAAAATATTCATATATTTTTCCTTTTTAAGACAATTATGTCATTGTAATATTCAGCCACTACAATTGCAAAAGTAAAAGAGAGGTTTTCTGTGTAACTTGGTAAAAGGTTATTTAGATGTTTGGTGCACTCTTTATTTCATCCCTAGGATCTAGTATGCTTTATGTTAGACACTAATTTGTTAATTATTAGGTTTGAAAATATTTTCTTGTTTTTCATGTAGAAATAAAAATTTATTGGGTCAAGTGATGTTACATTTAGTGTATACACACTAAAATACGTTGTTTTATCTCTTAGTTTTGCGTAGATAGACTTAAATTTTGATTACTTTTTTCTATATAATAAAATGCGAAGAATGCCATAAAATGTTTATTTAGGTTTAGACATAATTTCTGAAATGATGCAATTTAATTGAACACGAAAACAACTCTTTTTGGAGTTGTTGAATATAAAAGTTTTTAGTGTAAGGTGCCTTTTCATCTCAACAATGGAAGTGTATCCGTTAAACCAAATATCTCGCATAATTTGTGTTTTTAGTGTAAGGTACCTTTTCAAATTACCATTGCATATTTCATTTTAACTACTGCAATGAATGTCCCTTTCCATGGGAAATTGCAAGAATTAAACTCTCATATTGAAATAAGTTAGATTGATGATGCTAAACTACATTCCATTGATTCATTAATCTCTTTGGGGACATCATTACAGTAGTTAAATTGTTGAATCTATATAGACTCACACATGTAATGGTAAATTTTTTTAAGCGAATGACTTGGGTGGAGTTAGTTCACCAAATCCAAATTTTATAACCACTTTCATTCATATTCAATGTGTGTTTTGCTATTACATCTAACTTTTTTTTTTATTGCTGTTTGTATGTTATTTTTTTTTTCGTTTTATTCTTTCTTTTGTTTATTTTTTATTTATTTAATTTTAGGGATATAATTATAATTTTCACCCTTTGATTTAGGGTATATTTAAATCTTACTCCCTCCGCCCCGCCCAAATAGCAACATTTTACTACTCCCTCCGTCTCAGGCTAAGAGGATCATTTTTCTATTTTGGTCGTCTCACCCAAAGAGTCTCATTTCCTTTTTTACACATATGAGACCCACACACCCACTCTAATACAATTAAAATATGGGATCCACACTCCTACTAATACAACTACCCACTACACATTAAATAATAATACTCCTTAATCTACGTGCAAAAAAGCAAATGACCCTCTTATGCTGGGATGGAGGGAGTATATTGGTCATGTTCAAATTGCATTATTTTTCTCTTTTAGTAAAAAGGGTCAACCAATCAATGCCCCACCATTACCCATAACATCTCTCTAATACATCTACTTACTTTACATAAAATAATAATACTTCTTAATCTACGTGCAAAAAGCAAATGCATCTATTTGCCCGGTACGAAGAGAGTAGAGTTAGGGTTTAGGATATAATTGTAATTTTATTCTTGTGGTTTAGGGTATAATTTATCCCTAGGTTTAGGGTTTAATTTATCCATAGGGTTTGTGATTTAGGTATAATTTATCCTTAGAGTTTAATGTTTAGGGTATACTAGTCATTTAAGTATAATAAATTTAAAAATAAAATAAAAAATAACATTAATGAAGGAGAATGAAGGAATTAAGAAGGATGGGGACCACAAACTCCACTTATTCATTTGATGGAACTATTTCACACCAGTCACATTTTTTTTTTAAAAATTGAATATATCCTCTGCTTGCTTAATAATTTGATTTTGTATCAATTTTGAACCAATGAACTTTTCAATTTGTGTCCATTGAGATTTATTCTCAAGAAAGTAATACCCTTGTAGGTTAAAGATATCAATAGATAATAAGAAAAAAACACAAATCCCCTCAAATCCCTCCTTCAGGTTTGAAACTTGAAATAAATGAATTTATAAATTTAAGATTTTAAATCAATGAATTTCAATTCATGAATTTGATTTTAAAATTTTTTAGTTGTTTTAGATGGATTTTTAAATATTTACTCAAACAGTATTATTTGAAATCCTTTAATTGATATATTAATATATAAAATTAGTATATAAAATTAATAAATTAATATATATATATATATATATATATATATAGTTTTAAACACTACCACACAATCTATCCATTACCCACCCCAACCCCAACCCCAACCCAAACATCCCCTCCACCCACACCCTTAAATATTTTTTTATAAAATTTTAAATTTTAATATTTAAATAATAAAAATATTACCACCCAACTTTACCCCTACCCTTCTGCCACTCGCCAATTTTTTTTAAAAAAAAGTTAGATTTTAATATTTAAATAATAAAAATATTACCACCCACCCATACCTACCCACCAACTGAATTTATTCCTTGGTCGTTTGTTTCTTGATGTGCAACTGTTTTGTGGTTTCAGAGTCTTGCAAGATCAATTCCTGATAATTTTTAAAGAAAGAAGATAAGGGATTTCGAAAGATACTTACCTAAACATGGATACAGTCACGAGGGAGAAGACGATGAATACTCATGTTGTCGCGCTAAACGTAAAGAAGAGGGAGGGAGGACAGAGTTTGATACCCAATAATTAACACCGTTGATTAATAATTAACGGTAGTGCGGTGACATTATATTTTAAGGAAATAAGGGGCTTAAGTGATTCAAATTAGAAAGGAAGAAGGTTGGGATGAACTGAAAATTTGTTTAAGGGCCAATTTGATCCCTTGATATAAATTCAGGGGCCTATCCGACCTTTCGCCCATAAATTTTCTTAACGCATGTAAGAAGAGATTTGAATGAGAATAAAAATTACTCCCTCCGTCCGGTCCAAAGAGAAATTTATTTACTTTTTGCCCGTAAATTAAGAAGTATTATTATTTAATATGTAGTGGGTAATTGTATTAGTGGGTGCATGAGTCCTATATTTTAATAGTATTAGAGGGAGTGTGTGGATCCATATTGTAAAAAGGAAATGAGACTTTTAGGGACAGATGCTCAAAATAAAAAAAATGAGACTTTTTAGGGCGATCGGAGGAGTAAAAAAATTGAGAAAATGACACATAAGCATAAGATTCATGTAGAAAAAAAAACCTTCCTTTAGTTAGATAAAAATAATTCATTATTACTATTGAAATTGCTGAGGCGTTGGCTGTACGTCGTGGATTACAACTTGCTCGAGACCAGAATATCAATCAGATTGCGATAGAAATGGACTTACTTGTTCTATACCATGCATTGAATCAACCAAAGGTAGACATATCCTATTTTGGTTCGATTGTTAAAGATGTCATTACTCTAACTTCATCTTTTGAGAAAAGCTCCTTATGCTAGGTTCGTCGCACGACTAATTTCTTAGCCCGTAAATTAGCTCAATATGCTTTTCATAATTTATTATCCAATTTTTTTGATTATGGCGCCCTGCCATCTCTTTTGGATTATGTTGACTCTTTTGATACTGGATGATTAAATAAAGTTTTGTTAAGTTAAAAAAAAATTGATGTATTTTAATGTTTATTTATATTTCAAATTGTATTAAAAAAATTTCATTCACTGACCCGTTAGTGATCAGTTTAGCCTAAGGCCCACTAGGATTAGAGTTAGGTTCGCATAAATAACGATCCATTTAATATGAACCGCTTAACCGTGGCCCGTAGTCCACTAGATTTGGCTTTGTAGTCCAGCCCGTTTAAACCCTAATTTCTTTGGTGGGTCGATATATGTTGGCCACCATCTCTCCGAAAGACAAATTTTGATAATGCCATTAATTTGAATGTGTTATATATACAATAATCTAATCTAAATTTATTTATGAACTCCTAATTTCCTGAATTCAAATCAATCCATTTAAAATCGATTTTAAATGATAATAGAAAAAGTTGTACCTTTACCCTATGTATATTAACTGTTGCATTATTAGTTTAGAGGACGGCTATTCGCACCCTCAAAATTATAACTTACCCCATTTATTGAATAAATCCCATTAAATTAAATATTAACAAAACACAAAACATTAACTAAACATGCCCCACCTTTTACGATTTTGTCCCTTCAACTTATTAAATATTTTTTACGTTTTTCTCTTAAACATACCCCATTTCTTTTCACCCTAACTAAACATATCCCCACTTTTCCATGTCTTTTTTTGAAATGAAACCCAAAAGAAGAGATCAAATGAGTATTTGCAGCGATCAAACACCTTAACCTGGATAGTATATATATTATGGTTAGTTTTTTTTCCTTTCATTTTGATGTAGTTTTAAGGATTTAAGGATTTTAGTAATGAAAATCAATCAATAAAAAATATTAAGCAATTATATATGATATTGTTGAATTTTTTTGCTGTACAAAAATTTCAAAGTATGTTAAGTAAAATTCAGATAGTGAGATTTGTATTTTTTTGGGCGACATATAATTTTATGAATTTTTAGTTTTTTTTCGGAAGCAGACAGTTTCAAATATTGAGTTGCTTCAAACCAATACTTCAATATCATTCGCCTGTCTTAAGCGAATCGCGTTAAGGAATTGGTGGTCTTGTTCGACTATTGCCAGCTAACGCTAATTCTATTCAATTTATGAAAAAAATTTGGTGTAATAGATTTTGGATATATATATATATATATATATATATATATATATAGTAGAAATCTGTTATAATGGGTGGGAATAATTTATATAATTGGATAGAGTGGAACTTAAACAGATCGAGTAAATTGATATGATGGAATATAATTATGTTGGAATTCAACTAAAATATTTTTAATTAGTGTGACTAAATTACCCTTACGTTGGAATTTTGATATAGTTTCACTTTATTTCAGAATTTAATGTAATTTATAAGGGTAATTTAGTCACATTAATTAAAAATATTTTAGTTAAACTCCCTCCGTCTAAATATAAGGTATTCATTTGCTTTTTGCACGAATATTATTATTATTATATGTAAAATGTGTAGTTGTATTAGAAAGAAGTGGTGAGCCATATTGTGTAATTTTTTACTAAATAGGAGAAATAAATATTTTAATTTGAAGCAGACATGAATACCTTAGAAGCGGACGGAGGGAGTATATATTTGGGATATACTCGTAATTTTGGGGTGTAAATAGCCACTGCCATTACTTTATTCAATCTCTTCTGAATTGTCCTTCAAGAAACAACAAGTGCAATTTGACGTTAATTGCTTCAAAGGTGTTGGGTGGATGCGGTCATCCTCGTCGTCTCCCCAGTCTTCTTCATCGGAGCATCGCCGGAGGTGGTGGTGGCGACGGGAGGTGCTCAGATTCCCGTTTCAAACTCACGAAGAGTATTCTGCACCAACCCGCGTATTGGGTTCACAATTGGGGTTGATAAGGGCCAGAAGTGTAAGTAATGGGCCAAGCCCAATACTTAGAGAATGAAGACCAACAAATTGGGCCACAAGGCCCAACGGGCCCAACAAATCTCCACCTTGGCCCAAATCATCCACCTTGTGTTCATCTATATAGGAATTCATCATTGCACCTTTTTCCCGGATACCTGTAAAACGAAAAACACAAAGTTAGATGCAAGATCCAGAAAAATTTGACACAAAGTCAAGGTATCACAAAAGATACACAAATCTAAGCTGGAGCAAAGATCACGGACACACAGTCACAGAATGTTTAAATTATCCCAAGGACAAAATAAACGGAGCACACAAGCTCAAGAAAACACTAAGTTCACATAGTCATGCAATCACATAGATTAGAACTCACAGTTCTCATGACACACGAACAGTTCACATAGAACAAAACTAAGCACAAAGCTAACATGCGATCACAGATATATGAATTACACCATTCATAACATTTATCGCATAGAATATAATACAAAATTCTAAAGACACATAGTCAAGTCACACAGACACACAAATCACACAGACATAAAAGTCACACAGACGCACACAGTCACACAGACATAAAAGTCACACAGACACCACTTCACACAGAAGCACACAGTCACACAGACATATAATAATCAAATGTTACACCACATTCGAATGCACACAACATGCTCCACCTCACTAAGAGAAACAAATAAGCATGTAAACAACGCAAGTTTAACACATAAACAAGCACACAACGTAGAAAACACATTTCTAACAAGTTTTCACACAAGAAAACACAAATTCACAAAGAAGCACATAGATTCAAAGTGAAACAAGATAGAAAAATAAATTTCCTAATCACATGCAGAATTAACTAGCCAATTAAAAAGTACACAAGATTTTAAAAGGCACAAATAATTCACACAAGAAATTATCTCTTAATCATAAGAGTCATTCACAGCTTTGAACACCCCCTCATATTTCATCTTCTGTTTCAAACAGATATTGAAATCTCCTTGCCCAAATGCATTAGGAGAAGAGTCATTGGTGCTTAAAGTTGAGTGAATCGACTCACAGATTCAAGAAACAATACAAACACACACACAGGTGAGCCAAAGCTATCTCAAAGACTAGAAACAAACTCAATTCACACATAGCAAAAAGAGCGAAAAATTCTAGAAAAAACAGATTAGCAGCGAAAGCATACCAAGATACAATATCACAAAGATATAAAATTCACAATAGATTTCAAGCAAATAAGAATTAGAGATACCAAGAAATTGACCAACTAGGTCACAAATCACAAAAAATCCCTAATTCTACAGCACATAAATCATCACACAAGAGGACCAGCCGCCTCAAAGCATCACACAGCACAAAGCACAAAGGAGGACCAACCGCCTCAGGGTATCACAAAGATAGAGCATAACTGAACAAATCAGAAAGTAGAAAACACAAAGTTTAAAAAAGGAACAGAAAGCTCCCCTGAAGCGGTGGACGAACACCGTAGCACCCTACGTGCCACAAGCTTCCCTCGAAGGCTTGTTCAAGCGGCAACCGGACAAGCAACTCCCACCTTGGAGCCGCACCCTGCCCGCTACCAAGCTTGAACTCACCACAGTCCCTTCGAGTAGCAGCCCACTCGTGCCTCCGGTTCAAACAGCAGCCCTGTGAAAATAAGTCGAACAAATCGACCCCTAAAATAAAAAAATTCAGTTCTGTAAAACACAAGAATCAGAACAGAAAACTTGAAAAAGGAAAAAAATACTCCCCTTCCTCCAGGTCAGAACTAATCTGACCGGAGCCCTAGCTCCGGCGATTAACTCCGGCAGTGGCCGGAGGTCAGCGGCGGCGGCGGTGGCTGGTGGTCAGCGGGCGGCGTCGGTGGCTGGTGGCCGAGCAGAGGCTGGACACGGCGGTCTCCAGTCGCGGTGCGCGATCCTGCAGATCGCGAACCCGGCGGCTGCGACGGAACCCTAGCCCGGCGGCGGCTGGAAGAAGTGGCGGCGGTGCGCTGCAGGTCGCGCGTTCCCGGCGGCTGGAAGCGGCGGCAGATCGCGAGCCACCTCCTGGCGGATCGGCGACGCGATTCCGACGGGTGGATCCAGCAGCGGAGGCGGCCGACGGACGGCGGTCAGCGGAGGAGGGCGATGGTCGCGCTGCGGATCTGACCATCGGCAGCTGAAACCCAGCGATGAGACTCCTCCCCAGCGGCGGCTGGCGGTGGTCGGCGGCTGAACGTGAACGGCAGGCTGAACGGCGGCGACTCCTTCCCGAGCGAGCAGAGGCGGACGGCGCATTATCGTGCAGTGGGCGGAGCGCGAATCCGGCGGCGCGCTGCAGAGGCGGTTTCCCACCTGACGACAGCGGATCCGGCAGCACTTCGAACGGAACGGAGGCTGAGCGCGAATCCGGCAGGCAGATCCAGCAGCGACGGAAAATGGCAGCACTGAAACTCCAGCACCGGCGATGAGTTCCTGGCGGCGGACTGCAGCGGTTGACGGCGGCGCACAGCAGCACCGGACGGGCAGCGACGACGGACGGCCGACCAAGCTCTGATACCACTGTTAGGCGGATACGGTCGTCATCGTCGTCCGTGTTCGTCGTCTACGCCGGAGAAGGTGGTCGAGGGAAGAACTCCACAGTGCTCAGATTCCCGTTGAACTCACACAAGAATTCAAATCCACGTTCTACCCGTAAGGGTCACAAATGTGGGATTAAATGGGATCGGGTGTAAGGCTATGGGCCACATTCCAATTAATTGGAATGAGCCCAATACTTAGGAAAGAAGACCATCATTTGGGCCAAAGGCCCAAAGGGCCCAACAAAAGGAATGATTTATTCAAAACTTGGAACCTGAATTGGTCGTTACTCGCGCTACAGGGCAAGCAATCTTTACTTGTGTGTTTTTGGTTGGATATGTTATGTATGTTGTTTTTAATTTTGAATTTTGTGCAGAATCCTAAGCCTAAGGGGAACTACACGTTGCCTAAATCAGAGGGTTTTGGAGGCCGTAAACACCCAATCTCTATCGATACCGATGACGACTTAATTTATCGTGACAAACCCTTTTTCTTCTTTTATATTGTCGCTTTGGTTATTTTTAAATCACAAACAATTTATAAACTCGATCTATATAGTCTTTTCTCACCTAATTCATTGTAATTTGATATCTTTTTCTTACATAGTCTCCTTTAATTTAATTCCGTCTTAGTGTAAACTCTGTGGTTCTTTTTAATTTTAAACTCTAAAATTCCTTTAATTTAAACTATATAGTATATTGGAGAGTAAGAAAAGACCAGGGTTTATAAGAGATTGAGGAAAGCCTCAAATCTATGGTATTGTGCATCTAAGAATTAGATCTACTATATTTCTCCATAGCATAAGTACTTATAATTGTAATGGGGAAGGTTGCAGAAAGGGATTAACAATGGGTTTTTCTTGAGTGCTCTACACAATGTCTCTTATCCTTAATTAGACCACCACCTAATGCACTGCAAATTGCTTCGGGATCTAATATTAGAGTTCATCCTTGCATAATTAATAATTCTTCTGATTTGCTCATTTTATTTCAGCGAGTCCTTTTCGTCAACGCGTACTACGTCACAAAATCATGGGTTATTGTGGGTTGGTCATTTATTCTGTGCTTTATTTTACTTTTAATGATAAAGAGAAGCGTAAAGAGGATACCGCTAGGATTTATTTGTATTTTGAAAAGAAGCGTGAAGAGAAGCAGAAGAAGAAGCAGAAGCAGAAGCAGGCTGCCTCGGTATCATTAAATTTATTTCCATCGTATAGTCTTGTTATCTTAGAGGCGTATACAACACTTTAAAAGCTAGAGAATGCATCATAGTTGATATTGATTATTCATCATTTATTCATGAAGTTAACAAAAAGTGCTTAGATATGCAAACTAATGCTGGAGCCTAAAAGAATTTGTGCATGTGAGAAAATTTCTTCACAAAGTTTTTTAATGACATCTCCTGATCGTCTCTATTTTCACCTAAATTTTAGTGTCTTTTTGCATGTCTTTTCGTATTATTTTATCCGTGTTTCATGTGTTATTTGGTTGTGTTATGTGTTTTCATGGAAATGTGTGTGAATGAGCCTAAACATGTTAAAAACAGGTCAAAAATGGAGTTGGGAGCTGAAACGAGCAAGAAACGAACTCAAGGGCCCAACTCGAGTTGCATAGTGCAACTCGAGTTGTCAACTCAAGTCGAGTAGGTGCCCGAAAGTTGTCCAGAATCGTCCAGTAGCTCAACTCGACTTGGGAGAGCCAACTCGACTTGCAGCTCGAGTCGAACTGCGTCTCTCCAAGTCGAGTAGCAAGTCGTGCGGAGTAGGGCAGGAGTTCAAAATCATACAGTGTGCTTACTCGAGTTGCAAGTCGCAACACGACTTGGCAACTCGAGTCGAGTAGGGCCTCCGAAGTCAGATCAGTTTCAGAGCCTCGCAACACGACCGAACAGGCGAGAGCTCGAGTTGGCGACACGAGTCGAGCTGTGTAGCTCGAGTTGCATTACATGCAGCTCGACTCGAGCTGCTAACTCGAGTAAGACAGACCAAGTTGAGTATGGGCATTTTGGGCCAAAAATTCGAATTTTTACCTGCCAATGTGTGTAAGTGTGTGTAAAAAGCATGATTAATTCGTCAACTTGGAGAGGGTATAAATAGCCTCAAGTTCAACATTTGAAGAGAGATTGGATATTTTCACACAAGGGTTTCACTCCTACACCTAGATCACACACCATTTCTTCCATTTTACACCATCATCTTCATCCATTCTTCATCCCTTTCATATGGGTGTTAGAGATCTCAAGAATTCAAGAGCTAGAGGTGGAGATCAATGAGTGTTGAAGATTCTCTATGAGGAATTGCTAGGGAAAATTTACACCTCTTTTGTTTTTCATTTGGATTTAAGACTATGGATATGTGTAATAGATCATTCAAGGGTTTTGTTACCATCATCATGTTAGGCTAATCCCTCTAGTGGGATTAGGAATATGAAGAGCACACTAGGTTTATATTATTATGTGGATTAAATTGATTTTTGACTTAATTGATGTTGGTTTCTATTCATGGGATCTAATTGTTTTGATGTTATGATGACATGGTTTGTTATTCATGAATGATTATTGGTTTAATGGATTGTTGATCAATGGATAATTTATGATAATTAAGTGCTATTATAATGTTCATGTGTATATTGCTTGGAGTGTGACGGAAACGACACTCTTAAGTATTAGAAAGACATGAATAGATATCGAGTTTGGGTTTGACCGAAAGGATATTTGAATTCGATGAGGGGAACCAATCCATTCGTTAGCTTTAGTACACAAAAAGAGAGAGTTAATCCTATTTAGTACCTTTGATGGGAGAATTGGGAATTAATTAGTACCTAGATGGAAGAAGTTAATGTTGGGCTTTGATCTTAAGTGCCTTTGGGAGTCTCAAGTGAATCAACAACCTTTGTAACCAGAAAGGGAGCTGAGGATATAATAGTGATCACCCTTAATCTACATCAATTGAGTTGAATTCCCTTTGCATGATAATATGAATTGAATGTGCTTGGATGTTTCTAATCCCATGTTTTTCCATACTTAAACTTTAGCACCTATTCTCTTTTCTCATTAATCACATTTACTTGTCATTTCTCTTATTTGTTATTTTATTCACTTGCTATTTGTTTTAGTTGTTAATTTCAAACTCAAACACCCTATCATCCTTACAAAAGTGACATAAATAAAAGCTCACGCATTTTATTAATCCAAACTTAATTCCTTTGTGGTTCGATAATTTTATTTCTTGGGATATACTTCTACGACGACCGAGTATTCTTGCTCGTGAGTATCAAATATTCAAACATCTCCCAATTATACAGTGCAGCTAACATCCAATTAGGCTACTCACTACATCATTGCAGTATCTGTCTTTGGGTGGATTGATTGAATGCTTCTTAATTTGAAAAATAACTGGTAGTGATTGGGAGAGAATTAGACAGTGAATAATTTTTATAGATGGAATGCCTATCAGCATAGTTTCTAACACATCAAATGTTTTTTTTTTTTTAAGGTGGCATTTTAAGTCTTTTTAATTCTTCCAACTATTTTTCTTGGTCAAGTCATCTCATTTACTACATTAATTATTTATGTTATGCATCAAAGAATAATAAAGATTCTGCATTGATTAGTTGGCTGGTTCAATTGCTGGGGAAGCAAAGGTGAAAATGGAAAAATAGACAGCATAATTGGGGGACTTGAGAAGAAAAATGAGGCAAGTTAAATATTGCTAATATTAGTTTGTGCTTTTCTATTGGTTGACGCATGATGAAAAGTTTTCAAGTGGATGAATCTTTCTTTTTTCTCCCTTATCAGGTTATAAGGAGTTAGGGGAAACTGTGAAGGAGGTTACTGCACTCTCCTTTACTTAACTGTACCACCATCCTAATTGTCTTTTTTGACTGTGGATGAAGTAATCTTGATCACTTTTAGTTTGATGATAATATTTACTTTTTAGTTTGATGATAATATTCGATGAGACTCCGTCCCACTCAAAGGGTTGTTTTTTTTTCACGTGAATTAAGGAGTATTATTATTTAATGTGTAGTGACTAGTTGTATTAGTGGAAGTGTGTGCCCATATTTTAATTACTCCTACTAGTGGGTGTGTGTGTGGGTACCATGTGTGTAGAAAAGGAAACGAGACTCTTTTGATGAGACGCCCAAAATAGAAAAAAAGGACTTTTTGGGTGGGACGGAGGGAGTATTAATTTAATTTTAAAGGTATTGCAACATACCTCAAAGGTGGTGGATTTTTTTTATAAAATGCCAAAAGTTTAGACTAATTCACAATCGGCGAAAAGATTGAGACTTTTCATGTAATTAACCCATAAAAATACATATATTAATGAATAATAAGAATTAATACACTTTGGTAGCATATTTTAGGTTAGATTTTTTAATGAAAAATTGAATACTCCCTCCGTCCGCCACAAAGGTGGACATTTGCTTTTTGCACGTGGATTAAAGAGTACTATTATTTAAGGTGTAGTTGGTAGTTGTATTAGTGGGGTGTATGTGTCCCATAAATTTATTGTATTAGTGATGTGTGTGGGCCCCATGTGTTTAAAAAGGGAAATGTGGACCTTTGGTGCGGACGCCCAAAATGGCAAAATGTGGACCTTTCGGGCGTACGGAGGGAGTATAAAAAAATTATATTCCCTCTGTCCGCTTTTAAGGTGTCCATTTTACTATTCTTGGCGTCCGGTTCAAAGGTATCTATTTTTCATATTTAGTAAAAAAGTACACAATATGACCACCACTTACCTTTAATTCATGGACATCTTAAAACTGGACGGAGGGAGTACATTTTATGCACCGGCATGTACGGGATATCAATTCTAAATAAAGTACCCGCTAAGTCCCCATTAATATTAAGTTTACTTTTTGCACGTAAATTTAGAGATATAATATTTTAATGTGTAGTGAAGTGAAAGAAATAATATTTAATGTGTAGTAGAGAATTATATTAGTGTTGTATGTGGGTTCAATTTTATAAAAAAAAATATAAACCTTAACTTAGGATAAATCAACCTTAATGCGGAACGGAGGAAGTATTGATTTAGAGAATACTCCTTCCCTCTTGATTATATCGGGCATCCAATTTCCTATTACATTTTAATGTTATATTAGTGTTACATTTCTCATTAAATGTATTAGATGAGTGATAGCGTGAGGAAAATCTAGAATGGGATGTACACGAACGTGTGAGGAAAATCTAGAATAGGTTGTCTTGTTTTACATTTTGGTGTTATATTTGGTGTTACATCTTCCATTACACATTAGATGAGTGATATATATATGTGAGGAAAACCTAGAATAGTATGCCCTGCTACGTAAAATCTAGAATGAAATGTCCTGTTGCGTTTTGTGTTACATCTCTTATATTACATAACGTTAGATTTAGAATGAAATATTATTACTTTGTGTGTTACATCCGTTGGTAAACAACATTAAGATAAATGGCATGTAATCTCAACTTTTCTTTTTTTTTTTCTAAGGTTTGATATTTTTCTTTCCCTGTAGAAAAAATTAAACCCTTCTCTTTTAAAGTTGATATTTTTCCTTTTGCCATAGAAAAATCTCAACATTTTTCTTCATATCATACCAAAAACTCAAAACAAACATATATTACTATTAATTAGATTTTCAAACTCAAAATTATATTAGTGTTGTAAATTTCATGCATGGAGATTTATTAATTATTCTGTTTGGGTCCATCAAAAACTATTAAAATGGGGCACCAAAATGATATGTTATTATTTATAGGTAAGATAGGAGAATATACTTTTTTTTTCATCTATTTTCTACCATAAAAAATGTAACACTAAAATATAATATTGGGAATGTAATAGGCAATCCTAATCCCATCACTTTAAATATTAAATCTGATCATAATAAATTTTGAAGTTAAATGATTGATTTGATATCTCTAATTTATTTTTTAAGAGAAAACTAAAATAAAAGGTATGAAATTCATTATTATATGGATTTTTATTTTTTAACGAGTTATAAATTAATTTAACCGATTGAAAGATGGATTTTTTTGTGTGACAGGACGAGTCCCAAATTGGTGCAACGTATATCATAAAATTAATTTATTAGATGAAAGAGACAATCTCCGCAGTTCAAAATAATTTATCACATACCACAAATAAAAAAAATAAAAAAACAGTATGAATCTAACTAGATGACATAACGATAAGAAACAATAAGAGAGGATTTAAATTAATTGAGAAAATTCCTGAATTTGTTCAAGAGGAGGAAATAATCACGATGCTCTCTCTTTGTCATATATTCAATCAAGAAGTGGATAGTGGATTCCTCCAGCCCTCTCATTTCAATAAACTTCTCCCAAAATTTAATCCGATCAAGATCCAGAGCACGAGTTAAAAGTTTGTTTTGTCCCATAACTATAGGAAACTTTAGATTTTATCCTAAAAAAGATATTTGTATTGATTTTGTCCCATAACTATTAGTTTTGTTTCAATTTTGCCCAATTTTCGCCTGAAAATGGTCACGTGCGACGCACGTGACCGTTTAATTTGGGGGAATCCGGTAATCATGCTGAGGTGTCAACGAACATTCATTTTTTAAAACAATTTATATTTTTTATTTTTATTTATCTGAAAACCATTTCCTGTAGTGCAGATCCGGCGGCTGTGAGCAGATCGGCGGGGGCGGCAACGGCGACACCAGGCTGTGGATCCGGCGGCTGGCTTAGCGAGCGCTGGGCGAGCGACGGACGGCGAGCAGCAGCGAGCAGTGACGGACGATGAGCAGCAGCTTCCGGCTGACGAACAGCGGACGGACAGCCCCGATTCCACACCTCCACCCGCCGGGAACCCTAGCGAATAGCAGCGGCGGCGGCGTCGACGAACAGCATCGGCGGTGGCAGCGGGCGGACACCAGACGACGTGCAGCAGCGGCGAACAGCGGCGGAGGACGACTGACCAGAAACTCAAACACAGTAGAGAGAGAAAGGATCGGTTTCTGGGAAGAAGGGGCCATTGAGCGTAGATCATGAATAGGAAGAAGAAGGGATGCCGGTGAGGGCAGAACTCAGTTCCTGTGGTCTCCCATCTACGAATCGTGACTCCGGAGGAGCCTCCGTCACCGGAATTTGACCTCGACGAAGATGAGGTGTTTGCCGACGATGAGGACCAGCGACAGAGAGCGAAGAACCTGAAGCTCTAGGGCGGCGCTGATCCCAACCACCTCTCTTCGTCCTCGTCGAACGACGCTGGGAAGTGTCGATGAAGCGACCAGAATATGTTGTTCCACCGGAAGGCCATCGGAGAGAGAAGCAGCGTGCAAGAAGGAAATTCGAGTTCTGATTTCAACGTTGGAGATGGTGGTTGGTGGCGACGGCGGCGGTTGGTGGCGGCGGTTGGTGGCGATGGCGGCGGTTGGTGGCGATGGCAACGGTGGTTGATGGCGACGATGGTTGATAGTTAATTTTTATTTTTTAAGTTGATGACGTGGCGATTCTATTGGTTCACTTTTGCTCAGATGTCCATGTCACTCCCCTCGCCGGATTCCCCCAAATTTTTATTTTTTAAGTTGATGACGTGGCGATTCTAGGGTTCCGGCGAAAATTGGGCAAAATTGAAAAAACTAATAGTTATTGGACAAAATCGATACAAATATCTTTTTTGGGATAAAATTTAAAGTTTCCTATAGTTATGGGACAAAACAAACTTTTAACTCTCCAGAGTACTATCACCAAAATAAAAAATAATAATTAATAAGGATTAAGAAATATATTACTCTATATTTTTTAAAAAATAAAAAATAAATATTACTCTAAAACATACCTAACATTCTCTCCGCTATGGAAAGAAGCATATCCGATTCTAATAGAATTCATTTTCTTTTTCACTAATTTCATTTCCTTTGTACACTTTTAACTCGTAATGAAATTTCAATTTCTCGTTCTACGACGTCGTTGGATTCGCAGTCCAGATTATCCACTTCCACTACTATCTTTTCTCCGGCTAACTCCCTCCTTAACCTCACCTTATGTCTACCCGGAATGTCTTCGATCACGAAGGGGAAATCCAATGGTGGCTTTGGTAACTTCATTACATGACGATCTAGATCTAGTTTCGCATGATCACCGGCTGAAACGGTGGTGGTGAATGCTGCCGGACCGACACCGCCTTGATAAGGTGTGGAGAGAGAATTATTGGAGATGCAAGTTTACGAATGAAACTAGACATTTTTTGACTTGGATAATCTAAGTTTGTAAATTATGAGTGTTATTTATTGGACCATTATGGCTAGGGTTTTTTATGTCTAACCAAACACTTGTGTAAACCGGGTTCATACTAACTTTTATGTCTTTAACTTGCTTGAGAATCAAGAAACTGCCGTCTAAAACTTATATACCAAGAAACTCACATTAAAGTAGCTGAAAAATATCAATTTTGGTCCTTTAGAATAGACCAAATCCAATTTCAGTCCTAAGAATTGGTAATTTCGGAAACCGCATGACCACTTTTAAGAAATTACCAGACTGAAATTCCTTAAGGACCAAACGCTAAAGTAGCCCTGAAATCAACCCCGGTTCTTCTCCGTACAGTTGGTTCAGTTACTGGTGAATGAGAACTGAATCATAAATTTGCTGCAATCCTGGAATCCAAAATCAAAACCTTCCCCTTGATGTTTGACTGCAATCAACAGGTAAGTTTCGAATTTTTGGAAAAAAAATCGCATTTCAATTCCCAAATGATATATTCCCTTTCACAATCATGGACGATCCTCGTAAGCGTTAGGGAGCTCGATCGATGGAGAGAAAATTATAGTCGAAGCAGAAGAAATAATAGCATCCAGATCTTGAAACGAGATGGAAAACTAGCCACATTCAAGTTTGAGTTGTTTCATCAAACAAAATGGAACTTCCAAGCTTCGTTGGAAAAAAACTTTTTATGTACATAAATTCAATAGAATATTTGGATTTGGAGAAATCGTAAGCTCTAAGATCAGCTGTTCCGATTCCATGTGTGTTTAATTAGGTATATAGCTAATTTGTATATAATGTTGGGTTGCTTGAGAGCGGCTCGAATTCTCTGTGCCCCAAACCTAGGAGAGAGGAAAATACCCTTAACCTTAAACCCTAGGGGCAATGGTTGGATTTATTTTCTCTCTTATGTGTTAATCATTTAACGCGTGGCACAGAAGATGGCAAAGAAGATGATGCACAAAATCCGGTGTGAGTTGCGAGGAAGTGTCACACCCCAAATTTTAATAAAAATGGCTTAAACGTAAAATTCTTTTAAAAAGGAGTATGATCAAATATTTGAAAGAATAAAAATAATAATAAAATAATTATAGCAATAAATAAATCTGCTAAAATCTTTTCTCAAATAGTACTGTAACAACCACATAAAAATGCATAGAAATCTGCAAATGAAATATTTCCAAAAGCTCAATTCATAAACGAAATATAATTATGAAATTTCAGTTTTATTAAATTGTAATAGTCTCTCTCTCGCTACCACATCCTCCGCTTCGTCTCTCTCCCGCCACAACATCCTCCGCTTGTATGCAGCCACACTAAACTGAAAGGGGATAAAAGGGGAGTGAGCAACCACAGGACGTATATTGAATCTTAACATGATAAGACGTATATTGAATCTAAACATGATAAGACGTATATTAAATCTAAATATGATAGTAAGGCACCTTATTGTCCATTACTCATAACACATAATTTAATAAGACATCGCGATTCGTTATCCGTAATATTGGTAGGGCACCATTACTGGTAGGGCACCATTACGGTCCCTTATTGGATATAAATCATATCTCATAATCTCATTCATAAATATATCTCATAATCTCATTCATATCATGACATAGATTAACACGTAATGCTAAAACTTAATAAATAACAGTACATAAATTACTGTAAAGTTCGAACCCTTAAAGTCAGAATCCTTCTTCTCAGCCTTAAGACAAATTTCCTCCAATTCATAATAGTTCGAACCCTAAAAGTCGTCATCCGAATCCTTCTTCGAAACCTTAAGACAAATTTCCTCCCATTCATAATAGTGGTGGACTGACAGAATCATAAAAAATAAATAAATAAATAAACAGGAGAACTTATAAAGATTTAAGAGGATTTATAAAGATTTAAGAAGAAGCGGCACATAATGGATTTCTAGGTAGGATTACTGTGAAAGCAGTGAGGTTCATATTTATGAGTGGCTTGTAATGAAACCCTAAAAGGAAAGGTTAGAAGGAATGGAGTGATTGCAGGATTTTTTTTTTTCAAACTTTCCTTCGTTAACCAGTAAATTGATAAGGATTGATTTTAGGGAAGACTTTCCCTTTTTATGAGATCACCAATCAAATATGGATTAGGGAATAATCACGCTGATCATTTATAGGATGACAAAATATTGTAGGCTTTTTAATGACGTTAAAGGAGGAACAAAATATTTTGGACATAAAAAAACTTTGGCCAAAAGTATAACATGAAGTGATTTAGAAAGTTGTTTAAAAGAGTAATGTTGATTTAAAGAGACTGAAATATTTTATTATATTAAAAATTTGTTTAAAATTGTAGAAAAATGTTTTATTTTATTTATTAATATCATCCATTTTAATGACGAAGTGTTACTATTTATTAATTAGACCATAATACTGCTATAAAATTGAATTCAGACCATAATTATTATTGAGATCAAATGGGACAACTTTTGCCCAAACAAAATGAAACATCCAAGTGTCGTTGGAAAGAAACTTTTATGTACATAAATTCAGTAGAAACCTCAAAAATACTATTTGGATTTGGAGAAATCGTAAGCTCTAAGATCAGCTTTTTCCTCTCTTTATCTCTCTCTTCCCTCTATTTTATTATATAAATTACTACGAAGTTAAAACCTATCAAATCAAAAACTCAAAACAAACTTATATTATTATTTATTAGATTTAAAAATCTCAATCAAACATGAATGGAGATTAAGAAATTAATATAATATTTTAATGTGTAGTGATGGATTAAGAAATGTATAATATTTTAATTTATAGTGGATAGTTGTATTAGTGTTGTGTGCGTCTCAATGAAGATATTATGCAAAAGGTGGAGTTGCCCACCCCCTCGCCCCTGCACGCCGGCTCTACAGCATGTGAAGAAGGTTAATCATGGTAACTCAACCGACTAAGATATATTAATTATTTTGTGTGTATCATCTACAACCATTACATGATCGTCTGCTAGCACGGTGGACAAGAATCTAGAATGCTGACGGACCGATCCCGCCGCCACCTTGAGAAGGTGTGGAGAGAGAATTCTTGGAGATGCAAGTTTACAAATGAAACAAGACATTTTTTGAGTTGGTTAATTATAAGTGTTATCTACTTATTTATAGGACCATTATAGCTAGGTAGGTTTTTTTTTTAAGGGTAAATATTAGTCATGCATGGTGATTCCAATTTTAATCTTTTATTTTCAATAATTTTCAATTTTGGTCCTTTTAGTTCACTTTTGGTTATTTTTTCAGACTTTGGTCATTTTTAGTCAATTTTTGGTCCAAAATTTATACATTTAGGATCAATTTTGGATATTTTTTTAACATAAAAGACTAAATTTGAACAAAAAAATATGACTAAATTTGGATTAAAATGACTAAAATTGATCATTGTAATTGATAAAGGACTAAAGTTGGAATCGATCATACTTAAAGGACCAATCGTGATATTTACTCTTTTTTTAATGTTGCTTGAGAATCAAGAAACTGCCCTCTAAAACTTGTTTCCCAAGGAAATTACATTTTCATGAAAAAAAAACCCTAGTTAGCTCACATTATAAGTAGAGTAGCCCTGAAATCAAGGGTACGTGTAAGAAAAATTAATAAACAGTGAATATGATTGGTGTAGGACGTTCTTCATGATCCACACCAAAGCCCAACAACTGAATCATAAGTTCGCTGCAATCCAAAATCAAAACCTTCCCCTTGATGTTTGACTGCAATCAACCGGTATGTATGTTTCGAATTTGAGCTAGTCCATGTGAATTGGGTTTAAGGTATAAATCCTATAGTTCCCCCTTTAATTTAAACCTATGAACCTGATTAATACAATTAGACTAAAACTGAATACTAAAAAGTATCTTATGTGTATTTTTGTATAACTGAATGAATGAAGCAGATGCCAGCAATTCAAGCAGATTTCCCTTTCACAATCAAGGACGATCCTCGCAAGCGTTCCATTACTCTGGAGAGGGAGCTCGATGGAGAGAAAATTCTAGTCGAACTAAGCGACGGACTACACCATCGCATTCAGATCTTCAAACAAGATGGACAAGTAGCCACATTCGAGTTTAAGTTGTTTCATAGACAACGTTTGCCCAAACAAAATGGTTGGAAAAAAACTTTTATGCACATAATTTCAGTAGAAACCTCAAAATACCGTTTGGTTGGACAAATCGTAAGCTTTAAGATCACCTATTCCGATTCGATTCCAAGTGATTTAGAAAGTTGTTTAAAAGTATTAGAGAGTTGAATCGTTACCATGTTAAATGACCACCTCATCTAAAAACTTACTCTATTAGAGAGTTGAATCGTTACCATGTTAAATGACCACCTCATCTAAAAACTTACTCTATTAGAGAGTTGAATCGTTACCATGTTAAATGACCACCTCATCTAAAAACTTACTCTAATAGAGAGTTGAATCGTTTAATACTTAACCGAATCACTCTAACACGCCCACATGCAGGCGGAGAAATTTTGCCTCAAGCCTTGCATGTGCAATTTTTCTCATAAATGGGTGGAGGTGAGGTTCGAACCCTGGACCTTTGTTAACCATGAGCTCTGATACCATATTAAACGACCACCGAGGATAATCGTTTAATACTTAAATCAAATCACTCTAACAAAAAGAGTATGTTGCTGCCAGAGGCATTAACGAATCACATTTGGATCTGGATCACTCATGCAAGACTACTTGAGCGCTAGGGAAGACCAACACTTTATGGCTTCTCTCCATCACTTCAAAGAAATTTTTTTCAATTGATGTTATTATTAATTATTTTTTCATCATTAATCAAGCTCTTTTAATTTACTTTCTGGAACGATATAAAAAAAACTAATTATTGAAGACTTTTTCCTTCATGTGTTACTACCATATTAAGATCTCATATAACATAATAGAGTCAATGTATAGGTGGGATGCAATACAAAGTTTAGAGTTCAGTTTTCACATTCACACAACATAATACTGCTATAAAATTGAATTTTAGACCATAATTCCTATATATTGAGAAGAGAAGAAGAGTGGAGGGGGACTAGAAACCTGAAGTTGAGGCAATGTTTTCAAAAAGCTAACATAAAAAAATTATGATTGTTATGTTTTTTTTAGGTATATAGAAAAATCATATATGCTGCAAAATATTTCGAAATTAGCGCATAGATTGGATATTGCACTGATTACGGGATTGACGACAAATCTCACTAATCTTACTAATCAAGAGATGATGATAATGTAAAGGCACATTAATAATTTATTAGGAGGGGGTAATATGAGAAATAAATTCCATGTGAAGGCACCTTAATAATTAATTAAGGGGTAATAAGAGTATTCATTGTGCAATTTTATACTCCCTCCGTCCCCGACGTATGAGGGCCATTTGTTTTTTGCACCATTTGTTTTTTTGCACGTAAATTAAGGAGTATTATTATTTAATGTGTAGTGGGTAGTTGGGGTATGAGGGCCATTTGTTTTTTGCACCATTTGCTTTTTTGCATGTAAATTAAAGAGTATTATTATTTAATGTGTAGTGGGTAGTTGTATTAGTGGGAGTGGTGTGTAGTTGTATTAGTGGGAGTGTGGGCCCCATATTTTAATTGTAATAGAGGGGGGTGGGTGGGTCTCATGTGTGTAAAAAAGAAAATTAGACTTTTTGGGTGGGATGACCAAAATGGAAAAATGGCCCTCTTTAGAGGGGGTGTGTGGGTCTCATGTGTGTAAAAAAAGAAATGAGACTCTTTGGGTGAGACGACAAAAATGGAAAAATGGCCCTCTAAAGCTGGGGATGGTGGGAGTATGTAATTAAATTTTACGGTTGTATCTCCAAATAATAATAGGATATATATTATACTAAAAATAAGTCTCCCTATTTTTTTAAAATAAAATTTTTATTGTAACCACCTATTTCTACTAATTATTATAATAATATAATAGAAAATAATATTATTTTCCTAAGTAAAATTGTAAAAGTAAAATAATATTTCACATAAAATACTTAATACCATCGGTGGAATATGAATAATTATCTTAATATATTAAAAGTGTGAAGGATTTGAGAAACTTTTTTAGACAATTATGTCCCTAATGTATGTTTTTAACTACATATTTGCCACCTAGAATAATTAACTTGAAAAGTTCAATGCATTAACCTTAATTATATTCACTCAACAATTACCTTAAAACGTTCAATGCATCTTCCTTAATTATAATCACTTAATTGTGTGATCACTTCAAATTCTACTGCACACAAAACACACTTAAAAACTGTAGTCACTCCACAAAAAGCTTAGCAATAAAAAGGCAGATTTGGACTCAGCACTTTGAAGTCACTCCACAAATCAACTATGAACTTTTCTTCCAGAAATTTACAATCGTACAACCTCCTTCACAGCCTCAGGGCTAGCTTGAACACAGAACCTAACTGCAATGAAGTTCTTCTTCTTCACAACCAACCCCTTCCCCGCTCCTTCAAACACTGCATCACCATTATGTTGCAAGTGACAAAGAAAACAGGGAGGGCGTCTGAGAGGGAAACAAAGACTCTCAACGAGGAGAAGATCCGAAAAAGGCTCTCTAAATCTGGGCTTGAAATATTGTTGGGGAAACTCAACGAGATAGATGTCAAGAAGAAGAAGAGGAGAATATATCAAAAGGATTCTTCTACTAACTGCAGCTACGAGAAGCCTGTTATCGTCTCATGCATGTAGTCATTGAGTTTCAGTGGGTTCCTAAACAGCACATGCTTATATTGGCGATACTGATTTGCTAGATTATTATATGTAGTTCAGAAGGTGTATAAGTTTGCCTTTCATCATAGTGATAGCAGAAATTATAGGATTGATTCTTTGATTAGTTTAAAATCATTGATATTAGGGTTGTAGTCTTGTAGATGGTTGGTTCTTACTTGATTGTGGATGTGGCTGTAGTGATGAAATGTAGATGATCGGCTCTTACTAGATCAATACAGGATCCCATAATCAATACACACACAAGTTGGCTCGCATCGAGTAGATTGTTGTTCCGATAGACATTTCAGCAGCATTCGTATTATGCAAATTATGTAACAGAGCCTCATAAAGAAACATGCCAAATATGAAAGAGCTATCCACTGGTGAGCACACATTTTGTTTAACATGATAAGTCAATATCTTTCATAGCATTAGCTGTGATGCTTCATTGCTTAGTGATTCTTCTTGAATGCGCTAAATTGAATTCTTTTATCATATGAGTGAGTTATTTGATGAGACTCAAACTTGAAGGATAGCCTGCAGGGCATTTTAAGGAAAAGATCATGATTTCCCTCTTTGTTGAAATAAATGGACACCTAAGATTTTATTTATTATTATTTTTTTAATGGATAGTAAATGTGCCATGCATAATTTTCCTTTCTTAATTAGTTCTAGAAAACCTTAAAGTTAGATTTCAGTATTTTTGTTTTCCACCTTAAGAAATTTGTTGAAATAAACTTAACTCTCATGATAGCTAATACCATATAACCATAATTGATAGTTAAGATGTCATATTTTATTAGTTAATTATAAAATTTGAATTTTTAGAAGAAAAATATGGTTAGTGCGTAGCTTTGATTATTGGAAGAACTAGAATTTCATGCAATTGTCTCATGAAGTACTAAAAGGTACTTTTACTTAATTTAAACTCAATAGTTAAAATTGTTTTACTCATCAATAGATTATCTATTAATTTTTATTTTAAATTTATGTAGATATGAATCTATAAGACAAATACTTTAAAGAGATACTTCTTTATAAAAATGAATGGTAGTTAAAGAAAATATTGACAATAAGAGTACAAGAAAAATCTTTTTTTAAAAAAATTTAAAAATTTCATCACAATTAATTGATCATAACGTTAGCCCTCTTTGTTTTTGTGCTAAGTATTCAAATATTTTAAATTTCAACTCAATTAGTAAAATAATAATTATTTGATTTTAAAATATTAAGATAATAATTTAATATATTAAAAGTGTCTTGCACTTGTAAAACAATTTTAGACACTTTTGTCCCCACTCATTTCTCTTTAATACATTTCCATCCTTTGCATCCTAAAATCTATTATTTCATATACGATCATACATATATTCTTTATTGAATTATTTTATATTAATAATGTTAACATTTAATTTTTATTAATTAATTAATAAAAACTCTTCGTACTCTTAACATTAAATGTTTTATAATAAAAAACTCTTGGGATCCATAACGCCTTACCATGAAACCATTAATTTCCCTAATTTCATGCAATTGTCTCATGAAGTACTAAAAGGTACTTTTACTTCATTTAAACTCAATAGTTAAAATTGTTTTACTCATCAATAGATTATCTATTAATTTTTATTTTAAATTTATGTAGATATGAATCTATAAGACAAACACTTTAAAGAGATACTTCTTTATAAAAATGAATGGTAGTTAAAGAAAATATTGACAATAAGAGTACAAGAGAAATCTTTTTTTTTTTAATTTAAAAATTTCATCACAATTAATTGATCATAACGTTAACCCTCTTTGTTTTTGTGCTAAGTATTCAAATATTTTAAATTTCAACTCAATTAGTAAAATAATAATTATTTGATTTTAAAATATTAAGATAATAATTTTATTGTATTGATTGATTATATATTTATAATACAAAAACTAAATCTTTTATAAAAATATTGCAAAGAATTTATAAAAAAAATTAAGTGTAATCATATTGACGTTTTTAACTATTATAAAAAATGCATTTCCAAAAAAATAAAAAAGCAATATAGAGTGGAAAAATTGATTGTACTACAAAGTAATATGCATTTGATGTGAGATTTAAATGTTATAAAAGAAAAATATAAATTTTAAGAATATAAAAAGTATTTAAACATAACCAAATTTTCTTTAATGATCTTAACAAGTTATTTTATCATAATATCTACGTACATTATTAACCAAAACTTACGTAATACTACAATTGTTTTTATATTTGTTTCTATTTTTTATAGGAAAAAAAAGTGCATTGTAAGACTATGTTTTGCAATGACTAATAGTACAAAATGTTAGAGTACATCTTTCACAATATATATATATATATATATATATATATATATATATATATATATATATATATATATATATATATATATATGCTCACATTGACAATTGTAATTGTTCTTTCTAAAAGAATATTGCAAAAGTCTTGATTGAATATATCCATGAAAAATGCTAAAGTTTTGATTAAATTAGAAGAGCAATGTCTTACGAAAAACATTGTATATAAAGAATTTGCTTAATTTATCATTATTATTTTGAGAAATTACGATTTACATACTTAAAAAAACATAACATAAATACACAAAATAAAAAATAACTCATCAAGTGCAACGTGAATGCCACGTGCAACGCACGTATGTATAACTAGTTCTTTAAAATATGGAATAATCCTTCCTTTTAAATCATGATTTAAAATAAATAAAATATACTCAATTATTTGGATGGGAATCAATTAGGAATAATAATTCCCTTCTCATTATATTACTACATACAATTTATTCCGTAAATATCCCATTTTTTAAAATATATCAATTATTTGGATGGGAATCAAGTAGATGACATTAATGATAAGAATGATTTAAATTAAATGAGAAAATTCCTGAATTTCTTCAGGAAGAGCAAATAATTTCTCTCTGTCATATATTCAATCAAGAAGTGGACAGTAGATTCCTCCAGCCCTCTCATTTCAACAAACTTCTCCCAAAATTTATCCCGATGAAAATTTGAAGCACTATCACCAAAATTAAAAAAAAAAAAATTAATAAGGATTAAGAAATATATATTTATTACTCCATATTTTTTTTTGAAAATAAAAATTTACCAAACATTCTCTCCGGTATGGAAATAAGCAAGTCCCATTGTGATAGCACCGCAGTTCTTCCCGTCGCAACATATGTACAATCTATTTCCATTTTCAGTTTCATTTCCTTTGAAAACATTAACGTCAAAATAAATTTGAATTTCTCGTTCTACAACATCTCTGGATTCGCAGTCCGGCTTCCCACTTCCACGACTATCTTTTCTCCGGCGAACTCTCTCCTCAACTTCACCTCATGTCTACCCGGAATGTCTTCGATTACGAAGGGGAAATTCCGATGGTGGCTCTGGTAACTTCATTTCATGACCATGATCGTCTGCTTGCACGGTGGAGAAGAATCTAGAAGAATGCTGCCAGACGGACCCCCGCCGCTGCCTTGATAAGGTGTGGGGAGAGAATTGTTGGAGATGCAAGTTTACGAATGAAACTAGACATTTTTTGAGTTGGATGATCTTAGTCGTTAATTATGAGTGTTGTTTATAGGAATTAATTATAGTTAGGTTTTTTTATGTCTTAATTTAACGTTGCTTGAGAATCAAGAAACTGCCATCTAAAGCTTGTTTCCCAAGAAATTTAGCAAAAAAACCCCAGCTACGCCACATTATAAGTAAAGTAGCCCTGAAATCAATAGAAAAAATAATTAAACACCCAATATGCTTACAGTTGTTCTCCGTAAAAGAACTTATCAGCCCAGGATCAATTCTAATATTTACCTTTTTTTATTTAGATTTTGGTCCTTTTTATTCAAATTAAGTTTTTTTTAATAAAATTTATACCATTTTTTTTGTCCAATCATGTTAAAATTGTCCTATTTTGGTCCAACAAGTAATAAATTTAATAAAAGTACTAAATTTGATAAAAAAAAAATGAACAAAATTGAGAATTGTAATTATAAAATGACTAAACGTAGAATCATGATAGTTAAAATGACTAATTTTGATATTTTCATATTCTCAAAATATCTGGTTCTAACTTTATAAGTTGGTATTAAATAACTGCGTAGATCAAAACCCACAATTTTTTTTACTAAAAATTAGACAAAAATTGAGAAGTGAAATACTGAAAAGAATGTTCGATATGTGACGAAATGTGATACTTATTTCAAATTAAGTTATTGTACAAGTTAGTAGTGTTGTGATGATAAATGCAATAATGCAGATGGCAGCAGTTCCAGCAGATTTCCCTTTCACAATCAAGGACGATCCTTGTGAGGATTTCATCACTCTGGAGAGGGAGCTCGATGGAGAGAAAATTATAGTCGAACTATGCAGCGGAAGAAATTATAGCATTCAGATCTTGAAACAAAATGGAAAACTAGCCACATTCGAGTTTAAGTTGTTTTATCATTTAAATGGAGGAGTACCCGACGATAAAAGAACTTATATGCGCATAATTTCAATAGAATCTTCGAAATACTATTTGCATTTGGCTAAATTCAAATCGTAAGCTCCATCTCCTACATCATTTTACAGCTATATATCAAATGAGATCACCTATTTTGATTACAATGTTGCAGGGGCAGTCATGGTTTTGAAAATTGTTTGAAAGAGTATCCTGCAGGCAGAGGCATTTACCAATCTCATCTTGGGTTCATGATGGAATACGCGAGGACAAGAGAAGACCACCATCTTACGGCTTGCCTCCACGACTTCATCAAATTTTACAACACTTAATTCATGTTATTGATATTTATTTGATTGTTTCATGCTCATTAATCAAACTCTTTTATGTTTCTGATTAATGATTGTGCATGAATTAGTTGTGTTTATATAGATTCTGAAGGAGAGATTTTTTTTTTTTTTATCTGTTTTTGACTTATTTTGAATATGAGTATGTGTATTGATATTCTTTTTTATGTGTATTTTTTGGCAGCAGATGCCATGCTTGAGTTTAATTAGTATCGTCGAGAATTTGTTTTGTTTTAATCAGAGAATTTATTACATATTTAAGTAGTAGTTATTTATTAAATTAAATTATGAATTACTCAAACAAGACAAGTCATGACTTTTTAAGTAAATAATAATAATAATTAATTAATTAATTCGCAATTATATATGCGATTCATAATCATAGGGCATTTTGCAAAATTAAAAGTTAAATCGAGCAATTTTCATTCGCAGTAATCCGGGTTTCAGGTCAACTTCAATCATACATTTGAATTTGGTAAGAACAGAGAAGGATTAAATGAGCGGAGCAGGGAAGAAGGCTGCTGACGTGGCGTTCAAGGCGGGGAGGAGCATCAATGGAGAATGAGAAGATGTTTCTGGAAAAATAAATGAAGAGGATCCATAACATGTGCAATGCAGCACTTTTAGACTCTTTGACATGATGCAATTTATATCCCTGTTCCTTTTAGATTTTATTTATAATTTTTCTCCAGTCAGTTAATTTTTTTTAATCAAATTAGTATAAAAAATTTACGGCCTTATATTTTGGCAATATGTGTATTTTTCCTTGATTAAATGTTTGACGATATTGATAAGTTGATGTGGTATATTAGAATCAGTAAAGAGAAAAGGGTGATTTATGGACTCTTTATTAGTATTTGATACTCATGATTTTTATTCTTATTTTATTGGTTAGAGTCGAGTGGAAAAAAAATTGAATCTTACAGTATGTTGTTCGCATTTTCTTATATCAATGCATAAATAATATTTACTACTTGTAAATGATGTAAGCCATATCTTCAAACAAATATGCATGTGGATCTTAAAACCTATCCATTTGTCTAAGCCAAAGCTACTGCAACTAAGTAGTTTATGTAGTTTCACCTTCTAATTCCACACGAGTAGCCAGAACTGTCTTAGTTATTAGCAAATGAATGTATGGGAGTAGGTTTATCATGTAATCTAATTCGAATTCTCTTGGATGTGGAGTTTTGATCAGTTTCTCTACTTAAAATCAGTTTGATTTATTTTAGGTTGTGTTTCTTTTTTTTATTTAATAAATCACTGTGATAGTATTACTTTTGTTACTCTGCTTGCTTAGAAGACACGGTTTTCTCTAAAAAAAAATTCAATGCGTCTGAAACTTAATAACATTGCAGACAAATGATTGGAGT
The DNA here is from genome assembly GCA_023678885.1 of Pogostemon cablin. Classification (NCBI taxonomy): domain Eukaryota; kingdom Viridiplantae; phylum Streptophyta; class Magnoliopsida; order Lamiales; family Lamiaceae; genus Pogostemon; species Pogostemon cablin. The sequence continues at coordinate 7,930,537 of CM042983.1, forward strand.
ATTAAATAATTTGGATTTTATCTATTAACTTTCAAATTTACATACAAATATGTTTAGTTCACACAAATTTTATCAGATGTCAAAATGTATTAGGCTGGCTAGGCAGAAATTCACTAATAACTCACACAGTAAATAGTTGGTATTATGAGACCTACAAATGATCCACCAATTAGTATCATGTAAATGGACTGCCCAATAAATAACACTATGTTTGATTCTGCAAAACATGAGATGTTGATTATTGGTCAATTTTCAACTCATTTTGAGCATTTAATTTTGGGAAACACTCACAGTTTCACGGGATGATTTCAACTAAAAAGAGGTTAAAATTTAATATAAATTGATAGGAGTACTTAAATAAAAAGCTATGAATATGCAATAAATTATTTTATGATGATTGTATTTGACTTTTTAATTTTTAAGAATGTATAAATTGTCATGATATAATTCAAAATAAAAAATGTGTAGCCTGAAAGGAGGCTTATGGAATACAATTCATTTAAACTTAGTAAAAGCGAATTAGGTTTATTGGGCCAATTCTACTTAACTCTTGAAAAAAAAATCAAAAAAAAAAATCAAATGTTCAATAACTCACCACACTTAAAAACTGCTTAAAACCTGTTCTTGAAAAATGTATATATAGAGTATTGAAATTTCACTTTCTAATAAAGAAGAAGTCAATTTGTAACGTAGGATTAAAAATTATTTCTATTTGACAATTCTACTGTCAGTTGGATGATGGTACCAAGTCAAGCAGCTCATTTTTGACACAAGCTCTACATTTAATTGGTTTTTTTTTTTTCATTTACAAAGCATTCTTATTAAATATTTAAAAATACTAAATATACTAATAAATCACTTATGCGTCGAAATCTTTCCGTAAAATATTCTACATAGGATAACAACGAGATGTATATTTTTAGATAGCCGGTTTATCAAATTATAAGATGATTCGAGTGGATATCTTTGGATACTCGATCTATCCAAACCCTAAGATGGGTACAAATAGTTTTAAACGGGTGTGGAACGGTTTCGGATGGATACAATTAGTTAAATAAAATCTCATTAAAATTTTAGAGGAGTATGAATATTGCATCAATACCAGCAAATATCGTGTATATATATATATATATATATATATATATATATATATATTATGGAGTATAAGTATATTATAAGATCTTTTATTTATTTATTTTATTAATATTTTTAGATTTTATGTAGTCATATTTATTAAAATAAGTAATTTTTTAAAAATAATGTAATTTATATTATATTTATTTATATAATTAATAATAATATAATTTTAAATAAAATATTAATAAAAATTAAAAAAATATAAATATAAATAAAGTAGTAAATAAATATTAAGCAGGTACATGTAACCTGTGGGTATTAATAAACGACAAAGTCTCTTGTGAGACGCTACTTTCATGAGACGGTTTGTGAGACGTGTTAAAGTATGTCGATTATTTAAATAAAGTATGTTTAATGGTTGTTAATGTATGTTTTTTAAAGTATGTTGGATTATGTATTAAAGTATGATGTTAGTGTGTTATAATTTAATTTATTATCGACATACTTTAACCACAAATAAGCGCACTTTAACCACAAATAAACATACTTTAGTGACGGGTTGACCCGTCTCACATCCGTCTCACCAATAACTCGTCTCACAAGAGACTAATTCTTAATAAACATGTACGAGTATTATAATAAAAATATTAATTTAAATAATAAAAATATATAAATATAAATAAAGTAAATAAATATCAAGCGGGTATAGATAACCATTGATAAACATGCATGAGACGGGTATGATTATAATAATAAAATGTTTAGACGAAATGGGTATAGATAGGTTTAATTAATATTTAAACGAATATAAATATTCCAAAATAAATAGTCCCCTATCCATTATCATTCCTAATCTCACGCGAATGTTTGTTTAAAGAGTAAAATTCGGTGGACAAAAACTTGAGTGTCCCGGGGACACCGTATCCTCAAATCCCATATTTTTCGAAATGTATTAAATAGTACAGTATATCATTTAGTATAAGAACGTATACCCTTTATTTCTTGAAAAAAATACTCCATCCGTCCGATTATAAGGTATCCATTTTCTTTTTGCACTTGGATTAAGGAGTATTATTATTATATGTAAAGTGGATAGTTATATTAGAGGGAAGTGGTGGATCATATTGTGTACTTTTTTATTAAATAGAGGAAATTGATACCTTTGAAGCGGACGCAAAAAATAGTAAAATGGATACCTTAGAAGCGGACGGAGGGAGAATTTTTTTTAATCAAACATTTAAAATATTCATATTTCAGTATACCTTTTCAATAAAAAATTATACTCTTTTTCATTAAGGTGTATACTCTTTAAAATAAAATATTACTCCATGCCTCCCATTAAAATCTTTCACACTTTCCTCATTTGTTTGTCCCACAAAAAAATGAAATATCACTTTATCTAACAATCTCAAAAGTTTCTTTTATTTCAAAATTTTCACTTATTTTTCACACACATATCATTATTTTGTACTTTTTTATTATCTAAAAATACCACAATACCTTCTAAAATCAATAAAGTTGGTCAAAAAGTATATATTTTCTTAAACAACGTAAAAAGTGTATATTTTTTTAAACAACGTTAAACAATAAACATAAAAAGTATTATAGTACGTAGGGAATATATCTCTACACATTATGCACCGAAAAATACAAGAAACCAATTCCATTCGAGGTATGGTTACTCGAGACCGAGTGGAAGGAACAGTAAGTTGCCTTATTTAAAATTGTTAATTTTAATATTAAATTTAATTTTTATGTTGTTTGAAAAAACATGATTCTTTTTCAGACATTGTTTCTTACTTTAGTTTTTGAATTAATAGTTTCATTGAATAAATAGAAATATCTTTCCTATCTTTCTTTAATTTATTACGGATAAAACTCCTATTCAATATACATAAAATCATTGAGTTAGTCTCTTGTGAGACGGGTTATTGGTGAGACGGATGTGAGACGGGTCAACCCGCCACTAAAATATGCTTATTTGTGGTTAAAGTGTGCTTATTTGTGGTTAAAGTATGTCGATAATAAATCAAATTATAACACACTAACATCATATTTTAATACATAATCCAACATACTTTAAAAAACATACATTAACAACTATTTAACATACTTTATTTAAATAATCGACATACTTTAACACGTCTCACAAACCGTCTCATGAAGGTAGCGTCTCACAAGAGACTTTGTCAAAATCATTAACCATAAATCAAAATTATGGCGGTGGAAAGAAAATTATTTTGTTGACAATCATTACTAATAAAAATCATTAATTAGAATTGTTACGATCATTTAATTCTTGTGGACTCTTCAACTATTATTACGAATTGATATAATACCAAAGTTATTACGTCAGTCCTTTCAAAAGAAAAAGTTATTATTGCCGCAATAGGCAAAGTATATCTAGGGGTGTTCAATTTACGGTTTTGCAGTTATTCGAGAATTTAGCATTTTTGGTCACGTAGGACACACTTGCTTTTTAAAATAGTCTCAATACTTTCTCTTTCAGTCCCAAACAATTTATTCTTTGCTGACTTGATCTCATAACCTTAAACCTTGCATATTTAGTCACATTCAATTGCACTATTGGTCCAAGAATTTAACCTCATATTTTATTTTATCTTTATTTATTTATTTATTATTATTATTATTTTGAACATATCTTTTTAAAAATAATAAAAATTTATAGCATTAAAATAAATAATAAAAATAAAAATAAATGAGTGAATAAACAAATAAAATAAAATATGAATTAAATTTTTGGAACAATAGTGTAATGGTATATTCATATTTTATATATTTATTTATTTTAATTTTTATTTTTATTTTGAATTTTTTGAAAGCAATATGTTGATGTGAAGTGTTGAGACCAGTGTCATCACATCTGGAATCACATATGTCCTCCACCAGTTGTTTTATTAACCACTCACGTTGTTTTGTTATTTCGACTGGTGTTGTGCTTAATGTTGCTTTCAGGGTTGTTGTGGTTGAAGTGCTGAACGTGTTGGATGCAAAGATCAAGTCAAACGCAGACCTTGAAGAGCCTGGAGCAAACTGGAAAGATCCGGAAGCTCTAGAAGGATCTAGAAGGTGAAAATAACTACCTCTCTTAGTGGGCGGTTATTTGAGTCTGCATGGGTGGTTCTATGTCTCCTACATGAGCCACTCATCATTTGGAGCCTGCAGCGATCTAAAAATGGAAGCTGCTAGTTGCCAAGTCAAGTGATCGAAAAGGCAATCCCACTATACAGTGTAAAAGATCCTAGATAGGTTTCTGTCATAGTGTTTGTACTGGTGTTGTAACACTTGGTTCAATATCAGTTGTCTACTGTTATTCCCGTACGTTTTGTGTGCGCTGTTCACAGGCAGTGGAAGCCCACACGTGAAGTAGGCTTAGATTCTAACAAGTCTAGGTTCTGCCATTTGGGAACGTGTTTGAATTTTAGATCCGAATTGTATTCAAAGGGTGGAAGAATTGTTTCCATACCTAAGAGTCTGTTTTTATAATCACATTTTCAAATAGTGATATTTGTGCCATGAGGCCGCCACAAACTTGCAAAAGTTTGTGGAAAGATTGAGTAATCCGTGTGTTAAGTCTTCCGCTGATTTACAACTTGCTCTATACTTAGTCAAGTTATATTCTGATACATACAGTGTTGTTTAAAGTGTCACTACACTTAGGACAACATCGTACCGAAAACACACTTTGCACCATTGGGCACCCGACAAGTGGCATCAGAGCCAACACTTGACGATACTAAGTGTTGATTCCTGGTGTTAAGTGTTGAGTTATTATGGATTACTCTGCATCCGTCACCTGTCCTCTCATTCTTGATGGAACAAATTATGCCTTGTGAAAAAGCTGGATGAGGTCATACATCAAAGCATGTGACGATAAAGCTTGGAAGATCATTCTATCTGGATGGACGCCTCCCGCTGAAGAAGATAAAGATGGAGATCAGATTCTCAAATACGAACTCAATTGGACTGCCGAGGAGAGCAATCTATCTGCACACAACTGCAAAGCTCTCAATGCAATCAGCTCTTCGATTGATCCAGTGATGTTCAACTTGATTCAGAACTGCATATCTGCTAAAGATGCATGGGAAAGACTACAAGAATACTGTGAAGGTTCTGGTAGTATCAAAAGAGCAAAGGCAAGGCTGCTGAGCACGAAGTTTGAAAGCTTGAGGATGAGAGAAGATGAGACCATCAACTCTTACAATGAAAGGCTGTATGAAGTCGTGAACGAGCTGCAATAACTTGGTGACCCAATTTCCAATTCTAGGTTAGTAAACAAAACACTTCGTATACTTCCTATGAGATTTAATAGTAAAGTTTGTGCTATAGAAGAAGCTAGGAATACTGATACTATGAGTCATAATGAGCTTATGAGGATTTTGAAAACGTATGAAATGGATATGTCTCAACAAGATTCTGTGTATGATAGAAAAGGTGTTGTTGTTTTTAAAAGTGATGCTCCTTCATGTTCTGGAAGGACATCAACCATTATTGAAATTTCACAAGTTGATGAAAATGTTGATGACATTTCAGATGACACTGATAATATTGCTTTGCTTGCTAAGAAATTTGAAGCCTATTTGAGAAATCAGAAAAATAAGTCTAAAGCAAATACTCAGCCTAGGATAAAACATTCTTCTCATACCCTCAAACTCGTACTCCTCAATCTCTTACTCAAAGACCCGCTCAAAGAAAACTTAAGTATGATCCTGAATTTAGAAAGACCCTCATTTGTAGTGAATGTACTGGTTTTGGTCATTATGCAAATGAATGTGCTAACACTCTTTTGAAGAGAAGGATGAACTTAAATATTTCCTTGAGTTATGACGAATCTGAAGGTGATCAAGAGACAAAGGATGAAGAGCTGGCATTTCTGTCAGAATGTGTAAATGAAGAACTTTCTAGAAGTGACACAAATATTGAGTTGAATGTGACAACATCTACTTCGACATCAAGCAAAGTTCAGTCTATTTCTGATTCTGCCGTGAAATGTACTAATGCATTTTATACTAGAGCAGGTACATCTGAAGAACAATTGGAAAGCAAAATTGCTGAACTTTTGAAAGAACTTCAAAAGGTCAACCAAGAGAATGATGGCTTGATTGAAACTATCACAAGACTTGAAGTAAATCTTACTAGAAAGGATGCTGAAATTTCAAAACTCCAAGAATAATTGACTGCTTCAACACTAAGTTTCAAAAAATACTCTAAGAGTACATCCGTCATGAATGAAGCTCTGTGTGTTGGTAAATCTGATATGTGTGGTCTTGGATTTTTTGAAAGCTCTAACCCTTTTAGTTTTGGAAAACCTGTAAATTTTGTGAAACCTGGATAAAAAAGTTTTTCTAAAAATTTTCAAAACAGAGAGGCAAGAGAACTTTTATCTGTCATTACTGTTCAGTTCCTGGTCATATTCGCCCATTTTGTTTTAAACTGAAAGATGACTTGTTCTCTGGAAAAGTATTGCCTGAAATGTTGCCATACATATAAAAAACTACTTGGGTTAGAAAACCAAAAGTGATATCTAATGTGGCTTGTACTTCTTTACAAGCATGCGTACCTGGTTTATGGTATTTTGATAGTGGTTGTTCTAGACATATGACTAGAAATGTTGAATATTTAAAAGATTATGAAGCTTTTGATGGTGGTAAGGTTACGTATGGTGGTGGCTCTAAGGGTAACATTGTTGGTAAAGGAACTTTATATGTTAAAGGTTTCCCAAATTTGAAGAATGTGCTGCATGTTGAAGGTTTGCGTGCTAATTTGATAAGCATAAGCCAACTATGTGATGATAATTTGCATGTAAAATTTGACAAGAATTCATGTTTTGTGTTGAATGAAACTGATGAGTGTGTGATGGTTGGTAATCAATCTATTGATAATTGTTATCTGATTGGTAACAACACTTATTGCAATATCACACAACATGATGAAAGTGTACTTTGGCATAAAAAACTTGGCCATGTAAATTACAGAAATTTACAAAAATTAGTTAATTTGGAAGCTGTTAAAGGTTTACCTAAGCTCTGTTTCAAAGAACCTCCCATTTGTAGTTCATGCCAAAAAGGTAAGCAGGTAAGGTCTTCACACAAAATCACCACTATGTGCACATCTTCAAGATGTTTGAATTGCTTCACATGGATCTTATGGGTCCTATGGAGACTGAAAGTCTTGGTGGTAAGAAGTATTCTTTGATTGTGGTAGATGATTTTTCTAGGTTTTCATGGGTTGAATTCATTAGAGAAAAATCAGATGTGTTTGAAGTATTTAATGTTCTATACAAAAGGTTCAAAAATGCTTTCAGTCTTAAGATTTGTAGAATTAGGGCTGATCATGGTAGAGAATTTGAAAATAACATGTTTTCTGAGTTCTGTGAAAAGAAAGGTATAGTGCAAGAGTTTTCATCTCCTAAAACCCCACAGCAAAATGGTATAGATGAAAGATAAAATAGACTCTGCAAAAAATGCCCAGAGTCATGCTTACTTCAATGAATGTGTCTAAAAGATTTTAGGCTAGGCATTGAACACTGCATGTCATTTGTCTAATAGAGTTTTGTTTAGATCAGGTAGTTCTATTATATCTTATGAGTTGCTGTATAGGAGAAAACCCAACCTGAAATACTTTCATGTGTTTGGTTGCATGTGTTATATTCTGATTGATAGAGAGTATCTTTCAAAGTTTGATTCTAAGAGTGATAAAGGTCTCTTCTTAGATTATTCTAAGAATAGCAAAGTATACAGAGTCTTTAATCTTAGAACCAGAACTATTTAAGAATCTGTAAATTTGGTATTTGATGATACATCTAATATTGCAGGTAAAAAGATGGAAGATGACATCTCTGATCTGATTGAAATTGCAGAACCAGTGAAAAATATTGAGCCAAAAGTGATCACATCACCTACAACATCTGAGAATGAGTCAGAAAATGATGAGAATCAGATCCACAGAACTCCCAGGAATTCTCTTAAATACAGATACAAGAAGGATCACCCTTCTTCACAGATCATATGAGAATCCTCAGTTGGTGTTCAAACCAGAAGGAAAGGTAAATTCAGAGATGTGGTAAAATCAGTTTGCATGTCCAACATATGCAATCAGGTATATGCTGAATGTTATTTTTCTTCTGTAGAACCCAAAAATATTTCTGAAGCTTTAAAAGATGAATGTTGGATTCATGCTATGCATGAAGAACTTGAACAATTCACTAGGAATGATGTTTGGAATCTAGTCCCTAGGCCTACAAACACTAATGTCATTGGAACTAAGTGGATTTTCAAGAACAAAACTGATGAATCTGGTAATGTAGTAAGAAACAAAGCTAGACTTGTTTCACAAGGATACACACAGGTTGAAGGAATAGATTTTGATGAAACATTTGCACTTGTAGCTAGAATATAGTCTATTAGGCTTCTTTTGGCTATTGCATGCTTTGTTGGTATCAAACTGTTTCAAATGGATGTTAAAACTGCTTTTTTAAATGGAATTTTAAATGAATAAGCTTTTGTTGAACAACCAAAAGGTTTTGTTGATCCTTTCGATCCTGATCATGTGTACAAATTGAAAAAAGCTTTGTATGGTCTAAAGCAAGCTCCTAGAGCATGGTATGGTAGACTAACTGTCTTACTTCAATTTGGATTCATTAGAGGCGAGGCTGATAGAACTTTTTTCATTAAGCATGAATCAAATGGTTTCTTGATTGCTCAAATTTATGTTGATGACATTGTATTTGGAGCAACATCTCAAGTTATGATGGACAGCTTTGTGAAAGCCATGACTACCACTTTTGAAATGAGTCTTGTTGGTGACCTAAATTACTTTTTAGTGCTCCAAATTAAGCAAAGTGATAGTGGTATTTTCATCTTATAGAGTAAGTATGCTAAAAACTTGGTGAAAAGATTTGGTCTTGAAAATGCTAAGCCTATGAAAACACCTATGGGAACATCACAGAAACTGTGCAGAGATGATGTTGGCCCTGATGTTGACCACACTTTGTATAGATCTATGATTGGTAGCCTTTTGTACTTAACTGCTAGTAGACCTGACATTATATATAGTGTCTGTGTTTGTGCTAGGTATATAGCAAATCCCAAGGAATCTCATATGAAAGCTGTGAAGAGGATTATCAGATATGAAGTTGGAACTGCTGACATGGGGTTATGGTTTTCAAAGGACACTAACAGCTCTCTGGTTGGATACAATAATGCTGATTGGACTGGTGATTGTGATAACAGGAAGAGCACAAGTGGTGGATGTTTTTACATAGGTAACAATCTTGTTTCTTGGCATTCTAAAAAATAAAATTGCATATCCCAATCCACTGATGAATCTGAATATATTGCTGCTGGAAGTTGTTGCACAAAGTTGCTTTGGTTAAAAAAGATGCTAGATGATTGTGTGCTTGAGACTGACACTTTAATGATTTACTGTGATAACACGAGTGCTATAAACATTTAAAAAAATCCTGTTCAACACTCACTCACTAAACACATTAGCATTAAACATCATTTTCTAAGAGATTTAGTTGAGAAATGAGTAGTTAAATTGGAGTATATTTCCACTGAGAAACAACTTGCTGATATATTCACAAAAGCACTTGATTTTGAGAGGCTTTCTTCACTCAGTAAATCTCTTAGACTCTGCATTCTATAAAGTCATGCATGATGTTGCTTAGAGTGTTTCGACACTCAAGGCAACGCTACTGTAAGTTTTGCCATTTTATGTCGAAATTAAGTGATTTGGTGACCTGTTTTGTTACTGCTAACTATATTCTGGTTGAATCTTGAGGTATTACTGGACATACACTAAAAGCACAGTTCTTAAAAAATTCAAAGGTCCAAACATACTGAGTAACTAGGCACACAGGGCTGACAACCACGATGTGTTCTTTTCAAAAGGTTGTTATGATTTTAAAAAGGGAATAAAGAACACTCTTGAACTGCTACTGAGTAACCAGACACACGGGGCTGACAACCATGATGTGATCTTTTCAAAAGGTAGTATGAAATCTTGAGATTAAGTGCATCAAAAATCCGCAAAAGGATAAAAGTGTATGTGCGCCTAATTTATTCATCCTTGATTGATTTTTCCAGAATGTCTTTAGCCTTAACAAAATCGTTATTAAATTATATATTTTCAATACATTAAGTGATAGAACTTATATTATTTATTTCTTTTTAATTTCCTGCATAATTGTTTCTCCATTATTTGATCATGGCCGATTTTTAAGGAAATATGTGTTAGTGGCCATGAGTTCTCATAATCTGTTGCACTACTTATTTTTTCACACGTTGGTTGCAGTTTTTAATTAGTGAAAATAACCTCCATCCCACTACTGTTCACTCTCTCTATATAACTTAGAAAATAATATTTGAAGTGACATGTTTGTGTGCTTGAGTGTGATCTCTCGTTTTATCTTCTCACTCACGGTTATCAATAAAGTTTATCTCTCTCTCACATTTCAAATGGCACCTCCAAAAGCAACCCGATCCTCTTCCAAATTCAAACCTTCTTTCTCACAAAATTCACTTCAAACCCTAGCTGATATGGCCGATAATATCGCGTCTGATGCTGCATCAGATGTCAATCTGAATGCTGCTACATAACCGACTGCCCCTGTTTCTGGAACCCCTCTGCCTCAGAGTATCATTCTTCCTGCTAGTACACCCGATTCAGTTCTTGAATCTCTTCGAACTCAGTTCACTGGGTCGAATGTTACTATATCAAGAATTGAAAATCCCGTCCTTGAACTATCCATTCCCACTGAAGCACACTCTGAAATTTTCACCGATATACCTAACCCATCCGCTATTATCCCTTTTGTGAATCTTGAAGAAAGCCTACCCTCAGAGAATGTTGAGACTCAGAATCCTATTCAAGTCCCTACATCTCCAAATACATCACCTACTCATGCTGAATAGAATCCACAAGTGTCTTCTCCCTCGTCATCACCACCGATTTTACTCAGATCAAAGGTTGCTAAATCATCTGCTCCGAAGTGTAAAGCGTCTCCACAGTGTTGGTCGGTCAGACTCCGTAAGAAAGACACACAGGATGCAACCACCTCTGAAAAAGGGAAGTCCCCTATCTCTATCTCTGATTCTGATGAAGATGCTCATATGGATGTAGATGCTACAGGTGAAAATCCTACTATAGCTGATCTTTGCAAAGCTTTGAAGAAGAGACGGAGAGAAAAGAAAGTTGTGTCTGATGTTACTGCTCCTGAGGCAATACCAGATGAATCTGATGAGGAAAATGCTGATCTGAACTAGTTGATTGATGACATTGCCACAGATGTTGCCGCCTCAGTGCCAACACCTACTGTTGCAGATGCAGAACCCTCTGACCCTGATCATGATTCATCTGCATCTTCTGATGATGAAGAAGATGCACCCGAAGATGCTGACGAAGGTGCCGAATCAGATGAATCAGATAAGGATGCTGATGTTGAAAATATTGAGAGTTCTGATGGTGAAGATGAAGCCAAAGATGATGATGGTGATGAGTCCCCTGATGATATATCTGATGATTGTGACTATGATGTTGAAAAATTTGGAGTTGGGAACTTCTACTTCACTGACGGCAAGGCCAGATATAAGAAGTTTGCTAAAAATGACATAATTCATGAAAGAAAGATGAAGGATGCCGACCTCACTCCACACAACCTCATCAACTTCTTCAGAGAGAGAAGCTTGCTGAAATCACTAAGGTACACTACCACATTCTACACTAATTGGGTATGTGAGTTTTATGCCCACATATGTACTAGTATGATTAAGAGTAAAAGTCCCAAATTTGGAAAAATTTACTTTAGGGGTGAGATTTATGATTTTTCTCCTACAAAGATTAATGAGTGTTTAGGGACTGTGAATGCTGATAGTGATGATGAAATTGATAATATGGATAAAATTGTGTCTGTGATAACTAGAGATTTAATTGTTAGTTGTCCTAAGAAGTTGTTCAATCCAAGTCTAACTAGTTTACATGCTATTTTGCACAAGCTATGTGTTTACAATTGGCTGTCTTCCTCCAATACCACTAGAGTTACTACTGAGCATGTTGTGTTGATCTGTAAGATAGGACAGAATCTACCTTTTAACCTTGGTGGAGTGATTTACAAGAATCTGATCAGTTATGGTGAAAATATCTCCAAGGTTGGTAAGTTACCTTATCCTACTTTGATTCACTGTCTGTTAACTGGTTAAGGTGCTAGGAAAGGTAAAGGTGATTTTCTTTCCTCAAGTGCTCTAGTCCTTGGTATTGCTAAACTACTGATGATACTCAGAATGTTGCTCATGATACTGCCAATATTTCGGTTCACACTGACGCTTCTACACAAGAAGTTATCTCTGTTACTATGAACCGCAAGTATATTGAGCAACAAGCTGCTACTCTGGCACGCCATGTCTAGAACCTCAGACTCCAAGCCAATGCACTGAACAGACAAACAGAAATTCTAGAATAAAGAGCTCAGTTCTGGAGTAAGCTGCTATCCACACCCACAAGGGGAGATATACTTGCTGTTGCTCAACCTTCTGTAGTTGAAAAATTTGGCTCTGGAGGAATTGTGATTGAGGACATCACTGATGAACTAGAAGAAGAAAATATTTCTGGAAATGTTCCTGATGCAGGTGATGTTGCTGGTGATGTTGCTGGTAATGCTGCAACTTAGGGGGAGTTCACATGGTGAGGGGGAGATCAGCAAAGAGATCAAAGTGTTCATGCTTGTTGTTGTTGATGACTGAAAGCTGCTGCTGCTTCACTAACTTTTTTTTCTAACTATTTGATGATGGGATGTTAAATTGATATTTATTTTTTCTGATGGTGACTGGATACTTTATTTTATTTTTGTTTTAACTCTGAACTAAGCTCTGGACTTATATGTTACTTAAGTGGTTATCTTTAATCACTTTGATAATTTTGCTTTAGAATGCTTAGTTATTTTTGCACAACTGTCAAACTAACATCTGATGTATTACCTTGGATATCTTGTTCTGCTTTGTTTTCTTGCATCAGGTTATGTGATTGTGGATAGACGTGATTGGAGAAGATTGTTGATGTGAAGTGTTGAGACCAGTGTCATCACATCTGGAATCACACATGTCCTCCACCAGTTGTTTTATTATCCACTAACGTTATTTTGTTGTTTCGACTAGTGATGTGCTTAATGTTGCTTTTAGGGTTGTTGCGATTGAAGTGCTGAACGTGTTGGATGCAAAGACCAAGTCAAACGCAGACCTTGAAGACCCTGGAGCAAACTGGAAAGATCCGGAAGCTCTAGAATGATCTAGAAGGCGAAAATAACTACCTCTCTTAGTGGGCAGTTATTTGAGTCTGCATGGGTGGATTCTATGTCTCCTACGTGAGCCACTCATCATTTGGAGCCTGCAGCCATCTATAAATGGAAGCTGCTAGTTGCCAAGTTGTAATACCTGAAAATTTTTCCTATTTTATAATTTATATTTTACGTATTTTTATAATTATGTGGTAATTGTTTCTACATTTTTATTTGTCTTTACATTTTATTTGACGCATCTGTGATAATAATGGTAACAATATGTGAATATTTATGTGCATTAATAATAATAATAATAATAATATATAATATGATGAGTGCACGTGTGCGATGTAGGAAGGACGAGAGAAAGAAAAGAAGGTGGGTACGTGTGTACATCATTGCAAGTTGCATGCATAATAATAATAATAATAATAATATAATAATAATATAATAATAATATTATTATTAATATATACTATTGATTAAAAATAGTAGGTTGTTGAGGGCGATGGATAACCATCTTACTTTCACCTTTCGGCCTTCATAAATAAATTGGGGGGATTATCCTCATTTGCATGTCATCAGCGACTAAGTTAGAGAGAGAGAGGAGAGAAAGAAGAGAGAAGGGGGAAGAAAGGAGGGTGTCGGAACGTATGTGTCAGAGCGGATTAATTACAATTCTTCACAAGGTCTATAGTATTATTATTGTCGGAATCCAAGTAAGTAGAGGTCCAACTACAATGCATAAACATGTCGTGCGTTAATTATTTGTGATTAATATGTGATAATTATGCCATGAATTATTTGTGATTAAATGTTGATATTGATATCGTAAATGGTTTATGATGCATACTTAATTGTCATGGTTGCATACCATGCATAATCATGAAAAGTGTTTTCCCCAAAATTTATAAGATATTAATGGTGTGTGCGGTCACTATATATGCATCACTGTCAGAGTTCAAAAAAATCATTCTCCGCACTATATTCGGGATTCAGAAAAATCATCCCCATTGAGTTCATTTGGGGTGCATATCACAATTGTGTCATGGGGATCCCGCAACGTGAACAAGTTTTCAAAATAAAAGAGACCAGCTAAAAAGATTAGAAACTAAATGCATTTTCATGCACTATCATGCATGATTTCTACTTACTGAGATTTTTATCTCACTAGTTTATGCATTGTAGGTAAAATCGTACATGAGACTGGTGGCTGGGTCCCGTCAGATCTTGAGAGTTGTATGCATGGATGACGACCTGTTGGCCGGGCTGGTGTAATAATGATGAAAATAAAATAAAAGGAATATTTATTTATGATATTTATTTATTGGTGAGAAAAAATGGGGTCGTGACACAAGTCAAGTGATCGAAAAGTCAATCCCACTATACAGTGTAAAAGATCCTAGATAGGTTTCTGTCATAGTGTTTGTACTGGTGTTGTAACACTTGGTTCAACATCAGTTGTCTACTGTTATTCCCGTATATTTTGTGTGCGCTGTTCACAGGCAGTGGAAACCCACATGTAAAGTAGGCTTAGATTCTAACAAGTTTAGGTTCTGCCATTTGGGAACGTGTTTGGATTTTAGATCCAATTTTGTATTCGAAGGGTGGAAGAATTGTTTCCATACCTAAGAGTCTGTTTTTGTAATCACATTTTCCAATAGTGATATTTGTGCCATGAGGCCGCCACAAACTTGTAAAAGTTTATGGAAAGATTGAGTAATCCGTGTGTTAAGTCTTCCGCTGATTTACAACTTGTTCTATACTTAGTCAAGTTACATTCTGATACATACAGTGTTGTTTAAAGTGTCACCACACTTAGGACAACATCGTACCGAAAACACACTTTGCACCATTGGGCACCCAACACAATAAAAATTTAATAACATTAAAAAAAAAGACTTGGTCCAATAAGATTTGACTTTTGCATATTTAATCCCGTATAGGAACTAGCATTATTTATCAAAAAATTTAGATTCATATTTTATTTTATTTTATTTATTTATTTATTTAATTATTTTTTTATTTTTAATTTTTAATGTTACCAAATAATTATTATATTAAAAAAAGCAATGTTCAAATAATAATAATAAATTAATTAATAAAATAAAATAAAATAAAATATGAATATATAATTACGGTTCCAAGAATTTAGATTCATATTTTATTTTATTTATTTATTTGATATATTTATTATTGCTTTTATTTTTTATTTGATGATTATTTTTTTGTAAACTTTGTCCCATAAGACTTCAATCTTGCATATTTAATCTCATATAGCTGCATTATTGATTCAAAAAATTTAGATTCATATTTTATATTATTTATTTATTTACTTATTTTTTTTAATGTTATCAAATTTTTATTATTTTAAAAAAATATATATGTTCAAAATAATAACAATAATAATAAATAAATAAATAAAATATGAATATACAATTACACTATTAGTTCCAAGAATTTCAATTCATATTTTATTTATTTATTTATTTATTTACTCGTTTATTATTATTTTTATCTTTTATTTTTAATGTTACTAAATTTTTATTACTTTTAAAAAAGACATGTTCAAAATAATAATATTAATAAAATAAATAAATAAATAAATAAAATATGAGGTTAAATTCTTGGGAATAAATATGCAAGGTTTAAGTCTTATGGGACTAAGTTTGCAAAGAATAAATCGTTTGGGACTAAAAAAGAAAGTATTGAGATCATTTTGAAGAGAAAGTGTGTCCTGTGTGACCAAAAGTGCTAAATTCTCCAATTATTTCGTCAAAATCTAAATTGTATTTTTACATACGATTTAGTTTGATAATTAATTTTAAATTGCGATTTGTCGAGTAAAATTTATTATATGATTTTTTTACGGTTTAACGATTTAAACATACTTAACATAACAATAGAATATATACGAATATATAAAAAAAATAAATATGAGTAGATTCTTAATTTAAAGTGTTTCTCACCCTTAAAAATACAATATTGTAACACTTATGTAATTTGAAAATAAGATCTTTAATAAAATCATCATCCAAACTTCATAAATAATCAAAATAAATATTCATAATATAAAGCAACTTATATTAAAATTATTTTGCAATCCAAAGTATTTAACTTTGTGTATTTTTTTCAATAATACATACTATACATATATAATTTATAAATATAATTAAATATATTTATAATTTATATAATAGAATGCGGTGCGGTTAGGGCTGTAAACGACCAGAGCCGAGGCAAACTTTACGAAGATTGAGTCCCATTTATTAAGAAATAAACGAGCTCGTTAGTGAAAGTTCATTTTGTTCGTGAACGTGTTAACAAACTTTTGTTCGTGAACATATTTGATAACATGTTCATGAAACTTTTATTTTTCGTTAACACCTAGTATATAATTTCATTCGTGAACATGATAAACAAACACACCACTATTTTAAAACAACAAATTATTCATCAACTACCAATAATTTTTTTTATTTCATAAAAATAAGGAAATTTAACATGTATAAATGCTTCAATATTTTTATATTATATTTATATTATAAAGAATAATAATAAATTATATACTCCCTCCTTCCGCTTCTAAGGTATCCATTTTACTATTTTTAGCGTCCGCTTCAAATGTATCCATTTATCCTATTTTTAATAAAAAAAGTACACAATATGACCCACCACTTCCCTCTAATACAACTACCCATTTTACATATAATAATAATACTCATTAATCCACGTGCAAAAAGCAAATGAATACCTTAGAACCGAACGGAGAGAGTATATATAAACGAGCATTAAACGAGCTTGTTCACGAGTTTTTAACAAACGAGCTATGCAATGCTCAAACTCTCTTCATTTACATAACGAGCTTAATTTAACGAACACAAACGAGCTCTTAACGAGTCGAGTCACGACCTGTTCGCCGCACGCTCTGTTGATTTACAACCCTAGGTGTGGTGCAATTTTATATGAAATCGAAATTGCACAATTCAAATGATATGGTTTTCTTTGATAAAATTATCCATGATTTAGATAAAAAAAATCATTAAGAGGGGTGCAATACGATGCGACTTGATCAAAACTGGTTTTAGAAAAAAAATTGTCCTCCTCTAAGTATATCCAAAAACTACTTTAAACAAAATAGCTTATTTATTCTAAGGCCAATTTTTGTATGAAATCCTCCCTGAGATTATATTACTCGTAATTAGTTATTATTTTAATTATAAAATATTATCACTTTCGCTATAAAATATTTATTTTATAAATGGTTTATAATTATCACTTTTCATTAATTGAGTATCACATTTTATTAATGTGAAGTCTTTACCTTATTTTAAAAAGTAATGGCTTAAAAATAATCTCTAAAACACTCTTTAGTACATAACAAATTACTCATTAATTTTTTAAAATTCAGAAGTAATTTTACATGGTAGGAGTTAAGACACTCTTACATCAAATATTATAATATTTCAATCCGTTACACTTTAAAATATTATATAATTTTCTTGAAAGAAAAAACATAAACATTAAAACAAAAGGATAAAGAGTACTCCCTCCGTCCTGCACCAAGGGTCTCTTTTTTCCAATTTGGTCGTCCCACCCAAAGGGTTCTCTTTCTTTTTTTATACACATGGATCCTACACTCACTCACTAATACAATTAAAACACAGGGTCCACACTCACACTAATACAACTATCCACTACACATTAAATAATAATACTTCTTAATCTACGTGCAAAAAAATAAAATGCACCATTGGTGCGGGACTGAGGGAGTATATATTAAACATTTATGTTTAGAGTTATTCTACAATCATCTGCAGATTTACAAGGTAAAATGAAAAATGTAGTGGGTGGTCATCAAAATTATTTTAATTATTTTTTTTAATGAGTGGTAATGATTAAATAAAAAGTTGATCTAACCATGAAGATTATTTAAGTGCATGATACTCAAGTGCACCGAAATTAGATTATTATTTTTATTTTTATTTTTTGTGTGACGTAATGGCGTATGTGTAGGCAAAATCCACAAAAAGTGGCACACCAATTAAAATTGAAAAATAAAAAATAAAAACAATAACCGTAAAGGTGAAGTGTCGTTACTTACTGGGTGTGGGTACTGCCTCTGTGCACGACCAACCCACGGCGGGCCCCGCCACGACGCAACCACCGCTTCACCGCCACTCCTGCTGACGTGGCAGAAGAAGTCGCTCTCTCTCTTTCTCTCTCTAAACCCCCTTCGATCCTGAGAATTGTTGTCCGGCCCCCACCTCCCAACTCCACCCATATCCATTAACAACTCATGCACATATCTATCCATCAATGGCATCAAACAATTTGTATTTATATATTCTTCCTCTAAATTTGTATTTGTATGCTCCCAAACAACCCATACTATTATTTTTATTTAGTATTATAAGTATGGAGCAACAATAATTACTGCTTTTTAATAATCCCTAAACGCCATTTCTCTATCTACATAGCTTTACCTGTCGTTTTCATACTCCGATTATGTGAATTTATACACCTGTCTACGTATATATATAAATGTAGTTGTTGTTATGAGAGAGATTGAGCGCACGCCATTGTTGAATCTGGGTTTGTTTAATTTTGTTGTTGATGTCTGAAGTCAACGAGTCCACTGCTTGGCGGAGGGAATTTACGGGTCTTCATGATGAGGACGTCCGGAAAACCAATGGGTACAGTTACGCTTCCCCGGCGGAGATTGGGGATTGGAAGTTTCAGGTGGCGGAGTTTGCCAAGGGGGCGGCGGAGATGAGCGTCGAATTCGGGAAGGGAGTGAGGGACGTCGTGAAGCAGACTGTGTTCAGGGAGGATTCTGTAATTATGCGGAAGATGAGGGGCCCTTGCGACAAGATTTTGGGGAAATTGGGGTTTCTGAATGAGTATCTACCCGAGGATCGTGATCCCGTTCATGCTTGGTGCGTGATTTCCTGCGTCTGGATTTTTGCCCTTGCAGGTGATTCTTGTGTCTTCTTATTTGCATAATACTTGATTTTCAGATTAGAATGTGGAAAGATATTGTGATTAATGGAAGCTCTGCTTCTTTACAGTTTCTCAGATGATCTTCATTGAGTATGTTTCATTAGCTGATAAGTTTAATTTGTCATCTCCACATGGAAAATTCATCTTTATGTGAAGGAAATTAGATCATAAATGTAGTCAGGATGGATTTTGGCTTCTTGAGGATATCTTTGTTTTGGATCTTTAAATTATGTGTTCATGTCTTAGTTAGATCTGTCTCTCTGCTTATAGATATTACAGAATCTTGGTTTCGAGTCATTCCCATCAATCACTGAATTCAGTGTTGCATTGATCTGATTCTGACTGTATATTCTTAATCTTCTGTTGATTTTGATAAGGTGATGTATTGCTAGTTGCTACCTGTGTAGAAGAAGCATTGATTATCCTTTTTTGTTGTCTAGTTTCTGCGAATCAGTAAAGAAATTAGTTCTTTAGAATAATGACTTCTTTTATGTTTAGTGCTCCTCTTGAACCGTGTAATTATAAAAAGTTAAAAGAGGTTAGAGCATTTGGGTTAATTTGGCATGAAGTTGGCTTATCGGAACAAAAAATTTACTGTCTCTGTAATGAGATTGTTGTGTTTTTTATCTGACAGTGAACACATTGGTGCAGTTCTAATTGCAAGTACTCTCCAAACTACAACACCATTGGTTAAAAAGATGAAGGTACATCCAACTAGTGCTAGCCTTGTGTTGCTTCCAGATGGCAGGCGCCTAGCTTATCACGAGCAAGGTGTTCCAGCTGATCAAGCTAGACATTCAATAATCGTCCCCCATTCGTTTCTTTCATCCCGGTTTGCAGGTATTGTATTGTTTATCACTTAGTATCCTAATGTGAAATTGGTGTGGAAAATGCTAGTAGGTTTTTTTTAATCAAACTTTGCTTATCCTTTTCTCTTGTGGGCTAACTTTATCCTTTAACTAGGGATTCCTGGCCTCAAGGTTTCATTACTGCAAGAGTTTGGCATTCGAATGGTGACATATGATCTGCCTGGATTTGGAGAGAGTGATCCTCATTCGGTCAGGGACCTCGAGTCATCGGCTCTGGATATATTACACTTGTCATATGCCCTCAATATTACGGACAAGTTCTGGGTATTGGGTTTTGCTGATGGAAGCAAACATGCATGGGCTGCACTTCATTTCATTCCTGATAGGGTTGCAGGTAAGTCAACTGGCTGCATTTTAGTACATTGGAATTTACTTCATTTATACAAAAATTGTTATCTTATTCTAAGAGCTTTGTGAAAACAAAAGGCAGTGCCATATTTTATACTGCAACAGATTTACATAGAACATTTTAGGTATTCAACATTGTGATTTTTCTATTACAATTTCTCAGGTGCTATTATGGTTGCTCCAATGGTTAATCCTTATGAACCGAGACTGACCAAAGAAGAGAGTCGAAGAATATGGGGGAAATGGACACTAAAGAGAAAAATGAAGTACTTTTTAGCTCGGAAATTTCCTAGACTACTTTCATACTTCTACAGAAGAAGCTTCCTCTCTGGAGACCTTGGTCGAATAGATGCATGGCTTTCTGTTTCACTGGGAAAGAGTGTGAGTGATCTTAACAGAAACCATGATATTCAAATTGTTATTTTTTTGTTGAAAGTTTTTGATTCATTAAAATCTAAACGATCTCTAATTGTAAACTATGCGCTGTTTAGGATAGAGCTCTGATAGAGGACACAGC
The DNA here is from genome assembly GCA_023678885.1 of Pogostemon cablin. Classification (NCBI taxonomy): domain Eukaryota; kingdom Viridiplantae; phylum Streptophyta; class Magnoliopsida; order Lamiales; family Lamiaceae; genus Pogostemon; species Pogostemon cablin. The sequence continues at coordinate 7,951,646 of CM042983.1, forward strand.
TTTCAAAGAATTCTGGCAGAGGGATGTCGAAGAATCTGTTAGACAGCGAAATGCAAAACCCTTTGTTGAGGAGGCGATAATGCAGGTTTCGAATTGGGGTTTCAGCATAGCCGATCTCAATGGATCAAACAAATATAAGGACAAAGGAATTCTTGCCTGGTTTAAATCACTTTATCGTCCTTCAGAGAAGCAATGGGGTGGCTTTCTTGGCCCAATACACATATGGCAGGTCAGTGTGCAGTATACTTCAGACAAATAGTTTCAATGTGGTCAGATATTATGCTGATTTAGTTCACATTACGTATTATTTGAATCGAGCGAATGACTGTTCAAACTTACAATGTTTGCATTGAAAAAGGGAGGTGAAGATAGGGTGGTTCCTCCATCAATGAGCGACTATGTGCAACGAGTTCTACCAGACGTCATTCTGCACAAGCTCCCATACGAGGGCCATTTTACGTTCTTTTACTTCTGTGATATATGCCACCGGCAGATCTTCTCTGTCGTTTACGGGCATCCTCAAGGTCCTCTCGCTCGAGAAGGGAACCGAACTCCCAATGAAGACGTGGGAGATGAAGATACAGAAACAATTTGCAGTGATACAACATATGAAGATAAGGTTGATTACATGATGGATTCAGGTAAAAATTAAATTTCATAGAATACGGAAATTCATTACATGATACTTGATAGAGTACACTAAGGAGCATCTTTTTGAGCCCATTGAGGTGTTATACGAGGAGTGTTTTCACATAAAACGGCAGAGTTTTATACCAGTTTAGTAGTATGAACATACTTTGTATTAACTGACCATATGATTTGGAGCTGAGCAGTTTTAGTGGGAAATTGTAAGAAAACCCCCCATTGTAATTTGTAAATACATGAAATAGCAGAATACCAACTCTACCCTTTGCAGGGAGCCATGAAATTTATGTCTGTTTTCATGCCACAAATGGCAATGGGATGGGAAGTAAAATAACGTTTTAACTCGATTTATTCGCTCATGATATTATTCCTTGATCTAATGAATTATTCATAAAATAATTTAATTTAATTGTTATCAACTTTTATCGATCAATTCTTGTTTCATATGGAATACAAGTTTTTGCCATGAAAAACTCAATGACAGACGGGGTGGCTTTTGTTTTAATTATGCACGGTTTATGCTTCTTAAAATCTAAATACATCTCATTAAAATTTTAATCACGTTAAAATGTTAATCTTGTTTATAAGTTAAATATGATTTTTTTAATAGCATTTGTTTTTTTTAATTAATGTAAAGAAAATACGTTCCACATAATTAATTGGGTATGAATTCGAATGATATTAAAAAGAGAGATTAGGTGCATTTCGTATTGAGACGGATGATAATTTTTAATAAAATACGATAATATTTTTTATTATTTAAATACTAACGTAAAAAGGATCAGTGTTGACCTTTTTACTTAAGCATAACATCATAAAGTTTAGAGTCCAGCTAAGGTGCAACGGTGCACCTGGACAATTTAAAACCTTTAAATTTATGTTCAAATTAATCTCCACTATTAAAAAAGATTAAATAATTAATTTTTTTAAAAACTAAAAACAATCCTACTGTTATGGGTATTATATCCCTCATGATGTATTAGGTCCAATTGACCCAACAGACCCATGATACTTGGAATGGTAGGCCCAACCCCTCGGCGGCCCACTCGGAGGACAGAAAGAAGGAGGGAATGAAAGCAGCCCAATAAAGAATATAGCAGTCCGGAAGCCCAGCCCAGAACGAACAAGGACGAACCCGCCGAACCAGTACGAAATCAGGAAACACCCTCGACCTCGGAGAGACACCTCGACAGTCACCCTCCCCCTAGCCAAGACCTCGGGTGGACTCCTCAGCACCAAAAGCCAACCCGTCCGAAGACCAAAGGAGGATGGCGAGAGCAAGATAATGAAGGACATGCATCATAATGAAAGAATACAGATACCGCAGGCTAGAAGACAATGCTAACGGGAAGAGGAGATATCTTGGACATCAATCTTAACTAGAAGACAACAGCTGACTGGCACGCCCTGCTCCAACGACCAATGGGAGGCCAGCAAAGGACGGAGACACCCTGCAAACCCCCTGCAGTGCAACAAACGGCGCCCAGACTCCTCCTGCAGATGGTCGGCGTACCAGACAGCTTCATTAAAGACGGCTTGTCTTCATCCAGGTGGCACAAGACGATTGACTCGGATTTAGGGTTTTAGGACAATATAAATAGTCTCTCTCAGAGGAGAGAGGCAGGACATTTAGATTCACTCTAGACATTACACTTGTAAGAATTTGGGAAAACGAGTGTTGTTGTAAGGGAGAGAATAAAATTGGTGGTGTTCTTTGGTGGGAATTGATTCTTGGACAGGCTTTAATTTCTTTACTTGTCTTTATTGGTGGTAGATTGTGTTTGATGATATTCGTTCTTGGTTCCATTAATTAAAAACCGTAATCCTCCGTATACTAAATTAACGAGCCAAGAACAACCGGCAACACCCACTACCTATTTAACCTGGACAATTTAAACCTTTAGATTTATGTTCAAATTAATCTCCACCATTAAAAATGATTAAATAATTATTTTTTTAAAAAACTAAAAATTACCACACTACCTATTTAACCTATAAATTTAGGAGTGCATTCAGAATTACCCTCAAGTTTAGGGTGTCTCATAGAATTTTTTTGTGAACCATTCCACTCTCGTGCAAGTAAGTTTTTATTTATGGGAAATTTAATTGGTTGGTATGAATTAATAAATAAATTATTCACTAATTAAATAATAATTAAAATAAGTAAAATTAGCCATATAGAATTGATTAAATATGATAAATTGATAAATATAATAAATTTGGTAATTTTGTGTGTAGTGATCCTATAATGTCATTCTCATTGATTCCATACACAACCCACACTACAACACAATTCCACACCTCTGTAACTAATTTACAACACATACGACACAGCTGGTGGGGATTGAAATTCAAATCTCGAAACCCTAATTGGGGATTTAACTTTTAATAATTAGTTGATCCTTTTGTTCTCTGATTTCAACCATTAGAGGTGAGTTTTCAGCCTTCTAACGAAGTAATCTGAAATTTCGTTTTCGTGAGAGGATGGAAAGTTCTGGTTCCTGCAAGAAATGCAGGAAGAGAACTCTAGCCGCCGATGATGATACAGGCAATACGTTTTGCACATCATGCGGCGTCGTTCAGGATTTCGATAATTTTCAGGCGTATTTTGGTGGAATTTCCGGTCCAACTGGTACGTTTATTCGTCGCGGCACTGCTGGCAGTGGTACTGTTAATAGTTACAAAGAAACTAAAATTTATCATGCCCAGGAATCGATTAAGGATATCATGTTCAAACTGGACTTGTCGGCTAAGAAATCTCTTGAAGTTAAGGCCTTGGTTGAGGAAATCACTGAGGGAGAGTATGGCCAAGGGGAATGGTTCCCAATTTTTGTTGGGGCTTGTGCTTATGCTGTGATGAGGAAGGATCAGAAAACATTACCAATGGTGCAAGTGGCAGATTTAGTTGGTTGTGATGTTTATGAATTAGGTCGGATGGTTACCCGTGTTGTTGATTTCACTGGTTTGAAGTTGCCGGAGTTTGACATTGTGAATGCTTTCGAACGTTCGATCAAGATATGTCCTAGTTTTAGTGACATCTCAGAGGATGTGGTTCAGAGGATGTTGAAGCAGGGGGTGTTTTTGGTGCAGTGTTTGATCAAGTGGTTTGTGACCACGGGAAGGACACCCATGCCTGTGGTGGCTGCAGTTTTGGTTTTTGTTGCGGAATTGAATGAAATTGATGTAAAGATGGAAGATGTGGCGTCGGAATTGTGCGTAGCTGTTTCGACATGTAGGCGCAGGTATAAGGAGCTTCTTGAGAGGCTTGTGGAAGTTGCACGGGCTTTGCCATGGGGAAAAGATCTTACTGCTAAGAATATTTTGAAGAATGCTTCATGTGTAATTCAATACATGGAGATGAAGTCAATGACAGAGAAAGGGCAGAGCATTGAAGATTTTAACTGTGATGTGGAAGAACTGATTGAAAACGAGAATGGATATGGATATGGATTTGGTACTTATAATAGCAAAGATTCCAGCTCCCTTTACTATGAAGTAAATCGCTCTGTAGATATGACTATTGACTCCGGAGATAAATACCAGATTTCTCCAGAATCTCTAGCAATGATTTATTCAAATTTCTTGGAGGAAGTTTCTTTATTGAAGGCCACTGCAGAGGCTAGTATAGCATCTAAAATCAAAAGACCAAAAAGTTTCAACCTTGAAGCATGTAGTGATTGGTGGAGGGGTAAATCAGATCTAAGCAAAAAGCTTATTCTGAAAAAGATACTGGAGAAGGATGTGGGATTGGATGTAATGCCCCCATCTTTCAACAGAGGATGTTTATCCAAGGCAAAGAGGCAAGAAAGGATAAAAGCTGCGAAGCTGCGTATTCAGAGGGTGTTGCACCCTAGAATTTCCGACTGCAATGATCGTCTCGTTGAGCCTGAAAAACCTAAGAAGAAGAGAAAGAAACAGCTAGTGGAAACTGACTGGGAGGATCTCATCATTGAAACGCTCCTTCTTCATAATGTCAAAGAAGAGGAGATTGAGAACGGGCATTACAATGTTTTGTTGGCTTTACATGTTTTTGGCGATGGCTTATGATCGAGTTCAGCAACGCAAGCTATTCATGTCTAAACGTCTAAACGGAAACTGCTGCAACATCAGCAGGTATAAAATATTGTAGAGACTGAGAAGACAATTTTGGAGCAAACTGCTGTTTTTTTTTTATCCTGTGTAATATCAAAAGTATATAACTCTCATTTACTATTCTGACCAAACAATATACCCTTTATTGATCAAGTTCTATATATATATGTGAATGTGTTTGTTAAAGAAATCCAACAAATCCAAAGAGAATGTGGAGCAGAGGCTCAACCTTGCAAGCTTCCCTATTCCTTGAATTTACAAACGGTGTTTTATTTTGTTTATTAACTGAGGAAATTTCATGAGAACACACTTCTAAATAAGATGCGAAACGAAGGCATGATTTGTTATTTCACATTTCTTGCAATTCTGTAGCACAAAAGATTAGGGGCTCTTTTATGAAAACTTTTGGGGTTTTTGAATGAGTATCTACCCAAGGATCATGATCTGGTTCTGATTTCCTATGTCTGCATTTTTGTTTTTTCATGTAATTTTTATTTGTTCTTGTTCACATAATGTTTGTATTTTTGTGTTAGATTAGAATGTGCAAAGATGTTGTAATGAATGGAAACTGTGCTTAGTTAAAGTTTTGCAGATGATTTGTATATTAAATATGCTTCTTTAGTTGATAAGTGTAATTAGTTATCTCAATATTATTGTACATGAAAAAATCATCTATATGTGAAGAAAATTAGATTATAAATGTAGCCCAGATGGAAATGGGCTTACTGGATTCTTGAGAAAATATTTGTTTAGATCTTTGATTTATGCTTGTTCATCCTCTTAATTTGCAAGATTTTTGCCTAAATCCTAAATCTGTTTCTCTGCAAATTACTATTACTGAAACTTGATTTCAAGTCATTCCCATCAATCACTGAATTTGTAGTGCATTGAGTTCAGATTCCAACTATTTATTCTCAATCTTTTCTTTATTTTGAAAAGGTGATCAGTGATCTATTGCTACCTTTGTAGAAGAAGCATTGGTTATCCTTTCATGTTGTCTGGTTTGTGCAAAAATAGTTAGATAGCATAATAATTTGATTTTTTTTTTTTTTTTATGTATGGTGCTCCTTTAGAATGATCTAAAACATAAACCTATTACTTATTATAATGAGGCTTGAACTGGTTTGTGGCCAGTTTCAAGCCGGTTCCAGGTTCATAATACGTGGCATTTGTTGAGAACTTCTCTACCCAAAAACGTGTCCTCCCTCTTCAATCTCTCTCCCCAACCGACTCATCTTCCTCTGATTTCGCGGCACTAACAGTTACTGAACCCCTTCGCGTTAACACAGGTATGTCTTCTTTGTTTGCATGTATGTTTATCTGCATCACATTTTTGTCTTCTGCAAAGTGTATAGCCGAAGAAATCCTAATATTTGAATGAGAATCTTAATTGATTTTGTCACGCACTGATGATTCTTCAGTTCAAGAAACCATTTTCTCCCTTTATTTTGGTGAACTAAGGCATTTATTCCTTTGGGTCCTGAGTAGATTGTGATTTTGGTCGTAGCGAGATATAGAGACTTTTCCATATGCAATTCAATGATTCTACAGATGCTGTTTTGGCAACTTCTTTCCAGGTATATAGTTCTAATTTCTGGCAATTGATAATTTCATGCCCTTTACTTTCACTTTACCTTGTCTTGACTCTTTTTCACTCAGTTTGCAGCCCTAATCTAGCCTCTGCATGGCTAATTGTAGTGCAAAATTAGCAAAATGATAATATCATTTGTTGTGACATCAGCCTTAAAATTTTGCATTTCTTTTTCGGGAGGGTTTTGCTGCAGCATCTTCATCCTTTCTTCACTTCGTCATCCCTTGAAGATGTGGAATCTTCATTTCCGTCAGTTTTATCATCTCTTTTTGACTCACTACTCCTTTTACTCTACTTCAATAACATTCTCTTGCTATATTGCAATTTAATTTGATGGATATCTGTGATTTGAGAAACGCATGTGTAATATATACCGTAGTTGTAGTTGATAATTATCCAGTACGATCAGTTTGATTTCTTGTTCATGAGTTGAAGTAGAGAATTGGAGTAGAGGTGTCACTTCTATCCAGTGATTATATATCTCTTTCATTTATACGATATTGATCTGTGGAACTTGAGACATCATCGTTGGGTTTCTTAAATTCTGAAAATTACTTTAAGAATGTTCCACTTGCCTCCAGTAGAATAGTTATTTAAGTCTATACTTGAGAAGTACAAAAAAGTTACTGTTTTTATTGGAGTTTTAAGCAGACTGCATAGCGTTAATGGGAGTGCATGTATTTGTCACATGGCTTTAGTGTATGTGTATTGAATACCTGTCTTGCCCACTTGAGATTCTTTGGAAATAAATTGAATATATAAGCAGCGTCCTTTGGAACAGTATTTTATAACTTGGTACGTATTAAAAAATATAAAAAAGTTGAGATATTTTAGTTAAAAAAAAGCTTAAAAGCTTGACTCCAATAGTAAGAAAGAGAGTTCCTGTAATTTTTAACTTGATTATGAGATTCCTTAGTTTGTTATCAATTTGTTTATGTGGTTTAAATTGGCCTTTTTTAGAGTTGTGATTACTGATTATGAAGCCGTGTTGGTGTATGTGGCGTCTTGACGGAATCCAAATTTCTCTTTGTTCTCTTTTTAATGAGTTCGCTCTCTCTAAAACCACTGCCGCGACACGTATCACCCTCCTTTTCACCGTTTATTTCTCTCCCTTCGTTCTTAGGTCCTGAGAAATCCATTGAGCCTTCCACTGCTTACGCATCTTACAATGATTTTTTGCTTGTTCTAATTCCATTTCAGATTTGTTATCCTGAGTCGTGTTAAATCGCCCCTGCTCTTTAATCGCCGGCCAAAATTTGATAAAGGTATGATAGCCCTTTGGCCTAAATTTTTTAGAGAAAAACTCCTAATTTTTTTTTTTGAATGGTCTTTTTTGTTGTTGTTTATTTCGAGGTTAAGGAATTGCATCTCCATTTGGTTGTGACTTGTGACCTTCGTTGGATTTGTGACTGGGGAAGCTGTTTGTTGAGTTGGTAAATCTTTGGAGATAATTCGTGAATTTGAGCTTCCTTTATATTTTGATGGCTTTTTTCCAGAGCTAAGTTTGTTAATACCTGAATTTGTATTAGCATTTCCACATTTTCGTACCCAACCATTTCATCTAGGAGTAATATGCCTTAATTGGTGTTAGAATTTAATTTCTTGTTACTGGAGTTCTTTCTTTTGTTCATTGTTCCACCCGTAAGAATAAGAGAGCTTACTTTTTTGTTGTGGTGTACGTGGCCTCCGATCCATTTTTCCTTTGTCTCCGAAGCCTCGTTCGACCATTCCTTTTAATATCTTCTGTAAACACCAGTTTCCCATTTTAAATGAGACTGCATGCATGATGTCATCATGATGATGTATATTCTGACATATCTCTCTCTCTCTTTTTAAGTCATTCCAAGTCACTCGGAACTGTCCACTTGTTTGTTGAGAAGGATGCAATAATCATTAGAGTAAACTCTCTAATGAAGAGGTACACGTATTCTCAAAAGTGGTCCTTGGAGAATCTAACCTATTAAGATTGAATGTTGCTACTTTTGCTGACTTTGAAATTGTTCTTGAAGTGTTTCAAGTTTGACTTAGATATCATTTCCCGAAGAAACTACAACTAATAAGCTTTTTTTTTCAACCAAATCCATCTCCATTATCATTGAAACTGCCACTTGGCACACGGTGCCAATGTTTGTAATAAAGAAATGCAATATGCTGAGGTCAAAATCAGTCACCTTAAAAACCTCTAATTTTAAAACAAAGAGTAACATGAATAAACAAGTATCAACAAGGGAGTGGGACATGTGCCCTTTCAGATGATTTGGGAATAGCCATCAATTTCTCAACTGTTATAGCCTATTTGTCATCGTCTTTAATGTCTGTATGAATCAGCATCTTTTCCAACACCATCACCCTCTTAAGCAGTAACTGGGCCAACTTTAGAATTAGATCCCTAACAAAACATTCCATTTTGATGGTCTTTAAATGCAATATGTCACAACTCAAATCACTGTGTACGGGTGGATGCAAACTCTCAGGGTCCTAAATGAACAAATTAATACATTATGGGAAAATCAATTGTGTATTCAAACATTGCACTATGAAATTATTTATGTTTATTAACAAATTAGTTAATGTTTGACAGCTTACATGCATGTATTCATCTTTTCATTAACAGTGAGTTTGGAGAGCAATAATGGAAGAATTGCAGCTGCTCGCTTACTGAAGACCCACAATACAATGTTTTTGGATATTACCTTACCGCCTTATTTATTATATTCTGAAATCCAGATGGTGAGAAATGCTAGCATAGCTAGGTCAAGGTGGCCAAGTGAGAAAGAAGGGTTAATCAAGAACGGTATGGTTTCTATCACGACCAATTTGTTATGCTAAAGAAAAATACTGTATTGAAAACTTTTCCTGCTGTGACTTTGATTTAGAACTATGCCAAAATTGTCTCTTTGTAGAAGCATTGATAGCCACTCTATAGTTTGAAGTTATGATGCGTGTTGCCTATTATGATTGTTGTGCATTCGATCACTATGTGTTGATTTCAGATTTTCATGTTGCCCCAAGAGTACATCTATAGTTCAATGATCTCACCAAATATGCAGTTTCCTACCCATAAGTATATGACCCCAGTTCACCTTGAAGGCAGAGCTACAGTAGTGTGCAATGCAAAGCAAGAATGACTGTTCATAATAAACAGAGTATTTCATAATTACAAATTATAACTTCACATGCATACGTTGGGTCATAAACTTTAGTATATTGTTTCATTGCTTGTGTTAAAAGGAATACAGATCCTCTGCTGCACATAAAATGCAGGCGTGAAATGATGTCGCTTTTGTGTTTGAAGCAAAGCACAGTTGAGGGATCCAGACTGTGTTAGAAATTCTAAGAGCTACTTCAAATTTAAATAATTAAGTTAAAATTATCTCTCTGCTGTTAGTTTAGTTGCTACATTGTAAATATAACAAATACTGTTTTATTCTTCAATATTTTTTTCCTTTACTCAGTGCTTGGTTGAAATAAAACGATTATATTGGAATTGATGGTAGTATAATTATTTCTTGATATTAATTGGAATAATATTAGTATTATCAGCGTCTTCTTCGTGAACTAATGGTAGTATAATATTTGAGGACCTTGACGACATTCCATGAAATAATAGCGTCTATTATTGTCATTAAATGAGGCATTTCTTTGATCTCCTTCTCTCTCTCTTGCCATTTTAGTTATTTCTTTACTTTGTCTACCCTTTTTGCAGCTGAGTCTACAAGAAGTTAAAATTGATTTATGTAATTTTTGGGTTACGCGAGGCGTGTCTACTTCTAGAAAATAACAACAAATAGTTGTAGTTGGCAACTGTAGTTGCTACATTTGATTGATTGTATTTCATTTAATGTGGGCATTAAAATGTTTTAATCAATTAGCTATTTTGACACTAATGAAATGCTGATGCAGATTTCATTTTTCCTTGCAGTGAGAAAGAAAAAAAAAATATTGGAGTGCTTGCACAATGCTAGCTCAAAAGGTAAGATAATCTTATCTGTAGATGAAAAAATATGGCATTGCGCAAGTATATTGATAGATTATTTTGATCGATTTAAACCTGATCTTCTAGGCTTGTGATGACAGTACACTACGTTTTTTTTTTCTCCCACTAAGCGCCGCTCATTCAATCAGTTCCAGTTTTTTGGGTTTTTTTTAGTGTCTTTCATCTTCTGATCTCAATCCCTCTCTTTCTAGCCCCCTAACTGTGTAAAGTAGATGTTTCTCAACTCTCTGAGGAAAGCCTTTATGGCCTTATAGTTAATTTAGACTAATGGTTTCCATTGTGAATGATTTTAGCTGCCATGTTCCAGGACAGCAAATCATCAGTTATAATAATAACCTTACCTTGAATTTTTAAGTGCTGGATCTACAGTATCCTATTTTGAATTAAGCCCTTTTGTGGAGTTAGGCTAAAATGAACATTTCTTGATTAGTCTAGAGTTTACGTCATGAAACTATAGGCTTTTGTAGAGGGGTTTGATGCTGCATGTGGACAAGCCACAATTATTTCCACATTATTTCCGTGTAGAATTAACTTTCTTTCCTAAAATTAAAATACAACTATCTTCTCTGTCTCACTCTTCTCCTGTTTAAAACCCTTGTGTACTTGGTCTTTCTCTACCTTAGTAAAAGTTGCACATTAATTAGTAGACACTTTGATGGGAGGCGATTAAAATTTAAACCCCTGTAAATTTTTCAGGAGATCAATACTTGAAAATTTACACATCAACCATCGGTTTTTCATTAATGTTTTAGCATGGTGACCATCTTCAGCCCACTTTATTTTGTCACACTTAAAAGGTTAGATTAACTTTGTGATTGTGATTTGAAGCTGGCTCCTAAATTTTTCATTTCTTACCTATGTGTAGGTCAGGTTTATGCTTTTGACAAAGTGAACCATTTCATGCCATTCCCCCTACTCCTCCACGGAAAAATGTTAGTTATTTAACTACCACTAATTACTTATGTTTTGTAGGAAGTAAAAAATCAATCATCTTTTTGCCTGAAATGTTGCAGTTAACATTGTTTGTCACGTAAACAACATGACACTGGACTCATTAGCCCACATGCATAAGAGGTATGTTCTCTTCTTATAATTTAGTTTGTATCTGCAAACATTGTGTTTTATTGGCTTCCCCAGTGTGCATTGTTGTGCCATTTACTTTTAACATAATATTAATTGAAATATAAATATTTACGTAGCCTGATTTATTTGGCCTAATTAGTTTGCATCTAATTTTTTTGCAAGAATCAATAAAATGTCAGGACCTCAATGCTGTGAGAATCCACCCACCATTGACTTAACCAATGGAGATGGGCTTGTGCAACAATTTTAGTGGCCTCACCTCTTACCTTTCAGGCCAAATCTGTTTTATTTTGATCTTGGATGTGTTGGGTATATTTCTTCATCATTCATCTGATTATAAAGTTTTCAATCTTAAGTTCGTATGTTTTGGTGTGGGATTGTATGGGTTTTGAGTTATGACCTTAATTTGGGGTGTAATTTTACTTATGTTTTGGGGCATGTTTTATATTTAGACATCTGGGGATAAATCAATAGCTTATTAGTATTTACATACTCCATAAAATATGTACAGAGGGATTATGATATTTTGAGAAGTTTGTTGAGCATGGTGGATTAGGTATTATTTTGAGGATCAATTTGGGTTTGAAATAGGTCAAAGAATTCTCTTTGCAAGCTATTTACCTTGTTCATATGCTCAAATTATACATAAATATTGTTTATGAGATAAATATATTTTTGCTAATTGTATAATCCATTTCGAGTACGGATTGATGTAAACTGCAAATGACTTGAGTTACCTTGAATTATCTTAATAATATATAGTATGTATGTGACCCTTTTAACTACGTTGGAAGACTACAGGGGAATATCACTTATGTACGTGTATATTATGTTTATCTTGAAGAAGATATAACGACATTGAATTTACAAAATGTACGATTATAGATACATTGAGATTTACAAACATACGGCCTAACACCTCACATCGTACAAGTAATTTACTGAGTCTGTAATGAAATTGTTGTGTATTTTTTTTTTTTTTAGTGAACACAAGTTCAAAAGATAAAGTACTACCCGTAAAACAAGGTAGTTAGGAAAAAAAAATCATAACGTTTACTACTCATTACAAATTAAAAAAAAAAGAAAGAAAAAGTTAATAATTATACATTTGTGATCAAACAAATGAGGGAGGAAGGTGATGCATGAGGTGTGTCTTCACAAGAGAACGCCAGCAAGGCCTGGTGTGCATGCATGAATGCCACATGTACCCTTCTTCTCTCTACTTAATCCCCTTTCTCTGACTTCAGATTCCTCCAAGAATTTCAATCCACACACAAATCTCATGGAAAAGAGAAGGGCACTTCTTTTGCTGGCCTTGGTGGCACTGGTGGCGGCTTATGAAGATGAGGAGCGGTGGCCAGGAGGCGGCGGAGAGGAACGGTGGCCGGGAGGTGGCCGCGGAGAGGGCGGAACAGGGAGGAGGGAAGGGGCAGATCAGTTCTTGTTGCAGGATTCAAAGCAAGTAATCAAGACTGAGGCTGGGTTTATGAGGGTGGTGAGGGGCTTTGGAGGTGGGTTTATCAAGAGTCCAATGCACATTGGATTTATTACCATGGAACCAAACAGTCTTTTCATTCCTCAGTATCTTGATTCTAGCCTCATCCTCTTCCTTAGCAGAGGTATCTATCTCCCCTCATTGTGTGTATGTGTTGTTTGAGTAATGAATATGTTGAAGATGATTAATCACTGATGGCAACACAGGAGAAGCAAGAGTAGGGCATATCTACAAAGATGAACTGGTGGAAAGGGATCTGAAAATGGGAGATATATACCGAATCGGGGCGGGTTCGGCCTTTTATCTGATCAACACAGCTGAAGGACAGAGGCTTCATATCATCTGCAGCATTGATACATCTCAGAGCTTGGGATGGCAATCATTCCAGGTATTCAACCCTTGATAATCTTCCACGTTATTTGGATGATTTAGTATGAACAGTCTGTCCATTCTTGATGTATTTTGCAGTCTTTCTTTATAGCTGGAGGAAGATATCCCACATCTATACTTTCTGGATTCGATCAGTTAACATTGTCCACTGCACTAAATGTAAGTCACACTTTCTTATACTCCATCTGTCTTTCATCTTCAGCTCAGCTTGTGTGATCCTGGATGCCTCTTTTGCAGGTTTCGGAAGCAGAGGTGGGGGAGATGCTGACGAGGCAGGCACACGGCCCGATCGTGTACTTGTCCGACGAGCATTCCTCCAAGTTCCTGGACATGGATCGTCCTCAGAAAACGGCGCAACTGAGACGAATTGTCCGAATCAGAGACGATGATGTTGAGGAGGAAGAGTCACAATCGAACAAGTGGTCTTTGAAGCAACTCTTCACCTCATTCTTGGACAAGAAGAGGGGAGACAAGAGATGGAAGTCGAAATCGACAGGGAAAGGGCCCGATGCTTACAACTTGTACGACAGGAAGCCCGATTTCAAGAATAACTACGGATGGAGCATTGCATTGGACCAGAATGACTACTCACCCCTTAAACACGAGGATTTTGGCGTCTACCTCGTCAATCTAACTGCGGTAACGTCGAGCTTCGTTTTGTTTTCGAATTGTTTTGTTTATGTTTGTTTATGGTGTGGACTCGAATGCAGGGGTCAATGATGGCACCTCATATCAATCCTCGGGCAACGGAGTATGGTGTGGTGTTGAGAGGAGCTGGAACTATCCAAGTAGTGCATCCCAATGGGAGCTTAGCCATGAATGCTAAAGTGACTGACGGTGATGTGTTCTGGATACCACGCTACTTTCCCTTTTGTCAGATTGCCTCCCGCACCGGCCCGTTTGAGTTCTTCGGGTTCACCACCTCGGCCCGCAACAACAGGCCTCAGTTCCTGGCTGGAGCCGGCTCACTGCTCCACGCTATGAAAGGGCCCGAATTTGCAGCTGCATTCGGGCTGAGCCAGGAGAGGTTGTCGGAGATCATTGATGCACAGCGGGAGTCCACCATCCTCCCCTCCGCCACCGTTGCTCCACCGGAGGAGGGGGCTCCGGATGGACAGGTGATCAGGAGCTTTGGGACTGTGTGGTAATAAGGGTAACTGAATTTTCTTCAATTTCAAATTGGAGATTTTTAACTGTTTTTTGTTTTTAATTTGTTTTTCAAAATAAGTTCTTCGTATCATTTTGTTAATCTCTGTTGATATGAATAAAAATGGACTACTTTTTTATGTTTGAAACATAACTTTTTTAGATATTTTCTTCCATACTGTTTGCTAAATTTTAGTATGAAAGAATCAGCTGCCTTACTATGTTACAAAATTATAAATTGTAAAGAATGCAAGAAGATAAGAAACAAGGAATTCATAACGTATGTATTCTTTCATTTGATCATTTTAATAGAGAATATGCATTACAAGCTCCAGAAAAAGAAATTTACACAAAATATTTTAATTAACCATATTCTTAGGGGTTATATTGGGAGGAATCCGAATGAGAATCATGGTTGGGAATAATTATCGAGTGAGACTCCTATGCACCCGGGCGCACGGAGCACATTCCATGCCCCTTTACAATTTAAACTCCTAGCAATACATAGGTTTAAATAGGATTGGAGGGGAGGGTTGTGTTCACATGGGGACACGGAGCATCTTTCCGTGTGCTCCTTTACAATTTAAACTCCTAGCAATACATAGGTTTAAATAGGATTGGAGGGGAGGGTTGTGTTCACATGGGGACACGGAGCATCTTTCCGTGTCCCCGGGCGCACATGAGCTTTTGCCATAATTATCATAGATATTATTGATCTTGTTTGGTAAAATTAAATTTTTTGGGAATTGATTAATGATTTTTACCTTTAATTTTATTTTTAATATAATTTTATTATTTTCAAAAGAAAATTATCATTTAGCAAATTTTATGGAGTGTTTTTTAATAATTTTTTTTTAATATTTAAAAATTAATAAACTAGTTATGTCAACTTTGCAGGGAGAATCTAAGTAATAGGGAAGTATTTTGTGAGGAAAGTATTTTGTGAGGAAGGGGGGATTCCCATGTTTTGAGGAATGAAATCAATTAAACTACTATTAAACTTTCCAATCAAACCCTTCTTTTAAATTTCATATTCCCATCCCTCCTCTCAAAACCTTCTAACTAAACATCCCCTTAGCTTTCCTATAGATTTTTTGAATGGTGACGCTTTATTTTATATTCATGTAACTAGAAGAACAAAAGATAGAATTTTTGTACAAATCAGAATGTCCAAGGAGATATAAATCTGGATTTCAATCTAAATATCCATTTTTATTTTTTATTTTATTTTATTTTATTTTAAAAAAAAGGACCTTTTTAACCATAAGTCTTACAAATACAACCACAAAACGGTGAATAATCCTCTCCAGAAACATCACAATAAATCTTACATATATAACAACAAAATGGTGAGTGATCCTCTCTAGAAACATCACAATAAGTCTTACATTGTCTTACAAATACAACAACGAAACATCACAATAAGTCTTACAAATACAAGAAGTAAATGATCCTCTCTACAAATAAAACAAGTAAATGATCCTCTCTAAAAATATAAGAGTAACAATAAATTAAAGAGTTACTCTCTTATGAGACGAGTAAATATGAGACTGATTGTAAGACAGGTCGACCAATTATTAACGTATATTTGTCATATAAGTAAAGTAAAGTATGTCTATTGATAATTAAAATATATTTACAATGAATACTATAATATTATAAGAGTATACTTTAATTCACGATTCATCATATTTTAGAAAAATATATCTTAACTAACAAAAGCATAATAATAATACTTTAATAATGGGTGGTTAATTCCACAAAACAAAAAAATCTTTTTTTCTTTTTTACTAACGCCTTTTCTATTCCTTTCATCACATTAGATAGAGAAACCTTCTATCATCATTTGAAATACAAAAATTGTCTAATGTTCAATTCTTCTCGATCCCAAAGCCTTCGGAGTATCTTTTTGGCGCTTAAGGGTGCGAACTGAACTAAAACTAAGGAAACTTGCTTAAAAGGATTCGAAATGAACTAGTAAGAGACTCAATGTAACCTAAAACTTCAATTAGAACCCTAGGAGGGGCAACTTCCACTTTTTTTTTAACTCTTTCCATTGTCGTTTACTTTACGAAGCGAAGGTTCGAAGAAAGGTATGCCTATTTTATCGAGGAGAGGAATTATTAGCTCCTACCCTCAGAAAGGATCCAATCTGACAATTTACTAAAAGCTTGTCTAGTTCGAGCGTTCCTCCAGCAATGGCACATCGAGGGTCGAACCGTCTCATATAATAACCGACTCACAACTCACAAGAGACTTTCTCCAAATTAAACTTTGCAATCTAAATATCCATTATTTAAAAATCAAATATGTAATGTATAGTTCAATCACAGACTGATTTATGAATTTTGAAGGAGGAAAAGATTAAGATAGCACATAAAGCAGCCCTTTAAAAGTAATTTTAAAATTCACTATTTACTGATGATTAAAATTTAGGTGTAGTAGCATCCATCTACACATTTGACACCATAGATGTCAGTTCACCATTACAATTGAAAAGAGATCATACAAGACAGTAGTAACATAACTGAGCAAAACTGATTACACAAGTTAGCCAACCTTGTTGCAGCAACAGATCATCTGCTTAACACCAAGAGTGAAAGCAAGCAAAGCATGCTCACGGGTCTGGTCATCCTTGGAGATACCAGCTTCAAAACCACCAGTCGTGGAGTCAATGATGAGGACAGCACAGTCGGCCTTGGAGGTACCAGTGATCATGTTCTTGATGAAGTCACGGTGTCTAGGCGCATCAATAACAGTGCAGTAGTACTTGGTGGTCTCAAATTTCCACAAGGCAATATTGTTAAACGACCACCTCATCTAAAAGCTTAAGCTGGTAGAGAGTTGAATTGTTTAATACTTAATCAGGTTACACTCTAACACGCCCCCTCACATGCAGGCGGGGAATTTTTGCCTCAAAGCCTTGCATGTGGAATTTTCTCATAAATGGGGGCGGTGAGGTTTGAACCTTGGACCTTTGTTAACCATGAGCTCTGATACCATGTTAAACGACCACCTCATCTAAAAAGCTTAAGCTGATAGAGAGTTGAATTGTTTAATACTTAATCAGGTTACACTCTAACAAATATCAATGGTGATGCCACGCTCGCGCTCAGCTTTAAGCTTGTCGAGCACCCAAGCATACTTGAATGATCGTTTATTCATCTCAGCAGCCTCCTTCTCAAACCTCTCAATAACACGCTTGTCAATACCACCAGGCTTGTAGATCAAGTGACCAGAGTAGACGTGCCCAATGACCACAATGTTAATATGACTCTTCTCTTTACCCATTTTCAAACGTCTCTTCTACATTTAAAAAGAGAGAAGATTAAAAACTGCATAAATAAACAGGGATCGAATCTAATTCACACATTTCGTTATAACAA
Source organism: Pogostemon cablin (assembly GCA_023678885.1). NCBI lineage: Eukaryota > Viridiplantae > Streptophyta > Magnoliopsida > Lamiales > Lamiaceae > Pogostemon > Pogostemon cablin. The sequence goes on from CM042983.1 coordinate 7,969,471, forward strand.
TAAGAACAACATAAAGAAGCTTCTGCATTTGCAGAGCAATTGAACAAGAACAATTCATTTGAAATCTTCAGATTTTTTTCCTCAATTTTTTTAATAACAGGTTCAAGGCAATCATTAACAGTAATGAGGAAAGCTTAATCCATACAGCAATCAAAATGGTTAATATCTAGAGATGCCTAATAATTGTTCTAAGTAAGTTTACCAATAGATATGACGATCCTACAATTAAAAGCACGTAAATGGCAGAGCTATTAATAAAGATGCGCGTAGATTAAGGATTAAATTCGATTGCAAAACTAACACAGAAATAAAGGATTAAACATCAAAGAAACTTGTATGAAAAAAAAACAATCATCGCAATAAACATAAGTTGCAGATATTAACCTTAACTTTGATCGGAGTAGGACAGCAGATAATGCGGAGAAGTCTCCCACACGCCGACAGCAGAGAGATATTCGCCGATTTTGTGTAGTGCATTGAAGAGTGCGTTCATAGAATTAATTAGGAGTATACTTTATAAATGAAGTTTAAGATTCAGGGGTTAATTAGGGTAGCCCACTTGATTATTGAGCTCGTCACTAAGGTGATAAAGTAAGTTAAGTGTGTTAGGCAAGAGTTAAGTGATAACTTTAGAGATATTATGATATTTTATGATAATACTCCCTCCGTCCACTTCTAAGGTGTCCATTTTACTATTTTTAGCGTCCGGTTCAAAGGTATCCATTTTCTCTATTTAGTAAAAAAGTACACAATGGCCCAACACTTCCCTCTAATACAACTACTCACTTTACATATAATAATAATATTCCTTAATCCACGTACAAAAAGCAAACGGACACCTTAGAACCAGACAGATGGAGTAATAAATAAATGATAAAGTACGTTAGATATAAGTGATTTTTTTTTGTGAAAGTAAAGTATATGAGAGAGTGTGATTGTTTTGATTTAATAATTATTTTAGGGATATGCAAACTTTTGTGGTTGGACAATAAAAATAGAAAATATGCAATTTAAAATAAGAAAGAGGAAATAAAACTTTAACCCATGTGAAAAAACAACTCGTCAAGGTGAGTGGAGCAAGTATTACTTATTAAGGAATGACGAATATATTTTCATATATTTGTTTATCTTGTAAATCTTAGATTGATTGTTTGATTGAGAGAGATTTAAGGAAATTGTTGTACCTCTCTCTCAATCTATATATACGTCTGTATTCTTCTCACATCATATGAAAAATATCTTTCATCATCTTATATGGTATCACGAGGGGTTTCGACCTAACTTTTCTCTTTCACCCACCACAACCTACGTTTGAATCACCATGTCTGAGCACACTGAAACATCCTCCTCCACCACCACCCGCCCTCCTATCGTCCCCATTACTGCCCATCACCATATTCCAATTCATCTTGATCATACCAACTATCCTTCATGGAGGGCTCATCTCGTTGCCCTTCTACGTGGCCATAACATATTAGGGTTTGTGGATGGCACCCACAAATGCCCTACTCTACTTCCAGACAAATCCAACCTTGAGGATGTTACGCAGTGGACTCGTCAAGACCAACTGCTCCTTGCAGCCATTTTTGGATCTCTCTCCACTACTGTTCTCCCTTTAGTTGCATCTGCCGCCACATCTACCGAGGCTTGGGCCGTTCTCGCTCGGTTGTTCACTGGAAAATCGCGATCTCGCGTGAACCAACTGAAGAGTGATTTATTTCGTGTGCAGATGGGTGATCGGTCCATCACCGAGTACCTGCACCATGTCAAAGTGAAGGCTGATGAACTAGCCCTTATTGACCAGCCGGTGTCTTCTGATGATTTGACACTATTCGTCATCAACGGCCTTGGTCCCGAATACGCTACCATCGTCGGCCCTATTCGAGCTCGTGAAACTCCCCTTCAATTCGAGGAACTCCATGATCTCCTCGTCGAGCATGATCTGTCTTTGAAGTCTCAGGAATCTGCTCAATGCCAACTCATTGCTACGGCTAACACAGCTCGTTCGCAACCTCGTAACCCTAACCAAGGCTATCGTCCTCAGCAGCAATCTGGACGGGGTGCTCCCTCTAACAGAGGCTATTCTAATCGTGGGGGCAACAATTCCTTCACTCCGAGAGGTCCTCCACACCGACGGAATTCTGGCAATCGTTCCTCCAACCCAGGTAATTTTAATCAGTCTACTAGATCAAATGTTGTCTGTTAACTTTGTGGTACACCAGGGCACACGGCTCTCTATTGCCGTCGTCCTCCGCCTACGGCGAACGCCGCCCCATCTCCACCTATACATGCTGGTCTACCTTGGATTGTCGACACAGGAGCCTCTCATAATCTCACCCCGGATCTAAGTAATTTATCAATTCACTCTGAATACGATGGCACGGATGAGGTTCAGATTGCGGATGGCACTAGTCTGCCGATTACTCATATTGGTACATCCCATATTCATAAATTTCTCTTAACTGATGTGTTGTGTGCTCCTACAGTTAAGCAAAACCTAATGTCGGTTAGCAAATTTACGGAAGCTAATAATGTCTCTATGGAATTTTTTCCTTCTTATTATGTGATCAAGGATCTCAAAACGGGAGCACATCTGGTTAAAGGGCCTTGTCATCAAGGCGTGTACCGGCTGTTTCCTTCCATGGTGTTGGGCGGACCTACTGCCTTCACTATAACTGGAACTCGCAGCTCTTTTTCATCATGGCATGATCGACTTGGGCACCCATCTATGAACACTAGTTCTTTTATAATAAATTCATTTCGTTTGCCTGTAATAAAACAGTATACTTTGGGCACCAGAAAATGTGATCTTGTCTTTTAAGCAAATCTCATAAACTGTCATTTTTGGAGTCATCATTTACTGCTACTCATCCTTTGGAATATATTTATGCTGATGTTTGGGTCCCTGCGCCAGTTGTTTCTATTGATGGTTCCAAATATTTCTTGTTGTTCATTGACTTGTTTACCCGTTATTGTTGGGTGTATCCACTACGTGCTAAATCGGAGGTAGCCACTTTATTCCCTCAGTTTTGTAGCTTGGTTGAGAAGCACTTTGGGCATGTTGTTCGAAATTTATATTCTGATAATGGGGGAGAATTCATTGCTCTACGCTCGTATCTCAATCAACATGGGATTTCTTGGTTCACACAGATGATCAACTAGCTGACTTGCTTACGAAGTCACTACCTAGGCCGAGATTTCAGATTCTTTGATCAAAACTCTCCGTCGCTGATGGGACGTCAATTTTGCGGGGGCGTATTAAGGAATGACGAATAAATTTTCATATATTTGTTTATCTTGTAAATCTTAGATTGATTGTTTGATTGAGAGAGATTTAAGGAAATTGTTGTACCTCTCTCTCAATCAATATATACTCTGTATTCTTCTCACATCATATGAAAAACATCTTTCATCATCTTATATTACTTCATGGAACCAACTAACTTCAATGAACAAGCCTCGAGTGTTTAACGGCGAACACTACATAGTTTATTCACATAAAATCTTTAAACACTTCAAAGTAATTAAAACACTACGCGGAACATCACTCCCTTTGTTCGACAATTGCGATCAAATTAGATTGACTATTGGGTTCATGACAAAGAACATGAAAATTAATAGAGTTGTTAGTAAGAAAAACAAATTAACTAACACTCCAAAGTTAGCAAACACTACATTGAACATTACACCATTTGTTCAACAATTATAAGTATATTTAAATAAGTCTTTACAATCAAATTAAATTAAATAGTATGGTTCATGACAAAGAACATGAAAATTAATAAGAAAACAAATTAACTTACATTCACATGTCATAAATAAATCTTTACAATCAAATTAAATTAAATATTAGGGTTCATGGCAAAGAACATGAAAATTAATAAGAAAACAAATTAACTTACATTCACATGTCGAGAAAATATCAATTTTGATCCTATATATTTTATCAAATCCAATTTTAGTTCTGTAACTTTTAGTAATTTTAATTTTAGTTTTTTTAGTTTCAATTTTGGTCCTATGACTTTTAAAATTTCAATTTTAGTCCTATAACTTTCAAACTTAGTCATATATCTTTTTGAATTATCAAAGTTCTAGGACTAAATTTGAAAGTTATAGGACCAAAATTGAAACTAAAAGTTATAGGACTAAAATTGAATTTAATAAAATATATGGGATCAAAATTTATTTTTCTCTTCACATTTATGGTTGCCTTTATATTCATCCCAATACGTTCTTCATTTATTTTTATGTGAATATCTTTCTTAACTCAATAGGTGTGTATAATAAATTAGTAATAAATTTTGAGCTTATTATATTACGGTGTGCATAAATCTTTCCTACCATTACGAGGAATGCATTTCACCATTTTTTCTATCCTGAATAAGAGGTGTATTTTCCTTTTTAATAATGAAACCTACACAAAATAATTAATATATCTTTATGAGACTCACACACCACACTAATATACATATTTACTATACATTAAAATATTATTTTTCTCTTCTCATCTATAAATTAAATATTATGTATATCCCTTAATTTTTGTGCAAATTATGTCATCTTGTGGGGAGAGGGGAGGGGAGAGAGAGTATAAAAATGTGTACTCCATTTAATAAATGAAAAACAATTTAGACTTATTAAAAATTCATATTTTAATTTATATAATAATAGGGTTCTATGTAACCTCTTCCCTTTTTTTTTTTTTTTATTAATACTTGTTTGAGACATCTTATAGCCGCATAATCCAATTTTCACGATCCATTTCCAAGGAGTAATTGATACCACAATTCCCCATTCCCGTGTTCATTAGAAATGTTAATATTTTTTTTTTTTTTTTAAATTCATATGTATTCCCTTTATCCCATAAACAAATTCACATTTTTTATTTTTATTCGTCCCATAAACAAGTTCATACCCCAAATAAGGAAATACACACAAATCAATAATAATCTTATAATATACTTTAACTTTAAAATTACCACCCTTTACAATTCACATAACTTCCTTTATAATTTATTTATTTATTACCTAAAAATACCAAATTACCTCTAAAAGTAAAGTAAAAAGTAACTTTTTCTTAAACTTCATATCTACAGTAATCGGGAACTTCTTTTTGGGACGGAGGGAGTATTTTTTTATTAAATAATTTTAACATTTCATTATTTACAATTAAATGTTCTATTAAATGCTATAAACTTCTATTCATTTTACAAATTGATCATAAAATAATTTTATGTATATCTCTATTTCCTATTAATAAAAATATTATTCTATCCATCCCAAATGACTCCTAATAAATCGTTCACCTTTACTGTACTACGGATATTAAGAAAAAGTTATTTTTTTGACTAACTTTATTGATTTTTAGGGGTAATATGGTATTTTTACATAATAATTAAAATGATAAAGTATGTTATGTGTAGAAAGAATGGATGTTAATTTTAAAATTAAGGTGTAGTACTTTTTAGGTGTTGAATTAAGAGGATATTTCATTTTTTGGGGGATGAACGATAATGTGGGACGAACAAATAAAAAAATGGTGAACAATTTTCAGAGACAGAGAGAGTATTATTTTTCTTCTTTTTATTAATGATTCATTAAATAGTTCAATTGGATGGATATTGCTTTTTGCTTTGCTTATCCAGTATCCTTTTTATTCATCATTCATAATAAAATGATTCAATTGAATGGTTACTTTTCATTGATCATGTACAAATTTTCATTAAAATATTATTATTTATTATTCGTTGTATTAACGGTTCAAAAAATAATTTAGTTTGATACATACTCTACCACATTTCCTTGTTTAGGTATTATTTTTTTATTAAAAGTATTATCACTTAAAAAGTGTTATTATTATTATTATTATTTATTTTTATTCATCTCATGAATTGATCATAAAATTGTTTAACTTGAGAAATATCACTTTTTATTGATTACATTTCACATTTAATTATAAATGTTATCACTTTTTATTCATCCCATTATTCATAAAATAGTTTAATTTAAGTAGTTATCATTTTCCTTGATCATATCATAACTTTTATTAAAAATATTATTAAATTTAATTATTCCTTCAATCAAATATCACTTTTATGAAATACTCCATTCGTCCCATGAAAATAGTTACATTTATTGTTTGCACAGAGATTAAGAAATATAGTTGTAAGCAATTAAAATTCACGGTCCAATCAAATGGCGACACGTGGATTTTATTGATTAAATATCAATTTTAATTTATTATATTTTATTTTGGGGATTTAATAAATTAATTCCTAAAATAGATTAATAAATAATTGATAATTAATTTAATACCCAACAAATTAAGTAGGGTTTAAATTAAGTAAAGCTTGACCCCTAAGTTAAGTAAAGCATGGAAGGTTCCAGAATTAGGTCAAATTAAGCAATGACCAATCAAGCTGTGATATATTTGGAACGGCCCAAGCCCGCATAACCAGGCCAAATCTGTCATGGACCAATCAGATTGCGAGATATTTATGGAGTATCCTCATCCTTCACCTATATAAGGAGCCCTCCTTCATTCACTCCAGGGACACACTAAAATACTTGAAGACATAAACACTCTGAAGAGATCAAGAACACGAGCAGCGCTCCCTTGAGATCTTCAAGCATCTTCAAGTCAAGAACGGCAAACGATTCGGGATTAAGGTGCGGACCCCCCCCAAATCAAGCGTTCTTCATATACTGAGTTCTTCGGTGTTCTTCGCGCCAAGAACAACATACGACCCGGGATTAAGGTGCTAAGCCCCCCAGATCGAGTGTTCTTCGGATCAAGTACGTTTAATCCAAATAAAGGCTCGACGCCTCTGGATTAACGTAATAAGATCCAAATCCGAGTTCGGACAAGCTTCAACTGAAGATCCGACTCAAAACACACAGTCAACGCGGTCAACGCAGTCAAAGTCAAAGTCAACAAGTCAAAGTCAAAGCCAAATTGGTTCGAGAGAAGAATCAGAGGATAGATAGAGATTGTTTCCTTAATTTTCAAGTTCAATCCGTCTGGATTATCATTGTAATTCTTTTGTGTTTATTTTATTATAAATACAAAAAATTTGTTATTACAAATTTTGGCACGCCCAGTGGGGCATTTGTAAGCAATTAAAATTCACGGTCCAATCAAATGGCGACACGTGGATTTTATTGATTAAATATCAATTTTAATTTATTATATTTTATTTTGGGGATTTAATAAATTAATTCCTAAAATAGATTAATAAATAATTGATAATTAATTTAATACCCAACAAATTAAGTAGGGTTTAAATTAAGTAAAGCTTGACCCCTAAGTTAAGTAAAGCATGGAAGGTTCCAGAATTAGGTCAAATTAAGCAATGACCAATCAAGCTGTGATATATTTGGAACGGCCCAAGCCCGCATAACCAGGCCAAATGTGTCATGGACCAATCAGATTGCGAGATATTTATGGAGTATCCTCATCCTTCACCTATATAAGGAGCCCTCCTTCATTCACTCCAGGGACACACTAAAATACTTGAAGACATAAACGCTCTGAAGAGATCAAGAACACGAGCAGCGCTCCCTTGAGATCTTCAAGCATCTTCAAGTCAAGAACGGCAAACGATTCGGGATTAAGGTGCGGACCCCCCCCAAATCAAGCGTTCTTCATATACTGAGTTCTTCGGTGTTCTTCGCGCCAAGAACAACATACGACCCGGGATTAAGGTGCTAAGCCCCCCAGATCGAGTGTTCTTCGGATCAAGTACGTTTAATCCAAATAAAGGCTCGACGCCTCTGGATTAACGTAATAAGATCCAAATCCGAGTTCGGACAAGCTTCAACTGAAGATCCGACTCAAAACACACAGTCAACGCGGTCAACGCAGTCAAAGTCAAAGTCAACAAGTCAAAGTCAAAGCCAAATTGGTTCGAGAGAAGAATCAGAGGATAGATAGAGATTGTTTCCTTAATTTTCAAGTTCAATCCGTCTGGATTATCATTGTAATTCTTTTGTGTTTATTTTATTATAAATACAAAAAATTTGTTATTACAATTGTAATAACAAATTTTTTGTATTTATAATAAAATAAACACAAAAGAATTACAATGATAATCCAGACGGATTGAACTTGAAAATTAAGGAAACAATCTCTATCTATCCTCTGATTCTTCTCTCGAACCAATTTGGCTTTGACTTTGACTTGTTGACTTTGACTTTGACTGCGTTGACCGCGTTGACTGTGTGTTTTGAGTCGGATCTTCAGTTGAAGCTTGTCCGAACTCGGATTTGGATCTTATTACGTTAATCCAGAGGCGTCGAGCCTTTATTTGGATTAAACGTACTTGATCCGAAGAACACTCGATCTGGGGGGCTTAGCACCTTAATCCCGGGTCGTATGTTGTTCTTGGCGCGAAGAACACCGAAGAACTCAGTATATGAAGAACGCTTGATTTGGGGGGGGTCCGCACCTTAATCCCGAATCGTTTGCCGTTCTTGACTTGAAGATGCTTGAAGATCTCAAGGGAGCGCTGCTCGTGTTCTTGATCTCTTCAGAGTGTTTATGTCTTCAAGTATTTTAGTGTGTCCCTGGAGTGAATGAAGGAGGGCTCCTTATATAGGTGAAGGATGAGGATACTCCATAAATATCTCGCAATCTGATTGGTCCATGACAGATTTGGCCTGGTTATGCGGGCTTGGGCCGTTCCAAATATATCACAGCTTGATTGGTCATTGCTTAATTTGACCTAATTCTGGAACCTTCCATGCTTTACTTAACTTAGGGGTCAAGCTTTACTTAATTTAAACCCTACTTAATTTGTTGGGTATTAAATTAATTATCAATTATTTATTAATCTATTTTAGGAATTAATTTATTAAATCCCCAAAATAAAATATAATAAATTAAAATTGATATTTAATCAATAAAATCCACGTGTCGCCATTTGATTGGACCGTGAATTTTAATTGCTTACAAATGCCCCCTTGCGATTTGTTCACGGACAGTATGTCTTGATGTGAAGGAATCGCAAAAGATTTGTTTCTTGTTCACCAAGATTTCATGACCCTTACCCAAAATTATCAAAGTTATTTGTAGTAAAGAATCTCCTACAATTTTGTAGAGCTTGAGCACCTCACAATAATCTCCATAATTATCCATGAATCCACTAGTAATTTCCATAATTATCCATGAATAATTTCCATAATTATCCATGAGTCCACAAGTAATTTCCATAATTATTCATAAATCCACTACTATATAAGGGTACTTCATGAACTCAATTTTTTATCAAAGCTATTCAACAAACAAGATAATCACTTCAATTCTTGGTTCTTCCTTCTCTTATTTGAATTTTCCTCTTTCTTTCCAAAGTGTAACATGAAGTGTTTCTAAATTTTTTTCTCTTCTTCAGCATTGATCCAAGAGGCTGTCAAGACAAAATACTCAATCAAAACACATCATCCAAGGAATTCAATTTACAAGTGTAAGCTTTCAATTTCTTAATTTGCTTTTTTTTTTTGAACTGTTTATTCGTCTTGTTTGCTTGTTGTTCCTGTCTTCGACCAAGAACTTAATAACATGCTTGTCCTCGCCCCTCTTTCTCTTCCGAGAAATCGACGGTGAGCCTTGTCCTCGCCCCTCTTTCTCTTCTGAGAAATCGACGGTGAGCCTTGTCCTCGCCCCTCTTTCTCTTCCGAGAAATCGACGGTGAGCCTTGTCCTCGCCCCTCGGTTGTTCCTTATGGAATTAAGAACTGCTCCTCGGTTGCCTCCCGATACGATTGTCCCGACATGGTGATTGAACTGTGAGCTCGTGGTTTCGAAAGGGTTCGAGGTCGCTTGTTGTTGGTGCTTATGCTTACGAGAGGGGCGGTGAGTGATGCTCGGCCATCGGTGTTGACAATTCGACCGGGAAGCGGCACGATAGGGTCGATCCGTGGGTACTTAGCGCGGTTGAGGATGTACGCCCGATCTGGGTAAGAACCTCGGAACAACAGTGATGGCTGCTTGGCGATGACAGCCGGTTCGCGTGCCTCGGTACCGTGAGATGAGACGGTGGTGGCTTCGCATGATTATGGCTGGGCAGCACGCGGCTGCTGCGTTTTTGAAGAGGCCGACAGTGCGTCGACGATCAGTCACGACGGGCGACGGCTGCATGCGATGACGCGGTGACACGGGGGACCGGCGGCGGCGTCCTTGCGTGGTTCGTCGCGAAGTTGGCATGGGGCGGCAACCTTGCGTGGTTCGTGCACGTTGGCGTGGGGCGGCGGCGTCTGCTGGTGGTGTGGACGAGCGGCGCGCGGTAGTTCTCGGCTTCGACTGGTGAGCAGCGGATCTGGTGCGGCGGAACGCGCGAGCTGTTGCTCGGCGACGGGTTGTGGCAGTGCGTGCTGGTGGTGTGGACGAGCGGCGCGCGGTAGTTCTCGGCTTCGACTGGTGAGCAGCGGATCTGGTGCGGCGGAACGCGCGAGCTGTTGCTCGGCGACGGGTTGTGGCAGTGCGTGCTGGGCGAGCATCTGTCGTCTTTCCTTTCGGCGGCAGCGACGCGCACGGACGGCGGCTGCTATTTGGCAACGCGTGCTTGTGCGGCAGCGCGTCGTGGCTGATACGGCAGCAACAGCCGGCGCTGCTGCTCGCTTACGGCGACAGCGACGAGCACACGACGGCGGGTTTCGGCAGTCACCGGTTGCTGCAGGCGTCACCGAGAGTCCCGATCGGTAGAGAAAGGAGAAGCCTTCTTTGACAGATTCACGCCTGGAATGCTAACACCCAATTTTGACTTTCAACATTAATTTTGACCTTCCTTTGTGAATTTGGGCCCTTCCCACATGAACACAACTTTTGACTACTAATAACACGAGCCCATGAGAAACTATTTCTTGATTTGGGCTTCTATATAAATTGGGCCCACATTAAATTCAATAATCATGATATTGGGCTTTCAATTTCCAACTAACTTCAATTCATACTTTAAACATGAATTAATTTAGTTGGTCACTTTGATATTTTAAATTTCTCTTCATCATGGATTTAACTTACAACTTTGAATTCAACAATTAATTGATCCCATGAATTTATTTCAAATTCTTTTAATTATCAAAATTCTTAAACTATTATTTTCAAGCCATACTCCTGTTCTCTAACATTACTTTTGCTTTTTTTTTTTCGCAGCCAATCTCAACTTCAGAATGGTTAAATTTAAGAGTCATACAACAGATTCCAAGGAACGTCAATTGCTAATCCTTGATACCCAGCGTCCACTATCAGACATAGTAACCCGTCTTCCCATCGAAAGACCTCTCATGGGCCAACCTATAGAGAAATTAGCTCAAGAAGATAATGTCTTCAATTTAACGACTTGGACCAGAAACATGGAGCTGGACGAAATAGGAGTCGTAACTTTGAGATCGGCTAATCATACCAAGGAGAAGCTACAAACTGGCCCTTTACCAACACTAGGACACCAAATAATCAGAGGTAATGCGGCATGGGGCGACCCAATGAATTTTCTAGGGGAATTTCATTACATCCAAGGGTATTGGGAATGGACCGAGGCTATCTTAAGTAGATATCGCTCTATTCTTGAGAAAACAATGCTTTATGAACCTATTTTCGCATCTCTATTTACATATGACTGTAATCGAGAGATCATCAAAGCTTTTTGCGAGGCGTGGTGCCCTACCACTAACACCCTACTTACTTCCTTTGGAGAAATGTCGATTTCTCTATGGGATTTGTATAACTGGGTAGGATTGCCGCTAGCTGGTCACCTATATGAAGAAGTTGTGCCTGACAAGCCAGAACTTTTGAATGAGCGTGACGCCACTGGCTTACGTATCCCACCCAGTTGTCAGCACTTACTTCATGCTTATCATAGAATCCGTAGCCGTGATGGTACCGACTTTGTTTCACTTTCTCGATGGGTGAGCTTTTGGTCTCGTAGAACTACGAAGCATAAACAGCCCCCTCCACGTGCAGAAAGTAAGAGAAAAGCACGCCTCAAGAGTACGCATAACCCCAAGGGTATTATCGACGACTGCAAGAAATGGACTTCCATAGAGATGGCCCCTTTTAAAATGCTTCATGTTGATGCCAAAGAACAAGAGGAAACGTATCTAGCTGCCCATTTAGCTTGTTGGCTTTGCTCTTTCGTACTTCCTAACGATGAAGTAGATATGATACGTCCTGGTACCTTCAAGGTAGCAAGTTTGATAGCTGCGGGAAAATCAGTTTGCCTTGCTGTTCCTGTTCTGACAAGCATATACCGAGGTTTGAATGGAATCTCTAATGAACTTAGACCCTCTGAAATGAAGTCAACATTTCCCGTGCACTTCGTTTACACTTGGTTGGCTCATTATTTTCAAACTCATTACCCAAACCCTCATGATTTGAAAGCACCTTCAATGGTGACCTACTCAGGCGAAAATGGAGCAAAATTCTTTAGTTCAATTGGTGCTCGCAAACAAATTCAAAATGGAAACAAAGCTTCCTTGTTTTGTAATGTTCTCCCGAAAACAGACCCCATGTGGTATATTGACCATGACAAGGCACCTTGGCGTGATTGGGCCTACTTCATTGCTATTCGCACTAATTATCTTACCTTGCGACAGAATGGAGGCTTTCTTATTGAACCCTACAGCCCACATCGATTTAGCCGCCAATTCGGCTTTTATCAAGATACTCCGGGGAGAATGAAAACAGACATTCGAGAAACCACCTTGGAGCGAGGGCTTCAGTATTGGAGGCAATGCACCTTACGTAACTCTCAATCTACAGCAACTTTTCCATGTGCATCTTCAGAATTTAAAAATTCCTGCTCATCAGAATACAAACAGTGGTTATCTCAGATTCATGGCACTTACTTCTTAGACAACGTGTTGAACCTAGATGAGGCTATCCCAAACCAGGATGTGGAAGAAGAAGTTGACATCGTTAATAATTCAGATAATGCCAAAGCTGATGAGGAAGCTGTATCACTAGAGGCTCCGCCCCTTCGAAAGGTGATTGTAGGGAGGTCTAATGGAGCCGAAAAGAGAAAGAACGGTCTCTCACATTCAAATGAGAGCACAACCGACCACAACCCGAAGCGGATCAAAAAAACCAAATCTCCGATGCTTACCCCGACAACTAAGGCTAAGGTTTTAATCCCTTCTAATCATAATTCATATACATCCATTCTTGCACATATTTTCTTTTCATCTCTTTTACTCCTTTTTTTTTTTGTAGTACATGCATGATGTATTTGGTTCTGATTATGATGACTCGAACGAAGAAGGATCAACCTCTGTTGCAGCCCCCGAAATCTTAATTGATGATGACCTTTCGGATCACATTTCTCCTATCATGAATGAATCTCCCCCATTAATTTCTGTGGCCCAAGCTCCAGACATTACAGAATTTGTCTTTGATAAAGAGATTATGGACGCTAGGAAACTAGTTAACTTGGCAGTGTGGAAACGCTTTCAAGAAAAACTAAGAAGAACCCCTGTCAACGCATTATCTTCTGTGAGGAATGAAGGGCTTAAGATGGTGGACACCTTCAAAAGCGCTCAAGGAATTGACGGATCCGCTCTAGAACAATCATTCAATTTCCTACTCTCTAAAGCCGATGCGTATGACACCATGAAGATAAAACTTGCTGATGGAATAACCAAGAAAGACATTGAAAAGCGTCTAATTGATGCAAAGAAGCGCGCCCATGAATACAAAGACCAAGAGGCTACAGAGACCAAGCAACTGCAAGAATCTGAAACTAAATTGAAGCAGATTGAAACGAAGATCGAGACTCTGCTGAAGGAGAAGGAAACCATGTCACAAACAGCTGAACGTCTCCGCCAATCTATTCAAAGCGCAAAGCTTGGAGCTCAAACTGCTGCAAGGAATATTAGTGTACTGAAGAAAACACCGATCTTAGAAGATTCCATCGCTGACGAATTGAAGAGCGTTACGCAAGCTTTGACAGACGCTCGAGAGGAGCTATCCACTATGGATATTTTTCATTAATTTCTTTTGAAACCAACTCACCTTAATACCTCCATTTTGTTTTGATCACTTAATGATATTATCAATAAAGTGCTTTTTATCCCTTATCTCTTATTCTTCTTCTTGTTATCCATCATTAACTCCTTATTTGCATCACTATGTCTGATACTTACTCACTATTTTACATACTTCAACTTATTGCTTTGCTTCACAAACTTGATGTGAACAAACCGAAACATGACTGAACTTAACAAAATGCTAAGCTGCCTACGTACCTCTTTGAAGAGAATCAAGTCATAACGTAGTTCAAAGGGACACGATTTGGTTTTGAATGGGGGGGGGTGCCGTACACAGTTTAAACTCATGCGGGCCAGGAGTGACTATTCTTTAACCACTTTAGACAAAGTAGGATATTCAATGCTTTAACCACTTAAAATATCTGAGTGGGGTGAATTAATAGTTTAACCACATATAATTACCTTTGGTGGGTGTCATGCACAGTTTATACTCATGCGGACCAGGAGTAACATGCAGTTTAGGCTCGTGCGTCATGGAGCGTTGTATATGTATATTTTTTTACGCGTAGTAGCGTTTCAAGAACTTCCCATTTATAGGGCCAATGTTCACGCCATCCTCTGAGATCAACTTGTATGCGCCATTTGTATAGGCTTCCTTCACAACATGAGGGCCATCCCACTTGGGTAGAAACTTATTTCCAACGCGATGGGTGACTACTATAGGTCTTCTCACAGCAAGCACCAAATCACCAACTTGAAAAGAACATACCCTCACCCTCTTGTTGTATGTTCTAGAAAGGCGAGATTGGTAACACTCAAGTCTTTGTTGTGCTTCCAATCTCTTTTCATCTAACGCTTCTAACTCTTGAAGACGTAACTTTGCATTTTCTTCCTCGGTGAGGCCTTCTTGTATGGCTATCCTCAAAGAAGGAATTTGCTTTTCAAGAGGCACAACAGCCTCAACACCATACACCAAGGAATATGGAGTGGCTTGCGTAGGCGTTCTATAGGTGGTACGGTACGCCCATAAAGCTTCATTGATCCTTTCATGCCAATCTCTTTTTGACTTGGAGACCACTTTCTTCAATAAACTGCATAAAGTTTTATTGAAAGCTTCGGCAAGACCATTAGCAGCTGCGTTATACATTGAAGATTTCTTTTGTTTGAAATCAAACTTCTCACATAGCTTATCAATCCAACTGTTGCTGAACTGCTTTCCATTATCAGTGATAATGTAGCGCGGGACACCATATCTATAAATGATATTGATCCGAATGAAGTCAGCAACATTTTCTTTCTTCACTTCCCTTAGAGGCACAGCTTCGGCCCACTTTGAAAAGTAATCGGTTGCCGCAAGAATGTAGAGATGACCACCAGATGACTTTGTAAGCGGCCCCACCACATCTAAACCCCAAGCATCGAAAGGCCATGAAGCGACTGTCGGATGTAAAGGCTCCGGAGGTTGATGAATCAAATTTCCATGGAACTGACAAGCTTGACATCTTTGTGCGTAATCCATGCAATCCTTCACCATGGTTGGCCAATAGTAGCCCATCCTTTTAATTCTGAAATGTAGCTTCGGTCCGGATTGATGAGCACCGCAAATTCCGGAGTGAGCCTCCTCCATTGCTTGAATAGTTTCTTCCTTACCCAAGCATCTCAAGAAAATTCCATCGAATGATCTTCTATAAAGTATACCCTTGAAGTAGATGAACCGCGGTGCCCGACGCCGAATATCAACCCTTTGTCGTGGATCATTAGGCAACCTATCATATTTCAAATAATCCACAAGTGGTTGGCGCCAATCTTCTTCTTCAATTTCGAAAACCTCCACCACATGATTTTCAACTTCTTCATAATCATCATCTTCAAAGATTGGTGGTACAATCCAACTTCTACACACCGGTATTTGAATTTGCGCTTCTGGCATAGCTATAGTTGATGCTAACTTAGCGAGGGCGTCAGCTTGCTTATTCTCTCTTCTAGACAAATGCTTAATATCAACATCACCGAGATAACCCATAAGCTTTTGAGCATACTTGTAATAGGGCAACAACTCAGGCTTCTTCACTTCATACACTCCAAGGAGTTGATTTACCACCAACAGCGAATCACCATACACTCTAAGGTGTAGCTGCTTTATATCGACAGCCATTTCCAAACCAAGTATGAGTGCTTGATACTCAGCCACATTGTTGGAGCAATTTTCCATTAAGGAAAATGAGAAGGGTAGAACTTCACCACTGGATGTTACAAACACGACTCCTGCACCAGCTCCCTCTCTATGAGATGCTCCATCGAAATACATCTTCCAAGGAGAAACTATATCCACAGTAAAAGCATCTTCATCGGGGAGTTCATCAGATAGTTCCCATTCAGCAGGCATTGGATGATCAGCTAGAAAATCTGCCAACACTTGTCCTTTCACGGCCTTTTGAGGGACGTACACGATCTCAAACTGTTGAAGTTGGAGATACCATCTTGCAAGCCGATCAGAGAGTACTGGTTTTGACATGACAAATTTTAGTGGGTTGGCTTTCGAAACTAGCCGAACTGTGTGAGCTTGAAAATAATGTTTCAACTTCTGAATCACGAAGATAAGGGATAAACATATCTTCTCAATGGGTGAATACTTCAACTCGTTTGGAGTCATGGTTCTACTTAGATAGTATAGAGCTCTTTCTTTGCCATCATCATTTTCTTGTGCAAGCAAAGCTCCAACAGAACGCTCTTGAGCAGCTAGATAAAGTACTAATGGACGTCCCGGTATTGGAGCACTCAACACTGGTGCCTTCATCAAGTATTCTTTAATGCTGTTGAAAGCATTATTGCAAGCTTCATCCCATTCGAATATGCTGTCTTTCTTCATGAGATGACTAAATGGTTGGCATCGGCCAGCTAAGTTTGATATGAATCTCCTTAAGTATGCCAACTTTCCTTGTAGACTTTTGAGTTCATGTATGTTCCGAGGCACATGCATTTTCATGATTGCGTCAATCTTTGCTTTCTCAATTTCAATCCCTCGACGGCGAACAACAAACCCAAGAAATTTCCCGGATGAAACTCCAAATGCACACTTGAGCGGATTCATCTTGAGTTGATGCTCTCTTAATCGTTCAAACACTCGCCTTAGATCATAGAAATGATCTTTCTTTTCCTTTGATTTCACCACAATATCATCAACATAGCATTCGACAATCTTATGAAGCATGTCATCAAATATCTTTTGCATGGCTCGCTGATAAGTGGCACCAGCATTCTTTAAGCCAAATGGCATAACATTATAGCAATATATCCCTTTCGGAGTACGAAAGGCTGTCTTCTCTTGATCCTCAGGAGCCAAACCAATTTGATTATAGCCAGATGACCCATCCATAAATGAAAGAACCTCATGCCCCGTTGTTGCATCAATCATGAGTTCAGTAATTGGTAATGGAAAGTCATCTTTCGGACATGCCATATTCAAATCTCGAAAATCAACACATACTCTGAGTTGCCCATTTTTCTTTCTTACCGGCACGATATTGGAAATCCATGTAGGATATTTGACTTCTCGGATCTTGCCTGTTTCAAGAAGCTTATTAATCTCGTCCTCAATCAAAGGAATCAACTCTGGTCGAAATCGACGCTGCATTTGTTTAACCGGCCGAGTTCCTTTTTTAATGGACAAGTGGTGCACTGCGATTTTCGGATCTAAGCCTGGCATTTCCTTATGCGACCATGCAAAGACATCTCTGAATTCTCGCAAAAGACTGACATACTTTGTTTCTTCCTCAACATTTAGCAGAGCACTTATGTAGGTAGGACGTGGATCATTTTCATCACCTAAGTTAATTTCTTTCAACTCATCAACAGTGACTTTCACTCCTTCTTCAAATTGTGGAGGGGCATCTTCAGCATCTACTTCCTCCATTTGAGAATCTTCCAAAGCAGTAATATGATTGGTAGAAGCTACACTTTCTTTATCATCACTATCATCTTTAGTAAAGATGATTCTTTGCACCTTATCCTTCAACACTCTTCCACTTGAGACAGTCAAGATATTTCGTCGCTTGATGCGAAAAGGATTTTGACTCCGGAGTTTTCGGAGGTTAAGGGACTTGACATGATTTTGCCTCCTACACTTCCCTTTACAGGGTCCAAGCCTTTCGAAGACACTCCCAAGCCTTTCAAAAACAGATATTCTCTTGACTTCCCTACTACTCGCATCAAACCTATCCTCCGTGGATAAAGCTTCTCCCTCGGTGATATAATTTGTACTTGCTCTTCTAATTGCAATGCGGACTGGCTTTTGAGGGACATACCCCAAACCTGGCTTAGCCTTCTTGATAGTGTGATCACTATTTTTCAACATTTTCTGAATAACATTGAGCCCCTGGCCTGGTGGGTTGATAGTTTCTTGACACACCTTACTCACCATCGCTTTTTCCCTTGGTTCATAACCAGCCTTGATAAGGAGTTTATAAGCTTGTGGACTATACGACTTGGTTATTTCAGCTTCAAACACTTCACCGTGTTCGGTCTTTGGTCCTTCAATAGGACGTGTGAACCCTTTGAGTGGTGGAGAAGAAAGTTTACTAGCATCAATTTTTGTTAAAGGCAATGTCAACTCTTCCGAGGTCTCAAGCCCTTTGCCTTTGTTCTCCTTGAGAGTGGCAGATGATGTACTACCTTCCTCATCATTTATTTGTTTATTGCCCCCATTATCTTGCACTGAGGCTTCTTCACGCTTTACTTCCTTTGTACTCTTGAAGAAATATTTAGCATCGGCAAAGTAAGCTTCAGCTTCAGTAAATGGCTTGTCGTCACCGAATACTCTTTTCACGTTGTCACCTTCACTATATTTGAAGCACTGGTGTAATGTAGAAGGAATCACGCCATTCTCATGTAGCCATGGACGCCCCAAAAGCATGTTGTAGGAAGTTTTTGCATCAATAACATGGAAAAGGACTGTGGATTTCATCTCATCAATTAGCAAATCAAGAACTATTGTGCCGAGAGTCCTTTGCCCCTCATGGTTGAACCCTTGGATCATCAATCGGCTATGGTTGAGTTCATCCAATGGTATTTCTATCTTCTTCAACATTCTCAAGGATAAAATGTTCACTGCCGAACCTCCATCAATAAGTATGCGATTCACTCGCATCCCTTTAGTATAACCAGTCACAAATAGAGGTCGATTATGAGATTGCATACCCAACAACATATCTTCATCCGTGAAGGTCACCTTCATGGAGTAAGCTTTACCCTTAGTTTCAAGTTGTTCGCTTTCATTGTCCTCATTCACGACATGACATGAGCCTCCATTATGACTTTCTTTTACAGAAGTGAAGTTTATGCCCGCCTCATCTTCTAACACGATTTTCCCTTCCTTAGCTAGTTGCATGATCTTTTCCTTAAGAACGAAACAATCATGAATTGGATGACTCACCAACCTATGATACTTGCAGTATTTTGGGTCATTAGTTCGGCCGGCCTCTTCTGGACGTTTCATTTCAGGAAGGTCAAGGAGCTTATTTTTCATCAGATCATCAAATATGCCAGAAAGGTCTGAGTTCAGAAATGGATACTCTTTTTCTTGCATCTCCTTCAGAGTTAACCTTCTTTGCCCCCACTCTTGGGCAACTTGCTTCCCTTTGTCTTTCTTATCATTTTCATTCTTTCGAACCTTGACCGTCATAATATTTGTGGCCATTGACTCTTTGTTGGAACTTTTAACATAGGACTTACCCCCCCTTTTGAAATCTTGTTTATCTTTAGACTTGTAGGAGTCCGACATCGGTGAATGTTTGATTCCACTAGCAGCCATACTTAATTCCATGTCATGGGCCCTAGTAGCCAACTCTTCGAAAGTCTTAGGTTGAATTCCTTTGAGTATATAAAGGAGATTCCATTCCATCCCTTGGATACACATCTCAATAGCAGACTCTCCGGATAATCGGTCCTTGCAATTTAAACTCAAATTTCTCCATCGATTGATATAATCAATCACAGGTTCTTCCTTCAATTGACGAGTATTAGTTAACTCAGTCATACTAACAGTTCTCCTCGTGCTGTAGAAACGATTAAGGAACTCATGTTCCATTTGTGCCCAACTATCAATGGATTCAGCTTGCAAGTCGATATACCAATCAAATGCATTTCCTTTGAGAGAGCGAACGAACTGCCTTATCATATGGTCTCCATAAGTACCAGCGTCATGGCAGGTCTCAATAAAGTGTGCTATATGCTGCCTCGGGTTTCCCTTGCCATCAAACTGTTGGAATTTGGGAGGCTGGTAGCCAGCTGGCAACTTCAAGTTGTCCACTCTTTTTGTGTATGACTTGACATAAGTAACAGTAGGCTTGGAATTTTCCTCAAACCTTTCTTTTATTGTTCCAAGTATAATATCCTTGAGTTGATCTACTTGGAGCATTCCATCAGCTGAAAGTGGCAACGTTCCTTGAGTTTGCTCCTTTTCAATAGCCTGGCGCCTTGTGACCTCTTCAACTTCACTATCGTCCATGACTCCTTTTCCATTTGCATGGCTAGTCTCCGCGATGTCTCTTTTCATCAATTGGGAGATCTTTGTGTCTTGAGCTTCTATGTGTTTCGTGAGCCCCTCGATAGCTTTCATCATGTTCGCTAATTGTTCCTCAACAGTCGTGGCGCCTGCCATCATTACTGGAGCTGCAACGGAGTCAGATGAAGAGTTTGAAGATGCAGAATCTTCATCACTATCATCTTTCATAAGTAGTTGTTTTCTCGAAGTCTCCTCAACCGAAGGGTTGGATCCAGATGAGGCTTCCGAACGAGCTTTTTCTGACATGCTCCTTGTAACAACAGCAACATATTCAGTTAATGCCTCTGAGAGCTTAGAAGCAGCAGTCCTACCTACAGTAATCCTGACAGGAGTCATATCGTACTTCGAGCTTGTAGAGAGAAGAGATGAGAGGTAGAGACTGTCCCACTGGGCGTGCCAAAATTTGTAATAACAAATTTTTTGTATTTATAATAAAATAAACACAAAAGAATTACAATGATAATCCAGACGGATTGAACTTGAAAATTAAGGAAACAATCTCTATCTATCCTCTGATTCTTCTCTCGAACCAATTTGGCTTTGACTTTGACTTGTTGACTTTGACTTTGACTGCGTTGACCGCGTTGACTGTGTGTTTTGAGTCGGATCTTCAGTTGAAGCTTGTCCGAACTCGGATTTGGATCTTATTACGTTAATCCAGAGGCGTCGAGCCTTTATTTGGATTAAACGTACTTGATCCGAAGAACACTCGATCTGGGGGGCTTAGCACCTTAATCCCGGGTCGTATGTTGTTCTTGGCGCGAAGAACACCGAAGAACTCAGTATATGAAGAACGCTTGATTTGGGGGGGCTCCGCACCTTAATCCCGAATCGTTTGCCGTTCTTGACTTGAAGACATAAACGCTCTGAAGAGATCAAGAACACGAGCAGCGCTCCCTTGAGATCTTCAAGCATCTTCAAGTCAAGAACGGCAAACGATTCGGGATTAAGGTGCGGAGCCCCCCCAAATCAAGCGTTCTTCATATACTGAGTTCTTCGGTGTTCTTCGCGCCAAGAACAACATACGACCCGGGATTAAGGTGCTAAGCCCCCCAGATCGAGTGTTCTTCGGATCAAGTACGTTTAATCCAAATAAAGGCTCGACGCCTCTGGATTAACGTAATAAGATCCAAATCCGAGTTCGGACAAGCTTCAACTGAAGATCCGACTCAAAACACACAGTCAACGCGGTCAACGCAGTCAAAGTCAAAGTCAACAAGTCAAAGTCAAAGCCAAATTGGTTCGAGAGAAGAATCAGAGGATAGATAGAGATTGTTTCCTTAATTTTCAAGTTCAATCCGTCTGGATTATCATTGTAATTCTTTTGTGTTTATTTTATTATAAATACAAAAAATTTGTTATTACAATAGTACTTATTTTAATGTGTATTGGGTTGAGAGATATAATAATTTAATGTATAGTGGGTAGTTGTATTAGTGTTGTGTGTGGGCTCCATGAAGATAAAGAGATTGATTTATGTGGGTCCCATCTACTAAAAAATGAAATGTAACTCTTATAGCGAGACGCCCTAATTAGTAAAATGTAACTCTTGTGGCGGGACGGAGGGAGTAATTTAATTATTTTAAGATTTATTTATGAAATAATTTAATTGGATGGATTATATATCATATCTTCATGATTAGGTATTATTTTTTATAAAAAATATTACTACCTTTTAGTTGTCATGTAATCTTTTTATGAAATAATTTAATATAATAGAAATCACTTTTTCTCGATTGTATATCACTTTGTATCATCCAAAAATGAAAAAAAATCATCATTAATATTAAATATAAATAAATAATTATATTAAGTTCATTAAAATAAATTAAATTTAAAATTTAAAATATTTAAAATACATAAATTAAAAATTATAATAAATAATATCATAATTAAAAATAAGGTTAAATAATTTAATTGGATAGATTGTCACACAAGAAACCAACTCGAGAAATCTGGTCCCACCTTTCAATAAATAGAAATAAGAATTCCATCCCATAATAGATCCGTATATTAATGGGATTTTCGATAAATCCCATCAATCCAATTATCTAATTATGTGATAAAATATTCTATTATTATATTATAACATTATTACATTAACATAAATAGTTTTTTTTTTTTCTGGGAGGCATATATATATATATATATATATATATATATATATATTCCTTGATAACTCATATACTTGCATGTTTCCCTGTCCTTCCTTTATAATCTTTTCTCAAAAACTTGTCAATTATTCATCAATGGATCAAATCTCTTACCCTGAATACATGGATGACTTGAACTACAGCCAGGTTATTTATTCCTGCTCTTAATATAATACTCCCTCCATCCCGGAGGAGTTAACATATTTTTTTTGGCATAGAGATTAAGGAGTATAATAATTTAATGTAAAGGGAAGTAAAGTGAGGTGACAGAAATAATGTGTAGTGGGTAGTTGTATTAGAGGTGGTATGTGTGCTCCATGAGAATAAATTAATTGTTTTGATGTGGGTCCCATGTATTAAAAATGAAATGTGTCAACTTTAGTGGGATAAATCAAAAAGAAAAGTGTGTCATGGGAAGGGGGAGTATGAAATTTAGAACTCACTAATATATTATACCTTTTAATTTCTTTTATTTATTTATTATTTATTAATATTGATTGTAGGGGTTTTACATAACGCCCCATGGACCTGTGTTTGTGGGAGGCATAAGGCCAGTCCAAGAATATTCCGATGTCTATCGGAAAGCGAAGAGGGCCGCCGTGTTTGCGGTGGAGGAGCATAACAAAGGAGGAAAAGAGCCGTCGTTAGAGTTCCTTAAAATAGTAAATCTCAACATGGAACCCGCCGCCGGTGCAATTTACTACATAACCATGGTGGCGGCTGATTCCTCCGGCGAGACACGTCACTATGAGGCAAAAGTCTGGGAAAAACTCAACACTGGTTATCAACTGCAGATATTCAGACGAGCACCCTACTCAATTAAATCCTCAGGTAATTATTTATTTTTACCTAAAAATTAAAATACTTTTACTTATTCCAAATAATTTTAAAATAAGGTTAAAAAAGTTTCAATTTAGTCTTACTAATTTCAAATTGGGTCAATTTAGATGAAAATTCGATTGAAATTTTAATTTTTTCTCAAATCATATGTTACCTCCGTCTTGCCTCAATGATTTTATGGTTACTTTTTGGGTGGAAATTGAAGAATATAATAATGTGCATATACAGTGGTAAGTTGTATTAGGATTGTGTGCGATTCGATGAGTTTGTATTAGGGTTGTGTACTATTCGATGAAGATATTAATTATTTTGTATGAGTTTAGGATGGGAGGGTACATGTTTCTACCCCATGTGACGCATTGAAAAACATTAATTCAAATTAAATTAATATATTTAAAAAAAATATGGGGCTATATTGAGTATTTTTGTTTGTTTGTATTTTTATTTTATTTTTCCCTATACTTTTGAGTCATGAGTTTAGAATAAAGTAAAAAATTGTAAGTGTATTTTGAGTTTTGGCTTTAATTATTTATTTACTGTATTAATTAATTAATAAGAATATATAATTAATTTAAGCATAATCATAGCATTTATTATTTTAAATTTAGTTAATAATTTACGTGCATGTTTGCAGAAAAAGTTGCCAACAAGATATGCTGTGTTGGGATTAATAACTTGTTACCTTGGATGGATGAGAGCTACATATATTATAAGTGCTTTTATAGATCAACCAAAGAGGTACATAATTTTATATGATAGTATTTATTAATTTGAAAATTAATATTTTTAAAATGATCATAAATTATTTAATTTAAGTGCTTTTTTTTCCAGCTGCTAGGTGTTGAAGTTATTCAGAATTCAAAAGGTGTATTATGGTTCAGAAATCGTGCAGAATCAGAGATGGTGTTGAAAAAGTATGTGGGGAAAATAATGCCACGATCAAATATTTCATACGACTTTGATTTAAGCAATTGTCCAACTAAACCTCACTTTTAGGCCAAAAATTAAATACTATATTTCATTCACTCTAGATTTTATACAGTTAGGTTTTATTAAATTTAATATGGTTGAATATTTAAGGCTTGATACTGCCCTTAATCTTCTTTTTCTGTTTTTAAATATACTTTATTTTTAGATTTTAGTTATTATTATTATTATTATTATTATTATTATTATTATTGCTGAATAATACTCAATTTACAATTTAATTTGTTGTAATGATTTATAATTGTTGAATGATCACACCATATTTCATATTTGTATATAGAGACACCCACTTTTAGAAACTTATACATTTATAAATAAAAATGTATATACTAATGAATAAAAATATATACACTTTATTAACGAAATTTCTGTAAATTTTTTTAATGAAAAATTAAATTTAAAAAAAATTATACATTTGTTAAGAAACATGTAATATTAAGTAAATGTGTACCTTCGTTAAGATTTTAATTGTTAATTTTATTTTATTTTTAGAGTGATGGGTTATTTTTTTAATAAAATATATTACTTCTCAAATTTTGATATTAATTTTTTTATATCCTTGTTGAAATGAGTAATATTTTTCATTTAAAAGAGTAGTAATTCATTTTTTTAAAAATAATTTTTTCTATGTATAAAAGTAGTAATTTTATAAAATTAGTGTACATCCTCTGTTCCAAGCTAATCTTCAAATTTTCTATTTTTATTTGAAAAAAAAAAGCATACTCAATAATTTTACAATTTACTCTTTCCGTCTGGTTTAAAGAGACTCTTTTGCTTTTTTCACAGAGTATTGTTATTTAATGTATAGTATGTAGTTGTATATTATTGAGTGTATGTGTCACATATTTTAATTATATTAGTAAGTGTGTATAGTTATATGTATCTAAAAAGAGAAAATAGTCCTTTTGAGGCGTACGTCCAAATAAAGAAAAAAACTTTTTAAAGCGGAGAGGAGGGGTATAATTTTCAAACGGAACCCTTATATACGTGCATAATATATTATAAAAAAAATACTAAACTATTATTAATAAAAAAAAAAAAGGTGTAAGTAAGTAAAATATAGTTCATCGAGTTTTTGGGTTGTCAATGGACTTTGGACTATATATACACTATCCTAGTCAAAATGGGTTGTGGGGCGGGTTATGTCACAACCCACCACAACCCACTCTTTAGTGGGCTTAAGTGGGGCGGGTCATTGGTGGGGCGGGTTGTTGGCGGGGCATTGGTGGGGCGGGTTGTTGGCGGGGCGGGCCACTCGCGGGGCGGGTCAGCCCACCTCTCTCTTTATTATTTTTTTGAATTTTTTTTCAATTTTTTAATAGATTTTTTATGACATCTTACATTTACTTTTTATACTCTTCAACAAATAATTTAATCTCTAATAATAAACATTAAATTAGAGTATGAATTTTTTTGTGTCCACTAATTTGGTGTAGTCAATATTTTGATTTTTTATTTTTGATATTTTTATGATTTTTTCGATTTTTGATATTTTTTTGATCGATAAATCGATATTTTTTTGGTATGCTAATTTTTCGATGTGAAACGCTATGCTAAAATATCGGTATTAATCAATATTTATCGATATTGATAAAAATTCTGTACGATATCGAATTTAATTTATCGAAAAATTTTTTAAATATCAAAATTTTGGTATCGATATCAATGGGGGTGGGGGTGGGGGTGGGGGTGGGGTTGGGGTGGTGAGGGTGGGTAAGAGGTTAATTGAAAATTGTGGATTGATAGTGGGTTGGGGTGGGTCAACCCACAACCCACCGCAACCCACCTGTTAATAGGTTAGGGTGGGGCGGGTTACAGTGGGGCGGGCCATTGGTGGGGCGGGTTACTTGTGGGTTATTGTGTTGCGGGTTTTTGAAGGGCGGGGCGGGTTGGCCCATTGGGCTCAGCCCAAATTGACAGGTCTACACTATCCGGTCAAATTGAATTGGAATTTTATCCAGAGATACATTTCAAACATTAGCTTTTTTTTAGGTCTGGGCCCACAATAGCCCTTTTATGTCTAATCTTAGGCCTTTCCATAAGGCCCAATAAGACCTAAAGAGAGAGTCATGTTAAAGCCCATAACCTGAATTCACACACAATTATTCCTTTTCCAACAAGAAACTTCAAAACCAGTTTCTAGTTTTCCTGAAAGATTTGCGTTGAAAGGGGCTAAAGAGGATAGATACATTCTTTGAAAGGTATTTCGTTTTATTTCCTAAATCTGATACCTTTAATCTCTTATTAATTAAATTTCCGTGAATTTTATTATCAGCGAATTGTTGGAATGCGTGGTTTTGTGTTTTCCCATTCATAATGTTGTTTGCGTATGATCTGAGGAAAACCAGTGTCCCGTTCGGATGAATCTCGGTTAACGAAATAGGTGGGTGGGGTGGGGGGGTGGAATAGGGTGGGTTGTTTGCCGTTTTCGAGTCTTGATCACTTTGCGTCATTTCGTCGAGCGGCTTGCCTTCAGTTGGTATTAGTGAAGATTTTTTTCTGTGGCACAATTTCTGTCGATTGCGAGATAAGTTTGCATGTGAAAAAATACGATTGAGTGAACGAAGAAATAGTTGTCACTTATCACTATGATAAATATAATGTACTCGTTTCTTTTCTTTTTTTTTTTTTTGGCCCTTTGAAGTTGCATTTGTATTCAAGGATTTAGAGTCCAGAAGGATATTTGGGAACCGTCGGACTTCAAATTAAGTTGATTCTTATTAAATTTAGCTAGTGTATTTATTATGGAAATTATCAAGCAATGTCAATGAAGTAGAACCCTTAAGACTTGAAATCATATCAATCCCTTTGATTTTTTATTTTTTTTTAAATTGCTAAGAAAGAGTGCATTTAAAGTTTCCTCTGAAGTGGGTGAAAAGCTCTGGCATAACAAGCATGTCCTCAAGGTTGTGCTGGTTGAGATGCACAATCTGGTCATTGCAAAGTCTGTGGTCCTTCTTTCTCAAGAAAGAAAATATAATGGAGTTTTTTTTCTTTTTTTACTTAATTCATGAAATTCATCTTTCTATTTGCTACTCTGGTGCAGTATTGTTCTTCGTGTCTTCATTTTATGCTGTTGATATATTGTTATTTGCTACTCATTATTCTCCACTTCTAGTTTGCTATTATATTCAGCAGCATATGTTTCATATTGTGTCAAATGTTTCATAGATAACAACCATCCATGGCAACTGAAAATCGTCCAAATGAGAAACTGTCATCTGCATCTCCTACACCAGTTGTGGATTCATGCCGGAAGAAGAAGCATGAGAGTGCAACTTTTTTAGAAGATGTGAGGGACCACATTGATGAATTTATCCATGCTTCCATGGATGAACACAAGACTTGCTTCCAGAAGACAATCAAGAAGGTTCTTACGAACTTCTTCAGCATTTTTGTGATTTTTCTCTTTAATGTGATAAATGGTAGCTGATGTCTACCCTTAATGCTTTCTTAGATGTTCAGCATGTCAAAAGTTGTTGCAGAAAGGAGTTCAGAGACTAAGGAAGTGGAAAGTACTTTGCCTCTTCGAACAACAGTATCTGAGTAAGGTTTTATCCTGCTCTTTCAAGCCTTAATGTGATCCCAGTTAATAATTTGAATGGGCACCGATTAGATATATGAGTTGTAATAGTTTGAAATCGACACTTGAGCGGCTCTATCTATCCATATATATGCTTACAATGTCAAAGATGTATTGAACTTGTTTTCAACGAAGTCGTACAGAACCTAACTGCAATCACAAACATGAACAAGAAAATGCATCTTGCATTTCATGTTAATGGATATCTTCTTCAGCATAAGTCCTTTACTGTGAGATTATGTAGTTTATGTAAGCTGGTTTAATGAGAAATAATTTTAAAATGTGATTTTCATTATGTCATAGATTAGAAATGCATGAACGAAAAGATCTTGTATGTCATGTCTTGGTTCTTCTGCATGTTGCCCATTATTACAATCAAGGAAAGCATTTTGTACCCCTACTCAACTCCAAATTCAAATTAATAGTTATCATGTATCCTGATATAACCCAGATGTGTTCTATGCATTTGAATTGAAATTTTATTTGTTCCTTTTTAACCCTATGATGATTTCACTTATTTATTTTCACTTCCATATGATCAATCCTCTGAAAACCTTCCCACTTATGTCTGCCTTGACTAGTATAGGGTTGGCCCTTCTATTGGTAAATTGTACTCCCTCCGTCCCATAGAAGTTGGTATATTTTTTTTGGCACAGAGATTAAGGAGTATAATAATTTAATGTAAAGTGGAGTAAAGTGAAGTGAGAGAAATAATATTTAATGTGTAGTGGGTAGTTGTATTAGAGGTGATATGTGGGGCCCATGAGAATAGATTAATTGTTTTTTGTGTGGGTCCATGTATTAAAAAGGAAATGTGTCAACTTTAGTGGGACAAACCAAAAAGGAAAGTGTGTCAACTTCTATGGGACAGAGGGAGTAGTATTTTATTCCGTACTTCATTATAACAAATGCACATGACATTTAAACATAGAAAAGGTGTGATTATGCAATATAACAGTTGTATAAGATGAGACTTTAGTTAACTTAGAAATATTCCTCTCATTTGGATGTTGATCACATTTTGATCTGTTTAGTGTTGTCTGATCCTTGTGTCCCAAGAGTAAAATTGCCTACTCAGGACAGGAATTCCACAATTGGTGAAGATTGGCATCATCTTTTGTCTGAATAATGTGAGATGTGTTGAGTGGAAACGCAGATTAGGGTTACCCTTGGGCATAAGAAACATGTGGTTGCTTGCTGCTACAGCCTTGTAGTGTGAGTAAGGGTGACTGGGTAAAGACATTTGAAGGTGCCGAAAAATAAGAAAAACAACCGAGTGTGTGAACAATTCAGATTCCTTTTAGTGATGAAAAGTTATTAACATAGCCCAATACAAATTTTCAAACATTTTCTTTTCCCACCGTTGTTGGACGAAGTACTATTTTCTAGCATTAAATATTATCAATTTCATACAAGAAATTGCTCACCCACTCATTACACTTTTTGCTCTTTCAACAACCGAGTCCTACACTCTTTACCCTTTTAAAAAAAAAAGCATAATTTTTTAAAAATAAATAATACTTCCTCCGTCCCTCATCAAGGGTCATTTTGCCATTTGGATGTCCGTCTTAATGGATCTCATTTTTTTTAGACACATGGAACACATACATACAACAAATGTATACAGTTCATACATCCAACTAATACAATTGTTCATTACATATATTCCCTCTGTCCCCGCGTAAGAGGTACATTTGCTTTTTTGCACGTAGATTAAGGAGTATTATTATTTAATGTGTAGTGGGTAGTTGTATTAGCGGGAGTGTGGGTCCCATATTTTAATTGTATTAGAGGGGGTGCGTGGGTCCCATGTGTGTAAAAAAGGAAAGGGGACTCTTTGGGTGGGACGACCAAAATGGAAAAATTACCCTCTTAGCTTGGGACGGAGAGAGTATTAAATAATAATACTACTTAATCCACAAGCAAAAAATAAATAGGTCTTTTGCCGACTGACTGAGGGAGTATCTCCACACCTTATGTTTTTAAACTCTCATTTAACCTATGGCATACTTTATTAAAATAAGCGGAGGCGCATTGCCAGTGGCGCCTCTATCCACCCAACATCACATTAAAACAATAATTAAATATTATTTATTTAATTTTAGTTAAATTAAATTAAATTAGTGTAATGATCTTAATTTAAAAATTAATGCTGTAATTATTTGATGATTTAGAGTGAATGTGTGTTTCAGTGCACAAGATGTTAAGGGGTATAATATTTTATTTTAAAATATATTTACTCATTATGTTTTAAGTTTAATTTCACATTTTCTGTTTTCGTTCATATTAAATTTCACCACTCAAAAAAAGAAATTTTATATCAATTCTCAATCTTAAAGTTATATTTTAATTATAAATTTAACATTTTTACCTAAAACACATTACATATTAATTTTATAATTTATTTACTATTTAAAAATAATACATTACCTTTTAAAAGTCAATAAAATTGATCAAAAAATATTTTTTTTAAAATTTTGTATCTACATTAATGACACAGAATAAATTAAGATGGAGGAAATATTTTTAGGTTCAGAATTTTAGGGTTATAGTCTAAATAAAACAAAGCGTTAATATAAAAACGCATACTCTGCTGAATTTTTTTTTTAACTTTTCAGTTAAATATCAAGTATATTTCAACTTACCTAAATAAAAAAAATATTCCCTCTGTCTCAAATTATTTTGCATCATTACTGTAGACGTATTTTAAAAAAATTATTTTTTATCAATTTTATTGATTTTTTTAAGATAATGTAGTATTTTTAAATAATAAATTATAAAATATATTAAATGTGTTAGATGAGAATATTAGATTTGTAATTAAAATGTAACTTTAAGGTTGATAATTGATATAATATTTTATTTTTTTTAGTGGTGAAATTTAATAAGGGACGGATGAAAATAGAAAATGTGAAATTTAACTTAGGACAGAATGAGTAAATACATCTTTATATATATAAAAGTAAAAGGGGCTTCATTAATGATACCCCTATTTAATTTCCCGCTCTAAAATTTTTATCCTAATTTTGGTAATTTTATTTAATTCATCACAACCATTTATATATTGTTGGATGATGATATTTATTATATCGAAATATATATTATATTTATAGTAAGTTAATAATTAATTAATAGTATTAAATATGGTTATTCAAAGATATGCACTCATTATTTATGAATTACGCGTATAACAATTTAATAGTATAAAGGGTTGGACCCTTTTATATATGTTCATAATAAATTGAGCCCATATTTTGGTCTATTTTTTGTAATTTTATGGAATCTTAACCGTTTATATTTTATGATTTTATCATAGCCATTTATATTTGAGTGAGGCTCCTGTGCACCCGGGCGCACGGAGCAGATTCTGTGCGCCTTTACAATTTTCATGCCCTTTTACAATTTAAACCCCTAGCAATACATAGGTTTAAATAGGATTGGAGGGAGGGTTGTGTTCACATGGGGACACGGAGCATCTTTCCGTGTCCCCGGGCGCACGGGAGCTTTTGCCTTTTATGTATTGATGATAGATATTGTACATTATTTTTTGATTGTATTCTTTGGCAATCAATCCACATTATAATTTATAATTTATAAATTAGCATTTAGGATTTTAGGGTTTTATTTTATTTTATTATATTAAATATATTATCTATATTTTTCTTTGGGTTTGGAGTTTAGTATACCACTTGGTATACATTTTTAAAGAATTTATAATTTTAAAATATAAATTATGTATAGGGGTTTTAGGATTAGGGTTTAATGTCTCTATTAGGTGGGTTTATGATTTAAGGTTTTATATGATCCACTTATTTAATTTTAAATTACAGAAAAAAAAAACATGTAAGTCCTTAATTTCAAATTTTAAAAATTTTGTATTATATTAATTCATGAACGGTTAAATAAAATTTAATAAGATTAAGAAATATAATACTCATATAAATTTCAAATATTACGATTGAAGAAAAGAAAAGGTTTTATATTAATTCAAGTTCTAAATGATTATATTAAAAAAATATTATTAAAGAATTTATAATTTTAATTTAAATAACAATATTATTGTAAAAATTAATTACCGTGCAACGCACGGGTAAGTATCTAGGATTTTAGGGTTTAAGGTTTGTTTTAAGGTTGAATTAGGGTTAGGGTTTTAGGGTTTAGGATTTTAGGATATAGGGTTTAAGGGGTTAAGGGTTTTAGGATTTAGAGTTTTAGAGTTTAGGGTTTTATATAATCCATTTATTTATCATCATTTTACTCTTTTGGAGGAAATGTATTAGGAGTTATTGAATTCTCATTATAGTATTTTTGACTAATGAATGTATTTTAATGATATTTTTAAATTTTGATATTTTTTAAATAATCTGAATTTTTTTCCTCTTATATTCTCACTAAAGGTGATTATTTAATTTGAAAGCATTTTATGCATGAAATTAATCATAAAGCCTCAATATTTTAAAAAAAATTACTAAAATATAATTTTATATATATATATATATGTATTAAACATAAAATAATAAGATTCTTGAACGATTGCATACAAATTGTTTAATTCAAGAACGATTACATAAAAAATAATAAGACTAAGAAACATAGCACTCATATAAATTCTAAATATTACGATTCAAGAAAAAAAAGTTTCTATTAATTATAATTCTAAATAATTATATTAAAAAAATATTATTAAAGAATTTATAATTTTAAATTAAATTAAATAACAATAACATTGATGAAGCTAATATCGTGCAACACACGGGTAAGTTAGCTCATTTTAAAACAAAATATTATACCTTTAACATCTTGTGCCCTCGAACACACACTCATTCTAAATTATTATCAAATAATTACAGCATTAATTTTTAAATATTTAATATGATTGATAATATGATTGATGAGAGAGAGTAGATAGTGAAAGTAAGTGAATGATTAATGAATGGTGAAGTTCATTTTTTCATCCAAGCATCATCAAATGAATTATCCTAATTTTCATTTATCACCTCTGCTGCTACCAACCAAACACCTCTAAATATGAAGAAGAATCTGGGTTAGAAAAAAAAAATCTAGGTTAGAAGGAGTATGGGTATTACAATTGGTGACAATTTAAAAATTAAAATGCATTGTGTTGGTGATTTTGTCGTTTTCTTATTGTTCACAGACGAATGAAAATATAAATTATTCACTTGATATCAATGAAGTATTTAATTTTCTTGTGTTTTAGCGAATGTGTGTGGGTTTTGTCTAGAAAATGTGATTATGATTTATGATCATTACACAAAATAAATTTGAAATGAAACAAGAATTAAATTTATTCATTTTTCTAAGAGAAAAAAAATTATACACTT
This sequence comes from Pogostemon cablin, assembly GCA_023678885.1. Taxonomy (NCBI): domain Eukaryota; kingdom Viridiplantae; phylum Streptophyta; class Magnoliopsida; order Lamiales; family Lamiaceae; genus Pogostemon; species Pogostemon cablin. The sequence goes on from CM042983.1 coordinate 8,002,914, forward strand.
CTTCAATAAAAGTAATACTCCCTCCGTCCCCGGGTATTTTTACCCGTTTGTACGGGCACGGAGATTAAGACGTTTTATTTTTTTAATATATAATGTAAGAGAAAGTAGGGATAAATTAATAATTTAAAAAGAAAAAGTGAATAAAGTTATTGGAAATGATGAATAAAGTGTAAAAATTAATTAAAGTTGTTGGAATTGTAAAAAGTAGGTAATAAAATATAATATATTTTTGCAAAAAATGGAATGAGTAAAAATACGTGGGACACCCCAAAATGAAAAGTGGGTAAAAATACGTGGGACAGAGGGAGTATTATTTTTTAAATGGTTAATTGCAAAAAAAAAAAAACTCACGAACTTTACTCCTATTGCAAATTAATCCTCACTTTTGAGAAATTGCAAAAAAAAAACCATCACCTTTAGTATTGTTGCAAATAAATCCAATTTTTTATCAAAGTAGAGTTTTTGTGGATTTTTTTTCCACAATACTTAAATTAGGTAGTTTTTTTTTTTTTGCAATTTCTCAAAAGTGATGATTAATTTGCTGTAGGCAATTAAATTTTATTATCTAATAAATATAAATGTGAAGGAAAATATATTAAATATTAATTAATATTTATTTATTAAGAAATTTAAATAAATTAATTTCTAAAATAAATGAATAAATAATTAATAAATAATATAATTATTTGGGCCAAAATCCAAGTCAAATAGGCTCAATTCAAGTCAAGAGAGCCTGACCCAAATCAAACAAGCCCAAAATATATCAAGTGGGCCTGATCCAAGTCCACTAAGCCCGTATCTAGTCCAGCAGGCTTAATTAAATGAGAAAAGCCTGACAAATCTTTTTAAGGAGAAAATATCTCACAAGTGGTTATTTCCTACACCTATAAATAAGGGTCTTCAGTCTTCATTCCATTCACCCTCAAAAATCCTGAAGACCTGAAGAATTCTGAAGATCGAGTCAAGCGAAGATGAAGATCCAAGTCATGATCAAGACCAAGTCAAATTGAAGATCAAGACCAAGTCGAAGATCAAGTTCTCAAGTTCAAGATTGTCAAGTCAAATTGAAGATCAAGATCAAAACCAAGTCGAAGATCAAGTTCTCAAGTTCAAGATTATCAAGTCAAGAACACTCTAGATCTTCAAGTCGAGTTCAAGTCATCTTCAAGTCAAGAACAGCAAGGTGCTAAGCCTCTCCAATCCGGCGTTCTTCATATCAAATCCAACAGTCTCCGTGAAGTCAACGTTCTACCATTGAGCGACGTACTTCATAACAAATCTTCAAGTCAACGTTCGATCCGAACAAAAGCTCGACGCCTCCGGATAAACATTATAAAACCCCAAATCTGAGCTCGGACAAGCTTCAACTGAAGATCCGGCTCCGAAAGTTGAAAATGTCAAGAAAGTCAACTCAAAAGAGGAATCAGAGTATACCTAGAGACTGTTCACTCAAATTCACAAGTTTAATCCATTTTGGATTTTCATTGTAATTTCTTTTGTGTTTTTATTTAATAAATACAAACTTTGTTGTTATATTTGCAATAAGAGTAAAGTTTGTGATTTTTTTTTCAATTAACCCATTTTTAAATGGGTTATTCTAACTTAACATAGTCTAAGCTTTCACAAATACACCATACAGTACGTCGTTAGATACATAGCTTACTCATCTTAGAACCGATCCATATACCATACAACGGGTGTATTGGATTAAGATTCACATAGCTATGCAACGGGTGGATTGGATTAAAGTTTACATGCAATACTCCCACTATTTATATTTGAAAATTTTTTAAGTATTTTATTTGTAATTTTAAATCGGTATTAAATTCGGAATCAAAACACGATAAGTTCATAAATCTAGAGAAAAATAGTAAAATACTAATTTTATTTATTTTAAAAGATAGATTGTTGAATAAATAATAAATTTCTATAATACATCAAGATAATATAATACTTTACAATAAACCGTAAAAATAACTTATCTAAATAGAATATGAGAAACACAAGTTATTATTATCTAATAGGGTCACCTACTAGGAGGTACATAAAATAATGCATAATTGCTGTAAACTACATGACTCAAAGTACTATTACTCATAACTACACAATTATTATTATGATACTATAAATACCCCTATGTATTTGCACAATTTGGTTTTGCACAATTTGCTTTGCATAATTTGTTTTTGCACATTTTAAATTCCGGTAGCAGGCGGCGGCGGTCAGCTGCTGTCCGGCCGGCGGTCAGTAGTGGTCAGGCTGTCGGTCAACGCCGGTCAATGCTGGGTGGGTGGGTGAGGGTAGGGTTAGTGGTTTAAAAGTGTATAGGATTATAAGGTTATATTTTGTATTTTACTTTAATATTTTGTATGTGAAAGTAATTATTTAAATTCCTTGTATCTAAGTAGTAATTTAGGTTAAAAGTGTGTATCTATTAGTGATTTTCCCTATCTAATAATACTCCAACCATTTCGGGATGTATTTTTGTGTATTGTTGTGCGGGAGTGTAGGAAAATTTACTTTTTTTTTAGAGTATCTTCAAAGGACTCTCTATAATTTGGATAGGATTTTCATAAAATAAAGAGCATATTTTAATTTTAAAAAATCATATTTCATTATGTCCCAACAATCTCTTTATATTTTCATTTACAATGTTCATTTATGATATATTTTATCTATACCCTATCTTTTGAGTAAAAATACAAAGAAAGGAAATAACAATTAATGTAATGAATTATGAAGAGTTGTTTTGTCTTTTCAAATTTAAAGTAGTGTTTTTATAATCGGACCGGGGTTCGAATCGGTAACTCCAACGGTTCGAGGTTCAACCAGAAAACAAAAATCAATAATATTTTATTATTTTAAATATTATTTTACATTAATATGCATAATCTGACTAATTTTCCCTAACCAATTTAATTATTTTATACGTGATGGTCCATTTGTGTGGCAAGAGTAAATTCAAGCCCAAATAAATTAAAAAAAAAAAAAAAAAAAACACATGTAGAATTTGGAAAGTGTAAATTAAATCTGTAAAGGCATGAGAGACGTGAGTTAGAATAGTGACTAGTGAGTTTCTTTTTGGAATCTATTTTTTCTCCCTCTAAAAAATGAGGCTTCTCCCCTAAATATCTGAATTACTTTCCGTCGAACCACAGCTAGTCCCGCGTCCATCACCGGAGTCAACCGCTTCTCGCTTGATACTCAATTCGTCCAGAGCGCATCCTATCGACCAAGCACCATCGTCAATCCGCTGAACTTGTTGCTATTGAACACGGCTGCCATGAACTTAGACTTCAATTTTGGTATAAATTGATTAGAGCAAGCGTACTCTATCGCGAAGTAGACCGTAGTGACCAAGTACAAAATTTATAATATCGAACTCAAGGGCGAAAGTGGGTAGCCGTATTTGAAAGATGTTTCACTCTAGAAGGACTAATCAATAAAGAAGGGGTTGTTTAATACTACAAACTAGCAACTAAGAAAGCAATTAAAGATAGAATGATACGATGCACATGGAAAATGGATGGGTGGATGAATGTGAGATGGATGAAGTAACAATCTAAAGAGGAGTAAGTCTAACCACATTCAAGATCAAGGACACAACATGTCTTGTTAAATTCAAATGGCAAATATCAATAATCATTGGAATAGAAGCAATCACATATATACCCCTAATCCCTAGGCCAAGGTAATTAGTTTCTCAACTCATTACAAGTTTCAAGCACAAAAGATTGAATCTCACTCTCAATTCCCTTAAGGTACTATGATAACAAGATTAGTCTCCTCACTCAATTAATCAATCAAATTTGATAAACCAATTAAGTGTTCTCACATGAATGTTCTAAGTATATAAAGATGTTACCACATACTTCACATACTAACATACAAAATCCATATTATAACATGATTCAATCAAATCCCTAAACACAATATTGGAACGGCCATCCTAATATCATAAATAGAGAATTTAACCACACACATCATAATACAAATCAAGTAAATCATAGATCATGTAAGAAATTCCAAAATTACATTAATTAAACCATTAAAAAACCAACAAATTCATAGATCCTTAATTCATCAAGTGGCTAGTCTCACAAGAGGTCTAGCTAACAACAAACATCATGAAAACATCCTTAAAATACTAACACAAATTCATTATTGCAAACAAAATAAAGAAATTATAAATTAAAGTCAAAATATCTTCCCTTCTTGAGTTGGGTAGAATTTCTTCCTTCAAGATGTTTTCCTCTCTCCTTGAGCCTCAATCATCCATAGATATGTGATGGGTAGATGGAAAATGTGAAGATCCATGGAATTTGAAGAGAGATTGAGTGAAAATTGGGTGGATAATGGATGGAAGATGGTAGTGTATGTGGAAAGTGGTGTGTTAGTGTGTGTGGGCGATTTTGGGTCTCCCCAACTCTCCCTCAATCAAACTTGGGAAAAAAGTAGCTAAAATGGGAATTAAAACTGATTTCTAGACAGGTGGCAAAGTGCACAAAAATTCGACCGAATTTTCGAATTTTTGTGAGAGACGTCGAATTTTTCTGCAATTCTGCACAAAAATTCAACCGAATTTATCTGCTGCTGATCGAATTTTTATGTCAGTATGCTCAACCTCCAATGCTCTGTTTCGCCCCTGTTTTTTGTAAAAATTCACAAAAATTCGATCAAATTTTTGTGCAAGGTCGAATTTTTGTGACAGTTTCGACCTACTTCACTGTTTTGGCTTGTTCTCCCTCGTTTTAACTTCGAATTGAGATTTGTTTTTTTCCTACATCTTCCTCTTCACTTCTAGAATCTATTTATGCCTGAAAATCACACAAATTCCACCAAAGTATAAATTCTCTAAATACTCAAACCAAGCATAATTGCATGAAAGCATGCTATAAATGGACCCTAAATTCATGAGATTTCTACAATCATCACCGACACCAGTCTTTATTCTGCCCATATCGCGCCGCCGTTTCTGCCGGAGTTATAGAAATTGAAGAATGGAAATCATAAAAGAAGAAAGACATTTATCATAGCAGTTAGAAGTAAAAGAAAAGAGAGAAAATTTTGATTTCATTAATGGAAAAACTACTGAGTAGTTACAAGTTTGCAAGTATGTATACAAATCCAGTACCAATAGAAAAATGTCAAGTGGCAACATTATTAAAAATATCTATTAACTAAATATGTGATATGCACATGTCTACACCTCCTCCTCAAGTTGGACTGCAGTGAATGGAACAAAGCCCAACTTGGACAAGACTAAGCAGCAGAAGCCCATATCATGAGGCAGCAAACCAAGTTCCTTAGTAGATCTTCAAGAAACCAAACCATGATAGTGGTAGCAAAATAGGCAACAAGAAGTAACCAACCCAAGAGTATACTAACCCATCAGAACCAAAGTACAAGATCAGGAAACAACAAAACCATATAGCAATAGAAATCAGAAATAGGAAGCCGTCTGCAGTAGTACCCATCAGAATGTAGCAATAGAAGAATAGCAACATATCAAAGAATCCATAATAGCAGCATATTAGCATGGCAGCTACATAGCAACCCAATCTTCAAAAGTAGGAAACAGGGCAGCAAACTTGAACAGAGGAGAGTCAGATTACCAAAAACAAACCAACTAGGAATCCAGAAACGAAGCAAACCATAAGCAAGATCTTCACAACAATGTCTTCAAAGAAATCAAGTGGAACAACAGTCTTGCAGCAATAGATTAGGAATAAACCATAGCAATAGAAGAATCATTAGTAGTAACACCCAAAAGAAATATGAGGTAACCAGCCACCATCAACTCTATCAATCCATCAGTAGAAAGTACAAATAGCAATAGAAGTAGCAATCCATCATAGCAATAGCAATAACATTAACAATAGAAGTAGCAATCCATCGTAGCAATAGCAATAGAAGTCAATCTAAGTAGCAATAGGAATAGAAGTAGCAATCCAAATAGCAGTAGAAGCCCAATAGAAACAGCAATTCAGGATCATTAGCAGGAGCAATCAGTAGCAAATCAGACCATAAGGAAAGACAATAATAGCAGACCAAACTAACAAAAACTAGCAGCATCACCGTACCAATCCATCAACACCAAACTTAGAAAATTTGGAAGACCATGTAGCAATAAAAGGTCGTACAACAGTAGGTGAATACATAGCAACCAACAGAACCAACTAAACCATGTAGAAACCACAGCAACAGAAAAATCCATCAACAAACCGTCAACACTTTTCAGTCAGAACACAACCATAGCAACAAAAAACACTAAATTCTTCATGACTTATGATCACAACCCATTTTCCAATGGAAACTCAAGACGTTAGTTACAAGCAAAATACCAGAGGGAGCGGAAGGAGAGAGAAAAGGATCGGTGATAGCAATCGTCGGAGAAATACTTCCAGAGTAGAAAAGGCAATCATCGTCGATGCCGGCGCAGAAGGAGAAGTAATAACTGCCGTTGTAGGCCACTGAATCGCCATGCGGAAGACTGATGAATAGAAGTAAGAAAAATCACCAAAATCAAGGGAAACCCGTAGCAATCAAATTGGAAATTTCAGAAAGAAATCCCCAAATCAAGGTTTCTCGTAAGAAATGATCGAAACTGGTAACTGATACCATGAAGAAATTGAAGGATGAAAATCATAGAAGAAGAAAGACATTCATCGTAGCAGTTAGAAGTAGAAGAAAAGAGAGAGAAATCTGATTTCATTAATGGAAAAACTATTGAGTGATTACAAGTTTGCAAGTATGAATATATATCTAGTACCAATAGAAAAATGCCAAGTGACAACATTATTGAAAATATCTATTAACTATATATGCACATGTCAACAGGAGTCAAACCACCATCCGCATCTACTTTTAATTATTTTAAACTTCTAATAGATTCTTTTCATGAGATCTCCCAACTTTTAATTTTTATGAAATAACGAAATAAGAAAGAAGATGAGTCTAGATCTATTGCTACATCCCTCCTACATTCAGCGATTTTATTTTTATTAAAAAAAAAGATAAAAATCGGCGGTTTTCAATTTGGACGGTTCAACCGATTTTGACCGATCTAAATCGGCTTTTCCCGGTTTAACAGCCAAAATGGTTTATAGGGGGTTTCCAGACCGATACCGGCCCCGGTTCCCGATTGAACCGGTCATATCGGCCGGTCCGATTCTAAAATCACTTATTTAAAGAGTGGAAATGATTCTTTAAACTTAAATTTTAAAATAAAGAGTATGTTATTTTTGCTTTAACATTAGCTTGGAGATGGTCTTATATATAAAGTAAAAAAAATGAAGTAATATTTTAATTAATTTAATAAAAATATGTATAAAATTGTTGGGATGTATTAAAAGATGGGTATTATGTTGAGATGATGTGGGTAAAAAATGAGTATTATTATAGCGTATGGAATTATGAAATATTTTGTGAGAAGGATAAAAAGAAAATTGTAAAATACTTTTCGGATGGAGTGAGTAAAGACTATCTACATTTTCTTCGTTTAACTCTATTCTCTAATTTTAAAAGATTTATTTAATATATCAAAACAATTCAATAATTTGTACTCCATCCATCCCGTAGAAACGCTTACGTATTTTAATATATATTGAGGTGAGAGAAATAATATTTTAATGTATAGTGATTAGTTGTATTAGTGTAGTATTGTGGGCTAAATAAAAATATTTAAGTGTTCTGTGTAGGTATCATTTATTATAAAGAAAAATATAAATATTTTTATGAGACGAAGAATAGGTAAACGCTATTCATTATTTGACAAAATGAAAGATGTTTGTTGATTGTGGTTAGAATTAATAGTTGTGAATGGGCTACAACTTGAAATTGGGCTGTGATATGATTCTGGAGTTGGGCCACTACAACTTGAGTTTGGGCTGTGATATGATGGGTGGAGTTGGGCCGCTATATTGTTGGACTGAAATTTATTGGTAGTGTGTCTTGCCAACCAAATCTTCCCAGTCCTCACCGTCTCAAATTACTTGGAGAAAATGAGCCGCCGCGAAGATACTTCCAGCGACGAGGTCGACAATTCCAGCGACGAGGTCGTGTTAACTTGTAAAGTTGGGTACTCCTTCGATGAAGAAACGGGTTTTGGATTTATGTACGGACACCCCATCTTCGTGAAGAGAGGGTGCGGTGATCCTTCCTATCATGATTGCGTAGCAGTGGAGCACCCCAACAAAATATCCTGCAATTTCTTGGATTCGGCAACAGGAAACATCGTGTGCCGTAAGTGGGATCAAAGTTTGGAACAGTATTTCAGAAATTGGGCTGGTAGGGGTAATGAATTTATATCGGTTTACAGAGTCCCCCACCATCCTGATTATCCGGTTGTTCCGAAGAATGATTATGTTAAAATCCGTTACTTCAATCCCTTCTGGCGAAAGATTGTCAAACAGATGCTTCAATATGTGGTCGACATGCACTTAGCTAGGCGAGCGCTCGCGCCCTTTGAGGTGAGTGATATAGGTATGGTAGGGCATCAGCTTAAATTTCTAGTTGTTCCTTTCGCTGAGTATACTATTGAGAAAAGAAGGGAAAACTTGCAAAATGTTGCTAGGGTGATTAAGGATCTGTTCAAATTGGGTGAGAATTGTTCGGATGATTTGGCAGACCTTCTCTGCAAACTGAATGGCGAAATTAGCTCTGATTGGGAGGAAGTTGAAATTCTTAATCATTTATCGATTACACCTCCGTCTGATGCTCTAAAGTTCATTATTAACATGGGAAGGAATCTCCCTTATCAAGATTTGGAGCAAATTCGTATTGATGCAATTGAGGGTATCACTCTAACATCCTGTGTTGGCTGGGGTGAAAAGTTAGTCAATAACAATTTGGGTCACTTGAAAAGTTGTTGGGCCGAGGGTGCTGCTTACTGTAGGAATGAATGTAGCGGACGGGATACAGATGTGAAGCATTCCCTCATCCGCTGTGCCAAAAATTTAGCAGCGCACATGAAAGATGGAGACAACTACCCCAGGCATTCAGATTTGCATATCCTCCTTATGATATTACATGTCTTTCAGAAGCAGATATATGAAGTTCACCATAATATCAGTTCAATTGGTCCACTAGATCAGCGTTGTTGGTTCGAATCTATGTGACTTAGGGGATGTTTTAGCTTTATTTATGTGATAGGTACCGATGGATGTTCTAGCTGTTTATATTGTGTGGACTAAAACACTGTTCGAATGATGTAATAGATTTATGTGATAGGTATGGTATTATTGCAATGGATGGAATGGTATGCTTGCTTCATTGTGTATTATTTAAGCCTGTAATATGATGTAGAATTCTTGGTTGAAGATGGGGCACAGATCTTTGAAATGCTGCAGAGTACATAGAATAATATTTTTTCTTTATTCGGTCAACATGTGGCTGTTTATGTGGCATTCTGTGTTGTTTCGTGCACAAAGTTAACGGTTATGCAATCCTTGGTTTTTGTGTATTCAAATCATGAGTGAGACATGTCTTGTGGGTATGGTGAGTTTATCTTGCCAAAGCTCTCGAATAGTTTTCTTGTTATGGCGTGCAAGCTGATTGTGAAATCGTTTCAGTTAACATTTTTTTTGCAGCTACAAGACTTTATGAGTATTTGTTAACTCCATGGGTGGATATCCTCTGGACATTATATTATATCAGTAGCATGCGACTGCTGCCCAAGTTGTTCGAGGATGCTCTGAAGATAGCAATAACTGGTGCGTTCTCTTCCGATTATTTTACTCTCATTAAGCTGACTATAATTGGATTTTCGTATTCTTTCAGCAACGCATAATATAAAGAACGATTATGGACCTAAATGTTGTATTTTTACTTTAATTGAGCAGTATATCTCCACTCCCTCAAAATTCCCAGATAATCTGTGGTAAAAATTTACAGTGTAGGGGCTTTAATGTTCATGTTACGACTTTAGTATTAGTATGAAAGCATGCGCATTTTGTTGGTTTAAAGTGAGCATGTAATACCAAACCTGCTACAGCTTCTTTGAACGCCCTCAACTATATCCAACCTATAGATTTGTCTTGCTGTGAAATTTCTCAAAAATATTGACTTAGTTGCAGTTGTGTGTAATGCCTCGACCAATTCTGAACTCGCAGTGGTGAAATATCCTAAAACCAATGTATATGCATTTGAGGCTGCTAACTTTTTTCTTCCCAAGCTGGCTAATTTAGTAATTAATTCAAATATTGAGATATTTACTTCAGGATACATGTTAGTAATAACTAGTAACTTCAAAAGAACAAAAAAACTTCAGTTATATGGAAGTCTTCTTCAGAAGTCACAATATTTTGTTACTCCATGAAAATATTCCGTTCGTTTCTGTTAAAGCATCTAATGAGTGCAGTGGAATCGTTTCTGGTAAAGCATCTAATGAGTGCAGTGGAATGTAAGTTAAGAGCTTTTGGTTGAATATAACCTACACACATTCAGGTGGTAAAAAATTCCTAAATGATTTATTTGTTGTAGGATGAAAATCATCTGAAGATCCCAATGACTATCAAACTCTTCTAAATGTTTTAGTTGATGTGGAGATGGATATACAAAGAGTTTTATTGGTCATTTAATTATTATATATATATTTTAGGAAAAGCACTCTAAACATGATAGCCCATAGAAGATGCATTGATTGCTAATAAATACCTTAGGAATCATTTTGAATCTCCTTGAAGATAAATACTGCTCAAGGTGGGGCTATGTTTTCATTTTTATATTTTTGACTGGGGGAAGAGCAAAGAGGATCTCTATTCTAAATAGGAGAAATAGAAAAATTCTGTGTGTATCATGGATTTTGAGTCAGTCAACTAGCTAGATCAGTTGTTCCCTATTTTGTTTGGTAGTTCTTCATTCAGCATCCATTCAGGGGTTAAAAGTTATTCATGAGGGTAGCATTGAGAAATCTGAACATTATGTCAAAATAATTACACTAGAAATAGTCATTGTCAAGTGGTTAACAATTCTCAAAATATAAATATCAAATTGGAGTGTGGATATGAACTTTTATGAGTAGGAAATAAAAGGAAATTACATTTGAGACTCGATTCGATTCTAAGAGAAACCTGACACATTTTATCTTTGTTGAATGATGATTTTTAAAACAGCTTGAAGTTTAATCGGGTTAAACTAATGTTGTCCAAATCTAAATGCACGTTTTGAGCATTGTAATTTTGTAGTTTTAAATAAGAGCAGTTTGATACTACATGATGTGCAAGTTGGGATTCTGTTAAAATTAGTTGGATTTCTCTTGCTCTTATGAACAGTGTGATCTAGTAATTATTAGAAAAAATAAAGAAATTTTTCTTCTACATACGAACTGTACCAGTATGGCATTCTTTTTAAGTTTACCATTTAATATAACTCACCAACAGGGAGAGATTGTAATGTGCTCTGCTGGATGAAGAGGGTTTAGTCTTAGTAAATTGGATTTGATACATTTATCCATGAACTAGCAATTTGATTCTTGAAGTATGTATGCATTCTTAAATTTTGTGTTCTAACAGGGGCATATAGCCAAAATTGGAAAGTGCTTTCTGTGAGTGACCGAGTGAGTTCTATTCTCATTTGAAACCTCAATTTTTGTTGGCTAATCTTCATACTATATTTACTTTTGGGGTTGATTAGACTTGAGTTTGTAATAAATTAAAATTTTGATTCTATTTATGTTTATCCACCTGCTATTTAAAATTGTTTCATTTACTTCAGGACATTCTTAAGGAGAGACAAAAGCAAGAAATGACCCTGGTTAAGGAGATCCAAATGGTATTATTCTTGTGACATGCAGCTTCAAGATTTGCCTTAACTGAGGCCAGCATAAGGTTTTCATACCCTTTTTATCAATTGGTGTTTTTTTCCTTCTTTCTCCAGAACCTTAACTCATAATGAATTTGGTGTTTCAGGAACCCAATTATTAGCTCTTCCCAAAAGAAAAAAAGAAAAAAAAATACTTCGTTATCTGATTGCTGAACTTGCTTACATGTTTAAAATAATAATGAACTGCAGCACTTATTAAACACTAAAAGAGTGTTTGATTTATTAAAATTATTAGGTGGATTAATAAGACTAGTAAATATCAAAAACAATGAATTAGCATGAGAATTGTCTCAATTTCTTAATTAGTTCAAGGGATATATACCCTTAAGTTGTGATCCAACAGGCTTTTTAAGTTGTGATCCAACGGGTTCTTTGTTTTTAATTAATGGGCTTAGAAAGAAATCAATTCGTTTAAGTGCAATTAATGTGTAAATTTTTTTTATTTTTAATAAAATTTTAAAGTGCATGAAGTATTATTATTCAATGTGGTTTTACCCGAAGGCCCACTGGATTGAGTACAAGAAATTATAAATTTAGGACTTGAATGAATCGTTTTACATATTTCAAGCGTTGTATTAATAAAAAAATAAATTTAATTCTGGATTGAAAGTTTACCAATTTTTCAGGCCTCAATTGATAAAATTCTATAAACGTTCTTTGTGTAACTATCTATATCTAAACAATTTACTTTTAAATTATTACTTATTTTTTTGTGTTTTACAAAATTTATTTCATGAGATAATCACACGAATTGTTATATTATTATTCAATGTAGTTTTACCCGAAGACCCACTAAATTGAGCCAACATAATTCAAATAATGAGATACCCGAGAAGGCCAAGGCACACTGGACTGAGCCTACAGAATTCATATAATGATGTCTAAGTATTGAATGCCCAAATTAAGTATAATCCACAATTTTGTTTGATGAAAAAGAAGGCAAATTCTCTATTTGTATCCTAGACACACTATTATTTGTTCTCTTGTGTGTTGGAGTGTATAAGGCATTCAAGGATATTAAGTTATTAAATAATTAAATTAATCCTTTTAAATTAAATAAATTCTCAATTTGTTAAATAATAGCCTCTATTATTTGAAATAGAGTTTAAGTAGATTCTCTACATTTATTGATGAAAAAGATAAATATTTTTTTTAAAATATAAAGTTTATCTAGATTCTCTTAAAAAGATAATTAGATAATTGTATTTTTTTATATATATCACATGGCACTTTTGCTAGATAATATGACATTACCCGATGCAGTTATAGCAGAATAATTTTAAGAATTAACATAACATAATAAAAATCAAAATTAGCACTAATCATGAGAATAAATTAGACATTAATTATGATGTACATGTAATTCTACATATTTGAAAAGAAAATACAATGGATTAACTATTTATGGCAAATCTGATTAGAATGTTATAACTTTATTTATATAAACCTTTTATTTTTTAAGTATAAAATACATACTCTTAACTTTCTTTAAAAAATATATATACTCTCTGTCCAATAAATATTGTTATATTTAGTGTTTGCATTGAGATTAAGAAATATTATATTAATTTAATGTGTAGTAAGTTAAGAGATAATATTTTAATATATAGTATGTAGTTGCATTAATATTGTGTGTGAATCTCATAGAGAAGTATTATTATGTGTGGGTCCCATCTACCACAAAAAAATGTAACGATAATTGTGAATGTTCTAATTATTATAATGTAATATTATTCGCGGAACGAATGGAATAATATTTTTAATCGACAAACATTAATACCCTTTGTATTTTAATCGGCACTTTCAATAAAAATAAACGATACCCTAAATAATGGTTAGAAAAGGTTGGAGGTGATGATTAGAATACTTACGGCTAGATTGGTATGACTGACTGGAATAACAGTGGAATGGAATGAACTCATGAATGGAATGATAATGAGAATTGAATGATTAAAAATTATTTTTATCATGATTGGTATGGTTCAGGAATAACTCAAGTAATAGAATTTGTATATTTTAATTAATTTCAATCTTATTAATAATATTTTTATAATATTACATTTAAAATTTTAGTTAAGATTTTATATATTTTAATAATTATAGAAAAATATTAAATTAAAAATAAAATAAAATATTAATATTTTTAAAATATAATAAAATTTAAAATCAAATAAAAAAATTTATATATATTAAAAAAATATTAGACTGTGTATAAAATATATATATTTATATTTATATTACATGTATATATTCAATTTAATTAATAATATAAAAATTTTATATATAATTTACTAATTTTAAATATTAAAATAATTATATACATCTATATTTTAAATTTTATGAATTAAATTTAATTTTATATGTTTTTACTGAGTTGAGTATATAAAATTTTTTTATTTTTTTATTTTAGATTTTAAATGATTTAATATTTTATTTTTTATTAAATAATTTAATACAAATATTTTTAATAAATATTACATGTTAAGTAGAAAAATAATAACATATTTATAATTTTTATAATTATATAAATAGATGTTGTATAAATATATATATATGAGATGGGGGAATAGGGAATGGAATGGGCAATACCATGGGGGGTGGGAGGAATGTCCATTCCCACATATAAGGCAATGCCCATTCCATTGGAATTGGTATTCACATTCATAAAAGAAAGGAATAGGAATGAGATTAGGAATTACATTACGATTCCATTCTCATCTCATTCCATCATATCAATCATGTCATTAGTTCTTGAATGATGCATAGATAGAAGTGTCAATAAAAATAAACGACACCCTAATTAATGGTTGGAAAAGGTTGGAGGTGATGATTAGTGTAGGCAATGAAATTTTATTGCCTAATAAAATAAATGCAAAGGAAAATATATTAAATATTAATTAAATATTTATTTATTAAGGAATTTAAATAAATTAATTCTTGAAATAAATAAATAAATAATTGATAATTAATATAATTATTTGAGCCCAAATCCAAGTCAAGTGGGCTCAATTCAAGTCAAGTGGGCTCAATCCAAGTCAAATGGGCCTGATTCAAGCCAGACAAGCCCAGCAAATCAAATCCAGTAGGTCTAATTAAATCAATAGGCCCGTGTCCAGTCCAGCAGGCTTAATTAAATGAGAAAAGCCCAGCATATCTTTTCAGAGAGAAAATATCTCACAAGTGGTTATTTTCTCTACCTATAAATAAGGACCTTCAGTCCTCATTCCATTCACTCTGAAAATCCTGAAGACCTGAAGAACTCTGAAGATTCAAGTGAAAATCAAGTTCGATCAAGATCCGGTCAAGTGAAGTTCAAGTCAAGATCAAGAACAAGTTCAAGTTCAAGATCAAGATCAAGTCGAAGAACACTCAAGATCTTCAAATCAAGTTCAAGTCATCTTTAAGTCAAGAACAGCCTCCGATCAAAGACCAAGGTGCTAAGCCTCTTTGATCCGGCGTTCTTCATATCAAATTCATCCATCTGTCTCCGTGAAGTCAACGTTCTACCAAATTGAGTGTCGTACTTCACAACAAATCTTCAAGTCAATGTTTGATCCGAACAAAGGCTCGACGCCTCCGGATAAACGTTTTAAAGCATCAAGTCAACCCTGAGCTCCGACAAGCTTCATCCGAAGATCCGACTCCGAAAGTGGAAAAAGTCAAGAAGTCAACTCAAGAGAGGAATCAGAGGATAGTTAGAGACTGTCTACTTATATTCTCAACTTCAATCCACGTCGGATTATCTTTGTAATTTCTTTTGTGTTTATTATTTAATAAATACAAAATTTATTGTTACAAATTTTGGCACACCCGGTGGGACAGTTTCTACCTCTCATCTCCTCTTCGAGCAAAGTAAAATGGTTCCGCTAAGAGTCAAAGTCAACAGATCAGCTTCTGTCTTCAAGTCTTCAGAATTACAAGTTGAAGACGTTAATGTGACAACTAGAAGTATGTCAAGGAAAGCGCGGTCTGAAGCCTCTTCGGAGACATATTCTTTAGTGGGAGTTATCCCCAAAGGAATACCTTATGATGCTAAAGACGAGGAGGACAACCTTGTTGGCTCAACTCATCTATCTGAAGAAAGTCCATCATCAGATTCATCCATAGCCTCGACAATGGCAATAAACACTTCGTCTGTCGAAGAACAGTTGGCAAGCTTAACTGAATCCGTTGCTGCACTTGCCAAACAGAACCAAGAACAAAGTACTTTGATTTTCAAACTGATGGACAAAATGGCTGGTGCTGAAACTAGCCATGCAAACGAAAAGCAAGAAGAAGATGCTGAAAATGAAGTAAATAACTCCGCGAAACACCAGTCGACGGGTAAGAAGGTGATTGAAGAAGAATTGAACGTTTCCCATGATGGAATGATTCCTATCAGCCAGCTAAAAAGTATTATACTTGGGACAATGAAGGACCAATTTGAAGAAAGCTCCAAACCTTCATTCATGTATGCTAAACCTTTTACTAGAAGGATTGACAACTTAAAGATGCCACCGAACTATCAACCCCCCAAGTTCCAACAGTTTGATGGAAAAGGTAATCCAAGGCAACATATAGCACATTTCATTGAAACATGCAATAATGCTGGAACTGACGGAGATCATATGGTGAGACAATTTGTTCGTTCTCTAAAGGGAAATGCTTTTGAATGGTACACCGACCTGGAGGCTGATTCTATAGACAGTTGGGATCAGATGGAATATCAATTCCTTAATCGCTTCTATAGCACTAGGAGAACGGTTAGCATGATAGAGTTGACTAACACTCGTCAGTTAAAAGAAGAGCCAGTGATTGAGTACATTAATCGATGGAGAAATTTGAGCCTAAATTGTAAAGATCGATTGTCTGAAGTTTCTGGCATTGAGATAAATTTGAGCCTAAATTGTAAAGATCGATTGTCTGAAGTTTCTGGCATTGAGATGTGCACAGCAGGAATGCAATGGAGCCTTCGTTACATACTTCAAGGGATTAAGCCTAAAACCTTTGAAGATTTAGCCACAAGAGCTCATGACATGGAGCTAAGCATGGGGATAAGTGGAGTGGTTGAACCACCAATTCCCGGATCCTACAAGTATAAAGAAAAGCAAGAGGCCAGGAAAGGGGGCAAACCCTACAACAAATCTTCTGAAAATGAGTCTATGGCGACAAATGCACCAACTGTCAAGTTTCGAAGGAATGAGAACGAAAAGGATGATAAAGTGAGGAGTGATCCCCAAGAAAGGGGGCAAAGAAGATTGACCTTGAAAGAGATGCAAGAAATAAAGTACCCATTCCTTGATTCAGATGTCCCAGGCATATTTGATGATCTGTTCAAAGATAAACTTATCGAGCTTCCTGAAATGAAGCGACCAGAAGAGGCGGGACAAACTGACAATCCAAAATATTGCAAGTATCATAGACTGGTGGGTCATTCTATTAAAGATTGCTTTGTCTTTAAAGACAAAGTTATGCGATTGGTTGAGCAATGGAAGATCTTTCTAGATGAAGATGCAACTGCAAACTCTATTTCTGCAGGCAGTGATTCTTCATGTCATATGGCAAGCGAAGCTCAGCTACTTAAGGGTGAATCTGGGAATGAAAGTGAGACCCATGTTATAAAAATAACCTTCACAGAGGAAGACTTACTGCTCGATTCACAATCTCATAACCGACCTTTATTCGTAACTGGTTATACTCAAGAGCAAAGGTTAATCGAATATTGATTGATGGAGGTTCAGCTGTCAATATCTTGCCCCTATCCACGCTTAAGAAGTTAGGAATTCCTACCAACGAGCTCGGCAGTAGTCGATTGACAATTCATGGGTTCAATCAAGAAGGCCAGAGAACACTTGGTACAATGGTCTTGGACTTAATGATAGATGAGATGGTCTCAACAGTTCTGTTTCATGTCATTGATGCTAAAACATCATATAACATGCTCTTGGGGCGCCCATGGTTGCACGAAAATGGAATGATTCCTTCTACGCTACATCAATGCTTCAAATACTGCGATGGATGAAACATAAAAAAGGTGCTTGGCGATGAAAGGCCAGTCACAGAAGCTGAGTCATATTTTGCAGATGCTAGATATTTTCTGAAGAGTAGCAAGGCTGTCAAGCCAGAAGGAAGTTCATCGCAAGAGAAAGGTGACGATAAACAAGAAAGAGATAATGCAGATGATGTTTCATCCACAAAGTCTATTGAAAGTAAACAGTTGATCAAGACTGTAGAAGGGTTGACACTACCTCTAACTAAGGTTGACACTAAGAAGCCATCTCCTCCTCCACTCAAAGGGTTCACTCGCCCAATTCAAGGAGCTAAAACTGAGCATGGAGATGTATTCGAGGCGGCAGTTTCCAAATCATATAGCCCACAAGCTTACAAACTTCTTGTGAAAGCTGGTTATAACCCTCAAAAAAAGCTATGATGAATGAATAGTCTCATAAGACTCCTAGTGAATTTAATACCACTCAAGAGACATTGAAGAGTAATGGTCGCACTTCCAAGTATACTAGGACAGGGTTGGGATATGTTCCACAGAAACCTGTTCGCATTGCGATCAAAAGGGCAAACACGAACTACATCACTGAAGATGAAATTCTTTCTGAGGAAGAAGAGTCTCATGAAGAGGATAGAAAGGCAGAAAGAATCTCAGCATTCAAAAGACTCAAACCAGTTGGGGCTAAAAGGACTTCTAAGTTCCCAAGGTTCCCAAAAATACGTAGTGGGATCCCATCTCGCATGAAAAGACGACATTTCCTGACTATATCATGTGACACGGTGTTGAAAGCTAAGAAGCGGACAATAATCTTCACCCAAAGTGAAGAAGATGATCGAGAAAGTGTAGGCTCATCAGATATTGTTCATTCTGTTATCATGCAAGCAAATCTACACAATGCAGAAAGAGATCTACGAGGCAAGATTGTCGAAATGAGGAGAGATGGTTATGTAGTGGAAAGTATTGTTAAAGTCGGAGAAAATAAACAAGTTAGGTCTAATCCACGTTTTCAAAGGCAAGAATTCCTGGAAGGAGTTACCGAGGTAAATCATGTTATTATACGAGAGGAGACCTCAGCTGAAGAGGAAGATGCTGATGATGCTCCCCCAGAATTTGAAGAGGGTGTCAAAGCTACTGTTTACCAATTAAAAGAGATTAACTTGGGTGATGCTAATGACCCACGTCCAACCTACATAAGTGCTTTGTTGACACCCGATGAAGAAAAGGGTTATATTGAGCTTCTTCAAGAATTTAGAGATGTGTTCGCTTGGTCATTCAAGGAGATGCCCGGATTAAATCCAAAAGTAGCAGTTCATCATCTAGCAGTAAAGGAAGGAGTCAAGCCAGTTAAGCAGATGCAGCGTCGATTTCGACCAGAGCTGGTTCTATTGATTGAAGCTGAGGTTAATAAGCTCCTTGAAACGGGAAAGATACGAGAAGTCAGGTATCCCACTTGGCTCTCTAACATTGTGCCATTAAGGAAGACAAATGGGCAGCTTAGAGTGTGTGTTGACTTCCGTGACTTGAACTTGGCATGCCCAAAAGATGATTTTCCACTACCAATCACAGAACTTATGATTGATGCAACGACCGGGCATGAAGTGCTTTCATTTATGGATGGATCATCTGGTTACAATCAAATTAGCCTAGCCCCGGAAGATCAAGAGAAAATAGCCTTCCGCACTCCTAAAGGATTATACTGCTATAATGTTATATCGTTTGGCTTGAGGAATGCTGGCGCTACGTATCAACGAGCTATGCAAAGGATATTCAACGACATGCTTCATAAGAATGTCGAATGTTATGTGGATGACATTGTAGTGAAATCAAAGAAGAAAAAGGACCATCTTAAGGATCTAAGGCAGATATTTGAGCGTCTCAGAAAATTCCAACTCAAGATGAACCCGCTTAAGTGCGCATTCGGAGTCTCTTCTGGTAAGTTCCTTGGATTCATTGTCCGACATCGTGGCATTGAGATTGACAAAGCAAAGATTGATGCGATAATGAAGATGCAGGTGTCCCGAAACATACATGAGCTCAAGAGTTTGCAAGGTAAGCTGGCGTACTTAAGAAGATTCATAGCAAATTTGGCCGGCCGATGCCAACCATTTAGCCATCTTATGAAAAGGCAGCCCATTTGAATGGGATGAAGCTTTCACTAATGCATTTAACAACATTAAAGCATATTTGATGAAGCCGCCAGTGTTGGTTGCTCCAATAGCCGGACGTCCATTAATTCTCTACATATCTGCTCAAGAAAAATCAGTTGGAGCTTTGCTTGCACAAAATAATGATGAAGGAAAGGAGTGTGCGTTGTACTATTTGAGTAGAACAATGACTCCAAATGAGTTAAAGTACTCACCAATTGAGAAGCTCTGTCTTGCTCTCATATTTGCGATTCAGAAGTTAAGGCATTACTTTCAAGCTCATACTGTTTACTTGGTCTCGAAGGCCAACCCATTAAAGTTCGTAATGTCAAAGTCAGTGCTCTCTGATAGGCTCGCAAGGTGGTATCTCCAATTACAGCAATTTTAAATTATCTACGTCCCTCAAAAAGCGGTAAAAGGGCAAGTGCTGGCAGATTTCTTGGCTGATCATCCCATGCCTGCCGAATGGGAATTGTCTGATGATTTTCCCGATGAAGATATATTGGCTATTGAAATCACTCCTCCTTGGAAGATGTATTTCGATGGAGCTGCTCACAGAGAAGGAGCTGGCGCAGGAGTAGTATTTGTAACCTCAGATGGAGGAGTTCTGCCATATTCATTCAGTCTAACTGAAAATTGCTCTAACAATGTAGCTGAATATCAAGCTCTTATACTTGGTTTGGAGATGGCAGTGGATGTAAAGCAGCGACACCTTAAGGTATATGGAGATTCGTTGTTGATAATCAACCAGCTGCTTGGCTTATATAAAGTTAAGAAAGCTGAACTACTTCCGTATTATAACTATGCTCAGAGGCTTATGAATTGGCTTGGAGACGTAGAGATTGAACATTTACCAAGGAGCAAGAACAAGCAAGCCGATGCTTTGGCAAAGCTAACATCAACCATAGCAATGCCCGAAGCACTTTCTCAAGTACCGATCTGCAAAAGTTGGGTGGTACCTCCCTTCTTCGAAGATGAAGATGGTGAAGAAGTTGAGTATTGCGCCATAGAGGTTTTTGATATTGAGAAAGAAGACTGGCGTCAACCGTTCGTGGATTACTTGAAGAATGATAAGTTTCACAATGATCCACACCTAAAGGTTGATGTCCGACGTAGAGCACCACGATTCTTCTATTACAAAGATACACTTTATAGAAGATCGTTTGATGGTATTCTCTTAAGATGCTTAAATGATGAAGAAGCTCTTCAAGCTATGGAGGAAGCTCATTCTGAAATATGTGGTGCCCATCAGTCTGGACCCAAGTTACATTTCAGAATCAAGAGGATGGGATATTACTGGCCTTCTATGGTAAAGGATTGCATAGATTATGCACAAAGATGTCAGCCATGCCAGTTTCATGCAAATCTCATTCATCAGCCTCCCGAACTATTACATCCAACAGTTTCTTCGTGGCCATTTGATGCATAGGGCTTAGATGTGGTGGGGCCATTAACGAAGTCTTCCGGAGGCCATCTTTATATTCTGGCTGCCACTGATTACTTTTCCAAGTGGGCGGAAGTTGTACCCTTGAGAGAAGTGAAGAAAGAAAATGTGGCTGATTTCATCCGCATCAACATCATATATAGATATGGAGTGCCTCGATACATTATCACAGACAATGAGAGGCCATTCAGTAACTCTTTGATTGATAAGCTTTGTGAGAAGTTTGACTTCAAGCAAAGAAAATCTTCTATGTATAATGCAGCAGCTAATGGGCTTGCCGAAGCCTTCAACAAAACACTGTGTAATCTGTTGAAGAATGTGGTCTCCAAGTCAAAACGAGACTGGCATGGAAGGATTCATGAAGCTTTATGGGCGTATCGAACTACTTATAGAACGCCTACTCAAGCTACTCCGTACTCTCTTGTATATGGGGTTGAAGCTGTGGTGCCCCTTGAAAAGCAAATACCATCTTTGAGAATAGCCATACAAGAAGGTTTAACTGAAGAAGAGAACGCACAACTGCGTCTCGAAGAATTAGAGGCACTTTATGAGAAGAGGTTAGAAGCACAACAAAGACTTGAGTACTATCAAGCTCGCCTATCCAGAATGTTTAACAAGAAAGTAAAGATACGTTCTTTTCAAGTCGGAGACTTAGTCCTTGATGTAAGAAGGCCTATTGTCATCACTCACCGAGTTGGAAATAAATTCTTGCCCAAGTGGGATGGCCCACATGTTGTGAAAGAAGTGTATACAAATGGTGCATACAAGTTGATATCTGAAGATGGTGTAGGAATCGGCCCCATAAATGGCAAATTCCTGAAACGCTACTATGCGTAATCCAGTTAAATCCAAGGAACGCTCCTTGACGCACGAGCCTAAACTGCATGTTACTCCTGGTCCACATGAGTATAAACTGTGTACGACAAACTCCTGGTCCGCATGAGTATAAACTATGCACGACACCCACCAAAGGTAATTATATGTGGTTAAACTATTGATTCACCCCACTCAGATATTTTAAGTGATTAAAGCATTAAATATCCTACTTTGTCTTAAGTGGTTAAAGAATAGTCACTCCTGGCCCGCATGAGTATAAACTGTGCACGGCACCCCCCCATCCAAATCAAATCATGTCCCTTTGAACTACGTAATGACTTGATCCTCTGCGAAGAGGTACATAGGCAGCTTAGCACTTTGCTAAGTTCAGTCATGTCTTTGGTCTATTCACATCAAGCTTGTGGGGTGAGCAATAAATTGGAGCATGAAGGCAGCAAATAAATATGAAAGACAAGAAAACAAATTAATGATGTAACATAAAGGAGAAGAAGAAGAGAATGGACTTTATTGATAATATCATTAGATGTTCAAAAACATAAAAGAGGAAAGCAAATAAATAACTAAGGGAGCAAACTAAAAGAAAATCAGTCCTATGCTAAACAAGAAAGTTGTCAGAGAGTATGCTTTGTAAAACGGACTTCAGAGCTGCTTTTTCATCTTCAGATGATGACTCTTTCAAGACGGTTGCATTGTCAAGCATAAGGATCTCCTCTTCTATGAGTTCAACTTCCTTCTTAGCACGACAGAGAGTTTGTTGGAGACGATTAGCTGCTTCAGACAAAGTTTTCTCTCCCTTCTGCAGATTAGTCATCTCTTTGCCTATCGACTCCAACTCTTCCCAAGTAGTCTTTAGTTTTTTTATCTCTGTCATGTGAGTGTCTCTACAATTCTGAAGGCGACCCTTGACGTTGGTCAAGCATTTTGCATGATTTCCCGTGGATGCCGCTTCATCAGACTTCAATTTTGCCGCAGTATAAGTATCGGCCTTATCAAATAGAGGTTCTAGGGCTACCTCTAAAGGAGAACAGTCGATTCTAAGAGCCTTCACTTCCTTTATCAAGGAAAATATTTCTTGTCTCAGAGTTGATAAAAACTCAAGAGGAGTCCGTTTGAGTTTTCTTCTTATTTTACTCCATGCACTCTGAGCAAATTTCCCTTTGAGATCACGAGTAATCTTCTTAGATATAAATTCTGAGATCATGGGACATGCCTTTGAATAATTCACCCCTGTGGTCGATGCATCACTTTCAGTAGAATCATCACTCTCATCAGAATCGTCATCGCTACCAGAATTTGAAGAGATGCCCAAGATCTGATAAGAGGAGAAATATACTAGTATAAAAATGAGGGTATATAATGAAAATAAGATAAGGAAAAGGGGGAAACCTCGTTTGCCAAATCTTTTGAAGTAACAGCAGTAATTAATTCATTTCTTTCAGCAGCCTTAGAGCCAGAAATTTTCAGTGCAACCTTCAATAATAAAAGAAAGCTTTGTAAGAAAATGAAAGAGAAAAAGAAAAGAGGAGAGAGAATGGAAGAAACCTCATTATCTTGTTTTTCAGTGTGAACAACAGGTTTCTTTCTCTTCCAATGGCGTTCAGTAGAGACGCTACGACTTTCTGTAGAATGAGGGGAACTTTTCTTCCTTTTATGCACTGTAGGTTGTAAAACTTCATCATACACCGGAGAAATATCCTGAACTTTTTGATTATCATCATCAAGGTCATTAATGATGTCCACTTCTTCCTCCAGAGGCTCAGAAACTAGGGTAGTCAAAGCCTTGATATGATCAGATAAGTAAGTTCCGTGGACTTGCTTCCACCACTCCTTATATTCAGTAGTGGAGTAGTTTTTAGGAGTTGGGGTTGCACATGGAAAGTAAGATTCGGAGGTAGAGTTATACGAAGTGCAATGTCTCCAATGGTTGAATCCTTCTTCTAAAGATGCTTTCCGAAGGTTGGTTCTAAGCATCTTATGAACATCTTGTAGGAAGCCAAATTGACGAGCAAACCTGTGAGGGGAATAGGGCTCCATCACAAAATGACTACCCTGCCGCAAAGTGAGATAGCTAGTACGTATAGCCACCAGATGAGCCCAATTATCCCATTTCTTATTTCCATCATCCGTGTAGTGGATCGCTTTGTCTTTTGAAAAAATATTGCAAGTCCATAAGGCATTATCAGCTGTGTGGATTCGTTTGCGAGCATCTTCAGCATCGAAGTATCTTGCTCCCTGCTCTCCAGAGTATGTCACTATTCGAGGATATGCTATCTTACTTCCAACCGGAAAATGAGTTTTGAAGTAGTGAGCCAGCCAAGCATGAACGAAATAAACCGGAAAGGTTGATTTAATTTCAGATAAACTCGATGAGTTTGAAATCGTATTCAAGCCAGGGTAAATGTTTGCCAAAACTGGAATAGCAAGACTCACTTTTTTTCCTACAGCCATTAAGCTTGCCACTTTAAAGGTACTTGGTCGTATCAAGCCTACCTCGCCACCCGGAAGTGCAAACGCACAAAGCCAGCAAGCTAAGTAAGCGGCTAGATAGGTCTCTTCTTGATCAGTTTGAGAAATGCCCAACTTTTTAAATTAATCTATCTCAGCAGACGTCCATGGTTGGTGACTCGAAATAACGCCTGTCGGGTTATAAGTTTTTTTTGGCCGAGAAGCCGTCTTTCTTTCAACACGTGTAGGAGGTTCAAGGTATGTTATAGCCTTCTTAGACCAAAAATCTACCCACTGGTCAATGATTATATTTCTTCTGTTAGCACCCTTGCAAAGTACGTGATAGGCGCCAAGTAAAGATCTACAGCTGCGCGGGATATGTAAACCATCCTTCGTGAAAAGCAATTCTTCTGCACAGGGCACAATTTCATCATACACATAACCCGCTATGGGTAGTCCCATTAAGTTGTATAAGTCCCATAAAGAAAGTGGCATCTCTCCGAATTTGGTAAGTAAAGTGTTGGTGGAAGAACACCAAGCTTCACAGAAGGCCTTCATGATTTTACAACTGCAATCATAGGTAAAGAGGGATGCAAAGACAGAATCATAAAGCTTTGTATTTCGAAGAATGGATCCGCATCGGCTTAAAATATCTTCAGTCCATTCCCAGTAACCCTTGATGTAGTGGAAGTCTCCAAGAAACTTGATGGGTTCCCCCCAGGATGCTTTTCCTTTTGCAATGCGGCGTCCCAAAGAGGGTAAAGGTGCTGAATTGATTTCTGGCTCAATGTCAGCTGCCTTCAAGGTCCAACTTATGTTATTTTTACTTGAAGAAGATTCATGAGACCAACATGCCAAGAAAAATTCATTCTTGCTTCTTGGAGGGACATAAGCACAGTTCCCTAGCAAAGATTGCCCGGGTAAAAGACGAGTTCCTTGTGGCAAAGGTTGATGTGCATCTTCAAGAATAACTAAGTAGCTTGCGACGGACTTTCCCGTTACAGTTTTGAAGAAAACCATGCTGAGAAGTGGATAGGCTGCAAAACAAATGAACGATTAATTAAAAGACCCAAAATAAATTCATGGGGGCAATTAATTAATTATTTAAGGTCATAATTGTAAAACATTGTAGCCTTAAACATTGGAGCCAAGTCAATAAAATTAATTAACACATATGCTTAGTTAATTTAAACTTGGCCACACGGTTGGAGGCCATGTTTATGGACACAAATCAACTAATGGGCCAATTACAACAAGACTCAAGCTGCTGCAGAAGAATAAGGAAAGGTTGAATCAATATTGAAGCCCAAATCAACATAGAATTAAAGAAGCCCAAGTATGAAGCCCAAATCAAGGCAAAATTGGGCTTGGGCCATGTGAGAGTCAAAATTGACTTGAAAGTCAAAATTGAGGGCTTGGTGGTAAGAGATTGATATTATCTATACAGAAAATGTTGAGAGTCGCAGCTTTCTTCTCAAAGTTCAATCTGCTGTTCATAAACCTCTATCACCGTGCGCGACTCGCCGCTAATCCGATGTCGAAAATCCTCACCACTGCCAGTGCTCGGGTCTCGTCATCCCTCGATTTCCGCACACACCTCAGCCATCGCCACGACACGGCCGCTGTGCAGCCAACCTGCGCCGTTCGCCCTCTCTGCGGTTGCCAGTCGTCTTGCCACCGCAGTGAATCACCACGCGACTGGTTGCATCATCATCTGCCGCACCAGCGCCCGGGTCTTGTCGCCCATCGACTCAGCACACTATCGGATTGAATTAGATCTACCGACTGCCCACCGTTCAGCCCTTCCACCGGAGAAGCCAAGATCGCCCTTCGTCGACTCATCACCGCGTAGCCATCTCCGCCCGCCACGCATCAGTCGCCAGCCGGAGAAGCCACCTCATTACCGCCCCATTGCTGAAGATCGTCCCGCCGGAAGTTGCGAGTCCAGCCGCTGCTTACCACAATTGTTCGTCATAACACTGAGTCGCATGATCGGATCTCTTTTTATATATTCGCCACAAACGTCATCGGAGGTGTGAGCCCAACAAGCAACCACCATGGGTGGTCCGCCGTTGACCGCTCTCCACCTCACGGTGCGAGCCCGACAAGCAACCACCATGGGTGGTCCGCCGTCGACTGCTCTCCACCTCGATGATGTTGGTCCAACTTCAACCTTGGGGTATGAAACAGCGTCTTCTTCTATATACGGGTACGGGTCTGTAACTATCGCCGCATCCATCATCAATTGAAACACCACTGTTGGGGATTCGAGGAGGGGGGAACCAACTTCGTTCGAGGGAATCTTGAAGGGAGCCGATGTAGATAGCAAAAACAGCAAGAAGCAAGGAAACAAATATGTGCAGAAATAAAGAAACAAGAAAAGAAACAAATGCATGCAGAAAGGAATAAAGAAATTACTGGAGGAGTAAACAAGAGCTAGAAAAAAAGTACTTACAGTATCACAAACTCTGCAGCTTCCAACGAGTAAATCAGGTGCTATAAAAAAAAGGAGAAAAGGGATTAGGGGAAGAAGCTGAGATGATGAACTCGCTCTGGTAAATTATGACGTAGTCAATTGTAATGTGAGAATCAAAGGGGCAGGACCTCTCCTTATATAGGGATTGGAAAATTGGGGATAAGTACGTGAAGATTACTCGAATATTTCTTTGGATTCGTTTTGGTGTAATTTGAGATTATCATGTTATATTTGTTGAGGATCCAGTATATTTCTTGTTCTCCAAGTATGAGGAAGAACGTACATGCTTATCATTTATTGGGCCAGAATAAAAAAAATAAGTTGGAAAAGACCCAGAGAAGGATTTGAGGAAAGAAGTTGATGGAGGCCCAAACTAAAGGGGAAAGAGGGCCCAGATGTGAAATGTTGCAATTTGTCCACCTCAATGATAAATTTCAGTGAACAAAATGCAAGGGGGCATTTGTAGGCAATAAAATTTTATTGCCTAATAAAATAAATGCAAAGGAAAATATATTAAATATTAATTAAATATTTATTTATTAAGGAATTTAAATAAATTAATTCTTGAAATAAATAAATAAATAATTGATAATTAATATAATTATTTGAGCCCAAATCCAAGTCAAGTGGGCTCAATTCAAGTCAAGTGGGCTCAATCCAAGTCAAGTGGGCCTGATTCAAGTCAGACAAGCCCAGCAAATCAAATCCAGTAGGTCTAATTAAATCAATAGGCCCGTGTCCAGTCCAGCAGGCTTAATTAAAGGAGAAAAGCCCAGCATATCTTTTCAGAGAGAAAATGTCTCACAAGTGGTTATTTTCTCTACCTATAAATAAGGATCTTCAGTCCTCATTCCATTCACTCTGAAAATCCTGAAGACCTGAAGAACTCTGAAGATTCAAGTGAAAATTAAGTTCGATCAAGATCCGGTCAAGTGAAGTTCAAGTCAAGATCAAGAACAAGTTCAAGTTCAAGTTCAAGATCAAGTCGAAGAACACTCAAGATCTTCAAATCAAGTTCAAGTCATCTTTAAGTCAATAACAGCCTCCGATCAAAGACCAAGGTGCTAAGCCTCTTTGATCCGGCGTTCTTCATATCAAATTCATCCATCTGTCTCCGTGAAGTCAACGTTCTACCAAATTGAGTGTCGTACTTCACAACAAATCTTCAAGTCAACGTTTGATCCGAACAAAGGCTCGACGCCTCCGGATAAACGTTTTAAAGCATCAAGTCAACCCCGAGCTCGGACAAGCTTCATCCGAAGATTCGGCTCCGAAAGTGGAAAAAGTCAAGAAGTCAACTCAAGAGAGGAATCAGAGGATAGTTAGAGACTGTCTACTTATATTCTCAACTTCAATCAACGTCGGATTATCTTTGTAATTTCTTTTGTGTTTACCAAAAATACTGATATCGTACTAAAAAATTTGGTATTGATTTTTTCATACCAATACCGATACTGAAATTTTGGTATACCAATTTTCGGCATACCAAAATTTTGGTAAAATTTAATTATATACTGATACCGTACCGATATTTATCCATACCGATTTTTCGATAAATACCGATTTATAACGAAAATTTGACATATCATTTCATACTGAAAAATCGGTTTGCCGAAAAAAATTAATTTTAATTAAAATAAAATATTCTAACATATTTTATATTACAATCAATGAACATTATAATTATTTAGATGGTATTTATATCAACTACTAATTTATTAAAAATATTTATATAAATTTATTTATTTATTTTTATATATTTTAATATTAAGTTTAATATATCTTTATTTATAAGTATTAGAATTTATTTTTACATTTAATAAAATATATTTATGAATAAATGTGATGCATAATTACACACATACTATAATTTAATAATAAAACTTATATTCCACTATAAGATAATATTATATTTATATAGAATTTTAAACTCAATACATAGATCATTTGTTCTTAAAATTATATATATATATATATATATATATATATATATATATATATGAACTTTAATAATAAGAAATTTACTAAAAAATATACTACAATATATAATTAAATTCTTAAAAAATAAATATAAAAATTTTCGGTATTTTCGGTACGGTATACTGATACCGAATACCGAAATTAGTTTCGATATACTGAAATACCAAAAATTTTAAAACACATTACCGATACCGTACCAAAATTTTCGGTACGACAACCATGTCGTACCGAAAATTTCTAAACACTTAAAATTCGGTTTTTTTTTATAAATTTCGATACAACAAACTCGGTATACCAAATTTTTGGTATTTTTTCTACCCCTAATTAGAATACTCATTCTTGAAGGGTGCATAAATAGAAGGTATTAAGTTGAGAGAAAAATTTATGAGACTTTAACATTAAAGTCTCAGAAAAAAATCAGTGGGGCACTTTAGGAAATGGAGGGATACAGTGGGCACTTTAGGATTTGGAGGGATAGTTAGTGGTGGATGTAGGAGTGGAGATGCAGAAGATAAGAGAAAATTAATTATGTTTGATGATCTTACTAATATTATAATAAATAGATATATTTCAAGATAAGGAGTCAAAGTTCATAGAGGTAAAATTGGATGGAGGAAATATAATCTACAAAACAGCTTACAAATAGATTATGTAGAATAAGATTTGAGTTTTAAAAATGAATGAATAAAGAAGAATTTTAATTAATATGAAATCCTTATTCTACAACTAATGTGAGTGAGAATATCATTATGACAATCATGCTAGTTTGACTCAAAAGTGCCTGCCTATGAATGTTTAATGTTCTCTAAATGGATTAGAATTAGAAACGATAAGTCATATTTTATTCGAATGGTTATTTGTTCATAATTTATGAATGCATTCGAGACGTCAATAGTTATGTCGTCAAAACTTGAATTTACTACTCTTTGTCCCAAAATACTTTGCACACTTGACGACTAGATTGATATGACTTGATGGAATTATGGAGAAATTGAATGAATTCAGGAATGAAATAAAAATGAGAAATGAATTATTAAAATATATTTTTATCATGATTGAGATCGTTCAAGAATAAATAAAATAATAGAAATTGTATTCCTTAAATAGTTCAATCTTAGTAATAATATTTTTATATAAAAATATTAAAATTAATTAAAATCTTAATGAAGATTTTATATATTTTAATAATTATAAAAAATATAAATAAAAAATAAAATAAAATTTTAATATTTATAAAATATAATAAAATTTAAAATACAAGTAAAAAAATTTATACATATTAAAAAATATTAAACTATGTATAAAAATTATTTATATTACATGTGTATATTCAATTTAAGAGTTACACTGTAGTGCACCCGGTGCACCGATGTACCTGGATAATCTGAAATGGTATATCAAAAACTTATTTAATCCTAACTATTAAATAAAATAAAATACTAAAATAATTATATACATTTATATTATAATTTTAAAATTTTAATTTAATTTAATTTTTTTTATTAAGATGAGTATATAAAAATATTGAATTTTTTATTTAAATTTTAAATGATTTTATATTTTATTTTTAATTAAATAATCTAATAACAATGTTTTTAATAAATATTACATTTAAGCAGGAAAATATTAACATATTTATAATTTTTGTAATTATATATTCCTCCGTCTCACTGGAAGGGTAGTTTTTGCTTTTGACACGTGGATTAAGGAGTATTATTATTTAATATGTAGTGGATAGTTTTATTAGTAGGGGTGTGGGTCTCATATTTTAATTGTATTAGTGGGGGTGTGTGTGTCTCGTGTATGTAAAAAAGAAAAGTGGACTCTTTGGGTAGAACGTCAAAAATGAAAAAAAGACTCTTTGGGTAGGACGGAGGGAGTATATAAATGTTATATATATATAAATAATGAATGGAATGGAAATGTCCATTCCTTAAAATAAGGAATTCACATTCCTTATGTAATCGGTATTACTATTAATAAATCATACCCATTGTTGGAATATGAATAAAATGAGAAATGATGATTCCATTCACATTCCAACATATCAATCATGCCTTTATAGTTTGGTCATTCTAAAATATTTGAATATTCTAAAAATAAAAACAATAAATAATATAAATAATCATATAATACTATAATATTACAAAAATAACAATTCATTTTTACACACAATGTAGTCAAACCAACTATCATACACTCTATTATATTCCATTGCCCAAAACACCCTTCTCTTTCCTATATCATTATTACAACAAAAAAAAGTTAAGGGGTAGGAGATATCAATAACTATGTCCTAAAAAAAATATATGATGCCATTGTGAAAGTAGAGGTAGATGACATAATAAAAGAAATAAAAAAAAAATCATGTTTGAAGCTACGAAGTTCTTTATAATGATGGTTTTTATTGGAGTATAAAATTTTAATAAAACTCTTATGATGTTAAAAAAAATCTTATTTAAAATAAATTTATTTTTTTTTTATTAAAATGTACTAATACTTTTCATACCTTAATAGATCTACTCATTTTCGAGTTCTTAAAAAAAATAATAATAAATAAAATTAACGTGTAGTTTTATTTGGAAAAACCGAGAAAGCAAAGATATCAAGAAAATGAAAAGGAAATGGTAGCCTGGGCCCAAACGTAGCCTAGCAAGACCCGGACGTATCTGCAGGAAATAAACTGGAATTCATAGAACGACGATACGTCCGGAAATTTGGTAGGTTCTCCTTCCGGCTGCTTTTTTTTGGGGTAGAATCCACACACACCAACACCTTCTACTGCGTGTGTGATACAGAGAGTCACATAAGCGACGAGTCGTCATCGGTCAGTAGCCTTGTGAACCCTAGATTCTTTGTTGCCCTTATACATCCTCAAATTTTCTATCTTTCCTTTTGATCTCTGTATATTTTATCTCTCATCTTTTGTGCAATTCTGGTTTCCTTTAATCTTTAATTTCTGAGTGTTTTGTTTTAAAAAAACCTAATATTTTAATGATGCGAGTGGATTGAATTTTAATGGCTGATTTTGGTCTAATTGAAATGGATCAGCTGATAATTTAAGAGAGTGCATGGCGCTGTTGAGTAGGAGTTTTCACCGATCAGAGTGATTTTATAAAAGTAGAGAGGATGGACCTGGTGGCCAGTTGCAAGGTAAACATGTTAGATTCCAGGTCTGCATGAATTTGTACTTCCCTCGTGAGGAATTGTATTTCTTTTCTATTTTTTATTTTCATGTTTCAATTATCAATTTGCCTGTTGTATTTGTTACTGTTAATGATCACACTGAAAGCTGTTAAGGGAAACTGTTTAGTCGGAGCACAAATTAGAATGTTCTCAGTTTGGATCGTGTTCGTTTGATGGCATATGCTATGTATTTGTGGAATCTACAATGAAGCATCAATGATGCGCTTTTAAGCATTCATGAATTGCATCCTGATTATTAGACTTAGCCTCCTTGAATAGAATTAGGAATGGTCCTTGCCATTTTCTCTAATCTGAAGGTTGGAATATTGGAGCCATTTAACGTTTTAGTATTCTGTTGATTTTCTCGGATTGCTTTATTCGTATGTTAACATTTTTCTCATTTCTTCGCCATCTCTTGTAACTTGTAAGGCTCGGAGTATGCGTGGTAGTGAGGATAAAGTTTTCAGCATTTTTCAGAAGGAGGATGCTGAATTTTAGTGGGTTCAAATTCAGCATTTTCAGTCTTAAATTTGCACGAGTGCATTAAAGAATACTAAGTTAAGAATAATCTTAAAAAAAAGAAATTAATTAAATTGCCGGAGAAGTAATGCTGATCAGTAAAATACTATGTTTAAGTCCATAATTATGGACCTTAGCCATTTGGGTTGTACCACTTGGGACTTTTAACCTCTTCTTGTTGTGCAAAAAGATAAAGTCAATTTTGGAAAAAAGTTTCTTAACTTGAAGAATGCCCTAACTACCCTTTGCCATCGTTCCATCTTTCAATTTCAATTTCAATATTTAAATTGAATTCTGAAAGAAGTGACCTCTCTTGAAGTACACTTGGAAGAAAATTAAATTTTGTGGCTTTTGGAGTTCTTTTGTTGATGGTGTGTTAAAATGATATCTGCTTATCTGCTGAATGCCTAAAAAAATGTCTAGAGGTCACTTTGTTAAAGTTCATGTTTGAGAAGTCAGATGGACCTTTTTTACGTAAGTGCTTGTAAGCATGCTTGTGTAATACAGGGTCTATTTCAAAACTTTTGAAAATTTTATTATGCTATGTGAGGGTTCTTTCAACTGTTATGCTTTCTGATGGGATTTGATGAAGTGAAAGTTTTTGCATATCAATTCCATGCATTTTCATTTTTTTATTAAAGAATCTTTACATATTTCCTAGTGGATGTTTGTGGAAACAAAATTGATATAATGATCTACAATTTATTTTTTTTACAATATCTCAAATAAGAATATAATTTTAATTGTGAGGAGTATATTGTTTTCATATGGTGTTTCACAATTTTCAACATTTAATTTCCGGTAAAAATATGGAATCTATTGTTTTGGTTGACACTTGACTGCTTGGACTAATTCATCTGATGGTCTAATACTATAGGCTGCATGTAGACTTGTGTATACAAAAGTTGGAGTAAAAAGTTTATGATGCCTGAACTATGAACAATTTGGACATTCTTTATCACGATGGCTGTTGCTTTTTCATTACCAGCAAAACAGTAGCTTTGATTTGAGCCTTGTATGATATCTTCAGCCTTTTTACTTTTGGACCAATAAAGAATGTCTTAATTTAGCATTGAAAAAATAACTGATTGCTTGAGGTGTTCCTGGATAGGCACTTAGGCATGTAGACTTGAGTTGAGCGCTGTATGCCAATTTCCACCTTTTACTTTTGCACCAATAAGGAATGTCTTCATTCTACAACTTTTATATAGTTACTAATTGCTTGAACTGTCCTGTATAGCCACCTAGGCAGCTTGCTTTCCAGATACCCTGTGTGTCTTGTTAGCGATACCATGTGGTAGTTATATTTGCAAATCTACAGAAGTAACTAAGACAGATTCTTATCTTTGACATGAGGAATCCACATATTGGAGTGTCAGTAAATAGGTTAAAAGGTACTTTACGAATGGTCTTACTTATAAACTTTAATATCCATTTTGAAGGGGAAATATTTTTCATCTCGTTTGTTTATGAACTTGAAAACCCAACATTCTTTGTCTTCTATGTACTTCTGCCAAGACATTCTCTTGGTTTATGATCTGTGTTGTCTTATTTTGTCTTGACAGGACAAATTAACATATTTTCGAATAAAGGAGCTTAAGGATATCCTCACACAACTAGGACTTTCAAAGCAGGGAAAGAAACAGGTTTACATGTCTAATGTAATGCTGATGTTTTTGAATATCAACAATATTGAGCCTATCATCCCCTCCTAGCTGCCGACTCTTTATTTTGCTGTCTTATTGGCTGGGTTTGGATGAGCTTAAGATATACAACTGCTGCTCTGCTCTACTACTAGGATCTTATCTGTTTGTATATTTATGCTGCTAGTGTGCATCTTATAACTTTAATTAATTGGCTATGTTTTGCATAGTCAGAACTATGCAACACTTTTACAGATACCATATCCAATTTACTTTTTCAGCTTTTAAAAATTTCAAATGAAAATAACATTGTATTTTCCTGCTTTCACTTGGCACAGGACCTTGTTGACCGAATACTGGCCATTCTCTCTGATGAGCAAGGTATTGGGCTATGACATCTTTGTTACCTTAGCTACCAATGAACATAACTTATATTTTTAGCAAGGATAGC
This sequence comes from Pogostemon cablin, assembly GCA_023678885.1. NCBI lineage: Eukaryota > Viridiplantae > Streptophyta > Magnoliopsida > Lamiales > Lamiaceae > Pogostemon > Pogostemon cablin. The sequence goes on from CM042983.1 coordinate 8,037,845, forward strand.
TGTTTATCGGAATTTAAGGGAATTAAATTTGTTCGGTTCCTATGAAAGTAATATACATTAAGGTCTTTCACGTGTTTAAATTGTATGATGAAATCATATAGATCCTTGATAAAAAAAGAAATGGAATTGAACTGAATAAAAGTTCTTGAGAAAGCTATGCTCTCTAAATGATTGCCTGCTAAAAAAGTTCTAATCTTGTTTTTGTTGATTGTCAAAATAACTGTGCTGCTTATAGAATTATCAAGTAAATTCATTAAAGTAATATGTATGCTAGGCTTAGGTGTGATACCTATGTTCTGATATACTATTTGATAGCTTCAGGATCCTGGTCCAAGAAATATACTCTTGGAAAGGATGAAGTGGCGAAGCTAATTGATGATACATACAGGTACTTTTCTGTTCCCATAAGGGTTTTATAACTCATGCATGTTAAGAGGGTTTTGTCATATCTTCTTTTCTTGATTTCTCTTATGTTTTTTTATATGCATCATCAGGCCACTGTAACTTTATATTTTCTCCCTTCACCCATGCAAAATTAAGTCTCTTACAAGAGGCAATAGGCATATACTGCTTTTGCTCTACACTTCGACTTTGAGCCAAAATATGGAAAGAGAATATAATAAAATCAATAAGGGTCTAAAATGTGAAGTTTAGCTCTATTATAAGTGTAAATTGAGAATAAATGGTTCTCCTAAAAAAAGAAAGTGAATCTTTTATCTCGAAGATGACCTTATGCCCAATCTCGTCTTTTTATGTTCAGAAAATTGCAAGGTTCTGGGGCAGCTGACTTGGCCTCAAGATCACAAGCCATTTCAGATAGTGCAATTGTTAAGCCTAAGGACGAAGTAGTAGATTCTTATCACATGGATAAGATACGCTGCCTCTGTGGAAGCCCATTACCTACAGATTCAATGATCAAGGTACAATACATTTTGCCTATTTTATTTCTATAAAGTTTGATATGATTCATCTCTTGTAATTGTGTTTTATCTTTGTTTTCTTCTTTGCCACGTGACCTTTGAGTTTTTTGTTCCTTGTTTTTTGCCATGGTTTTTCATTCTATATGAACAATTGTGCAGTGTGAGGATCCTAGGTGCAATGTGTGGCAGCATATAGCTTGTGTGGTGATTCCTGAGAAACCCATGGAGGGTATTCTGCCTAGTCCCCCAGAGATCTTTTACTGTGAAATATGTAGGCTGAGTCGAGCTGATCCGTAAGTGACCTTGTTTTGATTACCTTGTTGTCATCATGTACCATCGGTCCATCAGACCCACCTCTTGTTACTTGTTTAGACTTTGGATTGTTCATATTAGTTATGAGTAGATTTTCTTATTAACTATTCCTTATCTATGCCTTGTTTCTCCTCTTAAAAGACTACAATTAGTCGTAAGTATATATATTTTTTATGATCCGAGGTCTTAGTTGTCTTGATATTCACCATTTTTCGGTTATTTTTTTAAATTAAATTCAGCATGAAATAAAGAAATTAAACAGACACCTGCTTAGTATTTGGGTGCTTAAAAGGTGTTTTGGTGGTGTGTTTGTTTGAGAAGACTGAAACAAAGTGTTGTCGTCTTTAACATTTTTTTGCTAGAACATGCAATGGCTGATGTTATAATCTGTGGTTTGAGATTTCTCTTTATAGAAATTTCAATGAAGAGAAGTCCAGCATGATTCTTTTTTCCCTAGTTGTTTACAGCAGAACCTAAGCATTATTTTATAAGTTGATCTATCAGCATGCTTGTAAATGGATAATTATAGTTTTGTTTGTTGGGTTACAGAAGTTGACTGTCACGTTCTCAATCTATCTATTTATGATAGAGTGACTCGATTAAGTATTAAACGATTCAACTCTCTATCAGCTTAAGCTTTTAGATGAGGTGGTCGTTTAACATGGTATCAGAGCCCATGGTTAACAAAGATCCAGGGTTCGAACCTCACCTCCACCCATTTATGAGAAAATTCCACATGCAAGGCTTGAGGCAAAAATTAACCCCACCTGCATGTGAGGGGGCGCGTTAGAGTGACTCAATTAAGTATTAAACGATTCAACTCTCTATTAGCTTAAGCTTTTAGATGAGGTGGTCGTTTAACAATTTATTAATTTGCATCTTGTTTGCATGTCTCCTCCTGGCATGACATCATTTACATTATTATTTTTATTTCTGACATTATTTTGATCTGTGTGAAATAAATATAACCTAGATACATTCTTTGCTGAGCATTTTCAAGCTTCATTACATTATTCATCTCTCTCTATATTTAATAACATTTGTATGAAACTAATAATTGCTTTGAATTATGCAGCTTCTGGGTATCAATTGCACATCCTCTTTACCCTGTGAAGTTGAACGCCACAAATGTTCCTGCAGATGGGTACTTACTTAGCTGTTCTCTTATTGACCTTTAAGGTTCAGATGCATGAGTAGAATGTATTTAGTTATTTACGTGCTGAAACTGAACATCTGCGAGTTTTTCACTCTTTCATGACTGATATGATTTACTCTAGATAATTGTTAGGTTTTAAAACTGGAATGTGGGATAGGCACCTGCTTTCTTCCTTTTGGGCTTTCATCTTCAGTATTTATCTTGAAGTACATGGTACATTATGAATAAAGTGTATTATTGAATAGCTGATGCAAGTAGTATTTGCTTCTGCTGTGGCCTTCTATTTTTGAAGTTATTTTCCTCAAGCACTATCGCATCAGTCAATTGATTGTTGGTTCTGTGACTGGCTATATTTGTTAGGAATTGGGGTTAACTTATCCTGGAAACTGATCTTGGTAGATGTATTGGTCCTTTCAGATATTGATCTTGCCTCGGCTATATGCTATTGTTTGTCTATGAGGTTTGCTTGTTAGTGCATGTTATTGGAAGCATAAAGTATTTATTTGGGGCTTTGCAGCACTAATCCTGGTTTGAGCATTGAGAAAACATTTCAAGTGACAAGGGCAGACAAGGACTTGTTATCGAAACAAGAATACGATGTACAGGTTGTTGAGGGCTCCTTTTATAGTTGGAAGTATTTGTGCAGTTCTTTAGAATATGTTGGTTTCTCACATGACTATACTGTTTTATTATGCTTAGGCTTGGTGCATGCTTCTCAATGACAAGGTTACATTTAGGATGCAGTGGCCACAATATGCCGATCTGCAGGTCAATGGTATGCTATCCTCTTAGATTGCTCAGTTAACTCTTGCATCTGGAATAAATTCAAGGCTCACTTCTCTCACAATCTGTATAGTCTGTATGGCAAATTTCTTCTCTACATGTTCTTTCATGGGGCACAAAGCTTCACACATGTAGATGAACATATATTTTGGTGCATTGTTTTACTGTGTGTCAGTGGCAATGAAGACTTGCCCCATCTATCCATGCGTAGGACCATATATATCTGTTATTGTTTTAGGACTGCTTGTTAGAAGGCTCGTGTATTGCATTTCCCTCTTTCTCTTGGTCTCTTTGATGTATATGACAGAGCTTATAGAAATGACACTTCACCTTAATGTTATGGTGTTTTACATTTCTGCCTTAAACCCAACAGGTGTACCTGAAAGGGCAATAAACAGACCTGGCTCTCAACTGCTCGGTGCAAATGGTAGAGATGACGGACCAATTGTGAGTCTTCTATTTCCAGGATGGCATACTTCTCAATTTTTAAAGTGTAAATATTTTTGTCACCAGGCATCCATTTGTGGGTAGCATGTTTCATTTCATGTTCATGTTCTTTTGATACATCTATTACTTAAAAAATACAAGTTTTTTTTTTTTATTATAATTATTACAAAATTGTTAATGGTTAACTTCTTGCGAAGTGTATTGTATTATCAGCAAGCTTTCTAGTGAACATGAATTGGCTACATTTATCTTCTTTTTCTATCATGAATCTGTCTGAAAACTTATCATGTTGGCGTTTTGTTTTCTTTTATGTATAATGTCTGACCCATTCTTTTTCAATGTCCCCCCCTTTCAGGCTTCCCCTCTTGGGACTTCCTTTCTTGGGGTCTTGGGGGGTGTGGGGGGACTCAAAACTCAGTTTTCTTTTGTTCATCATGTTCTCCAGGTATAATTTGCTGACTGTTGAATTCATATGTCCTTAATATTGTTTTGTCAGATTACAGCACGCACCAGGGACGGGATTAATAAGATTTCCTTATCAGGATGTGATGCTCGCATTTTCTGTGTGGGAGTTAGAATTGTTAAGCATCGAACACTACGTCAGGTCGGTAAAGATCCTTTTATTTTGGTGTATATCTTGCTTTGAGAATTCGGGTATCTTAATCTGTATAAAGTTATGCATGGTGCATTTGTCAATCATGCTTTACAGATATAATATGTGCCTGTATGGCATTGTTTTTGCTGACATGCTCTTTTGTTGTTCTTCACGACTGCTTCTTTGATGGAGATTTTGCATTGACATCGTGCAAATGTAGTTCTTAAATAGTAATTATTTTTGGGAACGATATTTATTGAGAGTTCTATTGGCATAGGACCCATGTTTTAATCTTGTGTTGCTACGATTAAGCTGTTTCCTGTTCTTTGTTATTGCATGTTAGAAATTTTAATTTCTTTCTTCTAATGAGATCATGTCCATGCTTTTTAATATAAATTTAAGATGGGCTTGGTCTGCATCATTCTCATATTAAAACTAAAGATGCTTTGGCATTATTCTCTTGTTAAATTTTTATTTGATTACCTGAACTTAATTACATGGCCTTTTCTTTTTTCTAGATTCTCAATATGATACCAAAGGAGGATGCAGGTGAGCGTTTTGAGGATGCTCTTGCTCGTGTTCGTAAATGTGTTGGTGGCGGAGCAGCCATGGAAAATGCTGATAGCGATAGTGATATTGAAGTTGTTGCTGATTTTGTTCCTGTTAACCTACGTTGTCCTGTAAGTAGTTTTTAGCATTGCATGCTTGAACTTCTGGTCGTAGTTTTCAAGTGGAAAAATATCTGCCACTATGCAAAAAGCTGCTAATGAGCTGATCTCAAATCGTGGAATTGATGCAATTTGTGATCATACAGTTAAAAATAATTATTAGGCATTGGTATATGCAAGTCACTTGTTTCTGGTATATGATTCTGCATCTTACTGTGTGTATTTCATTCTTACTGTGTGTATTTCATTGAATGGAATTCTATTGAGGCGTTCGGGACTTCTTACCACTCGGCTTTTTTTTTAAACAAATGCCATAAAAAACCGCCAACTGAATAGACTGTTGCCTCTGAGGATCATCTTGATCCATGTCCTTTCTATATTTCCTTTAGATTTTTTTTGGTGGGATTTTCTGTGTTGTCAATGGTTAAGATTGTACCCATTCCAATGGACATTTCTGCTTGATGATTAACCATGCCTGTTCTCTTGTTCCTTTCTTGAAACTTGTTATTACGCTCTTAGCTATGGAACTGACCAGTTGATATTTCTGTGCTTGCATGCTTCAGATGAGTGGTTTAAGAATAAAAGTTGCAGGCAGGTTTAAACCATGTGCCCACATGGGCTGTTTCGATCTGGAAGTGTTTGTGGAAATGAACCAGCGCTCTAGGAAGGCAAGTAATTTTAGTTCTTATTCTATGTTACAAGAATGCTACTCTTGTTGTGAACCACAAACACTAGACAAGTAGACATTCCAAGTCTTCTGACTTTCACAACTTGAAATTTATGATCTATTAATTCACTCTTGAACGCTGATTGTTGATGCAGTGGCAATGTCCCATTTGTATGAAGAATTATTCTTGGGAGAAAATCATAATAGATCCATATTTTAATCGGATCACATCTAAGGTATTGTTTTCATTCTGGTTTTGACGTATTATTTCTTCTTTGTTCTCTTATTGCTGTTAATATTATACCCTTTTCTATTATGTCTTTAAGATGCTAGACTCTGGAGAAGAAGTGGCAGATATTGAGGTGAAGCCTGATGGCTCTTGGCGTGCTAAGGCAGAGGGAGATCGTAGAGCTCTTGGGGAGCTTGGGATGTGGCATTCGCCTGACGGTTCCATCTGTTCATCCGTAGATCCAGAATCAAAACTCAAAGAAATCAAACCAGAACCTGGTTCTGATAGTCATCCGGCTTTAAAACTAGGGCTTAGAAAAAACCCAAATGGTCGCTGGGTAGTTAACAGATCTGGTGATAACCGAGGAATCTCACCTGCAAATAGATTTCAAAAGAATTTTGACAGTCATGGTCACAACATAATTCCTATGAGCAGCAGCGCGACAGTTAGTGGCAGAGATGGTGAAGATGCTAGTGTAAACCAGGATGGTGGGGGGAATCTTGACTTTTCTATAGTTAATGGTATTGAGTATGAGTCTATATCTGTGGAGGTTGAACCACCTAATGTCTTCAATGAACCATTTACTGCTGCACCAGTTGGAGATGCTGAAGTTATTGTACTCAGTGATTCAGATGATGAAGTTGTTCCACTAATACCTTCTGAATCTGTCTACCAAAACAATAGACCAGATACTAGCGGGATTCAATTTTCAGCCCCACAACATGAAATTCATGATTCTTATTATGATGATCCTGTTCTTGTTAACGGTGCAAGTTCCTGCCTTGATCTTTACAACACGAATGATGACGAGTACGGGAATACTTTATGGTCATTGCCTTCTGGTGGTCAGGGAGTTCCTAGGTTTCAGTTTTTTGGTTCTGATGCCGACATTTCTGGCCCTTTAATTGAAATGCAGCACGATAATATTAATTGCCAGTCATCTATGAATGGGTATACATTGACTGCAGAGACAGCCATGGGATCTGCTGCACTTGTACCTACTCAACATTCCAATATGAATGCTGACTTAGTAGATAATTCTGCAGCATTTAGTGGCAATGATCCTTCGCTTCAAATATTTCTCCCCACCAGGCCATCTGATGCTTCGACAGTGCAGACTGATTTGAGAAACCATGCTGAAGTTTCAAACGGAATTCATTCTGAGGATTGGATTTCTCTGAGGCTCGGTGATGGTGGCAGAGGGGATCAGGGTGAGTCTGCAGCTGCAAATGATTTGAGTTCAGCATCACGATTTAAAACTGGGGCCTTGGAGTCATTAGCAGATCATGGTACATGAAGTTATTTTGTTTTTCAACCACCATCCCACCCCATCCCATCCCCAAAAAGGTCAAATTTAACCTCCATTTTTCAAACATCAAGAAAATTAATGTTATGATTATGATTTGAGTTGTTTCAGTTGCATGTGACTTGAGTATGAACAAAGAATCGCTAAGAGTAGTCAATTTGTAGCAATTTCTATTAAAAATGCCCCTGGATATATATCTGGTAGCCACGTATGGAGCAAGTATTATCAACCCTTTCTGATTGGTATTTGTTTAACTTTTTTGTTTTTTCTTTTAAACTTTTTGTTGGCAGCATCTTTTTTGCTCGACATGAACAATCATAGGGCTGGCAAGAAGAGTAGGGAAAGATCAAATGGCCCTTTCCATCCTCCTCGCCAACCGCGTTCTGTAAGACCAAAATTAAATCTGTCTATGGCTGCAGACTCGGAGTAAAGCCAGTGGTATTCATATCCAGAGAAGATGCCTTATTTGGTTGGAATGCTATCAGATGTTTCCTTCATTCAAGAAGACATTTTCCAGGAATTTTTGTCTGATTCATTCTTACCTAATTGATCTGTATATGTAGTAAATTGAAGAAAAGGTGACTAGACTGCCTGCATTGGAAGATGACGGTTGCCAGATATATAACTTGTTAGCTGCTGTTCTGCTGCCCCATGAGTCACATTTTTGACTGGTGAGTGACGAACTCTGCTCTACTTAAAATATGGGGGGGGGGGGGGGGGGGGGGTGTTAGCAGCTGCTTAAAAACTGTCAAAATCACTTTTAAAGCTAAAAGCTGGGTTTGAATAAAGTGAATATGGCATCTCCTCAATCAGTTGCTAACACCCCCTGATTCTTCTGGAAAGCTTCTGCGACTTTCAACTCCAGTTGGCGCTGTGTTGTAAGTTTGTTCTTGTTGCAACTCAGCAGGTCTAGTGCTGCCTAACTGTTGGGAAAAGTGGGAGTAGTTCAGCTAATTTTGGTCGATGTGAAAAATGAAGGATTAAATTTTTTTGGTTAGGATACGCATTCCCCAGATGCAAATGCTAATGCTCGACAAAAAAAAATAACTTGTAAATGTGTCTTGACGACATAGATTTCCAGTCATTTTGAGATTATAAATATATATGTTTTGATTCATCACATGAGCTGGGCTCCAACTAAATCGACATTTGTGGTGGAAGCCATGTAAATTTTGTAGCCATCTCTCTACTTTCAGATTCAATTCTCAGTTTGCACCTGCACATGGTGGTGTGGAGGAATTCTCAATTCCACTCTTTCAAATCCTAATGCCCATTGAACACCCCTTTATGTTTGATCAACCTTTGTTGTCCATTGTAATTACCAAAGTGATCAATTAAATAAATATGATACTTTACTTACAGTGTATTTACACTGTCATCGTAGCTTGATACTTTACTAATGAAATGTGGTAAAATGAATTGATTGATATTAATCACAAACGAAAGTGATTTGTTATGCGATAGTTATTAACGATAAGTGATAAGTTAATATTTCACCCTTTTAAGATAAAGATCATTATTCATATCATCTGTGTAAAGGTGGAACCGTATAAAGTTGAAATAATTGAAATAACGGAAATACGTTGAGTGAATATTCAAATATTTAATTTAAACATTGTGCAGCAGCAGAAGTCTTAGGTAAACAAGCTAAGTTTGCCTTAAATCTTCGGAGGAAGCAGACCATAATCTTACTAGATTAGGCAAGATGAGGTCCACATAAGTTCTATTTTCGTTGCAAAATGCTAGTAAAATAATACAGTATAATATAAACAATTAATTCTTAATAAATGCTTAATTGAAGAGATACGAACACAAAAGTGAACTCAGTTTTGTTCACTTTCTTCCTACATTAGCATTAACCTCAGTAAACAATAATAAAAGAACAATGTCTGTTTTCTAAATTGCTTTCACAGTCGTGACTAATGGCAAAATAAATGATAAGTACAATGAGTTAGCTTAGGAAGGCCGACTACGGGATGTTTTCATAAATATGAAGCCGCGAAACTTCAAATGATATCATGAAACCTGTAGATGAACTGAATGGTGCTCACACAGTTTCTTGTTCTAGAACCGGAAGAATGCCCAGCGCTGACGAACCAAGGTGCATGCCTCTAACAATACCACCGTAACTGATCTTTATCTTGTAGCACAGAAGCAATATGGAATCCCATAGTGCAGTTCTTCCCTGCATACCAAAGCCAGAGATGGTGTATTAGCCTACTAGAAACATGTTACTTGTGTAAGCACTATATTTCAATGACTCAGGATTCACCCACTTGGCTATTCTATAGTTTCAACAATTTCCTCAATAAATAAAACATTCTGTAGAATATGACTCTTGACAAGTATATATCATGATCAATTAGCTTAATGATTAGCAATTACAATTTACAACAACAAACGAAGCCTTTAGACGCACTGTAGGGTTGGCTTAATATAAACCTAAATCACATCTTGATGACAAGATTTTATTAGAATGCAACTGAAGAAAATGTAAATAAGCAATGTCGAGCACTATACTAAGTAATTAAGCACCATTTTGAAAAGCTATAAAATATACTCATAACTCTAAAATAGATGACCACAAAATTTCTGGATTATCTGTACAGAGTGTGTGACCACCTTTCACTTAATTAAATTGCATCTAAAATGTCATCTAATTTCAACATAAATCTGGATTAAGGAGGGAATGGCATGTAGCAGGAACAGGGACAATGATACTTTGTTAAGTTGATATGACATCTGGGTTAGCAATTGTGGTAACTGGATTAAGCAGGCACAATGGAAATTGCACCCATAACATTTTAAACAGTGACATCATCATATAGGAAGCAAAATCAAGAAAAGCATGATGCACGACAATTACTTGCCTGGAATGAGAACTGAGGCTTTTTGTCCCAGTATAAGGCAAATACTGGTGGACTTTGCTTCCCAACAGCTAAAATACAAGCCCCAGGATGTAGCACCGAGGGAACACCAGAAATAATAGCTATATATTTCTCAGGAAACCTTTCTTTAGGAGGCAGAACACCCAAAAACAAAGGGTTTTTGCTGGCTTGTTCTCCAGCATAGGTTGTGGGATCAACGTGTAACATCCATTTCGGGTATTCCAGGAAAGCACAGAACAGATAAAGGAGCAAATGAGAATCACTGGGAAGCTCAAGACTCCATTTCTTATTCTCTTTGTTATAGATCACGCCATTTCCAAGATATTCATAATTCTTTAAACACGTTCCTTCGGCAAGCTCTACAAGATTGGTGAAAGTGTCAGAAATATCAAAAGGTAAAAACAACAAAAAGGAAACAAAATCTTATTTCATCAATTCTCTAAGCATCAAGTAATTTGGAAATCACTTACTTTGAATCCTTTGTACAGTATAATCAGCTCGGACACTACTTTGGGGAAGTAAACCCTTAGCCCACTCTCCTTTCATTAAAGCATGGAGCCTTTGATGTTCCATTATGGCATCAACACCCTCTTGTAGAACAGGAATGGATGCGGCATACTGTGGGGATTGTTGGAAATTGCTAGTTTGCAATTTTGCTAGAAAATGAAAAAGAAAAAGAAAAAAAGGGATCAATATATGAAATATTTTACCAGATGTAAATAAGAGTTACAAATAACATACATGCATCAAGAACTTGAACAAGAGTTGCGCGTAGCTGATGTAGAACACCATCTTCATCAACTGCGAATGCTGGCTTCCAGTCATCAGTTCTCTCAATAGGAGACACATTAGCAGCAGTGGGTATACTTGGTGTATCACTTCCAACTTGACTAATGGTAATCTGAATATTAAGCTTTGCAGCTGCTTCAGTGACCTAAAATTTTTGAGACACAATTAATATGTAAAATGTATTGAAAGTAGGAAGCACTTCTTCCAACAACAAATAAGAATTGAGAGTTTCAAAGAATTTTCTATGACAATGTTTCCTATTCAGATTCTCACATGTTTCACTCACAGTGTTGTTATTTATTTCTAAATACCTGACCATTTGGAGACAGATGCTACATGCTATACAAATATAGCAATTGAATAATATCTTTGACAACATGGTGTTAAAAATTGAAGTGAGAAAGTAACTATCACCTTCAAGTGGCTGGTATTAATCTTCCCAAGAAGTGGATTAAGTACAGCAGCAGAAAACCACTGCCTTAGACTATCACGCCATTTCTCAATATGTGGGTAGACACCCAACCTCTCAAAAGCTTCAATTGACTCTTCCATGGACATTGGAGGAGGTAGATCTCCCTCACCCTTCTTCGGTGGAGTTGTGAACTTTTGAGAAGCAGGGGACATCCTGACTGGCCTTAATGGCGTACTCCTCGTGGTTCCAGAAGTATTAACTGAACTGCTGATGGTGTTTGGGCTGGACACACCAAATGCATCTATGCTAGGAGGAGGAGTTACCAACTTGCTAGCTGTTTCAGAAATTTTCTCATCTACATCAGCCAGAAAAATCTTAAGATCTTCCTCAGTTGCTATCTCTCTCTGAAAAGTAGAACGCTTATTTGACCATGGGGTGGCAATCAACTTATCACCACCGGGTGATGTCTGCAGGAATGGTGAGGGCATTGGCGAACGTGAAGATGATGTAGGTACAAGATACATTGAGGGAGAAGCTGGTGATTTGGATGGTGAGGTAAAGTTATGCATCTTGTTACCACCACTGGTGCTTGATTTCCCACCACTCATTCCATATACATGATCTGAACCTGTTATTGAAGGATGAAGTGGGACAAGCATATTGGATGGAGAAGGCGAGCTCCTGTTTGATTTAGAGGGTTTCTTTGGAGACTCTTCAGATGCCATTTCAAGTTTTGATCTTAAACCTAGAAGACCTAGCTGCCGGTTGGTAAGGCGTGCTACCTCCTTCGTTCCTTTTATAGAAGACACTACTACAACATCTGTAGCGTTTCTAGTTCTCCAATGTGAGATGGCTTTGGTTAAAGCAACCAAAGTTCCAAGCAACACAATACTCGCCACAGTTGTCATCACCTTGGAACATAGACCTGACAAATTGAGACACTTACAATCAGTTACAAACAACTTACAATGTCCTTAAAGGACCCAATTCAAAATTGAAACCATATTATACTTACGGGCAACATCTTCAGAGAAAATTCCAAGTCCAAAGTTAGCAGCAACTTCACTTTCCCTGCATTGATTGAATCCCAAATCAGTAGGAAAACATTACCCTTACATTCGTGTCAGTTTTAAACTGATCAAGATCAAGAAAGAGCAAGAAATATTAAAACACAAAAAAAGAAAATTAGAAGAAACTTTACACACCAAGTTTAGTGCTATCAAGTATGGTAGGACTGGAGAGCCATGGGTCGAGTAATATAGATTAATTACAACACAATAATAAATTAAAGCATCATAAAAGGGAAAATTACCCGTATAGAGAGAAGATGATAGCAAGGGCGGAAAGAGAGGTGATGGAGAGGATGGAAACGAGAGCAAAGGTGGAGGGGCGTAGGCTGTTGGAGGTGAGTGCGGCGGAGAGCGCCGGGTTCTGGTAAACTGCGAACATGGAGGACTTCGCCGGAAGTTGAGGATTTCCTCCACCACGATCCATTCTGATTTCCTTTTTAACTTGGCGCAAAATATCTATTTAGGGTTTTAGTATTGAATTCTCGCCATTAAAGAGGTTTTGAAGTTTCAGCAGATAGAAATTAGCGCTTAACGATCCAATATATATAGTATAACTTTAGAAAACGTCACCCCCACGAATATCGAATACGCCCTAAATTTATTTTAGGAAAAAACAGAAATTTCCATATGGGATCAACTAAGATAATAATTAGATAAAAATAATAATAATAATAAATAATAAATAATAAGGAGAGTTTAATTTTAATGAGCTCAATCATTTTAATTTTTAACTAAAATTAAAAATTTCTTTTGGTTTTTTTAGTATGTAATTAACTTAGTTTTCATGGTTATTTTTACAATTTTTTAATTTATTTTTTATGAATTCAATTATATTTTACTTATTGTTTCTTTTATTTACTCCCTCCGTCAGTCTTTAAGGGTGTCATTTGCATTTTGCACGTGGATTAAGGAATATTATTATTTAATGTGTAGTGAGTAGTTGTATTAGTGGAGGGGACTCCATTTTTTAGTTGTGTTAGTCGGTGTGTGGGTACCATATGTATAAAAAATGAAATGAGACCCTTGGGGTCGGACGCCCAAAATAGAAAAATGATACCCTTGAAAGCGGACGGAGAGAATACTTTTTATACTCTCCTTTGATTATTTTTTGTTTTTATTTTATTTTTTGTTTAAGTTCTATACTTTTTTATACTCTCCTTTGATTATTTTTTGTTTTTATTTAATTTTTTGTTTTAGTTCTGTTCTTTTTTAATTGTTAGTATGTAATACTTTTGATTATATTTTTTTATTTAGTTATTTTTTTGGTCTTAATTCTTTTTTTTATTAGTATGTAATTTTTTTAATTTTTTTTAAGTTATTAATTTTATTTTTCATGCTTTCGCAAATTTATTTAATTAATTTTGTTATGATTTCTTTTTATTTTCTTATTTCTTCGAATTTATTTATATTAAATTTATTTATTTTTTTAATATATATTAATTTTATTATAATTTTTCTTTTATATTTTTCTAAAGTTTTTATTAATTATCTTTTTTTAATTTTATTTGTTTTTTTAATATATTTATTAAAATTTAATGATATATAAATAAGTTTATTCTAAGATTAAAATAAGTTTATCCTAAGTTTATTCTCAACATTAAAATATATGTTTTTTTTAATTCTATTATGTTGTTTTAAATTTTTTATTAGTATGTAATTTTTTAATCTTTTATTTTTTTACTCTAATAATTTTTTTTTCTTGGTTAGTTTTATTATTTTTTAATTAAATTTTTTTTATGATCTCTCTTTAAATTACTTTTTTTTTTAATTTGAATTTTTATTTTTATTAGTAATTATGGAATAAAGTTGGATTTGACTAAATAAGATAAATAAGGCAATGTCTATTATGATCCACATATATGGTTTGATTTAAATTTATTATTCTAAATTTAAATTTAATAAAAAACTTATATATATATACACTCACAAACAATGTATTAATTATTGGTAAAATAATTTTACATTTTTAAGATACTAGCTTTTGAACCCGTGCGATGCACGGGATAAAGGTAAAAACTACAAAATTTTGATTTAAAATTAGTTTATGCATATGGATTATATTAAGTAGTGACGTTGATAATTGTGATGTTGATAATTGTTTAATTATAATTGTAAATAAGGTGTCAATTTAATGTAATCTCATAATTATGATGAATGGATAAGATTCAATAATGTGATGAATGGATGAGATTAAAAATGGATTAGTAATCAAAATCAAAGGTGTAAATTAAAAATTGGTTCACTAAACCCTAAACCCTTAAACCCTAAAACCCTAAACCCTAAAACCCTAAACCCTAAACCAATAAACCCTAAACCCTAAAACCCTAAACCCTAAACCCTAAAACCCTAAACTCATAAACCCTATGTATAATCTATAATATAAAAAAATATTATATTAAAAAGATTATATACTTAATTATTTTAATAACTTAAATTATATATCATATTTTATTAAAAAGATTATATACTTAATTATTTTAATAACTTAAATTATACATCATAAATAAAAAAACTACTAAATTTTTATTTAAAATTAATTTATGCATATGGATTATATTAAGTAGTGACATTGATAATTGTGATGTTGATAATTGTTTAATTATAATTGTAAATAAGATGTCAAATTAATCTAATCTCATAACCTTAAATCCTAAAACCCTAAACCCTAAAACCTTAAAACCCTAAACCCTAAAACCCTAAACACTAAACCCTTAAACCCTAAAACCCTAAACCCTAAAATCCTAAACTCATAAATCCTATGTATAACTACCCGTACTCGTTCTTTTTAAGGTTTTGGTAAATCAGATATTCGAAAATATCTGTCATGTGATCACCCTAATGTTTATTTAGTCAAATTCGTACCCACTTTGTTAAAAAAATTATGATACTCATACTCATACAAAACTCGTTTATCATTACCCGTTGATTATACATACTAATTTAAAATTATTAAGATGTTATGACGAATAATATTAATTCAAAATTATTATTAATGAAGAAAATAATTTAATAATGAATTAATTGTTATGTACTCGTATCCATTTAAATATAAACTACACATTTAATTACCCATTTCATTAAAAATATATATTATGATTCTCCCTATCTCTAATCTGTTTATCATTACCCGTTGATTACACATACTCATTTAAAATTATTAAGATGTTAGGATCAATAATATTAATTCAAAATTATTAATAATGAAGAAAATCTAATCTCATAATTGTGATGAATTGATAAGATTCAATAATGTGATAAATGGATGAGATTAAAAATGGATTAGTAATCAAAATCAAATGTGTAAATTAAAAAATTGGTTCACTAAACCCTAAAACCCTAAACCCTAAACCCATAAACTCTAAACCCTTAAACCCTAAAACCCTAAACCCTAAACCCTAAAACCCTAAACTCATAAACCCTATGTATAACCTATAATATAAAAAAACATTATATTAAAAAGATTATATACTTAATTATTTTAATAACTTAAATTATATATCATATTATATTAAAAAGATTATATACTTAATTATTTTAATAACCTAAATTATATATCATAAATAAAAAAACTACTAAATTTTTATTTAAAATTAGTTTATGCATATGGATTATATTAAGTAGTGACGTTGATAATTGTGATGTTGATAATTGTTTAATTATAATTGTAAATAAGGTGTCAAATTAATCTAATCTCATAACCTTAAATCCTAAAACCCTAAAACCTTAAAACCCTAAACCCTAAAACCCTAAACCCTAAACCCTTAAACCCTAAAACCCTAAACCCTAAACCCTATAACCCTAAACTCATAAATCCTATGTATAACTACCCGTACTCGTTTTTTTTAAGGTTTTGGTAAATCAGATATTTGAAAATATATGTCATGTGATCACCCTAATGTTTATTTAGTCATATTCGTACCCACTTTGTTAAAAAAAATTATGATACTCATACTCATACAAAACTCGTTTATCATTACCCGTTGATTATACATACCAATTTAAAATTATTAAGATGTTAGGACGAATAATATTAATTCAAAATTATTATTAATGAAGAAAATAATTTAATAATTAATTAATTGTTACGTACTCGTATCCATTTAAATATAAACTACACATTTAAGTACTCGTTTCATTAAAAATATATATTATGATTCTCCCTGTCTCTAATCCGTTTATCATTACCCGTTGATTACACATACCCATTTAAAATTATTAAGATGTTAGGATCAATAATATTAATTCAAAATTATTAATAATGAAGAAAATAATTTAATCATGAATCCATTTAAATATAAATTACTCCATTTAAAATTATTAAGATGTTAGGACCAATAATATTAATTTAAAATTATTAATAATGAATAAAATAATTTAATAATAAATTAATTGTTAAAACTACATTATAAGTTATAATTATTAATTAATTAATTATATAACATAACATATTTGAAATACCTGTAGTCGTAATTATTAAATAATTTAATAATGAATTAATTGTTAAAACTATATTATGGATTTTGTTAAAATATAAAAATTAGTGAAATATGATATTATTATTTCAAAAATTAAATAAGGATTTTAAATAAGGTATCATTATTAATGTATCATTTTAAATAAGGTATCATTATTATGACAAAAAAATGAATGTTCAAGATCTATTCTTATAAGTGTGATGAATGGATGAGATTCAGTAATGTGATGAACGGATGAGATTAAAAAAGAATTAGTAATTAAAATCAAAAGTGTAAATTAAAAATTTGTTCAATTTTGACTTTTTCACTTTGCTATTTTATTAAAATTAAGAACAATAAATTTGAAAATAGAGTTGAAAGTTACTTACTTTCATAAACTTTAGGCCTAAACATTTGAACAATAATAACATCATACTGGTCTGATGTTTTTTCATTCAACTCGAGAATTAAATCCATCAATTTTTTCCCATATGGTCACCTTAATAGTATTACACCTGTTAAAGTTGAAGCAAAGAATATAACATGACAATAAAAAATGTAAATAATAATAATAATAACAATAGTAATAATAATAATAATTAAAATAATAATTATTAGTATTAAAATAATTACTCAAAATCTTCCAAGTTAAACTCCATAATCTTTTTAGGTGTATCTTTGACTTTGACAATCTTCATGGATAAAATATCACCAAACTTTCCTATGACATCTGCAATAAGAAATTTTTTAAAAAAAAATTATTCAATGTATAAAGTAACCAATGTTAATAAAAGAGATGCTAAAATAAAGAAATTACCAATAAGAATGTCTTGATTGATCGTAGTGTCTGATATTATATCCCTTATTGGTATCAAATTATATGTGTTTAACGGAAAAGAAATATCATCTATTTTTCGGAGAATAGTGCTGTAAATAAATAACAGCCTAAAAGAGTTCTCCGAGCAACGTGTCTTTGATTTGTTGTGATCAACAATAACCTTTGAAATATCGTATATGAATCCTTCTTTTAACCAAGGTAAAAATTTTGAAACGTGTTGAGCCCAAATTGTGGAATGAATTCGCATACCCTACACAAAATTTGGAAAACTTTGTTATTAAAACAAAAATCAATATATAAGTGATGTTTAATATATTTATAAACATAGGTTATCACAAACCTCAGAATCAGCGAAGATGCACTCAATGTTTTTCTTTTCTGCCTTTGAGTTGTAATTATACTCTTCATGAATTCGAACACATCGAAGCCTCATTTGTAGATTTTTTGTATTCTTTTCCAAATCCTTGATTAAGATCATTCTGGAAGCCATGACTAAGAGGAAAAAAAACAATAATGAAATATGAATGAGAGAAAAAAAATAATAATGAAATACGAATTCTTTGTAGTAATGAATGTGATAGCATGTATTTAAATAGTGATTTTGATATATATTATATTAAGTAGTGATTTCGATTATATTAAGTAGCATTAATGCATATATATGAATATATATTTTCTTTGTTGTAATTTTATATAATATATTATTAAGTAGTGATATCCTTACATATAAATATAAACGACACAATATTAATCCATAACATTACCTAATCCATAATATATTATAAGTAGTGATTTCGTTGAGTGTATTCATTTATATTAATTATATGGATTTTCCAATAATTATAAAATTTATTGTATAATGCAAAAAAATTAAAATTTTAAATAATTATATTAAGTAGTGATTTCGATTATATTAAGTAGTATTAATGGATATATATGAATATATATATTTTCTTTGTTGTAATTTTATATAATATATTATTAAGTAGTGATATCCTTACATATAAATATAAACGGCACCATATTAATCCATAACACTACTTAATCCATAATATATTATAAGTAGTGATTTCGTTGTGTGTATTCGTTTATATTATTAAATTTATTGTATAATGCAAAAAAATTTAAAATTTAAATAATTATATTAAGTAGTGATTTCGATTATATTAAGTATTATTATTGCATATATATGCATATATATATTTTCTTTAGTGATTTCGTTTATATAATATATTATTAAGTAGTGATATCCTTACATATAAATATAAACGGCACCATATTAATCCATAACACTACTTATTCCATAATATATTATAAGTAGTGATTTCGTTGTGTGTATGTTTATATTATCAAATTTATTGTATAATGCAAATAAATTTAAAATTTAAATAATTATATTAAGTAGTGATTTCAATTATATTAAGTAGTATTAATGCATATATATGCATATATATATTTTCTTTAGTGATTTCGTTCCCCTAAACCATAACACTATTTAATCAAAAATATATTATAAGTAGTGAATTCGTTGTGTATTTGTTTATATTAATTATAAGTAGTGAATTCATTGTGTATTCGTTTATATTAATTATAAGATTCAATAATATTATTTATTATTATTATTATTAATTATTAATAATTATTATAACCCTAAAACTATAAAACCCTAACCCCTAAACCTAAACCCCTAAAACCCTAAACCCCAAACCTCTAAAATCCTAACCCCTAAACCCCTAAAACCCTTAACCCTCGTGTTTATTATAGTACATTAAATAATTTTATTTCATAATATTATTAATTATTAAGTGTTAATTAATTCTCTAATTATATAATATATTATATAATATATTATTATGTGTTAATTATTTATCTAATTTTTCCTTTTTTTTCTTCTCTTTTATACATTTTATTTTCATATTATTTATATAATAATGTAATTACATGTGTTTAGGAATTAAATAAGGTAATATAAGGAAATTTAATTAAATAGCAAAGATCTTTTCTCATAATTATGATGAATGGATGAGATTAAATTATGTAATGAGTGGTCAAGATTCAAAATAATTTAGTAATCACATCCAATGATGTAAATTAAAAATTCCCTCAATTTTGACTTTTTCACTTTGCTATTATATTACTATATATATATATATATATATATATATATATATATATATATATATATATATATATATATATATATATATATATATATATATATAACCCTAACCCCAAACCCCTAAAATCCTAACCCCTAAACCCTAAACCCCTAAAACCCTAAACCCTCGTGTTTATTATAGTACATTAAATAATTTTATTTAATAATATTATTAATTATTATGTGTTAATTATTTCTCTAATTTTTCTTTTTTTTTCTTCTCTTTTATACATTTTATTTTCATATTATTTATATAATGTAATTACATGGGTTTAGGAATTAAATAAGGTAGTACATTAAATAATTTTATTTAATAATATTATTAATTATTATGTGTTAAATAATATTATTTATTATTATTATTATTATTAATTATTAATAACCCCTAAAACCCTAACCCCTAAACCCCTAACCCCCTAAACCCTAAACCCCAAACCCCTAAAATCCTAACCCCTAAACCCCTAAAACCCTAAACCCTCGTGTTTATTATAGTACATTAAATAATTTTATTTAATAATATTATTAATTATTATGTGTTAATTATTTCTCTAATTTTCCTTTTTTTTTCCTTCTCTTTTATACATTTTATTTTCATATTATTTATATAATGTAATTACATGGGTTTAGGAACATTTTATTTTCATATTATTTATATAATGTAATTACATGGGTTTAGGAATTAAATAAGGTAGTACATTAAATAATTTTATTTAATAATATTATTAATTATTATGTGTTAAATAATATTATTTATTATTATTATTATTAATTATTAATAACCCCTAAAACCCTAACCCCTAAACCCCTAACTCCCTAAACCCTAAACCCCAAACCCCTAAAATCCTAACCCCTAAACCCTAAACCCCTAAAACCCTAAACCCTCGTGTTTATTATAGTACATTAAATAATTTTATTTAATAATATTATTAATTATTATGTGTTAATTATTTCTCTAATTTTTCTTTTTTTTTTTCTTCTCTTTTATACATTTTATTTTCATATTATTTATATAATGTAATTACATGGGTTTAGGAATTAAATAAGGTAGTACATTAAATAATTTTATTTAATAATATTATTAATTATTATGTGTTAATTATTTCTCTAATTTTTCTTTTTTTTTCTTCTCTTTTATACATTTTATTTTCATATTATTTATATAATAATGTAATTACATGGGTTTAGGAATTAAATAAGGTAATATAAGGAAATTTAATTAAATGACAAAGATCTTTTCTCATAATTATGATGAACCCCAAACCCCTAAAATCCTAACCCCTAAACCCTAAACCCCTAAAACCCTAAACCCTCGTGTTTATTATAGTACATTAAATAATTTTATTTAATAATATTATTAATTATTATGTGTTAATTATTTCTCTAATTTTTCTTTTTTTTTTCTTCTCTTTTATACATTTTATTTTCATATTATTTATATAATGTAATTACATGGGTTTAGGAATTAAATAAGGTAGTACATTAAATAATTTTATTTAATAATATTATTAATTATTATGTGTTAATTATTTCTCTAATTTTTCTTTTTTTTTCTTCTCTTTTATACATTTTATTTTCATATTATTTATATAATAATGTAATTACATGGGTTTAGGAATTAAATAAGGTAATATAAGGAAATTTAATTAAATGGCAAAGATCTTTTCTCATAATTATGATGAATGGATGAGATTAAATTATGTAATGAGTGATCAAGATTCAAAATAATTTAGTAATCACATCATGTCTTTTAGATAAACCATTATATCTCTACCTGAGAAGAAGCCTAGTAATACCCGTCCCGTATGTTTTTATTTCTCTAATTTTTCTTTTTTTTTTCTTCTCTTTTATACATTTTATTTTCATATTATTTATATAATGTAATTACATGGGTTTAGGAATTAAATAAGGTAGTACATTAAATAATTTTATTTAATAATATTATTAATTATTATGTGTTAATTATTTCTCTAATTTTTCTTTTTTTTTTCTTCTCTTTTATACATTTTATTTTCATATTATTTATATAATAATGTAATTACATGAGTTTAGGAATTAAATAAGGTAATATAAGGAAATTTAATTAAATGGAAAAGATATTTTCTCATAATTATGATGAATGGATGAGATTAAATTATGTAATGAGTGATCAAGATTCAAAATAATTTAGTAATCACATCCAATGGTGTAAATTAAAAATTCCCTCAATTTTGACTTTTTCACTATTATATTACTATAGATTAGTATTTTTTATTAATTATTTTTTTATTTATACCACAAATTATTTATAAAATAGAAATAATGCAGTGCATTATTATTACTTTTCATCAATTTAAATATAATTATTTATTCAAATATTCGTCTTACAGATAAAACAAACCTCTAATTGTGTATTTAACGTTATTCTCTTTAATATAAAAACAAACTATACTCCCAATTTTTCAAAAAAAAAAAAGTCTTAATCAAACATAATGTATTATAAATGACTATTTCAATAAAAATATTATATTATTCTCTGTTTCACATATTTTTACCCACTTTCTATATTGGGATGTCCCACCTATTTTTACTCATTCCATTAATAGTAAAAATATACTATATATCTTGAGTTAATCTCATGTAATAAATCCTATTTTAAAAAATTACTCTTTAATACTTACAAACTTACTCTTTGAAAAGTAATTTTTACATAGAAGAGCAATAATTCATGGCTCATGTAAACCCGGTTTACATGAGTGTTTATGATACATATAACCTACTTTTTACACTTTATTCATTATTGCCAATAATTTTATTTACTTTTTCTCTCAAAATTATCAATTTATCCATATTTTTCTTATATTATACTCCCTCCGTCCCTCATTAAGAGGGCAATTAACTTTTTGGTACGTAGATTAAGGAGTATTATTATTTAATGTGTAGTGGGTAGTTGTATTAGTAAGAGTGTAGGTCCCAACATTTAATTATATTAGAGGGGGTGTATGGGTCCCATGTGTGTAAAAAAAGAAATGAGACTCTTTGGGTGGGATAACCAAAATGGAAAAATGACCCTCTTAGCCTGGGACGGAGAGAGTATATATTTAAAAAATAACACTTCTTAATTTTCGTGCTCGTACAAACAGATAAAAATACCCGGAGAAAGTAATTAAAATAAATTACTATTTAGAATAAAATAAAATACCCTTAAAAATTTTTAACCTCGAGTGCATAAGAGGTCAATTGAAAAAATAATGGCTAAAACCGTGTTTTCGGAAACACTATGTTCCAAATCTCTCATTTTTCAAAAGTTGTATCTTTTAATATTAAATACTATTAGGGTTATTTTGGGGTGCACCTGGTGCACCCCATGTTAATAGTTTAAAAAGTGGTAGTGGGTGGTTTTTTTAAAAAATAAATTTAATTATATTAATTTATTTAATAGTTGAGATTAGATTAAAAATGAATCTAACGGTTAAAATCGTCCAGGTGCACCGGTGCATTGCAGTTGGACTCTATTAGGCCTGTTAAACGAGCCGAGCGAGCTCGAGTAGTGCATACTCGAGCTCGGCTCGAGTAGTTATCCAGCTGAACTCGAGCTCGGCTCGATTTGATAACTAGCTTACGAGCGAGCTCGAGCTCGACTCGAAAATTACTCATCCAAACTCGAGCTCGAGCTCGGCTCGACTCATTTAAGAAAAATGAGTCGAGCTTTCGAGCCTTAACAAGTTTTCGAGCCTAATCAAGCCGGATTTTTATTAATATATTTAATAATTATTATATTAATATATATAATTATCAATATATAATATTTATATTAATATTATTATTATTATCGAGCCTTATAGAGTCGAACCGAGCTTTGCTCGATAACGTACCGAGTATTTAGACGAGCTCGAACTCGAGCTCGAATAGTCACGATGTCATATTACTACATTTAAATTTTGGCAAAAGCTATTCTTGTATTTTGAATAAAAAATATTTTACTCTAATTAAATTATATGATATATTTTTTTATATTTCTATAATACATGAAAAAATAAATAAATAATATTATCTCTAAAAATAAAAAATATTACTAGACTCCTAGTGAAATTATATGATGTAATTTTTTATATTTCTAGATAGATAATATTCTTTTATTCAAATAAATAATTTTTTATGTACTAAAAATAATTTTGATATAATCAAAATAAGCAATACATATTTTAAATACTCTCTCTCTATCATAAAATCTATTTATTCAACAAGCCTAATCCAATACTCTCTAACATTCAACATTAACTCCTTATATGAACTAATTCTCATGTTATTCATGTATAATACCCAAAAAGAAATATTAAAACCATTTGTTGTAAGAAATTCATACATATAAATTGGAAAAAACAAAATACAGTTATGATTGTGGGAGGTTTTGGTGGCTGGTATTCTGATACACATGATCATAACTGTGCAACATTGTTGATGCAACAATTTTTTACTTCTTTTCCTTTAAAAAGTAACTACTTTTGTTGCAACTTGAGCTTATCATTCACAAGAGGAATCACTTGTTTCCTCACTACCATTGATCTATGACTGTGCCAACCACTTGGTTAACTGCTAGGATGAACAAACGAGCAATAAACGACAACGAAAACGAGAAGTTAGACGACTAGGTGAAAATGGGTTCCTCCCATCTTGAACCCTTAAAAGTAACATGATTCACAGAACATAACGCAGTTCACACAGTTCTTCAACAGAGTCTAGAGCATGACAAACACCTACGAGTCACAACACAACGACATGAGCAAGCTTTATTTAATAGCACGTAGTATAATATTTGGCGTGCTTGCCCAACAAACTAAGCCTTCACATCCTGATTACAGTGGGAGAAGAATCGGGTTGACCCACAGAAGACGATTTAGACACATCAGGAGCGGGTGGTGCTTCTTCTAGGCAGCTTTTAGTATCGTCATTGTTCATACCAATGGTCAGCTTCTCCACTTCCTCTTGCGTGTATATATGGATCTTAGTTACAACCTCAACAAACTCACTGCAAAGCAAGTCAAAACTATCCATGTTACCAATCAAATGAACATGCATGTGTACCAGCTCAACTTAAAATGGTGTCTTTCATCATCACACAAGCATTAATAGGGTAAAATCCGACCTGACATCCAAACATAATTCCTCTGGCAACAATAGCTAAATCACACAATTCATAAAAATGGTAGATTCAAAAATCATAAAAACCACCACTTGGAAGGAAAAATGAACATGAAGTGCACAAGGATGTGTTTGCCGAAAAAAAAAAACTCCATTAGATTTGGTTTTAGGTAATGGTTAATTTCCTAGGGTAATTTATGTAATAATCCTTTCTTCTTTCATATTCTTTTCTAAATAAGAAAGTTTGAGCATGGTATGTGAGAACTTACTGCCATGGGTCGTCACCGACTACCATCATGTCATTCTCACTGTCGGTGTACAGTATGCGCCATCCATTGTTTGGGTCACGCAGGAGGCCTTCCATGCTGAATAATCTTTCCAATTCATTGAGCAAATCATCATAACCATGCAATCTCGAGAGATCAATGGCTCTTCCCACCAAGCTACCTTGTTTGTGAACCTACACAATAAAGTTACAAACAAAAATCCTTGGGGTCTCCAGAAATGTGTAATAGTAATAATCGAATATGAAGCTATACTGAAACTTGCCTTTGTACAGCTCCTCTTGCTAGGACCTTGTAAATTTAGGGAAGCAGGATCTTCAGTCAAAGAAAACCCAAATATTTTACAGATGGGGACTTTCTCCTTTAGGTTGCTGTCATTGTTCATGTTTTTAAGGTGCATCATCGATGCTGCAGGTGCAGATGTTTTCTCCATAGGCCTTGGAGGTTCATTCACGAGATGTGGTAATCGAACCATATCAGGGTTAGTCCCACTGAGAATGGGTGTGGGGTTTAATACATGATTTCCTGTTTGGAAGTTGGAATAGCTGGATAGCATCAGAGGGACTTGTCCCACCATGTGGACACCCTTGTGCGGAATTGGCATATTTCTAGTACCTTCAGAAGCTAAAGGATAGAAGCTTGGTGTTGGTCTTTGATGTGTGTTATGAGCATTGTAACCAAGTTGTGGCTTTGAGGACCACACACCAAGATTCGAATCAGATTTCCCAGCTAGAGATTTGAATGAGCAAATTTCTTGACCTTGCAAGACCTTTGGAAACCAGTTGGATTCCAGAAAGCCTGTGAAATTAGTGGGAGCATGGTTTCTCATAAACTCGCCATAGTTAACCTTTTCCATCCTGTTTGGTACGTGATAAGTTGCAGTAGGCTGCATTTCAAAATCGAGCTGGCGGTTTACACGATCACCTCGATAGAAAGGTGAGGGTAATCCTACATTTTCTTGACCTTGCAAGACCTTGGAGGTTCTTACAGATTCCTCAAAGTCCAAAACTGCACCCCCTCCTGCTTTGAGAGAGAGAGGTTTCTTATTCAGCCTTCAGTGTGCACTTAGAGACGTGATAGTATGCTATAAAGAAAAAGCAATAAATTCAAATGAAAGATATGCACCAGCAATTGGGCTGCCATGAGGGGTCATCTGCAGATTTGACCGGAGTTTCTTCATTCTAGGGGATGACTGAATGCTTAGAGGAGCTGCATAATTACCTGAGAAGTCAATGTCCCAAGGAGAAACTCGTTCTTGGTGATTACTCATGATGTCATCATCCCAACGGACCTAGAAGATGTCAATGACAATCATGTTTGTGAAGTTGCAAAAAGAGATCGAAGAAATCAACCTACAGCTGAGCCAAACTGTATTGCTTCTAGTTTTTACTCAACCTAGATGTTAATAAATAGTGAATGATACTCGAATTCTAGCGGGCTTGAATGTATTTATTGAAAAGTTTCTAATCAAACAAATACCATGTTGAAAAACAATGCACACATTAATATCAATTCCAACTGCTGACTACAGACAAAGAAGGTTGCTTCTTTATGAAGTTATAATATACCATCAAGCATCTCCATTTCGAGTTGGGCCATCTATAGGGATCCATATCACCAAGTCCAGTCACCACTCCACTGAATCTGCAAGAGTAGAATACATTTTATAATCACCATACATCAAGTATTTAAAAAGTTTCTTGGCAATAAATTGAATTTATAATAGGACCTTCTTTCTGGAGAATCATCAAAATCAAATCTCATTCGGAATCTCGTCCCAACAGGTAATTGAGTGGTGGTACATTTCACAAATTTTTGGTAGGGGATAACAAAATCTGCATGACTTGCCCTGCAATACAAGTGAGGTAGAATTGTTTAACTCCAACCATGATATGAAACATAATGACAGGCTTAAAGTACAAAAGATTACTTTCTGTGATCTGAGAACAACTGTATCTGTATGTGATCTGCTAGCCGTATTTAGAATTAAAATCAAAATATGATTCGTGCTGAAATAGTTGGCCATCATCACATTTAGGTATATTACATTTCTTTTTATTTTTTGTTTGCCTGAAATTCATTTCAAATGTGCAAATTGAATACTCAATCAGTTCCTTAAACAAATTCCCAATTTCCTCAATTTTTTTGTCCAAAACTATCTTCACGCCCTAAAAAAGAAATGCTC
The DNA here is from genome assembly GCA_023678885.1 of Pogostemon cablin. NCBI lineage: Eukaryota > Viridiplantae > Streptophyta > Magnoliopsida > Lamiales > Lamiaceae > Pogostemon > Pogostemon cablin. Next base: position 8,065,124 of record CM042983.1, read on the forward strand.
ACTCCAATAACCCACAATATATTTAATTTCAAAATTGTCATACCTTTTCAACAAATAACACACATAACATACTTCACAATTTATTTATTACCCCATATCACCAAATTATCCCAAAGTAAGTCAAAAGGCAGTTTTCTTAAACTCCAAATCTTTAGTAAGCGAGAATTTCATTCCAGGTCTGAGGGAGTATGATTTATTCATATATTTTCCGACAGCCAAACAAATTAATTTAGCTCAAATTAAAACAGCAAAAAAAATTAAATAATATTATACACATATCAGCAATGAGAATAACCGAATAAACTAAAAACCATAATACTGTAAACAACTGACATTTTGGCATTTCTATCTCACTAGATTTAGAATTTAAAAATTAGCTGGTCTTGATGATGCATTTCAAATTTTAGCTGACTGATGCTCCCAATCAAGTCAAATCGATCAAGCAAGTTAGAAGCTTTTGTTTTAGTGATTCCAGATCCACAGGGTGGCACATGGAGACATGCGCCGTTTAGGCATCTACATGGTGCTTGATTAACTTGGAATTCAATGGCATGAATCAATGGAAATAGATTGTTTATTACTATTTTAAAGAAGAAAATGCACTGGCTCATTCTGATGAAAACAACTATGAAGAAAACATTATTTGATTCTCATAGCGGTCCAAAAATGTTCGTTCTTGCAGACTTCTTTGTTATGGGAATATGTTGGTGCATATGACATTGGGTGGCAAGTGCCATTAAAAGGCAAACAAATAGGACTACAAGTCCCCTGACCTCAAAGCCAAATTATTACAGAAAGAAGGTCAAAGTTTGCTCTGCTGTAAAAAATCAGAGCATGCATGGTCAGACCATGCCATTTGGCATGACTGTTTAAAGATTGCACAAAATCGGACTTGGCTCACTGACTGTGCTACTTGACATGAACATTGCAAATTGCCCAGATAAGACCATAAAATTTAACTTTTTTAAGGCTTATGTCGTACTCAATTTGGGAGACCTATACATCTAAAATACCTTCATAGGGCTGCAAAAACATAATACAAACTTTAGAAACACCCATAAACCTCATACCCTAATCACTTTGAAAGAAAATAATTAAAAATATGGCAGGGTACTCAAGACTTAGGCTTGAAGATCTAAAGGTTCACCATCTCCAGCTAGTTCTTATTAACCTCTTTTTCATTTGTTTTCGATATTGTACATGTTAAACATGAGAACCATAAATCTGTTATAGAGCACTCCGGAACAGGGGAATAGGGAAAAAGGTTTCGGATGCATGGAGAGCATTTCAGAACCATGCGTGACGTTTGGAAATGATGCAGAGTTTCTAGAGACATGTAGAATTCTCTAGAAGCATGTAGATAGTTGTAGTAGGGCCTAGAACATTGTAGATAACATTAGATTCATGTGGAGGGGCCTAGAGATGTATAGAATACTAAATAGCCCCATAGGTCATGAACATTTTAGAAGGCCATAGAAAGATCTAGAATTTGATGATAGAGGGGTAATCTAGATTACTCCATCAAAGGAAGTGGGAGAGGTTCTAGAATCTTGAGGAGACCCTCAGGAGGTGGTCCCTCATTTTGCAATCTAATCCAAACAAGTGAAGCTATTTTTATAATAAAAGTTCGAGTGTATTATTCAAAGTTCTTTCCCTCAATCATCTCGAGATTCTTACTTTGTTCTCTCTAAGGCACGCGCAAAATGTTGTTAAGAGAACAAGTGTGAGATAAAGGACATCTTACAACATCTTCAATTAACACCTATAGCTATCAGCCACTCTCAACATGTTTCAATCATTTTTTTCTTCTACAAAAGAAATCCTAATCATTATGGATCATTTTGTGCAACTCTTGGTTCGTTCTAATGTATCATATTTGATGCAGTTGATAGACAATTAAATTAAATTTGAAGACAAAATTGGTTGTGCAATGTACAGTGCAACGCCAACTACAATATCATGAAACAGAAATTTATAAAGTAGAGCAGAAAAAAGAGGATTTTGCAAATTCTCTCTAAGGGGCATAGTAGCATTGAAAAATTATACTGGTTTGATAAGTTCACCAAATTAACATAAGTATCAACATCTGAAGTTATTCGCAAGTCTAATAACAGGTTGTAAGACATAAATTTCCCAAAAGTTGGGTTTTGAAAATCTTCTTATTTAAAAAATAGAGACTAAATTTTGGAAAAAAAGGATTCACAGTAAATGTTAAACCAAATTAGGGAGTTCCAGAGCCACATTTACAAAAAGATAAAGCATACCTCAGTTAAAATATTAAGGTATGCACCAAAAGCTGGAGTGATAAACATTAATATCATAATATGAAAGTTCCTTTAACTAATAGACCAACAAAAAGTAGGCATGTGAAATAAGAAATCATGCTTTTTTGAAATAAATTAAGGGGCCGCTTGATAAGGGGTATCGGGAGCGGGCAATGTGAACGAAAATTCTCATTACATTATCCTTGTCAGTGATTCCCATTATCATTTCTATTCTAGAATTTGAACCAAGTGGCTCCTAAAAAGTCCATCCAATAAGATGCAAACAACATTATAAACGGTCAAGAAATATGTTAACTTCTAATGGACAATAATGTGCAATGAGAAAAAAGAGGCAAGGAGGTTTCTTTCTATATCTATGCGACAGCCATTTAAGGGTCTATGCATTACATCAGCCACAGATTCTGGCTCAAACAGATTATAAAGCTTATACATGACAGGTGGTAGGGCGTTTTTCATTTTCTAAAATTTGGAGAAGACTATTTAAGCATATGCATTTTCACAAATATAAATTTAGATGCATTATACCCATTAAAAAATGCAGTATCCCAAGAACTAAGATGATATTAGAGCTGGAACATTTACAAGTATAGTCTAATGACACAACGATTTTCTTCTCTTATTGCTCTAAAGACCTGCAAAACCGTGACTTCTCCATTATTAAATTCCTCCCCCATACTAACCCAAAAGAAAAAGTTTATGAATCAGAACTCATTCACAAATTTAAGAAAACACATCAAAAGCTTCTTAAACTGAACAAGCTTAACCTTAACTGAGAGGATGGCTACATGGAAAAGCAGTATGTCAAGTAATTTTGGGTCATCTAGACCTCAATGAGTACTAAAATGACAAAGAATATATCTCCAGTGAATAAAGAGAGTACCTTGGGCTGTAGAAAACAGGGAATGTGCTATTGCTAGATAAAGCATTTGCAACTGGAGAGAGGACATTGGGGTAAGAATTTTGATTCTTAATGATTGAATCAGGTAACCCATTTCTAGGTCGAGCAGCTCGTCTTATCCCCAACCGCAGTTCTCCAGCTTCACCCCTGCAATGCATATCACAGAGTTATTAGAGAAGAAAAACATGCTTCAAACACATGCTGCAGCTAAGATGATATATCAGTCGCTTTTTCTTCTTTATGGAAAAGTTTCATTTCCACATTTACTTTGTTGCCTTAAATTATGAGTTTAATCAACCCGTGTTAAGACCAAATCAGGCAAATTCCAACATCAGCCTTGTGAAATAAGTTTTGTCTATTTGGTATTTATCCTCTTGATGTAAATAATCTTTAATATAATATCTACCTAGTATATACCGATATTTATTTGCCTTTTAACTATGCTTAGTTTTTGTAAACAACAAGCACTAATAGATAGATCTTATGAGTTCACATTAACCTATTGTAACATATTGGTGAAAATGAGGAATATGCAAGAATTAAAATGTAAGTATGAAAGAAGCAGATTTCATTTCTTGATCATATCAAATGTGACAACCGAGTACTAGGATGACTACTTAAGAACCAAGTTTATACTGGCACGAATTGGAGGCATAACGTAATTCATCAATAACCCTTTACAACATAAAATCTAATATTCAAACAAATTCTGTAACTCAATTGCAACAATCTACATTCATCTTGAATATGCATTGCTCAAATTATCAAAGCCGTGAAACTGTAAATCTAATATTCAAACAAATTCTGTAACTCAATTGCAACAATCTACATTCATCTTGAATATGCATTGCTCAAATTATCAAAGCCGTGAAACTGTAGATGAAATGTACCTAAGAAACAGAACCGCATCTCCTGAAACAAGATTTTTCTGGCTGACGAAAATGCTCCACCCCGTCGTCAGCAAATGTCGCCTTGGCTGGCCTGCAAGGTTGAATAAATAAGTCAGGATCTCCAACAAGAGATTCAATGCGGACATGAACTTATACCTCTGTAGATGTGTCTAAATTTCCACTCCACTCCGTGAAGGTCTTTGGCAATGAGTTCTTGAGAAGGCCTTTGTTCTTTATAATCCTAAAGCAAAAACATATATAAATTCCTGAGACCAGAAAGATAAAAACGGATTGAATCTATTAGTCAAATGGCATAGGAAAAATGGGGCCAACCAGAGGGGGAAAGCAGTCTTCTGCAGCTCTACGAGGAACAGAGAATCCACCATGGGTACTGGTATCAGAAGCAGTAAGAGTTTTGCAGAACATGTGGGAAGTTGACTTTGCAGGTACTACACCATTCCCATCCCCATCAACAGTTGTGCTTTCGTTCTCTTTTCCATCTAATTTCACCCCTGATAGCTGCGTAATTAGAAAAAAGTTAACAAAACTGAAATTGGATGCATTGAGAATTTAATCAATATCACTACAAATTCTAACGGTAAATAACACACTAAGCAACAAGAAATGAACATAGATAATGAGTAGGTATGCTTCTCAAACCACAAACCACTAAAAAGGAATCAAGCATGAAGCTTTGGCCAATAAAATGCAGAGTCTTAAACTAATGAAGCATTCTTATTTACATAATCACGCATCCAAAACCCTTTAACCAAAATATCTATTTATGATTACACATATTACCTCAGGAAGAGGAAGTAGACTCAGCTGAGTGAAGACCTCATCATTCTCTTTGTTTGCCTGTTCCACGAGAATATGCAAACACAAGATTACAAGACAACAAAGAAAGATAAGAAAACTGAGAAAGAGTTGGAATCGAGCAAAAAAAATCACAATTTATAACACTATTGGGGAAAACTAATTCTTAGAGTAAAATAAATTCAAAAGGGCTTTTTCTTGTAAGGAAAAATAACTCAATTGAAGCACTTGCCAGTAGCTGGACATCCACAACCCTGCAGAAAATCTGGGGGGGAAGATTAAACGTCGGCATCTCCATGGGAGGAAAAGGTGAAGCAGAGGCAGCCTGTTCCATGTGACCTTGAGGGAAATACACCACCAAATTTCCTATCTTGGGCAAGCTGGTGAGAGGTCCAGCACAGCCATGCCAGAGCTCAACATAGATTGAAGAGGGAGCAGAAACTGAACGAGGGGAAGATGAGTCAGACACAGCATGTGAAGAGCACGATGAAGTGGAAGTGGATAAACAGCCATTAACACAACTACCACCTTCCCCTTTGTCACACTCTCCACCATTCTCACATGCATTGCTCTTCTCCACCTCACTCACTGCATTATTCAGATCAATTTCCATGAATTCCCCTAAATAACTTTTTTTTTAACCAAACAATTCAATTACTGTAGCATTAAGGGAGAAAGAGAGGTGGGGTGTCGAACAAGGGGCAAATCACATTGAAAATACGCTGGAAGAATAAAGTGGATGCTTTTAAGGAGTTCTCTCAGAAGCCCTCAAGATGATAAATTGAGAAAAGAAGTCAGATTGTGGGCAAGAATTACATAAAGGTGATGACTTTAGAGCAAGAAGAGAAGGGGGGGTTTCACAAAGCAAGCAATAGGAAAAGAAGCCATATTTGTAGGACACAGAGTAATTGAAACAGGTTAATCTAAAAGACGAGAAGAATAGAGAGGGCATCAAATAATAACAAGAAATTCAAAGTATGATTCCTCCCCCATTTGCAGTTCTGTGAAGGGGGAGCAGCAGCAGCAGACATAGACAATTGCTTGGCAAGCACAGAAGCAAAAGGCAAAAGAAGCCAATGTAGTAGTGCCCCTTTTGGACTTAAGACTGATTTTGAGTGTGTGTTTGTGCGTGTGAGAGAGAGTAGAGAGAGAGAGAGGAAGGGGCTGTGTGAAGTGGAGGGGACAAGCTAAGACAGTACAGAACCCACAGCCAAAGCCTAACCCCACTCCTTTCTTTGTTGCTTTGCATTAGCTTTTACTCCCTCCGTCCCGGGTATTTTTACCCGTTTGTACGGGCACGGAGATTAAGACGTTTTATTTTTTTAATATTATGTAAGAGAAAGTAGGGATAAATTAATAATTTAAAAAGAAAAAGTGAATAAAGTTATTGGGAATGATGAATAAAGTGTAAAGAAGTAATTAAAGTTGTTGGGAATGTAAAAAGTAGGTAATAAAATATTATGTATTTTTGCCAAAAATGGAATGGGTAAAAATACGTGGGACACCCCAAAATGGAAAGTGGGTAAAAATACGTGGGACGGAGAGAGTATGATTTTTCAGGAGAAAAAAATAAAAAAATTAAATAAACCTATTTAATTATAAAATGCCTTTTCCTCTATAATAATTATGGTTTTTTTTTTTCACTTTTCTTTCATGTCCTCTCCTCCATCCTGCAACCACCACCACAAGACAAAAGGGTTTCATTGAATGCAAACAAACATGACTTTATCTTCCTAATAATTATAATTATTATTTTAATTAAAAAGATTATTCAAGAATTGTAGACAAGCCATCATAGTATGTACCACTATCATCTTTGTCATTGAATTTCATCTTGACTAATGTATAATGTCTCCTAGGAGAAAGTTTGTACATCAAATCACATTCTAGAATGTTTAGATTTTAATACTAAGTTCTCTAGATTTGAATCTCATTTTACCAAAATATGTTTTAATATTATTTTATAATGGAAATTGGAAACATGAGCAACTACACATGTGAGTTGTAATTATAGAGCAAATTAGAAGATCAAATGTCATTATCATTTTTTAAGATTTGTTTTGTTAATTTGCACTAATCTTGATTAGCCTTATCCATTTGTCAAAATGCTTGTAATTATGCATTATATAAATCAAATCAAGAGAAAGTAATGGATGAAAATATTAAATAAAATTTGAGTTAACATGCATGACCCATCCATTAAGATTTATAAGGTGGAACTCTAATTATGCCATTGACAACATTTTTCTTTATCAGGACCTACCCACAAAATGCAAAAAGAAAAGGCATCTAATTAACACTATCTACATATTCATTTATGTTCTTAATTAATCATATATGCAGGATTAAAGGTCTTTTGTTGGAAATTTTATAATTTCCAATATAATCTAATTGGGGCAATATATTATTATGCAATTATATTAGCTATTTAATTATTTTATGGACTTAATTAAGTGATCCAATTAAGGTTAAAGGTCCATGAGCTATAATAATAATTAATATGGGTTTATTGAGTGGATACTCAATACTACGTGATTAGGTGATTATGGGTGGTCTAATCAAGTAGTATATAAAGGTTACCCGGTTATGGTCCCCAATATATTAAGCCGCACATGGTCTTCCCTTCTCCCCATCGGGAGGGATTACTACGGTCCCCATAAAGAAATTAGGAGGGCTTAGTTGAGGAAGGCCATATAACCACTAATCCTGAGTTCGTGTTCCGCCTAGAGACTCATTGGATCAGGTACGCTTCCGCTTTAGAGTTTAAATCTCGTTAATCATAATAGGGTTAAGATTTCATGGATTAATTTCCAACAAGTGGTATCAGAGCCACCCTATTTATGATTCTCTGAGATTTGAAAGAATTGTGTTGAAGTTTCAAATATTTATATTTGAATTGTGCGAAATCACAATTTTACGGGGATCATCTATTTGTTTGATGCTATAATATTATACACTGAATTGTTTCGATAATGCATTCGGATTTTAATTTTATACACTCCTTGCATAATTGAATTTTCATTGTGTATTTTGAATACATGTGTTATATTCACGTCAGTGTATGAATGGACATTATTCTGTCATCATCCTAGAATTCAGATCTATTACTTTAAAGATGACATATAAATTTATGGTTTGACTAGTATGTCTTTCATGTACTTTAATTAGATTAGCTTTGGGGTGGTGATTATGATTAATGAAAATATTTGTGTTCAGTAATATTGATGCACAGTCGATATATTTTTTTTTGGTCATGTTGACTACTATTATTGAATTGGTAGTAAATAATGGTATAATTGACATCTTTGTGGATTGTAATTCTAATTTCATTAATTTGATAACTGAAATTAGAATTAATATGGTACATCATTATTTATTTATATAAGGATATTTGCCTAATTTGATTTCATCTAAATTAGGATATGGAATAATTAAATTAAGAAATCTTTCATTATGGTATGAATCATCTAAAGTTTTCATTTAATTTATTGAATTAAATTAATAAAATTGGGGAGACATTATTTTTTAATGTCGTTCAATTAAACGTAATATTTTTTTTAAATATTTGTTTAATTGGTCTAGTAATTTTTCAATATAATCAATCAAAGCCTCATGTTGCCACAGCAGCCTCTGTGTGTGAAGTGCGACTTTATTAAAATTACATAGATGGGTGTGTAATTATTCATGTGTTCCGTATTCGGCCCACAGGTAGGCACAGTTTGACAGAATAATAATATACATGTGATAATAAGTATGTGATAATTATTTGGATTGTTCATGTGAACATTAGTCGGTCCACAGATAGACTCTTGTTTGACAGAACTTATTGTCAATACTTGATTATTACACCAAGATTACCCCTGCAGTTAATTTTTGTCCACAGACGAGGTTAATGTTGCACAAGGTGTCTTGTGATGGGTCCCCAATTAATAATATTGTATGAGTGTATCTTCATGCGGGTATTGATCGGCCCACAGGTAGATTAATATTTGGCAGAAATACACAAGTACCTGTGGTGGTAAATACGTGACAATTATTTGGTTTGACATGTGAGTAATAAGTCGGCCCACAGGAAGACTATTGCTTGACAGTTTTATTGTCAGTATTTGACTACTACATGAGAGCATCATTTAAATTAGTATTTTTTTGTCCAAAGACTTGATACTAATATTGTGCTCGAATCTTCAAGATGATTCTAATTTAGTTAAATTTTGAAAGACTATAAAGTTTTTTGAAAGATTATAAAGTTTAATGCGAGCATGAAAAATTATTTTGTATTAATTCTCTGTATAATTAAGAAGTCTGCTAATTAAGTTTTCCATATATCAACAACAAAATCATACTTGATGAGTGAACTTCCACAATAAGGATGAGACTAATAAGTCAAACTTAATCTCAATAAAGTATAAGGGCAATACAAGAAATCCCATTAAGAAAGCTGCTAAAGACAACTAAAGTATAACCTTTTGTTTTCTCCTAAAGGCTTGTGGAATTGTCTTATAATACACTGCATTAAATTATTCAGTATGCATGGTGCAGTTAAAAGACATAATTGAACTCCACAACATATGGTCACTAATATGAGAAATACTTAAGATTGCAACTTATGGTCTCAATAAAATTTTAACCAAAGTAGTTGTGAGAACTCTTTGAGTTTCACATATGGTGATGTCCAACTAAAGCTAGATCATTGGGATCTACTAAAGAAAATTGGACTCAAATAAATGTAAGCTACTTTATTGATTATGAATAAAAATAAAAGTTTATGATCCAATTAATCGGATCATATTTGAGACGGGTAATACGGTATTCTGTGAGGATGTTGATTTGGGGGAAGAATAATATTAGAGACATTGTCTTTGAGGGGGAGTCAATACGGACCCTACTTAAACTTTTAGAAATTATATAAATTCAGAATATCAATGGGACAATGTCAATAATATTTAAGGTATAATAAAATCAACAACCTCAAGAATTAATGTCACTAAGAAAACCACTAGAGTTGGGAGAAAATCAATTCGGATAATTATGTAGTTTTCTCCTAAATAAAGAGGACACAATGGAATTAATGGTAGAACATTCAAACAATGTTCATCAAACCATGCAAGGTCCAAATACTCGAAAGTGGGTTAATGCCATAAGTTATGAGTATAAATCAATACAAAATTATTAGTACATTTTAATCTTGAATCATTTAGATGGATGTAAAGATAAAGTTCCTTGATGGCAACATGATACGATATTATAAGTTTAAGAACCAAAAGGAAATCCATCTATGCATTCAAGAAAGCTTTTCCGTAAAGGAATCACAAGTATCATCATAAGGTAGTTGTCTCATTTGGTTTTGAGATAAGTGTAGATGATTATGTGATTCAGTGGGAGAATGTTTAAGTTAAACTAAGGGAGAAAAGTGCAGTCTCAATCAGATGCCCTAAAGTTAAATTAAAGATTTAAGAAATGTATAAACATTCTATATGTTTTGATTATTGGAAGTTATTGTATGATGAGGTCTCTACAAGACTTAATTTGACTTCTGTTGTTGGTGTATTAAGTAGACATTTAAGTAACTCTAGTATGGATCTTTACAGAGAACTAAGGATAACATGTTTTAACATTAGAGATAATCAGATTAGTAGGAGATCATAAAGTAGTCTGATTATGAGTTTGTTGGATGCCAATACGATATAAGATCCACTGCAGGCTACATCTTCTGTTGGTCTGGAGAGCTATACAAGTAAAAGTATTAAGCAAACACTTTAGCTCATTAACCATGACAACAGAATCAGCAGCACACTAAGGGGCATTCAAACATGAAATAAAGGTTGCGAAGTTTAGTCACATAAAGTTGATTGTGACAGTTAGTTCGCAGTAAAGTATTAGCAATAAGAGTTCTTATAAGTCAAGCATATTGACATAGAATTCTTGGTTGTTAAAGAAAGTGTTTTGTGTGGATAAAATTTTAGTAAAGCATATTATGATAGACTCTAAATTCGAATCCGCTATTTATGTATTCAACGCCCTGTAATTTTATGAGCTAGCTACTCATATGGGTGTTATATGATTTTAGAATACATTGGTTCAGTGGGAGTCTATATTTATTGCTCTTTAAAGTTTTAAGACACTTTGATTTTAGATATTTCGGTTTTCTGCAGAATTGAGTTGATGGATTTGAATTCATTGTGAATTCACTTAAGTTAATTTTTCATTTTGTAATATTTTACATTATGAATTGATCTCACTAAGGATTAAAGTAGGACCAGTTGGAAATAGACATGATGTTGATCATATTTTTCATGTAATTTCCATGCTACTCACCATATTTGATCTATGTCATTGAATATATTGATATTGGTGATTGTCGGGGTTTAATCACGATTTATAATGTGGTGAAGGCCGCGGTAGTTCCATATTAGTACGTGAGATGGACCAGATTGTTAAGTATAACCTGAAGAGGAATAGCATAAAGTTGCGCAACTAAGGACTCTTGATATAATTGCTTTGGGAAAATATATAGCCCAAGTGGGAGATTGTTGGAAATTTTATAATTTCCAATATAATCTAATTGTGGGCAATATATTATTATGCAATTATATTAGCTATTCAATTATTTTATGGACTTAATTAAGTGATCCAATTAAGGTTAAAGGTCCATGGAATATAATAATAATTAATATGGGCTTATTGAGTGGATACCCAATACTACGTGATTAGGTGATTATGGGTGGTCTAATCAAGTAGTATATAAAGGTTACCCGGTTATGGTCCCCAATATACTAAGCCGCACATGGTCTTCCCTTCTCCCCTTCGGGAGGGATTACTACGGTCCCCATAAAGGAATTAGGAGGGCTTAGTTGAGGAAGGCCATATAACCACTAATCCTGAGTTCGTGTTCCGCCTAGAGACTCATTGGATCAGGTAGGCTTCCGCTTTAGAGTTTAAATCTCGTTAATCATAATAGGATTAAGGTTTCATTGATTAATTTCCAACACTTTTTTTTGTTCATTAAAACTATTAATTGAAAAAGTTGGTAGTAAACTCATGATTGTGTAAATAAATTCAACGACGTGGTTTACAAGTAAAAAATATTCTACAAACCCATTAATCTGGACTCTACAATTCTTGCGGGAACAAAAAACAAAAAAACAAACAAACTCCCCTAAAAATAGAAGAGAATAGAAACATCAAATATCTCAGAAGAGAAGATTGTCACTCAAATATACTATGCTAATTGTGGAGAAAATAAAAGGGGTAAGCTTTGTCTATTTGAACTTTTTTTTAAAATTTTTTTATCTTTATTTAATTTTAATCCTTTTGTAAGAAAAAAATAAAATAAAATAATTATTACATAATTGTTTTTTTTTAAAGAAAACTAATATTAATATCGCTGAATTCAGTCAGCACTGATTAACAGATGAAATTGGGCATTACATCCCAAGTGGTATCACTAGTAACGTTATGTTTAGCAAAACTAGCAAAGCTATGTGCTACAAAATTATAGGAGCGGGGGTGAAAAAAAAAACCGTTACATCTATAAGTTTGTGTCAAACAAAAAACATCTTGTAGAATAGGGGCACATACAAAGGACATTCAATCTTTTTGTTTTCAGCATGGATGACACTATCAGCATCTCCGAATGAGAAATCAGGAAGATTAATGGAGGATGCTAAAGAGGCTGGTTCCCTTAGATCTAGAAACTTTGCTATTTGAGGGTATTTTATGCCATAAAATATCTTCATATAGCCATGAAGAAACAGACCGTCTGCTCCTTGAACAAAAATACTCACATCATCTTTTGTGTTGCTAAAGGAGATGGCACCATCAAAAATAATTTTACATCCCATAGGAGATGGAGTGGAGACATGAGAGGAGAGTAGTGAAGAAGGCCTTTCCGGCAAAGTCTTTAAACACTTCAAAGTTAGCGAACACTACATCGATCACCACCCCTTATTTTATTCGTTGCAATTAAAGATTGACGATTAGAGTTCATAACGAAGAAAATGAAAATTAATGAACTTGTTCATAATTAAGAAGAACAAATTAGCTTACATCCATAATATCTGCTTGCTTTTTTTTATCCATCAATATATGTTTTTTTCATTTTTATATCTTTCTCCATTTCAAGAAGTTTGTATAACTAAATAAATTTAGGGCTTAATTAGATAATGATATGTATAAAATATATAAGGATATGTATTTAATGAAATAATGACAAGTTAATTTTTTTTAAATATATATTTAATAAATAGGATCGTTAACAGAAAGAGATTTGTGTTTGAAACACTCTATTATTTAACAGAAAGAGATTTGTGTTTGAAACACTCTATTATTGAATATTTTTTACCCTTAAATATATAAAAAAAATATTTCAAAGTTTCTGAACAATTTTTTAGAAAGAATTATGAAAGGAAAGAAACAATTTTAGAAAGTGCACATGATATGATTAGGGTAAAAAGCCAATTAAAAAATGAGTACAAAAAGAATAAATTGAGAGTTGAACACGAAAAAGTAGAAAATTTTCTTAATTCATTTTTTTCCTTTTAGGTATTAATATAATACTCGGTATTAGTATTTCATAGTTTATAAATATTATTATTCCCCTTCTATTTTTCACACTTTCTATCCTCGTCCATTTCATTATTTTTTACACATCTATATACATATATAAAAAGCAAATTTAAACTTCTACTTTTGTTTTTTTTTCTTCAATTTTACTCTATTTAGAAATAATTCAATTTTAATCTTAACCATACAAATAATGTTTATGATTTCAATCGTAAAATTTAATTATACTAATAATGAATTTTATTATTTAAATTTTACCTTTTTATTTTACAATATAAATTTTGTAAGTATGGGATATATTTTTGGCATATTTGACTAAATTTTATTCAATATATGTTTAATTTATATACATATATAAAAACAAACTTAATTTCTATTTTTATCTTCAATTTTTCTCCATATTTTAAATTTTAGTAAATTTAATTTTCATTCAATTTTAATATTGACCGTCTATTACTTTTTATCTCAGTCATGGATCCTCTCCTTTGAGGTATCATATTTTTTTTCGTTTATCTTATGATTTATGATTTTTCTTCATTTTTATTGTTTTCTTTATATTTTATAAAATTTATTTTTATAATTTTTTTAACCTTATTATTCTTATTTTTATTTGATCTTATTTGTAGCTTCAATCATAAAAAAATAAGTCACCAGGAATGAGGAATTTGGAAAATCTAGAATTAATTTCAGAAATTTTAGAATTATAGATTCATAGCAATTATATTTCCATTAGGATCATCTCTATAAATATTCTTTTAATTAAATCTTTAGGATTAATGTATGAAATTTATTTTCGAAATTTTGTGATTTATTTGAATTTTTCTTTCAATTTTATTTTCATTAGGATAGTCTCCATAAATATTATTTTAATATTTATAATTTATGCATTAAATAATATTTTATATTTTATTTTATCCATATGTTATTCAATTAAAAATAAAACATAAATTATAGTATACTATATCTTTCTTAAAAAAATAGAAATTGAGTTTTACAGAGAGATTATATCTTTTTTTAAAAGAAATAAATATATATCAATTAAAATAAAAATTAATATAATTAATATTAGAAAGTTAATATATAGTCTATTTATCTTAAATACTGAATCAAATTTAATATTAAAAAAATAAGCGTATAAACAATGCGATTTATATAAATAAATAAATAATTATATATATATATATATATATATATATATATATATATATATATATATATATATTATGATTAAAATAAAAAATTAAACATAAAATTATATAATTATAATATACTTTAATTCTTTTCGTGCAACGCACGGATGGGTAATATCTAATTTATTTATAATAGGAGTAATTTATAGTTTACTAATTTTTCAGGCATTGAATTGATAAAATTCCTTTATAATAGTAGTAATTAATATCTTTAAAACATCAAAATATTAAAAATATGTCACCTACTCTTACACTTTATTAATTGATCTCAATAACTTAATTCACTATTTTTTAAAATTATTCAAAACTTTTTATATTATACACCTAAAAATAATAGTTATTCTTAATCTATCTAAACGTGGAGCATATCAAATCCTTTGTGTCATTTTCGTACATCATCTGTTACACGTTATATGATTGAGATGTAAGAGACAAAAAAAATTTAATCGTTATACTAAAGTTTGAACTTTACTTTAGAATATAGTTTTCTTCTCTCACACCTGTCATCCATTTAATAATATGACACAAGACAAAATATACTTCCTATGTCCCATCCAAAGAGTTTATTTTTTTCATTTTGGACGTCTCACCCAAAGAGTCCACTTTCTTTTTTTACACACATGGGATCCATACACACCCACTAATACAATTAAAATATGGGACCCACACTCCCACTAATACAATTACTCACTACACATTAAATAATAATACTCCTTAATTCACGTGCCAAAAAGCAAAAATTACTATTGCGGTGGGACGGGGGAGTATGAAAATAGTATTGAGAATTCGAACAGCATGGATGTAGTAAAATTTGATGGTTAATTTATACTCCAATAAGTATTGAATAAATTTAGGAGTTGAACCGCAATGCACCAGGTGCACCGATACACCTAAATAACCTAAATTATTAGATCATGTTTATATTTAATTCTAAACACTAAATAAAATAAAATAATTAAAAATAAAAACACTAACTATTCACTATATCACTATATTTATCCTATAAAATCTTAGATACATTGATATATCATATGCACCACGTAATACCCCTACTAAACTTAAATTCAGGGGTGATGTGTGGGATGCACCTCATAACTTGTAGGCTAAAGATTAATTTAGAATCGAGGGAAATTAGTTGTGTGTGAAGGAAGTGGGAGAGAGAGAATTGAAATAGAGATGTTAGAGAGCGGGGTCCACCCAAAATGTTTGGCAGCAGTGAGGTGTTAGTGGAAGTGGTGTGGTGTTAGTAGTTGGGACTCACTGCTTTAAACGGACTCTCTCTAGTCTTATCACTCTCTCTCATCCCCACGCCCACCCTCCGCGCGTCCCCCTCCCCTCCCTTTTTATTTTCCACCCACTCAATTTTCATAATAAATACTCCCTCTGTCCCATACTTATATTCACACTTTCCGTTTTCGTCCGTCCCACACTTATGTTCACCACCCAAAAAAGGAAACTTCACATAAACCAACAACCTCAAAAGTTCTCTTAATTTCAAAAATACCACTCTCACCTAACACACAAAACATACTTTATAATTTATTTATTACCTAAAAATACTACAATACCCCTCAAAAGTCAATAAAGTTGGTCAAAAAGTAACTTTTCTTAAACTCCGTATCTACAGTACCGGTGAACATAAGTCCGGGACGGAGGGAGTAATTAGCAATTTTTTTTAATTTCTAAAGAAGATTAAATTAATTTTTAAATAAAAAGAAAAGAAGATGCAAGAAGAATGCGCGTGGGGTAATGGTGTGAGGACAGGAGAGAAAAAGAAAAGTGATTATACGAAGGGTTGGCCTGCGCCTTTGGCGCTGCTGGGTAGGCCCCACTTTGCATATTTCTCTTTCGCTCGTCCACCACGTCTACGTACTCGTATTATACGCACACTGCATTCACCTAAATCGCCTCTCACTTTCCAGAAATACCAGCATTGCCACTGAGGCCAGGCCAGGCTCCCACCTTTCACGCTCTCCGCTGACACTAACCGCTACCAACACACGAGCGGGAATGGGATGGACCATTCCACTTTTACTCAAATACCCCTCCTTATTTTATTAATTACATTAGAACTCGAATGTGACTCTTGAGTGTGAGATATGAGTGTGAGGTGACGCCTCATAAATCTATTTTATTACTCCGTCCACCGTATCTAAAATGTTATTCAATTTTTCTTATTTACTCTCTTTCATTTCCTTAAAAGAGATTTTTTTTTTACATCTTATGCAAAAAATTCACTTTCTTTTTTAAATATATGGAATACATACATGTCCATTAATACATCCACTAATACAACTACTCATTATACATTAAATAATAATACAACTACTCATTATACATTAAATAATAATACTTCGTAATACATCTCTTTAAACTGGATGGAAGAAATATAAATTATATATTAATAGAACTACTTATTTTATATTAAAATATTATTTATTTTATTTTAATACTGTAGATAGTCGATTTTTATTGGGTGAGGTGGATGTTTAATGTGGCTGTTATATGGTTTAATCGGAATAATCTAACATAATATGAAAAAAAAATAGAAGAAGAAGAACACAAGAATTCTCCCACGTTTGTGGGAGTTAAAGTAGAGAGTTTATTTCTCTCTGTGTTTTTTTGTTGTGGTGTTGGAGGGAGATAATTCCCCTTTACAGTGGTGATGATGGTGAAGATGCAGGTGAGGTTGAGCTTGAGGTTGAAAACGGAGGTGAGGATGAGGATAGAACTGATGATAAAGATAAAGGTGCAACCCCTCTTATACAAGTGTCTTATACAAGTGGGGTGAGTCTAGTAGCAAATGGGCATTAAATGCGTATCCGCATGAGGCTATTAAAAGATATGCGGTAGGATTATCTTCCTAGTAGATATCTTAGACGATATCTACTAGGCTTGTAGGGTGTTGCTTGTTCACCTTTTTGCGTGTCCCCAAGTGTAGGGAATCAATTGCAGTTCAGTGTGTGACCAAGTCTATTATCGAACTCAAGAGATAATTCTAAACTTACTATTTAATTTATTTATGACAACTCTAACATAAGACAAATCTGGGTTTATAAGTGAATTTAATTAAACCTAAGAAAGCAGATAATAAGTACTTAAAATAATAAAATAGCAAATAAAAATAAGGATGAAGTGTTCAAGAGAGAAGATAGATAGCACTAGGTAATCCAGTTAAATCGGTCAAATCAAATCACTAGACAATTGGTTAGAATCCCTGCAATTCTTATGAAAGCAATCACTTAATTATGTTAAATTTCTCTTTTAAAGTAAACTTAACACATAAACCTGATTTAAACCCTCAGATACAGAAGAATAACTCCTACTCCCTTTCTAGGTACTTCATGCAAAATTCCATTAAAGGCTAGAGCACTAGACTTCCCTTTATAGGTACTTAAGCATTAATCCCCAATTTCCACCTAACAATCTAAGAAATCAAATCCTCTAGAATGATAATTAATAGATATATTAAGTGTCCAATATTAATTATTCTAATGAATAAAGGTTATACGGTTAGATCCCCTTTACCCATAACAGGTTGACAAATATAATCATTTTATGGTACAAGCAACAAGCATAAATATGCATAAGACAATGACATATCATGAATGAGGGCAGACCATATAAGGCAAAAATATAAGTCTAAATTCAAAGCATTAATAAGGGAATAAGTATATTGCAGATATCCAACCTATTCTAGATCATCAATTCAAACCAATTCAACCTTCAGAACCTAGCACTATCCAAGAAGTACTAGCCCATGGTGTTACAAGCAACACACATGGTTAGGTATGAAAATAATCCCATAGGTCTATAATTCAAAAGTTTAAAAGAGAGAATAAGAAACACCTTAGATGTGGCGTGATTCTCCATTTTTCCTCGGTGATTCTGAACCTTCTTGTTCTTCTTCTCAAGTAAGCAACACTGATGAACTCCCTGGGATGGGTGGATAGGACGGTGCGGTGAAAGGGTATGGAAAAGTATGTATGGATGTTGAGAGTTATGGAGAGTTCGGGTTTGAAACACCCCAAGGGCTCCTTTTATAGTTGGGCACTGATAATTCCCGAATTATGACTCAAAAGTGGACCTTTTTGCGTCAAAAATACGAACTAGCCAAAAAATAACGAAACGGGCTCACTGGGAAGCGATATGAGTCGTGCCGGGCGCATGCTGTCAGAATTTCTCGGCAGCTGGGCGGAACGGGCGCACGGGCGCTGGCTGGGTGGTCGGCACGAGTCGTGCCAAATGTGGCACGGGTCGTGCCACCCGTCAGCTGCCTGTGCGACCTCACGGTTTTGCTCATAACTTTTTCATCTGATCTCCGATTGAGATGATTTTTGTGCTCACGCGATCCTCTCTTTCTTACCTTTCCAACTATGTAAAGAACTCCTGAAAATTTATCTAATTAAGTATAGCACGAGTCGAGCAAAGTAGTGGCACGAGTCATGCACTATCGGGACGTGCTGGGCGGCGATGGCGTCTCGTGCCGCAAGTGGCCGCCACGAGTGGACTATATGGGCAGCACGACCCATGCCAAGGCTGGCACGAGTCGTGCCATGCTGCCCCAATTCCTATTTTGGCCCGGCTTCGCTTTCGACTTCCATTTTTGCTCTTTTTATCCCCGTTTTTCACCTAAAAATACGAAATAACACCTCACAAGCATCTATAACACAAATATATGCAATTCAATCAACAGATGCTCAAATACTGATATAAATATCACACAACGGTGCTAAATCGGACCCTAAAATATTCAGATTTTCATACTAAACATGTGTCAGGCCCAAGTTGGACACTTGGGCAGTGAGAGAGTAGCAAGTGGGCAACTTAGTGGTGGGAGAGTAGAGAGAGGGAATGAGTGTAGAGAGCGGTAGGGAGAGAGTGAAAGCAGGGAGCAAGTGGGTGAGAGGAGAGTAGAGAGAACGAATGAGTGTAGAGAGAGAATGAAAGTAGAGAACAAGTGGGGGATAGGAGAGGGCATAAACGCCTTCCTCCTACCTCCTCTAGGTGGGCGAGCGTGTGCTTTTCCTTCGCTCGGTCTCCCTTAGTCTCCTCTTCGGATGGACAACCTCTATTTTTAAATATTGATCCAGGCCCACTTGTGGGTCCAGGGTAAAAAAGAGACAAATATTTAACAAAATTAAGATGCGTGATGATTGAATATTGATGAATTGGGAGTTATTCATTTGTTAAAGTGAAGTATCTAAATTCTCTTTATAGTATAATGACTCGCACTACCTAATGTCAATTGTCCATTTTAGAGTATAAAATTAATATTTCCTCCGTCCATTAAGAAGGGTCTTATTTATTTTAAATGTTCGTCCCAAATGATCATCTAATTTTATTTTTAGATATATGAGATAAAATATAAGACTCAAATACTTCACTAATACAATTAGTTACTACTCCACATTAATCTACCACAAAAGCAAATGGTACTCTTATGATAGCGAATCAAGAATAAGAAGCAAATGGTTATCTTATCGACGAACGAAGAGAGTATACTCCTTCCGTCCCATTTTAGATGACACACTTTCCACTTTAGGTTATCCCACAAAAATTTGCACATTCCTAAAAAAGCAAAAAGTCAAACACAATCACCCTCTCCATACACTTTATTTAAAAAAAAACTACATTTATCTAACACACTTAATATACTATATCATTTATTTATTACAAAAAATACCATAACATCCCTAAAAGTTATTACTTTTCTTAATCTCCGGGAGAGGCATGCAAACTTTTACGGTAGGAGGAAGCAATTCACAAGGAGGAGAGAGGTATTGGCAAAAGGGAAAGATGAAAATGAAGGATGTGAAAGTGAAAATGGGAAAGAGGGATTAGGCCCTCGGGAGTCATGCCGGCAAAACAAGGAAGCTTTCTCTTTCCTCTGAACTGCATCAATCCATGATGCCCACAACACAAGAGAGAGAGACCCACCCTCATCCCATCTCATCTCATCTCATCCTGGCCTGCTGATACGTTAGAGTATGATCAATTATGTGTGTTTTATCTGCTTTAATCGAACCATGTTTGTCGGGGGACTGCTGGACCCCACCACCCACATCCCACCCCCACCCCTACCATTTATACGTAAGTAGTAGTATTCTCTCCTCAACACCCTACACTCCTATACATACATCTTTCATTTATATACACACATCTACACGTACACAGGGTATGTGTTCTTAAAATACTTGCCGATCCTTTTCCGTCCGTCAGTGATGTTTGTTTTGTATTTATTTAGGAATAATAAATTTAATTTAAGATTAGATTAAGTTAATAAATTCAACAAATAGTAGTGTTAATTTATATCAACATCTGCTACATCTACTTTACACACAATTCAGTTAAAAAAATTCGTGCCGGAGAGAGGGGGTAAGAAATTAACCGATAAAATAGGGTTGATTTTCATTTCGATTTTAATCCACTTGATAACTAATTAAAATTTTAAATTCCTATTGGCTTTCAGTTTTGTGCATCCTCTAATGAGATAATCTTATCCATTTCTTATTTCATCTTCTATTACATTTAAATTTAATTTAATAAATCATAAACAATCATAGTTGGTTCCTTGAAACAATTAACTTGACCGAATAACAATGTAAGTGTTTAACTAATTAAATATATGGAGTATTAAATTACTTAGTTACTACTTAATTAGTATCAACTTTTTTTTAAGGAATATTATTGCATTTAGGGTAAGAGGATTACCAAAAAAAAAACAAAGAGAATGCAAATTATAAGTGAAAAAGATCTATACTACTACCAAATACATCGTAAAACTACAAAATAACCACTGCTACCAGTCAGCGTATCTAACATTTTGAGATAAACTTTTTCTCCTCCATATCCACCAACTCTATACTTGACCTTTTATTTCATCCATATTCTTCCTTAAGTTCCATTCAACATCATTAAAACCCGTGTTGTTTCTATTTTTTTAAATAATTCACACCGTGCACATCCATATATCAATTGCAAGCCTATTTTTCTCTTTTTCTTTAAATAAATTACTAAAAAAGATAAATTCACCTGGATTTTGTTGCTTAATGGTGTTTGCATCTTTAGTCAATTGAGAATTTATGACCACAGCTCTGATGAGTATTTGCATTCGCAAAATATGTGTGGTATTGTTTTTCACTACTCCTGCATAGCGGACAAGTTGTATCTCCATTTGGTGGTAGACTCCCTCTTTTCCTAAGCTCGGTTGTCGTTGCCAACCTTCCTCGATTAAGTCGCCATGCCATT
This sequence comes from Pogostemon cablin, assembly GCA_023678885.1. Classification (NCBI taxonomy): domain Eukaryota; kingdom Viridiplantae; phylum Streptophyta; class Magnoliopsida; order Lamiales; family Lamiaceae; genus Pogostemon; species Pogostemon cablin. The sequence goes on from CM042983.1 coordinate 8,087,016, forward strand.
ACTTTAATCTTAGGGCATGAATTATTGTTCCAAATTATTTTAAAAGTTTCCACGTTTGCTTCAATCTCTATCTTTCTCCCTTCATCAAACTGTTAGATACATAGTACTAGTACTAGATTTACATGTCACAAAAAAATTTATTAATTGGTTACATGCATGCATGATTTAATATACTAGCATGTACAATTAAATTCGACTTGGTTCAAATTCAATTGGATCCGAGTATAAAAATATTAGTTATATAAATAAAATAATATATAGTAGATGCACGACCATGATATGAATTTTATAAAATAATGTAAAGGTATCGATATAAATTGTTGTTAGAGTACTAGATTGATTTAGTATTATAGAATATATTAAGCTATACTAACTTAAATTTTTAGATGAGGGATTCATTTAATATATGATATTAGAATTGAGAGTTCAATTAGGGTGCACCGGGTGCATGTGGATAATTTAAATCATTAGATTAATGTACAAATTAATCTCCACTTTTAAAAAATATTAAATAATTAATTTCTGAAAAATAAAAAACTACCCTACTACCTATTTAACCTATGAATTTGGGAGTGCACCGATGCACCAAGTGCATCCCACAATTACCCTAAAATTGAAATCTAATTATAAAAGTTTAGAGTTTAAATCTCATCGTCATTCATTTATAAAAAAGTCTGATTTCAAATTTGAAGCAAATTAACCTATTTACATGTGCGGAGGGAGTGTGCTAAATTGACTTAGTATAGATTCTAATTTCACTGGCACCACCAAATTATGTTTTTACGTACTTACGGTATTCATTTAACATTTATGACCTCATAAAATATCAAGTTACCATAAAGTATTACTCCCTCCGTCACAAATTCAACTTCACATTTTTCATTTTGGTCCGTACCAATTTCAACTTCACACTTCCATAAATGAAAAATGTGCATAATTAATATCCCTCTTAACATACTTTAATTTCAAAATTGCCACCACCTTTTTAACTTACATAACATACTTTATCATTCATTTATTACCAAAAAATACCAAATTACCCCCAAAAATTACTCAAAAAGTGACTTTTCTTAATTTGCGTGAGTACAATAAATATGAAGATGAAAATGAGACGGATGGAATAATATGCATGATGCACATAGTATGATATATGTTTGTTGATACTTTATGAAATATAATGTTAATTCTTTTGTAAAATATATACTATCATCTAACAAAAGATTTTTAGTATGATTATGAAATATCAACAAACATAAGATAAAATATTTGCGTGTAAAGTAAAATTTTTAAATCAAATAAAAATTAATTACAAATTTACACATATAATCTTTCCATATACTCCCTCCGTCCCACTCAAAGGGTCTCTTTTTTCTATTTTGATCGTCTCATCCAAAGAGTCCTCTTTTCTTTTTTACACACATGAGACCCACTCATCCCCTCTAATACAATTAAAATATGGGTCCATACTCTAACTAAACATTAAATAACAATACTCCTTAATCAACATATAAAAAAGCAAAATGCAATATTTGGGTGGGACGGATGAAATATATGTATAATATATAATTATTGTGAACTATAAAATCAAGGAGTGTTGAGACAGCAGCAGTTCACAAATCAGAATCATGTGATGCACAATGGATATTATTCTCTACTAAACAACTTTTTTTTTATCAGTTGCAGATAATCTGAGTATAACTTCTTTTTCTACGTATATACACACATATTATTCTTTTATTTTTCCACCCTTTGGTCAATAAAGAAGAACGTCACGAACATCATACTTGTTCTATTTTTATTAATGAAATCTATCAACTGAGCTTAATCTTCTCCAATAATTCATGTTTATTTGGTCATCTTCTTGGCAGAATCTCTTTCTGCTCTCGATACTAAAATGTAATAATAAAATAGAAAAAAAAACCTTACTAAATATGAAGTCTGGTGATTTTAATTTGAGTGATTAAGACAATAACAGTTATTACGTCCAATCACAAAACCTTAATCATAAGACAAAGGCTTGAGTCCCGTCTTATGTGAGAAGGAGACGAATAGAAAGTGATAATAATTTCTATAATGAAAAGTGACACTCATTTAATAAAAAGTGATAATGTTATTTCATGAACAATTTATAATATAAATGAAAAGAGATAACATTTTATAGCAAAAGTAAAAACTGTTTCAAAAGGTGTAAAATGATCTCGTGCAAGACTTACCCTAATCATAATGGGCAATTTTATACTTTTTTTTTTAAAAAATTAATGTTATACTCCATTGTTCCAATTTAACCTTACTGAAGATACAAATTTTGAGAAAATTTATTTATTTTTGACAAACTTTATTAATTTTTGGAGAGTAATATAATATTTTTAAATAATAAATAATTATAAAGTAAGTTATATATGTTAAGTGAGAGTGTAAAATTATAATGATAAAGACTTGTGTGAGACCGTCTCACGTAATGGTTTACGTGAGACAAAAAATGATAACTATTATAAAGAAAAGTGATTCTAAATTAATCAGATAATGTTATTTTATAAACAATTTATAATATAAATAAAAATTGATAATATTTTATAGTGTAAGTAATAAAATTTTATAGCGAAAAAGTTATACGGAAATCATTTTATATTGTACGTTTTATAAGAATAACCTAAGAAACGTTATTCTTATAACATTTTATATTGTATCACTTTCGCTATAAAATGTTATTATTTTTCAACTACACTATAAATTATTCATGAAATTGCATTATCACTTTTTTTTATGAAATTTATCACTTTTCACGTGTCTCACACATGCAAGCCTTTGGTTTATTTATTTTTTTAAGGAGTGAGGCTTGCGTGCGCCCGGGCGCACGCCGTGCGCCTTTAGAATTTAGTATTATGAATAAGGGTACATTATTTTATTCTAAAGGGTATACACTTTAATTAATAAGGGTACACCATTTTGTTCTAAAGGGTATACACTTTTCATTATATTTTTTATTTTTCTTCAGAAAATAAAGGGTACATATCTTTATACTAAAATATATACAATTTAACACAAAATTCTAAAGGCACATGGAGTCCGCTTCCGTGCGCCCGGGCACACACAAGTTTTTGCCTTGTAAAATAAAGGGTACACATCTTTATACTAAAGGGTATACAATTTAACACAAAATTCTAAAGGCACACGGAATGTCCTTCCGTGTGCCAGGGCACATAAACTTTTACCTTTTTTAAGTTTCGTTTCATAATTTCCACGCATTGATTCTTACGTTACAAAACCCATCGTAATCAACAACCTTAATAATGTATCTTTTGAATATTGTTTATTGGTTTATTACGATTTGTCTTTTAAAAAATATATTCCCTCCGTTCCCTTTAAAGGGGGTCTTTTTCTATTTTTGGTATCCCACTCAAAGAGTCCACTTACTTTTTTTTACACATATGAGACCCACACACACCCACTAATATAATTAAAATATGGGACGTACATTCCCACTAATACAACTATCCAATACACATTAAATAATACTCCTTAATGCATGTGCTAAAAAGTAAAAGACCCTCTTAGTAAGGGACGGAGGGAGTATAAAAAATAATTACTCCTATTTTTTTAATCCTTTATCGCATGTGATCACCATCTCAAATCTCAAATTAAGAAGTAAGTCCTTTAAATATGAACACAACTATTGGGCAAATGAGCTTTTGATGATAAATATTTAAATGAGCCATTATTGTAGGGCACAATATGTGAGAACAATTTTTTTCTAATTAGTTATCATTTTATGGTAAAAATTATTATTTTCTAAATTTTTATTACCTTTTATTTATATTATAAATTGTTCATAAAACAGTTCACAACAATATTATTATTTTTCATTAATTGTGTATCACTTTTTATTATAAATATTATCACCTTTTTTTATCTATCTCATAAAAATTATTCCATGAAATTATCTCATACAACTCTTTGATTCTTTGATGAAAAATGAGGGGAAAAAGGATTAATTTTGTTTAATTAAGTAAACGTGTGCACTCACTTATAGGACAACATTATTTATTTAAATACCTCATGTTACATACTATATCTATACCAAATTAACCCTAATTTGAATTTATCTTAAACATATACTCCTTAATAAAGTTTATAATAACATTATTAAAAAATAAGGTAGAACATAATTTTACAGTGAAATGAGGAGTTAGTAAGGTGTGATTCAATTATAGAACAACAATATATATATAAATAAATGAAAATTGAATCATGATAGAGATGGTGGTTAGAGTACAATTTTCAATTAGTCCCTTGTCCCTCCAACAATTTGTATGGCATACATGTCCCAATTAGACACAAGTAAGTTCACTATCTGTCTTTTTTGCATGATTGATTTTCAATACTCCTATTTTATTTTATTATTAAACTCGATAATTAAACAATTATACCAAAATGATAATAATGTGTACGCACGAGTAATTTAATTTTCATATCAAGCTCTTTGATATTACAATAGAACCTCTATAAATTAATACTCGATAAATTAATAACTTCGATAAAACAAATAGTTTGTCCGGTCCCAACTTGAGACCAGTTCAAATTTAAGTACCAATCAATTAAATAATAAGATAATATTTTTCTAAGAAATTCTAAAGAATACTTAACGTCCCAACGGAAGCATAAATTAATAATTATTAAAAAATCATATATATATTATCAACTTCAACATTTTAAGATAATTTAGTAAAATATGAATTTACTGTAATCTACTTTTTATTGAACTTAAGATCTGCATTAATCTCATATTTAAATATCTCGATTTAACCCAGTTAAAAATAAATAAAATAGATCAATATTTTATATTGATCTACTCCTATAAAATATAAATAAATATTAAATGATTACACAATTCATGAAATATTATATTCATATAATTAATTTGATTTATAAATAATATATAATTGTGAATCCTTTAAAGTATCATCATATATTTTAATCAATATATTCTTAGTATGTATGAATAATTTATGAAAAATATTTTTTTTTTATATAACTTCTTTAAATTAATAAATTATTAATTTATCGATTGTATAATATCTCTCTAAATTAATAAAATTCTTCAGTCCTGAGTCTATTAATTTATAGAGGTTTTACTGTATATATATTTGCACAAAATTTATTTTGCCAAAAAAGAAAAAAAGTATTTATATTTTGAGTTGAGGAGGAGCAAAGTTTAAAATTAATATAAATAAAAAGATTTGGTGTGAGTGATGAAGATTTTATGTAAACCACATTGTTTTGTTGTGTAATTAAATATCTAAATGAGAAGTTGAAAAGAATGGGGGTTGTATAGTGATTGCTAGTTGGTCTAATGGGCCGACAAATAACAAAGAGGTGGGCCTACGACTTTAAGCTGTCTTCTGGTGTCCACCTTTGATTTGAGGACGTTGTTGGGCTGGGCCTAGTAGTGGGCCGGGTCTTTTAAATGACCAAACAGCTAACTCCAGTCATGTCATTGTCCCATGTTTAGTCATTCTCAGCATATCATGTTTCTTTGTCATTATCAATCCCTTGACAATCCTTCCGTATGGGATTTGGATCCATACTTTGATTAGTCTCTTTCTGTCTTTTGGTTTCTTGGAAGCTTTTGATAACTAATCACCCTTAAATTATAAAATTAAATTTAATTATATATCATTTTAGGGTAATTCTTGGGTGACCACCCTCTCACATGAGGGGGTGGGGGTCACTCCTGATATGTGGGCCCCCACCCCTCATGTGAGAGGGTCATGGGTGACCCGTTGTCACCCAAGTGATCCTCATCATTTTAATATTTATAGGTAACAAATAAAGAGTAAAATAATGTTGTGTTTATTGGGTAAGAGTGACAAATTTCACATTAACATAATTTTTAAGGTTTTTGAATAAATGTATTGTTTAATTCTTAGAATATGAATATTATGGCGAGACGGATGAAGATGAGGAAAGTGTGAGCACGAGTATTAGAACATATATTATGGTGATATTATATGTTGATTTGGCTTGTATTTAAACCTATTGTGTAGAATGTAGATACATCTCATACCATTTTTGTTTATATAGTGGAGAGAGAAAAATACAAATAGTAGGTAATGAAAATAAATTAAATGGTTTAATATGAATCAACTTCATTTTTTAAGTCTCACAAAATTATATGTATTTCTCATTAAATCAAGTGAATCTGTATTCTACAAATATCCAATGAACTCCATCTAGATTTTTCAACAAATTAAATGTATATTACCCAAAATAGTAACTAAATAAAAGCACTGATGCAAATGTTAATGACCCAACATTTATCGGTCGACAATTAAATATACTTACTCCGAGAATTTATAACAAACCTTTTTAAGACAATTTCATTAAAATAACTCTTTAATTAATTAATTAGCCAACTTGTGTTACGTACCCTTCCTTAATTAATTAACCGCGAACTACCTGGTATTATATTTCTTTTAATTTAATTTATTGCTTTTCTCTTTCCTTCGTTTTTTTAAGGTTTATTACTATACACACTTTAGAGCTAAATTACTCTCAAATAGGGAAAAGGCAAAAGCTCCTGTGCACCCGGGCGCACGGAACACTTTCCGTGCGCCTTTAGAAATTTGTGCTAAATTGTATACCTTTTAGTATACAGATGTGTACCCTTTATTTTCTAAAGAAAAATCTGGGCGCACGAACAACACTCCGTGCGCCTTTAGAATTTTGTGTTAAATTGTATACCCTTTAGTATAAAAATGTGTACCCTTTATTTTCTAAAGAAAAAAAAATATTAATGAAAAGTGTATACCCTTTAGAACAAAATTGTGTACCTTTTAGTAATTAAAGTGTATACCCTTTAGACCAAATTAATGTACCCTTACCCATAATACAAAATTTCTAAAGGCGCACGGAATGTGTTCCGTGCGCCCGGGTGCACGCAAGCCTCACTCTAGGGAAAAATAAATTATGCTCCACTACACAAATTAACATGAAAGAGACCGAATTACCCTTAATGAATTAAATCACATTTCAATTACATATTTCCTCTGATACGTCTCCTCCCACATGACTTCACGCAACTGAAGTCTCGTCTCCACCCCATCGCCGCCGTACATCCTCTTCCCGACCATCATCCTCTTTCCATCAAAGAAAACCTTCTCTCTACCCTCTATCCCTTTATTTTTTCTACTCCGACGAGGGGCAGGCGGCCAGTGTAGCCGGACCTGCAACGTCAAGGCACTCAGGCTCGCCTCTATTTTCAGATCTGAGCAGCATAGGGTTCCTCTGGTTCCTTGTTGGTCGCGGACTTTCCACGGTGACCCAACAGAACCTAGGTTACTACCCCTATTTATCGATCTGGGCATCAATTGTCCAGATCTACCGCCATCGCCCCCGGGCCCCGATGCTGCCGGATCTTCAATCTTTTTCGCCATCTGGACCGCGCGCCCCTCGGCTATTTGTTTCTTCAGACTCAAGAGCCTGCTCAGGTCTTTTGATTTGGCCGACATCTTCAGTACTCATGGTTGCCTCCGACGCGATTTTGTCATCGTCGCTCGCTCAAATCGCGCCACCTATTTTCTCTGAGATGCCGACTCTCTTCTTCTCACACAACCGACCGTTGATGGTTCCTCTTGCCGCATCTAGCATCTCAATAGCCGCTGCCTCAACCATCCCCGCTCCTATGACCCCAAGGTCATCGCCGATTGTGCTTTTATTTTATTTCATAACCTCTGGTTTGCACTTTTTGCAGGTCTTCACTTGCCATGGATGAAAAAAATTTAAGAAATTACACTTCAGACTACTTTATGCAGTTTAAGTGTCTGATATATTGAATTGGTTTTTGTGCTTGCTCTTGTATTTGAATTGGTCTTTGTGCTTGCTATTGTATTTGGTTATTATTTAGGCCTTTTCTTAGGGCTATGCCAATTTTTTTGGTTTGAGTTTTAGAACCTATCTCATACATGTTCAGAACCTGAGTCTTGTTTGGCCATCTTATTTGAACATGTTGTTGCTATTGTTTTGTGACTGCAACTATTTCACATTCGAAGAAATATCTTATGATGTTGGAGATTTGCCTAATGATACTCCTGATTGTTCCCAATAGCTGCTGTTTCTCGATTTAATGTGCATTTGGTTTTAGTTTATAGATTTGAGGATCATGCCTTGTGCTTGCAATGGTGGTATTCTGCCCTGGCCTGTTATGGTTTGCTGATCTATGGAGTAATTTTGTTGAATTTGGCTTTCATAATTTGCTTAATTTTGATGTGGAAGAGCCCTGTTGAATTGCTATCTGCTGACATCAATTCTTAGCCATTATAGATGGAGTGGGAGATAAGCATATGTGAGATAATAATGAGTATTGAATATATTTGTACCAAACATTTTGTGATTAATTTGTAAATGATTAGTTTGCATGTTTTGTCCTCCTCCTGACTTATCTTGTACTTTGATTTTGACTTTTAAGATGACTAAGGGCTGATTTCATCCGCAATAATCGAGGGATAGATGATGGAAAGGACCTATCTGATTACTTGGGTACTCTTTATGATCAGATTGTGAAAAATGAAATTAAAATGAAGTCTGACTCTTCTATTCCCCAAAGCAATCAAGGAAATGGCTTGAGTAAATTGGGATTTGATGGCATACTCAATCTGGTCTAGAAGCAGACAGAAGAAAAACCATTAGGTGCGAATGGACATTTGTTAAAGCATCAGGAGCAGCTTAAAGTAAAATCTTCAAAATTAGAGTATGATCTAGATGCACAGCTTTACCACTTTACTATTTTTTATTTTGTTACTATTATAAATAAATACTTCTTAAATTTAGTGCCTTCAATCATAATTTCAAAGTTATGATTGTTTTCTTGATTGTTGATTTTTCCTTTGCAGAGTTGTTTATTATGATGTAGCAGATCTTGTAATATTGAGGTTCATGGTTGAAGTTTGTCGGGGTTTAAGCTTGCTGCATTTAGCATAACTCTGGACTAGAGTTATGACAAGGAAGCTACTTCTCAGTGCTTGCAGGAAATTCAACATGTTGTCCATGTTGAAACGATAATGGTAATGCAAACCCAGAGGATGCTTTTGTTATTACTGTTGCTAAGTTCACTTACCTGTATGTGCTGTAGATATGAGCACAAAAATATTGATGCTGTCAAAGTACTTGTCTGTTAAATCCATTTTGTTAATGGATAAATCACTTGCGCAAGTAGTAGCGCATATGTATTATCCTTTTGGTTCTGTTGTTTCATAGCTGAGTAGAGTGTTGATTGATAGGTTTTTTTTTCTCATTTTACTTTGGAAATAGATGTAGTTTTCCTTTGTGAAAAAAGTGCGAGCAAAAAATAATTTGCAACATAAAATATGCAAAATAAAATGTGCAAAACAAAATGTACGAGCGAAATTGTGCAAAAATCAATTTTGCACAATTTATGTGTAGTCGGAATTTGTGCAAAATTTGTGCAAAAATCAAATTAAGAAATGTGCAAACACATTTGTGTGAAAAATGAATTAAATTAAGAAATGTGCAAACACATTGTGAAAAAATCAATTTTGCACAATTTAAATTGATTGATTGAATAAAAAATTCTAAAAATAAACGTGTGAAAAAATATGCAAACTAAATTGTGCAAAACAAATTTGTGCAAAATAAAATTGTGCAAAACAAAATTGTGCAAAACACCACCGAACCACCGCCGTACCATCGCCGGACCAAAAATAAAATTGTGCAAACCAAATTGTGCAAAATAAATTTGTGCAAACAAATTGTGTAAAAATATAAGGTTATTTATGATATCACAATCATAATTGTGTAGTTATGAGTAATACTGCTTTGAGTCATGTAGTTTATAGGAATTATGCATATTTTTGTGTATCTCCTAGTAAGTGACCCCTTTTTTAATTCTCATCTACTCCTTTTATTTATTTATTTATTTTTAATTAAAAAATAATCTAATTATTTTTATAGAATAATTCAATTAATAATAAAAAAGTAATATTCTTATTTCCACAATATAACGAGCAGTATTACCTGATCACTTCTCAAATGTAACGACCGTTAACTTTCTAGTTAATAACCATTAGGTCTCATTTCTATGTGCATATATATATATATATATACATGAAAAAATATAAAGATATAAATGCATGCATCAAAGATTTTGTATATCTATATATCTATACGTCCTGCACTGATTCTGATTGATGATGTTGAGTAGAATAATCAGGGTGATCACGCTGGGGTTCAGATTCAATATCTTCTTCGATTATCTCTCGATGATCTTCAAATTCTGTAAAAGTGGTCGGACGTCTGGAGATTGTATTGTGGTTAGCAGGAGAAGCACTCCTTGATGTATCATCTTTCTTCTTCTTCTTCACATCATCATGCCATTCTTTTATTGCATGAATTGTGTGTTCTTCCAGTATTGTGTTCTTGAATTGAGACCCCATCTATGAATAATAAAATATTAATTATGTTTTATTAATATAAATGCTTTGTAAGTTGTAACAACTGAGACCTTTAATTCTAAAATGGTGTACCCCACCATTAAGGGTCCCCACCACCCTTTCTTTCTGTTGGGTAAAACATGATCTAAATCATCATGCAACGGGTGTACGATGATAGCCACATGATGTATGTAAAGTGTGTACATGTTGCATGAAGTTTATACGTCAAGAATTGAATATACGGGGTGCTAAGGAATTCATGCATGGCAGATTGGTTTGCTTAGGATTAAGGGTGGGTCAGTTAAGGTAAAGTTAAGCTGGTTTAAGAGTTGGTTAAGCTGAGTTAGTTATCTCAAGTTGTTGCTAAGGGACCTGTGACGTGTCTTAAGCCTATTGGAGGGATCCAAAGTTGGTTACACAGCTGCAACTAAGAGAAACCGCATGCTAGCTGCTTAAAAGATCAGTTTATTGCTTCATTCAGGATTATTCATCTTCTTGTGTGATTGATCCAAGTGTGATCAAGTTGAGATAGTTATATTCTTCATCTGTGTGTAAAACAATCAATAAAAGAGGTCAATTCCTTTTGAAAGTGGATGTAGATCATCATGATCGAACCACTATAAACCTTGTGTATTTCTTCTTTGTTTTCTACTATTTTCATTGCCGTTTAGCTTCCAATTTCAGATCATAAAGTGTGTGTACGTGTTCTTACTATATTGAGTGATTGAGAGTAGTAATCTGGGGTGTTGATTGCTGCTAGTTTCACAACAATTGGCGTCGTCTGTGGAAATTCAAGGAAGTTGAATCCAAGAAGATGAACACCACCCAATTTGATATTGAGAAGCTCTATGAGAAAATAGATTTCAGCCTCTGGAAACTCAAGATGCAGACGATCTTGACACAGCAGGGCTGATTGATGCATTGAGGCCATCTCCACCAACCAAGATTGAGATCATCAAAGATCCATTAGCAGCTGGACCTCCAAGAGTGCAAGTTGATAATGAGGTACTCCGTAAAGCTCATTCTACAATTATTTTGTATTTGGGGATAAGGCATTATGGGAAGTAACCAGGGAAACAACTGCTATTGGTGTTTGGGAAAAATTGGAGTCTCTGTATATGGTGAAACATTAGCTAATAGGCTGCATATCAGAGAGAAAATTCATGCATACAAGATAAGTGATGAAAAGCCTATACTAAGTCAAGTTGATGAATTCATCAAGATTTTGGATTATCTTGAAAGTATTGATGTTAAGATATCAGAAGAAGAAAGAGTCCTCATGCTGATGACTGCCCTTCCAAAGTCATTTAAAAGTTTTAAAGACACCCTATTGTATGCAAACCAAGGCACTGTCAAGTTTGACAGTGTACTTCTTGCACTCAAGTCAAGGCAGTTGCAGCTTGCACCTGAGGGTACATCAAACTCAGGTGGAGAAGGATTAGTTGTCAAGAAGACCAATCAATCCAAGAAGAATAACAAGAAGAACACGTCTAATACTAGCAGTGGAAGGACAGAAAGTAAAGAAGGTGAATCAACTAAGGAAGGTGAAGTAAGAAAGTGTTACTACTGTCACCAACCTGGACACATGAAGAGGAATTGTTACAAATGAAAAGCTGAAAAATGGAAGGGAATAGAAAAGGGCAAAGAAACAGAACCAAAAGTTCAAGTAAATCAGATTGTACAAGCCAAAGAAGGTGGTGAAGGTTTTGTTGAAGCTCTGACTGTTGCAAATTTAGAGGTTAATGCTGAATGGGTAATGGATTCAGGCTGTACATTCCACATGACACCTAGTAAGCACTTGTTCACTGATTTCAAGCAACAAACTGAAAGTTCTGTCTTACTAGGAAATGATCAAACATGCAGCATTAAAGGCATGAGATCAGTGAAGTTGAAAATGGCAGATGGAGAAGTAAGAATTCTTCATAATGTCAGGTATGTCCCTGAGCTCAGAAGGAACTTAATTTCTCTTGGTATGTTGGATTCCATGGGATACACATCTATCTTGACAAATGGCATGATCAGTATTATAAAGGGAAGTGAAGTTTTATTGAAAGGAATCAGGAAACATGATCCTTATTTCCTCAATGGAAATGCAATTTCTGGACAAGTATGTGCTACCAAGAATCTTGATACCTCTTCACTATGGCATGGAAGATTAGGACATATTAGTGAGAAGGGGATGCAAATATTAATAAAACAGAACCTGTTATGTGGAGAAACATCAGTTAATCTGAAGCTATGTGAACACTGTGTAATGGGAAAATCAAAGAGGATCAAATTTGGTGTTGGTGAACATACATCAGTATCCATACTTGATTATGTTCACTCTGATTTGTGGGGTCCTTCCAAGAATCCAACAAAAGGAGGAGGAAGGTATTTTATCTCATTCATAGATGATTTCTCAAGGAAATCATGGATATATATTCTGAAATCCAAGGGTGAAGCCTTTGGAAAGTTCAAAGATTGGCTGACAGAAGTTGAGAATATCACTGGAAAGACATTGAAATATTTCAGAACTGATAATGGATTAGAATACCTCTCAGATGAATTCAACAAGTTCTGTAGAGATAGAGGAATCAAAAGACACAGAACTGTCCCATCAACCCCACAACAAAATGGAGTGGCAGAAAGGTTAAATCAAACTCTCCTAGAGAGAGTGAGATGTATGATCAGTGCAGAAGGATTTCAAAAGAGTTTCTGGGGGGAACTTGTAACTATAGCAGGATACTTGATCAACAGGAGTCCCTCTGCACCTTTAAAGTTCAAAACACCTGAGGAAGTGTGGAAGGGAAATCCTGCTGACTACAGCAACCTAAGAGTCATTGGATGTCTTGCTTATGCACACATAAGGCAAGATAAACTAGATCCAAGGGCCTTGAGATGTGTGATGGTAGGATATCCATCAGGAGTGAAGGGTTACAAGTTATGGAGTTTAGATAATCATAAATTCCTTGTGAGTAGAGATGTCAAGTTTGATGAGTAAAAGATGCCATTTCTGGAACAAACTGAGCATGCTACAACAACTGATAAGTGTGTTGAGTCTGAGGTAGAGCTTGAAGAAACATCAGAGAGAAATCCAGAAGTAACAGACAACAGAAATGAGCTAAGTACTTATCATCTTGCAAGAGATATACAAAGGAGGGAAATTAATCCACCATCAAGATATGTACAAGCTGATCTTGTATCATATGCTCTATACACAGCCACAAAAATTGAATCTAGTGAACCTAAGAGCTACAAGGAAGCTATAACAAGCTTTGATAATGATCAGTGGATTACTGCCATCAATGAAGAGCTAATGTCACTTGAGAGGAATGAAACATGGGAGATTGTTGACAAACCTCAAAGACAGAAATTAGTGGAATGCAAATGGATTTTCAAGAGGAAGCCATCTGCAGTTCCAAATGGAAAAATCAGATATAAGGCAAGGCTTGTAGCAAAGGGGTTTTCACAGAAAGAAGGGGTGGATTATAATGAAATTTTCTCACCTGTTCTTAAACATTGCTCTATAAGGATCATACTTTCATTAGTTACTCAGTATGATCTTGAACTACATCAAATGGATATAACAACAGCTTTTTTACATGGTGAATTGGAAGAACAAATTTACATGGCTGTACCAGAGGGAGTAAGTGTTCAGAATCACAATTCTAAGGCTTGCTTGCTTAAGAAATCTCTCTATGGTCTCAAGCAGAGCCCTAGACAATGGTACTTGAGGTTTGATCAATACATTGTGGGCTGTGGATTTGCTAAAAGTTCTTATGATAGCTGTGTGTATTACTTACAAGAAAAGGATCAATATACTTACCTGTTACTCTATGTTGATAGCTAGTCACTCCATGATTGGTATTCAGAGATTTAAAGACATGCTGGAATCAGAGTTTGACATGAAAGATCTAGGGGAAGCTAAGATGATACTTGGTATGTCTATCAACAGAAACAGAAGTAAGGGAAGCTTGATTCTTAACCAGGAGTCTTACTTGAGTAAAGTGCTGAAGAGGTACAATATGTATGAAAGTAAATCAGTTTCAACACCATTCAAACAAGGTTTGAACTGTCTCTGCAGTAAGGACCCTCATCTGCATCAGGATCAATTGAAATGGATAAAGTTCCCTATGCTAGTGCAGTTGGCAGCCTCATGTACTGTATGGTATGTTGTAGGCCAGATATGGCCTATGTCATGAGTATTCTAAGCAGGTTTATGGGACATCCAGGAAGACCACATTGGAAGTTGTTAAGTGGGCTATGAAGTATGTGAAAGGATCAACTTACAGAGAGTTAAAGTTTCAAAGAAAAGAGCAGCTCAGTGAAGTGTTAAGTGGATATGTTGATGCAGATTATGCAGCAAATTTAGACACAAAGAAGTCATTGACTGGCTATGTTTTCACTCTTTTTGGAACAACTATAAGCTGGAAAGCAAGCCCTCAATCAGTTGTTGCTCTGTCCACAACTAAAGCTGAGTTTGTTGCCTTAACTGAAGCTATCAAGGAAGGAATATGGATCTCTGGTATGTTGAAAGAGCTTGGGGTAAGACAGGAGGCTGTGGAAGTATTCTGTGACAATCAAAGTGCAATCCATTTAGCCAAACATCAGGGCTATCATGAGAGGACAAAGAATATTGATGTCAAGTTATATTTTGTAAGGGATCTTGTGGAAAATGGAGCTGTAAGAGTGCACAAGATTGACACATCTGTCAATCCAGCAGATTGCCTAACTAAAGCCTTGCCTAGTTCTAAGTTTGAACTAAGCTTAGGCTTAGTTGGTATGTGATCCAGTAAGCTTGGTAGGAGCTGCTCATGATTGAGCAGCAGCAAAGGGATTTTGGCAGCAAATTATTGAAAGTTGTGATGCATGTTTTAAGGTGGAGAATTGTTGAGTAAAATATGATCTAAATCCTTATGCAACCGGTATATGATGATAGCCACATGATGTATGTAAAGTGTGTACGTGTTGCATGAAGTTGATACGTCAAGAATTGAACCTACGGGGTGCTAAGGGATTCATGCACGACAGATTGGTTTGCTTAGGATTAAGAGTCAGTCAAGGTGAAGTTAAGCTAGTTTAAGAGTTGGTTAAGCTGAGTTAGTTATCTCAAGTTGTTGCTAAGGGACCTGTGACGTGTCTTAAGCCTATTGGAGGGATCAAAAGTTGGTTACACAGCTGCAACTAAGAGAAACCGCATGGTAGCTGCTTAAAAGATTAGTTTGTTGCTTCATTCAGGATTATTCATCTTCTTGTGTGATTGATCCAAGTGTGATCAAATTGAGATAGTTATATTCTTCATCTGTGTGTAAAACAACAATTAATAAGAGAGGCCAATTCCTTTTGAAAGTGGATGTAGATCATCATGATCGAACCACTCTAAACCTTGTGCATTTCTTCTTTGTTTTCTACTGTTTTTCATTGCCGTTTAGCTTCCAATTTCAGATCATAGAGTGTGTGTGTTCTTACTATATTGAGTGATTGAGAGTAGTAATCTATGGTGTTGATTGCTGCTAGTTTCACAACACTTTTTTTTTATGCCTTTAATTCTAGTTAAGGGGGATCTTATTTAAATTAAGTGGTTTTGGAGAAAAATAAGAAGAATTGTGCTAATTAGTTTATATTATAAAGGCATATATCTACTGCAGAATAATATATTCAATATTAAATTTCTAATTATAAAGGAATGTGAGCAATTTAGTGAAAATTTAGCAAACCTGAGTAACAAGGGCATAGAGTGGAAGAGTGATATAACTGCACAGCACCTGGACCATTACCCTACAACCATATAGTAAAGCTTTTTTTCAAAAGTTGCATGAGATAAAAAGGAAAAATGTGAATAGGTTTGGCCGTGAGACTATCTACATAGGTTTATGTCTTAAAAATAAACTTTAAGGATAATCAGGGGAGGATCTAGAAATGCACGGTGGGGTGGCCTAAGCTTATTATATATATAAAAAAAAATAATAAATATATATAGCAAAATAATATAGGATATGCCAAATTTCAATATTTATTGTAATGGACTCATAATAGAATGTATAATTTGAGTAGGTATATTTAGTTTTGGGCTTTCATAAATGAGTTTAAAATATTTTTGAATTGGGCTAAATTTAAAAAACTAATTTTTTTACATAAAATACAATGAACTTTTGGTATGCAGCACTGAACTTGAGCACTGAACTTGAGCTTGGGTCTGCCCATCCCTAAATCCGCCCATGGGGATAATATATAGTTAGGGTTTTCATATAACTGACTATGTGTACCCAATTTACACAAATGTTCGTCAATAATGATAATGAATAGAAAAACTCACGCTAAGACGACCCTGACAACAATAATGTCTACGTGGTCATGGTAGCAAGAATTGATCCCAAACTGCCACTGAATAGAAAAATACTCAAATGAAATTATATATAATTGCACATAAATAAATTAATTAATAGAGTGAATTGGAAAATAATGATGTATAAGAATAATGTGTACCGTAACCCATATGAAGAAAGAAAACTCAAATGCATTCTGCAATTAATATAAAAAGAAAAAAAATTATAACTCGATCTGTTTTTTATTTATATATATTTTTATTGAAATAAAAAATGAAGGAAAATAATTAATACCATAAAAAGAGTGAAATGTAGTAGAGTCAAGACAAGTTGTGGGGTTTTGAACCAGAAGAGGTTGTTGTCGGGTTGTACTAATGGAGCTCCTCTTATTACCGTGTTCTGATTGGCTACTTCCATTGCCATTCTTGCTACTACCACTTCCAATTTCGTACCAACGAACAAAACTATCTAATATATAAATTCATTTCCATCATTATTAATCTCTTCTAAAAAAATGAAATTCCATTTTGCATTAAAGTGTACGTTTAATTTTAAATCAGCAATATTAGTTTAATTAAATAGCTAGCTAGGGAATTATAATACTTACGATTAGAGGTACGAATGACACCCAAAGGTATGCGTTCCAACCTGTAATAGAAATATAATCGATTTTACAGCTCTCAAATAACATATAATTTCACATGATCGATATTTTATAACTTAAGAGCGTTTGCATTATTAAAATCCTATGTTTTTGGACCGGCAATTATATGTCTTATTAAAATCCTATGTTTTCGAACTGGAAATTATATGCCTTAATTTTAGTATTGAAAGGACAAATTAGGCCGAAGTTTTAGTAATTAAAGGACAAATTAGGTTCAAATTAAAATTTTCAGACTTAATTGCAGGTTTTTTTTCATGCTAGGGCTAATAAATAGACTTCTTATGTCATGTTGCCACATCGTCTAAAACTGTCATGTCTCCACAAATTTTTTTTTTCTGAACCGAATTTCATGGACGCGATATTTTAAATGACAAAAACTCTTGTGCCCCGACACAAAGTGTCCCATGTGAACACAAGACGGTGTGTCCCCGGGCACAGGAGACCAACCCATTTAAAGAGTGAGTCTCTTGTACGTCCGGACACAAGGATTTAGATTCGTGCCCTTTGCAATTTCCATGCCCCTTTACAATTTAAACTCCCTAGCAATATATATGTTTAAATAGAATAGGGAGGAGAATGATTATGTTCACATGGGGACAAGAACCGTATACCCGGGCTTTTGCCATTAAAAAAATGTGGTAGTGGCGCGCATGAATAAATAAGACGTAATTACATTTCATTCATTACAAAAATTAAAATATAATTTTACCAACCGAAACATAATACCCTTAAAATGCAAACCCGTTACTGCCCTAAAATTTCAAACTTTATATTTAAAAATATTTGGAAAATGTTAGTTACCATGTACGTCAACCAGCAAGAATATAACCACCAAGAACCACATAAGTGGGCTGTCCATGCATGTAATAAAACAAAATTTTGTTAAAAGCATGTGGAAATTAATTCAAATAAATAAATAAGGGATAAGGTATATTACACAATTAGTTATCTATAATATAATAGGTTAAAATACCTTATGCCTACGACAGCTTTGAAATCGGCTTCCAAAGATCGTTGAATATACTTCCGAAAATTGAAGGAACTATTCGTTGACAAATGAGCCTAATTACATTTAAAAAAAAAAGTTAATTAATAGTGGGGTAAATTAATTAATTATGGTATATGAATTACCGAAATAAATCCATGGCGCAGAGTGAAATAGTCGACTTTGGCCACAGAGCGAAAGAATTGTCGGAAAAAGCATATCTACATGCAAATTAAGTCACCTAATATTAATCAATATATTTTAATAATTAATTAATTAAGGCAGAAATGAAGAAAACTGACAATCCAGAGGTGAAGAATATTTGTTGCACAATTGGTGACGTGTCGCCTCCCAAATGTTGTTTGTCTAGTATATCTGAATCTTTCCGGATCTGCATACATTAATTTTCAACGTTAATACCATTGTTAATTGTCGTTTATTATTTTTAAGGAACACCATCATTGATTGACGGAAAAATTAATCCTTTGGCAGAATTTACAATGAAACCATTTTGCATGCGAATGATATTGATCGATCAAACCTATCTACACAATAAGTTTTTTTTTGAATCTATCTTAAATTGCATATGATGAGATACATTATATTTATAACATTATAATTAATCTATGCAGATATGTGTGTGTAAGTAAATAGTGATGTAAAACACAATTAAGTGCGAAAGTATATACCATTTGCTGCCATGTATTCTACGGTTTGAGTCTCCTTTTCCCAAGTTTTCCACTTCTTCATCTAAAAATATTTTGGCAACCGCAAATTAATTAAGTATTCAATGCTAAAAAAAAAAGGATTAATTACTAATAGGTACATACTTTGTACCCTAATTACTATAAAATACATTGATTTAAAATAATTATTCTCACATACAAAATATTAAAGTAAAATACCAAATATAACCCTAAATCAATACACTTTTAAACCTCAAACCCTAATCCCCCACCCACCGTCGGGCCGCCGCCGCCGGAGCACAGCAGGAGCTTCGCCGGAGCTCTGCCGGACCACCGCCGGATCACCACACTTTTTTACTGCACATACTTTTTTTACTGCACATACTTTTTTTTACTGCACACACTTTTGCTGCACACGAATTTTATGTGCAGCACATTGTAGGGGTAATATTGGAATATCACTATATATTTATGTAGTTAGTAGTAATATTTTTGTATGTTTGTATCTCATAGAAATTAAGGGTTTTTTTGTGTACCTAGTAGTAATCCTCCAAAAAAAAATTAAAAAAATTACCCCACCATTAGGGCCCCACCGCTCTATTCTGGAGATTGATGGAAAAAGTAAATTATAAGATGTGCGTCAAAGAAAGGGCTCATGACTTATAGATAGGATTTGATCCCCACACTATAGCTGCCAACTCAGTTAGAAAACATTTTCACTTGAGAGGCTCATTATTTGACTGAAATTTGTAAGAGGCTAAATCTATGCCCAAAAATAGAATTCCAACTCTCATATTGTAATTATCAGCTCAGTTAGAAGACATCTTTACCCTTTCCTACCACTTGAGCTAGCTATGTCATTGTTACATTAAGAATTCAAATCTAAGTTTACAAGTAGTTAGGTCAGTTGTATTAATTGTATATTGATTTGATGGATCAAGTAAATGCTTGACACATCCATCATATGTGTACATTAATCTAATGTTGACTTAAACTCATGGCTAGTATTGAGAAGTGAAATCAACAACAATAATAGCTACATATTTTATGAAAAAAATATGTGGCAACACATGTGTTACATTATTTGAGAAAATAAATAAAGATTAATAATGTGAGTTAGAAAAGGAAATACCTTGGCCCTTCCCAATCCCATAGTGGCCACACTATACACAATCTGCATGGCTGCTAACACAAATATGAAAATGTTGAGCTGATTCAACCCCCCTTGTGACATCAATGAGCTCATTCCCTAATGTTAATTTCATGAATGCATCTTCATGAATTCGACCCACGTACATATATATATGATGATAAATTTGCAACGAACGACGAACCTTTGATTCACAGTGATCCAGAGAGTTGGAGGAAGCGGAAGCTGCAGCTAGCATTCTTGGTCGATGAGATTCATTGAATGACACGAATAGATGCTCTAGAGTAGTCAATTTGGTTGTGATTTTTTGTGATTGGCTTCTACATGGCAGCATTGAATTTGCCACTTTATTTGAAATGCATATTTTCGATATCCAATTCTGTGTCACTGTTAATATGAGCGACATAAATCCCAATTGCATCAAAACTGCCAAAAAAAAAAAACACAATTATATTTACAAATAATTATTCTCAAAAAATAGAATTTTCTTACAAGTGTAGTTTCCAAATTAACCTGACTTCAACTTCTCTACAGCTTCAGACAGAGCTGCTTTTTTATTCTTTTTGAGCCACTACAAACATAACAAAACAAAATTAAGTTCAATGTCAACAATATATATCATAAATGAATCAATTTGCATCATTATGCTCCCTCCATCTCAAGTTAAATTTCAAACTTTTCGTTTTCATTTGTTCCACATTAAACTTCACCACTCATGCGAAACATCGCATCAATCCTCACCCCTAGTACATCTTAAGTTGGTCAAAAAGTAAATTTTCTTAAACTCCACGCTATGAAGAATAAGTTAAGACGAGCAAGTAATAATTATTGAAGCTAGAATTAAACAAATACTTACATGGCCTGCAAGATGAATCAAGTGTTCGACGAGAAGGCCTAAGAAGATGAATATGAAACAAACTGCTGCCAGAGCCCAAGTGGGCGTTTGTTCGAGCGACCGGTTCAACACGACCCGGCTGCCTCCGCCTCCTCCGCCATCCCCCGCCATGTTTACAAGATTCGAGACGGCGGTGGAGGGTGGAGACTGGAGTATGGTAGTTTGAGACGGTTGCAGACTTTAGTCGTGGACATTAATAATAATGCAAGTAAATGCTAATGAAAACAAAGTCTTGAAAAATTAGTGTAGCCAGTGAAGGCCATATCTGCATTGTTTGACTTCTTTTCATAATCAATGTATTGTTTGACTTAGTAATTATATACATTTGCTTACATATTCAACTGTAATAAAGAGCCACCAATACTTTGAAATTAATTAATTCTATAAAAAAAATTAATTTGGATCCAGATGCGAATTGGCTAGATGATCTAAGATTTATATTAGTTATCATTAAAATAATTATGGATGGATGGAGTTTTTACACGTAAAAGAATTATTTGTACTTCCAACTTTTTTAGGATTAAAGAAATATCGTTATCCGTTTCTAGTGAAAAATTGAAAATATATTTAAAAAGATTGCTTATATAAAACATAAGTACCTACTCAATAGACAATTATAAACAAGTATTTGGAATAAGCTCAGTACAAAAAAAACTGTTTTTTACCAACGGAATATTCCGTTGGTAAAAGCCTTAATTTCATTGTTAAATTGACTTACCAACGGATTAGCAACGGAATCTGTTGGTAAAGTGGTGATTGGTAAATTTTTAGCAACGAAAAATTAATTATATTGCTAATAATTCTGTTGGTAATTTATATAATGATTCCCTTGATAATCCGTTGGTAACTAGCAACAGATTGAATTCCATTGCTAAAATAGAGAATAATTCCATTGGCATTCCATTGCTAAAACAAAAATATCATTTTTGTTGCTAATCCATTGGTAATTAGCAACGGATTGAATTCCGTTGGTAAATTCGGTTGCTAAAAATTACTTTTTTTGTAGTGGCTGTGCAATGTGAATCAAGATTCAAATGTACAAGATTTTCTTATGATGGGGTATTTTTATCGTTTAATAATTAGTTATCATTTTCAAACTCATGAAATTATTCAATTGGGCAAAATCACCTTTTTTTCATCAATTGGAATAATTACCTTTTATTAAAAATATTATTACTTTTTATTTCTTTCACGCAATCGAATCCTCAACGAAAGAGTTTTCTACCCATCATTCAACTATTTGAGGTAGCTTTGCGTTGATGACAAAATAATTTGACATTTTATTAGCACAATCTATATTTTCTAGAGTGCATATATGTGGTCTAAATATGCTGCAATACAAGGACCAAATGAATGCTTTCCTAGCTAAAAAATAGAATTAGCTAGGTTTAATTTCTAGAGAACAATTAATTTTGAAAGTCACACTTGAATTAGATAATTAAATGAAGTTAAATTATGTAGGTATTCAATTACCATCACTATATACAATTAAGGTTGAAGCAGATGGTAGAATGTCCAGGCAACATGACTTGATCAAGAAATATTAATTACATTTTCTTTTGCCTAACTTATACTCCACGTAATCTTGTATTGAAAAGTGATAAAGCTATATATGTACTGTAGGCTATATATATTTTTAATTTATTAATCTAAACTACAGAATAATAATTATTATCCTATAAATAAATTGAGAAACAGATTCCAAAATATAATATGTAACGCTATTAAAGATGAAAATATAAAATATGAAGCTAGCACTAATAAAAATAAAAATCAAAAGTCAGAACAAAAATATATCAGTAAATACTAATCTGTAAGTTTGGATTCCTGTACCATTTTTGTTTAATGTCTCTCTTTATCATATTATTAAATAGATAATTAATGCATAGGAGGAAAATCATTGAATTTTATTCATCTCTTACATATTAATCATATAATTAGAAGCAGAAAAGATTATACCCGAGCATGATACAGAAAATCCGTGTGCTAATACGTTTTTTTTTTTTTTTTTTTTTTTTTTTTTTTTTTTTAAGGTTTAGACAAAATTTGCTAATTTAAGTCAGGATGAGGCTAATATAAAAATGGGTAGAATCGGGCAGAGTAAAGTTGTGTGTCAAACTTTGAACCAATAAAGAAAGTATTAGATTGAATTCCAACACTTTTAAGACCTTGACTTTTCAAGCACAATCATTTTTTGACTCCAACACCAAATCTAGGCTCTAGAGCATTCCAATATTCTGAATCAAGATAATTTTATTATATTTTGATCTTGAATATAATAAAACATATTTTTTTTTAAAAATAATTAATCTCTAAAATATGATTTATGAATCTTAATTCGCAGAATTACCCAATTATATTCTTAACAAACATTTAAGGACCACTTAAAAGTTAGATGTTAACTCTGTGGAAAACACAGTCAAGAAAAAACCCCAGATAGAATTATATATTTTAATTAAATAAGTATATGTTTATTGTGCTTCATCTGGTGTGAGTGGCATCCAATTTCATATTTTCAACTATGAATACTAACAAACTATTTCAGTACATTTATTTCTCATCAATCTATGAGGTCTAATGCATGACATAGTCTTTAATGCAAATTCTTGTTCTAGGGATTCCTCAACACAATTTGATTATTTTGCTGTATATTCACATTTACTGTTCACGTTGTTAAAAAAAATTATTCTTCCAATTTTATTGTTTTTTGGGTATTTTTATAATAAATAAAATATAAAGTATTGTTATATATATAAGTGAAGTAGGAGTGAAACTTTTGAAATTAAAATAATTTTTAAAGGTTGGATAAAGATGTTTTGTATTTTTAGGATGTGATGGACTTGGACAAATAAATAAGAAATGAAAAATACTTGTGTAAGACAATTTTACGGAATGATTTGCGTGAGATGAATAAGAAGTGATACTCTATTAATAGAAAAATGATAATGATACAGTGAACTATTTAATAAAAAATTTATAATATAAATAAAAGGTGATAATATTTTTTTTAAAAAATTATACAATCTTTAATAATAAATAATAGTAACTAGGGAGCGGCTATTCATACCCCCGGTTATACTAAATGCACCCCAATTACTAGATGTACCCCACCAAGATTATAATCTATAAAAATAAATTATTAAATGTATCCCCATTTTAGATCATTTTATCCTTTAATTTAAATATAAATTCATTTAGCCTATTAATTAAAACACTAATTCCTTCCAACCCTCTATATGCGAGCAAGTGAGAGGCAGACAAGAATAAATATCTACAATTTATAGGAATCAACATGATGTTCTTTATTGGGTGGAGAATGTGTCTAAATTTTGATTGGTTTAGATTCTGGTTTCGGGCTATTAAATTCTTGATTTAGATTAAGATTATTTTGAGCGTTAAAAATCAAATCTTGGTTTCTGTAACTTAAGAATGACTTTTCTGTAACTGAGGAATGGCTTTTGTAGAAAAGTGTGGTTGAGGTGGAAATGAGGGGTATGGAATGGGGCTAGTTAGGAGTACATCCTTTTGGAAAATAAGGGTTTATGCACACTGATTTATTTTATTTAATCCTTCACTATCAGCTTTGTAAAATTGATGAATGTTCATGGAATCTACAAAGAACGAGAAAATTACATGTTGTTTGTGTCTGTACGTGTGATGCAGAGAAATAAAGTGTCTGCATCTAATTTAATGGTTTCGATGAATCCACTTAGAAATCGAGATTATAGTTAATGAGATGGGATAGGGGTATAAATAAGAATTTGGGGTATGTTATAAATGAAAATTTTTAATTTATAACTTATATAAGAGTATTTATGTCTTAACAAATAAGTATATTTTATTCTTAAATATTTACGGTCTACGTTAAGCAAAATCGGGGTACGAATAGCCGCACCCTAATAACTAATTATAAAAGAGTAAAAGAATTTAGAGGATCTCACACATATGTGCCCATAAAAAAAAAACGTGGACCGTTCTATTTGATGGAACGGGTAGAGTCATATTCCTATAAAATATAAAATTCAATGTTGGTTTCTAAAAGGAAAAGCAGCAGACGTAATTAAGGATTTAATCATTGATTAATAGTTTATGTACTAAAATTCATTAATTAATTAATTTTTAAAAATATTTAGTAAAATTTATGAAATGACAAACAATTTTTGTTTAAATAATAAAAATTAATGTTTGTAGGGGTTGTACTCTACAAAAAGTGAGATGAATTATAAGATGCGGGTTGATAACCATTGAATGGGCCATCAGCCCTCTGGCCCAAATCATTCTATCCCACCCTATATTTTCTTCTTCAATTCCTAATTGTGGAGTAATAATTAATGCTCACTCTTCCATTCAACATAATTGTATTACTCTCATATTTAAAAAAAAAAACATGAATCCCTTCTAGACCGAAATGAAGGGGAGAAAGAGGTAGACGATAGTAGAGGACGAGGATTTAAAAAAAAAGTAATACCCTCATATTTAAAATTTGTGAGCTCATACAAAGCACAAACCTCTGATTTAGTTGGGATCCTTGCTAATGTACGATGAATTCTGACTTTTCCTGATTTAGTCGATTTACGGATTGAATATGGATATATAAAGCAACTATCACCCATAAAAGAAAAATGTGATGCAATGCTGAATGCACAACCAAATCTAATTGTATTTAATATATAGTATTTTGTAATTATGTTACTTATAAAAAATAAATATAAATAAACATACTTTTTCTGAAATTTTGTTATTTTGACTTAAATTATTATTATTCTTTGAAATATTAAACGAAATAAATTGTGCGACATGTTTGCATAATCTTAGTTTTTTTTTTAAAGCGTATAATTTTTTAGAATATTATTTAAAACTAGTATTGTCAAAACATGTTGGTACATATTGTAAGTTGCCCACAACACATCATATATATATATATATATATATATATTATAAAACCAATTATTTAGTGGCCGAATTTGAGTGAGATTTATGAATTATTTGTGCTAAGCATATGGAATAACTATTTTAATAAAGTTTGAAATCAAAATCATCGCATATAAAATTATTTTATTTAAAATAATTAAAAAATTAATTTGTTTGAAATACTCCACGAACTTTCAATAGAGTTTGAAATCAAAATCATCGCATATAAAATTATTTTATTTAAAATAACTTAAAAAAATTAATTTCTTCGGAATACCCCACGAACTTTCATTCCCAAATGTGAAATTGAGATGGTTTAATTCATTACAACAGTTGTCATCCATAAAAATAATAATTTCCCCCATGGAAGTAATCTTTAAAATCATGTGATCCCATGCAATAGTCACTGCTAGCAGTGTGGTACAAATTCACCCAATGAATGCATTATTTTTTTATTTTTTTAATTTTTTTTCTCTACTAAAATGAGAACCAGACTTAAAATTACATGAAAAAAATCACTATTTTTTTTTCTTCCAACATTTAATCATGCACATGACGTGAAATATTGTTAATCACTAGATGCGTGTATTCCACTTTCCAAGTTTTTTGAAAAAGGCAAAAGCTCCTGCACCCGGACATGTCGTGTTCTCATGTGAACACAACCCTCCCCTTCATATTCTATTTAAATATTTCTAAGGAATTTAAATTTAAATTGCAAAGGAGCACGGAAATTGTAAAGGGACACAGTGTTCCCGGGGCACAATAGCAAAAATCTTAATTGGCAAGAGTATTACCCCAAATACATTTAACAGAAAGACTTCAAGGCAATTAATCCACTTAATTAAGAATGGGCCAAATTACTCCATAAGTCCATCGAGGACCACGAGGTCATTTTAGCTGTGGACTAAAACAAACAAAAGGAGGGTTCTAAATAAGATCATTTATTGCTTTTAAATAAAACTTGATGATTAAGCATTTGTCGCTGAAAATATCTACTTTATTCTTAAGATTAATGCTTACATCGGTGTTAATTTTTTAAATATAATTGTAATTTATTGTGAATTTGAAATATTAAAAAAAAAACTAATTATCTTTTCAACAGATACATAAAAAGGTTTTGCGCAAACTCTATGTCACACAAGATACGTTAAGTAATAAATATAATGTATGAGAGATCGATGTTAGTATGAAACAGAGTGTAGGTGCGCTCTTTTTGGGGTCCGAATGTCTTGTGATAATATCTTATGTCATTCCGTTGGATAAGTGAGATGTAGAAAAGAGAGTAAGAAAATTAATTATACTCTAAAAATTAATATATAAACTTTAAGGACAATGAATTAGATTTTTTTATCTTGGCACGTGTCAATCTATAAAGAGATGTCACATCAAAATATTTATGAACATTCCATACCTTCTTTCATGAAGTATTACACTTTATATTAATATCTAAAGTTACTCTTCTTGTAATAACTATAATTTGACGTGAACGAATTTAATATATATATATATATATTAATCCGTGTATTGAAAAATTACCGAGCATTATATATATAATATAAAATAACTCTCCATTATTATGGAAATCAATTGCATGAAAACTTGTGTGCAAGGTTGGTTATGTTGTACAACTGTTTACATACTAATAAAGATATTAACTTAAGTAGCTGTTTGTTTGAAATGTATGAAGAGGAGGAACGAGAATAAAAGTGAAAAAAGTTGTTTGATGTTTTCACACTATGGGTTTGATTTCTAAATTTGTAGGAATTATCATACCTCTCTCAAATGAGTGGAATGGGATTCAAAGCAAATACTGTGTGATTGACATCATCCGACTGGAAAATTTTGGTGAGACGAATAAGAAAGTGATAATATTTTAATAAAAGCGATAGTCAAATTAATAAAAAGATATAATGGTAAAATAAACTATTTTATGAACAATTTATAGTATAAATAAAAAGTTGTATATAACATTTTTTATAAAAAAAGGTGATATCATTTTTTTATGAAAAGTAATAACACCTTTAATAAAAAGTGTTAACTATTTAAAAAAATATTAAAAATGATCTTATGTGAGTTGATCTCACACAAGTATTTTCCTAATTAAAACAGTACATAAACCATAAAGCTCTGTGAATCGAGTACTAAAATACATAATCAACAACAAAGAATAAATTACAAGTACAATGTTCAAAAGATTATTACTAAATCTTAGAAATAAAAATTAAATAAAAAAACAAATAATACATAAATTACAAATATCTATGATCAGACCAAATATTGGGTGTTTTAATAATATTTAAAAAATTAACTAATACGCCAACAAAATTTATAATAAATTAAGATATAACTTGCTAAAATAAAAGGAGAATAAAATGTATATATAAACGTAGCCGAACCACCAATAGTTCATAATTTCGAAAAAAAAAAAGAATTGTGAGGAAGTAGCTCGGTTTTGAATCTATTTTTCGCAATTTTATTTTAATTTCTAGTTAGAAAATTTAATTTTTTTAAAAAAAATCAAAACGAGGTAGGTCTGAATTCCCCAAAATCCACCTTGCAAATGAGAGATAATTCAACCTAAAAACCAATTTTGATACTTCCATTATGTGCATTAATGCTCTATGAGGATATGTGTGAGAACTGAGAATATAAGGGTCATGAGTTTTAAGTCTAACTATATTTGTCTTCGATTTTGAAAAGTATTTGGGTTTTCACAATTCATACTTATAACTTTGGTTTTCAAAATCATTTTTATATATTTACATATCCTAATAATTAATTCTTAACCCACCAACCTTGTATACTATCTTTCCTCTATTAATATTCTTGGTCCCTCCTTTTTCAATCATGTCAATAATTAATGCTTTCCTTTCAATTTAAACTTTATACTTCAATAAAAGGAAAAGAGCGTTAAAGAGCAATTCCAGTAATGCATCCACCACTATTTTAAAGTGAAAAATCTGCTCTGCTCCAATAGTACGCTATTCTCCGAGAAATGAGCAGTGCCACGTAGGGTGATCACGGTGCGGTTTGATGGTTTTTCTACTAAATTTAAATTGTCTTGCTAGGTATGGTGCGATTAATTATATAATTTTAAACTGCAGTTTTTCTATTAAAAATTATATTACGGTTTCAGCGATTTTGCAGTCGGTTTTAGCGGTTTTGCGGTTTCAATAAAAAGATATCCAATATCTATATGTAAACTACAACATTCGGTTATAAAAATTTTTAATAACTTCAAAAGTTTAAGAGTAATATTAGAAAACATTAACATTACATTTTCAAGTAGAAAATACCCATAATTTAATTCAAATACTAAATATTTATGATATAATTTACCTAGCTAAGAAAACTTAAAATAACATGTAAGAAAGATTTTATATAAAACTACCCCAACTTTTGATTAGTGCGATAAGTCTAACCTATAATGTCTTTAGGCTTTGAGTAGTTTTGTTAATTTAAGTATTAATAATTAACTTTTAAAATAATATTATATATATTTTATAAAAATATTAATATTAGATAAATATTGTATAATGACGGTCGGTGCAGTACGATTTTACTAGAAAAATGAAATTGCATTGCTTATGCGGTGCGATTTTATAAAAAATAATTAACCGCGGTATGTTTATAAAAATGCTCGTCGCGATGCAGTTCGGTGCAATGCGGTTGGTTTATATGGGTTTCAAAAAAAATTTCTCACCCCTAGTGCCACGCCACATGTAGCGGGCACTATTTCCACGCTACTCCACCCATTTTTTTTTCAATTTAAAATATTATTTTATCTTTATCTTATTATTCTATTTTATGTATATAATAATTTATAATATATTTATTTAACCATATATATATGAGTATATATTCCCGCATAATATGCGGATGCGTTATATTTTATAAGAAAATTAATCATATAATACAATATTAAATGCATATTGTAATTTAATAGTGAGAATATACTCAAAATTTTGAAGATATATTTTTATTAATTGGTTTATTTTATCTAATTTCAAGGTTTAATTTTTAATTCTAAATATAAAGATATACATTAGTAATATAATAATAATAAAATAGAAATATTATATGTGATATTAAAACAAAATAATAATAAAATATTTATTCCTAACCAATCAAAAAATATGATTTAAGGTGGTGTTTAATTTGAAGATATAAATGAATAATAATAATAATAATAAGTTGGATATATTTTTATTGATTGGTTTAATAATCTATTCCTAACCAATTAAAAAATATAATTAAAGGTGATATTTAATTTATAGATATACATTAATAATATAATAATAAATAAATAAAAGTAGAAAGATTATATATATGATATTAAAATAAAATAAAATAAATAAATATAACAATTAACCACGTCGCGACACCTCATACTTTTAAAAAGTTATTTATAGCAGCGTGTGTGTATATATATATATATATATATATATATATATATATATATATAGCCATAGTTTAGTGGAGAATGACCAATTCAAGAAATTATCGAACCCAAGGGAGGTAGACACTAGTGCTTAAGCGATCTCACGTTTCTTATAATTTTATAGAGACTAATCATCAAAGGGAGGGTAATCAAACAAGAAATTAAATCAACAAGCAATGATCAAACGAACAAGATGGATGGATGAAAAGTGGTTTACCAAATTGATTAAAAGTGAGATTAACAACAATCAAGAAGTGGTAATTCTAGGAATTATGTATCAAATTCATATGTATCATGGATTGAAGACTAATGACCAACACTAAAATCACCTAAACTCCCTCTCGAGATGGATAGGATATGAATATCAAATAGCTCAATGGATTGGTTCTCACTTAAACAATTCCAACTAGGTACTAAGCTTAAATGAGAGTCCCTTCATACAATTAATCAATCTCTCGATCAAACCAATCATATGTCCTACCAAAGGGTTCTAAACTATGAAGGACTTCTCAATCTCTTCACAATCTATAATGCACATGAAGTGTTTGATGAAATGATTCACTTAATTATCCTAAGCATATAATTGATTTCTCAATCTAATCACATATCTAGAACAACTAAACACACAAATCATCAATACAATTCAAGCAATTAATAATCAATGGTAGAAAATCATAGATCCAATCAACATATGAATTTGAATACACAAATCCCCAAAATTATCCAACAACTCTCATGTTGCTAATCTCACAAGGGAGATTAGCCTACCATATTAAGAAGGAAATGAACATAGACATTAAGATCCTTACAAAACATGATGAAACTATGAGGTTTAATACAAGAAATGAATGGAAACTCCCTTGATGTCACTTCAATGGTGATTTTCTTCATTCCCTTGTTATCTTCCTCTCTTCCTTGCTTCTTTTCTTCAATTGGATGATGATTTTGATGGTTGGATGATGGTAGATCCAAAGGATGGTGAATGAATGAAGATGATGGTGTAAAATGGAGAGAATTGTGTGTGATGTGTGTGTGGAAGGGTGGAATTTCGGATTTTCTTGTCAAATGTTGAATAAAGGGTATTTATTTATACCCCTTGGGAAGCTTCTAGAAGGATTCTGATTTTTGACAGAATTTAAACCTACACGGCTCGTGTGCTGCTGCATGGCCCGAGTTGCTGCTACACGGCTCGTGTTCTGCACACGGCCACAGGGGTGGCCGTGTTGTGCAATCTGGTGTCCGCGCACGACCAACAGCACAGGCCCGTGCGCGGTACACGACCCGAGTCGTGTCTGGGATTCTGGTCAACGGCGAGCTTCGGACAGCGTACGGCTCGTGCGCCGCACACGGCCACAGGCATGGCCGTGTTGTGTCTTCTGGCCTCCGCACACGGCTTCCGTTACAGGCCCGTGTTTGGTACACGACTCGTATTTCTGCACTGGACACGGGTCATGTTGCCGGACTCGGCTGGCCGTGTTTGTGCTGTTCGCTTCACTATTTTGACTCGTTATTTCTCGTTTTAACTCCAAATTGAGATCCGTTTTTTCCTATGCCTTTCTTATCATATCTAGCATCAAATAAAAAGTGAAAATCTTAGGTTTAAGCTCATTCACACACATTTTCATAAAAACACAAAACACAACCAAATAGTAAATAAAATACGGATAAAATAATATGAAAATACATATAAAAAGACACTAAAATCCAGGTGAAAATATCACTCATCAATATATATATATATATATATATATATATATATATATATATATATATATATATATATATATATATATATATATATATATAGGAATTGTATATTTAATTTTATTTTTTTATAATAAAAGTGTATAAGATCTAAAGAAAACATGTTGAATAAATGAAATTATTTAAGTTTGAAGTAAATTTTGATATTAAAAATAAAATAATACTTTATTTAAGATAAAAAAAAGAAAATTAATTGTTGGTAATTTATATATATATGTAATTAATAAAAAATTCAGTTCGGTTTTCAGTTAACCGAACTTTCAAATTTTAAAATCGAAAATCGAATCGAACACCGAAGTTTTTTATTTTAAAAATCATAAACCGAACCGTAAACCAAAAACTGAATCAAATTGTTTAATTCGGTTCGGTTTGGCCGATTTATTCGATTTTGTCCAAAGTTTGCACACCCCTATCTAAAAGAACGCTGGATTGGAGGGGCTTGATACCTTGATCTCTGATCGGAGACTGTTGGCTGGAAGAACGCCGGATCGAAGGGGCTTGACACCTTGATCTCTGATCGGAGGCTGTTGGCTGGAAGAATGCTGGATCGGAGGGGCTTGGCACCTTGATCTCTGATCGAAGGCTGTTGGCTGGAAGAACGCCGGATCGGAGAGCTTGTCACCTTGATCTCTGATCAGAGGCTGTTCTTGACTTGAAGATCTCAAGGGAGCACTGTTCGTATTCTTGATCTCTTCAGAAACGTCTGTATCTTCAGATGTTTTAGTGTGTCCAGAATGAATGGGGGAGGACTCCGTATATAGGTGGAGGGTGAGGATGCCAAATAAATAACTCGCAATCTGATTGGCCCATGGCTGATTTAACCTGATTTTGCGGGCTTGGGCCTTTCCATATATAACACAGTTTGATTGGCCATTGCTTGATTTGACCTAATTTTGCGAGCTTAGGCCTCTAACTTGCTTAGGCTTTAAGTCAGACTTATTTGACTGGATCTTACCCAATTATCAATTATTTACTCATTTATTTATTTAAATTCCATAATAAATAAATAATTAATTGATAATTATTGCATTAATTTGCCACATATTTTCCTTTAATAGGCAATAAAATTCACGTGCCTACATATATATATATTTAATTGAATTTATATATATTTTTTAATTTTAGTAATAAATTATAAAATATACTTATCAAAAATTAATTTTTAACAATAAATAAATTATTTTGTATTAATTTATTAAATAAATATACTATATACAATTTAATTTAAATTAAAAGAATACAAAAAGGAATATATCAAGAATATTTAGTGTACATAGTCTGAAATATAGAGTGAATCATTGGAGCTGAATGTAAATTATACGCTAGAATGGTGTGTAGAGTGCGCTAGAATAGACTGGATACGGAGTTGGCCTAACTAATACCACTCTAATCCAATTTAATTTCAAAATTATTATCATCTTTTAAAAACATATAACATACTTTATTATTTATTTATTTAAGAAAATACCAAACAATCCACAAAAGTAAAAAATGATTTCTGTATACACTACTAACATAAATAAGATTATGTTACACTTCACAGTAACATTTTTATTATATATAACACGTAACTGTAACACTATTTAAATTGTAACAATATGTAACACTTGTTTTATATGCAACATCAATAAGTAACATGTTTATGAAAGTAACACTTTTTAAATAACATGACTTTTATATATATAACACTTTTCAAATTATACATTTTTATATGTAACATTTTAGTAATATCATTTTTCATATATTACACCTTTTATGTAAAACTATGAAATATTTAACACTATCATATTACATTTTTAAATACATAACATTTTATATAAATGAAATATGTAATATTTTATATAGTTTAAATAATTAAAAAAAACTAACACACTATTAAATAATTAATATATTATACGAGTTGAAAAAATATATATGCTCATATTAATAAAATGTTTATTATGTAAAATATTTATTATGATATATAAAGATATTAATCTGCAATGTTGAACACTGTCGTGAAGTTTTGAGCCTCTTTCATTACGCTAATTAATTATGCAGCAACTTCACGATTCTTCCTTTCGAATTCAGAATTGGCCATAACATTAAGGTTCACCATAGCAAATCGATTGTGAGTTGTAGATTAATAATCAGTGATTGTCTCTAGTATTCGCCATACTTTTCGAATGCTATGTATGTACTTCCATTATTCCATAGCAGTTGATTTCGGCAGCCATGACCGACGGCCTAAGTGCGAAGTTGACGTCGTAGTGCGTTTTCAAGAACTCCCTGGTAGCCATGGTTTCAGGTTTGGGGAACTGGTTCTGGAAAAGATCATCAACATGAAGATAAAAAAACATGGTAGTTGGATGAGAGAGGATGAAATATTATCTTTATACGGTTACACTAATCGAACACTTTGTGATCGCTCGGGTACAGAAAGCGAACATATGTCATCATCCTCACTTTTCTGCAATGTCGTAACTATATTTCTGTTTCTTGGAAATTCTTGCAAAAGATTTTGTATGTTTATATATATATATATATATATATATATATATATATATATATATATATATATATATATATATATATATATATATATATATATTTCTCTTTCCTAGCTTCATTGCATTACGAATTTAAGACTTAAAATTGAATTACAACGTGTGACTAAGCTTTAGTCGGTTAGGGTTCATGGGTATGAAAATTTGAGATGAAATATATAGTTGGAATTTTAATAATTTTATAAAATATCCTTAATAAATAAGACATAAACACCCTTATAATATATATATATATCTTTCTCTTTCCTAGCTTCATTGCATTACGAATTTAAGACTTAAAATTGAATTACAACGTGTGACTAAGCTTTAGTCGGTTAGGGTTCATGGGTATGAAAATTTGAGATGAAATATATAGTTGGAATTTTAATAATTTTATAAGGGTGTTTATGTCTTATTTATTAAGGATATTTTAGTTTTATTTATTTATGGGGTATGATTAGTAAAATCGGAGGTTCAAATAGTCGTCCCTTATCTACAATAACGCATTTTTACCATTAAATAGCACTTTTGACGTGTTATATAAAGCAAGTTATGTTGTAGTGATACTAATATTCATGTAACAGTAAATGTAAAGATAAAATCAAAACAAAAAGAGTATTATTTTACACATGCATATCACCACACACCTCTTATACGTTGTTGATTTGACATCAAATCAAACTTAACATACAAAAACCATAAGTTTCAGAGACCCATAAACTCAAGAGCAAGACAAAGTCTAATTATTTTATTTTATTTTTTTGAAAATTGAGGTGGTCGGAAACTATTTGTGGGCATAGTAGGCGACGATTGGTGACGGGTGGTTACATGACCGATGACTTTATGTATGATGAAAAGTACGTTCATGTGGGATCGTCTAAAGAAAAGAGTCTTACTCTCTCCGTCCCACGTATTTTTACCCACTTTTCATTTTGGGGCCATTTCATTTTTGGCAAAAATACATAATATTTTATTACCTACTTTTTACAATCCCAACAACTTTAATTACTTTTTTACACTTTATTCATCATTCCCAATAACTTTATTCACTTTTTCTTTTTAAATTACTAATTTATCCCTACTTTCTCTTACATTATACATTAAAAAAATAAAACGTCTTAATCTCCGTGTCCGTACAAACGAGTAAAAATACCCGGGACGGAGGGAGTATTATTTTCATTGAGTATATATTTCATCAAAAGTATAATACTCCCTCAAAAATAAATTTTTACATTTTTTATCTTTGTCCGTTCCGATTTTTTTTTCACTCATTCGTTCGTTCCCTTTACATTCTATTGCTAAAAGACAAATATTTTTGTTTAAAATTCGTTAATAAATTCCAATATTTTTGTAGTGCAAAAAGTGATAACTTTACAATAAAAAGTGATATCAAATTAATAAAAAAATGATAATGGTGTTGTGAACTATTTTATGAATAATTTATAATATGATGAAGAATAATAAATTTTTTAATTAAAAAAATGTGATAATATCTTTAATAAAAAGACAAAGATTTGTGTGAAATCTTCTCACGTAAGGGCATACTTGAGAAGGATAAAAAATTATAACTTCTATAATAAAAAGTTATACCCAATTACTGAAAAGTGATGATACTATTTCATAAATAATTTATAGTATAAATGAAAGGTGAATAATTTATAGTATAAATGAAAATGATGATATTTTATAGAGAAAGTGATAATAATTTATAGCAAAAGTGATAATTAATTTAAAAAATATAAAATAATCTCACGTGAAATAACCTCACCCAAGATTTACCCTAATAAATAATAATTAATTACAAAAGTATAAAATAATATTATAGTGAGAGACGGTATCACACCGTACTCCCGCCTATAGAAAATGGACAAGACAAGTTGTGTAAAGACTAAAATTGATGGAATACTCTCTGAGTTAATAATATTTAATAAGCCTTAAAATTTTATTAAAAATAAAAAAGTTTGCACATTATTTATATTTAAATTAAACGAGCTTATTATTTTACTAAGTCGGTTAGTTAAAACCTAGGAACCTGATTATTACAGCTTAAGAAAGTGATTATTACAACTTAAGAAAGAGATTGATTATCGTATTCCATGAAATTATAAAAGAACTAAGACCATTTTTATAATTACTCCATTGTTCATGATATTTTTAAATTTTATTAACTCATCTGAGTGTATATTGGGTGCACCTGGGTGCAAGGGTGCACCCATATGTGTATGATTTTTTATTTTATTTTGTATACTATATATTATTCTATTTTGTATACGTGTTTTATAATAATTGTATACTTTTTTCACACTAAGTTTTTCATTAAAAAAACTAACATCCATATGTGTATAACTTCTTATTCAATAGTTTATACATGTTTTTTTAATAATTGTATATTTTTTACACTCAATTTTTCATTAAAAATTAACAATTAAATTATATACATTATTACTCATAATTGTATATGTTTTTGGTTATATTTGTATATGAGTGCACCATACCCGGCTGCACAATGTAATTAGCCAACTCATCTAGCTAGTAATTTTAAAATCACAAGCACTCTCTGAATTTATCCTCAAGCCAAGGATTTAACAATCTGTCAATATAATCAATATATTCTCTACCAAACAATACGAAATTAAGGCAATTTTTTTCAATTTATTTATTTTAAATTTTGATTTAATAAATCTTTATACATAAATTTACAAACTTTATACTCCCTCCGTCCTGCAAAAAGGTACGCGCTTCTTTTGTAAAAAAAAAACCCTCAAGATTTGAGATGTTTTAACGGATTTTGAGATAGTATTTTAGACGGGACATCCAACTGATGCAGAGACCATTTATGATGCACTGCAATGGCTAGTATAATGCGCACAGTTACAACCTTGACGACAGGACTGAAGGCGTGATGAAAGTCAGCACCAGGAACCTGAGTGAATCCCTGAGCAATAAGTCGAGCTTTATGACATTCAATAGAGCCATCCAACCGATATTTAGTTCGAAACACCCATTTCGAGCCCACAATATTAATGTTGGAAGGAGGCGGTACCAACTCCCAAGTCTGGTTATCCATCAAAGCATCAATCTCCTCTTGCATAGCAGCCATCCAATGAGGAAATTTGGTAGCAGATTTGAAACCTCAAGGTTCAGTAGCAAGAGCCAAAAAGGAAAGTAGAGCGGTTGACCAAGATGAACTGGATACCTTGGTTTGAAAATACCAGCCCACGCCCGTGTTATCATCGGATGTGGAGGCAAGGGCGAAGGTGGCGGTGGCGCCGCAGGTAGTGAAGGCGGTGCATTAGGCTGAGCTACTGGCGGTGGCTGATCAATCATAGGTTCCCGCGATGCTAAAGGAGTGGTGCGCGGTTCATTATCAAGCAATTCAGACTCTGGATGGAGGCGACACGGAGAAGAGTTTGAAGGTGGATCAGTTTGTTGAGTGGCAGAAGTAATAACTGGATCCAAAAAGCTCGAAATAGGCAAATCATGTGCCGATGAAGTAGTGTTGCTGGAAAAAGAAAAAACCTGCTCGTCAAACTAGGCATGACGAGTGACATAGATGCATGTGTAAGAAGGATCGAAGCATCGAAAACCCTTATGAACACTGCTGTATCCCAGAAAAATGCATGGGCGACTGCGGGGTGATAGCTTATGAACTGTATAATCTCGAAGAAAAGGGAAAATCCTACAATCGAAGGGTTTAAAAATAGCATAATCTGGAATAGATTGGAACAACAGCTCATACGGAGATTTATTTTTCAGCGTAGGTGATGGCAACCGGTTAATAACATAAACTGCAGTGGCAAATGCCTCAAACATAAAGTTGCAGGCGCAAAAGCATGGAATAGCATAGAAAGACCGGTTTCAGTGATATGCATGTGCTTTCGTTCAGCTCAACCATTTTGCTGTGGAGTATACGGACAAGAAATACGATGAAAGATTCCATGTTGAATCATAAAATCAGCAGCACGTTTATTCACAAATTCAGTTCCCCCATCAGACTGAAACACCTTCAGAGACCGAGAAAATTACGTACAAACAAAAGTGTGAAATCGAACCAATACATCATAAAACTCAGATTTTGCACGCAATGGATAAAGCTATGAGAATCGAGAAAAATCATCAACAAACACAATATAGTAACGAAACCCGGCAGAGAAAGTAACAGGGGCAGGTCCCCACAAGTCACAGTGCACTAGATCAAGCACAGAGGAAGTACGTTTTTCATTTAAAGAGAAAGACAATTTTTTGCTCTTAGCCAACTGGCAAGGCGAACAAACAGTAGGGTTAGGCAATAAGGACGTAACAGACAAGTGTCCTAATTTATTTAATAAAGAAATAACACCAAAGGAAACATGTCCTAGGCGTAAGGGCCGCAAATTAAAACTAGCTCTCAAATCTTTGAGGTGTAGGGCAGCAACCAAAGTCGAGCAACCTTTCTCCAGTACATAAAGGCCTTTTTCACACTTTCCCTGAGCCAGAGTTTTCTTTGTCACTCGATTCTGAATAACTAAAGACTTATCAGAGAAGACAACATCAACATTATTATCTGAAGTCAACTTGCTAATAGACAAGAGATTTTTAGTGATATTCGGCACAACCAAAACATCCGACAAATTAATATCAGGTGAAAGAGTAGTCAAACCAACATGAGAAATAGTAAAGGATGTTTCATTACCCACAATAACAGCACCATTACCAGAATATGGCTCATATGAATCCAATTGAGCGTTTTGAGGAGTTATGTGTGCGGAAGCGCCGGAATCAACAAACCAATCGAAGATCGGATTAGTTTGAGATATGTGGCAGGAAGCATTGAATGTGTGCGCCAGGTCTGTCGAGGAAGAATATAGGGACGGTAGCTGGCGCGCTTGAATCTGCAGTTGCAAGAAGCGGGGGCACTTATCAGCGAAGTGCTCCCCTCGGCAAAACTGACAGCGGGGCGTGAACTGTCGCCGACCGCCATGGCTACCACCCCGACGCTGTGAACCAGCGAAGCCACCCCTGCGGGACCTGTTCTGCCTATCAACACGAGCACCGTCGAGGCTGGAGCCAGATGCAACGAACGCGGCTTGAGGCGGAGCCGATCCCTTCATGGACTTAGTCATCAAGTCGAACTGCACGGCTTGATGGAGGAGATCACGAAAAGATGGGACGGGATGCAAGGCCATTCTAGTGTCCACAAAGTTGGAGAAGGAATGGCCTAGCCCTCGAAGAAACCAGTGGCTCTTGTCGTTTTCATCCACTGGTTTTTGGATGGCGGAGAGCTGATCACAGAGGGATTTAAAATGCCGCCCATACTCCGCAACGGATTGACCATCACGGCGAAGAGACAAAAGTTCTTCCCGGAGTTGAATCGCACGAGAAGTGGAAGCATTGGCGAAGGTCGACTCCAGGGCTAGCCATGCCGAGAGAAACGTATTGCAGTCAAGGACCTCGGCCATGGCTTTGTGCTCCAGGGTTGCGTAGAGCACGCCTAGGAGTTTCTGGTCACGCAAAAACCAGACGGAGTATGCTGGATTCGGGGTTTTCACGCCATCATCAGCGATGAGAATTTCGGCAGGAGCCTCGGTGGATCCGTCGATGAGATCCATGAACTCAAAAGTGGTAGCCATGGAGAGAAATTGGCATTTCCACATCAAGTAAGTAGAGGTTGAAAGCTTGATCTGGACAAGGTTGATCATAGCAGTGGTTTGAGAAGAAGATGTTTGGATCGGAGCATCCATGGTCCAAGAAGAAGAGAGATCCGGTAGAAGAGAAAAGGGTGGAGGGGGGGCGTCGGTGATTGCTGTAAACGTCCAAGAAAAAGAGAAAGAACAGCAGGAGAAAAACGTAGGGTTAGTGATAGGCTGATACCATGTAATGATGAATATGCGATCATCACTGATGAGTGATGAGAGGAGATTCTCATTATATACACAAAAGATTACAAACGTGTACAACAATAAGATCCGTAAATTATGGATCAAACCAATCAAAAAATAATATCTACAAGATAAGTCAACTATGTCCTTTATTTCCTTTAATAGCAATCGTAGCAATTTTCGGGTCACAATCCAACATTATAGACACCTACAATTTTATATTAATATATTTTTCTTCATTTTCTATTATAATTCATTTATTTTTTATTAATAAATAATCTATTACACATTAATTTAACAAAAAATATAAATCTATACTACCAAAATTTTAAAAAAAATGAATTATCACTATTTATATATTGACTTATAAAATTTACTTTAACTCAAAGTATCAGGATTATATTTTATACTATATTTTATTTATTTTTTCTAACATATTCACTTTGTTTATATTTTGTCTTTTTGGTTTGTTTAAATGTAAAATTTACAATTCTAATTCTATATTATTATAGAGTATTATTCATTATACATTAAAATATTTTTTTTAATTTACGTTCAAAAAACAAATGTAAACCTTAATTTGAGATGACGTGATTATTATTTATCCAACAATTTAAAAAAAAAATAACATAAGACTTGAGTATAAGTCAACCTATCAACCATCGCTAGAGAAACTTGTGGCAAGTGTTGCGTAGCATGATAAGGGTACAAATCAATTTTAATCGAGTGAAAATAGTTTAATCAAGTGATTATTCACATGAGGCTTAAAATAGATAATTAACTATTCAATATGATCAGTGAGGTGTCGACTAGTCAATACTTCTTAATTGTAATTAAAAATAAATTAATTACTGAATTTATATTCAAATCCAAGACAGCTGTTCACACTAAGTTTAATTAGAGCGATTAATTATTATTCAAAATATAGTCCATCATTTTAATACTACATGAATTATGACGTGATTATAAGACCGGACAAGTACGGACGGCAAATTTGTTAAACAATTAAGAAATAAAAAATTCTAAAATAGCCCCCAAATTAAAGTAACTGGTCAATTAAAATGTGTATTAATGCTAAATAATTAGGGAAATTATATCATCCATTAGCTAATATATAGTCAACAAAATCCCAATAAGTCACGCGTATCTAAAGCTAAGTCTTCATAAACATTTTACGGTTTTACCCCTCCTCTCTCTTTATCTCAAATATACCGTACTCCCTCTCTTCCACAGAAGTTGACACAATTTTTTTTTGTTTGTCCCACTAAAATTGACACATTTCCTTTTTAATATATGGGACCCACACAAAACAATTAATCTATTCCCATGGGGCCCATATATCACCTCTAATACAACTATCCACTACACATTAAATATTATTTCTCTCACTTTACTTTACTTCACTTTACATTAAATTATTATACTCCTTAATCTCTGTGCCCAAAAAAAATTATACCAACTTGCATGAGGCGGATGAGTACTACTTTCTCTCTCCACACATGATGCCTACGCTTCTTTATTTATTACATTTCTGTTTCTACTTTATTCTTAGCTATATTATTCTTTAGAATAATATCACCTCTAATACAACTATCCACTACACATTAAATATTATTTCTCTCACTTTATTTTACTTCACTTTACATTAAATTATTATACTCCTTAATCTCTGTGCCCAAAAAAAATTATACCAACTTGTATGAGACGGAGGAGTATTACTTTCTCTCTCCACACATGATGCCTACGCTTCTTTATTTATTACATTTCTGTTTCTACTTTATTCTTAGCTATATTATTCTTTAGAAAAGAATTCTGGAATTTTTTTATTTTATTTTCAGAGATAAATAATATTCAGCTGTAAGTGGGTTTTCCGGCGTTGGCGTTGGCGTTGGCGGAGGATCAGTAAAGAAATGGCCGGAGATAGCGGAGGAAGAACACTGGAGCAAACTCCGACATGGGCTGTCGCCGTCGTGTGTTTTGTGTTGGTTGCGATTTCCATTGTTATCGAGCACATCATCCACTTGATTGGAAAGGTATACATGTGTGTGTGTATCAGTATGTGTATAACTGTATATAACTATATATACACAATACGTACTCCATGTACGTATAATAAATTGTATTAACCATTTTTACCTTTTAATTTGTTTTTTGCTAGTGGTTAAAGTCGAAGCATAAAAGGGCTCTGTATGAAGCACTTGAGAAGATCAAATCAGGTACAAATAGTTTTTTTTTTATTATTATTTAATTGAATTTAAGATAAATAAAACTGATTTAGGTTTTTTGTTTGTTGAAGAGTTGATGCTGTTAGGGTTCATATCGTTACTGCTAACAGTGGGACAAGGGACAATATCGAAAATATGTATACCGAAGAGCGTAGGGTCCACGTGGCATCCATGCAGCAAGGAGAATGAAGAGAAGAGGTACCCTTCCTCATCGGAAGATGATGGGGAAGACAACCGCCGCAGACTTCTCTCGGTCGAAGGCGGCGTTCGCCGAATCTTGGCCGGCGGCGGAGGCTCTGACAAATGCGAAGCCAAGGCATGAAAATTCTCAACCTTAATTAAGACATTTTAATTAATTGTATGAAGAAAAATAATCAAAGAGCTAGG
Organism: Pogostemon cablin; assembly: GCA_023678885.1. Taxonomy (NCBI): domain Eukaryota; kingdom Viridiplantae; phylum Streptophyta; class Magnoliopsida; order Lamiales; family Lamiaceae; genus Pogostemon; species Pogostemon cablin. The sequence goes on from CM042983.1 coordinate 8,130,260, forward strand.
TTCTATATTACACAATTAATATAGTAAAAGCTCTTAGACAGGGTTTACTTTTTCTCTTGATCAATAAGAATTTTTGTTAAAGTTGTTAGTATCACTTTTTATTTATTCTAGATGCTCATAAATTGGTTTAATTGGACGGTTTTTTTTTTTGCATATTAAATTATAGTATATGCATGAAATAATGTTGAATTAAATTGAATTTTGCAGGGTAAAGTTCCTCTTGTGTCCACAGATGGTATACATCAGCTGCACATTTTCATCTTTGCTTTGGCTCTTTTTCATGTCCTTTACTGTATTCTCACCATAACTTTGGGAAAAATTAAGGTAATTAACTACACTTAATGAACATGCATACGTACACATATACACGCACTTGAGAGTGTATGTGTGTGTGTTTACTACAAACCTTATGATGGGTATTTGTTTGATTGGAATTTTAGATGAGAAGTTGGAAAAGATGGGAAACTGAAACAAGAACAGTGGAATACCAATTTTCACATGGTACCTAATATTTCAGACAAAATTATTTATACATGCATACATGTATTTATACCTGATTAAACATAAATAATAAATTGGTGGATGTTTATACAACAGATCCAGAAAGATTTAGATTTGCAAGAGAAACATCATTTGGAAGGAGGCACATGAGTTTCTGGAGCAAAACTCCTGGTCTAATTTGGATTGTAAGTTTAATTTCCATTTTATTAATTTTGCATTTCAACATCAATTTAATTACACTTTTGCATGAATTTGTTCTTCATCGCATTCCCAAAGTAAATAATTAATTAAACTATAAAATATAAAGGGAAGAATCATCAACACTGTTTTATTCATAATGTTGTCCCAATCATATTATTCTTGGAAGTGTTTTTTAGTTAAGAACTCTATAGTTTATTCATATTTTTGTCCATTTTCAAATATTATATTGTGGGCTTAATATTAGTGCTTTAAAAATAAAAGATAATTTCATGCCAATTGTTGTGAGACGGTGCTCATATGACATGGATTGACTCATGTTATATTAAAATATAATTATTGATAGTTTTAATTAGTATACTATTTTTTAAAGGTATTATAAATTAATGATGAGGTACTATTTTTTAATATAAATAAATATATTTTAAATACTATATTTTTATCTATATAATAATAACTATACTTTAATAATATATTCACTCGTCTCACATATGCCATTGTCAAATAGAATTATCCTTCTCTTGTATGCGTCATGCATGGACATATTTTCTTGAAGACTGGTAAGAAATTTATTTGGCATAAGATAAATTTAAAAAAGAATTGCACCTGTAATAATATATATATATATATATTATATAATTAATTAATTAATTATGATATATTTTATTTAAAAATACTTATACATCTTTTTAATTCAGTAAAATGATCATTGCTGGTGGAATTAATCAGGACAAACTATATTAATACAAAGTAGTTTTCAAACCATTTGTATATGTTGTTTGAATTCGTTACAGAAAGTTGATTTCACATGTGAACAATTTTGGAATAATCAATTAACAAAATTCATAAAGTACATGAATCTATAATATTGACAATTCATATTCATTTTGTTAACTTTTTCAAAATTTTGAAATCTCGACTGTTCAATTGGACCAACTGTAGTTACCAGTCACACTCATATTTTACACGTGGTATTGCCTCAATTATTTATATTTTATGGTTTACCTTTACCATTTCTACATTTATTTATTTATTTTATTTTATTTTATTTTTGTCAGGTGTGTTTCTTTAGGCAATTTGTGAGATCCGTTCCCAAAGTTGACTATTTGACCCTCCGCCATGGATTTGTTATGGTGAGTGAAGTACTATTTACTATTTTCAATTGTTAAATAATTAATGTTTAATTATGTGAGTAATAATTGAATTAACGTGATAAAAAGGCACACCTTGGACCCCACGCGCATGCTAGTTTTAATTTCCAGAAGTACATCGAAAGATCGCTTGATGAGGACTTCAAAGTGGTGGTTGGAATTAGGTAATTTAATTTTTAATTGTATATATTTATTCGCCTACAAAATCATTTAATTAAATATTTGTTGTTTTAATTCAGCCCACCAATTTGGATGTTCGCAGTGGTGTTCCTGCTCTTCAATACTGATGGTGAGTGAATTTTAGATTTACAATTGAAAATTTCGATAAAAGACATTAGATTGTATAATTAATTATTCAAATTAAAAATAACTAGATTACTGAAATGACATAAAGCAATCTGAAATGACACGTAATTGACATGAGAAATTCTTGTTTAATTAGTGTTATTTATAATTAAAGAATGGTAATTAATACTCCTCCATCCCCGAAGTATTTCACACTTTACTTTTACTAAATTTGATAAAAAATACATTATAATAATACTCACTTTTTACACACATCCCAATATAATACGTACTTTTACTTACTTTTTTACATCTCTCAATAACTTTACACACCTTTTTTCATTAAATCAACTAATATATATTCTCTTTCTTACTTTATACATAAAAATATAAAATTTTATTAAATTCTACGCACACCAATACGTGAAATACTTGTTGGGATAGTGATTAATAATAATAATGTTAATGATTGTGATGACAGGGTGGTATTCTTATCTTTGGCTGCCATTCATCCCTTTAATCGTAAGTTAGCTAGTCACATCCTCAATTTGAATAGAATAGAATATTTGAATGCATAAGTAATTAATAAAAATGGGGGGTGATATAATTAGATAATATTATTGGTGGGCACAAAGCTCCAAGTAATCATCACTCAGATGGGGGTTCGAATTCAAGAAAGGGGGGAAGTGGTGAAGGGCGTACCTGTCGTTGAGTTAGGAGATGACCTCTTCTGGTTCAATCGCCCCAGACTCATTCTCTATCTAATTAATTTTGTGCTCTTTCAGGTGGGCCCCACACTCTCTCTCATCCCCCACTTCCTTTCTCTCTCTCATAATTACTTGATTCACTTTCTAACCTTTGTTTTCTTCTTACAGAATGCATTTCAGTTGGCCTTCTTTGCCTGGAGTTGGGTAAGTTTCACCCTTTTTTTTAAATTATTTTATGGTTCATTAATAAATACTCCTAGTAATCTTAGCTGTACACTTTTTTTTATCTGTCTACCCGTGCCTGTGTTCAGATACAATAACAAAATGTCGCTAAACACATAATAATAATAATAATAATAATAATAATAATAATAATATCAACCATTTTAATTTGAAAATTTTCATAATTTTTAACATAAATAATTTATTCATGGCAAATATTTGTGCGAAATGGGTTTTATGCACACCATAATTTATCAATTATTTTTACTACTTAAAAAATTACTTTTTTAAAAAATAAATTATTACTCTTATAAATAAAAAATACCTTACTTTCAAAATTATGAAATATTAGTGATTTTTTATATTCTTGTACTTTGAATAATTTCCATTAAAAAAATAATAATTTTGCAAAATTACTGCATGTATTAATTGACCTCACGGCTCACATGCATGATTCATGAAACTATACATTAGAGTGTCCAAACGGTAAAAAAAATATCCTTGAAAATTCAAGTAAGTGTGCATGTAAAAGTGGGATATGATTATACTTCTAAATCCTAAAACCCTCACAATATTATAGGATTACAAAAATACTAGACATTATTTTACATTTTATTAATTAAAATTCAATATTGTTTTTGTACTTTACATACCCAAAATGCCCTCTTTATCGAATACATGAAGAAAAAATCGGATGCGGGAGTATTTAGTTGGCTGTGGTTGATTATGAAGTGAAGTACTGATACAATTGGACTTTTTTTTTACAGTATGAATTTGGATTGAAATCTTGTTTCCATGAAAATGTGGAGGATATCGTCATCAGAATTTCAATGGGGTTTGTACTCCCTCCTTTTTCTTTTTTATATATAATAATTCGTATTAATTTGATAATAACAATATTAACAAATTTGCTAATTGTTTATTTATTCTTTTTGTCAGGGTTCTCATACAAATACTTTGTAGCTATGTCACTCTTCCACTCTACGCCCTTGTTACTCAGGTATTTCATCTCCTATAATATGAACAAATTATTATTATTATTATTATATCTTAATTCTTTTTTTAAAAAATTAACAGACATTTGAACAAGAAAAAAATCGTAATAAAGAAGCCATTCTATCCCTAGAATAATTATAAATGTTTGCGCAGAAACGAATACTTTTATGACAAGGATTTGTGACATCTTAACATAAAAATAATACTATTTTTAATAAAAACTCATAACACTAAAAAGCTGTTCGAATCTTCAGTTACATTTTGGTATTACATCTCCTGTTACAAATCGTTGGATGATTGACATGTAGGATAAACTATTCTATACCCTAACAATCAAACCTAAGGGGAAAGGTTGAGATTTTCCTTTCCGTATACGTGTCACTCATCTAACGCGTGTAACATGAGATGTAACACCAAAATGTAACGGAACATCCAAGATCCAAAAAAAGTATTTTTTTAGCAACCGAATTTACCTACGGAATTCAATCCGTTAGTAATTACAAATGATTAGCAATAAAAATGACATTTTTATTTTAGCAACGGAATGCCAACGGATTTATTCTCTATTTTAGCAACGGAATTCAATCCATTGGTAATTCCAATGGATTGCCAAGGGAATCATTATATAAATTACCAACGGAATTATTAGCAATAAATTACTAACGGAATTATTTACCAACGGAATTGATATTTCGTTGTTAAAAATTTACCAACCACCACTTTACCAATGGAATTTTACCAACAGATTCCGTTGCTAATCCATTGGTAAACCAATTTAACAATAGAATTAAGATTTTTACCAACGAAATATTCCATTCATAAAAATACTCCCTCCGTCCCATAGAAGTTGATATAATTTTTTTTGGCACGGAGATTAAGAAGTATAATAATTTAATGTAAAGTAGAGTAGAGTGAAGTGAGAGAAATAATATTTAATATGTAGTGGGTAGTTGTATTAGAGGTGATATGTGGGGCCCATGAGAATAGATTAATTGTTTTTTGTGTGGGTCCATGTATTAAAAAGGAAATGTGTCAACTTTAGTGGGATAAACCAAAAAGGAAAGTGTGTCAACTTCTATGGGACGGAGGGAGTAGTTTTTTTTGTAGCGTAATTATTTATATAACACTTGTCCTCTTATAGATAGTAATAACCATAAAATCTCGGAGTAATCTATTTTGTGTAAAGTATATATATGTTTCCGTAATAATTTGATTAAAAACGAAATAAATGAAAAAAAAAACCCCGTAAAATTCCCAATTTGAACCCTTTTATATCATATCTTATTTATCAATTTCAATTTGAAAAATACAATTTCATAAATAATATACACGTGTAATGAATCGGCAGATGGGGTCAACCATGAAACCAACTATATTCAACGAAAAAGTAGCCACCGCCCTTCGAAAGTGGCACCAGACGGCCAAGAAACACATCAAAGAAAGCAAGCACTCAACTCCGGCAACACCGTTATCCAGCCGGCCGGCGACGCCGTCTCGCGGCACCTCCCCGGTGTATCTGCTCAAATATAACCGGCCGGAAATCGACAGCCGAGACAACTTCGACACCGACCCGTGGGACATGGACTCGCCGTCTCCCTCGTGGGTCCACCGCCACGGAGACTCCTTCCACCACCAGATCGAGCTGGCTGACGCGGAGGACCTCCGCCACCACTCCCAGGTGGCGCCGCTGCCGGGAGAACACCATGAGATCACTTTTTCTGGGCCTAAGGAATTCTCATTTGACAAGAGAACTTCAACTTGAAATTTGTATCTGTACATATTATTTTGGTAATTACATAGAATATTTATGATCAGGTTCATTTCTTGTAAAAAATCTGCCATTTATTATTTTTGCATTATTAGTAGAATGAATTTGATATGTGAATTAAACAATGGTTGGAGCACGTAACGATTCGAATCCTCGCGCTAGTGTCGTGTTTCGTTTAGTTATGTGAATTATAATTGCATATTAACAAAATTTATTCAGTTTCACATTTAAATAACCACATCTACCTAGGAAGAAACTTATTACTACTCCCTCCATCCGCGGTTCGGATCTCCTGTTACATTTTGTTGTTACATCTCTTGTTACAAACCGTTGGATGATTGACACATAGGATAAATTATTCTATACCCTAACAATCAACCCTAAGGGAAAAGCCTCTCCGCATACGTGTTACTCATCTAACACATGTAACATGAAATGTAACACTAAAATATAACAGGACATCCAAGATCTTCCGTCCCACACTTATGTTCACACTTTCCGTTTTCGTCCGTCCCATACTTATCTTCACCACCCAAAAAATGAAACTTCACATTAACCAACAACCTCAAAAGTTATCTTAATTCAAAAATATCATTCTCACCTAACACATATAACATACTTTATAATTTATTTATTACCTAAAAATACCACAATACCCCTAAAAAGCCAATAAAATTGATCAAATAGCAACTTTTCTTAAACTTTGTTTCTATAGTGTCGGTGAACATAAGTCCGGGATAAAGGGAGTATTATATATGGGTTGGATGCTAACACCAAAGGTGCGTATTATGTGAATGAATTCATATTTAAAAATTATAAAAATAATTATATTCTTAAATATTTTAAATTCTAAGAGCAGCATTAAATCCTAAGAAAATATATGAATTAAACCACTAAAAATTACCATTTCACATAAGTAACGTAATATTTTTTTTACACATATCACTACTAACCTCTCCGTACAAATAAAAAAATTCCCGTGCAAAAAACTTTATACGTGACGAAGGAGTATATTATAATTTCTTACTAATATTTATACTTTTAGTTTAAAGTGGGTCATTTTTAAGCATACTCGCTTTAAGCTTAATGCTTGCATTTACTTTTTACAAATTTGAGGAATAATTGTATTTATAATAATGTAATGAAAAAGAGTGTTGGATGGTTTAGTAAAATGAATGGTATGGGCATAGCAGACAATCGGTGTAGCGCAGGAAACAAAACATGGAAAGGAGGGAATAACAGAGGACAGATAATGCTACTCCGATCAAAATCATAATAATAATAATAATAATAATAATAATAATAATAATAATAATAATAATAATAATAATAAAATAATAATAATAATAATAATAATAATAATAATAATAATAATGCTACTGAATTTCATTCACTACACGACAAACTTCCTTGTTTCAAACTTTCTATTTTTAAGCCAATCCAATCCATTTCTTCTACTGCACCATTCAATACGGTTCGGTTACAATTTCGGTGTAACATCTTATGTTATGTAAAATCTTACTGTTTTGAATTCTCTGTGTCATTTTGGTACAATATCTCCTATGTCAAACTGTTAGATGGATGACACGTAGGAGAGAGGAAACTATACCCTAATCCTTAAACTTTAAGAGCAATGACTGGATTTATTTCCCCTCTTACGTGTCGATCATTTAACGCGTGGCACAGAAGATGATGCACAAAAATGGATACGGTGTGAGAATCTTATGTTCTACATTGTTAATGAATGAAAGGTAGAGGAGAGAAAATTAATCATACTCCTAAACAAAAATATAAACTCTAAATATGATAGTTGGATTTCTTTTTTCCGTCCATCATACAATGCGTTACACAAAATATGATTTTGTATTAAATAAACCAGGTTGGTGATACTGATGGTGCGCCCCCTGTTTCTTTAATGATTGAAGTCGGTTTATTCTATTTATATATACATACCCTTCTTCTATTCTATTGTATGTAATCTAATCTTGTGTCGATCTATTGATTGGGAGAATGGAAATGCAGTCTATTTTTCTTCGTAAGCTGACCCAACAATTCTACTCTGTCTTGTGTTTAGGTGTTGTTCTCATATCAGTCACCATTGCCCTCCACTGTTTTCCCTCTCAACCTCAATCCCACGGTGAACTCCGCCGTAAATCCTCCACGCGCCGCCTCCCGGAGATGCCCCTGCCACATCCACACTAGTTTCGCCATCACTTAATTTCCTTTTGCTTTCTTCTCTTCATTTTTGTTTTAAGTTTCTCTTTAGAAATTATCAAACACTTTGTTTAATCGTTGCTGAATTCAATACTTATGTTTCATTTAATTCTCTTATAAATTTAATAATTGGAATTAAACTCATATCTTCCGTTGAGTAACACAACACAATCTGTTGTAGTGATCATGCCCGATGGTAGCACAAGAGAAGCAATACAATGGAATCCATGTTGCTCAATTGTTCCATGAAATAATATCAAAGATTCCATGAAATAATATATCCCGTGTATATTATTTATGTTAAATTATATAATATCCTGTGTGCCTTTGTGGAGGAAAGATATATTGCTAAAATTATACGCGTAAATTAACTTCTCATGTTTTCTCCAGTCAATATAGAATTGGGCTTTAAAAGAAAATTTTAATTTAGTTTTGGGCTTGGGCCGAAGAAAAGGTAAATGAAATTGGGTCAACATACAGTGAAAGAAATACTACAACGTATCGGACTCAAAAGTTTAAAGATTCGATTACATTTGTTAATAATAATAATAATAATATACTTTATTATTTATTTATTATTTAAAAATATAAAATTATTCTAAAAATTACTAATAAAATGAAATAAAACTATAATTTTTCCTTAAACAAAGTAAAGAGCAAAATATACATTACTACAAAGAAGATGGAAGGGAGAATCATACTATGGTGTATCCTACCGCCCCTGCCCTGGAAATTGATGGAGGAGGTAAATCGCAGGATGTGCCTCAAGTGGCTTATAGAAAGGACTCATTGTTTAACTTGTGCTTGCAAGGGGCCAAATTCATGGCAAAGTCAGAGTTCGAACCCCCACCCTGCAGCAACAAGCTTAATTGGAAGGTCTTTCCACCTTCACTTCTAGCACTTGAGTTATGCCCTGGAGGCAAGAGGGACAATCATACTAATTTCATGCGTTATATTGTTACATGAATGATATTCAAAATAGAGAAGAAAAATACTCCTATATTCTATTAAAAAAAATATAAACTTTAGGGATAATTGGATTTGTTCCCCCTAATCTCTATTCCCTCCATCTCATCCATAAGTTCTTATTTACTTTTGTAGATGGATTAAAAATATTGTTATTTTACATATAGTGGGTAATTGTATTAGTAGTGGGTGGAAGAGCATATGTGAGGCTCTTTTACTAAAAGGATAAAATTAATGATGATCTTTGAATGAGACACCAAATATCGTAAAATAATGATGTTTCGGTAGGACAGAGGGAGTACTTACTTGTTTGTCCTACAAAACCTTTCACACTTACTTAAACAACCTCAAAAGTTTTTTAAATTTTAAAAATTTCACATTTTTTACACACATGACATTATGTTATACTATCTCGGTCCACTGTCAATCTATCAATTTTATCATTTTGGGCCGTCCACTTTTAATCTGTCAATTTCCTCATTTAGACACATAGGACCCACACACACATTAATACAATTAAAATATGAGACTTACACATCCTACTAATACAACTACTCACTATACATAAAATTATAATACTTCTTAATTTACACGCAAAAAACAAATGTATAAATCGATAATGAACAAGGGAGTATATTTTTTTGTTATCTACAAATAGTAGATATCTCTAAAGTCAATAAAATCGATAAAAGAGCTATTTTTTTAAAAGCAACGTGAAATAAAAAAATAAAGTACGTTTTTTTGAGAGGAAAGGAGTGTCAATCATATACTAATTAGATAGATAAATTAAAAATGAGGAAATCCCACACCACTACACCAGAGTCTTTTAAAAAGTAGATATTGTAAACCCTAAATTATATATTTAAAAAAAAAAAACAAAGAAAAGAGTACAATAAAAGTTCCTACATAACATAAGCAAGCAGGTGTAACAGGAATACGAATTTCTCACTCGTGATTCCTACCTCACTTTTTGTCATCATCTCTCTTGCAACCCCCACCCCACCCCTCTGACAGTTCACAAGATCGAACTCTTGTGCAATTCCATGTCTTTTAGCAGCTCCCTCTCTGTAAATCCTCAATTTTACCACTTTTTTACTACAACTTCCTGCTGTAACTTCCCATCTCCATTGCAGACCTCATCGCAGCTAATTCTGCCAGCAAATCCCTGTTTTGGTTCATCCCAACTCCCAGAAAATCTCTCGTTACATCATGTTTCGTGTTTGTGTTGTTGGAGATTCCCATTATTACTGAGCTTGAGTTGGTGTCATCGATCAGCAGGTTGTTGTGGTCTCCATTGTTGGAGTTTAGGGTTGAAGCTGTAGTGGACGCCATGAACTCGTTCCAGCTACGACCGTTATTGTTGTTATTGTTGTTGTTGTAAACCTTTTGATCAAGAACATTATTGAGATGGTGGTGCTGGTGGTCTAATGTCGGAAACGTAGAGCTCCAAGTGCCGAAAACCGAAGAGTAATTGCTCATTGTTGAGTCCATTTGAGCAGCTTGCTGCAACAGCTGGTCAGTGGGTGACATTGATGAGTTTGTTTCTTGTGGGTTCAGATTCAAACTGCTGCTGTAATAATCAGACATAACCCCTTTGTTTTCTTCTTCATCACCCTCTTTAAGTACCCCTCTTTGCAATGCTGAAAAAGATTGCACATTCATGTTCATATTAATGTTCATATCTCCACCACAAAAGGATTCATTCCCTCTATTCATCACCCAATCAGCAGGATGATGATCTTCCATGGAGTTGATCTCATCAGGGTTTGCATCTAGCCATAATGGAAGCTGCTGCTGCCTAGGTTTTTGCAGATGATCAAGATTTGCAGCATTATTGAAAACCCCACTAAAATGGGAGCTTTGTTGATGAATTCTGAAACCCATGTTTGAAGTTGTACTAAATCTTCCACTCTCTTCATGACCCAATGCATCACAGAATGCTCTATGTGTCACAAAGCTGTCCTTTCTGAATTGAGTTTCATCAAAACACTAACTTAATCATATATATATCCTACACACACACACATACTATAATTAATTACCTGGAGAAAAGAGTTCCACAATCACACTTGTATTCTCTGGTCCCACAAGTCTTACTATGAGCTTTCAAATCAGATTGAACTGCATACTTCTTTGTACACTTCTCACACTTCCATTTCTTCTCTCCATGCTTCCTGCTGTAATGTTTCTTGATCCCAGTTAGATCTCCGAGAGCCCGACAAGGATCATGGTGCACACATGTCTTCTCAGGACAGATGTACACTTTCTTCCTCACTTCTTTGCTGCTCCTTTGCTTCAGCTTCCATGGCAGATTGTGCCCTCTTCGATGCAGCTGCAGATTCTGGTCCCTCTTGAAACCCTTCTTGCAAACTTCACACATGAATCTGTTTGTAGCCATCAGAGATTCTGGAGACAGTGCTATCACTTCTGCATCTGGATCTGCACACAGCACACCAATTTTCATATAATCTTAATTTCTTTAAAACACACACAGTTGTAGCGTTAATTACCTGGTGCTCCTGGAAGGCTTCTTTTCCTTTTTATTAATGGATTAGGATTATTAGTGGGGTTGTTGGGATTAGGGCGTTGAATAAGGTCTGTGATGGAAGGAGGAAGAACTTCAGCAGACATCATGATTTTTATGAGGTCAAAAGGTGTGGCACTAGTAAAAACAAGATTTTTTGCAGAAAATTAAGGGATAAAGCTGTGAAGAAGAATTGTTTCCCTGAAAACAAAATGGAGTTGGGAATCAGAATTAGGGAACTTAGTTGGAAGTATGTATGTTTGGTAATGGAAATGGAAATTGAAAAGAAGTGAGAAATGAAATGGGAAGGAGAGGCAATGAAGGTAAGGAGGATTTGAGCTTATATTTTGGGTTGAGTACTTTTCCTTCCTATCTCCTCAATCTTATCTTTGCACGGCTGCTGCTGCACTCATACTCAGTCAGCCATAGACTCAGGTGGGACCACCCACGACCTCTCTACGTGGAATCGAACACCTCAATCGCCCCCACATCCCAGCTCTATAGAAAGTTGAAAGAAAAAATCAAGGTGAATACTCAATTGATCAACAGAAGCTAGACCACTATGCAAAACACATATAGAGTTCGCTCATTTTGAGTAATTCCTCCACAGCAGGAGAGTGAGATTCGATCCTTGAACAAGTTATCAGCCTTATTAACCAGTTGAGCTACTAAGCATAAGAGCTCTCTAAATATATACTCTTGAAGCAACACATATAAATTTTAAAAATTTCAATTCCTTTATACACATATACTCCATTCCGCCACTAGAAAAATATTCATTTGCTTTTTATGCTTGAATTAAGAAATATTATTATTATATGTGTAGTGAGTAGTTATATTAAAGAAAAATGATGGATCATAAGGTGGACCCTTTTACTAAAAAGAGTATGAATACTTTTAAAGTGGTCGTCCAAAATAGTAAAATAGATATTTTTGAACTGGTTGGAGGGAATACAATACATCTTATACTTTATTTATTATTTAAAAATATTGTATAACTACTCTTACATACTAAAGTTGATAAAAATATTGTTTATAATGTTGAATTATGTGCATTTTTGTTTTAATCAATTTTATTGTGATATGTGATGGATTATTAGAATTTTATTGTTGTTTTCTGTAAATTTATGATATTTTTAAATGATACATTAGATTAGTACATGTAAAACGACATATCGAACGCACAATACAGAAGGTATTTACCGAAATAATCAATATGGTAAGGTATACCCAAATATCGGTAAGCAAAAGGTATACAATTTTTCTATGCCGAATTTCGATATACCGAATTTTGGCACTGAAACTTTCGGTAAGATAAAAGTATGAATTTTATAATACCGATATTTTAGGTATGGTATAGGGTATAGCTCAAAATCTTCGGTATACCATACCGCCCATCCCTACCCACGACCTCATCCCTACCCACGACCTCTCTACGTGGAATCGAACACCTCAACCGCCCCCACACCCCAGCTTGATAGAAAGGTGAAAGGAAAAATTAACGGGAGTACTCGATTGATCTACTGGAGCTAGACTACTACGCAAAGCGCGCGTATAGAGTCCGCTCATTTTAAGTGATTTCTCCACAGCAGGAAAGTGAGATTCGATCCTTAATATTTGGACAAGTTATCAACCTTATTAACCAGTTGAGCTGCTAAGCATAAGAGCTCTCTAAATATATACTCTTGAAGCAACACATATAAATTTTAAATTTGTCATTTCCTGTATACACATATACTCCATTCCGTCACACTACAAAATATTCGTTTGCTTTTCATGTGTGAATTAAGGAATATTATTATTATTTGTGTAGTGAGTAATTATATTAGAGAGAAATGATGGGTCATACCCTTTTACTAAAAGCAATTTATAGTGTGCACCCGGGTGCACCTAAAAATAGGGTGCACCCATATACAAATATAAACAAAAACATATACAATTAAGAGTAAAAATGTATACAATTTAATTGTTAATTTTTTTAATGAAAATTTGTATATAATATTCAATAAAAAATTATATACATATGGATGTTAGTTTTTTTTAATGAAAACTTAATGTGAAAAAAATATACAATTATTACAAAACACGTATACAAAATAGAATAATATGTATACAAAATAGAATAAAAAAACATACACATATGGGTGCACCCTTGCACCCGGGTGCACCCAATATACACTCTTTACTAAAAAGAATATGAATACTTTTAAAGTGATCGTCCAAAATAATAAAATAGATATCATTTATTAATACACACCCTTTTATTGTATACACACCCTCTAAAATTTCAAAATTACCCCCTTAGAATTAAACTACCTTTAAATTATTTACTATATTCATCTTCAACTATACATACATTTCTCTCTCAATTCTCGACCACCACCATCCACCTTCCCATGTCACCCTTTCATTCTCCACCAAATTCTTCCGTTTCTCTTCTCTAAAACTTTTCATGCCGCAACTTCTCTCATCTAGAGTTTAAAATTGTCCAAAGATCCCAATTCATTTTCCTTATTCCAATGAAGGCGTCTGTAACTGTATGCGAAAATATGTGAAATGACGATTTAATATCTCCAATATCCAGATTACAGTCATTTTTGAGATAAAAGGTAAGATAAAGTATTCAACCAAAATGTTAAGCCTGTTAAAAACAATCTGAAGCATTGCCACCCGTTGTACCACAAAGGGCTTAAATTATGTTATGTGGAATGTATAATTAAGCTTTGAGATAATGATTTGACGGACCATGATTAATGCGTAACAGATTGAGTAATTTTTTATACTTAATACTCATCTAAGTTTGATTTCTATCATTGTCTATCTTCTTTCTCTTTTATGAATTTGATTTGACTTGTAAAACTAGTGTATTGTGAGCATTAAAAAAATGAATTAAGATTAATAAATAAGAAAAATATAAATTAATTAAAATTGAAGAAGCAAAATGTTTTGAACAAAGGAGATCAGAGTTAAAACCTCGCGTTCTCAAGACGATAGTTGCAGAGACCGAGAGACAAGACAAAAGAGATAATTTTGGATTAGATAAGATTTTATTTTATTTTTTAGTATATTTTAATTAGGGCGTGTATTTGATGAATTATTAAGGGTATTTTAGATATTTAAAAATATATTTTTTAAAATATATAGGCAATTTATAGTGTGCACCTGGGTGCACCTAAAAATAGGGTGCACCCACATACAAATATAAACAAAAACATATACAATTAAGAGTTAATTGTTAATTTTTTTAATGAAAAATTGTATATAATATTCAATAAAATGTTATACACATATGGATGTTAATTTTTTAATGAAAAATTAATGTGAAAAAATTATACAATTATTATAAAACACGTATACAAAATAGAATAATATATATACAAATTAGAATAAAAAGGTATACACATATGGGTGCACCCTTGCACCCAGGTGCACCCAATATACACTCAAATATATAATGATATGGTGTGTATTTAATAAAAGGGGGTGTATTTAAAGCAAGCCTATTTTTTATTTTTTTAAAAAATAATTTATTTTTAAAAAAAAATAATTTTTCAAAAGTAAAATGCATAAAAGTATGATTTTTTTCTTTAAGAATGTTAAAATATGATTTATTAAAATCATATTAAATAATGAATCATTTGTTAGTATAATTAATTCAACAATCACCCATACTTTCCCTTTCTCTAAGCCCCTTATAACTTTTCTCCTAATTGGTTTCAATGAAAATTGAACCTGAGTCACTCAGGCCTAGTTTTCAGGTGAGTTAATCCACCTGATTATGTATAATGGATAATTGATAGCATATATTTGCAACACAAATTATAAACACTTACTAATATGCAAAGCAACACTATATTTTCATAAGTGTGCGAGATGTATGTGACAAAGCAGATAGACAATGTAACGAATCCACAAGGAATGAATTAAAATCTTAGGTAATGTATCGAATCCAAAGGGAAAGAATTTAAATCTCAATAATTAAACACTCGTTTAAAAATAAAAAAAAATAACTGGATGTTAGAAAATTAAATAAATAATAAATAATAAAATAATAAATATGCTGAACTAATTTTTACTACTAAAAATAGTAGTTAGCAAACGGAGCAAAACACAAATAATGATGTCCAAAATCAAGAGTCCGAGATCTCTATTAAGCCAACTCCGATACATTTATTGGGTCGGCGGGGTTGGGCCGGTGCATAAATTGGGCCGGTCTATAATTTAGGTAATTTCTATTAAGAAAATTATCAGGAAATGCCACATAAATTTGGCCATCAACCCAATAAAATCATCAAAATAAGAAAATATTGTACATTAATTCACCAGCATCTTAAATTAAGTTAAAGTTGGTTAGAGTTAAGAAAAAAAAAACGAAAAAAAATGAGAAATAGGAAAATTGTATCCAGAAATATTTAAATTAGCTTCATCAAAATCAAACTTAAACAAAACCACATAAAAAACTTTGAATTTTGGGGGGAAAAATAATAAAAGAAAAGGTTACCAACTTATAATATGTATATTGGAAAGATTTCAAGTTTAGATTTCACTACTAGCAATTATTGGACCATGGAGTTAATTATGATGGAAAAAGCCCAGGCATTTGGTGAATGAAAAAGCCTATTAATTATTTGGTTAAGTAAAGGCAAATCATTACAATTAATACATCAATTATTTTTTTATTATAATTATCATCCCACAATTTAAACCAAGCATGCCCTCATTTTATTTTACAGGTGGCCCAAAGCTCTAGAAATTAATAAGTAAAAATACATTTTTAACTCAAAATCTTAAATTTATACTCCCTCTTCATTTTAGATTGTCCCACGTTAAGATTTACATTTCATATTTTATTAAGTTGACTCACACAAAATAATTAATTATTCCATGTAGGGCTCACACATAATACTAATACAACTATCCACTTTATATTAAATATTATTTCTCTTACCCCACTTCACATTAAAATATTATACATCTTAATCTCTATTCAAAAAGCAAATGTCAACATTAATGTGGGACGGAGGGAGTATTTCATACCCTAAATTATAAAGACTCCAAACTACCCATCCAATTTAGAGAGTGCACCCAAAACTCAACCACATTAGTTGAATATACATAAACGGAAAACACATGAATTATGAAAAGAAAAAACATCACACTACATCATTACTCTAATTAATTAAGATTAATATTAATTCATATTCTCGAAAGTAAATTCCGAGTTAAATGAAAAATTACCTAACAATAATACACTTCGCAGTTGATCTAAATACTTTCTAATCTCAATTTTACTGTCTTTTATTCAAGTGCAAGCGTCTATAATAATTAATAAAAAAAAAAAGAGATAAAAAAATCAACTTGCCAATTTATAATTAAGCATACATGAATCTTGATCAATCAGCTGAAACAAAACCTTTAACAGTACAACATCACGCATTACAAAATCAGTGCACAACGAAATTAAACCCAATTACAGCACAAATTGACCATAAAAGAAAAATCAATTTAATCATTAAAAAAAAAAAAAAAAGTGTTGGAATGAATATTCACAAATCACAATAAAACCGCAGCAAAGATGACAGCTCCAAGAGCAGCCACCCCATGCACGGCTCCACCACCCGAACCCGCAGGGCCTGACAGAGCGCCCACCGGGCTCCGTGCGGTCCCCATCGGGTTCGGGCCAGGCGCCGGAGCGGGCGGCTGCGGGCCGAAGAGACTCCAAGGCAAAAGAACGTTATCCACCTGATACACCGACAGCTGGTTGTCGGAATACACCGTACCGCCCACCGTCGCGTTACTTATTCCGGTGGTGATGTTGACCGAGCTACCGGAAGTCGTGACGTTGAGCGGGAAGGTTCCAGGCCGGGTGTCCCCGGCCTGGGTCGTGACGGGGTTGCTGACCGTCTGAAACTGTAAGAGAGAAAGAGTAGTAGGGATGATGTGGAAGAGCACGAGAGAGACTTTCTGTTGGTCGGAGAGGGAGTTGAGTGTGCCTGTGCGGAGGGCGGCGAAGGCGGCGTCGGAGGGGGCGAGCACGGTGAGGCCGGCGGAGGATTTCTTGAGCTGGTTGTTGATCCGGGTGGAGACTTGGGTGATCTGGAGGAGCCGGATAAATGTGATGAATTGACCGGCTTTTTCGAGGATTTTGGTTATATTCGTCGGACCAATTGGACCGGGCGGTTGGGCTTGACCTAGGGTTTTTGAGCTTTCGAGGAGAACAAAGAGGAGGAGTAATGGGAGAGGGAGACACAAAATTTTCATTTTTTTTTAATCTAAAATTATGTGTAGTTAATTATTTGAAGATATTTAATAACTATATATTTTATGTGTGAGAAGTGAGAGAGAAAAGCAATGCACAAAATTAGAGTGTGTGAGGAGAAGGGTTTATATGGTATATGGGGAAAAATCATAATTGGGTTTTAGGTGAACGAGTGCTATTTTAGTTAGGAAAGATCCATAAAATGGATAATTACAAGTTGGTGAGTGATTATTTATGTAAAGTTGCTATTCTTTTAGTCCTTGCTCAAAAGTATTCCCCACCCCACCCCACCCCACCCCAAAAAAAAAAGTTTGTAAGAAAATTAATTTTAAATATTATGATATTTTTTGTAATAATAAAGAATAAAGAATGTTAGGTATATTAAGTGATGAGTTTTAGGGTCCTATATAGTATAGTTTTGTGAAATTTATATATTAGTATTTAAGCATTATATGGTCACTTTTTGTATTTGTGTTAAGATGCATGAGATGTGTTATTTCGTGTTCTTAGGTAAAAAAAATAAGGATAAAAAGAGCAAATTCAGAAGCTGAGATCGGAACGGGAAGAATCACAGCTGGTACGACTCATGCCGGCAAGATGACAACTTGTGCCTCAAAGTATGCGGTCATGAGTGCCAAAGCTACCGAGAAAACTCGGCACATCCGTCGAGAGATGCCGATTCGAGCCGAGAGTTGTTGAGACCACTTCGCATCCGTGTTGCCAGCTGTACTAAATGACTACACATTCAAATATTATATCTCTTAATCTACATGTAAAAAATAAACGTAAATTATTGCTCGAAACGGAGGAAGTATTATTTTTATTTGAAATGATTGATTAAAATATGAAGAATATTAGTGTTTAACTAAGAAAATTAATTTACTTTTTCAAGAAAATCAAAGTTGTGCGTTTTTCTACTACTCCTATAATGTAATTCACTCATTCTAATTTTTATTTACTCATTTATTATACACACAAATTGGGAAAAGACAAATTTTAATTACTTTGCAGGATAATTTGATTTTTTTTTAGTAAAATAAAGTGGTCATTGTGTTTTTTAAAAAATATGATAATTTTGAAATTAAAGTGTTTTAGAGGATATTAGTTAGGTATCTTATCATTTTATAAAAGCATATATTTGAAGTTGAGACAGATTAAAATAGAAATGAAATTAATTTCAAATAGAAAGGATAACATTCCATACACAAAAACATAATTTTCAAATCGAATCCAACCTAAATCCTTGCATCTCCACACACAGGACTTAGAGAAGGTTTTATTTTGAGACGGTATTTGCGACGGTTCTAAACCGGAATGGTTCGGTTATTTTTGAGACGGTATTTGAGACGGTTTGTTGTCGTCTCCATTTGAGACGGTTTTGAAAATTGTCTCTATTTATGCCAACTCAAATTTGAAACGGTGTTTAGCCGAAAAATTTAGAGACAATAATTAGAGACGGTGTTTAGCCGTCTCAAATTTGAAACGGTATTAGAAATGACTTTTTTCCGTCTCAATTAGAGACGATTTTTTTCAGTCTTTAAAAACCTCTCTAATTATTAGCTATGCCAAAATATTGGTCCAGGTTCAAACTAGAGCTACCATGGCCCGGCTCATCTCGAACCACCAAATCAGCCACCATCTTTCTTTCTTTTTTTCCACTAGAATTTATATATATCTTGATTTTGTGAAATATTGTATTTTCAAGCCCTCAAGAGGGTTTGAACATGGGCTTGTAGGCATTGGGAGCCCTTATGGGCATTATGTGTGCCACTTTTGCTAGGAGTAATTCTTACTATGTATTCATTACATTATATATATATATATATATATATATATATATATATATATATATATATATATATATATATATATATATATATATATATATATATATATATATAATCTCTCCGTCCTCTTGAAAGGTGCTCGTTTGCTGTTTGCACGTGGACAGTTTTAAGGTCTTTATTTATTTTTTGCAACGTAAATTAAGGATTATTATTATTATAGATAAGGTGAGTAATTGTATTAGAGGGAAGTGGTGGGTCATATTGTGTATTTTCTTTATTAAATAGAGAAAATTGATGCTTTTGAAGCGGATGTCAGAAATAGTGAAATGTATACCTTTCAAGGGGACGGAGGAAGTATATATATATATATATATATATATATAATCCACTATATGTATACATTATATATTCATTCATAATAGTTATAATACATTTTAATTATTTATATATATATATATATATATATATATATATATATATATATATATATATAATATTAGTTAATATTTAGTAGCTTTTAATTTTATATTACATATATTTAAAATATATTATAATTTAATTGTATAAATAAAATTATTAAATCTATCCCACAAAAATAATATTACACTTTAATTTCATGCAAAACTGAAAGCCACATGTTAATCTTTTATAATGAATATATACATATTAAATAATTTTCGAGTTGTCACGCTCAGTTTATATAATACATATATATAGTTATGATACTTTATATTATTTTGTTAATATTTGTAGATAATCGTTGTACCCTTAAACTATTAATTTAAATAATAGTTTGCACTTAATCTTTTCTGTTAATCGTTGAAAACGAATAATACTATATTAATTCGTAGCTAAAGAATGTTTTTTAAGTATGATAATTAATGAATTAAAGTATGTTATAATATGATTCACTACAAATATATTTTAACTATTAATAATCATACTTTACTTATATAACTACTATACTTTAACAATGGATCCACTTATCTCAAAACCAGTCTATCATATACCCGTCTCACAAGAGAACACCTACATTATATTATATATTCGTTCAATAGTTATATAGAATATATAAAAATAAAAAAAATATGAAAATTACACATAACTTTAGAGTGCTCTAAAGACGACACGTAGGCAAAAAAAAAGTTTTTCTATAATATACTTCATCCGTCCCAAAGATATTGACATACTTTCCTTTTTGGGTTGTCCCACAGAAATTAACATATTTTCTTTTTAAGGATATGAGACCCACACAAAAATAATTTATTTATTTACATGGGTCCACACACACATCACACTCACCACTAATACAATTACCCACTATACATTAAATATTATTTCTCTCACTTCACTTTACATTAAATTATTATACTTTTTAATCTCTGTGCCAAAAAAAAAGGCGTCAATTTTTCCGGAACGGAGGGAGTATATATACTAGTTTTTTCCTCCATGTGCTACATGGATTCATAAATTTACTTTATCTTAAATTAATAAGATAAATTAAATTAGAAATATTTATTATTTTTATGAACACGTGTTTATATTAATTAAATATTTATAGTTAAATCACTAATATATATAATTGTTTATATATATATATATTTTGCCTCATGTGATATATGATATTTTTTATTATTTTATTTTAAATTTATAAAATTAAATAACTAAACTTTATATATAATAATAAATAATATAACATTTATGTTAAATAAATATTTTTATAGACATTATTATATTTTTAATTGAAGATTTATGGTAATTACATACAAAATTTTAGAGTAATTAATTTTTAAGTGTAATTTTATAATGAATGAAAGGAGTAATATAATTTTTAAAATTCATATAAAAAAGGTGGCAATCTCATTTTATATTCCATATATATTATAATATTTAAATAATTATCTATTTGGAATAATTAATTGAATAAAGACTTATCAATTTTCTAGATAAGAATAAATATTTTGGTAATATATAATAGTGATATAATAATAAATATTAATATATAATAATAAAAAAATAAAAATAGAAAGATTATATATATGTAATATTAAAATAAAATATAAAAAATACAACAATTAACCACATCGCAACACATCATATTTTTAAAAGATTATTTAAGGCAGTGTTTTCGCAATTAGTATAATATATATATATATATATATATATATATATATATATATATATATATATATATATATATATATATATATAATTATTTAATATTTAATTATATTTCATATTAATTAGCCCTTAATTTTATATTACATACATTTAAAATATATTACTCCCTCCACCCTTCAATACATATCAATTTTTTTAAAATCCATCTCATTACAAAGTATTCGTTTACTTTTGGAATTGATATGACTCATAAAAAACTATTATTATATCCAATCCATTACATATGGGCTGACTATCAGCACTAAAACAACTACCTATTACATATTAAAATATTATTATATCCTCAATTCACAATATATTAAATTATTTTAATTTTTAATTCACGTGCAAAAAGAAAATGATTACCTTACAAGGGGACATAGTGAGTATATAATTTAATTATATAATTAAAATTATTCTATTTATCACACAATAAATAATATTACACTTTAACTCCATGCAAAACTGAAACCTCAAGTCAATCTTTTATTCTATATATACATATTAATTAATGTAAGAATTGTTACACAGCATGACACATATATAACTATGATACTATATGTTATTTTATTAATGATTTTGTAGATAATCGTTGAACATTTAATCTGTTAGTTTAAGTAATAATTTCTACTTAATCTTTTTTGTTACTCTTAATCATTTTGCACTTCGTCTAATATATTAGTTTTGCAGTTATAATCTTTTATGTTAATTTAATTAATGAGTTGGTCTCTTGTATCCCCAGGTGCACAAAGTTTGTAAGGGTATATCATTTTGTTCTAAAGGGTATACATTTTAATTAATAAGGGTATATCATTTTGTTCTAAAAGGTATACGCTTTTCATTAATATTTTTTATTTTTTTCAAAAAATAAAGGGTACACATCTTTATACTAAAGGGTATACAATTTAATACTAAAGGGTATGGCGCACGGTGGGCTCACGGCGTTGCCTTAATTAATAATTTTCACTTAATCATTTTATTACTTCGATTATAAAATTCATATATGCTATATAATACAAAAGACAAATGCTAATATATTTTCTTCACGGGACTTTAATTTATGTTATAAAAAATTAAGAGTCATTTTAATGTAATATTATTTGTTGTGTTTATATGATACCACAAAGTACATATTAATCAACATGATATAAATATTACTCTAAAAGGTAATTATATAAACAAATTACTACAATTTTTAAATTTATTTAAATTTTGTAAGAGTTTCATTTGTACTTAAAGTTTACTTTTTTTACTTATATTTATTTAAATTTTGAAAGAGTTTACTTTGTATTTAATTTAATTTAAACATATTTATTTAAATTGTGAAAAAGTTTATTTATATTTTATACATAATTTCATAATATGATGATGGTCCGGTGGTCTCGAGGCTTAGTGGTGGCATGGTGACCATGATTCAAACCTCAATCCGTTCATTTTGATAAATTTAAAGGATAGAGAGGGCAAAAACCGTCTCTAATACCGTCTCAAATCGAAACCGTCTCAAATTGAGACGGTAAAAAGCAATCTCTAAATTAATCGATCTGATTCTCTGGCCTACCGATACTATCCGTCTCCAAAATCGTCTCAAATAGAGGAGTTAAATATTTGTTTGGTCCCGTAACTTTTTTTCTTTTTAATTTTAGTCCCAAAAAAAATATTTGTTTATAATTAGTCCCATAACTTTCATTTTTCTTTAATTTTGGTCCAATTTTCGCCGAATTTGCCACCTGTTTCCGAAATTGGCAAGTGATGCTGACATGACGAGTCCAACCAGCCAAATATTGATGAAGCTTAAGAAGAAGAAGAAGGATAACACCAAAAATTGAAAAATGTTTGTGTATGGGGTGACTATAAACGTTTTTGCAATCTTTGGTGTTGTCTTCATTCTTCTTCTTAAGTTTCATCAATCTTTGGTTGGTTGAGAAATAATTGGACTAGCCACGTCAGCATCGCTCGTCGGTTTCCGGCAACAAGTGGCAAATCCGATAAAAATTGGACCAAAATTAAAGAAAAATTAAAGTTATGGGACTAATTATAAACAAATATCTTTTTTGGGACTAAAATTAAAAAGAAAAAAAGTTACGGGACCAAACAAATATTTAACTCGAGACAGCAATAAACCGTCTCTAATTGAGACGGCAGAAAACCGTCTCTATTTTCGTCTCAAATTAAAATCGTCTCTAATACCGTTTCAAAAAGATATGGTTTGTAGCCGTCTCAAAATTAAAACGGTTAAAAGCCGTTTCTAAATAACCCGATCCGGTTCGCCGATACTTTCGTCTCCAAAACTGTCTCTAATACTATCTCAAATCAAAACCGTCTCTAAATAGAGACGTCAAAAAATCGTCTCTAATTGAGACGGCAAAAACCGTCTCTAATACCGTCTCAACTTTAAATTGTCTCTAATACCGTCTAAAAAATAAATTTATTATTGTTGACCAATGGTCAACGAAAAATGCCGTCTCTAATTCAAAAAACCATCTCAAAAGCCGTCTCAAATAGAGACGGTTATTATACCGTCTCTAATTTTCGTCTTTAATCAAAGCTTTTTTTGTAGTAATTTGTTTGAGAATATAATTTATAAGGGTTAGTCTTATGTGATACCGTTTAATAGTGAAATCATTTTACACTTTCGTAATCAGTTATCACTTTTGTTTTATATTATCAATTTCGCTATAAAATATTATCAATTTTCATTTATAAAATAAATTTATTTATGAAATAACATTATTACTTTTTATTAATTGCGTATTATTTTTCATTATAAAAATTATCATTTTTTATTCGTCTCACGTAAGCCATTACGTGAGATGTCTCATACGAGTATTTGTTAATTTATAATTACATATGTATATAACGTTTTTCTATGAGTTCAAATTTATTAAACTTTTTGTATAATTTAGACGCGAGACGACAAATGATCATTAACAGTTAATATAAATAACACATAAGTAAATTATAAAATGCTATCACTTTACATTTATATTATAAATTATTCATGAAATATCATTATCACATTTCATGTATACTAAATTGTTTATAAAATAACATTATCAATTTACATTAATATTTGATCATCACTTTTCATTATACAAGTTATCACTTTTTATCTGTCTCACAATTATTATTATATTTTCCTTTTTGGTACATGAGACTTATACACAACAATTAATACATTTATATGGATCCATCCACATGAACACTATATCATTAATACAACTACTTACTACACATTAAAATATGACCGCACAAACAATAGATGTAAAAAAAATTGTGGGAGGGAATATATAAATATGGAGATGACATATATAAATACAATTTTAAAATGTTTTGAATATCTTATTTTGCTCAAATTAATATACACATCGATCATACATGGGTGTGTGAATGAGCTGATACTGAGTGATACATAAGTTACTTAGATATGCAGGAAAACAAATTAATATCATTTAACAGGTGGTGGGGTTTGATTGGGAAACAATGATTTAACAATGCTTAGCTTTACAAATTTAATGAAAAAAACAGTGTAAATAATTATTGTAGTTAGTTTTAAATCATGTCATCCTTTCATCACTATAGCTGTAGTGACGTGTGTATATATATATATATATATATATATAAAAGGTTATATTATTACATAATATTTTTATTAATATAATTAATTAGTTAACTAATTACATTTAATTATTTCGTCCCGTCCCACAGAAGAAAAAAAAACTAATTAAGAATTTTTTAAATAAATTAATCAATTAACTGTACCAGTAAATATTATCTAAGAATGTCATATTATGCATGAAAGAGAAGATCAAATTAATTATGGAAGTCTTGGTTATGGAAGTTATGATTGAGACTAAACCTGTCTCACAATAGTCTCACAAATGACTTTTCTTACTTAATTAGTTATCACTGGATGTTACAATTTTTTTTATAAAAAAATTATCACCTTTTATTTATACCAACTCCTACTATAAGCCAACATCCAAAATGTAGGAACATCAAGAATCAATATATCAATCAATCTAGAAAATTTGCGAAAATCTAAGCCAATGGCCTCTCTCTACAGAGGATGATGACACTCTTCTTGGAATGACATTACTACATTACAATATACAATGATTTCAGAGGAAGCCAGCATTCCTCCAAAGAAAACAACACGAGTCAGCATTCATGGTGCCTCTTCTTGGATAGATTCTTTCAATTGGAAAATGTAGAATCGACCACAAAAGAAACATTACTGTAGAATTCTATGCTCTACTATTTCTCAGCAGGTGTGTCATTTGTGCTTATTCTAAGCTCGATTATTTCTCAGCAGGTGTCATTTGTGCTAGAGCATCCTCGGCCTTCACCTTCTCAGGAACAAAATCTAATGGCACACATGCAAGTGAACGGTTAGCAGAGGAAAGGGTCACAGTCTGTAATAAGTAAAAGGAAGAAAAGTACCTGACAGAAATTTAAGACGCTTTCGCTTCGAAACTACTGAAGCTGGAGATAAGATTAGGAAACAAGTCAATTTAATAATCAATAACCAAAAAAAAATCTACCATTTTATACCGACTCAAATGCATTATAATATTTCTAACAGAAACTAATGATAATAAGACTGGAAACAGGTAATTCCCATGGCACATCCATATCTCCAACAAATTCCTTCTTTAAATCCATATTTCATCATCTTTTGGGCATCTTTTCTTGACCACCGTCACCGGTAGTAGATTCTCCACTTTCTTTTCATTCCATTACAACATTCAATTTAGAATTGTAGTCACTCTTAGAGTGAAATTCAAAACAATTATATTATATCCGCACTCCCACTTTTAAGTTGACAAAGCAAGATAAATATAAAGAGCACTGCCCTTAGGTGGAGAGTATGTAACATAAGTGCACCATGAACCTTTGAAAAAGGCATAAAGCACGCGTACTCCGACTGATTCTATTCATATGATTGTCCAACTATTTCTAGACATTAAGAATAACTTGCAGGAAAACAATCAGATAAGAATGAGAATCTCTTTAATACTAGTAGTAGAGAAAGGGGCATTACACAAATGGTTGTAGGCGGCCTGTTTTTTGTTATCAAGAACTGCGCAAGCATAAACTTCCTTGGAAAATAATTGAAGAAATCTCTCCTGCAACCAGCAAGAAACAATATTCCAGAAAATATTAAAACCTTGCATTTCACTATTTTTTCTATAGCAACATATCCCATGATAATCAATAATTATATGTATTCCACAATTAATGCCACCTTACTCAAGAGAGAAGCAAACTAGAAAAACAAGGAGTAAGATGTGGGCTTGGGGCATTCACATTGTGAACAAGACTGAAAAGTGAAAAATATACATATTCATTTACCCATACAACATTGCATACACTTGCTCCTACTGTAACTGTAGTTGAATCTTAAATCAATAAAATAATTTCAAAATACAGACAGAAGTAGACCAACTGTTGCTAGATAAACTTCCAATCATATAGGCAATATATTAGCTGCTGCTGTGAAGTTAGAAAACATGAATGCATATGTAGAGGAAGATGTTTATTCTTTCTTTATTGGGGATATCATTGGATAGCATTTGGCATATCAAGCAAATTAATTTTGATACCATTAATGCAGAAACTTAGTGATTGGTTGGGTGGTTTTGGAGGAGGGAAATGGAAAGAAATCCCAAGTGGTTGATCGGTAAGGGAAAAAACTCTCATATCCCACTTTGGGGGAATGGGCCATACCTCATCAAAGTTAATCCATACCCAGTCCACATCAATTCGTCCAATTTAAATTACTATTCATGAACTTAATCAGCTAAAATGCATATATCCGTTTCTCCATGTACCTCAAAAATGCATCATGCCATCTCATTAAACTTGCTCAATGCCAAGAATACAAATCAAATTTATCAACACATG
Source organism: Pogostemon cablin (assembly GCA_023678885.1). Lineage (NCBI taxonomy): Eukaryota > Viridiplantae > Streptophyta > Magnoliopsida > Lamiales > Lamiaceae > Pogostemon > Pogostemon cablin. Next base: position 8,157,902 of record CM042983.1, read on the forward strand.
GAAGTTGCGACTAAAAGATACAAAGTATTTGACTTCACATGGAAGAACTCGCATTACCTAAAGTGAAGAAACTTCTTTGAGAAGAAACCTTTGGCACTAAACAACTAAGACTAGTATATCATGTTTGTGAATTAGCTTATTTTATCAGAGAGAAAGAGATACATATGTAGCCCAACACGTGGAGGAAACTCGCATTACCATAAGTGCAATAGACTATTAGCTTCTTTTTGAAAAAAGAGAACAGTAAACCACCAAGACTATATATCATGTTTGTCAACTTGTTGAAATCACTCGCATACCTAGAAGTGAAGTAGACAGATATATGAAGCAATGAACTACTAAGAGCACATAGCACTTTTGCAAAAACGTGGAGAGAACTCACATTAGCTAAAGTGAAGTAACTTCATTATAAAGAAAAGATCTTTAGTGCTAAACCACAAAGACAAAACAATATCATGTTTGTCAGCATGTGGAAAGAACTGGCGTTACCTAAAGTGAAGTAGCTTCTTTTTATCAGAAAGAGTTCTGAAGCACTAAACAACTAGGAGTGCTTATCAGATTTGCACACAGATGGAATGGAACATTACCTAAAGTGAATTAACTTTCAAAATTATATCTATTACGCTAACAGCAAATTAAATACCCGTGTATCTAAAATCTAAATATCTAAACCATACTAGATGAAACCCCTATATGCAGACAACAATGGAATCCCAAAGAACAGTAAAACACTATCATGTCTTCCTTCTCTTCAACTTCTTAGTATCACGTCTAGTCCATATCTCTCTATACTTAAAAGACCAAACTGCATCAACCACCTAAAGGAGCACCACATCTCCAGCATTGTACCATATTTAATAGTCTGGCATAGTAAGTTCTCTATCTTCTTCCATAATTACTAGAACCTATTGCATTCACCTCATTTCCTCAGAACAGAGACACTGCTGATTCTACACACAACACATATACTTTTGGTCACCAGGAGAGGAGGGAGAATATATACATTCCCCTCAATTTTAGCAATCTCCCCCACCCTCAATCCATTATCCTAGCATTTTTCGCCACAATTCTACCTCAAATCATAAACTGCTTCTTCAATTTAAATAGGAACAAATCAAATCAGCAAAAAAACACAGCATAATCTCCCCAAAAAAGATGTAAAGAAACTCTTCAAATAGGAATTATCATTTCTAATGTGCAAACCCTAAATGATCAAGCTTATAACACAATTGGAATCCATACCGAGGCTCTATTGATGACGAAAACGGCTTCCTGTGCAATTTTAACATCCGGATTTTCGCCCTTGATAATACGACTCACTCTATTCATCGGAAACCTGTAGAGATTGTTTTCGCTGGTCTCCTCCTCCTCCGATTCGTCGTCTTCTTTCTTACTCTTCTTTTTCCCCTTACTTTTCATGCCGACATTCTTACGTTTCTCCTTCATGCTTTGAAGCGTCTCTTTCTCCTCCTCCTCACCTTCATCACTCGAGCTTCTTTTTTCCACCACGTCCTCCTCGGATTCCACAACGCCGTCATCCTCCGGCTCCACGCTCGACGACGGCGCGACGGCGACTTCGTTGTCCTCGCTAGAAGCATCGCCATTGGCTGACTCTCTGACATTGCTTTTGTTTCTAACTTCGCTTTTGGAGGTGCTTTTTTTGGTTGAACCATTGGCTTCCTTGTGGTTTTTGGAATTCTTCTGCGGGGTTCTATTTCTTTTATCTTGCACTTGCTTCTTCGCCATTGTTTTGTTTGATTAGTTGCAGAGGTCGGGGTCAAAATATTTATACAGAACGGTTCAGGCCATTTTTCACTGGGCCTTAGATTTGAGATTTGGGCTATTTCCAACTAAGAGTTTTATTGGGCTTCCGCTTTGCCAATAAATTTTTTTTTGTTATCATTCCTGCTTTAAAAAATACTACACCATATTTTAATTACAAATAAATACTTTTTATTTATATAATAATCATACTTTAAAACATATCATTTGTTTTCGTACATTTAGCTATATGGGCTGATTTACCGAACTCGCCCAAAAGGATTAAAGGACTGAAGCCCAATTTGTATAACAAATAAATATATTTATAATTTAAGTATTTATTTCCTTATTTATTATTTATTCCTTCGAGTTTTGAATTTGTTAATGAGAACCAGATCGTTGCTTGATCTCTCTGGAAAGAAGCAACCTGTTACTGTTAGGTCTAGCCTCTTCACTCTACTGATTTATGTTAGTGATTCATTTTCATATCTTGGTTGATTTCAAATCCTGATTGTACTGGATGCTGCCTTTTTTTTTTTCTTTTTCTTTTTCCTGATGTTAACCCATCACTGTTCTAATGAATCTGCTTGCCTCAGAAAGTTGATCTTTAATTTGTTCAATTAAAATTGTTCCTAGTTTTACCTCTTGATATATGTTACTCATCTACATATTTGTTTTACGTGTAGTAAGCTTTTGGGGGTGAAAGGTCAAAGATGTTACTGAGGCAAGAAATTTGAGGAATTACCCTGCAACGATCTCCTCTCTCGGAATTTTTAGCTAATTAAACTGAAGGTTTAGCTATGTCGTCCTTGAATCGAATTTGGATCAGCTTCATTAATTGCTTATTTCACTTTGCTGAATGGCATCCTCTGGAATAACGTTGCTGATCGGGCGACCGAAGCCCTCTTCACGATTTTCTTTTGACACGGTGAGAAACTTTATCGTCAACTTTACTATTACAGTAACGAAATTGGGGCCTGAAATTTTGATTTTGATAATTTTATTCTTAGTGATTTCTGATTTAGAAAAAGTTCTATACCAATTCCAGGGCTTCATGCTGACATGTGTATTATGTTTTTTAATAGGTTATGAGTTGAACCGATTTCTTAAAATTGGGGTTTGATGTTCCGTTCGTTCTTCCTTGTGTTTTTTCCCCCAGGTTTTTGCAATCAAGTGTATTATATTCTTGTGTTGTAAATTATTGGGTTAGTGTTCTGGCTTTAAGATGTTCGTTGAGAGGAAATCAATTGAGAAAGTGACAGAAATGGGCTGCTGTGGATGCTTTGGTTTCTCATTTGTGAGAACTCCCAAAAAGGTAATCAGACCTAGTAGCTCAACGAGCAATGGTTCTTATCAGGAGTTCTTGTTGAATAATGATGCGGAGGATGAGCAGGATGGTAGATTTCATAATGATGATATTGCTGGAACTGGGGATGAGTTTGAATTCCACAGCCCAGCAAGAAGATCTGAGGAGATTCTTATGAACCGCATACAGCATGGGTTGATATGCAGGGAGTTCCCTGTCAAGGAGACTCCCCATGTCATTCGCTCTGAGGTGGGTATTGGTCAAGATTCAAGAATGTATGTCATTGGTGCCCATCTCCTCGCTTTCCATTTATTTAAAAAGAAAGAAAGAAAGAAATGATAAATAGTATAATACTAATATTAATGAGCATGGATGGGTAAAATATTAAATCGAAGTCAAGAACAATTCAAACACTGAATCCGGAAGTACATTATAATCCGAATGTTATATGGTTATAATGTGGTGCTATGTTAAGGAATAACTGAAAAGTGGAAAACTGATCTTTCTTATGTTCAAGACATAATTTGGTGTCATTACACTCAATTGTTGAGATAGTTCTAGTGAATACTGCAAACATCTACTGTAGTGAATCAGAAATCCTGATTCTTAGCATACTGCTAGGTTAGAAATGCTCTCGCTTGAGCCTGAGTTATTATGGCTCTAGGAATATCGTCGGTTGAAACAGGTTGGAAATTTGATCTTTTTGTGATGCGACATCCTTTACATGGAGTGGTTAGCATTAATACTTGTCCTTGCTTTATCGCTCTTATTGTCATTTAAGAGATATCCTTCTATTTATTGGGTGGTTTGGCATTCATTTTTAATTATTAGCATCCATGCAACAGTTTTTATTAACTGGAATACTTTCAGGATGAAAATGGAAACAAGACCATTAATGAATATGTCCGCGTGCGGAAGATAGGCTCTGGTAGCTATGGAAAAGTGGTGAGCATAATCCTACCAACATGCGTTCTGGATTTGTAGTATTGCTCTTTTAAAAACTGATTTTAGTGGCTTGAAAATGTGTAGGTTCTTTACAGGAGCCGTTTAGATGGAATTTACTATGCAATAAAGGTTCTGTTCCATCTCTTGCTTGCTCCAGTATTTTGATATCTGATTCTACAATCAAATAGTTTTTAGCACAGTCCCACAATTTTGTAATCCAAATATTTATGTTAAGAAAGCCTTTTCCTGACAAGGAAATGGCTTGTCAGGAAATGGCTTACATTTTCTACATGTAACAGAGTAACCGAGTAAGCAAGAGGCAGCTGTATGATTTGAGTTTTCCTATGCTCTAATAAATAGAGACCTTTTTTTTTTCTGTACTTACAGCCAGAGAACTTATTTCTGGCAAACAGTTGAGACTTAAGGGGCTTTAGCCTTTTAGGATGGGTTGACATTTATACTTCTCACATGCACTAGTGATGACTAGAAAGAGCAACGTTCTTCCAACTAATGCAAAAGTGCACAGTTGAAAAGTTATAGTATAGTAAAAACTTTTTTAAGGCGGCTTCCAAAATAACCAGCTGCTATCTATTAATGTAAACAGGCCTTTCACAAGTCTCATTTGTTGAAGCTAAGAGTTGCACCTTCAGAAACTGCAATGACCGATGTTCTTCGTGAGGTATTCAGTATGTTTAGATTCTGTGATTTCCCTCTAATATTGTGCTCCCCATCCCTACCTATCTCTATATGTATTCAGTATGTTTAGATTCTGTGATTTCCCTCTAATATTGTGCTCCCCATCCCTACCTATCTCTATATGTATGTATGTGTGTATTATGTATATGCACCAACTACAGATACTCAAATCTCATGTACAGACCCATAAACATGTTTGCATGCTTGTGCACACGTAGGTGCATGTATCATATGATCATATGGTGTAGAGTTTGTGGACCAAGCTCAAATTCATTAAATTGTCATTCTCAATACTGTTCCTCGAAGTATAGGTTGCATGGGTTTCTTGGGGCCCTTTCTCTGTATCCTTTGATCTAGTTTTTCCCCTCTTGACACCTTTGGACATGTCTTATTGCTTCTCAGCATGCTGAATGTAAGCCATCCTTTGTTTACTTGTTATTTTGAGTGCATAACTCTGTGTATGAGAGATCTTTTTCCACTTTTTTGTCATGGTATATTTTTTATTCTTATAACAGTCACCTTATTTACATTTCTGGTTCAAAATTGGATTATGTTTTTTTGTTTAAATGACAATAATTTTTTAATGTTTTCAGATATTAATCATGAAAGTAATGAGTCATCCTAATATAGTCAACCTCATTGAGGTTATTGATGACCCAACTGCAGATCACTTGTATATGGGTATTCTATGTGTTTCTTTTCTTTTGTCCTCACCCTCGATGAATATTAGCTATTAGCCTGATCATTATTCTGCTTTCATGCAGTTCTTGAGTATGTGGAGGGCAAATGGGTCTGTGAGGATGCTGTTACACCAAGTGGTCTTGGAGAAGAAACTGCACGGAAATACTTGCGTGATGTAGTTTCGGGTTTGATGTATCTTCATGCTCATGTATGAAGCTAGCTTCTTTTCGTTCATATCAGTTTATCATCACTGTCATTGTATGCTATGCTGTTCTTCTGCCACTTCATCATCTGTTATCATGCTGTCATGTATATTATATTTATTCACCTGATAACTTGTTTGGCAAGTAGGTTAAATATTTTCTGCATACATTTTCTATGACCTATTTTCTTGCTCAGGACATGCTTTCACGTAGTTCCCATTAATGAAAGTCATCCCAGCCTAATGATTATAGTTTTCTGGACCTGTTTGTTGGTTTTATAAGAATTTTAGTGCAATCAACCTTTGATTTCTACAACTATGAGACTCATGTCATAATCTGTGACTCCTCCTTATGTAACTAATAATCATGCTCTAGTTCTTGTGATTTCCTTCATAGTAAATATTTGGATACCTGAAGTTTTGACTCTTTTGCTTCAAATTATAGTAACTTAATGGTGTTGTATGTAACATTTTGACTCTTTTGCTTCAACTAGCTAACATTGTATCTCATCTAAAAAGATTCACTTCTCCAATATGGCAACCAAGATAGCCAAGTTCTTTATTTAAAGTCATCACAGCCTAATGATTAGAGTTTTATTGACCTGTCTGTTGGTTTTATAAGAATTTTAGTGCAATCAACCGTTGATTTCTTCAACTATGAGACTCCCGTCATAATTTGAGACTGCTCCCTATGTAACTAAACTAATAATTATGTTATAGTTCTTGTGATATCCTTCTTGATCAGTATTTTCTATTTGAATACCTGAAGTTTGACTCTTTTGCTTCAATTTTAATAACATTATGGTGTTGTTTGGAACATTGTCCTTTTTGGCACTTAAATCAAGAATAAATGCATTTTTTTAATGATAGGTGCATCATTATAGTGAATGCCTAGCTGTTTAAGATTGACCTGTTTAACCTGAAATGCAGTTGACCACTCAATTTCTTTTAATTGCATTAAAATCTTTTTACTTGTTTCTAAAGTCTAGTCCAACTCATGTTTGTTCTTGCACTTGTCTCTGACTTTACTCCTGCATTTTACAGAATGTAGTGCATGGAGATATTAAACCTGATAACTTATTAGTAACTGGTTCTGGCACTGTGAAGATAGGTGATTTTAGTGTCAGCCAGGTTTTTGAGGTAAGAAATATTTCCTTGCAAATCTATCTCCGATTTCAGCATTTAATGCATGTGTTTCTCTGTGGAATATGGGAGATCCTTGGGAGATATTTAACTGGGATGAAAGTAGTTTATCGAATGGTTGTTGCTGCAAAAGTATGTTGGTGATAGGCTGATAGCACCAATCAACTGCTATAACATAGTAATAAAATTGTATTTAACTAGTTGTACTTCATGAGTTCATCAGATGAAATTTGAAGTCATAAGGATCGGACCCGTTATAACTTTTGCAGAAATAATGATACCACTTTACTGTGTTACAGCAATTCATCTTTGAAGAAGTTTTAAATACAACCTGTGCTCTGTCTGTTCAGTCAAAAATAAAAAAGAACTCAGGGTTTAGATTTGAAAGTGTATGTCCAGATATTTGGTTTTTGTTTTCTGTGTGATGATTAAGTTGGTTTTTATGCCATCATGCTGTAGGTGGTTTTCAAATCTCAAAATGATGTTTGGCTTGAAGGATTTGAGAATGGATTTGAAATCTGTGGCACCAAATCTTTTGGTAGTTGTTTAGATTGATATGGATTTGCTTGCGTTTTGAAATGAAATAATTTGAGTAGTTTGTTTGCTTGCTTGTTTTGTTTTTTTGGTAAAATTCTTAAATTTCAAGTCCTTCCCTCAGTCCATTAGAAACTAATTGAACTTGATTTTCAGCTATCTTTATTGTTCTGGCTGCTGAGTTTGAGCTGGTTCTATCACTGTTTTTGTTTTTCTCCAAATATAAAATTACTCCTTGTGTATAAGTTGCCATTCCTTTCAATACGTACTTCCTATGTTTGCTGACAAGTATTAGTACTTCATCGTAGGGCAATAATGATGAGCTTCGACGTTCTCCTGGAACCCCTGTATTTACTGCCCCTGAGTGCTGTTTGGGTATGCTTTCTCTTATTATGATGCTGTAATATAAACCCCTAACTTATAGTATCAATTATAATATCTGTTTAGTGTAGTATAAACCCATGTTATATGTAGGTATAAGTTACCATGGAAAAGCTGCCGATACCTGGGCTGTTGGCATTACTTTGTACTGTATGGTTTTTGGGAAATACCCATTTCTAGGGGAAACACTTCAGGATACTTACAATAAGGTAAAGAAAGATAATGCCTGCATTTTCTTGAAATATCTCCATTACTGTACATATTTATGATGTAGTTATTACATTACAGTCTTAATTTGTGCCTTGTCTGAATTTACAAGCTTTATCACTACCACAGATCTTACACAACCCGTTGATGCTCCCAGATGACATGAACCCTCTCTTGAAGAACCTCCTTGAGGGCCTTCTCTGCAAAGGTTAGTCTCGATTCTATATGTTGTAATAGTTGAAGCCTCGTTCTGGTTCACCAACAACTATATTTAATAATAATTTATTTTTATCGATCAAAAAAAAAAAAACAACTATATTTTGCAGATCCAGGAAAAAGAATGACTCTTCAGAATATTGCGCACCACCCTTGGGTCATCAAAGATGCAACGCCAATTCCTTTGTACTTGTGCTGGTGTGAGCGCAGGAGACTGCAGAAAGGAGCATCCGGTGGAATTGGAAAAGACACTTGTATATCAACCTTAGAAGAGAGCACGGCATAGCTTGCTGTGCGTTTTCAGGTATAGTAGTTGATTACTATCTTCACTAATGTTTTCCATGTATACGGAAGACGTGCATTGGTATATATAGAGTTTGTACCGGTAGAACACATCTGTGGATTTACTGGCTGAGGCTACTAGGTTTGTTATATAGATTGCAGGGTAACTAGGTGAGCTTTTCTGTTTCTTAGAAATGTGTGATGCTTCTGTTCTTGCAACTTTCGTTTTCTGGCAGCGTATCTTACGATTTCTTGCTTTCTTTCTTTTTCCCCTTCGTTTGTGTTAGGAAAAGTTCTTTATAAAGTATTTTATACATTTAAGAATCTCTTGAGTATTGATTTGTTTTCATTTATAATAGGATTGCATGAAAGAAACTATCAATAGTTGAGGGATCTATAAAATGAAAAAACCTTTTAATACAAAAAGTAGTTTTTTTTGTATTAATATTTTATTTGATTGATTTCCAATTAAGATCTGAATCTTTTTCTATTTAATCTTTGGCAAAAACTATCTTTTTCTATTTAATCTTTGGCAAAAACTCTTATGAATTGGGTTCTTCCTTATAATCTTTTTATATCCTAGGTTTAATTAGGGTGTTAAATTAAAGGAACCATGTAATTTACAAGGATTTTCAAGGGAATCATGACTAATTCTTATTCTTAATCATTAAGAAAACCTCGATTTGATAAAATAAATAAATAAATTCACGAGCATATTCAATTTGATAAAAGAGAAAAAAAAAATTAGAGGTCGTGAATCTGGATAGTTTCATAGTATATTCTCCTAATTTCATTCCATATTTTAACTTTGCTATCTAGCACATAAAAACATGGAGTTATGAAAAAGTAATTTTTTTATTTTCATATTATACTGTAGTTCACATAATAACTTAGAAGCAAATTTTATGCAGGAAATATATACATAAATTCTAAAACCTTAAATCGTATTACGATTAAATAAAATCTAAACTATAAAGTGGAAGCGTACCTTAAATTTATTGAATTCTCTAGAAGTAACACAAAATATGATGTAATGGTATAGTGACCTTCTTCAATTAAGTTTTCTTATTTTTTTATGGAATCGTCGTAATTCCTCTCGATAAGAAGAAGAAAAAACTTTGTGCGGATTAGTATGTCGGGAACCATAATTTGGGGAGCTTTTATATACTACCCAATTAGATCACTCATAATCACTTAATCATGTTCTATTATGTATCTACTAAATTGGCTTATATCATTATTATTATAGTCCATGAACTTTTAATTTTAATTAGATCACTTAACTAAGTACATAATTCGAATAGTTCATAAACTTTTAATCTTAATTGAATCACTTAATTAAATACATAAAATAATTAAATAACTAATACTCCCTCCGTCTCGCACCAAGGGTGCATTTTGCTTTTTTGCACGTAGATTAAGGAGTATTATTATTTAATGTGTAGTGGGTAGTTGTATTGGTGGGAGTGTGTTCCCATATTTTAATTGTATTAGTGGGTGAGTATGGGACCCTTGTGTATAAAAAAGGAAAGAAAATCCTTTGGATGGGACGATCAAAATGAAAAAAAAGAGACCCTTGGTGCGGGACGGAGGGAGTATAATTGTATAATAATATATTTTACACCCTTAAATTATACTCTCTCCATCCCGGAAAACTTTTCACGTTTACTGTTCCACGTTGTTTAAGAAAAATTGTACTTTTTGACCAACTTTATTGACTTTAGAGGGTATTGTAGTATTTTTTAGGTAATTAAAAAGTGTATAAAGTAATGATATGCGTGTGAAAAAATAGTGTCGAATTTGAAATTAAAGTAACTTTTGAGGTTGTTGGATAAAGTGGCATTTCCTTTTTTGGGAATGAAAGGTTTTGTGGGACAAACAAATAAGAAAAGTGGAAAAAATATTATAGGAAAGAGGAAGTATGAAATAAAAATTTCCTAATAATGTAAACTTGGATTTAACAAGTTTAGGAATCATACGGCTGTATTTGTCTGAAAATGATTTTGAAATTTGACCTCATGGTCCTTATCTTAGTTTTTTTTGGAAAAGTCAGCATATAAATAATAAAAAATGAGTGCGAGGGTAATTAGAATGATAAATTTATGTATTGCTAGAGGTTTAAATTATAAAAATGCACGAAAATTGCAAAGACGCACATAATATGCTCCGTGCGCTGGGTGCACAGTAGCCAATATAGTTTACATCAGTAAAGTTAAAATGGGAACTCAATGCTTTTTTTCTTTTTTTTTAATGTCATATCCTTAATCTTTTTTCAAAAATAAAATAAAAAAATAGTATCACCATCTTTTTTTTAAAAAAAAAATTAAAATAGTATCACCTTTAGCCAGATGGGGGGATTACAAAAAGACAATTTATATCCTTCTTAGTCCTTTATATTTAATTGTAACCAATTTATATATATCACTTTAGTGTGACGTTTTATGCGTCATCATGTTAAACGAATGACACGTAGAAGAGATAAGGGGAAATTATATCTTAAATTAACGTATAAGTTGTAAGGCTATTGAATTTCTTCACCCAACACCTATCGTCGTATCCCATTATAAAAAGATATCACATCAAAATATATAGACGTATTTTCCAAAGGTATTATCCTATTATAAGCATCCATTTTAAAAGCGCTAATTTTTCTTTTGGAAAAAACATGAGTAAATAGAACTATTTATCACTCATTAAATAATATTCTCTTTGTTTCAAGTTAAATTTCACAATTTTCAATTTTATTTTTCTACATTAATCTTTATCATTTAAAATAGAAATATCACATCAATCCTCAACTTTAAAAATACATCTTAATTATAAATTTATCATTACCATTTAATACATATAATATACTACTATAAATTTACCATTACCATTTAATAAATATAATATACCACTTTATAATTTATTCATTACCTAAAAATACTACTCCATCCATCCCATCAAAAGAGAGACTTTTGTTTTTTTTGCACGTAGATTAAGGAGTATTACTACCTCCGTCCATCATCAATGTATCCATTTATTTTTTGCACGTGGGATAAGGAGTATTATTATTTTATGTATAGTAGGTAGTTGTATTAGTGGAGAATGTGGATCCCATAGTCCAAAAAGAAAAATTGGTAGATTAAGGATGAACGACCCAAATAGTAAAATAGATAGATTGACAGTAGACGGATGGAGTATTATTTAATGTGTAATGAGTAGTTGTATTAGTGGGAGTGTATGTCCCATATTTTAATTGTTTTGGAGGGTGTGTGAGTCCTATATGTATAAAAAATGAAATGAAACTTTTTGGATGAGACACTCAAAATAAAAAAAAAGACCATCTTTCGATAGAACGAGTGGGGTATATTACTCCATATACCCCCAAAAATCAATTAAACCGATCAAAAAGCAATTTTTCAATTTTTTTTTTAAATTACATGTGTACAGTAACTATAAAAAATCATATGGGACGGAACGAATATTAATTTAAACCTACATAGAGAGAGAGAGAGAGGTTATCTGGACGAAAAGGACGAAGTGAATAGGGTAAATAAATCATGAGTTATTCATAATTTTGAGGTATGAATGCGGTAGAATATAACACGTGTTCCCGCAGCCAAAATAGAAAAAAGAAAAAGAGAAGGCATTTGACATTTGGTGGAGAACACGGAAAGTTGGCGGGTAACAACGTAAATAGTTCTAATTAGCGTCCTACTATTGCAATTTTGAAAATATATGCTTCTTTTCTTTTCACAATTAAAAATGAACTCAAGCTTCACGCCTCTCTCTCTCTCTCTCTCTCTCACGTCTCTCTCTCTCCCCCTTGGCGGCGATGCTTGCTGGCTCCGAATCTTCTGCCTCTTTCCATTATTTCTCAACCCAACGGAAGTATATACTGCGAGCCTCGCATCTCACCCGCTGAAATGGCCGCCGCGTTATCTGCACAACAAACTACCTCCTCAATCGCGGTTTGGATCGGAATCTGTGCTTCTCTTTTTCTTATGATTCATTGATTTCTATGCTGCAGCTCAAAACTTCATTTTTGACTTCCTGTTTATCGAAATTAGCAAAATAAGCTGTTGGATTAAATATGGTGAGTAGGTGTTTGTGGCTTTGCTGAAAGTTTGAATTTTTGTGGGGAATTTGGTTGGGTTTGTTTTTAGGATGATTAATTAATCTGCTTCCAGAAGTGGAAGGTGTGTTTGAAATTTGAATTCATTATATATTGATTGATGAGGGAATATTACGAGTTCGGAGATGGTGATTACGGATTGGGGAATGATTGGTGAGGCCTGAACTGAAGTCCAAAAGGAAAGTAATCTGACTATTAGGTTTTGTGATTTTGGGGATTCTATTATTTGTTCATTTGTTTGTGTTGGTAGCTAAAGTGATACTAATATGGTTTTCATTGACCAAAAGTCAAAGAAGATTATGCTTTCTTCTTTGAATGGTGAAGTAACCGGAATGAGATCAAGAGGAGAGGTTGATGATGGTCGTTTTATTTTTGGATCAAGTGATTCATATCTCCATGGTTTGCACGATGACATTGCTTTGACCTGCCTTGCTCTGGCCTCTAAATCAGATTATGCTTCTTTGTCATGTTTAAATGTGAGATTTAACAGGCTAATCAAAAGTGGTTATTTGTATGAGTTGAGGAGACAGTTGGGGGTTGTTGAGCATTGGGTTTATATGGTTTGTGATCCTAGGGGATGGGAGGCGTTCGACCCCTTTAGGAAGAAGTGGATGAGATTGCCTAAAATACCTTGTGATGACTGTTTTAACTGCGCCGATAAGGAGTCATTAGCAGTAGGGACCGAGCTGCTTGTCTTTGGACGCGAGCTCTTTGATTTTGCTATTTGGAAGTATAACTTGGCTGTTCGTGATTGGATCAAATGTGAAGGAATGAATCATCCTCGTTGCCTTTTTGCATCAGCTAGTTCTGGATCCATTGCCATAATAGCTGGTGGAAGTGACATGAACGGCAATGTGTTGAGATCTGCAGAGCTCTATGATTCATTAACAGGGAAATGGGAAATGCTACCAAGTATGCATTCCCCTCGTAGATTGTGCTCAGGTTTTTTCCTGGATGGTAAGTTTTATGTGATTGGTGGGATGACTACTCCTACTGATTCACTAACCTGTGCAGAGGAGTTCGATCTCAAGACAAGAAAGTGGAGGATAATCGAGGCCATGTATCCTAATGTCAACCGAGCAGCTCAGGCTCCTCCCCTTGTGGCTGTTGTTGGGAATGAACTCTATGCTGTTGAATACTCAAAAAACATAGTGATGAAGTATATCAAGGGAAGTAATTCTTGGGAAGCATTGGGAAGACTTCCCGTTAGGGCGGATACCTCAAATGGTTGGGGCCTTGCTTTCAAGTCGTGCGGAGAGACTCTCCTGGTTATGGGTGGTCAACGAGGGCCGGAAGGTGAAGCCATCGTGCTGAATTCTTGGCATCCAAAATCTGGTGTCAAGAACGGGACGTTGGACTGGAAGGTGATTGGAGTGAAGGAGCATTCTGGTGTGTTTGTATACAATTGTGCTATCATGGGTTGCTGAAAAGAAACAAGTTTTTTTTGGCACTATGATACAGTGCCTTGTTGTTTTATTTCCTCTTTCTTAAATTCTATTTTGTTTTCTTTGGTTGTAATCTTTTAGAAATACAGAAATATGTGAAGCTTGTAACTAATTTTTGTTCTTCTCTTTCTTTATTTATTCATATGAATCAAGTGTTTAATCATCTGTATCACTTTCTGGCTTCTATATTCTATTTCAAAATTTCAATCATCTGTATTTATCACACTTCTTTAAAGTTCCCAGAACATGATGAAACATCAGAAGAGGAACCTAATGAATTGAACTAAGATTTTTTTTTCTAAGTTGTAGTATACTTTTTTCCTTTTCCTCCCCACCAAATTTTCTAAATCTGAAAGTGTATTTGTTTCTGAAAAGAAATTCAGAGATTTCTAACTTGCTAGTGTCAGTTTCCATTAAGACTATCAATAGTTGAATACTTGATAGTTAGTTTAGAATTTCTTTGGGGGTGGTCTATGGTATTTAATGTGAAGTAGTTATTCAAGATTAAAAGGTCTCTTGCTGTCTTTCATGATTTTCCTTTAATATTTTAAAAATCTTGTTTTTGACTTTAAAAATATTTTATACTTTATTGTATGTCTTGACATGATGTATGATAATCATTATTTATTTATTGGGAAGTGTGGGTAGTGGATTTTATTAGAAGAGACCAAATTTTTAGTAGCAATTGTTGACTAAGTACCATTTTAAATAGCCACTTTTTTTAAAAGTAATTTTTAGTAGTCACTATTTAGAAGACCCCCCAAATTATCCCCATACTGTCAGATAAATGACGACAATAATGGGGACATGATTATGTCAGTGTTGACTGCATTAAATAGGGTGGGTGGAACCACATTTAAAATTATAGTAGTAAATATTTTTTTTCCAGAAAAATTAAAAAAAATTAAAAATTATTTGTTCTATTCGGCCTACACAATTTGTTCTATTCGGCCCACACTTTTTTTTCAAAAAAAATTAAAAAAATATTTCTTCTATTCGGCCTACAATTTGTTCTATTCGGCCTACACAATTTGTTTTATTCGGCCCACACCTTTTTTTCAAGAAAAAAATTAAAAAAATTAAAAAAATATTTCTTCTATTCGGCCTATTCGGCCTACAATTTGTTCTATTCGGCCTACACAATTTGTTCTATTCGGCCCACACTTTTTTTTCAAAAAAAATTAAAAAAATATTTCTTATATTCGGCCTACACAATTTGTTCTATTCGGCCCACACTTTTTTTTAAAAAAAAAATTTAAAAAAATTTCTTCTATTCGGCCTACAATTTGTTCTATTCGGCCTACACAATTTGTTCTATTCGGCCCACACTTTTTTTTTCAAAATTTTTTTTTTAAAAAACGAAAAAAAGATTTCCTGAAAAAATTTTAAAAAATTATACGAATAAAATTAATGCATCTTTTTTTATTTTAATAAAAAATCAATGCATTCAATAGACTGTAAAATAAATTATTGTACTTTTGTACTTTTTGGTCAAAATGTGACCTCAGACATGTAAAAAGTGGATCCCCTCAAGGGCAATTTTGCACATTCCTTTAAAAGTTACTAGAAAAAATTGTGTATAACATATGTGGCCACTAAAAATTACACTTAAGGGATAGTGGCCACTTTTTGCCATTACCACTTATATTAAAATGCATCTTATTATTATATTTTAAACTTTTAAAGGATGTGATGACCACTGCAACTTGTGAAAAAAAAACTGAATTTATAAATAATAATAGTACTAATAAATACTACTCCATATAAATACTGTATACTTTAGAAATGATTACATTTTATATTATAGAATCATCACTTTCTTTTAACAAATATTACTTCTTCATCTTCTGATCTTCAAAATACGTTTTGTTAAAAACATTCATTGATAATAATAATAATAAGACATAATCTAAGCTAGTGGGCCTACTCAACATTTGTGTTCCATGTGTTCCAATACACCAAATGATTGACAAATCACATCTTTTCATTTTTCGAAATTTTGAAAATAACCAACTGGTGAGCTGAAACACCGAATGTAACACAAAAATGGAATAAGCAATTCGCCCTCCAATCTAAAATGGTCACTTGATCCAATTTGTCCAACCCGGAAAAAATGGGCCGAATCAAAAGTTAGGTAAAGATTGAAATGCAAACTATAAGCACAAACAGCAGCAAACAAAGAAGCAGAGCAAATGAAATCAGCAAAGCAAACATATGAAAACAAGAAAAGCAGCAGAAAGATGATTTATCCAAACAAAGCCCAACTGATATTATAGCATCATAGCACATAGACTTCCTCCACAACCCAGAAGAGGAAATCACACAAACTCATAACACCATGATAAACTGGAATAAGTTCACAAAGAAGATGAAAGATAGGTAGATTGTGTTCACAATCCACCACCTCCTCCTCATATTATTCACCAACATAACGCACAACACATGACACACATTGCATTAGGATACGATCTTTACTCGAGTCGAACCCTCAATTCTCAAACCATTGATGAACATAGACACCACTCTTCCTCAAACTCTTTAAAAGGTTCCCACAGCTCCCACAGTTGGTAGTCTTGCAATCTGGACACTGGAGGAAGAGTTCGTCTACATGACATATTGCTCCGGTTTTAAACATTTCGAGAAGAATGTTTAGCTCCACAGACCTTGCATTCATCATAAGGACAACAAAATCTCCTTCAGACACTGTTTCACTGAACCAGCTGATAAAATCAAAGGGCTCTTCGTGCTTTGGGGCACTGAAATGCTCATCGGGGCTAACTTCAGGTAAAGAAGCTGCGTCTCCACCAAGAGCTGGATAATAGACGAAGTTGATACCAGGGTCCGTCACATGGGATGAGAGGACGGAAGTTTTGTCATCGATAAGATACATTTCAACGGATACACGGTGGTTGGACCGATAGAGCTTTGACAATTGTACAACGCTTGTCTTTGCATATTCCACTGCACCAATGTTGATAAAAACCAACTTGTTTCTTGAGGAGATGTTCATGAAATTTGGAAGATATGAAAGTTCTGGTTCGACCCCAACTGAGTTTTTATCCGTTAATGGCTCGATGTACTTCATGAAGGGCATATTGTTTGCAACCGATGGGCACTCAGCTGGGAGTTGCAATTGCACAAACGAAGTAGACATTTCGAGCCTCTTCTTGAATATCACCAAAGAGAAAGAATCAACGCTGCATAGCTGAATAACATCAGAGCTCTTCAAAAACGATGCAATGGATGCGGCTGATCCAACCAAGCCGCCAGAGTAGAACCTACGGGGACCTACGAGCATAGCACCAGTACCACCAGGACGTAAGATGCGCTCGATCTCCATCACTAGGAGGGCAGGAACAGAGACCCTATCAAGATCCCCCGAGTAAACAAAGTCGAAATGATTATCATCAAAGCTGAGCTCATACACAAATCTCCTCTTGAGAAGGGAGAAGAAGGGGTGTTTGTCGACGCCAAATGCATCAACCAACCCCAAATTACGCAATGCCAAGACGGCAGAGGGAGAACCCCTCCCAACACACAATGCTCTTTCATTGGAATGCAGCAAGTTCTTCCTCATTACCTCTCCAAACACAGCTTTAACCAATGTCTCGTTGCACGCTGTGCTGGATGATCCGAATCCGAGAAATGTGGAGCTCAGCATTCAACACACTGGTGTGATTCAGATCAATATTCGAGCCCACATCCAAAGGGCATTCATCAATATTCGGCTTGATTACACGAACATCACGGGCCATTTGCATCAAAGAAATGATAATAAAACCAAGCACAAGCATAAAGGCCCTCAACAACACACGCGTCACAAAAGGCGGACGAAGCAGTCGCCATTTCAGGAACTTCAAGTCCATTCTTTTTTCAGAAGGATCGTTTCAATCAAATATTCTCCGGAATATTCAAGTAATTGAAAGAAGCAGATCTATACGAGCAGTGATTGATTTAAGAAAAATAGCCAAAGAGGGGTAAAGAAGAGAGTTTAGCGAGTGCAAAACCTGGATGAGGTGTGATTTCCACCCACCAGTAATACAATTGAATTTTGAAACCCTAACCAGGCCTTTCTTGGAACCCTAATCGACATTGATTTGGACCAAATGTGACCCATGTTGAACTGAAATCAGGGCTTAATTCATGATTAAGTAGGAGATTCTACATCGTCCGAAAGGAAGTGGCCGGAAAAAGAGATAATAATCTGGAAATCGAAGATGGAAGAGTTGGGGTGTGTGTGAAGCTAAGAGTGAATGGATCTGTTAGAGTGGCGGAGGAGGCGGTGGATGATTCTGTCCTTTTTTTTAACGGCTTATAAATGGACTCTCTCTCCTCTTTCTCTCTCTTGTAGCATTGTTTTTTAAGCAGATGATGAATTGATGATTCAGCTGATGCCAAGCGATAGAAAGTGAGATTCTATGAAACTTCTTTATGGGCGTCGGTGGCTCTGCCACGTGTCAACTTTTCTTACACTCTGCGGTAACTTTTACTGGATACTTTATAGTGTCACAACACAAGTTTACCTTAATTTACTATTTAAGTATTTATTCTTCGGTAGAAACTACTTCCTCAATAAAAGAGGATATTTTGTTTTTCATATATGAATTTAGAATATTATTATTTAATACTCTCTCTATCCGTTTAAAAGGTATTCGTTTGCTGTTTGCACGTGGAGTATTATTATTATAGATAAGGTGTGTAATTGTATTAGAGGGAAGTGGTGGGTCATATTGTGTATTTTCTTTATTAAATAGAGGAAATTGATGCTTTTGAAGCGGATGACATGAATAGTGAAATTGATACTTTTCAAGGAGACGGAGGGAGTATATAGTGAGAAGTTGCATTAGTGATGGTGTGAATTATATTTTAATTGTATTAATGGGTGTTTGTGAGTTCATGTATATAAAAAAATGAAAGAGACTCTTTGGATTGATAAAAATTATGAGTCCTTCCACTTTTTTTTGGTTTAAGGGCTGCTCCAACTTCTCAAATAAAAAGAGAAGAGAGGGGCAGAATACTATTTGCATAATTAGGGTGCCTGATAGGCTTTTTTCTGCACACTATAATTTAATCCTCAAGTATAAGGATGTCAATTGTAGTAGCAAGTACTCAAGTTAAATTATCGATCCCATTAAGACAGTTAATTATTTATTTACTATGAATTACTAATTAATCAGAATTGTGTAACCGATTTTCAAAGTGATTTTGTAATGAATTAATTATCTAAATTACTGAAATATAAATAACTAAATTAATTAAAAGGCAATAAAAATAAAAGCAAGTTTCTAATCAAGAGATAACGAACAGTTCTAAGGTATCAGGTAGAGACCAATTAATTTGGATTATTAAACTTACGATTGTTCATTCATGCAGTTTAACTGAAAATACACCACATATCCCTGTTATCCCACCGAATATGATTCGATTCTAAGCTAACAGTATAATCTGATTTAAATCCTAAGGTGCGCAAATATTACCAAGCCTTATTCCTAGATACTAATCCAGCGAACAACAATACCTCCGAATGGCAAGTTCGACTAACAAGATATTTTCTGGAATTACTACAAGGTTCTATTCACTTCCTACTTGATTGTCTAATTGCATTGTTCCACTAAACTAATCAAGCATTTGACATACCAGTTCATGAAATTAAAGTGCTTATAGCGGAGCTACTCTAATCCCTAACAGATAGACAATACCAATCATGAACGCACACAAGCTAACACAATAATCCAAGCATTATAGCGGATGTCATGAATATATTATGAAGACGTTACGAAGCAGAAAAGCATGTCTTAATAAAATAAGTAGAATCAAAAGCTCAACTGCATAAAATCCCAATCTTTGGTCTAAATCCCCAAATCAATTAAATCAATCCATCAAACCCTAGAACTGTATAGGAAATTAGTCCATGAGATTACAAGCAATCCTCATGGCTAAGCAAATCATAACAATAATCAAAGTAATAGAAATGAATAGATAGGAATGGTGAAACCCTAGTGTAGGAGCAATCTCACGTTCCTTCTCCGTCTCTTCAATTGCTTGATTTTCCCTTAATTAGCACTTGAAACCCTTGTGGAATTGGATGGAGGATGAAATCAGATTGTAATCTGATATGGGTGTGATAGGAGTGTGGATTGATGATGGTTTATGGCTGGGCTCTCTCCGATTGACGTCTCGATCTCCCTAATTGTTTCTAAGATGGATGCAGGGCTGTTTTCGCGACCAAAACTGCTTCAGAATCGCGATTTGAGGGTATATATACGTTGCTGCATCAAACAGACCCCGTCTGGGCCCTGAACTGGGCCGCTCGACACCCAGCTCGGCTCGAGCTGGGCCTGGACCCAGCCGAGCGGCCTCCCATCGATCTTGCCACGTCACTGGGGTCCAGGTGGGATCCCACTCGGCACCGTTTACCGTCGAGCTGCTCCCGAGCTAGGCCATTCCGGGTCTGTTTTGCTCCTCTTCCGATCCTACCCTGTTCTACCCTGTTTCCTGCCTTCAAAACTCACAAAAACACCTTAATAGCCTTAAAATTGTGTAAATACTTAAACATACACAATTCTATGCAAAAACGATAAATTTCCTAAGCAAAACGGTGTAATGTGCACACATAAAATGCGTGAAATTTCACTCTCAACAAACCCCCAAACTTACCTGTTGCTCGTCCCGAGGCAACAACATTAAAAACCCATAGAGTAATTGAGAGGAAATTTCACAGCAGAAAAACATTCAACACAATATAACAATTTAAATATCATACTTTGGATACAAGATAACCATCCATCTAAAAACATACAAATCAAATCAACTATTTTACTAATTCGGAATGCTCATCCACCCATTCTCTCTGGTTGTATTTACGCTCATCGCTCAAGTGTGAGATACACACTTCAGGGTAAGGTGTTTACACTCAAAGTCAATTCAAACACACGCGTAACTATAAGCTTGGCAATCATCTCAACTCTCGACTAAATGAATAATTTCAACAATAGGATCACAAAGGTCTTACATTAGGTTGTAATGTTGGCTCTTTGGTAAAGGTAGGAAATATATGGATATCGTGACTCAATCACTAGTAGAGAATCAAAAAAGACTTACAGCTTTTCAACAAACAGCCTTACTTTCTTCTTTCTTCTTCAACGCTCTTCAATGCTTCTTGAAATTTGATTCCTCCTTCACTTTTGAACACCACATCCTTACTTGAAAATTTCTCTTCTTCTTCCCTCTTTTCTTTTCTCTTTTTTTTCTTTTTCAAATAAGGGTACTAGTTTCAGGCACTATCCTTTTCATGGGGTACCAGTTTCGGGCACTACCCCTTTATGCAACAATTTAACTACTCTTTTCAATAATTTTCATCACTTCCAACTTATTCTCCTTTTATATTTATTCTCAAGATACCAAATTGACTCCTTCAACTCTCTACTAGGTAGGGATTTTTAAAGGCTAACAAAGGGATCAATTGGCTAATCACGTAGGCTTCCACAAAAATAAGGCTTTTAGGCTTAAAAGGGTTAACTACGGATAATTTCAATAGGTAGGATAATAATTTGGCTAGTGACTAATAAATAACAAAGATGGCCTAAGATCATTTCCTATCATTTAATTAAACACGTAGCTTCAAGCAAGATATAAAGCCAAGTTCTAGAATACGTGTGTATGAACGATACTCACAAAAATAAACTGAATCATGCAATTTGTCATGATTTCAAAAGGCTCAAATCTCACATGGCTATAGGAATGAACGAGCAAACCTAATCAAGCTACATAGCTAATCATCCTTGCACATAATCAAATTTCAAGCATCTCAATATCCAAGCACAATCTCAAACTGCTTCTCAAACACAATCACACATATAATCAAGTGCCATGAAAAATCAGAAAATCATCCTAGAGAACCATAAATCGACTACACCGACACTAGGATTAACACAAAACAAACAATAAACACCACAAAACACGAAACCTGAAAAATCGCAAAAAATCGAACCCTCAATATTCTCAAATAAATCAAAAATATTAAGAATCCGCAAAAAATCGACTCTCCAAGCAACAACACAATGTAAAAATTCTATTTCGACACTGCAAGACAAGGTATGTACGTTACCCCCCCAAACTTAGATTAAACAAAGTGAGAAACTAAGTTTGCAAAGAAGTATATACCGCAGTCAAGCAACACCTAATAAAACTCCTACACCAACACAGACATATAAAAGTAATAAAACGGAAGGGACAGCCCCCAACAAGCGCTCATGTTTAACGTCGGAGAGTCACGACGGGATACCTCTTTTCAACTACTGGATCGGAGGATAGTCTTCTCTCATCTTTACTTTCAAGTACTTCCATCCTCTCTTATTTTCTGTACAAACCATCTCACCCTTCTTTGTCACTGAAATATGACTCTTTAAATTCGTTTCCTCCCATGACTGGCTTGATTCCTTCTTGTCAATCTTCCATTCAATTGTAGGCTCAACCTGCGTAACAAAATAAGGATCAAACAAGTTAGAATTTTCAACATCAATATAAGAATAAAAATCCGGAGGTATGTTCGGAGGCTTCAGACATGGATCATCCATCTTTACTGCAACTAAAAGATTATCAAATATCACATTAGAGTTAGTAGTAGGAAAAGTAAGAGATACGTCTGGTCCTGCGATCTCCTCTACCACTTCAATGCTTTGGCTCTTTTGCTTCTCTTCCTTAGCAGCAGGCTTCATCCCCACTTCAACAGTGGACCTCTTATTCCAATTCACACTAGCATTGCCCAATGAAAATAGCTTCTCAAGATAATCAATACATGCATCATTAGACAAATGCTCAAACTCTGCATCAGAAAGGATAAAGTTCTCATCATGCTCTGTGTCCACTACATCCACAGACTTGCACTGCTGCTGATCCGTGGGCCACTGCATCTCCTTATTCAAAGAAAAGACAATCTCCTTATCATCAGCCCTAAGCCTCAACTCTCATTTGAACACATCAATCAGAGCCCTTCCAGTTGCAAGGAATGGACGCCCCAAGATCAGAGGCGCACCATCCTTTTCATCCTCCATGTCAAGTACAAGAAAATCCACAGGAAAAGTCAAATTCGACGCCTTCACTAGCACATCTTCAATCACTCCCTCGGGGTATGTCAACGATCGATCTGCTAACTGTAGGGCAACAGACGCAGGTTTCAACTCCCCCAAACCAAGCTTCTTGAACACTGATAAAGACATCAAATTTATACTGGCTCCTAAATCAGACAGTGCTCTCCTAGATGGTCCTTTTCCAATCTCACAGAGAATGATGAAGCTCCCTGGATCCTTCAATTTTTCTGGAAGCTTTTTCTGAATAATAGAGCTGCAGTTCTCTGTCAAATTCACTGTCTCCACACTGTTAAGCTTCCTCTTTCTGGAGATAAGTTCCTTGATGAACCTTGAATAATGTGGCATCTCTTCCAATGCTTCCGAGAAAGGAATAGTGACTTGGACATCCCTTATAACATCAGCGAACTTACGAAACTTCTCATCAAGGCTCTTCGACGAGAATCTTTGAGGAAAAGAAATTGGTACCTTTGTAATTGGAAGTCCCAAACTGTCTCTCTCGAATACCTGTTCTGCTTCTCTCAGTTTCTTCGCTCTCTGCCACTTTTTATCAGAAATTTCCAGATCAGATTGACTCTGTACAGAATTCGAACGCGCAGAAAACCCTGAAGGATAGCTCGCCGGCTCGCTCAGCTCGAGCGAAAGTCGAGCGATGCCGAGCTGGGTCCCACCTGAACTGGAAGACACGTCGGAACTAGCCAGAGTCCCGCTCGGCAGCATCTGAATCTGCTCGGCAGTCTGCTCGGGCCGAGCCGGTAGCCGAGCGGCATCTAATCGGTCCTGCTCCATCCCTGTTTCGTACTGCTTCTGTTCTGCTTTATTCTGTACAAGTTCTGTGACGTCCTGCATCAGTTTTGGACCTTTACAATGCTTCTCGGATCTCAACGTGATCGCATTAACACTCTCCTTTGGGTTGATTTCCGTATCCGAAGGAAACTTTCCTTTCTGCAACTGCACTTGCTGCTGATTTACTGTAGTGGAGATCTGTCCTATGTTATATGACAAATTCTTCAACTGCTTGTTCACTTCCTCATTCTGTTTGGTCATATTTGAGTCCATGAGAACAATGTAGTTATTGATCTTATTTATGTCGGCATCATTCTTCTTCATGTATCTTGCTAACACATCGTCAATACTGGACTTTCCTTCTTCAGTCTTAGCGCCATGATCAAAATTAGGAGGATATGGAACTGCATTATTCGGATTTGAATAAGAGAAGTTCTCATGCCTCTGATTCTGCCAATTTCCTCCTTGATTATTAGGACCTCCCCCTTGGAAATTCCTCTTGTTCGAATTACCTTGAGGATACCTATTTCCTTGCCAATTTTGAGGAGTTCTCGAACCCTGAAGACTCTGCCCCATAGCCCAATTAGCATCCTCGACCTCTTGAAGGTTCATCACCACATCATCACTTGCAGACCCTCGGTTGTCTCCCCCATTATTACCTGATATCAGAGTAATCAGGTTCTTATTCATCTATTCCAATTGAGCGACAACCTTATCATTCTTATCAGCTTCAGAAAATTTCTCTTCAACCTTTGCAACTTTACCAAGTATATAAGTCCCTCGGATCCTCTCAGATGGCCAATCCCTTGAGTTCAAAGAGATATCATCAAATAATTTCTCTACGGCATTGGATGTTTTGCCAAAAATTGTTCCTCCCGCAGAAGCATCAACCAACACTCTAGATTCGTTGTCAAGGCCATTATAGAAGACACTGATGAGTTGAGACTTTTTGAATCCATGCTGTGGGCATCTCCTCAACGCATCAGTAAACCTTTCCCAAGCCTCTCCAAACGACTCATCTCTCCGCTGCTTGAATTGATTGATCTCCTGTTTCAGTAAAAGAACCTTTCCTGGTGGCATAAATCGATCCACGAACAACTGCTGCAACTCAGTCCAGTTTGAGCAACTGTCTCCCTTTAACTTATCATACCACTCCCTTGCCTTATCAACCAATGAAAACTGAAAAAGCCTCATCTTCCATCTATCATTAGTAGCATCAGCAGCTTTCATTGTATCCATGTAGCTGTTGAAACGCTTAAGATGGCCATAGGGCTCATAAAAAATGCCTCTGAAAAATGAGTTTTTCTCCACCATATGAATCAGGGCTGGCCTTATGTCGTTCGTTTCATCAGCTTGAATGGCTCCAACTACGCCTGATCCTCCTAGATTGGTGGACTTGAATGTCTCTCGGATGACGATGTCATCCTCATCAGTTCTATCTCCCATGTCTGCTGTTTCTAATTCTGATTCGAATTCTGCTTCTGATTCAGCCTTTTCTGGGTTAACTTGATTTTCTATCTGCTCTTTTTCTTTCTCCTCTACGATTGCTTTAGGAGGTGCTTTGGTATTCTTTGATTTTACTCTTCTTTTCCTCGCAGAAGCTTCAATTTCCGGATCAAATTCAAGATTTTGTGCTTGTTGGCAATTGGATCGTGCGGTTCAACGTGATCCGTTAGGATTTCAGATAAACGATAACAGCGGAAGCAATTAAAACTGTTTACCGTACTTCTGGGTTGATGTAGAGGATGAACAGCAGAGAACTACCTCTGATCTTCTACTGTATGTCCCAAGTCGAATCCTGCTGTTGTGTGGGCAACAATCCGCAGGATTCTCTCAATCTGCTCCTGTTCTTTCTAACTGTCAAATGAGGCACTGACTTAGGGTTATCAGGAGCTGAGATGACTTATATAGTTGGGCTACAGCAGGGACCAGGAGGAGAAATTGGGCTGGGCCTCAATTGAATTTAATTAACCAAACTTAGCCCAAAGCTTTTAATTAAATCCAATAATAATAATATAATCCACTAAAATATTATTACTGCACTACCCGTCCAATCCCAAAATTATGTTATGGGCTCCTTCTTATTATAAGCCCGATAGTCTCCCCATGTTTAAGATATACAATGTCCATTAATTAATTAAGTTACTGACAACTCAAATTAATTAATATCTCATCCGAGAGTAGTACCACTCAACCTTATTATCATGCCGGAAATTAATCCACTTGCAAGATTTACATGATAAACCTTATGAGCTCCTCAAGGGGACATCATCAACCTATGTCGGACATGGATTCCTTCTACAATCAACAGCACACCATAGATACAGCACTACTTCCCAACTCACCGAGTTTGTTGATTTAATACTTATAAATCTCACCCATTGATGAATCAAAGAAATACATACTGCCCTACGTGTCGAGGTTATTGTATAGGGATTAAGAGCACGAACTTCCATAATAACAGAGATCAAGTTCTACTGTATAGTCAATATAAGAAGAACGATCTCAGGCGGTCCTGCTCAATACACACAAGTGTACTAATGTGATTCTATAGCCAAGACAAGCTAATACCAAACCACACTACAACCATACCGATAGAGAGTCCCCGTCTATCTCAGTTGTGAGCATCTGTTTATACTTTATAAGGAAACTGATAATATGATCTTCTGCGTGTTGTCGCACAACATATTATCTACAGTATAAAGCAAATGGACTATTGCATCATGCATATAAAATAAATTATAAGATGCAATCATTTGATCAATGATTCTCATTTCAAATATAGTTATGACATTGTTCATACTAAAGCTAGACTTTTAGTATACAATCCAACAATCTCCCACTTATACTAAAAGACTATGCTGTCATGTCTTCTGCCATACATCTGATTCCTACTCCCACTTACACGACCATTAAAAGCTCTCGCCTTAAGGTCCTTGTAAATGGTTTACTAGGTCATCATCCGATGCAATCTAGGCGACAACAACCTTCCCCTCATCATACGATTTCTCGTAACAGGTAGTACTCGCGCTCCATGTGTTTAATTGCCTTATGGACTTGTTATTTCTTCAAGTTTGCAATTGCACCAATATCATCAATGTAAATTGTGATTACCTTGGGCAAACTTAGAAACACTTCAAAGTCCATCATGAAGTTTCTAGAGTCATATAGATACTTTGGCTGCCTTATAGGCTCCAATTCATCATCTTTCCATGATGGAGTCCGGAGTCTGAAATATATTTCTATATAACACTCCTCCACATTATGACTCTACTTCCTAAGATTAAACATATAACCTTTGAGGTGAATTTATTGTCATCCAATCTGACTAAAAAATCTGAATCTACGTAATCCACAAGAAGCAGTGAATCTGTCCAGTAAGTCCACATATAATTTCCAGTCCTTCTCAGGCACTTTATATATGTCTTACTACAGTTCATCATTCTTGTTCCGGCTTACGTTGATACCTTCTATTCATGCGTTCAGCAAAACAGATATCCAACTTCGTTCATAGCATTCTTTAGATTAAGCTTCCTTATTCGCCGAAGCATAAGGAACCGCTTTCATCTACTTTATCTTCTTTTTGTGTCTCAAAGACACATTTACTTAGATAAATTCACATGCTAAACGAATGTGAACTGTATCATTTTATGAAACTTGAGATAAGCATAACATCCTTTCTTGTGATCCGTATTACCGTGATCAAAAGGATATATTTTGCCTTTCTTAAGTCCTTCATCTCTACCGCTTTATTTACCATACTCATACGCCCGATAATACTCTTTCATTGTCTCCAATGAGCAAGATACTATCTACATATAGTCCAAGAAATACCACCACGTTTCCGTCACTCTTTACAATACACAAGACTCATCCGCTCATTGATTTAAATCCATGCCACTGGATTACCTAATCAAAACAGATGCTTCACGATCTCAAAGCTTGCTTTAGTCCATCGCTGGACACTTTTAAGCTTACTATCAAAAATGCTATTAGCACTTTGCAATGAATTACTCTGGTTGCTTCACATAGATGTTTTCCTCAAGACTTCCAATCAGGAAAGCTGTCTTGACATCTATTTGTTGTTCCTCATAATTCAATATGAGCAGCAATCAATAAAAGAATCCGGATCAATTTAAGCATAGCTACCAGCGAATATGTTCCCTCATAATCGAACCATTTCTTTCTGAGTACATCTTTTCGCAACAAGCTTTGCTTCCAAGATTTTCACCTTTCCGCATGATCCTCTTTTATTTCCCTATGACCACTTGCAATGGCTTTTACACCATTTTAGTGATCGTTCAAGCTCCAGACTTAATTTAAAATCCATAGATTCTATTTCATCATTCATTGCATCTTGCTAAGATTCTGTATTTTTATCTTGTAGTGCTACGTCGTATCCGTTGGACAATACCATGTTTACTAGGGATCAAGTCTCACAACTCGCCCAAAACATATATTTATGGGTTGTCAAACAACCCTCCCACTATGACAAGGCACTACATGTAATTGTGTATCAGACGTGACACTTGGTACTTATACTTAGTGTTTTCCTCTCACTTCCTTTAGAACAACTTATACATGGGTTTGTGATTTATTACATAGTCCTTTTCCAAAAATCTAGTTATTGAGTTAACAATTATCCTTCGATCTTTTGGACTAAATAAATCACCCTCCATTTTTCTAGGATATCCCATATACAGACAAATATTTCACGAATTACTGTATCTAGGGCATATCCATAAAATGAATTTAATTATTCCAAATAATTCATCATCTATCTAATCATAACCATAAGAGCCTAATACCTTCTACCCACCACACCATTCAGCTGGGGCATACCCGGTGTAGTCAACTTGAAATTTAATCTCAACTTCTGATCAATAGCTCCTAACTATCCTAAGAGATTTTCACCATCACGATTAAATCGTAATGACTTAATATATATTCCATGACGCTTCACTGTACCAGCCTTGCAATTTTTGAATTAATCAAAAAACTTAGACATGCAGTGCATCATATAAATATATTGATTTCCAGAATAATCTTCGAATATTCATAACCACCTCTCGCCTGGATAATTTTAAGTTCGCTTGAATCAGAATGAACTAATTCCAACATATATATCTTTGGCTCTATACCCCACAGTCTTGAAAAGGCAGTTAATCATTTTTACTTCCAAGCAAGACTCGCAAGTCCGATAGTTTCCACTTCAGATAAACCTTACGGTCTATCGGCTATCAACTTTTGAATCATACTCAAGTAAAATGAATTAATCTTAGACGCCAAATGTATGTTTAATTCATTTTCGAAGGTTCCTTTCTCTTACTAATATTAGAAGATGCATTATTAATTACTATTTATTGCATCTGTGGGATGTACATGATTCAAGAGTTTACATATTATCCACCAACGTACTTTAACGGATTATAGCCTCATTCCTCATTACTATGACCATGTCATTTAAATGAAATGAAGTATCCATCCGTTAATGCATAGAAACCGAAATTAAATTATTTCTATGAAACGTACGTAAAGATAATTTCTCATAATCAATCGTTTATTCTTATCATGAGATAAATAAACAACTCCCACTGCAATAGCAACTAACTTTGTAGTTTTACCCATGTTATTAACAATCTTATCCTTACTCAGTGATAAACATTTAGTGATTCCAGTATCTACATACTTCGTATCAGTAGATGCCATCACTAATCATGTTCAAACCATTAGTAAATAAGATATTAAATTTGTTCACATCATGATGAAAATTGGCTTTCTTTTGCCATATGTTTTGTTAGAAGTTTCCCACCATATACAACCTTTCGTATTTCAGGTAGAACTTGCTCAAAACATCCAGACAAATTGTGAAGAATAAATTGATTTAGGTTTCCCTTTCAATTTCTATTCCATGCTTTTCCAATTCATTCATGAATTTAACCATGATCTTCTGCCTTTTAATTTACTCAAGTATCCGAAGAGTTACATGAGACCATCATATTTCTATGAACCTCTCATCTCTTCACTAGAGACTTTAATAGGCATCATGAGACGTCCTTTGTGAGAATACACATGTATTTTCTTAAGCAGTAATTTTCAAAACCAAGATTCTTTTCTAATCATTTAATTTGGACGAGTAAATATAATTTCTTTTAGTTAACAATTAGTGAAATAAAACCATTCGAAATTCAGAGAATCACAAATAAATATTCCGATCAAATCTTCGAATTTTATCCTTTTATATTGATTCCCTCAAAACAATATAAAATAAAATTCACCGAAATCTCAAGCACCGTGAGTCTGCAAGCCACATTAGTGTGGACGTTTACAAACCCGAACATTTACAAGAGAAGGTTTTACCCATTAATTTCATTTGTCAACCTAACTTTATGACAAAATAATTAATAGTCGGTTCCTCTTTAGCCATGCAAATAATAGCAGTGACTCCGTTGGGGAAGATACTAATTATTTACACCTAAGTGTACACCATTATTTGATCCCAAGTCCACTGCGCGAGCTTGTGTGCCTTACAGTTGGAGAAGTACACACGCGCTCGGATAGCTTCCTACAATCATCTATTATTAATTTGTACTAGTGAACCGCACACAAACTCATCCGTTAGGGAGGAAGGCCTATTATCAACACGCAAGTTTATGCGCCACATTACAAACAATAATTATTTAATGAAGTCTGTACCAGTGATCCGTGAATAAACTCATCCGTTAGGGAGGAAGGCCTATTGCCAACACGCAAGTTTACTCACATCACTTACAAACCAATAATGGAGGCCGCGGGAATTAATTTACCAATCCCCTCTCCCACTTAGTTATTTAATACCAAGGGTTTTTAACATGCATATAATATTTAGAAATAAAATATACATAATAGCATGCTTCTATTAACAGCAATTTAAATAAATAAATCACATAGAACATGCCTTTCATATATAACAATTAATTGTCAAATTAAACAATTAAATCAGTTATATATCATAATTAATTGCATAAATGGTGGATCAATTAATTGAGCCCTAGAGCAACAAATAAGCACAAAATGAGCAGCAGATTAAATAATTAATCAAGCTCATTATCCATGACCCATATACTTAGCCCAAAATAAATTAAATCCATCAAGCCTACCAGCACAAAATTAGTCCATTAATAAAATTAATTAATCATGCTTAGCCCATTACTCACAATTAATTAAATTAATAAGTCCAGCAGCCCATTATCATTTAATTAAAATTGGGCCCAATAGCCCAAAACCAAATTAAAAAAAATGAGAGCCCTTAAGGTTTCAATTAAAATTGGGCCTTTAAATCCAGCCCAAAACCAAATTGAATTAGTCCAAAGGAGAGCCAAAATCCACAGCCCATCAAGAAAGCCCAAAACCAAGAAATTTGGGCCCTTGAAATGCTGCCCTAAAACTCTCCTCACAGCCGCAACCTGTTTCAACCCAAGCCCAGCCTGTACCGGCGCTACCGGTCGCCTCTGCTGCCGGCGGCCGCGCCAGCATCTGCCGCCTACAGCGCCGCCGCCCGCTTAGTCGCCACCCTCGCTGCCAGCTTTCGTCTATCACCGCCAGAGCCGCCACCAGCTGCCGCACGCCGCCGCTCGAGGACAACACAGGCGCTCGATTAGGAAAAAAAGTGCCTCACCATGCATTCATCCGAGTGGGGCCACCCGGTTGGCCGCTCGCCGTGACTCGCCCGCTAACCTTCTGCGACTGCCACCAGTTGTCGCCGGTGCAACCTGGTATCGCAGCTGCCAGAAGCCGGGCTTACAATCGACTGGAACTGTGCTGGAATGCCGCGCCCCACCACCAGCGCCGCCAGATTCTTCGTCTATCTGCCCCAATCCGCCTGGATCTGCCTCGCACCAGTCGAGACATCCGTCGTTCTTCAGCCATCGCGATCGGCAACCGCATAACAGACCCGCTCGGAGAAGACGAAGGCTCATCCAAAATCACCTGGAGCTCACCTGAAACTAACATTGGGCCTCCTGGAACTGCCTCGACGTGCCCGGAACGCCGTCAATCACCAGTACCCGGTGTCGTACCAGCCTGCAGCAGTTACGACCCGCCATGATCCATCGCAGTCGCTTGAAAATCAGCATCCAGTAGCTAAAATTTGAACGACAACAGCTCCTTCACCGAACGTGATCAGAAACAGTATTGGGGTTCCTTCTGGACTCGTTCGGGGCTCTTACTGGACTCGATCAGAAATACCAGAGGACCCGCCCACGACCTTGTTGGTTCTGCCCAGAATTCGGTCCAATGCGCGGTTCCGTTTTATAGCCGCCGTGAACCATTGAACCGCTCCAGTCAGTCGCCCACCGTTGTGAAAGTAACAAGGCCGTGTATGTGTAGAGTGTGAATAAACGTAATAATTCACGCCAAAATCATCGATAGAGCACATAGGAATAAAGATAATACACACATGTACTAATTCCTAATAAGCATGCTTTCTATGCGACAATTAAACACACATAAGGCACAAACCCAACCTAACGTCTCACGTATCACCACGAAACCAACACTCTGATACCAATTGTTGGCAATTGGATAGTGCGGTTCAACGTGATCCGTTAGGATTTCAGATAAACGATAACAGCGGAAGCAATTAAAACTGTTTACCGTACTTCTAGGTTCATGTAGAGGATGAACAGCAGAGAACTACCTCTGATCTTCTACTGTATGTCCCAAGTCGAATCCTGCTGTTGTGTGGGCAACAATCCGCAGGATTCTCTCAATCTGCTCATGTTCTTTCTAACTGTCAAATGAGGCACTGACTTAGGGTTATCAGGAGCTGAGATGACTTATATAGTTGGGCTACAGCAGGGACCAGGAGGAGAAATTGGGCTGGGCCTCAATTGAATATAATTAACCAAACTTAGCCCAAAGCTTTTAATTAAATCCAATAATAATAATATAGTCCACTAAAATATTATTACTGCACTACCCGTCCAATCCCAAAATTATGTTCTGGGCTCCTTCTTATTATAAGCCCGATAGTCTCCCCATGTTTAAGATATACAATATCCATTAATTAATTAAGTTACTGACAACTCAAATTAATTAATATCTCATCCGAGAGTAGTACCACTCAACCTTATTATCATGCCGGAAATTAATCCACTTGCAAGATTTACATGATAAACCTTATGAGCTCCTCAAGGGGACATCATCAACCTATGTCGGACATGGATTCCTTCTACAATCAACAGCACACCATAGATACAGCACTACTTCCCAACTCACTGAGTTTGTTGATTTAATACTTATAAATCTCACCCATTGATGAATCAAAGAAATACATACTGCCCTACGTGTCGAGGTTATTGTATAGGGATTAAGAGCACGAACTTCCATAATAACAGAGATCAAGTTCTACTATATAGTCAGTATAAGAAGAACGATCTCAGACGGTCCTGCTCAATACACACAAGTGCACTAATGTGATTCTATAGCCAAGACAAGCTAATACCAAACCACACTACAACCATACCGATAGAGAGTCCCCGTCTATCTCAGTTGTGAGCATCTGTTTATACTTTATAAGGAAACCGATAATATGATCTTCTGCGTGTTGTCGCACAACATATTATCTACAGTATAAAGCAAATGGACTATTGCATCATGCATATAAAATAAATTATAAGATGCAATCATTTGATCAATGATTCTCATTTCAAATATAGTTATGACATTGTTCATACTAAAGCTAGACTTTTAGTATACAATCCAACAGTGCTCTCGTCTTTGACCTAGTTTGCATGCAACTTCAAGAAAAATCCAAAGTAAAATAATTAAATCCCAAAGAAAATATTCTAATTAACTAAGTAATAAAAGAAAATAAATAATTAAAATTGTCCCCGGCAACGGCGCCAAAAACTTGATAGGCTTTTTTCTGCACACTATAATTTAATCCTCAAGTATAAGGATGTCAATTGTAGTAGCAAGTACCCAAGTTAAATTATCGATCCCTCTAAGACAGTTAATTATTTATTTACTATGAATTACTAATTAATCAGAATTGTGTAACCGATTTTCAAAGTGATTTTGTAATGAATTAATTATCTAAATTACTGAAAATATAAATAACTAAATTAATTAAAAGACAATAAAAATAAAAGCAAGTTTCTAATCAAGAGATAACGAACAGTTCTAAGGTAGCAGGTAGAGACCAATTAATTTGGGTTATTAAACTTACGATTGTTCATTCATGCAGTTTAACTGAAAATACACCACATATCCCTGTTATCCCACCGAATATGATTCGATTCTAAGCTAACAGTATAATCTGATTTAAATCCTAAAGTGCGCAAATATTACCAAGCCTTATTCCTAGATACTAATCCAGCGAATAACAATACCTCCGGATGGCAAGTTCGACTAACAAGATATTTTCTGGAATTACTACAAGGTTCTATTCACTTCCTACTTGATTGTCTAATTGCATTGTTCCACTAAACTAATCAAGCATTTGACATACCAGTTCATGAAATTAAAGTGCTTATAGCGGAGCTACTCTAATCCCTAACAGATAGACAATACCAATCATGAACGCACACAAGCTAACACAATAATCCAAGCATTATAGCGGATGTCATGAATATATTATGAAGACGTTACGAAGCAGAAAAACATGTCTTAATAAAATAAGTAGAATCAAAAGTTCAACTGCATAAAATCCCAATCTTTGGTCTAAATCCCCAAATCAATTAAATCAATCCATCAAACTCTAGAACTGTATAGGAAATTAGCCCATGAGATTACAAGCAATCCTCATGGCTAAGCAATTCATAACAATAATCAAAGTAATAGAAAGGAATAGATAGGAATGGTGAAACCCTAGTGTAGGAGCAATCTCACGTTCCTTCTCCGTTTCTTCAATTGCTTGATTTTCCCTTAATTAGCACTTGAAACCCTTGTGGAATTGG
Organism: Pogostemon cablin; assembly: GCA_023678885.1. Classification (NCBI taxonomy): domain Eukaryota; kingdom Viridiplantae; phylum Streptophyta; class Magnoliopsida; order Lamiales; family Lamiaceae; genus Pogostemon; species Pogostemon cablin. Next base: position 8,192,633 of record CM042983.1, read on the forward strand.
ATGGAGGATGAAATCAGATTGTAATCTGATATGGGTGTGATAGGAGTGTGGATTGATGATGGTTTATGGCTGGGCTCTCTCCGATTGATGTCTCGATCTTCCTAATTGTTTCTAAGATGGATGCAGGGCTGTTTTCGCGACCAAAACTGCTTCAGAATCGCGATTTGAGGGTATATATACGTTGCTGCATCGAACAGACCCCGTCTGGGCCCTGAACTGGGCCGCTCGGCACCCAGCTCGGCTCGAGCTGGGCCTGGACCCAGCCGAACGGCCTCCCATCGATCTTGCCACGTCACTGGGGTCCAGATGGGACCCCACTCGGCACTGTTTACTCGCCGAGCTGCTCCCGAGCTGGGCCGTTCCGGGTCTGTTTTGCTCCTCTTCCGATCCTACCCTGTTCTACCCTGTTTCCTGCCTTCAAAACTCACAAAAACACCTTAATAGCCTTAAAATCGTGTAAATACTTAAACATACACAATTCTATGCAAAAATAATAAATTTCCTAAGCAAAACAGTGTAATGTACACACATAAAATGCGTGAAATTCCACTCTCAATAGTGCCTGCCGAGACTTTGACCCACTCGAGTTGGTCAAAGACAACTTCGGGTTGGTCAAGGGCACTGGGCTCAAAAAAGCTCAAAATACCCCATAGGGATGCTAAAAATACTAATACATAGACAGGTTTGCCTTCAATGAGAATGGCAAAAAAGTCATCTTTAAATTTATCCCAACTGCTTTATATTTGGTGCATATGAATGATTTTAGTAATTGGATTAAATTTTAATTTAATTTCCATTATTAAATAATACTATAAAATAATTAAAAAAAACTACCCACTACACCCTATTTTTAACCCATTAATTCTAAGGTGTACCAAATAATCACCCAAAATTTTTCGTTTATAGAGATTAAATATACTCAATGAAAAATATTACCCCTCAACATTTTAAACTCTTATTACCGATTATTTTAAGAGAGATTAGTTTGAATGAAAAATATTCATACTTTTCAAATTCTTATATGTTGTACTCCCTCCCTCCCTCTGTCTTAAAATTATCTTTACCTTCACTGTTTGTATGAATATTAATAAAAGTCACTTTTTAAACTACTTTTGGGATAGTTTGATATCTTAGGATAATAAAAACATGATCATATGTCATGTATGTTAAAAAAATGATGAAAATTTTGAAATTAAAGTGTGTTAAAAGGGATATTAATTAGTTGCTTTTCATGTGTGAAATTAAATTTGAGACGAATAAAAACGAAAAGTATAAAGTTAGAGTTGCTATGAAGGGAGTAATTTTTTTATATTTTTGTTGTGATGTGTAGATTATTGGGCTGGGCTCTATTAAACCAAAATAAATCTTTTGGGCTTCCCAATAATTGTGTATAATTGGGCTTTGAATGGGGTAAAACCCAGTTCATCATTGGTACGTAAAATACTATGAAGTGGATAATCATAGAGTACACTCTTACTTCTCCTTTCCCGCGTGTTTTCGACTTCGAATTTGAGGCGAGTGTTGATTTTGCCTTGCGATCTCTTACACTTTGTGTGAGTTATTGTTAATTTGATGTCTTTACAATCTTTTTGCACTTCTATTTTCAAATAATTATCCTTGTGTGGAGGATATTTGGATTGTTATTGCTGTATTTGATAAAATGATTTAGAGGGAAATTAAGTTGGTGTTCTTGTTTTCTAAGTATTATTCTTTATCTGGATAACTTTGGGTATAGTATAACTGTTGGAAATTTTAGGTGAATGGAAAAGTAACCTTAAAAATGGTGTCTATTAGATTAAAGTGTGTCTATGAATAAGTGCGAACAAAGGTTGTGATTGTTGAATAAGTTGCGTCTTTTCATTAAAAGACATATGAATTTGAATTCAAAATTAAATCCAACGGTCGCATCAATTCGTGTAAAGACGCCTTGAAATCTATAAATAGGCCCTCTCATTCCATGATCCTACACTCCGAACACATTTTCGTAATTAGAGTCTTGGTCTCTAAACATTTTTTATGTCGTCATACTCCTAAGGTGAGTTCATAATATCGGTTGGTTCGTCGTATCTTGTGATTTGTAGTGCTACTAATGTCACAAGATGTGAGTCGTTGTATCTTGGAGATGATTGCCATCGAACCGTAAGCACCAGAGCGGGGCAATTTCGTCTTAAGGAGAAAGAGTGTAACTCTTGACTCGACTCAAATTCCGTTCTTATTTTTCTGTCATATTTTTCTAGTCAACATATTATACCGAAACCCAAATATACCCAACAATAACTTCACTGTGTTCAGCTCAGCGTCAGCAAGATGTGCACAGAAGGTGTTTGTTAGAATTACTCTTATGGTTTCGTTAATGGATTTGCGTCATTTTGCCTGTTTATTCAAGTGTATGGCACGACCTTGATCTAAAGCCTTTCACACTGTTATGGGAATTGGGATGATCTAACTTTATATTCAAATCAGATATCATACCTTGATTAGTGATTACATCTTTCCAAAAACTTAGGTAAGCGACTGCCCCAACTTGTCATCACGATGCTTTCTGGTTACCGAAATGATTCTGTTCTAATTGAAGTTATTTTTTTTACAGGTTTTGTAATTAAACCTTGTAAACTAAAAGGGTAAACTTACATATTGATTCACAAAATGTAAATTTGTAACTAAACCTGCAAATTTTAGGTAATATTTGAAACTTAAATTGATTCACATAATAGGACAAACTTTTTTAGGCAATATTTAATTAATTGTTATTGATTGATTCTAAACCTGTAGAACAAAACTAATCCACATTTTAGGTGTTGGGTTAGTGTGCCTTTACATTTGAATTGAAAGAGAATCTCTTCTTTATCCCAGACCAAAAGCAGGAATTATTAACGTTGGAGCTGGGTTGCGTATCATCTTCTCTAAAGATTAAGGTTTAATATTCTGAATTTTTATAATCCAGTTTGTTTTTATCTATTTCAATGCAATTCTTAATGTATAGGTTGTTGAATTCAACCTTGTGGTTTTACATATAAAAAATTAAAATCACCCATTTTTATTTTATAGAGTATTTAAATATTATGTTAAATTTATGATAATCCTGTTTTCCTATTATTGGCATTTTACGTGTAGTATCTTTGTTAATCATGTTTCCATATGTACCCATACCTTCAGAGAATTTATATAGAAGTTATCTCTTGATACTCTAACAACTAACAAGGCATAGAAAATTGATGCATGTGGTATGAGCAAACTGGACACTTGGGACAATAACTGTTTAGGTTATTCAATTTTACTTTTGCATGTTACTTTTTTTAAAATTTGAATTCAACAGTAAGATAATTTAAATTTGGGGTCCTTGTTGTTACTTGATGTGATATTTTATAGGTTGTTTAGAAGCATAGCAGGTAAAGACTGAGTGTATACTGGATGTTATATTTGAAATTAACATTGTTCTCTAATTTAAACCAGAATACATTCTAAGCTGTCAGTTGGCCATGGATTCTAACGGAGTAAGGGAAACATCTTCTGATATACGCCGGGAAATCGAGTCTTTACAGAAGTCCAAGTTGGAAATCGAGGACCGTATATCAGCTCTACAAGCTCTGCTTAATACTCACACCATAGAAGATGGAACCAATGATTCTTGCGCTACGCGCCCCACCCAGTTGGACATGCCTTTCGATGGCCAATTATCAGCTGGTATGATCTATAGATACAGCCGCCATCTGTTACTTCCTTCATTTGGTGTTGAAGCCCAGGCAAATTTGTTGAAGTCATCTGTGTTGGTTATTGGCGCTGGCGGGTTGGGATCACCCGCCCTGCTTTACCTCGCGGCTTGTGGTGTTGGTATGTGTAATATGTGTTGGTTTGGTCTTATAATTTACTGAGATTTGGTTATGTTTTGTTTTTGTTTTTCTCTAATTGGAGTGAACTGATTGTGATTTATCTGGATTGGCGCATGTTTTCAGGCCGTGTGGGTATTGTTGATCATGATGTGGTGGAGCTTAACAATCTGCACAGGCAGGTAATTGGGGAAATGAAACCTCATCTTAGTTCTGATTCTGTTGTATAACATAGTGAGTAATCGATGAGACGATGATATCTCCAAATTGTTTGGAAATTACAACCAACCACAGAACTCACCATACTCCAACATTTATTGGAATGTAGGAAATAATATAGGTTAAAGGGATATTTTATCTGGTCTCCTGTTGCTTAGTTCGAATTTTTATATGAGTGCTTTGTACAATAGACAAATGGTTTTACGAGTGTTATAGTGTATGAGGTCATTTAAATTTTTGTGGAGCAATTAATTGATTATTGCAATTGTTTTCTAGATAATTCATTCTGAAGAATACATTGGAAGATCAAAAGTAGAGTCCGCCGCTGCTGCATGCCGTGCGTATGTTAATTGTTTATTTATTATTATTTTAGTTACTGTGACATAGCAACAATGAAAGAATGAAGTAGTTTTTTGTGTTTTTTAGATTTTGAACGGTCACATTTACATGTGAATATGTCATTGTTTTACCTTTTATTCATTTTGATATTGTTTCTCAGGATTAACTCTACTATCCAAATAGTAGAGCACAAGGAAGCATTCCGTACATCGAATGCTCTGGATATTATGAGAAAGTATGATTTTACCTTGTCTACAGCATCCTTAATTAGTACTTTACTGTGGATTGAAAATTCATAATTGGGGACTTCGCTTATGTAATAGGTATGACATTGTTGTAGATGCAACTGATAATGCACCTAGTCGCTACATGATCAGCGATTGCTGCGTGGTGTTGGGAAAGGTAAGGAGTCATTTATTATGCATTTTATTTTAAGAAAATGTAAATATGTAAAGTTCATGTATCTTCTCACATGGTATTAATCCATCTTGTAAGCTTCTTATGCATCAATGTCTACCCTTTCTGAGATTCAATCTGTTATCTTCACTATAGCAATGACCAAAACCTGGTTATGATTGTAGCCACTAATCTCTGGAGCTGCAATTGGACTAGAAGGACAGGTATTATTTCACTAATGACTTATTTGCTAAACAAGTAATTATTTACTTTAATGAAATGATGCTTTTCTTGATCATTTTTGGCTTTTGCAGCTGACTGTTTATAATTATAAAGGAGGTCCATGTTATCGGTGCTTGTTTCCTACTCCACCACCTACAACAGCATGTCAGCGATGTGCAGACAGTAGAGTTCTTGGAGTAGGTATATTGAACTTGAATTAACACACCTATAAATAGAGCAATCACCTAGATCCTACTAATTTTTTTTAATTAAATTTTAGTGTCTTATTTGTTATTGATCTGTTTGCTGCACTCGGATGCAGTTCCTGGCATTATAGGGTGTCTCCAGGCCCTGGAGGCTATTAAAGTTGCAGGTGTAGTCGGAGAACCGCTTTCAGGACTGATGCTTCTGTTTGATGCACTTTCTACTCGAATCCGCATTGTATGTTGATCATCTTCAGTTTAAAGCTTATTATTTTGCCAAATTCTATCATGAAAACATGTCGTGCATGTGTAATTCTAATGATGAGGTGCTTGCATGTTCCATGCATATTGGTTAGTTATTAATTTCTTTTATTGCCTTTTTCATATGTAAAATTATGATTTAGACATGTGCTGTGCATAATTCATTGAACGTCTTTTTCAACTATACGTAATAGGTCAAACTCAGAGGACGGTCTTTAAATTGTGAAGCCTGTAGAGATAATGCAACACTGACACAAGAGGCGTTTCGTAGTTTTGACTATGAACAATTTACTCAATCTCCAGCATCCACGGTGCATATCTTCTTTGTTAATTCCCTTTTTCATGTTTTCGTTCCGTATTAAATTGTTTCAATTTGCGAAGTGATTATAGCTTCTCACGCCTGATATGCTTCTGAGTTTTACCTTGAATGCTTCTCAGTTATTTATAATGCCTCGCATGATGGTCTGTGTTCTACTACGTGCTTATGATCTCATATGTTATCTGATTCTACACTTTCTATAACAGTCCCCATTGAGTTTCCACCTGCTTCCATCAGAGGCTCGAATAACAAGCAAGGAGTACAGTGAGAGGAAAGGCGAGCCGCATGTGTTAGTAGACGTGAGACCTGCGCATCTCTCTCCCAAAATCCATGAACATTCCTCTCGCAAGCTTTTAAAGAAGGTTTTCCGAAATATCTGCAGCCTTGGCAAGAGAGGAAGAGAACATGGGCGGTGATGCTGCGTTGTATGTACCTTCACAGAAGAGGTAATGATTCCCAGAAGGCTGTGGAGTACCTTCACAAAATCGGGTTTAGTTCAGCTAAAGACATCATTGGCGGGCTTGAATCATGGGCACACCATGTGGATCCGAATTTCCCAACCTACTAGAGTTGGTGCTTATTTACATTACCAGTGGAGTATTTAACAAATGCCAGGTATATTACAGACTGATGATTTCATGTTCGATATTCATTCATTGCTATTAACTACTACATACTAAATCAGTTTTTCTGGATACATATATATATATATATATATATATATATATGAGCTTTCATATAAAAAGGATTGATTTGTAGAACAGTGCTACACGATTTTAAAGAGCTTTCTGTTACTGCACTGCTGATCATGTCTTATAATTGCGGTGATGTCCGAAGCGGTTGTGTGATTATTCATGACATGGAAATTTCTATAAAATAGGTTAGAATCATTAATTAATGAAATAAAGTAGCGATTATGTATTATGATGAGAGTTAAATAATAATTTGTATTTATCATTAAATTAATTGGAGGTTTCAGGCTTATGGGGATGTAGGAATACACAAACACTTAGTGTAATTTGGGTACTTGTGTAAACTGGGTTCACGATGTAAACCTGTGATCCTCCCTTTCAACCCTATATATCCTATATATTGCTATAGTGTTTAAATTAAGAGAGATCGCAATATTTACAAGGATTTATGATGTAAACCCGGTTTACAAGAAACTAGCACTTACTTATATAACTAATGTACTTTTAACAGTCATAAACTCGATTTACAATAAACTAACTCTTACTTATATAACTAACATACTTTAACAGTTGATAACTCGTCTCATATTTACCTATCTCACAAGATACAAGAGGGTAGCTCCAATTTTTATTAAGGAGATGATAACTTCTTATCCCATTCATGGAAATTTTACGTCGCACAGACATTTACGTTAGAGGAAATAAGTAAGAAAAATAAAAGGCGTTATCAGAATCTAATTCACTTTATTTAAGGTGATGATGATCGACTTGTTTAATTTATAAAGCAAACATCGGTTGTACAGTTTGCCACCTCAACACTAATCTTGTACGGGCTGGGCGTATCTGAGTATCTCTACTTTATTATTCACTTATTAAATTAAATATTCCAAAAAGAAAATGGGTGATTTATTCTTTAGAGTTAGGTAACTTAGGTTCATAGAATGTGAATAAACTAAATTTGTTGAATTTAACACAACATAATTAAAGTTAATTCCTATATTTATCAAACAACATAGCATACAGAATCAACATACATATATCCTCTATCACCATTTATACTTCTTTTTTTCCTTTGCACCATTTTCCAATTCGTACACCTATTAATTCCCCGACTTTTATTATTTTGCATATTTACAGCAAAAATGAGAAGATGAAATTAATTGGACTGAAAAAATAGTAAAATAGATGAATTGCAAGATATCATGTGTTAAATCATGAGTATAGTGATCCTATTCAATCACTTATTTTACGGTAACACGTGTTTCATCTCATATTTTTCTCTTTAAATTAATGGCACACCATAGTATTCATTTTTTAAATTATAAGGTGATGTTTGGTTTGGGATTATGTGGGGTTTGAAAATCATAAATAGTGTGTTCTATGTTTGTTTTGAGTTTTGAGTAAGGTAGGTTTTAACTTTATGTCATCAATTTATTAATTTATTTAAAAAGTTAAATGGGAGAGGAGAGATAAAGAGAGAGAAAGTGTATTAATTGAGGAGAGATAATGTAGTAGGTATATATAGGGATAGTTTTTAAAATCTGAACGTGGGTTTTGAAAACCAAAATTTGGATTTGAAAACCGTAAACGAACATTGCCTAGTGTTTGAGGAGTCGAGTTGATATTGGAGGTATGCATTACCATTTATTTAAGTACGCTTTTAAAAAAAATAAGAAGAAAATTTCAAAAACATTTTGGCCAGAAGCTATTAATTGGATTTTATATGTCTTGAATCGAAGTTCTAATTTTGTGTTAAAGAACATGACTTTGAAGAAGCATGAAATGGAGTAAAGCCATCAATTGAACATTTTCAAGTTTTTGGGTGTATTGCAATTTGCACATGTCCATGTACACAATGTTAAAAAGAACCAAGTTAGATGGTAAAAATTTGACTTGTGTATTATTAAGTCAGTAAAGAGTCTAAAGATTACAGACTATGATCCTATTACTCCATTCCATGCATCTTCATTTTCACCATTTACAAAATATCAATTTCATTTTTAGTTGAATGAACTCACACAAAATAATTAATACTATATCTTTATAGGAGTCACTATATAATATTAATATAATTACTTATTACACATTATTATATTATATTTTAATATATTATATATTAAAGGGTTAATAGAAAAAAAATCACGAACTTTACTCCTATTGCAAATTAATCCTCATTTTTGAGAAATTGCAAAAAAAAGCACCACCTTTAAACATTGTTGCAAAAAAATCCAATTTTTCAATAAAAGTAGGATTTTTTTGGGTTTTTTTTGCAACAATACTTAAAGGTGGTGGTTTTTTTTGCAATTTTTCAAAAGTGAGAATTAATTTGCAATAGGAGTAAAGTTCGTGATTTTTTTTCAATTAACCATATATTAAATATTATATCCCTTAATTTACGTGTAAAGATTAAATGCATGTTTAAGGGGAGGGAGGGAGTAGAATATAGACATTCCTAAAAGATATATCTTGGGAGATATTGAGTAGATTTACCAAAAGTAGATGGCTACACTTAGTATTGTCCATGATTTAAAGACAACGCGGGATGTTGGTCCCTCTACATGCCACAAATATGTGATGTGATAAGCCAAATCAAATTATATAATTCTAGTTTAACTTTTCTATAATTTTTGTGCTTTCATGATTTATTTTAAATATGGTGCATGGCTTGGATAAAAAAATATTAAATATACAATCAAAATTAAAATTGAATGGTTTTTAAATAAAATAAAATTGAAATAAGGGAAAAAATGGAAGATAATAATAGAAGTTCACATTTATTTTTATATGTGTATAGTAGATTTAAAAAATTACAAAATATGTTTATAAATCTAAAATAAACATCACCTAATATTTATTTATATGTTAATACTTAAAACTAATGTATTAATATTATAAGAATAATGTCTTAATATAAAATAAATAAACTAAAATTTACTATGGAGGTCTCTTCCCCTCCAAGTTGTTATTCTATACTATAAAAAATGAAAGTTGGAGATACACAGTAGGTACAATATCTTGCAACTGATATTGACATGATTATTATCATCTTTCCCAAACTATTTAAAAAATAATTTGCTCCTCTTGCTTTTTAGTTTCTAATCTAAAGATAGGGCTTGTAATTCATTGATTAATTAATTAATTTGAGTGGTAAATCTAAAGTAGACACCCTTCAAATCAAATATACTGCTGTATCCACTCGACTTCAATTGCTGGCATGTCTATTTTATCAAAAGCTTTACAAATTACAGATTTATTTTTTTACAAAAGAAGGTGGCTATCTTCATTTTATTTTCATTCTTTCGACATAAAATATATACTGTATTCATAATTTAGAGATTTAATACACATGATAATCTTAGTAATTAAGATGATATTGTCTCAAATGGCCGTAGAGGGAGGGTGAAAAAACTTTTTAATTGAGCTGACAATTGTAGGGTAGAAGTATGAATCTTGTCTCGAATCCTGCCTTTGGTCCCTTGCAAGTGCAGACAGTAAGTTTTCTCTATAAATCACTCAAAGCATATCTTGCAATTTATCTTCTCCACCAATTCTTGTATCATTTTGATATTGTTGTCTTATAAGCCCTGGATGCCATTAAATTTTTAGGTATTTACGTTCTAGGTAGAAAAAAAATATCTTACTCCCTCCGTCCCACGTATTTTTACCCACTTTCCATTTTGGGAAGCATAATGTGGACAGTTTTTGCTCGTGTCGGGAAGCATTGCTTGAGAAATTTTAGATAGTTTTAACTCGTATCAAGGAGTATAACATGTGGACAGTTTACGCTCGTGTCGAGGAGCATAACATGTAGAGAGTTTTGTTTGTAACAACAAATTTTGTATTTATTAAAATACAAAATAAATTACAAAGAAAATCCAATATGGATTGAACTTGAGAATTAAGGTAAACAACTTCTATTTGTCCTCTGATTCCTCTCTTGAGTTGACTTCTTGACTCTATCAACTTTCGGAGCCGGATCTTCGGATGAAGCTTGTCTGAGCTCTGACTATGTAGTCTTGACGTTGACCCGGAGACGTCGAGCCTTTGTTTGGATTGAACGTTGACTTGAAGACTTTTCTGTGGAAGAAGGTTGTTGACTGAAAGATCGCCGGATCGGAGGGGCTTGGCACCTTAATCTCTGATCGGAGGCGGATGACTGGAAGAACGCCGGATCGGAGGGCTTGGCAGCTTAATCTCTGATCGGAGGCGGATGGCTGGAAGAACGCCAGATCGGAGGGCTTGTCAGCTTGATCTCTGATCGGAGGCGGATGGCTGGAAGAACGCCGGATCTGAGGGCTTGTCAGCTTGATCTCTGATCGGAACGCCGGATCGGAGGGCTTGGCAGCTTAATCTCTGATCGGAGGCGGATGGCTGGAAGAACGCCGGATCGGAGGGCTTGTCAGCTTGATCTCTGATCGGAGGCGGATGGCTGGAAGAACGCCGGATCGGAGGGCTTGTCAGCTTGATCTCTGATCGGAGGCGGATGGCTGGAAGAATGCCGGATCGGAGGGCTTGACAGCTTGATCTCTGATCGGAGGCGGTTGGCTGGAATAACGCCGGATCAGAGGGCTTGGCAGCTTGATCTCTGATCGGAGGCGGTTGGCTGGAATAACGCCGGATCGGAGGGCTTGGCAGCTTGATCTCTGATTGCAGACCGTTCTTGACTTGAAGATGCTTGAAGATCTCAAGTCTTGACTTGAAGATGCTTGAAGATCTCAAGGGAGCACTGCTCGTATTCTTGATCTCTTCAGAAGCGCGTCTTCAGATGTTTTTGGTGTGTCTGGAATGATGACTGAAGACCCTTATTTATATGTAGAGAAAATAACTACTTAAGAGATATTTTCTCCTTTAAAAGATATGTTGGGCTTATCTCCTTTAATTAAGCATGCTGGATTGGATAAGACTCAATTATCAATTATTTACTCATTTATTTTAGGAATTAATTTATTTAAATTTCTTAATAAATAAATAATTAATTGATAATTACTGCATTAATTTGCCATATATTTTATTTAATAGGCAATAAAATTCAGGTGCCTACAAATGCCCCCTCGCATTTTGTTCACGAACGCCTTTGTGTTGAAGTGAACAAATTGCGACACTCCATTATTGATCAACATGACTGAATTTTATTGCTTGCCTCAGCACCTTGATATGAATAGCCTGAATTATGACTGAACTTAGCAGAGTGCTAAGTTGCCTACGTACCTCTTCACAGAGAATCAAGTCATAACGTAGTTTAAAGGGACATGATTTGGTTTGAATGGGGGTACCGTACACAGTTTATACTCATACGGGCCAGGAGTAACATGCAGTTTATGCTCGTGCGTTAAAGAGCTTTGAACTTGAACTTGCTGACAATTTATACTCATGTCAAGGAGTCTTCAATTTGAATTTGTAGACAGTTTATACTCTTCCCGAGGAGTCTTGAGCTTGAATTTTGCAGACAATTTATACTCATATCAAGGAGTACAGAGAGTTTCGTCTCTTGTCAAGGAGATTTGATTTGAGTTAAACAGTTTATACTCATATCAAGGAGTGTAAAATATAGAGAGTTTCGTCTCTTCTCAAGGAGATTTGATTTGAGTTAGATAGTTTAAGCTCGTATCTAGGAGCATAACATGTAGAGAGTTTTGTCTCTTCTCAAGGAGATTTGATTTGAGTTTGATAGTTTAGGCTCGTATCAAAGGAGCATAACATTTGGAGAGTTTTTAGATAGTTTAAGCTCGTATCAAGGAGCGTAATGCAGATAGTTTTAGCTCGTGTCAAGGAGCATAACATTTGGAGAGTTTTTAGATAGTTTAAGCTCGTATCAAGGAGCGTAATGCAGACAGTTTTAGCTCGTGTCAATGAGCATAACATTTGGAGAGTTTTTAGATAGTTTAAGCTCGTATCAAGGAGCGTAATGCAGACAGTTTTAGCTCGTGTCAAGGAGCATTGACTTGTTAATAGTTCATTGCCCCCAATCATTGGGTGCATTACTTTCTCTTGCTTTAACTTCATTTCTTTGAATCTTTATTGACACCGGCTTCTTTGACTGTGATTCCTCCTCGAGAGGTTCATCAAGTGAAATGTCTTCAAATTCATAAGAGTTGTTGCTTAGAAATTCAAAGTCACTTGATGGCATACTTAACTCCATATCATGAGCTCTTGTAGCTAGTTCTTCAAAAGTCTTTGGTTGAATCCCTTGGAGGATGTATCGCAGACTCCATTGCATTCCTTGAATGCACATGTTGATAGCAGAGACTTCGGACAATTGATCTTTACAATTCAAGCTTAGATTTCTCCATCGATTAATATAATCGATTACTGGCTCTTCTTTCCACTGGCAAGTGTTAGTCAATTCGATCATACTAACAGTCATTCGAGTGCTGTAGAAGCTATTGAGAAACTCTTTTTCCATTTGCCCCCAACTGTCGATGGAGTTAGCTTCCAATTCGATATACCAATCAAAGGCATTTTCTTTCAACGAGCGGACAAATTGTTTGAGCATATGATCATCAAAGGTTCCAGCATCGTTGCATGTCTCGATGAAATGCGCTATATGTTGCCTTGGATTGCCTCTGCCATCGAATTGTTGAAAGTTAGGAGGTTGGTAGTCAATTGGCATCTTCAAACTGTCAACTCTCTTTGTATATGGCTTTTTATAGGCAACAGAAGAATTTGAGCTCTCTTTAAATTTGTCTTTTATTGTCTCTAGTACGATGCTCTTCAATTGGTTCATATGGAGCATTCCGTCAGCAGAAATTTGTATATGTTCTTCAACTGGCTTCTTTTCAGAAAGATGATGTTTCAAAGAGTCTTCCTCCTCGTCTTTACCTTCAACTTGCTTATCATCTACATGGCTTGTCTGTGCTATCTCCATCTTTTCCATCAGTTTGGATATCAACAGACCTTGTTCTTGGCTTTGTTTAGTGAGTGCAGCAACGGACCGAGTCAAACTTGCCAGTTGTTCTTCGACAGACGAAGCATTTGTTGCCATGGCAGAGGCTATGGGTGAGTCATACGCTGAATTTTCTATGGATTGAAGAGTTTGGATGTTAGAGTCACATTCACTATCTTTGTCGTTGTACATTGGCTTATCTAGAAAGATCTCCTCCACAAGGTTTGTCATAGAGGAGCCTTCAGATATACTTCTTGTAACGACTTTGACATCTTTAGCCTGCAACTCTGAAAGCTTTGAGGCAGTAGATCTTCTTATTGCAATCTTGATTGGAGTTGTCCTTTGAATCTTCACAGTCTGCAACTCTGAAGGCTTTAAGACAGGAGACCTTCTTATTGCAATCTTGATTGGAGTCATACTTTGTATCTTTGAACTTTTAAAGAGAAGAGATGAGAGGTCGAAACTGTCCCACTGGGCGTGCCAAAATTTGTAACAACAAATTTTGTATTTATTAAAATACAAAATAAATTACAAAGAAAATCCAATATGGATTGAATTTAAGAATTAAGGTAAACAACTTCTATTTGTCCTCTGATTCCTCTCTTGAGTTGACTTCTTGACTCTATCAACTTTCGGAGCCGGATCTTCGGATGAAGCTTGTCTGAGCTCTGACTATGTAGTCTTGACGTTGACCCGGAGACGTCGAGCCTTTGTTTGGATTGAACGTTGACTTGAAGACTTTTCTGTGGAAGAAGGTTGTTGACTGAAAGATCGCCGGATCGGAGGGGCTTGGCACCTTAATCTCTGATCGGAGGCGGATGACTGGAAGAACGCCGGATCGGAGGGCTTGGCAGCTTAATCTCTGATCGGAGGCGGATGGCTGGAAGAACGCCAGATCGGAGGGCTTGTCAGCTTGATCTCTGATCGGAGGCGGATGGCTGGAAGAACGCCAGATCGGAGGGCTTGTCAGCTTGATCTCTGATCGGAACGCCGGATCGGAGGGCTTGGCAGCTTAATCTCTGATCGGAGGCAGATGGCTGGAAGAACGCCGGATCGGAGGGCTTGTCAGCTTGATCTCTGATCGGAGGCGGATGGCTGGAAGAACGCCGGATCGGAGGGCTTGTCAGCTTGATCTCTGATCGGAGGCGGATGGCTGGAAGAATGCCGGATCGGAGGGCTTGACAGCTTGATCTCTGATCGGAGGCGGTTGGCTGGAATAACGCCGGATCAGAGGGCTTGGCAGCTTGATCTCTGATCGGAGGCGGTTGGCTGGAATAACGCCGGATCGGAGGGCTTGGCAGCTTGATCTCTGATTGCAGACCGTTCTTGACTTGAAGATGCTTGAAGATCTCAAGTCTTGACTTGAAGATGCTTGAAGATCTCAAGGGAGCACTGCTCGTATTCTTGATCTCTTCAGAAGCGCGTCTTCAGATGTTTTTGGTGTGTCTGGAATGATGACTGAAGACCCTTATTTATATGTAGAGAAAATAACTACTTAAGAGATATTTTCTCCTTTAAAAGATATGTTGGACTTATCTCTTTTAATTAAGCCTGCTGGATTGGATAAGACTCAATTATCAATTATTTACTCATTTATTTTAGGAATTAATTTATTTAAATTTCTTAATAAATAAATAATTAATTGATAATTACTGCATTAATTTGCCATATATTTTATTTAATAGGCAATAAAATTCAGGTGCCTACAGGGGTGTCCCACGTATTTTTACTCATTCCATTTTTGGCAAAAATACATAATATTTTATTACCTACTTTTTACAATCCCAACAACTTTAATTACTTTTTTACACTTTATTCATCATTCCCAATAACTTTATTCACTTTTTCTTTTTAAATTACTAATTTATCCCTACTTTCTCTTACATTATATATTAAAAAAATAAAACGTCTTAATCTCCGTGCCCGTACAAACGGGTAAAAATACCCGGCACGGAGGAAGTACTATTTATTAGTTTGATATATTCATGAAACAAAGTATTCATTGATTCATGGCCTTTAAAACGCTATACTATAATGAAAAATTTCCTTTCACAAAATATAAATTTTAGATTAATCCCTAATTACAATTTATAAATCATGGAGTATACTAATTGAAATATCTAGAACCAAGATTTGAACGAAATCATAAAATTTCCAATTTCTTACATAAAAAAAAAATAAAAAACTTAACCAACTTTTTCTTTTATATATCATCAAACTCTGTGGTCTCTAGTAGGAGATGATAACGATTTAAAATGTAGTAATTCTAAAATAATTAAATTCTAACGTCCCTTGGCTATGTTTATGTTTATTTTTTCTTAAATTTAAAATTATGTATATTTTAATTAAATCAAATTATACAAATCCATCGTAATTCTTACACAAATCAACACTACTTTCTCACTAGCATCTTTTACCTATTGATTTAATATAAAATTAAATCATATCTTACTTAAATAAAAAAAATGTTACTATTTATTAGTTTATTAAATCTAATTAATCCTAAATCCACACTTTTTTTTTATTTTTACTTAAAAACAAAACAAACCTATGAATGAGCAAATCTACTAATAATTTTGTAATACATTTTAATTTCAAAATTATTATTCATTTCTAACACACATAATATATCTTAAAATTTATCTAATGTTTAAAAATATCATAATATTATACCTACAAAAATAATAATAAAGTAGTGTAAAAATACACTCTCTTGATTTCTCTGTAAAATAATTAGTGTCCATACGGTATAGGATGTCTTGTGACACTTTTGTATAAAGTAGTATATTTTTAGAGATTGACACCTGAAAAGACAGAGAAATCAAATCACTTGCCACTATGATTTATTCATCGACTTTGGTTACAATTTCTCTATCACAAAATAATATTGGATTTGGATCCTCTCTGGTTCTTACCGTCTCAATTTACGTGAATTTTTTTTAATTTGCATCATTCAATTATTATCCACGAACGTGAATTTGCCACGTTATTAAGCATAATGTAAGAAAAATAGAAATACATGCGATAAAATTATTA
Source organism: Pogostemon cablin (assembly GCA_023678885.1). Classification (NCBI taxonomy): domain Eukaryota; kingdom Viridiplantae; phylum Streptophyta; class Magnoliopsida; order Lamiales; family Lamiaceae; genus Pogostemon; species Pogostemon cablin. The sequence goes on from CM042983.1 coordinate 8,209,030, forward strand.
TTTAAATTTTAATTAAATGAAGAGATTGTGGTAGTGGATGACATGTCAAGGTTGTTAAATAATATTACATCAAGTCCCAAACATCCAAACTGTAGGAGGGAGTTGTAATATTTAATTTGAATTTCTTTTTTCTCATCACATAAAAATTAAAATTACATTACATTTACTTATTTTTTAAATTAATCTATTCGTCTTAGAATCCTCCCCCAACCCCTATTAATATTTTATAATTCTTCTCCATTCTTGAATCTAGAAGTAGGCATAAGAGGGTAAGATAATTAACTTTGCCTACCCATTTATTTTTCAAATAATTAATAAATAATTATTGAAAAAAGAAGCACACTCAAAAACTCTATTGACAGTAGCTGACCAAAGTCAACCATACCAAGAAAAGTGTTTGCCACGTAGGACTACACACTCGTCGCACGTAAATTGAGCTTTGGTACATGAAATGATTAGTTTTCCTTTATTTCAAATTGTAATTGAATTTTGTATTTATTTATTTAATATAAAATTAAGAAAAATTATTACATTTATCCGATCAACAAGCATACTCCCTCTGTCGATTTGGTTGCATTTACTTTTTACATGTGGATTAAAGAATATTATTTAATATGTAGTGAATAGTTGTATTAGTGAGAATATGGACCCCATATTTTAATTTTGTATCAGAGGGTGTGTATAGGACCCATTTGTATTAAAAATGAAAGCAAAACCCTTTGAATGAGACGCCCCAAATGAAAAAAAGAGACCTTTTAAGTGGGACAGAGAGAGTATATACCTAGTGACATATGAGACCTAAAGAATGGATGTCGTACAAATAATTATGATATTACTGTAGTTATTTTATTTTACTTTTGGGTGAAATATTACAAAAAAAGAAAAATATTCCATATAGGTTACGTTAGTTATGGCTTTGAATAAATTATGCTGACTTTTGTATTAAGCAATAATAATTATAATAATAATGGATTCATAATAATTAAATATCATCAGTGGTTGGATAATTATGAAAAAAAGGTTTAATTTCATGTAATGCCATCGTTGGAAGTTTGGAGCATTAAATTGTTTTCCAATCAAATGAATATCATCCAAACATGTATCCGTTACAAATATTATTACATTAATGTGTAATTTGTGATTATATCTCGCTCTATTAAGGGACACTCGTCCATGGGATTGATATATATGAGATGGGTTATTAGATAGAAAATTATTAAAGTATATGCATATTGCATTTCCAAAAGCAATTGTATAATTTAGAGAGTATTTTGTGTAATAAAATGGAGAGTATTTAAAATTTAGAGAGTCATGTTTGTTATTCCCACCAACACTCTCTTTATATTTCAATTAATTTTTTATCTTCCCAATATTTATTTATTACTTTTTATTATATTATATTATTTTCTAATTTATTTTATCATAGATGTGAATTAATTAATATTTTTTGTGGACATTTCAAGAAAAATAAGTGTTGGAAGTGATGAAATAGTTAATAAAATTAATTTTAATTGGCTCTCTAAATTTGAAGAGTCAAATTTATTATGTAAAAAATTATGTTATTTTGAAGAGGCTATTGGACATGAATTTTTATGTTCTACTCTTTAAATTTTAACTATTCTTTATTTTGAAGAGGCTTTAGGATAAAACATGATTGGTATGTTATAATGAGTTGGAAATGGAATCAAAATTTCCAATTTAATTCTCATTCTTAAGTTTGGTAAGATTTTAATAATGAGAATATTCATTCCATAATCAATGCGTATTCCACAAAATTTGGAATCACCATTCCCCCACTTAGGGTTGTAAAAGAATCAAATATTTCGAATTCGATTCGATATTCGAATTCATTTATTGATATTCGAATTCGAAAAAATCGAATTCGAAAATACGAACACGAATAATTATTTTGGTTTGTATAATATTCTAATCGAATACGATTCACATGTTATTTGATTCGAATATTCGCGAATATATTCGAATAATAATATATATTATATTTTAATATATATTAATTATATATAAATATATTATATTTAATTTTATTTGAGAAAAATTATTTATTAATATTGTTATCTTATATTCACAACGTTAAATATGGTTTTTATTTATTTATTTTATTTTACATATTCTCATATTTTTTGAAATGATTTTTATTAAGATATTAAAATTTAGATTAAAAAATTAAAGTAAAAAATATATACATATTTTCGAATTGAATTCGAAGGAAGTGTAAGATTTAAAATAATAAGTAAAAATTCTTGAATACGAATAGTCGAATACATGCAAATAGTTTGAATGATATAATCATATTTTAATGGCAAAAGCTTAAGTGTTCCTAGGACACAAAAGACCTACTCTATTTTAATATGTCTCACAAACATCTCACATAAATATCATCTAGACTTTGTCATTAAGGAATTGATTAAAATTTTCGTTTTATCTGCATTTATTTCTATTAGAGTCTTAAATTATGAAATAAAATTTCATTTATTTCTCACCACCACATATTAAAATTATAGTAATAATTACAAGATAGCAGGTGATTTTAATTATAAGAGCAAGTTTTGTTGGGCGAGGCTTGCGGTTGCCCGGGCGTACGGGAACACATTCCGTGCACCTTTAGAAATTTAGTATTATGGATAAGAGTACATTGATTTGGTCTAAAGGAAATACACTTTAATTAATAAAAGGTACACCATTTTATTCTAAAGGATATACACTTTTCATTAATATTTTTTTCTTTAGAAAATAAAGGTATACATTTTTATACTAAAGGGTATACAATTTAACACAAAATTTTAAAGGCGCAAGGAGTGTTGTCCATGCGCCCAGATACACACAATAATTTTTTTTATAAAATAAAAGGTACACATTTTTATACTAAAGGGCATATAATTTAACACAAAATTCTAAAGGCGCACGTAATGTGGTTCATGCGCTGGGTGCAAGAAGTTTTTGCCAGTTTTGTTTGAGACACTCCAATAAATTAGTGTTGTCTCAATATAAAAAGTATATTTAAAAGCGGTAATTTAAATAAACTAATTATACTCTTATATAAAGAATAATACTCTAGAGAATTTTCTTTTTGCCCCAAAATTACATTAACTCAACTATATCATATAGTAAAAGTTTATCTCACAAGTTATTTTTTTATTATAATTATAATATGTAGATATATAATACGAGTTGTAAAATTGATAAATTATAATTAAAATATGATTATTATAAAAATGAAATATGATTATAGGTAGTTATGGAGTATATTAGAAACAATGTGAAGATGTAATAGTAAATATTTGCAAGTTAGTTAGTAGTTTTAGTAGTGGAAATTGAAATATTATTAATTAATTACTAATTGGTTATTCATTCATATCCCAGATCCATCCACCTGTTCACAGCGTTCACTATAAAAATGAGTGAGAGAGAAGAGAGAGAGAGGGAGAGGAGAGAGAGAGACGTCCAACCTCCATTGTTGCAGTTAGTGAAGTGTAAAGCAAGCCCGCACTTTGGGAGTGGAATATTGAAATTGACAGCGCCAATCTTCTCTATTAATATTATACTATGAAATCCATTCATCATTCCCTCTCAATTTTCGCTTCTTCTGCGACTCTCTTCATGTACCAGCTTTGCTTTTTCGCCATCAATGCACACGCCCATTCCTACGCTATCTGAAACCCATCTTGTTATTCCAATTCACAAGGTAAACTCAATTTCTCTCTCAACTTTGTTTGTTCATCATACGTCATGTTTTGTGTGTTGTTTCTGCTTTCGCTCTCATATAATCCACAGTTGTTTGCCTTTTTGCCCTACTACTTGACCTTGCGTTTACACTTCTTCCCCTATTTCCTCTTTTTGTAAATTTAACAATTGAATTTGAGGTAACAGAACGGTTGTTAATAAGTTGTTTTCTTCAATTTCAAAGCTCCATTAAATTCTCCCGTGTTGGGACCTCTCTGCTTTTTATCTTTATGTTCTTTTGTCTCTGTGAGATGAGAGGGCATCTTACTTTATTCTAAGCGAACTCGTATTTGGTCTTCCATCCACACCCTTATACTATTCATACCTTTGTTTGAAGTCTGTTGGCTGAATACAGGAGTTGTACAAGAACTTGTATATGATCAGAATTTGTTTCTTGAGAGCTGATATTGCGTTGTCACTAATCATTCCATTTATTTATGGAATTAATATATATATATATATATAGTTAGTGTGCTAGATTCAGCTGTAAAGCTAAATTGTGTTGTTATGCTAATGATGATGATTAGTGATCTTTGCTTATTGCAATATTGAGATCAAGTTCTGTTCCCTTTTCTCAGCTGGAAGAATCTATGGCAATGGCTGAAGAAACATCTAGCAGCAAACACTGGAGAAAATCAAACCTTTTCTTGGAGATACCTACAAGATCACTAGAGGCATCTCATCAAGAATTTGTGCAAATAAAGATGCCACCTACACCAACTCCAACCCCCAAAAGAGTGAACTTCATCCTAACACCTAGCCCTTCAGATTCAAGAGTACATGGGTCCCCTGGACCCTCTTCTACCAGAGGTAGATCGTCCCTCAGAAATCTTCTCCCAAAGTTAAGCTTCAAACAGCGGGGACCTAATTCAGATGTAGAGAAGGCTTCCAATATCGAATCAGTTTCTTCTACCACGGGTACACAAGATAAGCCTACGATGTCAAGATCATGGTCCTTCTCGAAAATTTTTACCCCTAGGATGAAGAGGACATCTTCCTTACCAGTGACGCCTATTGCAAATTTGACTCGAGATTCTTCACATGGTGGAAGTACTAATTGTCCTCCAACACTTGATGTAAGCTCTTCAATATTTCTTTACTTTCAAAAGTGTCCTTGGTTGGTTAATGATTTGGATTAAACTAAACGATCTTCTTGAATTAGCTAGTAGTGCAACTGATGGAAAGATTAACAATGTCTAAAAGACATCTTTGTGCTTCTTCTTTTTTGTAGACAAAAGGAGTTAGGCGCATGTCAAGGTCACTTTCTGTTCCAGTTATAAAAAGAGATAAAAGCATCCAAAAAATGGATTCATTCTTCCGTGTTATTCCATCCACTCCTAAGGTGAAGGATGGTGATGCTGAAGCCTCAAATACTACCAGTGAAAATGATGGTAATTCCTTGAGTTAGAGTTCTCAGAGTAGAAAAGTTTTGCAGAAACATCAGTATGCAAACATGGTGCACTGTAATATTTTTTAATCTTTTAAGTACATTCAGTAGCGTATATTTGCTCTTTGTTAAACAGGCTATTCGTATAGCTTTATTCGACCTCATATTAATAGTTTACATTATGCTCTGGTATCTTATCATCTCAAAATAAGTAATCTCCTTGCGTGGGATGTGTTCGAAAATTTCTATATATGTTCTGAAGTTTTAAATTTGCAGAAAATAATGAAGCAGATGGTGAAGATATACCCGAAGAGGAAGCTGTTTGTCGAATTTGCTTTGTTGAATTGTGCGAAGGAGGAGAGACTCTAAAGATGGAATGCAGCTGCAAAGGTGAACTTGCTTTGGCTCATCAAGAATGTGCCTTAAAATGGTTTGCAATTAAAGGAAACAAGACGTGTGAAGTTTGCAAGCACGAAGTTAGAAATCTACCAGTCACACTTCTACGTTTCCATAGCTGTATAAATCGAAGTGCAGGCATTAATAATCTAGGACAGATGGAGATCAATGGATACAGGCAAGGGTAACTTTATAATAAAACTATTCTAATGAATTTGCATCAGAAAATCTCTCCTTTAACTTTAATAGGCTCAAGGTGAATAATCCCACATATTTTATTGGATACAGGGTTTGGCATGAAGTACCAATTCTTGTTATTGTCAGTATGCTGGCCTATTTCTGTTTTCTCGAGCAGCTTTTGGTAAGATTCAGTATACTTAGCTTGAGATTTAAGAAGATTCTCTAATGATGTATTGGTATATGTACAGGTTGGCAATATGGGCAGCAGCGCGATTGCTATATCACTTCCTTTTTCGTGTGTACTCGGCCTCCTTGCATCAATGACCTCTTCCACTATGGGTACGTTTACTCCTCAAAAGTGAACTAATATGGCTAATCACATGAAAGTTAGCTGAGGAGGCATATAATTTTTTACCCCAACTAAACGTAGGATGCTTTAACTAAAATTTGAGTTATCAAGTAATACTATGTACTCCAATAAATGGTTAGTGATGTATACCATAGTTAATTTAGTCGTTTTTCTTTCTATGATGATCCCTAAATGGGCTCGATGCTTTTTAAATTTTCAGTGAAGAGAAGATTTGTTTGGGTGTATGCATCAGTTCAGTTCGCCCTTGTAGTTCTCTTTGCTCATATCTTCTACAACTTGGTAAGATTTTTTGTTTCCATTTCAATGAATTTATTCCTTTAACTCAGAGAAAAGCAGAGTTTAAATAGAAAATGGAGTTGATTGTCTTTCAATACATTTGTGACGTTGGATGTACTGTGTATAAATACAAAGTTGGTTAAATGATCTTAGGTTCATATCCAAGCAGTTCTGTCAGTCCTTCTGTCGACTTTTACGGGGTTTGGTGTGGCAATGAGTGCGAGTTCAATACTCGTGGAGGTGATGAGGTGGAGAAGACGAAGGGAGGGTATGAGAAATCAGAACGTGATAAGTAATGATATCATATATAATCCTAGTCGGCAACCTCCACCGAGCCAAACAACATCTTACAGCAGCCCTCGACATAATCATGCGAATGAAGTGGAAAATCCAGAGACTTTCAGTGGAAACTGATTAGGAGAGCAATATTATTATGTATTTTAGAGTGTGAGAGTGTGTGTGGAGAAATAGGAGGTCGTTAGGGAGTTGAGTTGAGTTGTGTGGTGAAATAGGTTAATCAAGTATGTATGTAGAGAGGATGGATGTTAGGGTGGTAGTGATGAGAAAGGATATGGTTGTGTGTTCTGGTTTGGCAATGCATGTTGGCATCCTTTGCACTAATATAGTGTATACTAGTGATGGGCTGGATTCTTGAGGTGTGAACTACAATAACTGTGTGTGATTTATTTTTTTTTAATTCTTGACAGATGAGACTTGACAAAACTTATACCTTCCATTGGCTACTCTACATGAGCTCTTTTCTCCCACATCACCTTCTCTCTCACACCCCCCCTCTATCACCTATGACCTCGCAACACCATCCACCTCATCTCATTGTTGATCCAACCATCTAATAATTTCACCATCATCAAACTCTGATTTCCAACAGAGTAAATTGTTGGGAATTTAGAATCAAAATTGGTTTCCGGTGCAGAAAAGAAAGAGCAGCCATGAATTAAATATAATTTCTAAAGCCCAATTGTAGTGGTTATCCTTAAGCCCAAAACTAACAGTATATATAGGGCTAAAAAGAATTCTCTCCCTTCTCCGCCATCTTCCCGTTCTTTTTGCAGCTTCCTGTGGACTCCATTCTGGTTTCACCAAACCACAAGGTTAGACGAATTTATATCATATATTTAACAGATTTGGTTTCTTTACTCCAATTCATCTGCTCAGTAGATTTAAAAACACTCTTATAGATAATCAGCTGCAATTCACCACTGAGTTTGACACATCCGCCTCCCTATAATCAATAACCCTTTTCGCATCAATAACCCTTTTCGCAAAACATTCTCTTTTTCAAGTAAACTGAAATTGTTCGATTACGCTGCCGGTGAACTGAGGTTCGACAGAGTACTTAAATTATTGTGATTGTGAAAGGATTGGATGAAATGCAGCAGAATCATACTCTTATTTTTTAAAAAAATTCATTGATGGTTTGTTGTTAATTAGATGAAAAAAATTAGGGCAGTTGTAGAATATGGGATTGGCTGCTAGATACTTGCATTAGTAATCAACATACTTACAGCTGCAATAATCCCGATTCTTGAATGAGAACTCTCTCAATCTTCATCTATCAATTTCATTCTCCCAGACTCGCTGCTTCTTAAAATTTCAGAATGAACCCTAAATTAAAATTCTTCTCTGCCATCCTTCTTACCCCCTCTGTCGCCATCTAATTCCACTCCACAATCTATTTCAACTCTTCTTTACCTTTTCAAATTGAATCACACATGGTACGCTCTTTCCTCTTCCCTCTTTCTCAGTGCCGATTATTTTTTTTTTATTATTATTTTTTTCCTGCAAGCTCAAAAGTAGTTTTATTAACCTGCAATAGATATGCTTGTGAGACAATGATTTAGAGTTATGAGACATTCAAATTATATTTAACCTATTCATTAAATTGATTTGAATTCAAAAATAATAATAATAATAATAGAAAATGATAATGCAATTTCATGAATAATTTATAATGTAAATGAAAAGTAATAATATTTTATAGCGAGAGTGATAACATTTTATAGCGAAAATGATAAGTATTTTGAAAAATGTAAAATGGTCTCACTTCTCAAGTGAGACGGTCTCACGCAAAACATATCCAATTTATTATTATAATAATTTATTTGAATCTTGTAATGTGATTTATTTTAAATTTTATGGTGATTGATAGGTGGGAGTGACTTATTATAACTTTGAATGGTTACATAATACTATTAGTTCATGATAAATAGTTTTAGGGGATTTTTACGCCTTTTAAATTAGTTGTCAATTTTTATTAAAGATATTATCAACTTTTTTATTTATACTATAAAATTGCTCATAAAATAATTCACTGTACAATTATTATTTTTCATCAATTCAATATAATTTTTTATTAAAATGAAGTATCACTTTTTATTCGTTTCACACAAAAGTCATTCCGTGTGATTCAGTCAATATTACTCAAATTTTTTTAATGAAATTTAGGCAGTCAGGTTAAGCCTTAAAAAAACTATTTATTAGGCCAGATTTGGGACAAAGGCCTATCAATGCAACGCTTGGTGTGGCCTATTTCCACTACTAATCACAAGACTATCATTTATTTATTTTTATTTTTTTGAGTTTTGATTATAATTTTGATTTTCAAAATTCACATAGAAACTTTAAAAATCACATTTATATTTATTTATAAATTTTAGTATTAAATATTAATCAACAATTCATCCAAATTTTATATACCCATCTTTTACATACGGATTTGACATAATTAAAACTCATTACACCAAAATCAAACTAAACTAGTCATACATAAGTTAAAATCAACCGGTTAAAGCCCAAAATGAAACAATCATGTCACATAGTTCAATTTATTTAATTTTGATTCTTTTGCAAATAAAAATATTTGACATTATAAATAAATATATGATTCTTATTTATGTTAAAAAATTCAAGTAGTTCAATTTATTTTAATTTTGAGTATTTTAGATCGATTAGATCAATTAGTTAAGCCCCTAGATGAAGGAAAAAAAAACTTTAGCAAACATTGGCCCTAAGGATCATTTCGGGAAATAATTCAAGACATGGGGATCGAATTGCAAATTTTCATGACCTAGGTTTCTATTTTTGGCATGTTTTTCAAGAAAATTTGTTTCTAAGATACAGGGCTTCTGCGCAATCACTGTAAGATAAGTAGCAGCAAAGGCACAACTCTGATGAAATTAATCTTTCCGACAAAATTCGTCGAGGCTCAAGCTCTTCCCAATCTCGCCAACACGCTCTTCTATCGCTCCTCAGGTGTTCTTCCTATACATACATGTATAAATTTGCGTGTTCATAGTCATACGTTGCGTCTGTACTGGCTCTTGGCTTTCAGTCGTTAAACCAACATTATTTAGCCTTTTTTTATTTTAATTATTTTGTTGGTGGGAGGCCTAACCTGCCTCTTTGAAGCATGCATAGAAGGTGTTCGATGATATGCTTTGTAATTTGTTTGATTAAAGGGGTGAGAAGGCTGCAATATCTAAGCACGCTGGCAAGTAGGAGGGATATTGGAGGTGCTGGTCCGATTAGAATGGCTTGGAGTTTAGAGAAATGTGATGGGGTTTCAATGGAGAATGCTAAAATGGGTGTAGTGCGACCAGCGATGGAGGTTCATGCTGAAGAGGCGATTGAAGCAGTGAGAGCTGGAAAAGTAATTGCTGTTCCAACTGATACCCTCTATGGCTTTGCCTGTGATGCTTGGTATGACGTTCTCTTCTTTCGACATGCTCTTTAATTTTGTAGTATGATTTGGGGTACTCAATTTCATGGTAGTTTTAAGCATTTGGCGTAAATGGTTTTGGTGATCAATTAATTATGTGTGGGGGAAATTGCTCAGATTAGTTGCTCTTTGATTCTTGGTTCATTTGTTATGAAAGTTGCATAGCTAGGCATGCCAATATGCTATTGATAGACATGTGATAAAGAATTAGAAACGGAATCCTCCATGTTTGAATGTATTTGATGATTTGTGTGTAGTTTAAGCTTATATGCGTTTGTCTTAGTTGTGGTAGCTCAAAAAGTTTATCTTTGGTTTTTGGCAATGATGCAGCTCTGTGGAAGCAGTTCACAGGATATATGAGATCAAAGGCCGAAAACATACCAGCCCTCTTGCTATTTGCGTTGCAGATGTTCAGGATATACAACGTTTTGCCACTACGGATCATTTGCCTCATGGATTGCTTGATTCTCTTCTTCCTGGACCTGTGACCGTGGTGCTAAAACGAGGTTGTTAAATTCATTATATCTCTGTCTTCTCTATGTGCATGGGTGTGTTCAGGGTGGTATGTAATCTGAATTTGATATAATGTTTCAGGAGATTCAAGCATCCTCGAGAAATCTTTAAACCCTGGATTGGATAGCATAGGTGTACGAGTGCCTGACTCTGATTTTATTAGGGCAATTGCTCGTGGTTCCAACAGCGCCCTGGCTCTCACAAGTGCAAACCTTAGTGGGCAGTCTAGCAGTGTAGATGTGAAAGATTTCGAGGGGCTCTGGCAGCACTGCGCATACATTTACAATGGTGGTGTTCTTCCATCAGGGCGTGCAGGATCGACAGTGGTGGATCTTACTAAGCTAGGGAAATACAAGATTCTAAGGCCCGGAAGGTAGTCATCTATAAATCAAGTGCCTATTCTTCACTTATATCTCAGTAATTTTCATTGATTTATCTAGCGATTGTCCCTGGGACATGATTAAAACTTGTCAAACAAATTCTACAGGTTTCGACTTTTGTATTCTCTCCCTCGTAAAATTGTAATGTGGTTACTTGTTTTTACCATGGCAGTGCGAAGGAAGAGACAGTTGCGATCATAGAGAGATATGCTCTTGTAGAAGACAGCAGTTTGTCTTGACAAGATTCTAGGTGTCCAGGATGGTTCTCAGTTTGTGCAAAATTCATTTCACCCTTCATGGAAGAGTTTTCTCCATTTAATCTGTAACAAACTTGTATAATTTTAAGAAACATTTGTATCCATTGTGGGGAGATTCATCTAAATCATAATTCCTGGTGGGATAGACTGGCTATGTGGATCATTAGATGCTATGGATGGATTTGGTATACATTGACTAGTCAATTTTTTTCCCCTTAATTTACACATAATTATTATGATATATATATGTGTGTATAAATACATACTTCTCTCTAAGATCACTTTCTTTTTTCAAAATGAATATTCAAGTTTTAATTTTTCTTTGTGTATGTGCTGATGATGAACCCATGTGAAAATTTAAGAGAATTGTTGATCACATGGCCTTATTTATTACAATATCCATGGACAATTGGAATTAAATGCAGTCACATTTGCGCTTTGAGTTTTGTACCAATTAGTAAAATTTAAAATAATGTGTCCACGCTCATAATCTGTGAAAAGAAATTCGATGTTTAGTGTGATATCAATAATTCTAAATGATCGATTTCAAAATAATAATAATAATAATAATAAAATCTAAATAGTCCTTTATTAAAAAATTAGAATAACATTTTGAAGTCAATTTTAATTTTATTTTTGCAGTCGTTCAATACTAAATATGAATAGTATTATTAACTTTTTATAATTATCAATTAAAATCAAAACTATTCTAATCTGCGTTAATGATGAAATCATCTCTAATTTTTGTAAGATGGATGAAAAATAATAATATTTAAATAAAAAATTATACTCAAATTGATAAATAAAATGTAATAGTAATAAAATACATTATTTTATGAACAATTTATTGTATATAAAATATAAAATAAAATGAAAATGGTTGACCGACGGACAAATTCTATTAATCCATGGACTAATTATTTCCGGGCAGAAAGACCTGAATTTAAATGGGTTGGAAAAGCCCGACGTTAACTCTATTTTTAGGATTAATAGGGCCTATATTATGGGTTTCATTTTTAACAACTCTACACGAAATAATAGGGAGATGATGTTTGTTTCGAGTTTTAATAAAAATAAGTAATATAGATTTAAAATTAAGTGATTTAAGCTTATTCGGTATTAATCTATCTTTGTTTTAAGATTTATAAATTATAATGGATTACATAATCTAAATACTACCAAAATAGAAAACAAGTATACATGATATTTTAGTGGATATCAATTAAAAAAATTTATAAAGAACATTCCTACTAGTCCTTCCTCAGCCCGTGCATAATACGATAAAAAATTTCCACCGTCATCCTGCACTAACAAAACAAGTAGTGTCCATTCTGATTTTATAAAAAACTCTTATAACCTGATTTTAAATAAATATCTTTTTAAACCTGAATATATTCAAATAACCTATTTAAGTTACACTCTGATAAAATGAAAAATAAATTTTGAGTCAAGTATTCAAGATAGTGTTTTCCGATTAATAAACGGAATTTTCGACTAATGAAAGTTAAATGATTTAAATCGTATATATTTTTGAGTAAAGGATTTATCAGATTTAAATCAAATAATTTTGAGTAAATGTTTATCTAGTGATAAACTCTTTATGTTGAAGGATTTAAATCAAATAATTTGTAAATATTTTTCAGAGTTAATGAATTTCGAATAATGAGAGTAAAGTAATTTTCGATGTTAAAAACTACTCCCTCCGTCCCGGGAAGTATTTCGCGTATTGGTGTGCGCGGAGTTTAAGAAAATTTTGTATTTTTATGTATAAAGTAAGAAAGAGAATATATATTTTAGTTGATTTAATGAAAAAGGTGTGTAAAGTTATTGAGAGATGTGAAAAAAGTGTGTAAAGTTTTTGGGAGATGTGAAAAAGTAAGTATTATATTGGGATATGTGTAAAAAGTGAGTATTAATATAATGTATTTTTTACCAAATTTAGTAAAAGTAAAGTGTGAAATACTTTGAGGGACTGATGAAAAAGGAAAGTGTGAAATACTTTGGGGGACGGAGGGAGTATGCATTATTAATTTGAGTAGCGAGTTTTTTTTTTTGGTCAATTCTGATATTAAAAGAAAATTTTAAAAATTAAAAAAATAAAATAAAAAATATATCGCATTGTAGTGTTTTTTACTCCTAACAAAATGACATCCAACACATGCTAAAAAATTAAATTTATACTAGTATTTATAATTCATTCATGAATATCTATTCAAGTGAAATTCTAAATAGCAGAAAATTAAAAAATACTTAAAAAAAATAAAAAAAAAAAACTACAAAAACACCATAACGGCTTACTACACAACGGTCAAATAATTATCATTACACCAAATTACAAAAATAGTGAAGCAATTAAACCCTTATTAAAATAAATTAAATAAATCACTCCCCAATCTAAAATTCTAAACAACAAATATATTGAAAAACAATGCTCAATTATTATTATTAATTTTTTTTTCAAGGAAAAAATGGACTGAATTTGCGCGTATCTGTACTAGCGAGAGAATCCTCAATGTAGTAGCTACAGAATCTCTCTCCTGGCGGAGTATCCATACTGCGACCGTTGGATGTTCTGCTGCCGCTTCTTGTACACCAACGCGCCGATGCCGACTATGCACGCGCCGGCTATAACTCCGATTGCCACGCCAGCCTTCTGCCCGCTGCTCATTCCGCCGGAGGACTTCTCGTCCGACTTTATATCGCTGGCATTGGGTTGATTCACGCGGTTAGTGTCGGCGGGAACTGCTGGTGCCGGAGATCCGGGTTTTTTGTCGTCTTGGTCGGGTGCTGGGGCGGGGGTGGGTGAGGGTGGAGGTGGATCTGACGGCGGAGGCGCAGGAGGGGAGGAGAAGGAGGGGGCGGGGGCTGGGGAAGGGTGAGAGGGGCCGTCGGCGGGTGATTGGGGAGGGAGAGAAGGGGAATGTGAGGGAGAATGGTATGAGAGAACGGGGTAAGCGAAGAAGAGGAGGGAGAGTAGGAGGGGTAGAGAGAGAAGTGAAGCCATGGATGAGATCTGCAGATTTGAGTTGAGGTGAGTGGAGATCTGGAGAAGGATTGATGAGAGTGGTTAAAAAGCAAATGAATTGTTATGCTAATGGGAAAAGGAGTGAAATCTGGGAGGAAAATGGCACATTGAAAAGTGTGACTGTGTGAGAGAGAAGATGTGCGTGTAGAGAGAGAGAGGGGGTGGGGGAACGTGGGGGGAGTGAGATAAGAGATGGAGTGGTGGCGTGAGCGGCGGAGGGGAATTTGTTTTTACTTCAAAAAAAAAATTGTACTTCACCATCAGGACCTCCACAATCTTGGGAATTGATAGAGGAGATAAATCTTAAGTTAAATTCATGCCAAAAACATGATTCGAACCCTGTAGCAACCAAACTCAATCTTTTTCATCCTCCCCTCTACCACTTAAGTTATGTCATGTAAGCTTTTTGCTTATACTTCAAGGAAATGCGGGAATGGCTTTTTGCCTTTTAGGACGATTTACCACATTTATTTCCTTTTTTTTAAAATCTGTTTTATTTTATTTTATTCTATTCTATTCTATGGCAAAACCCATAATACTCTAATCTTTGGATTCATTATTCAAATATCAAATAATATAAGTTGTGCACTTATTTTTGTGGGCAAAAACTTTTGTAGGAAAGATAAAAAGTGATAATATTCGTTTTAAAATACTATTACTTTCATTATAAAATATTATTACGTTTTATTTGAATTATAAATTGTTTATGAAATAGTTTACCGTATCATTATCGTTTTTCATCGATTCAGTATTACTTTTTTTGTTAATGAGGTTATCATATTTTATCTATCTCACGTAAGAATTTATGCGAGACGATCTCACAAGACCTACCCATTATTGTGTGTAAAAAAAGTATTTTTTAAGTACAATACTCCCTCCGTCCGGTTTCAAGGGTATCATTTTTTCATTTTGGGTGTCCACCCCCAAATGTCTCATTTCCTTTTTTATCCACACACACCCACAAATACAACTAGAAAATGGTATCCACACCTCCATTAATACAACTACCCACTACACATTAAATAACAATACTCCTTAATCTCCGTACCCTAAAGCAAATGGCACCCTTGAATCCGGACGGAGGGAGTATATAATAAGATGAGACACTCTCTTGTGAGACAGACTATTTTTTAGATGGGTGTGATATGGCTCAACCCATCACTAAATATGTTTATTATATAGATAAAATAGCATGTCTAGTCTACCACATTATTAACTAACTTCGCTGCGGATAAGTATGGTGAATCAAATAAGACTGTATTTCTAAGATCTCATATCTTCGCTACACTCACAGCAAGTGCAAGGTTGCGGAGTTTTCTTGCATGCGTTGAGAGGCCTCTTTCATTGTGGATTCATTTAAAACCTGTCTGAATCCATTTTCGCCATTTCAATTGCCTCTTAACTTCACTCCATACTTCTTCTACAAATGGACATTTAAAGAACAAGTGTTCTATGGATTCATATTGTCGGATATAGAATTTGCACTCCCTATTTCTAACAGGATTCCAAACTCTATCCTTAATGAGTAACCTGCCCTTCGCTACTAACCATAATCAAATGCTATACTTCTTAGGTATCCACTTATGCCACACTATCGAGAATACGAATATTCCATTATTAGTAGCGGGCATCTATAGCATATTATAGACAGAAGATGCCACCAGCTTACCATTCTTAACACATTTAGTGAGTTCTTGAATTCCATCTCTATGTAGACCCTTACTTCTAAGGATTCTCGTTTTTACTTCAACAAGCGCCAAGAATATGAGGGAGAATAGGTTTATGTAGGGTGGATGCAGAAGTTCTATCTTGTTTGATTAATAACCCTATAAATTTTCTTTAACGTGTCAATATTCTCGATTCATAATTTTATTAATTTTATTCCGAAATGTACGTGTGTTTCATGATAAATATATTACATTTAGCTGTTTATTATAAAACTATTGCTAAAAATTTACTAACAAATTATATAAATTTTTATTTTGAATATATATTTTATTAATAAGTTTTAAGAATTAAAGTTAGATAATAGATAGGCAATCATGAACTCGAATGGGATGTACTATTAAATCGAAATTGGGGCTATCTGCTAAAAACTATGGTAGAGAGTTTCTCTCGTGTACTATTCGCCAAACATGTATAAATAATTTCTAGTAATTTTTATATGGAATTTTTTTTTGCATGATTTTTTAGTTAGGACCTAATTATTACAATTATTATGAATTAACGAATAGATGCAAAAAGTTAAGAGTTGAAACTATTGATATTTGAAATCAGACGAGTCATCTTAATTGTTTAATTAACATGTCACGTATACCATTAATTCACTATAATTAGAACTCTTCCAAATTAAAAAGTACTAATAAATTATAATAGTAATAATAAATGAGTTAGTCTCTTGTGAGACGGGTTATTGGTGAGACGGATGTGAGACGGGTCAACCCGTCACTAAAGTTTTGACACTAAAGTATGCTTATTTGTGGTTAAAGTGCGCTTATTTGTGGTTAAAGTATGTCGATAATAAATCAAATTATAACACACTAACATCATACTTTAATACATAATTCAACATACTTTAAAAAACATACATTAACAACCATTAAACATACTTTATTTAAATAATCGACATACTTTAACATGTCTCACAAACCGTCTCATGAAAGTAGCGTCTCACAAGAGACTTTGTCATAATAAATTAGAAATCTAGAATGTCCGAATCATTTGCATCAGAATGGTCCACTGTACAGCAAATACGAGAAAAGAGGAGAAAATATCAATTTTGGTCCTCCATCTTCTTCAAAATCCAATTTTAGTTCTGTAATTTTTGATATTTTTAAATTTAGTTCTTTTAGTTTCAATTTTAGTCTTATAACTTTTAAATTTTCAATTTTAGTCCTATAAGTTTCAAATTTAGTTCTGTATCTTTTTAAATTATCAAAATTATTAGTCCTATTATAAATTATATATCATATTTCAAAAGATACATGACTAATTATAGGACTAAAATTGAAATTTTAAAAATTACAAGACGAAAATTGAAACTAAAAATATTAAAATTAAAAATATTAAAAATATAAGACTAAAATTGAATTTAAAAAAAACACAGGACAAAATTGATATTTTCTCGAAAAAAGAGTATGGATGGTGGCATGACGGTGGCATATTGATCGACATATATAGCATTTTCTTTTTCTTTACTTTTCTTCGCACAGATCTACTGAAAAAAGCCATAAATTTGAACTACTTAAAAAGCCTTTGAGCCCATATAAGTTGGCCCAAAAGCCCAAATCAGAATAACATCAATAAGCCCTGTATTATAAGCCCAATAGCCCCATAAGAAGCCATTCTAATTTCTAGGAACCAGCTGCGTCAATCGATCCTCTCCTTCAACAATACCCTTCAAAATCCATACTTCTCTTTCTTCAATCCGTTGGAATAATAATGATCAGCGTTTTAGCTCAGGTTTTCGCCTTGTTTATATCCTTGGAATTATCAAAACTATGCCCTCAATTTGCGATTTTGTTTCTCTCTCTCTCAATTTCTACGATTTTATTTATATCTCTCCCTCTTTTTAAATTGATTATGTGTATAAATGTATGAACTTGTGTTTATAGATTTTTGTATTTACATTTATGTGCAGGAGCGTCTGTTAGGCTTCGCGCTAGGGACCATATTAACTGGAGTGGTGATCTTTGAGCAGCGGAGAAGCATCTATAATTCCATTTATCAATTCGAACATCAGGTTTTTTTTTTATTATTATTATTTATATCGGATTAACTTTAATGTGCGGATGGTTGTATTTGATGATAGATAATTTATGTCAATGTTGGCTACAGAGAGCTAATTTTGTGTCGAAATAAGCTAATTTTTATCTTCATGTCTCATTGCGCGAGTTTCCCTTTCTGGTATTTTGCGTGATTTTGTGGAATTGAAATCTTGGAATCAAGTATAACCATAATTTGGAATTTTTTAAAAATATATTTTTGTGGTTTTGTTGATAACAATATAGTATCTTCAAACATTTATCATTCATTGATAGATGCACACTCAATTATATGAACTACTGTATAACTTTTTTAATTATGTCTATGTTAATATGGTTGTGCAAATGGTAATTGTAGATATCTAGGCAACTACAAGGGATGTTTAAGTATCCCAAGAATTAGCCAGATTAACATGTAGTTGGCTTATTTGGAGAATAATTGGCTTTATGATACCCAACGATATGTAATAACTTATGAAGGTTTTAGAGTCAAAAGGCACGTCTCTCTAGGATTATGAGGTTGTAAGAGTGAAATCTATTTGTTTTGATTAAATACAAAGCTAAACTATGATCTTGCCAAATGAGCTGTGGTTGTGATTATTTCTGATGGTGTTTATAATCACAGTGTAAAATGGTAATAGTACAGTAACAAAATGTGTAGGAATTGGTTCTATCTGTCTCTTTGATTTATGTCAATTGTCAAGTTATAGAAAACAGACTGTAAGCGATCGATTTGTAATTATATGACTTGAAACTTTTTTGCCAGCCAACAGAGCCTATTTTTGGTCAGAAGGCTCGCCGAGAGTTTGCCCATGCGTGGAATAAATCTGTGGATAACACATTTGGAACTATGATTGAGTATCTGAGTTCTCGTGGATGGTAGCAATGTTCAATTCTTTGGCTTCAAGGTTATCCTTTGTTTCGTATGTTTGTACCTGTCGTGGGGCTTAGATCTCTAAGTCGTTGCTTATTTCTTGCTCTTAATCTTTCTAGGTGGAAGAGTGAGGAAGTAAACGGGCACATGACAGTTCATGTAGCAATATGTACATTTTTATCCTGCATTGTGAAACTGTGATAGACCACATAAATTTTAAGTTTCCATGGATGCAATGTATGTTATGATGTTGTCATAATCGCAAATCCTGAATTCTGCGCTGCGCCTAATTCTCCGTTGCGTCTTTGGTTATGTCAATAAGTCGATTTCATTATCAATTTACTTTAGCAAGTTTATTGGCTCCAAATCCGATTATTTTATGATTCTCTTGGTCAAGTATTGTGTAGATGACTAGATGGTCCAGTCTCTTTTTTATCATATTTCTGGGACTGGGAGTCTGGGAGAGTAGCAATCTTGATTGTTAATACAGCTAATCATTTATATTTGCTGCATGTTACTCTGTATTATCCATTCTTTCATCACTCACACACAAACATAGAGATACAGATATGTATATATTATTTATATTTATTTTTTGTGTGTGTGTTTGTGGTCATCATCATGGATTCTCGTGTTTGTTCCTTCTTCATAGTTGTGACCTAATTATGATGTCTTCTTGGTACTTGGGAGAGTTTCAAGATGGGAAAAAAAACTTTAAAAAAATAAAAATAATAAATTAACCAAAGTAGACACATTCTCATTTAGAATGCTATGTTTTCCTGGTCTGAAATTGTCACCTAGTCCAATTAGCTCAGTTTGACTTGGGTTTCATTCTGTTTTTGATTCAAAGCAGAAAAATTAGTGGCAGATGTTTAAATATCTTATACAGGCTGCAGTATGTTATTGATTTTTTTTAAAAAGCAGACGCACAAGCAGAAAATGGGCATTTTTTTTCCAGCTGATTCAATCATTCAATATCTTTCACTGAATCCTTATAATATTCAAATATTTCTATAATTGATAGAATGAATCTAGCTAATACCTCAGACTCTTAATGGTTACTTTTTATGATTGTTTGTGAAAACAGAGTAAACAGTTTATCACTTATATACCTCTTTTAAATGATCAACATGGTTACTACTGCTCATTAACATGAACATCAAATTTCAATACATGATAATGATACCATGTTGTACATGATAAGCAGTTAATGAGATCCCAACATTACAGTGCTTTCTATGGATATGAAGATGTATTTCTCTTTCAGGTTATAATCTGAGAAAAGATATCTTCTTCTGTTTTCTGGTAGGGAGTTGAGAACAACTTAGAATAATATAACATGTTTGTAAACTAAATGTCAGCTATAACTCAAGGTGCAGCATACATAATTCACATGTCCTTGAACACTACAAACAACGATAAACAGTCGACAAAAGATGGTGGAACCACTCGTTACACTGTCTCCGGTGGCTCAGGGTTGGCTCGTTGCTGGTTTGCTCTCCGCTTGATCATCACGTAGTAAACTCCCATTCCGACGAGGCACACAAAGAGGAAACTCAAAGAAATTCCAGCAATGCCACCTGGTCCCAGCCCGGTGGTGGTGGCACTCTTGCTCTCATGGGCCGGGGCTGATTGCACGGTGGCAGCTAGAGGCAATGTGGAACAGTTTGATGAGTCGCAGGGGTTGCTTGAGCTCGGTTGAACCCCATTGGGGTGGAAGAATGCGTAAGCTTCTGGGGAGATGGCGATCGGTGACTCGTTTCCAAGACCATGAGCTCGATCCTCGGCTATGGAAACTGAGAGGAAGGAGAGGAAGGCAAAGATCAGTAGGGGAGCCATGTGAATGAGGTGGGGGGCTTATTGCTAAGTTGAGAAAGTGTGTGTGTTTGGAGTTAGAGTTATATAGGTTGCAAAATGGGAGTTCGTTGAAAAGGATAGAAGTAAATAGCATCACACTTTTTGTGCCATTCTTCACCTTATTGCCCCTCTTCAATTTTACATTTACTCCACCCAATATAATTTGTGTGATTCACCCACTCCTAATTTTACTAAGATTATTGCATCACATCCTATGTATATATACATAGTATCTAACGTAATAATCCAATTTTACTATGTAAATTGTGATTAGGGTCAATAGGGTATGTATAAGCTTTTTGGAGAACACAAACTCAAATTAAAAGATTAGTGTATAGAGGTTATGGGAATTGGATATAAAGAACTCTTAAAAGCTATTGAAATTATTTATTTTATTGATATCATAGTTAATTGTGCATTTATGTATTATTCTATGTACAATGATGGAGTTGCTTATTGCTGTAATAAGTTTATAACTCTTTAAGTAATTTACATAAAATTTATTCTAAGAAAAAAAAAAAGACAGAGGAGACTTGCACAGTTTCACTTGGCCTAATCACTAATCATTATAACCTAAATTGTAATTATCGACCGCTAATTATACTATTAAACTCATTCTCTTCCCTAATTATCAAGTGTGCTGCAATTAAACATGCAACATAAAGTATGAATACATACATATTGTAAAGAGTGATTGAATATCATTTCATGCAAAATAATACTTTTATATACATAATAGGAGTAATATGATATTTATTTATATAAATAAGTAATCTCTTACTATATATTTTTGGATACTTAGTTGTAGTAAATAAATTACGTGGTAAAAAATTATAGTAACATTTTTTAAAAAAGGGTCACTCACGGGGAGATACACAAAAAAATGCATAATTGCTATAAACTACATGACTCAAAGCATTGTTACTCATAACTACACAATTATGATTGTGATACCATAAATACCCCTATGTATTTGCACAATTGTTCTGCACAATTTGATTCTGCACAATTTGGTTCTGCACAATTTTGTTTTTGCACATTTTAAATTCCGGCGGCGGGCAGCGGCGGTCAACGACCGGTCAACGGTCAGTCAACGCCGGTCAACAATCGGTCAACGCCGGTCAACATTTTGTTTGCATATTTTAAATTCCATGTATCTAATAGTAAATATGCTTAAAGTGTGTATCTGAGAGTAATAAACCCTTTTAAAAATAGTGATGCATAATTAATGAAAATTGATAATTATCTTGATTAAACTATTTTATGAATAATTTATAGATAAATGAAAAATGATAACATGTTTAACAAATAGACTTGCACAATATATTAATGAAAAATAATAATCGTCTAATTCGTTGTGATTGTGATACTTCTCAATTATTTAAAACGTATTTGGGTAAAATGCTTTTATTTATACCGCATGATACTTTTTCGATCGAACATCGTGCACAATCAGGAGTTAAACTCTAAACAAATAATCAAGCAAATTTATTGGCTTGAAAAATGTAATTAGGGTAATCATCTTTTTATATATTTTTAAATAATTTATGTTTAAATTAGATAGATATTATGGATGCGTAGCTTAAAGGATGGGCAAAGTGTAAGTAATAATTCTCAAAGCAAAGCAAACTCTGTTACATACTTATGCACATTATTACACATTTGCAAACGCATGCTATACTCCACATCAATGCCCCCTTCTCAACTTCACAAAATATAATATCCAAAATTTTGGAATAAATGTAATCATTCTATAAATTTAATTATAATAACAATTGAAAAAAAAAAATTGCTTGTAATAGGTGGGATGGATCCACCGTGGTCATAGTGAAACCGTCTCCAAACATTTTTTTTTTTTTTTTATTTAGAAAAACTTGTGTAGGATCGTTTTACGGAAGTGTGAGATGAATAAAAAGTAATAACATTTTTAATGAAAAGTGATATTTAATCAATAAAAAGTGAAATAAATTATTTCATGAGCAATTTATAGTACTCCCTCCGTCCGCTTGTAAAATATCAATTTTACTATTTTTGGCGTCCGCTTCAAAGATATCCATTGCTATTATTTAGTAAAAAAGTACACAATATGTCTCACCACTTCCCTCTAATACAAATACTCACTTTATATATAATAATACTCCTTAATCCACGTGCAAAAAGCAAATGAATACTTTAGAATCGGACGGAGAGAGCATATAAAAAGTAACAATATTTTTTTTTACAAAAGTGATAACATTTTTAATAAAAAGTAAAAATTACAAATGATCTCATTATGAGACGATTTTTTAAGTATTTTAGATGGGGTGTTATTTAACATAGTCCAAACAATGCACATGAGACAAATTGTTCCACCTACAAGTGATGGCCATACCTCTCCGCCAACTATTTAAAATTACATGTCTCATTATAATGGTTACATATTTTCATTTTGGGCGTTCCATCCTAATGGTTACATTTTCTTTTTTAGCATATGAGACCCACACAAATTAATTACTTCTCTCTCCATGACCCACATATCCCACTATTACACCTACCCACTTTACATTAAATTATTATTTATCTCACCTCAATATACATTAAAATACTATATTCATTAATCCCCGTGCAAAAAGCAAACGTAACTATAAGGACTGGAGGGAGGGAGTATAAGGTTTGAAGTTTGAGACAAATTTATCCATCTACACATGAAATGGCGTGCTAGAGTGTCGACTTGATTCATTACTCCTATATTTCTCTTTGCAAATTTAAACTTTTGAATGAGATAACCATTTAACTTATATTTTATTAAAGACAAATTCTCTTGTGAGACATTACTTTTGTGAGACATGTTAAAGTATGTCTATTATTTAGATAAAGTATGTTTAATGATTGTTAAAGTATGCTTGATTATGCATCAAAGTATGATTTTAGCGTGTTATAATGCAATTTATTAATAACATACTTTAACTACAAATAAACATACTTTATCTATACAATAAGCATACTTTAGTGATGATCGACCCGTCTCATAGAGAATATCCCATTATTTTATATTATACACTTGAAACTAAAATTTCATAATCTACATTTTTTCACTTTTGTGCTAAAATACTCGGATAAATGGAAGGAGCATAATGTGTAGAAATTTCCTACGTGTCATACCATTATCAACCCTAAGGATATATTTTTTAAAATCACGTGTAAAAGGGGCAGACATTCTGAACTTCTGGACAATTCTAACGAATGAATAACATAAAATAGCAAAAGGAATAAATATACAAAGAAAAGTTCAAAATTTCAAGGGACCGGATATACAAATCTAGAGAGGGAGAGAGAGTCACAAGTTTAATCATTAATGCAATGCAGAGAATGATCACAAGGTTTTTGCTGAATGGTGTTGTACCTTCATAAATTTAATAGTGGGCTAGTGGGCTTCAATGCCAATTATTTGGGCCGTTTGAACTGGACTACATAAAGAATTTGGTTGTAAAATAATTGGGTTTAAGCCCATTCATATTCAGTGTTTTTATTTGATATAAGTCCAGTTGGTTTATGGCCCAACAAAACTAAAGTTTACGGATTTCCTTGAACTGGAATCCATTATAAGAAAAGGTAATTATATAAAGGGCATTTTTTATGAGGAGATATGAGATTCATGGACCCATTATTACACTATACTACTATTGTTAATAATGACCTAGAATTTTGTAAGTTGTGTTTATATCATAAACTCTTGTAAATCATGTGATCCCCTTTAATTTAAATATTATAGCAATACATAGGGTATATAGGATTGGAAGGGGTCTACAGAGTTTATACCGTAAACCTGGTTTACACAAGTATTTGTGGTTAATAATATGTTTATTTGTAGTTAAGTATGTTTGTAATCATACTTTAACATTCTAAAATTATACTTTAATGCATCATCATTATAATTTTGCTAGAAAAACATAATTTAACAACCATTTAATATACTCTAACAATTATATTTTAACAAGTTTCACAAATCATATCACAACTTTATCATATTTTTTTCATTAAAGGACATGTGGATATCAATGGGATCATCTATTTCACCATTCATATTTTACCTTATGTTTCATTTTCTAAATGAATACATGTCAATATTATTATCTAGATTAATGTCATGTGTTTAGGGTTTATTGATCATTTATAAAGTATATTTTTTCATTTTATACAATACCAATAAAACATGAATGTGGAATAAATCATGAATCACATAACGGTGGAATAAAGGATCCAAGTTATAAAGATATACTCATAATACAGATAAGATTCTATATTTTGAATTTTGTATAAACTTCTGTGTTCCACATTTGTTAATTTCCCATTTTTTTTCAAAATCTTAACACCACTATTAAGTCTTTAATATACTCCGTTTCTAAAAAAGAAAAGAGAGAAAAAGTGCATCATCAAGTGACTAAATCACCACCAGACACAAAAAATTAAAAAAATTGTATAATAATATTTAGGATGTGATAAGATTGATTTGCTCATAACTCTATGAAAATGACCTATAAGAAAAGTTTTTAAAGTTAATTAAACTTTAATTATCATCATTAATCTATGTGACTAAAGCTCCGTGACCCAACTTTTGCTTTAATTAATCTTGTGTTGCTTAGTTGATAATTTAACTTAGTGATGATCATAATTACTATTTATCATAAACTTACATAAAGTTAATAATATGTACAATTGTCATCTCATCTGAGGATTAGTTGACTCATGGATATGTTTCATTAGCCTTTAAATGTCATGCACTTAACTTAATTTTCTTGTCTAATGCCTAGTGCATGCTTAGGGTTTAAACTTCAAGTTATGCTCATATTTCTATGGTCCACATGGATGAAATACTTAATAAATGATCATATTGTAAATAAATAGAGAATTAATAAACCACATTATCCTTGATGATCATGAGTACTACTCACACTCACAATTAGTGGGTACAACAAAGTAAAAAACAGGAATTAAACAATTGTTTCATTTTCATCCATGTTTGCCCCTTTCCATAACATCCTCACCATTATCTTAAGCGTTGCTCCTGAATGATGCCAGAGCTTTAATGGCGGCTGCCTTAGAATGTATTGGTGGTAGAATGCTGCTATCGCTGCTCCAATGAATGGTCCAACCCAGAATATCCACTGCCAAAACTTTTTTTATTAGCATCATATATGGAGTAGATTAATTTTGTGGAGTATATAAGCTACGAGAAAATTGATCAATAATGACGGAGATCTAAAGATCATTAAGTAGCTAAATATTTTACAAAATGTAATTATTAACACATTCCTATCATTAAAGATCGGAATCTATGAATTGAAATTACCTGGTCATCCCAGGCCTTTTCATTGTTATAGATGACGGCGGCGCCGAGGCTCCGAGCAGGGTTGATGCCAGTTCCGGTGATGGGGATGGTGGCCAGGTGGACCATAAACACAGCGAATCCGATCGGAAGTGGAGCCAAAACCTTATATTCATAACAATTAATTAATTAATACTTGTTCAGATCTATTATCAAATAATCACAAGTTTAATTATGAATTGAGAAGAAGCTGATTTTGAATTTGCAGTCTGACTGAGATATTCAGCTAAAAGTTAAATCTGTGACAGAAGAGAAAATTTGGTTATGGCCGACTTACAGGAACATGCGAATCTCGTGCGCTTCTCTTGGGATCAGTGGCAGAGAAAACCGTGTACACCAGCACGAAAGTTCCGATGATCTCCGCACCTATTCCGACTCCGGTGTTGTACCCGTTGGCGAGCTCATTGGCTCCGCCGCCGTACCGGTTGTAGTGCGACTTCTGCAAAGCCTTAACCAATCCCACGCCGCACACCGCTCCCAAGCACTGCGCCACCATGTACATCACCGCTCTGATCAGCGACACCTTCCTCTCCAAAAACAATCCAAACGTCACCGCCGGATTGATGTGTCCACCTGAATCACAAAATCAATTAGTAATTAATTTCATCCAGAGAGGGTACCTGAGATGCCGGCGGTGCAGTAAACGAGTACGAAGATCATGCCTCCGAAGGCCCAGGCGATGCCGAGGATTCCGACTCCGCCGCACTGGTCGCCGCCGTCGGTCTGGCTCTTGTAGCCTATAACCGTCAAAACGGTGACGTAGAGGAAGAGGAGAGTGGCGATGAATTCGGCGATGAGCGCCCTGTAAAAGGACCACTTGGTGAGCTCATCAAAATCAATAAGCGGAGCTGGTGGAGGATCGTGGTAGTCCTTGGCGGAGTAGGACGGCGCAGGTTCGGCGTAAGCTTCGACGTCTTTGGTCATTTTTACAAAACACGTAGTAGTATTTGCAGAGAGTACGTGAGAGACAGGAGGATGGCGGAGTGAGTGGGGAGGGGAGGGGTTTAGTATTTATGGGTGGTTGCCGTGGGAGAGCTGGAGGTCCGGAGGAGGCCGTTAATCCATGCATTAATTAACCAAATTAAGAATTTATAAGTTAATTTGATGGAGCAGCCTAATTAAAATCAACTTGAGAGCGTAGGATGCCATCGTTTTGAATCTCCTATTACACAATGCCTTTTACCGTTTGTCTTATTACCAATCTCATATTAACGTGTTTCATAACTAATTAACTAGTTTTCCACCTTCAGCATATCGGTTCGATACTTTAATTAAAATACTACATTTAATTTTATCAGTTTAGTCGTAAAAGTATCCCTTTAGCTTCATGTATACTAACCGCCCAATACTAATTACTTTTTTTTTTACATCATTACAACAAAAAATGAATGTGATTTGGGTGGAACCCATTCCACCAACTGAATTGGTGGTACATTTGATAATTAACGCAATTAGCAATTAATTTATATATGGTCCCTTATAATTAATATTATATTTTAAATTTTATTATATTTAAAAGTTCATTATACTCTAAAAGTAAAATATTGTGGGTAAAATTACAATTATACCCTAAATCTTATACCTTAGAAATAAAATATACCCTAAACCATAAGGGTGAAATTACAATTATATTATAAACCTTAAACCCTTGGGGTAAAGTATACACTAAAGGTGAAATTACATTTATACCCTAAACCCTAAACTCTAAGAATTAAATATACACTTATTCCTAAAATTAAATAAATAAATAAATAAATAAAATCAAACAACAAACCGTACAAAAAGGGAAAAAAAAGAAAACGAAATTAGATGAAACAGTGAAACACACATTGAAAGTGAAGGAAGGTGGTCCACCAATTTGGTGGACCTTTTCTATTCTAATCATTGCCAAAAAATAAAATTCTTAACCTACATACCACCAAATTCGTGGATGTATTCTTAGGACATGAAGATTATTGATTTTTTGTACGATTTATACCAAGATAACAAAATACCTAAATACATAGTATACCATATCGAAAAAATTTGTATAGATTACGGTATGACATCATACCATACCAAAATTTTTTATTTACTATTTCGCTAATATTTTCGGTATATTTTGATTTTTAACTCCAGTATCACTAAAAATTCAGTATTTTTATGTACTCCTAATTGGAGCACACTCATGTGAGATCAATTTATAGTAAAATAATTTTACACTTCTATAATTATCACTTTTTATTTAAAGTGTTATTACAATATTAATACTTTTTTAAACCTCTAATTTTACGCTCTTAATTAGTTATCATTTTTTTAAATAAATATTGAAATATTATTATTTTTATTTATATTATAAATTATTTATGAAATAATTCTCATTTCAATACTCCCTCCGTCCCGTCCTTATGGTTACGTTTGCTTTTTGCACGTGAATTAATGAATATAGTATTTTAATGTGTATTGAGGTTAGAGAAATAATATTTTAATGTAAAGTGAGTAAGTGTATTAGTGTGATGTATGGGTCCATGAGGAGATAAATAATTAATTTGTGTGGATCTCATATGCTAAAAAGGGGAATGTAACCATTAGAATGAGACACCTAAAAAGAAAATATGTAACCATTAGGATGATATGGAGGGAGTATATGTTATTTTCTTTCTTCTAATCTAAGGCTTTACTCTAATGTTAAGGCATCGGAAAGCTCGTGTAGAACCTTTTCTTTTTGGCGTAAGAGCGATCAGTGCGAAAGACTACATCTCGGGCGAGTTTTAGAACATGATCAGAAAAGGAAGAAGAGAAGATCTTTACCAATCTTACATGCTCGTCACATTAGTTATCAATTTTTATATAAAGATTATCTCTTTAATTTTACCAAAGTTGAAACAATAATACAAAAACCTTTACCATAGAAAATTTTGGGAGATTACTATTAGGTATACAAAAAAATCCTTAATTACTATAAGATACAAACATACAAAAGTATTACTACTAACTACAAAAAATATATAGTGATATTCCAATATTACCCCTATAAATGTGCTGCACATAAATATTGTGTGCAACAAGTGTTCGTGTGCAGCAAGGTGTGTGCAGTAGAATAAAAGTGTGTGCAGCAAAAAAAAAAGTGTGCAATAAAAAAATGTGGTGGTCCGGCGGCGGCAGTCAACTGCCGGTCAACATCGGTCAACGGTCGGTTAACACCGGCCAACGATCGGTCAACAACAGTCAACTTCCGGTCAACATCGGTCAACGGCCGGCCAACGCCGGTCAACGCCGATCAACGTTCGGTCAATGCCGGTCAACGGTGGGCAGCGGGTGGGTGGGTGAAGGGTAGGGTTGGTGGTTTAAAAGTATATGGGTTTAGGGATATATTTGGTATTTTACTTTAATAGTTTATATAATAATTATTATTTTAAATCAATGTATCTAATAATAATTAGGGGTACAAAGTGTGTACCTAGTAGTAATTAATCCAAAATTTTAAAAGAGCATAAATAGCAAATCATTACACTGCATTTAATTTTTAAGAAAGGAGTGGCCATATATATAACATAAATGATAAAAGTTTAAGGATATAAATTAATTTGGACACGTCCTCCCAAAAATAAAAAATAAAAAAAGGAGAAATAAAAAACGCAAATATTCTTATAAATATCTATATGGGAAGCTAGAGAAGGAAATATATTTGATGTTACTT
Organism: Pogostemon cablin; assembly: GCA_023678885.1. Classification (NCBI taxonomy): domain Eukaryota; kingdom Viridiplantae; phylum Streptophyta; class Magnoliopsida; order Lamiales; family Lamiaceae; genus Pogostemon; species Pogostemon cablin. Next base: position 8,238,833 of record CM042983.1, read on the forward strand.
TCACAGAAAACGCAAATATTCTTATAAAATAATCTTTTCAGAACAACGTGAAGCCGTAACAATAAAAGTTAGAAGGGTTAATTGCAAAAAAAAGGCCACGAAATTTATATCTATTGCAAATTAATCATTTTTGAGAAATTGCAAAAAAAAAACCAACATCTTTAAGTATTGTTGCAAAATAAACCCAATTATATATAACACTTTGATTAGAATTTATTGTATAGAGTATAATTGTGTTAGAGTATAAAGAGACTACAATTTATAACACCCCAAAATTGTGGTTAATGGAGTGATTGTTTACTAATAAAAATTCAAATCCATGGATAATTATTTTTATCTATAATTCATCACTAATAACTCCATTAAATAATTTATATATATAGTAATTTTGTTGGTAACTCATTTATAAAAATATTATTATAAGGCTAAATATAGTGTGCACCCGGGTGCACACGAAGCTTCGTGTGCACCCACGTACAAATATAAGCAAAAACATATACAAATATGAGTAAAAATGTATACAATTTAATTGTTAATTTTTTTAATAAAAAATTGAGTGTAAAAAAATGTACAATTATTAAAATACATGTATACACTATTGAATAAAAAGTTATACAATATGAATGCTTATTTTTTTAATGAAAAACTTAGTGTGAAAAAAATATACAATTATTACAAAACACGTATACAAAAGAGAATAACATATATACAAAATAGAATAAAAAGTTATACAAATATGGGTGCAAGGGTGCACCCGGGTGCACCTAATATACACTCATATTATAAAATTGCAGATATCCCGTTGTTAAATTTAATTTTTGTTAATAATAATTCATATATAGGTATTTTACCAACGAAAATCATTAATATATATATTAGTAAAAATACTAATTTTTTGAGACACCCTCTCTTAATACAGGTTAAAAATTTTATATTATTTATTAATTAAATAGTTACCTATAATTAATTTAGGTTAATCAAGTCAATTATAGAAACTCCCGACTCTTTTAGTGCTTGTTTGTGTTTTATGAATTAAATCTCTTTTTGAAAGAATACAATTTTATTATGAATAGATCAAATTAAAGGTTTTAGCTTAATTTAATCAAAAGCCCACTTTTCTTACTGTAAAACAAATTAAATAAAATTTGAACCTCTGTCTTTTTAATAATTGAATACAGTTGAGAGTTGTTAATATTATCTTTAGCGTTTTGATTAGTGATAATCAGATAATATAATTAATTAGGCATATAAACCGAGGCAGAGTTTTTAATTGATAAATAAATTTAATCTGAAATTGGCAGTGTTGTGTTGTCATTTTATAATTAGCTAATGAATGGAAGTGATTCGCTTGCCAGATTTATTTATCTGTCTTTCACCAAAAAAAAGTGCATGTTTCCATTATTTCAAAACTTGTGATGCTGCTTTAATTTAGTAATGATATTGAAACGTGGAGTCTGCTCATCTTGTGCACCGGGTGCACTTAACAATGTTAACCGTTAGATTAATTTTAAATTTAATTTTTATTGTTAAATAAGATAAAATAATTAATTTTTTAAACTAAAAAACTATCTCACTACCCATTATAACCGATAAATTTTGAGATGTACAAGTGCACCCCAAAATCACCCTGTGTCTTGTTGCCCAAATTACACTGCCTATCATCAAAACTATACACCCACTTCAATTAACATTTATTAAATATGACCATTTTCTTTTAAATTTACTAAAATATCTCTCATATATATATCATTTAATTCATCATCATTAATTTCATAAAATTAATACTTTATAATTAAATTTTCAAGAGTATTCAATAAAATGCTTAATTTACAAAAATAATCCATAAATGCAATATTCTTTGAAAACATATTTTCTAATAAAGAAAATGAGCAATTGACCTTTTCTAAGAAAACACTTGTAGATATTACTATGTTCTATACATTTTATGCATAAGATTAATACGAACATTTATAACAATACAATATAAAATACTATGATTTACCGGTTTATGCTGATAAAACGAATCCCCCTTAACTCTACACTGAAAAAATAAATCCTATATAAGATCAATTGAACGAAACATTTAGCATTCAAGAAAAAAAAAGTGATGATTTAAAAATGTTCAATATATAATAACAATACAATTTATATATAAAATAAATAAATAAAATTGAAAGAGGATAAAGTAGAATTTAATTGGGTGATAATTAAAAAATTAAACTTGAAAAGTGACCTCTAAATGATTGAGAGAAATATATGAGCATCACTATTGCCACCCAAAATTTTACTAAGGGCACCCAAGTTTAAAAAAAAATGATAGTGAAATGTTTAACATACACCACTCCTAAATTTACACCCAAACTAATAACAATTAATAATTTGTTAAGCCCACCCAACCCTATTACTAAGTAAATCCAAAATAAATTCTCCATACATCAAATCTTAAACCCTACAATATTATGGAGAAAACTTAAAAGAAGAAAGAGAAGAAGACAAAAAACAAAATAAAAAACAACAAAGAAGTTAACTGATGTAAATTAGTAAAGTAAATTGTTTACAATTGTTGTTTTATAACTAAATATTAAACTCTTCCCTATCAAAACAAAAAACAAGAATTTTAAATTATTAGAACCTAATTCCTATTTTTTTTAAAACTTAATACAGAAACAATTCAAGCAAAATACATAAACAATTCAGATAGACTAATTGTAATTATTTGACATAGTGTTGATTTCTGCGACTTTTTTGTTGGAATTTAAAGTTTGCAAATGTTATTTAAGATTGTAAAGTATTTTTCCATTTACCTTATTTTAATTAAACTGAGGGACAACTTCATTTTAATTAAACCTCTCTTATCCCCTCTCATGCCTCTTCTACTTTGATTTCTTTTTTCAAGTTCTTTTAATTGTTAGCGGTATTTTTTTATTTATTTTTTTTAATTTTTTTTGGGGGAGTTATTTGGGTGGAGTTATAAATTGTATTGGGTGGGTTTAGTAAAAGGGGTTATTAGAATTGTATTGGGTGGACTTAGTAAATTTAGATTTAAGTATGGATATAAATTTAGAGGTGGGGTATGATAGACATTTCACTGTTATTTTTTTTCAAAAACGGGTGCCTTTAGTAAAGATTCGGGTGGCAATAACCCCGCCCGAAATATATATATATATATATAGATAGATAGATGAAGGGTAAGGATTATATCATTCCATTGTTAAGATCATGCAAATATGCGGCATTGAAATGTTTATATACATATATATATATATATATATTTGTTTCATATATAATAAATCATTCTTATATTTTAAAAGAGTGACAATGTTTACTTTAAATAAGTATTAATACTTTAAAAAATTCTACGTTTTTAAATGAAAATAGCATTATTTTTATGTATAATAATTTATAATTCGTGTAAGAAGAGTAACACCCAAAAAATTTTTGGACTAATACTCGTAATTTTCGAGTAATACTCGTTATTAATTTTAAAGAATAATAATATGTAGCGAAACTTAACTCATATCTGAAATGTAATAAACTCGAACATGGGCAACAAATCACAAAGGAACAACTTTAATTAAATAGGCTGATCAGTTGTGCGTTAGATGGTAAAAAAAAATATGTTAATTAATCTCGGTAACATAAATGATCTTAGTTCAGGATTAATTAATTCAATTCAGATCCATAAAATCAACTACACAAAAATCTTGCACCAAAATTTTCACAAACAGGTAAAAATTTGTCCGTAATACATGCATACGCAATTTGTTTATATTTTTAATTAGTATTGTTTTTAGACACTGATTATAATTATTTGAAAATATCTCAAAATTCTTCCAAAATGCAAGTTAAGCCTTTGAATTGCAATATTCAATGTTCAAATATAAATTATGGTCAATATCTTTTTTATTTCTACCTCTCTCAAAAAAATATTTTAGGAGAGAATATTATTTTTTATGCACCGGTAACCAATCTGTAAATCAAATAATTTGATAGAGGTCATGACCAACTAATTTAGGGGGACCAGAACCCACAGTCCACAAGTGGAGACTCTCATTTTAAGCCAGAGTTTTGCGCTCTGTAAAGACTTATTTTACTAACTATATATTGTTAATCGCACTCATGGTTTCAAACTTGAGACATTGGGTATCTCAAGTCCTCACCGATAGATCAAAGAAAACGTGCAAAGAGTAGGCAAGGTTTTAGTTACGTACACCTCACCGACCACCCAATCTCCCAATTTCATCTCATTATTCCTATCCACCACATTAATTCCATTTATTTTTGTCCATCATCTCATCATCATCAACACTATATCTATATATATATTATTAATCCGATCACATACACCAAATACAAAATAATGTATCATGCATGTGTTTTGTAAATCATTCACTTTCTTCAAGTGGTTTTGCATAATATATTTCCTTTCAGATTGTACTCCCTCCGTCCCACAGAAGTGATATTTTTCTTTTTTGGTTGTTCCATAAAAATTGTTACATTCCTTTTAAAGCATATGAGACCCACACAAAAATATTAACATATTCACATTGGCTCACACACACTCCACATACACTACTAATACACCTACCCACTACACATTAAATATTATTTCTCTCACTTCACTTTACATTAAAATATTATATTCCTTAATTTCCGTGCCCAAAAAAAATGTCACGACTTTAATGGGACGGAGGGAGTATTTTCTAATATTAATTTATTGGTTTGATCTTTCTAGGGTTTTCGTAATTTGCAATAGGACCAAACGAAAACCTAGATAAATTCAAAGAGCATGTAACCAGTTTAATGTAGAATGAATTGAATTTTAAAATATAATTGAATTAAAATATGTTACTGATCTTCTACATCATAAGTATTTTTTAATAACAAATTATTGGAAGTTTAGTATTAATGATTTATTTTAAGTTTAGTATTAATTTTAAGAATATAATTGTAATTAATCGAGAGGATGGGATCACAAAAGTTCCAGATAAAATCGATCGGCTCATGGCACACCGAATCTTCTACGTCATTTTTGTGCATCATCTTCTATGCCACATGTTAAATAATTGACATGTCAAATAGGGGAAATAAATCCAACCATTGATTTTTAAAGGGTATTAGTAATACTACTAAACATTCTAAACTCCGTTTAAGTAACGTTGACATTTTTTTTCTTTTTATTGACTATTGTGGTTGAATCTATAGAGTCTAATTTAAAATATACTCCTATTTTTCAAATTTTAGGTTAACAACCAAATACATTTATAGAGATGCACAAAAATCACTCACATATACACATCAATATTATTTTCTAATTAATTTATACATCTTGCACTTACAATATTCAAATTCGTACATAATAACTAAACTATAATATCATCAGTTGAAATATATATATAATGTTGCAATCTTTGCCACGTAAAACCAGGCATGTTGCAGCAAATTAACCAAGTTATTATATATATGCATGGGAGATCTTTCCTTCACTTATAATCAAGCAAAGAGAGAGAGAGGAGAGAGAGAATGCCTTAGCAAGTTCTTCACTACTAGCCATGCATGCTAAATTTCTAAACAACAAGAAAAACAAAAAACAAGATCAAACTTATTATCCAACCACACGTTTCTCAGAAAACCCTTGAAGAATATGAGATAAAATTTGATAAAACCAAGTGAAGACGAAATGATCAAGAATAGGAAAATCGTGATGCCCTCCTTCCGCTCTATCTTCTCTAATCGTCTCAAGCTTAGGACTAAGGGAAGGTTTTATCGGGGACACAACCCGCGAAGGCGCCACCTCCACACAATGCTCGATTCTTCCCATCTTCGTCTTCCCCATAATTTTCAACCACAAGAACCTAGCTTTTAATTTTCTTTTTCTTTAGTGATAGGGATTCAAGAATCACCCTAGCTCCTTTGTGTATTATGAAGAAATGGATTTTACTTAATGACTTAGAAAAATGTAGAATTAGGTGGCGTTTAAATAGAGTATGAAAGAAGTGTAAAAAGAAAAAAAAATCTAAGTTAGAAAATGATGGGTTGAAAATTAAGGTAGGGTAGTATATTATGTTCAAGGGTTCAAACAAGTTCCACGTTAGCTTCATGGAAATAGGGTTTCACCACACGAGGAAATTAGGGTACAAGTTTTGGTGCGTGAGGTACGCTCTTAATTTGAAAATATCAAACGTTTCTAGAAGCATCCATGATCAATTACTCCCTCAATTTAGGGGCAACACCACATACCTTACACATGGCAATAAAATCAACCGACCCGTACAGAATCCGGATCATCTGTCAAGGTCCGACACCCACCAAGATAATTCGATCCGACTCGTTTCCGACACGTGTGCACCCTTTTCTAGTATCGTGACAACTGAGAAACTTGACAAAGGACCATCTTTGATGGGACTCCGTTTATCTTAAATGGGCCGAATTTTAATAATGTTAATGGGCCTTATCAATTTCTATTTTGTAGGTTAGCTCTAAAAATAATGATTTTTCTTTCTTTTTTTCACATTATCATGCATTTTCGTCTCACCCAGTCACCCACCACCTTTCTAAAACTACTGATACCGTGTAATATTAACATTCTTGCAATAATACAATATTACAAATGTCACATATTGCACTTTATTAATCACAATTAAAACAATTTTATTTATTCATAGTACTTTTAATTTATCTTAAAAATTAGTATTTCATCCCTATCACTTAAAAGTTTACATTTTTTACATTTTGATTTATCTCAATATAATTAGGGGTGATTCTAGATTGAACCGATACACCCCATGTTTATAGATTAAAATGGATAGTGGGTAATTTTTTTTTAAAAAAAATAATTAATTAATTATTTATTTTATTTAATGGTAGTAATTGAATTAAAAATTAATTTAAGTATTAAAATTGTCTAAGTGAATCCTAATTGGACTCTATAATTGGTTAGATTGGGCCACACCAAAAAGTTGATACCACTCAAATTCAAATTAGGGAAAAAAAATACTTTAAAACTTATTACCATCAATATCATTAATCCACTTGTAAGAAAATAACTTTCTTTATTCATGTGTCCATAAACACGTGCAAAAATAAATAACTTTCTTTATTCATGTGCCATAAACACGTGCAAAAATATCCGAGATTGTAACAATTTTTGTGAATCCCACAAAATTTGTTATTATCAAAACATTAGCTATAGTTCTTACATTGATGACCATGTTTGTTTGTATTTCAAATAATATTACATTTATTAAGAATAACAAGAGCAGGAAATAATATATATATATATATATATATATATATATATATATATTTGAGTACATATTCCCGCATAATATGCAGATGCATTATATTTTATAAAAAATCAATTAGATAATCCAATATATTGTAATTTAATATGAAAATGTACTTAAAATTTTTGAAGAAACATTTTTATTAATTGATTTATTTATCTAATTTTAAAGTTTACTTTTTAACTCTAAATATAAAGATATACATTAGTAATATAATAATAAAAAATAAAAAAATTATTATGTGATATTAAAATAAAAAATAAAAATATCTTCCTAATCAATCAAAAAAATATGATTAAAGCTGGTGTTTAATTTGAAGATTTATATAAATAATAAAATTGGATATATTTTTATTGATTGGTTTAATTATTTATTCCTAACCAACCAAAAAAATATTATTAAAGGTGGTATTTAATTTATAGATATATACATGAATAATATAATAATAAATAAATAAAAGTAGAAAGATTATATATATATGAAATTAAAATAAAAAATACGACAATTAATTCATACTTTTAAAAAATTATTTATAACGGCGTATTCGCAATTAATATATATATATATATATAGAAAAGTCTACCCAATAATAGGGAATCGCGACAAACAGCGAAGCAATACAATGTCTTGAAGTATTGATAGTAATTAGCACAACAAAAAAAAAATTAAACAGAGTAACTATTCAATTACAGAAGCTCTTGCAACGTGAAGTTTCAAATAGTCCATGTAAGCATAATTTCATAAACAATTAATTTATTAATTGACATGGATCTTAGATCTTCATGATTTTCACACCACATAAACACGATTAGAAGACTTACCTTGAGACGCCACTAATGGCGGTCCTCCAACGATACGTTCCTGTCAATTACGCCGGGAACTAGTTTCTCTCTCCTCACCCCTTTCTTTATTGCACAGTACGTAAGACTTAATGTGATAGAGAATTAATAAAACTGTGTCTCTTTAATAGGTGAAGAGAGGACCAGATTGGGATATTAAATCTTTATCAAATCACATTGTTATCCATAAATATATATGACCTTATTTATCTCATATATATTATTTATTTAAACCATTGATCATCGCTATTTTCACCTAGATTTTGTGTCATTTTTGTGTGTGTTTTCGTCTTTTTATTTCGTATTTTTTGTATCTTTTTATATTGTATTTTGGAAAATTGATGATGATGATTTTCATGTCTTTGAATAGGTGATTATGAGGATAAATGGTGATAAAAAGCATGAAGAAAGGAGAAAGTTGAAGAAAATGAAGAATTAGTCAAAATGCATAAAAACACGCCCGTGTTTTTATGCAGTGCCCGTGTTTTTCTGCAGGTGCAAAAACTTACAGAAAGCTGAAAAATTGCAAGAAAACACGGGCAGATGCAGGAAAACACGCCCGTGTTTTCTTGCACTTGGCCTAAAATCGCGTTTTACACCTTGGTGCGATTTCCAAGTGTGTTGAGGGGGTATAAATACCCCCAATATCACCACTTGAAGGCAGATTTTGAGGGTTTTGGGATGCACACACACCCTCTCCATCCATCCATCATCCATTCCTCCATTTCCATCTTCATTCCATCCACCAATTCCTCTTGATTTCTCACATCCATCCATCCATTCCACTAATCCACCAATCTAAGAAGGGAAGAACATCAAGGAGTGAAGATTGGAGCATGTTGAAGGAAGAGAAGGCCAACTTCAAAAGGGAAGCCCATCAACCTTTGATTTGTTGTTTTCTTCATTATTTAGCTCAATTGGAGCATGCCATGGATTATATTGATTTTGTAATGATTTATATTGGCTAGTCCTCATGTGAGGCTAGCAATATGATTGGTGAAGGATAATGTAGATTTTGCACACCACATGTTCGATGAATTGACTGTATGAATATTTTCTATCATGAATGCTTATTCTCATTTTATGTATGATTTGTGTGATTAGATTCTCTATTCATAGTGTTAGGATGGTCATTCCAATATTATGTTTAGTGGTTTAATTGAATAATTGATTGCATGAGATGACTATGTTAAGTATGTGGGGAGTTTGACCATAACCTTCATGTGCTTAGAACCTCATGATAGGACATTATTGATAATTACTTGTGAAAGTGTTTGATATGATGAGGGGAACCAAGCTAATTCTCACTTGACCTTAGAAAGGGAACACTAGGAAAACGTCCCTACCTACTAGAGAAAATTCTTCGTGATAATATCTCTATACCGGTATATTAATATCCGTAAGTACCTATAGGAATAGTGAGGATTGGAAACACTCTTTGAGTGTCCTTAATATCATAACATGATGATCACCAATGCATGTGTGTGTGTGAGTCTATATATACCTTTTCCATGAATGTTGTTAGCCTTGCATACTTCTTAGATTGTTCACCTTCACCCATCATCCATCTCATTTGTACATGTTCTATCTTTAATTGCTTTCTTAGTTAGATTGTAGTGTATTCAACCTCTTCTTTATTGATTAGTCCTTCTAGAGTGAAACATCTTTCGAATACGGATACATACACTTTCTCCCTTGGGTTCGATATTATAAATTTTGTACTTGGTCACCACGTCTACACACAACGATAGAGTACGCTTACTCTTATCAATTTGTACCAAAATTGAGACTAAGTTCATGGCGCCGTTGCCGGGGAGAAAGGCTTCGGTGTAACGTGTTTGGATTTGTTAGCTTTACTTAGGATATTTTTTTTTATTTTTGCTTTTATATTTGTTTTGAAAAATTTTGTTCTTACTTGTTCTTCTTGATAGGTACATCAACCTTGAAAGAAGGGGAGAAGAAGCAAAACCAAAAATAGCAAGTCTAGAGGAGTTGTAGAAGGTCCGTTGAAGAGATGATGAACATTGACCAATTCTACAATAATGGAGGAAATGGGGGATGGCAACGAGCTTATAATGAGAGTACATGCCAATCATACCAAGGATACACTTACACTCCATCAAGTTCTTACAATCATTTATTCTCTACAAGCATTCAACCAAGCCTTTCAAACTATCAGTCTCAAAATGTCTATTCAATGCCTACTTCCAACTTTAATAGTGGACAAGTGTGGAGCATGCCCAATTATCAAATGGGGAATGGAGCGTGTATGCAAAACGAGTATGTTCAAGAGAATTTCCAAGAAGGGTGTCCACCATACGATGAAAGCAAACCTTCCTTACAAGATCAATTAAATCAAATGATGAAAATGCTTGAAGAAAGACGAGAAGAGAGGAAGAAAGAGGAAGAAGAAAATGATAGGAGACTTGAGGCCCTAGAGAGTCGAATGAGTCTAATGATAAGTGAACGGAACACTCTTCGCGAAATGGAGAATTTTGATGAGAAGACTGAAGAAGAGATAGAGGTAGAAGAGTGTTCGGGGGATAATAAAGACTCGAGTGATGAAGAGCTCTTAAAGGCTAAGAAAGAAAAGAAAGATGTAAATTTGGTTGGAGAAATGTGTGTAGAAGGAAAAGAGGTTGAGCGCAAGTCAAAATGGAGAATGAAGAAGGAAAGAGTGCCGAAAGAAGAAATGTGTGTAGAAAAGTTTGAATGTGATTATTGGGGCATTCCGATTACTCCTTATCCTATTCCTTTTCCTCAAAGATGTGTTAAAGAAGAAAAGATAGAAGAGTTTAAGAGTTACATTGCATTGAAAAAGAAGAAGATGGAGGAGAGTAAGGTGAAAAATGAAGAGGTCAAATCTATGCATGAAGAGTATTCCATGAAAGTGGAGGACCTTGGAAAGGATGTAATGCCTTGTGAAATAGAAGGAAAAGGAACTCTTAATGCAAGGTGTGACTTGGAGATAATTGAAAATGTGATGCCTTATTCTACTTATAGAAGCCTTGATATGGGGGAACTCAAGCCAACCACAACATGTCTTAAGGGTAAAAATGGATCTTTTATTTTACCTTTTGGAAAGGTTGAAGACGTTGTGGTTAAGGTGAATGAGATGGTCTTCTCGATTGATTTTGTGGTACTTGGTGTGGAAGCGGAGCCTCGAGTCCCGCTTACTCTTGAGAAAAATTTCTTTACAATCGAAAGATCTAGTGAAGATGAAGAAAAGGAGGAGGTCTCATTGAGCTCGGAGGACGAGAGTGAATTACTATCATGCCATCAAGGAGGAAAGGATGAGTCATATCTTAAGCCCCCAAATGTGCCTCCGGATGAGTTTGAGAAGATTGAACAATCTTATTACTTAGAAGCTTTGATTCCTATTGTGGAAAATTATGTGAAAATTGAAAAGTCTAATCTTTCTTATGTTGAATTTGATAGGGATGAAGCTTCGGATATTGAATGGAAACTCGACAAAGAAGAAGATTGTTTCTCATGCAGGAAAAAGAAGTGTTCGTTCTATGACTCTCACGGAATGTCAATTCTTGTTAGTAGGAAGGGGGATAAGGTCATAACGGTCAAGAAGAGAGCAAAAAGAAAGTTTAAAGTGAAGATGAAGGATGTTGATGCGATGAATTTTTGTGGAGCTTAAAAGTTTAATTATGCGTCCGGCTTGAAGACGTTAAACTTAGCGCTAGATGGGAGGCAACCCATCGTTTATTTTAATGCTTTCATTTAATTGCTTTGATTTAGTTTTCTTGCATTTTTTGGTGTGTAGGTTGATTGTGCTCGTGAGAAAAATGTATATTGATGATACGAGAAGTGCTTGATTTGAAGTGTAAAGGTAAGTCTCACCACTTCTTGCAAACTTAAAGTTCAACTCTTATTTTACTTTAAGTTTGGGGGGATAGTACGTGGTGGACATACCTTGAATCGTTGCGATGCATATACTTCTCTACAAGAAGCTCATTGTTGGAAACTACAATGGTAAGTCCCACCACCTTTTGCAAACTTAATTCTAAACTTGTTTCGATTTAGGTTTGGGTGGGAGAGTGTGTGGTGTGACTCACCACTTGAGTGTACTTATTATGATGATTGAGAGATCTTCTTGTAAAATTGGGTAAATTTTAAAAATTTTCTCATGAATATTGGTATGATTTTGGATCGTTTGGTTGTGTTGAAGTACATGCGAGTTCATTTTTTTTGCTAGCAATTGTTGTGCTAATGGTGTTGATGAGTTGTTAAGTATAAATGAAGCGTAGTGGAAGCATGAATTGAGCCCGAAAATTAATGTCGAGATTCGTTGTGCATGCAATTCGGAAGCTCGTGTTAGCCATTTCCACCTCCGGATGCCTTTTTCAGGGAGTTCACTTTACTACTCATCATTTCTATTTTCTTAGCATATACATGATTTTGAAATGAATTTGATTGGATTGGTATGCTACTTCATTTGTTATGTATCTTGGGAGGTTTACTTGCTTTATTTAGGTAGTTTACTTGCTTTAGTTTTTCTTATTTTTGAATAAGGTGGCAAATTCGTGAGCTTACATGTTGGATGATTGAGGATATGTGCTTAATTTTCTCTTGGTGGATGGAATTTTCGTGTATGCATGTTATGTATTTTTGTATTATTTCTTGTTTGGTGAGTCTTTATTTATGTGTTTTGTTTGTATTTTTATTCTTGTATAGGGTTGTTTGGTGGCTTGTTTTGGGATGTCGTGAGTCGTTTTATTGAATATGAGTGATGACATGTTGTTGTGATAAGTGATGATAAATTATGATTAAGAATCTCTACACTTTCAAATTGTGACATGTTTTACTTAACTTGTTCAATTTTGAGATGAATGTGGTGTAATAAGTCCTTAAGGTCCGAGCATAAGCTTGTGAGCATTTGAGCCTCAACCGTGCACACATGGTATTTCTTCATGAGTGGATCGGTTGTGTTTGATAAGTTAGAACTTGCTCAAGGACTATAGGAACGAGCCCGATTAGTGAAGATTAATGATATGATCTAAGGCCATCCTTGTCATTTATAGTCATTGCCAAATATTTCCATACCGCGAACATCATCCCTAGTCAACCACTTTGAGCTTATAAGCATATTTCTTATGAATTTAGCATTTAACAACCCTTGATTACCCACATGAGCCTTATATATGTACCTTTTTGTGTGAGTAATTGAGGAGATGGTGGCTAGAAATGTTTGATGAGATAACAAAAGAAGAAAGGAAATGGAAAACAAGTAAGAAAAAGGATGAAAAGAGCACAAGCAAGAATGCACATGCAACCTAAAAACAAGAGAATGAGCAAAGCAACAACAAGATGCTCAAGAAAATAAAAGTCCAAAGAAAGGAAGCATGCATCATGAGGAGCTCGATTCATAGGATAAATATGATGAAAAGTGCTTGTGACCAACAAAGATAAAAAAGGAAGAAAAGAAGAGTGGAGGAATGGAAGAAAGTAGCTACCTCTTCGATTACTTACACTTAATTAGTTACTATTATCTATATTCTTCCTACCCTACCAAAGAGCCTATCATTACATCCTAATTAAAGACCTTTTTGATCATTAATTGAAACTTTGGTGGTTTGTGAATGTAGTCCACGAGCAAGCTTATAGCGAGTCGAGCCAATCGATTGATGAGTGTTGTTACCTTACTTGAAAGAGTGTTGAGTGAAATTGATAACCTATGTGAGGCTTGGACCAAAAAGGACTATATTACACTTTATTCTCTTGTGATTGAACTTGTTAATTCCTTATGTCATGAGTTTAATGTTGTAGGATGACTTAGCATAAGTTGTTATTCTTATTGATATTGATGTGTTATTACTTATATTCATTAGGTCTTTTCCTAGGTGAAAATTTCTCCTCTTGATTTGTCATTTTCGTTGCTCGGGGACGAGCAACACGTTAAGTTTGGGGGGTTGATCATCGCTATTTTCACCTAGATTTTGTGTCATTTTTGTGTGTGTTTTCGTCTTTTTATTTCGTATTTTTTGTATCTTTTTATATTGTATTTTGGAAAATTGATGATGATGATTTTCATGTCTTTGAATAGGTGATTATGAGGATAAATGGTGATAAAAAGCATGAAGAAAGGAGAAAGTTGAAGAAAATGAAGAATTAGTCAAAATGCATAAAAACACGCCCGTGTTTTTATGCAGTGCCCGTGTTTTTCTGCAGGTGCAAAAACTTACAGAAAGCTGAAAAATTGCAAGAAAACACGGGCAGATGCAGGAAAACACGCCCGTGTTTTCTTGCACTTGGCCTAAAATCGCGTTTTACACCTTGGTGCGATTTCCAAGTGTGTTGAGGGGGTATAAATACCCCCAATATCACCACTTGAAGGCAGATTTTGAGGGTTTTGGGATGCACACACACCCTCTCCATCCATCATCCATTCCTCCATTTCCATCTTCATTCCATCCACCAATTCCTCTTGATTTCTCACATCCATCCATCCATTCCACTAATCCACCAATCTAAGAAGGGAAGAACATCAAGGAGTGAAGATTGGAGCATGTTGAAGGAAGAGAAGGCCAACTTCAAAAGGGAAGCCCATCAACCTTTGATTTGTTGTTTTCTTCATTATTTAGCTCAATTGGAGCATGCCATGGATTATATTGATTTTGTAATGATTTATATTGGCTAGTCCTCATGTGAGGCTAGCAATATGATTGGTGAAGGATAATGTAGATTTTGCACACCACATGTTCGATGAATTGACTGTATGAATATTTTCTATCATGAATGCTTATTCTCATTTTATGTATGATTTGTGTGATTAGATTCTCTATTCATAGTGTTAGGATGGTCATTCCAATATTATGTTTAGTGGTTTAATTGAATAATTGATTGCATGAGATGACTATGTTAAGTATGTGGGGAGTTTGACCATAACCTTCATGTGCTTAGAACCTCATGATAGGACATTATTGATAATTACTTGTGAAAGTGTTTGATATGATGAGGGGAACCAAGCTAATTCTCACTTGACCTTAGAAAGGGAACACTAGGAAAACGTCCCTACCTACTAGAGAAAATTCTTCGTGATAATATCTCTATACCGGTATATTAATATCCGTAAGTACCTATAGGAATAGTGAGGATTGGAAACACTCTTTGAGTGTCCTTAATATCATAACATGATGATCACCAATGCATGTGTGTGTGTGAGTCTATATATACCTTTTCCATGAATGTTGTTAGCCTTGCATACTTCTTAGATTGTTCACCTTCACCCATCATCCATCTCATTTGTACATGTTCTATCTTTAATTGCTTTCTTAGTTAGATTGTAGTGTATTCAACCTCTTCTTTATTGATTAGTCCTTCTAGAGTGAAACATCTTTCGAATACGGATACATACACTTTCTCCCTTGGGTTCGATATTATAAATTTTGTACTTGGTCACCACGTCTACACACAACGATAGAGTACGCTTACTCTTATCAATTTGTACCAAAATTGAGACTAAGTTCAACCATATCATTATTTAAGATATTTGATCATAATAAATATCTTATATATATTTATTATTAATGGCACTAGGCCATAATTATCTTACATTCTCCCACTTGGCCGAGTGACAGAATTAAACTTTAAACGTAAAGGTTTAAATAATTTACATAATATGCGCGACATAAGATAAATTAACTGGTCAACTCATAAAGTCAATATTGAGTATAGACTAACACAAGTCATAGCGGTTCTATATCATTTACTCGACATAATTCCTTCCATGTACTATGATATTATCTTTCTACTCAACATAACTGGTAAGGATCAATAATGGTCCACATAAGTATCTCAAATTTGAGATAAAATCTTGTTTTATTAATGTCAACATTCATGTATACTAAAATGACAAAACAAGATATATCAATTAGAAACAAAACATAATGAGCTCTTAATGTCAATTGTTCATCATAAGCTTGTTAGAGCCTTTCAATGATCTCATATTCATGTAACGATCAATGAATGTTTTAGAGAAGATCATTTGTGTAACGGATCCGAAATCATAAGATTGATTCCATTATGCTCAATTGACATCTTTGTTTCTAAAGTTCTTCTTAATGATAAATACTTTCATTCCATATGTTTTAGCAACTTTGGAATATCCATCGTTTTAAAGAAGAACAATGCAGCGGAATAATCATAATAAGTTTTCAGCGACTTGACACTATTGTCAACTTATTTCAAGTCCTGAAATTAAACTCCACATTTAATGTCCTTAAATTGTAGCTTCAAATCATGCCACAAGTTAACTTTAATAGTGAATGTAGTTTTTAGAAACTTCTTCACAATATTGCATGACACAATATCCCCGACTAAGAAACGTAAAAGTCAAAGTGAACCTTTTTGCATCATATAATCATCTTAATCTGAATCTATATTTAATTACATCTAAGTAATTAAATTTTCGATAAGTAAGCACGAGTGCTTTAGTTCATTAGAATACCTTATAATATTTCCTTATGCAACATTCTGGTCATTCATTTATGAATCACTTCAATAATGACCAAGCATTCTAACAGTAAGACTGATATTTGGTATTTATACAATCTTGTATATCTTAAGCTACCAATAATATACATATAAGGAATATTGTAGTACGTTCCAATTCATTATTGGAAATTACATAAGGTTAAACTTATCTCCCTTCCGGATTGGAACGTTCTTTACAAACACTTTTCCATCCATAACCTCTATTGAACTTTATTAACATATACTTACAGAGACATCTTTAATTGTCTCATCATATGTTTTATTCTAAAGTTCTTTGAGAGAAATTTATTGGTTTCACATAATAAACCAAGATCATCAGTTGCAAGCAAGTTTATCATCAAGTATAGAATTAATGTGCTCCCACTAACTTTCAGATATATATGTACACCGTTTATGATGTTTTTCTTAAATCCAAAAGATATCTTTATAGGAAAGCATGCTTAAGTTTGTATGTTAATTCTTTAAGTTTACACGCCATGTGATATTTTTCTTTAATGGAAAAAAAAATTGAGTTGATCAATTTAAATTGATCTTCCATCAAATCACCTTTAAGAAAAGCAGGCATAGCATTTATTTGGTGCAACTCTAAGTCATAATGAGTTACCAAAGCCATGATAATTCTAATAGAGTCTTGTAAAGAAATAATTTGTTATATCTCCTTATAATTATGTCATCTTTTTGAGTAAAATCTTTAGCAACAACTCTAATTTTATATCTTTGGAAATCGCCATCATAAAGATACATCCGTTTCAAATTCTTTTATAACTCTTTGGCAATTCTAACAAGATATTAAATTTCATTATGAGCCATTGATTTCAACTCGCCTTTCATTGAATTTACTCATTTAATAGAATTAGTACTTCCATGACTTATTCCAAAACTGAAATTTTAGCTTTTATTATAATGTCAAATTTAGCTCATTTTATTATACCACATATGCAATCGTTAGAAATAGCGGATATATTGTCCTTCAGACATTCTTAATGCTATTTGATGTGATATATCAAATGAAAGCTCATTGATAATTGATTTAGTAAAATCGAATCCTTTAAGAGAGTAGAATAACTTAATGTTGTACTTGAAAGTTGTTTGACTATTTAACAACTATATAACAACTTTAGAAGAAGTTTAGATGAATGTATTTTCAAATTCTCCACCCAATTTCTTCAATAACCACATTTCATGGTTTCATACTCCCACTAATTTTACAATTCTTAATGAATTTGACATTCTAGTTTTAAAATTCTTGTACTATAGTTAAGACCATAAAATTCATACCTTTTAGACTTTAAGGATAATTTATAAGGAAATAACTTAATTTTCTTATATCCAATTTCTTTTCATATGGATGTAAATCATAATCCCTGCCGGGCAATTTAAAACATTCAACTGCCTAAGATCGAGTTTTTCTACAAGTTCATAAGGTGTTTTGAAAACTGTTTTACTAAAAACTCGACCAACACGTAAGTGGCAGCTTTAAATGTATAAATTCACAAAATATGGGTATAAATTAATCATTTAACATGTTTATAACCATATTCAATAAAGTACGATTATGTCATTCTGCTACACCAATTTATTATGGTGTGCAACATTTAGTATAAATGTCAGTTTTTCCTGTAATTAAGTGATTGAACATGATAATTAATCACATTTTCCATAAAATTCATCACTTCTTCCAATCTTTATAATTTTCACTTTTCTATCTAATTTTCTCAACATCATTAATAAATGTTTATCAAGCATTTGTGGAGTGAGAATTTTCTTGCTAAGATAAATATAACCATAATGTGAAAATTTAAATTTAAAATTAAAAAGGATGAAATATTATTATTCCTTTAAGAAGGGTATTATCGTAAGACTTACAATTAGCGGTGTAAACTATTATAAGAAGTTGTGCAATTATCACGACTATTATTTGTGTGTTTTTGGTTTGCTTTTATTTAATGCAATTTACATAAATATCAAGATCAGTAAAAGTCTATCTCATGAAAGGCTTTATTCTTAATTAATTTTTTTGGAATAATTCTTTTGGAAAGTTTCCCCAAACATTAAAGCCACGTTTAGTTCAAACTTCATTACTTTTAAACGAACATAATGTTTAAATTTTAAATTGTTTCTTAAACCTTCTTTCCTTTTGAACCATCATTAAAATACGTGAATTTAATTCATATTCCATTTGTCTTTCATGGTGTTATAGTTTATTAGGAATAGGTCATACTTAGAAGGTAATGAATTTGTAAGCTACGTTCATTATGGAAGGCTTTAATCTTGTTGCAATATTTATTATGTTTAATGATGAGTTCATGTGTGCCATGAGAACCATCAAACTTTATGGTAGTTAAAGTAGTTATTAGCATCTCATCAAGAGATTTATTAGTAATTTAGGTATGTTAGACTTAATTTATTAGTCTCATTCATTTGCATAAACATTATGCCCAATCTGTTTGATCTAACCCGAGCATTATAGTCAGATTACTTAGTTTTATTGCTATTACAAAGCAAATGAGCAATTTATCTTGAAGTGATAAATAAAATCCAAAACACTTTGGTGAAATTAGATTTATCCACACTATTTAAATTACTTTAATCCATTTTGTAATGGAACAGATGCATCATGCGAATAGAGACTAAATAATATAAGTAATTTTAAGAATAAGAATAATATAATTTATTCCTATAAATACCTTGAGTAATTTAATAATAGATTCAGGATCGAAAGCAATAAATGTATATTGAAGTTCTCCTTTGGGTGATACAACAATATACAATCATAATCATAATGATGCTTTCAAATATAACATTATTTGATAATTAAATATTTTCATTAAAACTATTTTGTCATCTTTGGACATACAAAACAGTTTGTCATAATATATTAATTATCAATTTATCTTCATATTCATGAATTGTAAAGACTAGCAATCACCTTTGGGTGAATTTAAAGTCTTATAATTGTGAAATTTTTAATAACCCATATAATAATTCTCTTTATTCAAGCATCACTTAAATATGAGAAATTAAAATTTAACTATACGATTTAATTTTATTATTCTTTCAGATCAGACCACTTTGGTGATTAACAGACCAACATTAAATAAATTTAAATCATAAAATCATTCATTATAATCTTATCAAAGATTATCATAATAGATTATACTCAATAGGAAAGTGAGTAATAATCAAACCATTATTAATCTTATCAAAGACTCTTAGATTATACTCAATAGGAAAGTGAGTAATAATCAAATCATTATTTCATAAATATTCATAAATCACAGTCAATATCATTAATTAAAATCTTAAGACTGTCATCATATATACACATAATATATCCATATATATCACATTAATAAAGATATCATGTATAATTTGTATTCATATTATAATAAATTTGGCATCTTAACATTATAAATGCCATGAGCAGTCAAACATACATAACATAAGTGAGATATTTTAATTCCAATAAATTAGTATCAATAATAACATAATCTTTAATTATTATCAATAATAATATAAGTCATAAACGTTAGTGATGGATCGATTTCATTAACATTATTAAATCACTTTAATTGAAAAGTTTGAGGAATACATGAGTCACTTTATTATTATAATTATGTTAATAACTGGCATTAAAGTGTGATATTCAAGCCATTTTATGAATAAGACATGTTGATTTATTGACTATAATTAGTTGTCATTATTCTTAATCAGTCATTATACTCCCCAAAATTAAGGGAGTCATGTAATTTTATATTAAAATCTCATGACATAATTAACTTCCATAATCAATCTTTAATTGTCCAGTCCCAAAAACTAAATAGAGCAGTTGACATTTTCTTAATATGGAAATCATATCACTATAATTTTCGCATGAGTCATAAGATTTCAATATATCAATTTAATAATCATGTAAATTTTTAACGTGAATCAACTCATTATAATTATTTTTTCACATCAATTTAATACATGATACATAAAACATAATATTCACACATCATAATATATTGATAATAAAGTGTAAATTAAAATTGAGATAATTTGGTTATAGAATACATCTCACATCCAATCAAGAACGTAATACGTGAATTTACTACATCCAAATTTAATGTTAATTATTCGATGAAAAATCATGAGATCCAAAACCATGCTCTGATACCACATGTAAGCATAATTTCATAAACAATTAATTTATTAATTGACATGGATCTTAGATCTTCATGATTTTCACACCACATAAACACGATTAGAAGACTTACCTTGAGACGCCACTAATGGCGGTCCTCCAACGATACGTTCCTGTCAATTACGCCGGGAACTAGTTTCTCTCTCCTCACCCCTTTCTTTATTGCACAGTACGTAAGACTTAATGTGATAGAGAATTAATAAAACTGTGTCTCTTTAATAGGTGGAGAGAGGACCAGATCGGGATATTAAATCTTTACCAAATCACATCCTATCAATGTGATTGTTATCCATAAATATATATGACCTTATTTATCTCATATATATTATTTATTTAAATCATATCATTATTTAAGATATTTGATCATAATAAATATCTTATACTCCATATATTTATTATTAATGGCACTAGGCCATAATTATCTTACAGTCCAATCTCCTTAATCAATGAGGCAATAGGCGCGGATGCTCTTGTCTGTTTCACAAATATCGGCAATTTTTAAAAATAATTCTATAATATAATTATAAATTTTTTAAAGAAAATTAAGTTAATGTCAAAGAAAAATATTTAGATGTATTTAAAGCTTAGTGATCAAGTTTGAGCTCTATTCAAAATCGCGCTAATTAGTGAGTTTGGCTCAAGTACAATACCAAATTTATTAAATTACTATTAAATTCAGTATTTTAGAATTTTTAAGTATGTAAATATAATGTAATGTATATTAGTTCGTGTTAAATAAGAATTATAATTTTGTAATCAAAGTTTTTTTTAAGGCCATTGAGACCATCCCCATTAGCAACCCGTTGGGGATGGTTGCTATAATAAGACAAAAAAGTTGATTAAAATAAATTAGAAAATTAAAAATACCGCCCAACTCACCTTCCTGCAACCCACCCAACAACATGCATGATTTTCTATTTAAGTGACAAGTGTCATAATATTATTAATTGTAGTTAAATTTTATGTACATATCTTAAATATTTGATAAATTATATGTAATTAATTTTATTTTATTTAATATAAATAATAAAAATTCTTTATTTTTTTAATCAATAAATAAAATACTAATATTAATACATTTTGAAGCATAATAAAAAAGTAATTTTTATATAGTAATATTATATATATATTTATTGATTTTGATATCCAATAATATATTTTTTATATAATTGTTGTAATCTTAATTTAGTTATTGTATTCATATGTCTTTTTTTTTAATTTCAAAATAGTTTTTTTTACTATAAATTTGGAATTAAAATATTTTTTAAAATACAAGATTATTAAATATTTTTTAAAGTACAAGATTATTTTAATTTTAAATATAATACAAAATCTCAAAATAATATATGTAATTTCATAATTATAGTTTTAATGTATATATATGAGAGAGAAATTAATGTTTTATTAAAAGTTTGGGTTGAGTTGGGTTGTTAATGGAGTATTAAAATTAGGGTTGTCAATTTTACCCGTCGGGTCGGGTTACCCGCGGGTACCCGGGTGATCGGGTAAGGATAGGGTAGGCAAAATCGGGTAGAGGATCGGGTAATACCCGCACTCGAAAAAAAATCAGCGGGTGAGGGTAGGGTACGGGTTCACATTTTATACCCACGTACCCGACCCGATACCCGACCCGTTTACCCATTTAGATATTTATATATATATATATATATATATATATATATATATATATATATATATATATATATATATATATATATATATTAATATTAATATATATATATACTAATTTAATATTAATATTAATATAATTACTTTAAACATTATTACATTGTCTATTCATCATGATTTTGATATACTTATTTGGTGGAAGACTCAAGGGATTAAGTATCCTACATTGCCTATTTCTCATGTTATTATATTTACTATGTTAATTTCTTGTTGTTGTACTTGGATGGAATATTATTTTCTATTATGGACTTTATTTTTATTTTATGTTTAATTTGATGTTTTGTGTTGATCACTTGATTGTAAGAGGAAAAAACTTATATCATGGGAAGTTGCGGGTCGGTTCGGGTCGGGTTGGCCCGCTTTAGTTACTGCGGGTATCCGTATTTTACCCGTGTTATATATCCGTCTATTATTTTATTGCGGGTATCCGTATACCCGCGGGTAATCCGTTTATCCGATGGACAAACCCGTATCCTACCCGCTGCTAACATTGAGGGTAATAGGGTAGGGTACGGATAGGGTAATTGGGTAGCGGGTAGTAGGTGGATTTGTTAAACCCGTACCCTACCCTACCCGTTTACATCCCTAATTAAAATTATGAGATTGAGTTGGGTAGTGAATGGTGTATATGGATGTGAGAGAAATTAATATTTTATTAGAAAGTTGGTTGTAGTGGGGGATAGTCTAAATAAATGTTTTTTTTTAATCAACTACTCATGTGGAAATACTACTCCATTAATATTTTAGTATATTATGTTTGGCAGCAGAGAAAATATTACTAGAGTGCTCATATCAGTGTTGTCAGAACCGGACCGGACCGGCCGGTTGAATCGGAAACCGGTTCGGTGACCGGTCCGTCCACCCGCTAAAGATTTGAGGTATAATCGGGAAGAACCGGTTCGGACCAGTCAAAACCGGATGGAGCCGAACCGAACTCGCCGGTTATTCTATTTTTATTTTTTTTCGAATTTTTTTTTTATTTTTTTATTTTTAATGCCCAGTTGACTGACTTTTGGGCTTTGACCTTTTTCAAAGTGGCGTGAAGACTGAGTGAGGAGATTAGGATTAGGCTTTTTCATTTCAAGTTTGCTCTTTCAATCTATGGTGCAGTCGGGCGCCGGCAACGATTAATCACCAACGATTAAAATTTATTGCTTGGATTATTTCTTTCAAGTTTCAACCTAAGTTCCAACTTCTAATTACTACACAAAAGATGTATGTGAAATTTTAAGGTTTTGGTTGGATTTAGAATACAAATTTCGATGGTTAATGAAATAAGATTTGTATTTTGTAATTTTTGTTGTTGTTTCAACTTTCACCTATTTGATTAACAAGTTAATACGTTTCTTTTGAAGTGATGATCGTTTATGGGTTATTAAATAAAAACAAATTAATTTTTGTACTTCATACTTTTTCATGCCTCCAAGGTGCATGATAGAATGCCTCTACCAAAATTTTTTATTTTTTTATCCTAATTTTTTTATACTTTATCCTAATGCAGATGATGATTTTATTTTTTAGGTGATGAATTTCATGTATATTAAAATATTAAATGATATATATGTTAATTTAAATAGTAAAATTATTTATAAAATAATAAAATATTATTAAAAATATGTAATTTTCATTTTTTCCGGTTGAACCATCGGTCCGATCATGAACCATTGGGCTCACCGGTTCGATCTCCGATCCAATTATAAAAACACTGGCTCATATATTAAATTAAGGGCCCGGTGTTAGCCTACACATTACTTACTCTGTGATGGATGGCGTATTAATAATTTAGATCGCATAGCAAATTAAGATATACTGGGTTTACTTTTATTTTACGGGGAGGGATATACAAACCAATGTACAATTTGGCCTTGGGTTAAGGTTAACCCTTTAACCCCCCTCTCGTTTACTTTACATGTTAACAATATAGGCTATTTACTTATTTAACCCTCACCAGATGAAAGATGGTACAAGAAACAGAAAAAAAAAACAGAGAAAGTAGAAGAAGAAACAGAAAGGAAAAAAAAAAAAAAAACACAGAGCATCATCCCAAACCCCAAATTATAGAGCCCATAATTTTCAGTAGCTCTTAAAGAAATTGAATCTACGGTCCTTGGAATCACAAAGAATTTCTGCACATTATCATTGCAAAGAAGATTTCACAGAAATAGCAGAAATTTTCTCATCAGGATAATCGCAAAGAAATTTCACAGATAGAGCAGAAATTTTCTCATCGAGACAAGCTCTGGGTCTCTGCAAGAGATCGCATTTCATCGTGAATTCAACCAACTCCACCACCGTCAAGAAAGATTCAACCACCGTCAAGACTTTCAACATAGATCAGAATCTCCCAAATCCGATTGAAGACGATGAAATCGGGTTTCCTGGTCACAATGCTGTACAAAAATATTGATTCTCACGAACACCGACTCATCTCTAACGTAATAAGAACAAAGTAGAATTTAGGGCAGAAATGAACTTTCAATCGTTAGCCCTGGGGTTTATTTTTATCCGCCCAATTTGGTCGGTTAAATAAGCCTATGCTACAGTGTGAATAACACCGGGCCGACAAGGGCCCGGGTGTTATCCTTCGGGCTCAACTTTAAAAGTAAACACATCTCATACACTCCTTAACTAGGGTTTAGGGAGGGATAACCCTCCTTAACACCAAAAGTAAACGGCGCCTTATCCTTCAAAGTTTCAAATATGGAAACTCTAATTTTTCATCTTCACAACTTTCCATCTCATTCTCAATTTCTATCATTCTTCATTCTCCCATGCAGAAATATCACAAAAAACCCTTTTCCCAAGTTCAATAGGTTGAATCCAAATAAACAAATCTAAGTTATTAAGTGGGTGATGGCAGTGGTGGTGGCAGAAAAACAAAAGCAAGGGAACAACAATTTTGGTGGAACTGTTATTAGAGGATGGTTGATATTTTATTTGAAGCAATGGATTGAAGATGGACAATTTCTTTTAACTTCTCTCTTTTGGTTTGAAATTATTTTGTATGGTTTGTTTAGGGAGTTTTGTGTAGGGGTGGAAATTGAGGAATATCACATCTGATTTTAGGGCAATGGGCTAAAACATTTTTATTATGCAAGCAACAATTTTGATGGCCACAGACTAAGCTTCTCTTTTGATGGCTCATTCTACTTACTACACAAAAATACTAATAAAACTTGATGAAGATTAAAGAGATTCCAACCCAACAAATCAAGCAGCCTACAAACACAATCAAGCAACACCTTTCTTTTTATATTTAAACATTATCGAAGCCGCATTTTGATAAGAATGATACACTTTGTTTGACACCATAATGAAATACCAAAAGTAATCATATACGAGTACTAATTAAACTAATACCACATTGCAATGTTGATCAAAGAGAAATCAGAAAGTTTTCTCCACAAAATAAAATAAAATAAAATCTAGTTATGGCAAAATTGGAGCAACTAACTTGACTTATTCTTGGGGGATTTCGACGTCTCCATCGGAGATCTCCTGTTGCAAATCCTTAGGATCTTTTCCGTCGACCGTACATCCAACAGACACGCATGTGCCTAGAATTTCCTTCACCGTGCCGGACAAATCCTTCGCCATGGATCGTGGCTGCATCACTTTCGCGATCTCTACGACGTCGTCCAAGGAGATATTGCCACTGTGCTTGATGTTTTTCGTCTTCTTTCGGTCTCGCTCCGGCTCCTTCAGCGCCTTTATGACGAGGGCCCCCGCCGACGGGACCACCGTCACTTTCGCCTGCCGGTTCTGCACCGTCAGCTTCACCGTCACGCGAAGGACCTTCCAATCCTTGGCGGTTTCCTTGGCAGCCGGTGACGCGGACGAAGACGTCGACGACCTGCGACGGATCGAATTTCGGCGGCATTGTTAGGGTTTGCGATTCAGAGAGCAAAGAATGAAATTAGGAATACAAATTAGGTTGCAGAGAATCAGGAGCCAGCCGCCAGGAGATTTGGACCGTTTGGGCCCAATGGGCCTTTGGATTTTATTCTTTTATATTGACTAAGTTCGCCCATTCTTTAATTACAAAAATTCCATTTTTTAGAAATTTGCCATGATAGGAACGACAATGAGTAGGCCCAGTAGGGGGGCGATGAGGTAGTAGCATACTCATACTTGTTTTTTTTTTTTTTTGGAAAGAGAAACTTTATTAATATTGGGTATGAGATTTACCTCAAAATATACACAAGCAAATACAAATCATTAAAATGTCCCATAAATAAAAACAATCTAACAATAGCAGCCTATGCTAGACAAGAAATAGGATTTACACTCCACATAGAGAAGCCAACATTTTTTTTTAACCCACCCTCTTTCAACTTCCACCAACTCCAAGTATGTACTTTGATTTCCTCTAAAGCTTTTTGTAGACTCCATGTTTTAGAATTAAAAACAATATTATTTCTAGATTTCCATACTATCCAGATAGAACATAACAACACATTCACAGCAAGTTTATTCTCATTCTTAAGACCAAAAGCATTTCCAAATTGAAATAGACTTACTTTTAGTTCTTCATGAATTGACACCTGAATTCTCAACCATCCTTTGCAAGTAGCCATGAGATCTTGGGTTATCATACTTCCCATAACATGCTTCACTGTTTCTTTTTCCTTGTTGCATAGAACACATTTTTTTTGGCTCACCAGAGGGAAGACTGTTTCGCTTATGAAGTTCTGTTGCTGTCGAAATACCTTTATTGATCACCCTCCACACGTGAATTTTGATCTTTGTTGGGGCCTCACTGTCCCAAATCATCCTAGAAATCTCCTGAATGGCTGTTTTCTCTTCCTTCTTCCTACCTTCAAGCAGATCACATGCTTCTTTAAATATATATATATATATATATATATATATATATATATATATATATATATATATATATATATATATATATATATATATATATATATATATATATATATTCCTTGTTTGTTGCCATTCCATCTCCGCATGTCCTTTCCATGTTGAATTTGGTACCTGTTGATTAGAGAAAGGAAATTATCAACCATGTTAGCCTCCCAACTCCTTAAATCTCTCCTCCACTCCACTTTCCACACCCATGTCCCCCCATCCCAGTAACCCATATCAGACATAAACTTTTTCTTGTCCTTACAAAGATAGAACAACCTAGGGAACCTAAACTTCAAAGCCTCACCCTCAACCCATATTTCCTCCCAGAAAGAAGTATTTCCCCCACTCACTACCTCTTTTTTAATATTTTGTTCAAACCAATTTTTCCCATCATCTTTAAGACACTCTAATACTCCCCCCACCACCCTTTACCCCTAGACATACTTTCACTCGATAAATACGACTCCCCCACTTCTTTTAAATTGTTCCTAGCCCTCATGACTTTAAACCAAATACTCTCACTATGTTCTAAAGCTTTCCAAGCCCACTTCCCCAAAAGAGCTTTATTAAGACTTCTCAAATCCCTCACCCCTAAACCGCCCCACTCCTTAGGCATAGATACCAATTTTCATTTGACCCATGATACTTTATTTGAATTCACTCTCCCATCCCATAAAAATTGCCTTTGAAGTGTGATGCGCATTTTCTTTGCACGCAAAATTAATCCCCAAGTATTAAGGATATCAGTTGCAGCTTAAGCAAGCGATCAAGTTAAATATCGAACCCAAAGGACGGTGTATTATGAATTGAATTATTATCTAAATTAATTAAGATGAAAAGCAATAAGAGTTGTGGAATTAATTATCAACTAAAATACTAAAATTAAATAATAAATAAAATAAAATAGTACTAGAAGAATACGAAAGTGGATCAAGTAAGAGAATAGGTAGCTCTAGGGTAATCCAGTTTTAATACTTAACTTCCCTCTCAAGTGCAAGCCGACTCTGCCTTGTGAACTATAGACGTATCACTAAACCATGCAAATCTACTCTATAGACACAAGTAAATATGCATGTAACACGTGTGAATAACCTCGGAGCAAGAGACGTAATTTCACCCCCTTTCTAGGTACTATCAGCATCAATTATTTCTCACGTCTGGAATCTAACCCGATATGATCTCCCTTTATAGGTACTATAAAATTACCCTATTTATCCTGCTTACTAACCCAAATTTAATTCAATTAATAAACATTCATATATGATAGTTCTAATGAAACTTCGGAGTCCCCTCACTTAGAATCATAATATGGATTCCTATTCAGCGGTGAACGCACTCAATCTACAACCAAAATATATATTCAGACTCTATTATCAATTGAAGATGCACAAAACGACCGTGAATATGGATTAAGAAAGCACAATCATATATAAAATCAATCCACAAGTAGTGTTGTACGGAGGACACACAAGAGAGTTTAATTAATTCATAAAACCTTCAAAACTCTAGATCTAGCAAAATGGTTCTTAGCCCATGATGTTGCGAAGAACAATCATGGGGGTTGGATAGATCTTACCCATATATCTGAAAAATACAAGATAAATTAGGAAACGAATAAAACCCTAGATGTGGGAGTCGTAGCATCCTTCTCCGTCTTGAATCCTCCTCTTGGTTCTCCTCTTGATTTCACAGAGGAATCTTCAAAGTGATGGATGGATGGAGGAAAAGATGTGGATGATGGTTAGGGGGGGATCACCCCCCTTGTGGGGTGTAGGATGATTGTGTTGCTCTTCCTCTACAATGAATAATGATGTGATCCGCATCCCCTTTTATACTTGTAAGCTCTCCTTATGGACCTTGGATGAGTTTTTTCTTGGAAAATACGAAAATACATGCATAGGGGGTGAAAATCCCATCGAAAATAGATATGTGTGTCTCCGTTCGTCCAAAGTGGTTATGGTCGAACGGAAGGCCTTAGTCGAACTACTGGTCGAGCTGCATGCGCAGTCTCACCGTTTCGCGCATAACTTCAACATCCGACCTTCGATTTGAGTAATTCTTATGCTCACGCAATCCTCTCTTCCTTGACTTTCTATCCATATAAAGAAATTATAGAAACTCTAATATTTGTATATGTAAAAAGTTATGCAAATTGGCACAACCGTTCTATTCGGCACAACTTGCACGATATCACCACTTTGATCATAACTTTCTCGTTTGGAATCCGATTGGGGAGTTCTTTATGCCAAAACGACTCTCTCTTCTGTGTCTTTCCAAACATATATTATACTTCTAATTCAGAGCTCCACATGAGCACAAAAAAATTACACAAGTTGGACATGCGTTTTTCAGCATTCTTGCATAAGTTGAACATTTTCTTCAATTTTGCACTTTTGATCCATTTTTCCACCTAAAACATAATAAAATACCTCAATTGCATATTTTTCTCATATATATCAAATATAAAATACTTGTGCTAATATATAACAACAATTCACATCTAAAAGGTGTTAAATTTGACACTAAAACATGCTTATTTTCACTCTTAACAAAGTACGACAATGGACTTTAACACACCAAAAGGTGCCCAAAAGACCGACAGAGCATAGATTGGAATAGAATTAAGAACAGAATTAACCAATGTTAATCTGCCTCCAATAGAGATTTTCAAATTCTCCCACTTCTTGATTTTATTTCTAATCTTATCAACAACATATTTCCAATCACTGATTCTTTTGTGCGCGGATCCAACTGACAACCCCAAATATTTCATCAGTAACTTCCCAACTTTGCATCCCAATATTTCTACAATATCCATAACTAGCCCTTCATCTTTACCCAATCCAATTAGGGAGCATTTATTCACATTAATCTTCAAACCGGACACCCATTCCAACAGCCATAATGATCTTTTAAGGAAGACTGCATTTTTAATAGACGCTTTCCCAACAAACACTGTACCATCAGCGAATTGAATATGACATAGTCGAAGCCTTCCTTCCCCAATTTCAGACGGCTCATACCTTTTTTGCTCAATCCCTTTTGACATTATAATACCAACACGTACGACCACTAGAATGAATAAGAAATGGGATAACGGATCCCCTTGTCTTAGATCCCTCCCCAAACTGAAATCTCCTGAAGGTCTTCCATTGACCAAAACTGATGCATGTGATGTAGTTACACAAGCTAAGATCCATCTAATCCATGTTTCATCAAAGCGAAAGGCTCTCATCATGTCTTCAAGAAAGCTCCATTCTACAAAGTCATAGGCTTTGGAGAAATCTATCTTGTACACAAAACTTTCCTTCTTTTTCTCCTTCGCATCTTCGATCATTCCTTGCAAAGCCACGATGCATTCAGATATGTGCCTATTTTCCACAAATGCAAATTGTTCTTCCGAGATAATAGAATTCATCACCGCTTTCATTCTGTTTGCTAACAGTTTGGATAGAATTTTATAGGGAAAATTTCAATCTTTTCTCTTGGGCTTGATATTTTCTTTTTAAGGTACAGATTATAGATTTTGTCTCTCGCATACGTGTCATTCACAAAAATTACAAAGCTCGAATTCACAAAGTTCAAACAGAACAAAATACAAAATCCGAATAGAACAAATTATAAAGATAGAATAAAACATTTTTTTTAAATATGAATGACATCTCCAGAGAGGTATTGTAGTATATTTATATGAAAAATTAACAGATTTGATTTTTATTTTTATTTTTTTGTTAAAGTGAGATTTTTTATATTTTAAAATTCAAATTTAGCATTATTACTACTTTAAAATTAAATTTATTCCCTTAAATAATTGATAATCAATCAAATAAATAAAATTTTAATTTAAAATCAATTTGCCGACCTACCTTTTAGTAGAGAAGTTAGCTAGTTGCTACATCAATGATGTTGAATTCTCCATGTGGTACCATGATTTAAAAAATACATATGGAGATAGAGAAAGAGCACGTGCGAATAGAATAAAGAAATGTAACCAATCGTTTGAGATTATAAATTAGTGGAATTTCTCTCATATTTTGCAATTGGGAGAAATTCTTAGGGACCAGAAAGCCATAATTTAGATGTCTAATTTGAGCAGTAAAAGATTATGAATCCAACCCTAAAACAGGGGCAAATGGAAACACTCAATGAACTAAACTATGAAATTAGTATTATCCCCACTTATTAGGGGCAAAACTGTATTTTCACTTGCTTGATTTTTTTTAAATTACTAATAATCTTTTTGTATTTCACATTTCAACTCATATTTTATTTAAGAGTTGACTTCTAGGTCCAATTGTACATGTTTAGATGCTTTAGTTCCTCTTATATTTTAAATTCAATTTTAATTTTCAATATTTAGGGTAATTTTAAAAAAATTATCATATTTGAGATTTATATATTTTAATGTCTTTTATTTTACTCATTCATTCTTACATTTTAAAAATTTCTCTTAAGTTTAATATTAATTTTAAAATTTTTATTCTATTTTTTTTTTATAATTTTCAAATAAATTCTATACCTATAATGCACAATACTAGTTATCTTAGTTTCGTTACTTCAATACATGTGAGATGTGAGTTTCTATAAGTAGTGTGGAATATTGAGGGTGAGTTTGATATTTTAGAAGGAAAGTGAATATGAATAAGAGTATTGATAAACGGAAATGAATACTATATTTAAGAGTGTATTGTGTTGATGATCATTTAAAAGTGTATTGTGTTGATGATCATTTTTAACAAGTTATTTTAAGATTAATTATGGACTTAGAGTTCCTATTAACCAGACACTAAAAACAAGCTCATGAAATACGTGAGAGCTGGAAGAATTAATCAAACAAGCACTTTCTAATTTACTAGCCTTTTTACCCATTACTCGTGCGTTGTATGAGATTGTGTTTTTATAAATTTTATACTAATTATTTAAAGATGAATATAGTTTTAGGACCTTTTTCGAACAATATATATTTTCTCAATCTCTCACTCTCTAAGTATGTTGTGAAAATGAGCAAAATGAAGTAACCGACCTCTTCCATCAAAGGAGAGTCATTTTATATGTTCTCCTTACCGTTGCACTAGCTATCCACCAATGGAATGCTGCCATCTATTTTGGAGTCGGTGCAGGCCTCCCATGATAAAAATATGTTTGTAGTGAAACATGATATAACACTTTAAAAACATATTTTACTTATTCATTATATATTTTTTTAAAAAAATACTTTAATGACGACTTAGTATACTTTACCTTAACAACAATTATACTCTAATAACAAGTCGATCCGTCTTACACAATTATCGTTTCACAAAAGACTTTGTCCATAATTTTTATCTTGTTTGGTTCACGTGATACACAATTGATAAAAAATTATAATGATGTTGTAAATTATTTCATGAATAATTTATAAGCAATAATATTTTAAATAACATTTTTAAAAAAGTGATAACATTTTTAATAAAAAATTATAATTAATTACGAAAGTATATTTCTGAACAATTTATAGAATGGATAAAAAGTGATAATATTTCTAATAAAATTTTATTCTTAATCAAAAATAAATAAATATCCATCTAATTAAATTATTTCACGAACAATTTACTGGAATAATATAAGATAACATTAAAAAAAAAAGTGATACATGATAACTAAAAGTTATAAACGTTTGTACTGGCTTGCAGATTAATGAATGTTATTTTTTAAATATTTATAATGTAAAAAAATAGGGTTAAATTGATAATTTAAAAGGAAAAAGTAAATAAAATTGCTGGAATATAAAAAAGTAAATAAAATTATTGAAATTGATTAATAAAATATAAAAGTAGATAAGGTGCATAATCTATTTTTACTATTAATAAAACGTAAATAAATACATTAAGATTCCTGAAAAAGAAAGTATGCGTAAATAAGTGGAATGAGAGGAGTAAAATTTTTAATATTGTTATAAAAAAAACAGTTAAATTATCCTTACTTCAATTCCATCATTCTCAATTCATCGTGTTAATCGTGTTGCTAATAATGTAGCACACAAAATTGCTAGGGTTTCTAGTGATTATTCAAACACTCATGTATGGGTCGAGCCTTCAAACTTTGTGGATGGCCTTCTCTAATAAGTGGAATGAGAGGAGTAAAATTTTTAATACTGTTATAAAAAAACAGTTAAATTATCCTTACTTCAATTCCATCATTCTCAATTCATCGTGTTAATCGTGTTGCTAATAATGTAGCACACAAAATTGTTAGGGTTTCTCGTGATTATTCAAACCCTCATGTATGAGTCGAGCCTCCAAACTTTATGGATGACCTTCTCTACCATTGTTCTTGGTGTTATTAATCTATAATATCTTTATTTTGTTTAAAAAAAATAAACAGAGTAATTAAATAATAATAATAATATATAATTGATAATAGTTTTTATTCAAGTATTAATTGAATTATTAAGTGAATAAAGCGTAGCAGATGATGGCACCAGAATAATTTTTTATTTAAAATACTTTAATTTAATTCACATTTGATAGCGAAACCAAATAGAATTCTATTTTCTTCTTGATATTTTTTTTAATTTAATTTAATCAATAAATAATAGTATTTCTTTTTTTATGAAATAGGATTCATTAAGACGGACTCACTGGTAAAGAAAAAGAGAAAATATCAAAATTAGCCCGACAGGTAAGACCTATTTCAACTTTAGTCTGTTTTCATTTGTAATTTTCAACTTTGATCTTTTTTCGTTTACTTTTAATCATTTTTTCTCAAATTTAGTCATAATATAAAATTTAGTTATTTTTTTGTCCAAATTTAACCCTTTATGTTAAAAAATGTCCAAAATTGATCTGAAAGTGTATAAAATTTGGACCAAAGATGAACAAAAGAAAAACCAAAATTTTTTGGAAAAATGACTAAAATTGAATAAAGAGAGTGACTAGGGTAGGACCGGTCCTACCAATATTTGGTGGAACCGGATCCTCTACCCTAATGTTAGAATGAGTTATTTCTTAATTGGCCAAATTCGCACCCGCTTATGCACAATCCATCTGCGCTGTGGACAATTCTTCTTTCTCCTTTGAATTCAATATCTCCAATCCCGGTCATCGTTACTTCACCCCGACATCCACCGGTACCTCCACCAGATCCTTGCAAAGCACCAACAACATTCATAATTGGATATGTTATCCGAAGCATTCATCCCCATGTCGGAATCAATTTTGCTACATGTTGTCAGAGACCACCGCCGCAACCGTCGTTCGCCTCCATGACTCCGCCATCAGAAATTGAGCAGTCGGTGAGATACGTTCCAGCCGAGTCTCGTTGCACATTTAGAGATCTGTCTGAATCATCATAAATTTACTTCGGGAAATTTTAAGATTATCTATTTATTTTGGAGATGAATTTGAATGCTTAAGATTTGATTCCTAAATTGGAGAAGTTAATGAATGTGAACCAATTGTTACTCTAGGTGTGTTCACAAAACTTTATGCTTTTGAAGAAAAAATTGTGAGGAAAACCGATTCAAAGTAAAAATAAGGAGTGAGAGTAAAATTATAAAAGTAGGTGTGGTATGCTGGATAGTATATTATCACTTCGTGAAAACTTTATTGCCGACACTCATCAATACATTAACAATGTTGGAATGCAGAATTTCTACATCTTGGGAGTTTTGCAGATGGATTCAAGAGTTTTTGCAGATGGATTCTTACTGCTGAATATTTTGCTGCTGGGCTAAAAAATCTGGTGATATCACAGCTGTGGAGTTATTTTATCATGAGATGGTTCGAAGGGGTTTCAAGCCCAAAATGTTACGTATAACATCAGAATTGATGTATACTATAAGAAAGAGCGTTTTGGTTATGCTTTGAGGATTCTTTAAGAGATGGAACTTGCAGGTTTCTCACTCTCGTTAGAAACGATAACCACATCAATTCATGGCTCAATTATAGCCGCAGCAATGGAGGTGAAAAATTTTCTACGCTTTTGGCAAAGGACAGGAGAGCCGAGGGGCGGCAACTTGAAGTTTTAGGAAATAGAGAAGGGAATTTTTTTGGAGAGAGAATCGGTTGTGAGACTGAGAAGTTTTCACCCAACTTGATAAAGAGGACGTTTGACTTTAATCCTTGATTTTAACTTTCAAATAGTAAGTAGAAGGTGATTATGTTAAATTAGTCCCTTCACTCTTATTTGTAATTTAGTGTGTGAGTGTTGTGTTATTTTTAGCCATTAATTACATAATTAATTTGTTGTTTTTTTTTCCATCTATTAAATATTCATCTTTGCACATTTATACTAATATTTTTATTGATTAATTGTATAATATATTCAAAGTGTTAAATTAAATAGTGATCTAATTAATTTCAAAGAGTGACCCGATTAGCTCAAAAGAGTAATCTAATTATTTCTATAAAGTAATCTATCAATTCACGGATTACATACAATTTAATTCTTCAATCTTTATTTTTAGAAAATTCGAATCTCAAATCAAGGAGTAACTCAATTCATTAGAAAAAGTAACCCAATTAATAGATAAGAGTAATCTAAAAAATATTAACCAAATAAAATAATATTATTTTTTAAAATCCGAATATATAAAATTAAAGAGTAACCCAAATTATTATAAAGAGTAATTCAAATTATTATAAGGAGTAACCCAATTAATAGAAAAGAGTAAATAGTCTGAATATATGAAATTAAAGAGTAACCCAAATTATTAGAAAGAGTAACCCAATTAATAGAAAAGAGTAACCTAAAAAATGTTAACCAAATAGAATAATATTTTATTTTTTGAAATCTGAATATGAAATTAAAGAATAACCCAAATTATTAAAAAGAGTAACCCAATTACTAAAATGGAGTAATGTAAAAGAAGTGATTACTCCCTCCATCCCGTCCTAATAGTTAGACTTCCTTTATAATTTACAAAGAAAAAACGTAATATTCTAGATTGTATACATGACCATGAAGAACTCAATTTATAATTAATCAAATTCAGCATAGCCTTAATTAATTACACGACTTGATGAAGACAAAAAGAGCCTGAGTTCCTCTAATCAATTAAATTAACGATCTGCATACGAATCCAAGAAGAAGTAGTTGATCATAGCAAGTCCCTCAATGTAGTTCCAACCACTGGAGGTGACATCTCCTACATGATATCCCAAACGCAAACATGTTCATCAATGTATAAGGTTTGACAAAATCTCTTCTACATCCATACAATTATCTTTCATTTGCATAAAAAAATATATGTAATTTTGTGTAAATGGACAATAAACAACGCTCACGAGAAGGACCATATAACAAGGACAACATCTAGATAATATTCACTTGAATATAAACAGCAGTAATAGTGCTCTTGAAATAAAATCCAATCAAAAAGAAATTAAGGATGAAACAGGGGCGTAAGCTGCCCCTTCTATGATTGGAGTCAAAGCTTAGCAGACCAGCTGCTTCTAGTGAATCGGTGGCGGCCAGATGATGGGAACAGTAGCTGGGGTCCAAGTGTGTTGGAGAACCCAAATCGGATTACTCCAGCATCTTAAAACGGGACGCCAGTAGAGGGACCTTCATCGGAGAAGGACCAATTGAGGGCCAGAAGCCCAAAAATATTTGTACTAAGGATGAGCAAGGAGCAGGGACCCAAATCGAGTCAAGGGTGTACAGCATTGAGTGAAGATTTGGCGGTGCAGCCATGAAAGAAGGAGAACCCAGGATGCCTCCAACATATGCTGCAGTGGGAGTGGCCGACAACGGAAGAAATCAGCGCGGCCGTCATCCTCTTTATATTTTTATTCAGATTTCTTTTCATAACAAAGAGAACCTCAATATAGTGATCTCTTATTTTAATTTTTCACCAAAAAAAATCGATAAAAAATCTAAAAGCAACGTCGTGCGCTAAAAAATGTGGAACTTACTCCCGATTTGCAATCACACCAGCGGTGAGAGTAGAGCCATATATTGTTACCTCCCCATCCAACAAGCATAACCCTAGATACAATCAAACAGTTAAAATATAAAAACAAATTAAAATACATACCAATTCAAATTGAGGTAAATTACCCTAATTTAAGAACACGTGCATCAGTTTTGAAGTTATATTTAACGGATTGATCCACTGATAGGTTCCATTTCCATTCTCTTGAACAAGCTTGGTGATTTCATAGTTGTACACATCGTGAATTTCATCGGCTGTGTTCTTAACATTAGGGCTATCAACTTTGAAGTTCTCAATAAACCCTCTCTCTAAAACTATCTGCGAAGACGACGAGTGCGGTGCCGAAACCGAAGAAATCTAAGCATGATCTGATAAAAGGAAGAGAGAGAAGATTATATCATCCAAGCATCGGTAAATTTGATAAAGAAGAGAGAGAGAATATGATTGAAGAAGAAATTTCGCTTAAACGGGTTTCACCCACTTTAAAAGATATGACGTGGCAGATCCGGTTGCATCAATTTTTTTAAAAAAAATAGGCCTATAGAAGTCTTTGCCTTGAATAAAAATAACTAAAGTTGGATAAAAAAAAGACCAAAATTAAGAATTTTAGAAGAAAAAAATGACAAAAGTTAGAATCGATCATACTTATAAGACTAATTTTTTATATTTACCCTAAAGAAAAACCATTCTTATACTTCCTCTGTCTGTGTTCGCTTCTAAGAGTCTCATTTTATTTTTTATACGTATGGGGACCATACACACCTTCTAATATAATTAAAATATAGGGCTCACACACTCACTAATACAATTACTCACTACATATTAAATGATAATACTTCTTAATTCACATGTAAAATTGATATCTTCTTACAAACAGATAGAGTATGATTTATCTTAAATGGGTGGTGGTTATTGATGCGAGTGAAGAATTTTGACCAGTCAAACTTGAAACTTAGATAGTCAAGCGATTATATATTCTTTGGAGAATTAAATGCCATAATGAAGTGCTTTACATGCAATTATTTTGAAATGGATATACCAACTTATAGACTTGAGCATCTAACTTCTAAAATCAATTTTCAATTCAATCCCCAATCTCTAGATCAAATTATCAAATTCCTTTTTCTTTCCTTTTGTATTTGAAGTATTCTTTACAGAATGTGTTAATTAAAAATTAAAAATTGAAAATACAATTATTACATTATTATTATCTTTATAAAAGTAAATAAAATTGCACGAGGAAAAAGCTTCCAATCTGCATTAATAATATAAAAAAATTAAAAATAAAAAAGCAAATTTCCAAAATTTGAAAAAACGAAGAGTATAAGAAATATTGTAACAAAATATCAAGGATCATAATTCTAAGGTAGAGGATTGGGGATATTAGTCACAATCTTGAAGTCGTTTTCGTAAAAAGCAGCGTGAGCGTGAAGACAATAATAATTAATTAATAATATATGGTCCTAAACTCCCAACTCCCAAAGTCCTAATATTCCAATTTTATCCATCCCTAACCCCACTTTCTCAATAATTTTTAAAATCATTGCTAATTTTTTGAGGGGAAAAGAGACATGTTAATTGATAGATCAAGCAATTACTAAAATATAGGGACAAAATTTTAAATAGCCACAGTTGACTAATTACAATTTTAAATAGCCACCTCCCTTAAAAATAATTTTTAGTAGTCACTATTTAGTGGACTCCACTAATTACCCCCATAACTGTCAGATAAAGGACAATAATAATGGGGACATGATTATGTCAGTGTTGACTGCATTAAATAGGGTGGGTGGGACCACATTTAAAATTATAGGAAAATCTCATAAAATTGATTCTTGTATTCGATCTAAGTTTCTTCTATTCAGCCCAAAATTTTGTTCTATTCGGCCTATATATTTTGTTCTATTCGGCCAACAATTTTTTTTCCAGAAAAAATTAAAAAAAATTCAAAAAAAAAATTCTTCTATTCGACCTATTCGGCCAACACTATTTGTTCTACTCGGCCAACATTTTTTTTCTTCTATTCGACCAACAAATTTGTTCTATTTGGCCAATACTTTTTTTCCAGAAAAAAATTAAAAAAAAATCGAAAAAAAATTTCTTCTATTCGGCCTATTCGGCCAACAAATTTGTTCTATTCGGCCAACACTATTTGTTCTATTCGGCCAACACTTTTTTTTCTAGAAAAAATTAAAAAAATATCGAAATTTTTTTTCTATTCGGCCAACACTTTTTTCCAAAAAAAAATAAAAAAAATTCGAAAAAAAATTCTTTTATTCGGCCTATTCGGCCAACAAATTTGTTCTATTCGGCCAACACTATTTGTTCTATTCGGCCAACACTTTTTTTCAAAAAAAATAAAAAAAAAATCGAAAAAAAAATTCTTCTATTCGGCCAACAAATTTGTTCTATTCAGCCAACACTATTTGTACTATTCGACCAATACTTTTTTTTCAAAAAAAATTAAAAAAAATTCAAACGAATAAAATTAATGCATCTTTTTGTATTTTAATAAATAAATATATTCATGAGGCATGTAAAAATAACAAATTAATGCGTTCAATAGACTGTAAAATAAATTACTATTGTATTTTGGTATTTTTTGGTCAAAAAGATACCTCAAACATGTGATCAGTGGGTCCCTTTCAATGGATTTTGGATTGTTCCATTAAAAGTGGCTAGAATAAATTGTTTTTAAGAATTGTGACTACTAAAAATTACTTTTAACCAAGAGTGGCTACTTTTTATCATTATCATTAAAATATATATTTATTATAAATAAAGTATGTTTATGGATGGTTAATTATACCTATTATATTATAATATCATTAAATCATATTTTAATGGATGCCAAAGACCTTATCATAGTTAATTAAAAGGGTTTGTAAATGGGTCTTCACCTAAATTGTTTGTTAAAAGTTCACTCCGGTCTGATTTTTCTAAAATCAGTTTAGATCTATATAAATGTTTAAATATATGATTCATTATATATGAGTAACCTTTATAAACATCACTAATACAGAATTCTTTTTTATTATATTTTATTTTAAATGAATTATTGATATTATAAGGAGATAATGTAATAAGGCTAATATTACTGTGCACCTGGGTGCATCCCAAGATACGGTGTATCCACTTTCATAAATGTATACAATTATGAACAAAAATATATACAATTATAAACAAAATGTATACAATTTGTTTGTTAGTTTTTTTAATTAAAAATTAAGTGTAAAAAATTATATAACTATTAAAGAATATGTATACACTATTGAATAAAAAGTTATACACATATAGATACTAGTTTTTTTAATGAAAAACTGAGTGCGAAAAAAATATACAATTATTAAAAAATATTTACACAAAATAGAATAACATGTATACAAAATAAAATAAAAAGTTATAAACATATGAGTGCACCTTCAACCCGGGTGCACCTAATATGTAATAATCCTATAAAGATAATTAAAGGATAAGATACAAATCACACAATACCTAGAAAGCAATATCACATCTCGCTAAAACTTGCGTCTATTAAATATTACATACT
The DNA here is from genome assembly GCA_023678885.1 of Pogostemon cablin. Lineage (NCBI taxonomy): Eukaryota > Viridiplantae > Streptophyta > Magnoliopsida > Lamiales > Lamiaceae > Pogostemon > Pogostemon cablin. The sequence goes on from CM042983.1 coordinate 8,279,673, forward strand.
TCAATATGAAATTCTATACTTTGAATTTCTGAAAAAAGATTTTTTTTTATACACGCATACGAGATCATACAATAAAGGTATATATATATATATATATATATATATATGGTAAATACTAGAATACAACTTTCCTATCAATTTCAAAATGTACAACCTCCTTCATTCACCTTCAGTGTGTGTTTTCCTTTTTTCTTTTCTTTTTTTTTGTTTTTTATTTATTTAATTTTAGGGATATAATTGTAATTTTACCTTGTGGTTTAGGGTATAATTTATCCATAGGATTTAAGGTATAATTGTAATTTTACCCTTGTGGTATAGGGTATAATTCATCCTTATGGTTTAGAGTATAATTGTAATTTTATCCTTGTGGTTTAGGGTATAATTTATCCCTAGGGTTTAGAATTTAGGGTATAATAGTCATTTAAATAAAATAAATTTAAAAATAAAATAAAAAAACAAATGAAGGAGCAAGAATTAATTAAGAAGAGTGAGGACTAAGGGTGTACCAATTGAATTGGTACCCTGATTGTACCCTAGTCCCTCTCATATACTCCCTCCGTCCCTCGGTAAGAGTCTCATTTGCTTTTGGGCATGTGGATTAAGGAGTATTATTATTTAATGTATAGTGGGTAGTTGTATTAGTGGGTGTACGAGTCCCATATTTTAATTGTATTAGTGGGTGTGGGTGAGTCCCATATATCCAAAAAAAGAAAATGAGATCCTTCGGATAGGACAACCAAAATGGTAAAATAAGACTCTTACCTAGGGATATATATATATATATATATATATATAGAAGAGTGATTAGTTTGATTTTGAATTAATTGATTATAAAATTCTAATGCAAAAATGTATTTAACTTTTGAAGATGATAATAAGCTATAAATTACGAGATTAAATAATCATATTAAACCAATTGCTTAAAACTATAGTTATATGAGCAAATCTTGATGAAATTGTATCACGGAGATAAATGTTTGATATTTTTATTTGGCTAATTATACTGTGCACTCGGGTACATCTCAGGATACGGTGCATCCACTTTAAAAAACATATACAAGTATTAACAAAAACATATATAATTATGAACAAAAATGTATACAATTTATTTGTTAGTTTTTTTAAATGAAAAATTGAGTGTAAAAAAATATATAACTATTAAAAAATGTGTAAACACTATTGACTAAAAAGTTATACACATATGGATGCTATTTTTTTAATGAAAAACTGTATGTGAAAAAAGTATACAATTATTAAGAAATATATATACAAAATAGAATAACATATATACAAAATAAAATAAAAAGTTATACACATATGAGTACATCTTGCACTCAAATGCACCCAATATACACTCTTTTTATTTTTTAGAAATCGCTTTTTATACTCCATATCCTACTAATTATACATGAAAATTTTCAATGGGACACTTTTCATTTTATATCTATTAAGTAAAATCTTTTACTTGTTTGTTATGGGTTTAAGAAGAAATAAGAAAGATACATTTAAGATTATATGAATGTAGTAATTTAAAAATAGTGGTAATTTATGTTTGTTTTGAGATTTAAGTTGAAAAAATTTTAATTTTAAATCAAATCAATATATAAGAGTAAAGAGTGACGTGTTGAAAGTTAGATGTGATGTTTCTAAAAAATAGATAGATGAATATATAATTTGATTTTGAGTTAATTGCGCCAAAAGTCCTGACCTTTTCGCGAATTTTAAATTAGTCCAAACTTTTCAATATTTATAAATAAGTTCTTGACCTTTAACCCGTTTAACGAATCAAGCTACCGGGCAGCTGGAGGCCTGCCCGGCTGATGACGTGTCCAATTTTTTTCACATCACTCCTCCAGCTGTTAAAAAAATAATAATAATAAATAAAAAAAATATGTCTGCCGATGTTCTTTCTCCTTCCATCACAGACCTTATTCAACGTTGTAACCCTAATCCCCTAACCCCACTAATCTGCATCCTAATCCATTAAAAAGGAAAAGAAGACTTCCAGGAGCACCAGGAATATAATTAATATAGATGTAGTACTACTGTGAGTATGTGTGTATTTAAAGAAAGATTATATAAAAATTGGTGGTGTTCAGATCCAGATGCAAAAGTAATAGCACTGTCTCCAGAATCTCTATTGGCTTCGAACAGATTCATGTGCAAAGTGTGAAAGAAGGGTTTCAAGAGGGCACAATCTGCCATGGAAGCTGAAGCAAAGGAGCAGCAAAAAAGTGAGGAAGAAGGTCTACATCTTTCCTGAGAAGATATGTGTGCACCGGCGACCTAGACCTTCTCCCGGAGCTCTCTCCGCTCTCCCTTCTTCCCACTTGCCCGGATCCCGACACGGGTCGACTGGGGGAGCGCTCCGACTTCCGCCCGGGAGATCTACCCATTGTTCTTTCCCGGTTTACTTCGCCGATAAATGACTGGTTCTTCTGCCTCGCGGGAGACCTCAGCCGGAGCTCACGATTTAGTCTCTGATCTCTCTCTTTTCCGTGACTGACGTCGAAACGGTGACGCTCTCACTGAGATTACTGCAGATCTTAGATGCGTCGGAGGAATCGTCGGCCCTAAATGCTTTCCTACTTACGACGAAGGTCCTGCAACAGCGGCGCCCCTTTAATGAAGGGGCTTTCCACCTTTCTCTGAGCTCTGGAAATGGCGGCCGATTGATGTTTGGTGATTGACGAGGGGGTCTCGGAGAGGACCTCCTTAACCGTTTCTTCTTCTAGCAGAGGGTTCGGTGGCGGGGCGATTTGTTAATGCTGATGTCAGAAATGTGGGGAGATTTTTTTAGGCGGCCAGGATTTACTGGTGCTGATGCAGCAACCCATCCAGAAATCTCCGGTTACGAATTGAGGATTTTTAACCGTTACTTTTGTTTTTTAAACAGTTGGAGACGGTGATGTGGAAAAATTGAACACGTTATCAGCCGCCCTCCAGCTGCCCGGTGGCTCGATTCGTTAAACGGGTTAAAGGTCAAGAACTTATTTGTAAATATTGAAAAGTTTGGACTAATTTGAAATTCGCGAAAAGGTCAGGACTTTTTGCCCAATTAACCCTTTGATTTTACTAAACTTAAAAAAAAATGAACATAGCATTACGATGTCACGGTTTTGTATTGGTTATATTATAATGTCTTTTGAGATAATCTGATACTCATACCTTGTTGATTTATAAAGAATCATTTTTCGACAAAATTCAATATATAATCTCAAAATACACCTTTACATTTCACACTTTAAATACTCCATAAAAATACATCAAAATTCAATAATAATCACAAAATAAACCTCAATTCTAAAATTGTAATCCTCACCTAATACATAAAATATTTTATATTTTATTTATTATCGTATACTTTAATAGTTGCATACAACGACACTTTAGATCCATTATTCCATCTTTAATTTTCATTTTCTTTTATTATATTTATATATATATATATATATATATATATATATATATATATATATATATATATATATATATATATATATATCTCCAAAGAAATAGATTGATTACATCTTGCAACTCGCAATAATTGGAAAGGACAAAAGAATTGAAATATAAGTATATATAGTGAAGAAGCAACAAAAACCATTGCTTGTTGAATGTTTAGAAAAAGATGCAAATGAAATTGATAGGTGTTTACAAACAAAATATATAGACAAAATTATTAAATATCTTGTATATATATAATGGTTGTCAAAAGTCTCCATCTTTTCGCGAATTTCAAATTAGTCCAAACTTTTTAATATTTATAAATAAATACTCGACCTTTAACCCGTTTTTCAAATCAAGCCACCGGGCAGCGAGAGGCTTGTCCGGTCGCTGACATGTCTCATTTTTATCCACGTCACCCTCCACCTTTAAAAAATATATATATATGACAAGTATATATATTAAACGACGCCGTTTAACAATCTCAAAAATTAATCTTTCTTCTTTCTTCTTCAACATGGTTTGCCCTGCCTAGTCCCACCGCCGTGTTGCTTCTTCCACTGTAAAATTGCCATCACGGGTGGTCTTGTTGTCGACCTCCGCTACCATGACTTCCTTTGTTGAAAATCTCCAAACCGCCATTGCGAGCACTACCCGCTGAGTGACGGAATTTGCCAAAGACGGGCCTCCGCCCTTGACGGAATTTGCCAAAGACTGGCCGCCGCCCTTGACGGAATGGGTGTCAACATCGATAGGCTGTGGTCGTTGTTGCCGCAGGAAGTGAAGAATAAGGCGTCTAAGGACAACGCGCCGCTGATTGACGTTACGCAGTTCAGGTATTTCAAGATTCTGAGTAAGGGTTAACTCCCCTCCGACAAGCCCGTCGTTGTGAAGGCGAAGCTGGTGTCGAAAAATACCGAAAAGAAGATCAAGGAGGCTGGTGGTGCTGTTGTGCTTACGGCTTAATTAGGTCATTTTTATTAGCTGCCTTTTCAATTTTATGCAATTGTGGTTTTCAATTTTTGCTGGAAGGATTTTACTCAACTTTCTCTCGTTATATATACTTTTTAAAATGCTTTGTATTACACTGAGTCTTTGATTACACGGGTTAAAGAGCAAACGGCGATTATTTACGATTCCGTCAAGGGTGGCGGCCCGTCTTTGGCAAATTACGTCACTCTCAGCGGGTAGTGCTCGCAATGGCGGTTTGGAGATTTTCAACAGCGGGAGTCGTGGTAGCGGAGGTCGACAACAAGACCACCCGTGATGGCGATTTTACGGTGGAAGAAGCAACACGGAGGCGGGACTAGGCAGCGGCAAACCACGTTGAAGAAGAAGAAAGATTATTTTTTGGGGAGATTGTTAAACAACGTCTTTTAATATATATATATATATATATTTTTTTTTTTTTAACACGTAAAGGTTGACGTGGATAAAAATGCGACATGCAGACCTACCGCTGCCGGTGGCTTGATTTGAAAAACGGGTTAAAGGTCAAGTACTTATATTTATAAATATTGAAAAGTTTGGACTAATTTGAAATTCGCGAAAAAGTTATAACTTTTAACTTAATTAACTCATATATAATTTATGGATCTAATAAAACCATACTAATTACCTCTTAGTTTTCTCACAAAATTTATGCACAATTAATACACTAATTACTCCTGCAATTTTAAAATTGATAGTCTATCTGTACCAGAATAAAGTTTCTCTATTTACTCATTCCTTCGTTTCAAAAATAGGGCCGCCCTTAAAAAATAACATCTTAATCCAAAACTTTAAAAGTACAATTTATGTTTAAAATTATCATCACTTTTTAATACACATAACATACTTTATACATTATTGTTTACTTAAAAAGTATCATATTACCCTAACAAATCAATAAAATTAATCAAAAGTAGCTTTTTCTTAAATTGAATGCATGAAACGAAGGGAGTACTATATTTTTAACACGTATAACATGATTTACATATTATTATACTATCCTTATAAATATTAATAAAATAGGATAAAATGAATGTTTATCAGTAAATAAATAAATAGAGGTGTTAGTGATGTAACTGAGTGTATGCGCACCGCGTACCCTTCAAAAATTAATTATTTCTTAAATATCGAGGATTATTTTTTAAAATAGTATATAAGGATATTCAACATGAAAGAATTTATGATCAATCGTAATATTATTTTTGGTACAAGAGGGTAATCGTCTCTAGTATAAGATAATATTTTCTTAATATGTTAAAAAAATTAACACTGATGCATCAGTGAGACTGGTTTAGGCACTGAATTGGGAGGAGTAGCAAGAGAGCATGATGACAAGGTCTTATAGTCTTTTGTTGATTTGAGAGACCAGTTTCTTTCCACTGAAATGGGCGGGGTTTGGCAGCACTAAGAGGAGTAGAGATTGGAAAAGAACAATCCCACAGGAAAGTGATGATTGAAACTAATTCCCAATTGATATTTCATATTTTGAAATCGTGGTTGAAGATTGTTGATGGCTGTTTTTAGCAAGTTATAAGAAAGATTAATGATGGTTGGATCAATGTTAAACTATACTAAGAACGAGCGCAACAAACACAATAAATCAAGAAGAGATAGGATCCGACAAAAATCTTTCTCTGTTTTATTATCAATCTCGAGAACAACACTCATGAATTCCAATTCCCCCTCTCACTACAAGTATATTGCCAAGTATGAAAAAGGAGTAACCTGTCTCTCTCCTAAGAGAGAAGCCATTTATATCTACAACAAACCCTAACTGTGAACCAATCAGACGTTGCCATCTGGCTGAAGACAAATTGTCTTTAATGGTGGAGGGGTATTCAGCTTCATTGTGGGCGTTTGCAAGTGATGGCAGGCTGTTGCAGGTGGCTGCAGACCTCCTTTTGTCATGTGGTCTCTTTTCATTAGTAGAGAGGAGTAGCATGTCCTGGAGTGTTGCCCTTTAATTGAGAGTAATGTTCAGATAGCCTTATCTTACCGTTATTCTTGTCCTTATGTGTGCCCCTCCCTTCAGAAGAAAGATGATGTTCCTCGCTGTTCCAATACCTTCTCCTATACTGCCGAATGATCCATTCGACCTCCAGATGGGATGGAGGTCTGAAAAGGGTTCCGTTCTTTGGACACTCCAGATACATTCCTTTGCCTCAGACGTTTGTTGTTAGGCCGAGAGGTGTTTCAGCCAGCGACCTTCCTGAAGATTTCTTTATCCCTCGGCCTCCTGGGTTTCTTCCGGGTCTCGTCCCATTGCGATTATGGACTTGTCCATTGGGCCTCTTTCTAGTTATATTAATCTTCCCATATTGGGCTTACCTCTTGAGCCTCTGAAATGTCTAAGGGTTGCTTCCTTTTCGGACTCATTAGCCCTTTACAAGATTGGGTTCCATTACAGTACGGGCTGATGGGATTGGGCTTCCGGCCCATTAGTATGGGGGATATAATACCTATTACAAAGATATCCTCTCTTTTTGCCCTTTCTTCGACCAAATTGACTTCATCTGGATTCGTAGGGAGGGTAATATCTTAACACATAGCCTAGTAGATACCGTTTATATTTTTAATGATGCTTTGCCTGCTTTCTATTTTCTTTACCGCACTCATGGCATGATTGATAGGTTGGAATCGATTAGGAATGGAATCACTATTTCTACTTTCATTCCAAATGTCACGATTGGTATGTTCAAGGAATGGGAATCTCGATTCCATTTGGAATCACCGTTCCCTCAAACATGGGAATGGTGATTCATCCCACCCCCATGGTATTACCCATTACAACACCATTTGGAATCAACTTTTTATTTTATTTTTTCAAATTTATGTAACTAAGAAATATAAAAAGATGTAAATAATATTTTTTAATTTTTACCACATTAAATTAAATTATGTAATTACCAAAATTATAAATAAATTAATATTTTCTGCTTAAAATGTAATATTAATTAAAAATATTGGTATTAAATTATTCAATAAAAAAATAAATTATTAAATTATTTATTTAAAATTTAAATAAAAAATTATATGTTCATCTCATTAAAAAATATAAAATTAAATTAAATTCTTAAAAAATATAAAATTAAATTAAATTCTTAAAAAATATAATAAAAATTTAAAATTAATTTAATATTTATTCAAAATAAAAATGACTAAATTATTTATTAAAAAAATATTATTAATTAAATTGAATATATATATATATATATATATATATATATATATATATATATATATATATATATATATATATATATATATGTGTGTGTGTGTGTGTGTGTGTGTAACAAAATATAAATTATAATTCTTTTCGTAAGTTGATAAATTTTATTATATATAATTTTTTATTTATATTTTAATAATATTAAAATTATATTTATATTTAGTTTAATTTTTTTAATACATAGATGTTTTATTTATATTTTGATAATACTAAAAAAATTTGATTTTTGTATAATTATTATTAATATATAAAATCTTCATTAACATTTTAATTAATTTAATGATTTTATATAAATTAATTTATTATTATAAAAATATTGTAAATGAGATTAGAACAAATTAAGAAATATATCTTTCTATTACTTGAGTAATTCCTGAACCATACCAATCATTGTAATAATTATTTCTTTCCCATCTCTATTTTATTCATAAGTTCATTCAATTCCATCGTTATTTCATTCAATCATACTAATCGAGCCGTCAGTTGTAAGCAGTGGCGGACGCAGGATTTCCGTCGAGGGGGGCCCAACTTTTCTCATACAATAGTTCGTGTTTTTTGTTCTACAAATTTTAAGAAGAATTATTTTATTTATCAACTTTTATTAACATTTTCTAAAGATGTTTTAGTATTTTTAATTGTATTATGTAAGAGTAACAATTTTGAAACTAAAGTCATTAAAATTATTAAATAAATATGTTATTTAGAGGGAAAATAAATAAATAAAAGAGGGGAAAAAAATAACAGTGCTGCATGAATCGAACACGGGACCTTTAAAACTAAAACATCCTCAATTCACCACTTGGACACAAAAGTATTTCAAGAAAATTTCTATATCTATACTAGTAATTTTTAGAAGTTTAGGGCCCAGAGCCCCCCACCCCCTTAGTGCGTCCGCAAGTGGTTGTAAGCACTGACATTCCTTGATGATATGATAATTCATATTTCCGTAAAAAAAAATTTATAATTTTGGTTATACCAAAAAAATTAGAAAGAGAGAATAAATGTAAAAATGTTGGGCATTAATAATTTAATGATAATTATGATAGGCAGCCATGGTGCGGCGACTACTCACCGTGTTTAATCATTAATTAACAAAACCAAACGTGCCATCTGGATTTCCAATTATCCAATAACTATTTGAAACGTGCCAACTCATCTAATGTAAATGGATCCACCACTCTCGACTATATTACTCTCCTTCATCCCAAGGAGTAATTGCAAATACCAAGTTTTTAGAAATTTTTATTTTTTTACTATTTTTATTTGTTTTTTTAGTAATATAATTTTTTTATAGGAAATTAATATTCTATACCAAATACTAAATTTAAAGAATTTTATTTTTCACTAATTTGTTTCATTTGTAAGGAGTATTATAATTTTCTTTTGATATCTCTTTTTGTCCGCTCTAAAGAGTATTATGTTTTAATTTTGGACATTTGCTCCTAAGGGTGTCATTCCCCTTTTTATATACTCATATATGTGATCTATATCCCAAAAATAATACAACTACTTACTATACATTAAATAATAATATTCTTTAATCCACCTATAAAAAAACAAATGAGTCTCTTTAAGCCGGACGGAGAGAGTAAATAAATTACTATATACTCCCTCCATCCCAAAATTATAAGCACGTTTACTGTACCATGTTTTTTTAAGAAAAGTATTATTTTTGACCAAATTTGTTGAATTTAGAGGGTAAAGTAGTATTTTTAGGTAATAAAAAATTATAAAGTAATGATATGTCTGTGAAAAATGAGTGGCAAATTTGAAATTAAAGTAATTTTTGAGGTTGTTGGATTAAGTGATATTTGTCATTTTTAGGTTGTGAACAAAATTGTGGGATGGAGGTAGTAAATATTATGTCTATCAAGTTTATAAAATAATTATTTTAAAATTGAATGTATCTTAAGGTTATAAAATAAAATAATTAATAATATTTTATGCATATTTTTGCAGAGTTGGTCTCTTGGATCCCCAGTATACAAAGTGTGTAAAGATACAACATTTTATTCTAAAGAGTATATACTTTAATTAATAAAGATATAATTTTTTTCATTGAAAAGATCATCTGAAATATTACTAGTATAAATGTTTGATATTTTTTTTCAGGAAGTTAATGATACACGTTCTTGTACTAAAGGGAATATCATTTAATACTAAAGGGTATAACCTTCGAAAAATGTGGAATTTTGAGGCACGGTATCCCCGAGACACACAAGTTTTAGTATTTTTGAAATAAAATTTATTGTGGGATTGTAAAGTAAATTGGAAAGCATAAAATTTTATTAATATATTTTATTTTAGAAACATTACCAAACATAATTTATTTAGTGTTTAAAATGACTATATTACTTTTACATAATTAATAAAATTAAATTATTAATTATTTTTCTTAAATAACAAAATACAATATAACGAATGATTTAACGGTGCGAATGATTTTTTTCTTAAAATTCAAAAATGCCATCTTTCATACTTTTCAATAATTATCATTTACTTTTTAAAATGATATATCACATTATAACTCAACGAATTGGGTTGATCTTAAGAATTTTTATATGTGAACCGAACTTTAAAATTGAGCCTCTAGTCTGACTAATTTAATCATTCGAAAATTAAAATATGGTTAATTTTAAAGTGATATATAAATTAAATTTTATTTCTTTTAAAAATCATTAAATGTTAAGTAAGATACATAATTAAATATATTAAAATATTTTACTTTACTTTTTTATTAATTAATTAATCTTTACATAAATAAACTATTACTTTTCTGATAAATGAAGCATTACTTTTCAAATTCTAATATGTTGTGATTTTATATAATCTTGACGAGTAGAATTTGAGAAATAATATTTTTATTCAGATGAGTAATAATTTAACTCTCTTGGTAGTAATATTTTATCTATTGAAAAATAATTTTACAAATGGTGCAACGGGTTTACAAAAAATTCTAACTAGCTAATAACAAAGACTTGTGTGAAACTGTGTCACGTAAGGTCTTACAAGATACAGATAAAAAGTGATAAATTTTATAAAGAAAACTGATATTCAATTAATGAAAAATGATAATTCTATTTCATAAATAATTTATACTCCAGTATAAATGAAAATGATAACAATTTATACCGAAAATGATAATATTTTATAGCAAAAAATATAATTAATTTAAGAAGTCTAATGAAACAGTCTCAATTAATTTAAGAAGTCTAATGAAACAGTCTCATGCAATACTCTTTCTTACCTAATATAATAATTGCTTTATTTGAACATTTGAAAAAAAAATTAAAAGTAATTTAAAGCTATTTCAATAATTTGAGGGGGAGGGGGGAGGGGGGTTTATATCTATCTTATTATAATTATATGCAAACGGCGTCAATTCGCGTTTAGGATTGAATAATGTGTCCACCCATAATAAATTGCATTAATTTGCCCGCAACTAATTTGTAATTTACGAAAATGCCCCCGTTTTATGATTGAATGGGTCTAACTAGAATTAATGAAGTGATTAATTTAATTTAACCTAGAGAAAGATTTGGGTTTGTTTTATTGCTTATTTACGATTAAATGGGTCTAGTTACACTTAATGAAGTGATTCATTTAATTTAACCTAGCTAGAGAAAGATTTGGAGGTTGAATATTGTGTATACAATTTTTTTTTTAATTATAGGTCGAAAATATAATTATATTCAAAAATTAAGAACATGCCTAAGGTTACGTTTGTTTTTTATATAGGTTGAAATACTAAATTTAAATTTAGCATTAGTTAGATGCAATAAATCTTAAAAAAAAAATACTAATTCATGTTTACTTTTGGAATATAAATAAAATAAATTTTAATTTTATGTAAAATTAATATGTAGGAGTTGCAGAGTGGTGTATGCATGAAAGTAAATAGTAATGTATGTGTGATAGTATACACTGATATGTGTTACAAATATGTCTGATTTGTGTAATTAGATTTACTAAACAACAACTAAAATAAGAAATGAGTTACATAATCTTCAATGGATAATAAGCAGAAAAAATAAAAACGAAAAACAAAACATAGCTAAGTATAAAACATAATCCTAAGGTAAAATAGATATAATTATAAAAGTGTATTACATAAATAATTATACCTTTAAAATAATACATGAATCATGAAACTGTATGTACAATATTGTGCTCATGGCTTAAATTCAATCAAAAAAAAAAAGGATAAATTATTAATTTTACTTGATTTTTTTTTATCAATCAGAACTTAAAATGTATAAAACTATTGATTTAGGATTTGAAATTATAAAATTACTTAAAATTATTTTATGATAATTGTATATACTTAACATATACTATTAAAATGTTATTTTAATGCTAATAAAATACCACTAAAACATATCAAGTATGTGAAATTTAAGGCAAAGACTTGTGTGAGACCGTCTCACGTAAGGGCTTATGTGAGACGATCAGAAAGTGATAACTTTTGTGAAGGAAAGTGATAATAAATTTATGAAAAGTGATAATGCTCTTTCATGAACAAATTATAGTATAAATAAAAAGTGATAACATTTTATAGCGAAAGTGATAACGATTTATAGCGAAAGTAATAACTATTTTAAAAAGTGAAAAATGCTCTCATGTGAGACGGTCTCACTCAAGACCTACCCAAAATTTAATGTAGTCGTAGTTATATTTCTTTTTTTTTTTTTTAAATCATGATTTTCTGTCAATTTTGTATATTTGAGACTCTTAATTGATAAATAAAATATTATTTCAGGTTTTGAATTAATAGTTTACTCAATTTTTTAGGTTTTGAATTTAAAAAAACTACTTTATTTTATTATTAATATTGAAGTAATACGTACACATAATTGTATGTATAAACTTGTGATTCATGATTTTATTTTATTCTTATAATTCTTGACTTATTTTACATTTGTGTGGTTCATATACAACTAATTTTATCCATCAATTCATGCAACATATTGTGGTTTATGTACTCTTTTATAGTTGAAGTTTAATCTTTATTTTAAGATTTTAATATTAATTTTAATAGTAAAATTATAATTAAATTCTCATGTATCATACATTTATAATTAATAGTTTATTTTATCTCTATGATTAGAATTTACTGTAAAATATTACTTTCTATAATATAATCCATCTTTTCAATATAAAATTAAAAAATATATTAATATAAAAGTTGCACGTACCACGGATTCATTTAATTTATGTATATATGGAGTTTTGTATATAGGGTATTTGAATGTGCAAATACCTAACATAGACAAATGGTGATAAGATAATGCTTCTCTTTATAATTGTACTTTCAATAAGATTTTCAAAGGTTTAATTTAATAATATTGTAGTAACTTGTGTGAGGTTGCATGTATTAATTAAATATTTGAAATGCATAATTAATGATACATTTTCATGGAGAAATAATATTTTAAAAGTAAGATAAGAAATTGATTATTTAATTCAATAAACAATGCATTGAATAGGACTATTATTTTTTTTTTAATGTTTAAAAGAATTTAAAAAAAAATAAAATAATGTAGATCATACCTTTTACACCTCTGACTTCTGTCTAAAATTTACTTCGGCAGTTGGAATTGGATTTCAAGGTGGGTTTATCAAGTGAACTTCCAAAGACAATTCATTCGTCCAAAATTTATCTTCGCATTTTCTCATTTTCATTCCTTTCACATTTACCATTTAAAAAAAAATATCAATAAAAATGCTACTTTTGATTGATCATTTTGAATATCACTCATTAATTAATTTATTTTTAAAAAAAATACTTTTTTTTAAAAAATATTTAGACATAATTAAATCTAGTTTGCAACTTCTTTAGCGACTATGTCTACAATCTTACAAGCAACTATACATACAACCATACACATGTCGGTAAATTTTATTTACTGACATATGTAAGACACTTCATGCAACTATTTGTGTGATAATGTATTAATTATATAATGAAAAGAGGAAAAAAAAAACTAAAAGTGTTTTTTTTTTCTAAAATAAAAAAAAAACTATGTTGGGTGACATTTCAAAATCAATTATTATTTGAGGCATTTTTTATCATTTCTAAAAAAATCACATTAATCAATGACATCAAAATCAATTTAATTAAGAAGTAACAATTTCACTTAATTACATGCATGATGTATTTTGAGATTTGGATATTCTGTTACATTTCTTGTGTTACTCAATTGACGAGTCACATATAAAAAAAAGATAAGAGAAACTATATCATAAAATTAATATATGTAAGTGAAATTACTCCAAGGTAAGTGATTAAATTTCTCCTCCTTACTAATAATACATGTCAATATATATAGGAAATGTCATACCAGAATTGTTACACCAAAATGTTACACAGATCATCCAATATCACTTATTTTAATGTTTTATTTATTACTACTAAAAATATCACACATACTCCTTCAAAATTAGTTAAAAATAACTTTTGTTAAAAAATATATCTACCGTAGCAGTAAAAAGAAAGCAGTAATTTGGTACGAAGGAGTAATTGATAATAAATAATTTACACCCACAAAATTTAAATTTATTTAAGTGCCTATCTGTCCAGTGTACTTGACGTAGCCGGTATCGTTTTTACAACTGGAAATTGAGGTGGCGAGTTATCTGAGGTCAAAATAGTACATCTACATATCAGCCAATTCCGTTTAGAGAGAGAGTTTAGAGAGATAAACTGAGGAGTGAGAGACCTGGAATTCGAACCTTATCCATTCCTCCCCACTATAAAACCAGATCAAAACCCTCCATTTCTATTTATCAAATTACAATTCCATTTTCCCCATTTCAACCAATTTGGGGAACTAGATTGTTGATCGAATCATGGCTGCATCCAAGAGCTACTTCCCCAGAGCAAACAATCGATTCCTCCCGAGCGATCAGAATCGGAGCACCAACGCGATGATCTTTGAGTTCGACGAATCGGAGGTGTGGAGCTCGTCGGCACGATCGCAGTCGCCGGAGTTTCGGAAGCCGGCGGCGAGGGGACCGCCTGCTTCGCTGCCGGTCAACATTCCGGATTGGTCGAAGATTTTGAAGGACGAGTACAAGGAGAATCGGCGGAGGGATAGCGACGAAGACGAGTACGAGGAGGAGGAGAAAGGCGGCCGGATTCCGCCGCATGAGTTTTTGGCGAGGAATCGGATCGCCTCCTTCTCGGTGCAGGAAGGGATCGGTAGGACGCTGAAGGGAAGAGATCTGAACAGGGTTAGAAATGCAATTTGGCGGAAAATAGGATTTCAGGATTGATTCCTTTCGTTGATTAACAAACACTCCGATTTTGCTCTTCAAATTTTTCTCCTTTTTTTATTATATTTTTTTAAAATATATTTAGGAGTGCTTTTCGCATTTTTTGAAAAGCCTTTTCTTGACCATGACTGGTTGGAAACGAAATGGTTTTGAAGATTTTTAGATTTGGAAGAAGAGATAGTATTAGTTTGTTTACCAATGTTTTGACTATTTTCGATGATATAAACGTAAATAAAAATTGCAATGTTGACTTTATTTTTATTTTTCTTTTTCTTTAAGGAGATTTGATTGTCAGAGACTCAGAAATATCCCCAATATCCTGATGAAAATACTGTGCATCACATTATAAAATGGTGTACCCCACCATTAGGGGCCCCACCGCCCATGCCCTTGGGGATTGGTGGAGGAGGTAAATCACATGATGAGGCGTAAATCACAGGATGTGCCTCAAGTGACTTATAGAGAAGACTCACTGTTAAACTTGTGCTTGCAAGGAGCCAAATTCATGCCAAAGGCAGGATTCGAATCCCCACCCTGCAGCAACCAAGCTCAGTTGAAAGGTCTTTCCATCCTCCCATCTACCATTTGAGCTATGCCCTGGGGCCTGTGCATCACATTATAAAATGGCGAACACGTAACGAAAGATTTGCGTCTGATAAAAATTACTCTCCTTCACTCAAATTTACATTTACTATATATTTTGTTGTAATAAATAAATTCACATTTCAAAATAAAAATACTAGATACAATCAACAACCTCAAAATACATTTTAATTTCAAAATTAGCATTCTTTTACAACTCACAAAACATACTCCCTCCGTCCCACGACAATGATAGTTTTACTTTTTGGCACGTGGATTAAGGAGTATTATTATTTAATGCGTAGTGGGTAGTTGTATTAGTGGGAGTATGGACCCCATGTTTTTATTGTATTAGAGGGGATGAGTGGGTCCCATGTGTACAAAAAATGAAAGAGAACCCTTTGGGTGGAACGACCAAAATGGAAAAAAGAGACCATTGCTGTGGGACGGAGGGAGTATTTTATAATTTACTTCTCCCGTCCCATTGATATACTCCCTCCGTTTCCTGGTAAGATTCTCATTTGCTTTTGGACACGTGGATTAAGGAGTATTATTATTTAATGTGTAGTGAGTAGTTGTATTAGTGGGTGTGTGGGCCCCATGTTTTAATTGTATTAGTGGGTGTGGGTGGGTCTCATATGTCCAAAAAAGAAAATGAGATCCTTTGGGTGGGACAACAAAAATAGTAAAATGTGACTTTTATCTAGGGACGGAGGGAGTATGTGCATTTGCTTTTTGCACTTAAATTAAATGATATGTATTTTAATTTATAATGAGGTGAGAGAAATAATATTTTAATGTAAAGTACACTTAAATTAAAGAATAGTACAGTATGTATTAGGTGAGATAAATAATATTTTAATGTAAAGTGGGTAGGTTTATTAGTGTGATGTGTGGGTCTATGGAGATAAATGCACAGTTTGTATAGGAACGGACCAAAATAACAAAATACATACGTTTCAGAAGATAATATTTATTATCTCTATTTAAAAATACCAAAGTACCTTTAAAATAAAATAAAAAGTAAATTTTCTAGAAATCAACAGAGGAAGTAAAATATTTTAATTTAAATATGTAAATTAATTAAAAAAAAAAAGATAAATGATAGTGATTTTTTTAATAAGAGGTTAATAGGAGTAATATTTTTAATAACAACGATACTCCAGTATTTAAGAAAATGTAAAATAGATTTCAAGTATGACGTAAGTATTGCATTTCAAAAAATTAATCAATCACAATTTCATTAGAAACAATATTATTTGCGAAACAATTTAAGCAAACAATCAGAATGAGTGATGTGATTGTACAAACTACAAACTATGAAAATCACACTTCATGAAATTAAATTTGTTTTAACTTAAGGCAGAAGCTTGTGTGTGCCCGAGCATACGGAACACATTCCGTGTGTCTTTAGAATTTTGTGATAAATTGTATACCCTTTATTATAAAGATGTGTACCATTTATTTTACAAGACAAAAACTTGTGTGTGCCCGGGCGCAAGGAAGCACACTCCGTGTGCCTTTAGAATTTTGTATTAATTTATATATCTTTTAGTATAAATATGTCTATCCTTTATTTTTTGAAGAAAAATAAAAAATATAATGAAAAGTGTATACCATTTAGAACAAATTAGTGTACCCTTATTAATTAAAGTGTATCATTTAGAACAAAATAATATACCCTTATCCATAATACTAAATTCTAAAAGCACACGCAATCCTCACTTTTAACTTAATTCTTTAGATAATAATAATAGAGTAAAGTCTTACTTTTGTGTTATGTGAAATTAGTTTTTTTTTTTAAGAAAAGTGTATTTTAGGTTATTGTATTGAAGTGATTTTTTTTTTTTTTTTTGTGATGCAAGTAATTATTAGATTGAAAAAAAAAAAGTGTGAACATATTTGAAGGATGTGTGGAGTGAGTATATATTTTAGCAATACCTATTGAGATCATTTCAGGGACAATGATGGAGGGATTACAAGACTGGAGGAGGCGCTGGCCCCTCTCCTTGAAAAAGTAATTAAATTAGAGTGAGGCTTGTGTGTGCCTTTAGAATTTAATATTATGGATAAGGGTACATTATTTAATTCTAAAAGGGTACACAATTTTATTCTAAAGGGTATACACTTTTCATTATATTTTTTTTATTTTTCTTAAAAAATAAAGGGTACATATCTTTATACTAAAGGGTATACAATTTAACACAAAATTCTAAAGGCACACAGAATGTGCTTCCGTGCACTCGGGCGCACACAAATTTTTGCCTTGTAAAATAAAGGGTACACATCTTTATATTAAACAGTACACAATTTAACACAAAATTCTAAAGGCACATGCCCCGACACACACAAGCTTTTGCCTTCAAATTATATTACAGTAAGATTTCGTCTAGTGGTTTATTGTTTCTCCATTCCATCTACTGTCGCAGGATCAAACCTATGCTCAAAATTATTCACTTTAGTGATTATTACTACTTTTTATCAATCAAATTTTATATTATTTTTTAATAAAATTACTTTTTATCTGACTTAGTATCTGTAACAATAAATTTTGATTTATAATAAAATAAATACAAATTGAGTACAAAGATAATTTCAGATGAATTTAATTTGGAGAAGATGTAAGCGGGTTACACTCCCAATCAATCCTCTGATTCTTCTCTCGAACCAATTTAGCCTTGACTTGACTTTGACTGGAGTGTGTGTTGACTGTATGTTGACTGCGCTGACTGTGTTGACAGCGTGTGTGTTGAGTGGAAGAACAATGGATCGAAAGGGCTTGGCACCTTTATATGTGATCGGAGGCGGTTGGCTGGAAGAATGCCGGATTGGAGGGGTTGACACCTTGATCTCTGATCGGAGGCGGTTGGTTGGAAGAACGCCGGATCGGAGGGTCTTAGAACCTTGATCTCTGATCGGAGGTGGTTGGTTAGAAGAACGCCGGATCGAAGGGGCTTGACACCTTGATCTCTAACCGGAGGTTGTTGGCTGGAAGAACGCCGGATTAGAGGGGCTTGACACCTTTATCTCTGATCGGAGGCGGTTGGCTGGAAGAATGCCGGATCGAAGGGGTTTAAAACCTTGATCTCGGATCGCAGGTCGTTCTTGGCTTGAAGATGCTTGAAGATCTCAAGGGAGCACTGCTCGTATTATTGATCTCTTCAGAAGCGTCTGTATCTTCAGATGTTTTAGTATCTGGAATGAATGGAGGAGGGCTCCTTATATAGGTGAAAGGTGATAATGCCCCATAAATAACTCGCAAATTTGCTTGGTCCAAGGCTGATTTGACCTGATTATGCAGGCTTGAGTCTTTTCATGTATAACGCAGTTTCATTGGTTGATCCTTGATTTGACCTAATTCTGCGGGCTTGAGCTTATTTGACTGGATTTGTCCAAATTATCAAATATTCACTAATTTATTTTATGAATTTATTTATTTAAATCCCTTAATAAATAAATAATTAATTGATAATTATTGCATTAATTTGCCACATATTTTTCTTTAATAGGTAATAAAATTCAAATGCCTACCGTATCGATTTTCAAAATTGTTCACTTTAGCAATTATTACTTTTTTATAAATCAAATTTTATATTATTTTTTAATAAAATTACTTTTCATCTGACTTAATAAAATAATTACTTGAGACCGGTTCGAATAACTCTATATTTTTACTTAGTTGATTTGTATAAATATTATTACCTCTTGTATCATTTACTCCACTTGAAGACTTAGCTAATGAATCTATTACTCTTTAATTAAAAACAGGTTCTAACTATATACTCCCTCCGTTGTAGGCTAAGAGGGTTAGAGACCTTATGTTAAACATAAGGTATCTGATCCTCATTACCTGGGATATGGAGAGAGAGTATATGTATGTATGTTTGTGTTGTGATAGGTTCATTAATTAAGTTGAACAAGTGAATTAGATTCATATCTCTTTATTTGCACTAATTGGGAAAGCGCGTTTCTTGTAGCCAACACATAAGTGTATTAATTAAGGAGTAGTAAACTTACTTTAAGAGGTTTCGTGAACATTGCTCATTCCTTCCATCTCAACATTATCTTTACACTTTTTTTTTTTTTGTTGATCAGCAATTAACTTCATCATTAAAATTTTTAAAAAAATTAAAACATATTTTTTATAGGATAGGTTTTGCATGATACCATTTCATGTGAGACCATTTTTTACTTTTTAAAATAGTTATCATTTTCGCTATAAATCGTTATTACTTTCGTTATAAAATATTATAATTTTTTATTTATACTATAAATTGTTCATAAAATAACATTATCACTTCTCATTAATTAATTATCATTTTTCTTTGTAAAAACTATCATTTTTTATCCATCTCACGTAAGTTCTTACCTGACACGATCTCTCACAAGTCTTTGCATTTTTTCATATAACACATATTATATTTGACATTTTACCCTTTATTACTTAAAAATATTAAATTGCTCCTAAAAGGCCAATATATATGATTAAAAAATAATTTTTCCTCCACCGTATCTACAGCACCAATAAAAATAAATAGGAGACGATGAGAGTAATATTTATTATAATATTATTAGAAGTCATTATTCAGAATTTTAAAATTATAAATATGTAAATATATACAAATTACATTAAATTCAACGAACCAATTAATGTCCAATATGATGTGTTTTTTTTTTCAAAAGATAAGTGTACATGTACAATATCAATGTAGTTTATGAACAACCAAATTAAATTATCGAACCATGAAAAATAAGGATTAGAGCTAAGCGATCTCATGTCTTTCATAGTTTTATAGAGAAAATCACAACAGGAAAGAAATTGAACAAATAAAACGAATGAGCAATTATATAACACAAGATATGCAATACAAATGATGAATGAACCAAATAAATAAAAAGTGAGACTAACAATACTAGTTGTATGAAAATTCTAAGAATAATGCAATGAACTCATATATCTCTCGTACTAAGAATAAGGGCGATCAAAAATACTTTCTTAGCTTCTTTAAGGACACATAACATGTGGACCCTTATAAGGGTCTTAAAATGGCTCTTAAAATCTAGACCGAAATAGACACCTCTTATTAGATATTTATAAGACTAGAATTCCCTTAATAGGTACTGTATACAATCTATGATCCATTTCTATGTGCTATAATCCACCAAGGGTTGAGTCTTTTCACATAATCAATTAACCTCTCAATTTAACGGACAAGGTATTCTATTATAGGCCTCTTACCATAAGATGACATCTTTATCTTGTCATATAATTAGCACATGAAATGTATAATGAAATTTAACAATTAACAATCTCAAACACACAATGAATTCTTATTCTAATTACATGTATAACACAATTAATCACACAAATCACATATAAATACAGCAATTAACATCAATGATAGAAATTCAACAAGACCAATCAATATAATCATTTAATTACAAAATACCCAAAATTATCCAAAACATATCATGTATCTAAAATCACAAAGGAACTTAATCTAACATAGTATCAAGCAAATCAAAATAGACCATCTAACAAAATTTCATAAAAATTACAAAATAAAATTAATATTCCCCTCCAATTTCTTCACTTGGAACTTCTTCTATCTTTTCTTACCATCCTCAATCTACTTTGCTTTTCTATTTTTCTTTGGTGAATTTATGGAATGTAAAAATGAAGTGTGGATGAGTGGATGAAAGATAGATGAATGGGTGAAATATGGGAGAAAGGAATGCTGTGATGAATTTCATGACCTTTTTCCCCTATTTGGGCTGATTAATTGGGCCAATCACAAAGAAGAAGAGATGGGTTGGTCAGGCCTGCTTCTTGATTGGAAATACAAGGAATGAAAGAATTTGAATTACCCAATTTGGGCCTTTAATAGGAATTCAGATTTGATCCACCTTTTCTTTTATGAAACAACTCCATGTCACTCTCAATAAATTAATGGTAATGGTCTGCTCAAATGATATTTGCTATTTGTGCAAACAACTAATGGGCCACTTCAGCGTGCGCACATCTCCTCTCTCTCTCTCTTTTTTTAATTGTTCATTTTAACTTCGAATAGAGTTTCATTTATTTCCACGTCTACGTAATTGCTTAAATAAGCTTATTTCATGTATAAATCCTTTAAATTCCAACAAAAGAATCATTCTCCACAAAATTAAGAAATTAAAAAAAATTAGTCACAAAAAACAACCTTAATTATATAGAACCTGACTAAAATGTACTCCCTCCGTTCCATAGTTATCTGCATCGGTACTGTAAATACGGAGTTTAAGAAAATTTGCTTTTTGACCAACTTTATTGACTTTTTAGGGGTATTGTGGTATTTTTAGGTAATAAATAAATTATAAAATATGTTATGCGTGTTAAGTGGGAGTGGTATTTTTTAAATTAAATAACTTTTGAGGTTATTGATTAATGTGAAGTTTTCTTTTTTGGGTAGTGAAGGTAAGTGTGGGACGGACGAAAATGAAAAATGTGAAGATAAGTGTGGGACGGAGGGAGTATCATTTTTCTAACAATTTCAAGATAGTAAGTCTTATCTATTCTGAGAGTTTTCAAGAAGATTAAAGAGTATGATAATTTTATGAATTTTATTTCATTTTTATTATATTGGTATAAGGTATTCCCTCCGTCCCACTAAAAGGTTTCCATTTACTATATTAGACGTCTTATTCAAAAGCTTCTATTTTTCAATTTTAGTAAAAGGGCTCCACATATGGTCCATT
This sequence comes from Pogostemon cablin, assembly GCA_023678885.1. Taxonomy (NCBI): domain Eukaryota; kingdom Viridiplantae; phylum Streptophyta; class Magnoliopsida; order Lamiales; family Lamiaceae; genus Pogostemon; species Pogostemon cablin. The sequence goes on from CM042983.1 coordinate 8,301,934, forward strand.
ATACATTACTAATACAACTATCCCTTACGTATAAAATAATAATACTCCTTAATTTACTTAAAAAACATCTTTTGATGGGATGGAGGAAGTCCTAAATAGCTCATTTATCTCGTTCCAACAACAAAGTGAACATTACATTTACTCTTATTTCTTGTACTTATTATAGAAGCCTTAACATTGTACATATAAATTTCGAATATCTCATATGGCAAAAACTTAGAATTTTATGTTAAATTGTGTACTCTTTAGTATAAAGATATGTACCTTTTATTTTACAAGGCAAAAACTTGTGTGCGCCCGGGCGCACGGAAGCACACTCCGTGTGCCTTTAGAATTTTGTGTTAAATTGTATACCCTTTAGTATAAAGATGTATACCCTTTATTTTCTGAAGAAAATAAAAAATATTAATGAAAAGTGTATACCCTTTAGAACAAAACCCTTATTAATTAAAGTGTATACCCTTTAGAATAAAATAATATACCCTTATCCATAATACTTAATTCCAAAGGCACACGGCGTGCGCCTGGGCGCACGCAAGCCTCACTCATCTCATATTCGTTCACTTTGATGCGAGTTTATATTAAGAGAAAGAGTTGACTTGTATATATTGTTATCTGTATATTCTTTTATTTGATTTGGTTTCCATATTTTACAGAACCAATTAATTATACTCAACAGTATATAATAGTGTTTTCCTCTCATCACAAATTAGTGATAATCGCATATCATTCTCACATGGTATCAGCCTCCCATCATAAACCCTAATTTTCTCTGTTCTTGTTCTCTTCCTTTTCACATCTCACGATTTTATTCTTTTTCTTTCTTCCTCCAAAAATTCTTTTCCTCTTATTCATGGCTGCCCCCGTCGCTTCTCCCTCCTTGTAGACCACAACAATGATCAATCTTGTCCAGATCAAATTGTCAACCTCCACGTATTTGATGTGGAAACGTCAATTTCTTTCCATGGATACCACCTTCGAACTCATGGATCTCGTTGATGGTTCGTCCACCGCTCCTGCCAAGACTCTCCTTTCTGATGCCCGTGAGGAATCTCCGAACCCGGCATACTCTATTTGGTTTCTGTATGAACAGAAATTACTTGGCGTTCTCTACGCAACCCTCGAATCGGAGGCTATGGCTGAGGTTCTTGATTGCACGACGTTTCGCTCGGCTTGGCTCATCCTTGAATCTGTCTTTGCCAATGATTCAACCTCGCGTGCTAATCAACTCAGGAAAGAGCTCTTGTCCTTGCGCCGCGACACTCAATTCATCGCAGAATATGGTAAATGGTTTAAGTCCCTGTGCGATCAGCTTTCGATAATTCAGAAATCGGTTGATGAAAGTGACAAGAGTCACTGGTTTTTTCGTGGGCTTGGTCAATCCTTCTCTAATTTTGCCGATACTCGAATGACCATGCAACATGTTCCCCTATTTCGCGACCTTCTTCATCAAGCTGTGCAATTTGACTTGATGAATAAATCCATGGAAGGGTCTGCTCCATCACCAGCCACATTCGTGGCGTCTGAATCCAGTTCTGATGGTGTTCGCGAGTCTGGGCAGACCCGGTATCGCGCTGGCGGACCTTCTGATCAGCGTCGCCTTGGTGGTGGGCGTGGTGGTGGACGTCGTCCTTTCGTCCCACACTGTCAACTTTGTCGGGGGGAACACTATGCGGATAAGTGTCCGCATTTTCTGCAGCTTTAGAATCAATCTACTTCTCGTATGTTCCAGTCTTCTTCCACAACCAATCTTGCTCAAGCATTCAGGGCCGCTTTTAATGTTTCTGAAACCAATCAAACCTCTAATTGGTATGTTGATTCCGGCGCCTCGGCTCACATGACCCCTCACAGTACTCATTTGGATTCCTTCTAACCTTATTCTAGTAATGGTTCAGTTATTGTTGGTAATGGAAATTTTCTTTCAATTTCTCACATTGGTTCTAGTCGCCTTTCCAATGATGTCAATTTATTGGATGTTTTGGTAGTTCCGGACATTACTAAAAATCTACTCTCTATAAGCAAGTTGACATCGGATTATAATGTTGAGGTTGTATTTTCTGGCAAGTCTTTTGCTATTCAGAATCGGGTGACAAAGGCAATTCTGGCCCAGAAAAAGTGTGAGAAGGAACTTTATGTATTGGAAAAAGGTAGCTCAGCTTTGGTTGCTGCTTTACATCCTAAAGATTTAAGAGCTAGCTTTAATTTATGGCACTTGTGCCTGGGACATGTTTCTTTCGGTGTTATTTCATTGTTGAATAAATTAGGACATTTATCTATTACGTCCTTATTGCCAAATCCTACTGTTTGTTCGCCTTGCCAATTGGCCAAGAGCAAAAAATTACCATTTTCATTGAATGAGAAGCGTGCTTTCTTTATGCTTGATTTGGTGCATTGTGACTTGTGGGGGCCTGCTCCTATTACTTCTTCCGCCAGTTATCGTTATTATGCTGTATTTGTGGATGATTTTTCTCGATTTTCGTGGCTCTATCCATTGCTTGCTAAATCTGAATTTTATGAGATGTTGGTTCGATTTCATACCTTTGTTTGTACACAATTCTCTTGGTCTGTGAAAGTCTTTCCATATACTCCGCAGCAAAATGGTAGAGCTGAACGAAAATACAGGCATATCACGGAAACAGGTCTCTCTATATTGTTTCATACTTCGGCCGCTGCATCCTTATGGTTTGAAGCCTTTACCACTGCTATTTATGTCATTAATCAGCTTCCATCATCCATATTGGATAATAAATCTCCATATGAGTTATTATTTCACTCTGTTCCAAATTATGCTATCTTTAAACCTTTTGGCTGTCGGGTTTTTCCTTTTCTTTGTGACTATGCAGTGAATAAGCTATCACCTCGCAGTCGTCCATGTATTTTTTTGGGTTACAGCAATGTTCATAAGAGTTTTCAATGTTTTGATCCTTCCTCCGCACGTATCTATGTTACTCGTCATGCTCAGTTTGATGAACAGGTTTTTTCCTTTTCTGATAGTACTACATATTCGACGAATGATTTGTCTATACCCTATTTTTTGGACCCTATCATACCTTGCTCGGCGACGACTGAACCTACTCCAGAAAATGGTCAATCCTCAGGTTTTGCTCCACGTCGTCTCCATACAGAACCGGAGTTGGCCAATAACTTTCTTCCGGAACCTTTTCCGCTTACTACAGCTCCAGCAGTTGAACCTGATGAACCACCTTCACCAGGACCACCGACTCCTGCGGTCACTCCTCCACCCGCACCGCCCTTGCCCACATATCCAATGATTACTCGGGAGCGGGCTGGTGTTTTCAAACCCAAGTATCATTTGGATATTACTTCAACTGCTTTACTTTCTTCTCTTGCAGCTGCTTCTGAGCCCCGTGGTTTCAAATATGCTTGCAAATTTCCTCATTGGATGAATGCCATTCAAGAAGAAATTGATGCCTTAATGAACAATAAAACATGGGACTTAGTTCCTCCTCCTCCCAACACTAATATTGTTGGTTCAAAATGGGTTTTTTCGGACCAAATTTCGCTCAGATGGTTCTATTGAGCGCCACAAAGCTCGTCTTGTTGCTCAGGATTTCACTCAAGTTCCTGATGCTGATTTTTATCACACTTTCGGTCCTGTCGTCAAGGCTGCTACTGTTCGCACCATACTAGCCCTTTCTGTTCATCACAAATGGTCCCTGCATCAGTTAGATGTGAAGAACGTTTTTTTGAATGGCGTGCTCACTAAACCCGTCTACATGGCTCAACCACCTGGCTTCGTTAATCCGCGTCAACCTCATCATGTGTGTCGACTTCAGAGGGCTTTGTATGGTCTTCGCCAAGCACCTCTGGCTTGGTTTCAAAGATTTAGTTCATATCTGTTGTCTTTGGGATTTCAATCGACACAGTCTGATTCCTCCCTGTTTTGTCTTCACAGAGGTTCTTCAGTTATTTAGCTTCTCCTTTATGTGGATGATATTATAATTACTGGCAATGATCAGGGTATGCTATATAGTTTTATCAAGCGCACTCATGCAGAGATTGCTATCAAGGATCTTGGCAGATTTAATTACTTCTTGGGGCTCGAAATCTCATATACTTTGGATGGTCTCTTCGTTGGTCAGGCCAAATATAGGCATGACATATTGGAGTGCGCTAATTTGTTGGATTGCAAGCCTGTTTCCACACCTCTTGCTGCTGGAGCGTTCCTGTTGACCACTGGACCTTCATTCACAGATCCGACGTTGTACCGCTCTCTGGTAGGAGCCTTGCAGTATCTAACTATTACTCGGCCTGATTTGTCGTTTGCAGTCAATTCTGTAAGTCAATTTCTCCATTCACCTATGGAGGATCATTTATTAGCTGTGAAGCGAATTCTTCGTTGCGTGAAGGGTACCATTCATTATGGTTTAAACTTCACTCATCGTCCCGAAAAGTCCATAGTTGGTTATTCTGATGCTGACTGGGCTCGATGTATAGATATCCGTCACTTGACCTATGGCTATTCCATCTTTTTAGGTGGTAATCTTGTCTCATAGAGTGCCAAGAAGCAACCCACAATTGCTCATTCAAGTTGTGAATCTGAGTACAGGGCACTGGCTAATGCTATTTCAGAGATGGTTTGGCTCACTAATTTACTACGAGAGCTTTGTCAGTTGCCTACAGGTCGCCCAGTGCTCTTATGTGATAATAAGAGTGCAATTTTTCTAAGCCAGAATCCTATGGCTCACAAACGGGCCAAACATATTGACATCGATTGTCATTTTATTCGGGAGCTTGTTTTTTCTGGGAAGTTGCACACTCAGTTTGTTCCGAGTCATCTTCAACTGGCCGACATATTTACCAAGAGCCTGCCTCGATCGGCCTTTGAATTCTTACGTTCCAAGCTTTGCGTTTGCTTGCATCCCACACAATGCTTGACGGGGGGTATTAAGAGAAAGAGTTGACTTGTATATATTATTCTCTGTATATTCTTTTATTTGATTTGGTTTTCATATTTTACGGAACCAATTGATTGTACTCAACTGTATATAATAGTGTTTTCCTCTCATCACAAATTAGTGATGATTGCATATCATTCTCACAGCTTAGCTTGATCACGACTACTAGATCAGTTGCTTTTATTTCATCCTATAGCTTCAAATCTCTGTTTTCTACTATGGCTGACCTAAGCAACATCAACACTCCGACTAACTTGAGGATGTTTTATCTACTGTGACACTACTATTTACTGACAACTGAACTAATCTCACTCTAAGAAATCATCCTATATAGTAGAGATACCTTCTAATCTTGCAACCCTCAAGAGGAACTGGGATTTTTACTTAAGGGTGCATGATTTATTTCTTAGAATGTCATGTTCCTCAAGTTTTTGAACCTAATCGTTAAATTACTTTTAACCAAGCTCATATGTGGTTCTCCTCTCTTCGGCCCACTTCCATCGATGTGGCCCAAGCTATTAGAGTTTTTCGTATCCCAATTACTCCCTCCATCTCATTTCAGATGGCACACTTTTCATTTTGGGTTGTCCCACAAAAGTTTACACATTCATAAAAAAGCAAAAAGTTAAACACAATCACCCTTCCTCATACACTTTATTTACAAAATAACCACCTTTACCTAACACTCCTAATACACTTTATTATTTATTTATTACAAAAAAATATCATAATACCCCTAAAAGTTATCAATTTTCTTAATCTCTGTGCCGGAAGAGGCATGCAAACTTTTGTGGGATGAAGGGAGTAGTATTTAGTAAGAAACGACACATGAATTCAGGGTAAGGGGAATTGGGAAGGGTAATGAGAATGAAAAGATATTGATTCATATTCTTCTTGCTAGTATTAAGTAATGATAATCCTTATTCATCGATTACTCTCATTAATCCCGTAGCTACTCTACGCCCTTTAATCAATATTTTTCTCGGTTCTCGTTATCATTATCTCAATGATTCTCATTATTATTAACAAACTAAGGAGTCGCTTGGTTCAAATTTCGGAATGACAATGATAATGGGAATCATTGATGAGGATAATGGTAATGAGAATGAAAGTGATTGAAGGGGTGGGGTATACATTGAATCAATGGGAATGATTGAAGGATTTGGATTCTCATTACCTCTAACCAAGCATGAGGAATGAGAATCAATACCCTTTTATTCTCATTACCCTCCCCTAATACCTCTAACCAATCGCCCCCTAAATAAATTAGGCCAAACCTTTATTGCATAAACTTCGCTCACTGCTGCTTATTGCTAGAAAGTCGATTTTGTCCCTTTTCTCTTTTAAGAGAATCTCGGCTGACGCACGGTAGTATATCATAGTTCATAAGATCCGAGGCATTGATTTTCATAACCGGTTGGACCGGCCGGTTGAACTGGGAACCGACCTCCAAACCGATCCAAAATCCATCTAAAACTGTTTTTTAGTTGAACCGGATTGAACTGGGTTGAACCGGCCAAAACTGAAAAAATGGCTGAACCGGTCAAACCGGTTTTTGAATTTTTTTTATTTTTATATAATTTTACTTTTATTTTTATTTATTTTAAAATATAATATTTAAATTTTGAATTAAATTATGTGATTTTCCTGGAGTGTTGCACCAAATGTATAGTAGTTTGAGTATAAATTATTATGGTATTTTGATAGAATATATAAAAATATGTATAAAAATTGAATTATAAACTATAAATATTTTATCTAATTATATTTCTATATAAATTGAAATTTTCTTTATAAAATAACTTTGGTTATTATAAATTTTTTAATGAATTGTAATATTATAAAATATATAATTGAAAATACGCGTAAAATTCAATTTTTGGGTTGAACCGTCGATTGAACTGGTCCGACCTGTTGAATCTCGAACCGCTGTATCCACTGATTCAGTCTCCGATTCGGTTATGAAATCACTGATCCGAGGGGCATTTTAGAGAAGTGAATAACGAACCTTCAACTTCCCTCTCTCCACAAACGTTTCTCTCGAAGCTACATTTTCCTTTCCGGCATAAGCAGAGGCGGATTTACATATGGGCAGCCCACTGTAAGCCCATTATATCATAGGTAAATAATTTATTATTTTAAATTTAGCCCAGTCCAAAAATATTTTAATCCCACCCAAATGAAGCAAAAAAATAATATCTTCTTAAAAATTATATTTATTTTATGAGCACATTACAATAAATATTAAAATTTAGCCAAATCTTCGCCCACTTTTGAGAAGGTGATTCGTGTGTGTGTGTGTGTATATATATATATATATATATATATAAATTTTTTTAATTATTATTATTTATTTTTTTTAATAAACTTAACCCTCCCCACTGCGACTTTCTGAATCCGCCACTGGGCATAAGTTCAAGATAGTTCTCATCATGTCAAAGGTGGGTAGCTCAAGTGGTTAGAGCCCCACTACCTAAGACTTTGGTCTTGGGTTCGAGACATGGCAGGGGAATTTATTCCCCAATGCCCTCCACCAATGATGTGTTGACCCAATTATCTGGGTCAACATTGAGGTAGTCCCCCGGAGCACAATGGTGGAACAATTAATATTGAGGGCTAGAAGCGGCAGGGAGGCTGAAACTCGGTGGAGGATCGACTCCTTGTGCGCAGTAGTTAAAGATATTACTTGAGGATCCATTGTGTGGCTACCGCGGTTTACCTGGAGGCAGTTCTGGCAGGGAGGCTGAAACTCGGTGGAGGATCGACTCCTTGTGCGCAGTAGTTAAAGATATTACTTGAGGATCCATTGTGTGGCTACCGCGGTTTACCTGGAGGCAGTTCTGAGGGACCGGGATGGTTTCCTCGAGGACTAGTCGGGCGTAAGCCCGGGATTGTTTCCTCGAGGACTAGTCGGGCGTAAGCCCGGAACCTCTATCATAAAAAAAAAAAAAAAAAAGAAGATAGTTCTCATCATTGTTGCTTCCATTAGCCGTTAGTCTGGATTTTGGTATGATTTTTTTTTTATTTAAGCATAGTGCCGCCATTTGCTGATCTCTCGACGGTCCTGCTGGCTGCTAGATCTAGGGCTTTCATGAGCATTGGTCGTTGGATACGGAATGCTAGATGCCTGTTACCTATGATGAATTGATGATCTCATTTGGTGTTTGATCCAATTGATTTCCAGCGTGAAATTATTGCTGATTATTGGGCTATTTCTTCCGTCCACTTATTTTATTCTGTTGGCTGTGTTCTTCTCCAAGGGAAATTCTATTTAACTCTTCTGCATCCTAAGATTTGACCCACTGTTCTTCAATCGCTATGCTCCTATCATTACCATTACCCTAAATTTTGTTTCTTTTACCATTGTTTATGTGAATCTTCGTGTTTTCTTTCTTTTTAAACATTTTCAAGTCGAATCCATGTATTAGGATCTTCAATTTCTGTTTTGGGTACAAAAAGTTGATTGTTATTATAGTAAAATAGCAGCAAATTAGCTGTAAAATTATTGATTATTGTATTTTAAAGAGGAGTTCTGTCCATATTTTATCAATTATCGCTAATTTTATTCCCTTGAGCTTTCAGGTTTTTTGTACTCGTGAGCTTTTGTTGAATATATTTTATTTGAACTGTTTTCTCAAGTCATAATCTCTTTGCAGAAGCCTAAGCTTGGGATTAAGAAGGCGTCAAACATGTACTATTTTGGAGTTTAAATTCGAGATGTTTCCTTTTTTTCCTTCTTTTTGTGTGTGTGTGGAATTAGTTTTTATCAAGTTTAATGGGTTTGCTCTGTTTTTTTTCTGAAATGTATGGAGACATTAAATGGATGGTGTGAAAACAAGTTGGTAAGATTGTGCCGATTGAAAATATGATAATCGCTTTATTACCTTTTTTTATGAAGAATCTCTTTAGCTTTCTCACTGAGTAAGATATTATGCATTAACATTAAATAACTAAGATCCTGACAGTTTACATAAATGTGGAATCAATGAATGGCTAGTGGCTCTTGGATTTTTTTTTTTTTTTGTGTGTGTTCATGAAGCATGCTAGCATCTGGTATTGCTCATAGTTCATAACCCTTAATGTAGTATTTTGATATAACTTAAAATGTCTTGGGAACAGAACAGAAGCACTGTGGTTGCCTGATTTCTTTTTGTGTAGATTCTAAATTCAGATTTTGGAGCTTGGTTTTTGGGCAAGCTTTGTTTTTAATTGAATGAAATATGCTGCAGGAATTTAAAATATGTTATTTTCTCATCTTGGTAGTTGAAGGACCTTTAAATTAAGTTGTTATTGTTTTTATTAGTTATATTTCCCCAACTATCTTAGGATAAATTTTGTACATTTGTGTCATTGTGTGTAGTTTTGATAACATGAGCACCTAGGAAATGTGAAATGAGAGGGGTAGAGCTAAATTGCAATTCAAATATCCTAGCACATATCCTTCTCCCATTTTTCTTCATTTTTCTTTTCACATGCTACTACACTTGTTTGCTCATGATTTGTATGTGCCTCCTTGAATGTATATTAATCATGTTTAGTGCCATACATATTTTGGCTGAATCTCATATATTTATTTTGTGGTGTCGTTGTAACATGAAAATGGTAAAAATTTCAATCAATTTACTATATAATATCTTCTGTATTAATATATTTATATGTAAAAGAAATGTCCTTTATTTATGTAGGCTAAGCCTATAAGTTTTCTTTCATCTGATTTGCAATAACCACTCAAGTTTTTCTCACTTTTCTTAAACTTAAGACAAATGCTTTTATTTTACGTTTTTCTCTTCCTTTCTTTTGGTTTTGAATTAGATAAATTCATTAAATTATCATACTTTTTAATCTTCTTGAAGACCCACCCTCAGAATAGTTGTATGGTTTTAGAGTAAATTTGCAGGAGTTATTTGCAGTCTTTTAAAAAATAAATTGTTGCGATTTGATTGCAGTTCTTCTTTATTCTGTTTTTATTCTAGGTTTTCAAGTTTACTTATTTATCATTTGCTAGGTGATCAGTTTGTTTTTGGTCTCCCTTTAATTTTTTAATATAAATTATGGATCTATTTCGTATTCTATTTAAGTGTCATGTTTCGTAGGGCCTAGGGTAGAATTTGCATAATAAGCTGAATATTGTATTCTAGAGAATTGACAATGACATTTTTTCTGGCTTTAATGCTTCTAAAGAGATCTTTTAACTAACCATTTTTGTAACTAAATGTTAATCAACTTACTAGCTCCTTAGTTATTTTATAAATAGGGTTGGTGAGCTACACACTAAACTGATAGGTGTAATATCCAAGGAGCTATAAATTATTTCACTATCCAAAAAAGCTTGATAGTGATAGGTGTAGTATAATAGGAGTATTGAGTATTCATTATTAAGGATTAGTAAGATCAAATTAGCCGGAAGTACCAGGATTGGTCTGGACTAATATTGAAGACAGGCGAAACCATATAATAATTGAGTTTACTTTTATATGCTTAGTTAATTCTATCATTTTGACATAAAGATGTCCTTTTCTTATAAATTTTGTTAATAATTTATAATTAAAGCGTTGAAATTGAGGGGCAAGTTCTTGATAATAAGTCAATAACATATATGCATATTTGAAATACCGTTCCTGAATATCAAGATAGCTGAGAAAATCTCTCAAGGAGTGGTTGAGTGAAAGGTGGCTTAATTACCAAAGTCTTATATTCAAATATGTAATTTTAAATAAGTATGATGTTTTGCATGCTATGAAAGGATTTAATCTTGTTGATTTGTCTGAATTTGTTTAGTGATTAAAAAACTTTATGGGTGCTGCCAATCGGGAATGCTTAGGATGGGCCGCTAGAGATCCCTCGGGAATTCTCTCACCGTACGAATTCACTCGCCGGTAACTATGATCTATCCATATTCTTCTCAAATTCTGTATATCCAATCTTATTGATTCTTGTAAACCGTATCAGATAATCATCCTTATCGTTTCTCCCAATTCAAAATTCATTTTTTATTGATCCCACAGAAGCTAGATTTTGTGTCTTGCCCTAATCTTAGTAATGTTTTGTAGCTGTATTTTTGGTGTTTTTCCCACTTCTCGAACTATGATTTCTGTGCAGGGCTGCTGGTAGTGATGATGTTTTTATAAGAATTTTGTTCTGTGGAGTATGTTATGCTGATGTTATATGGACCAGGAACATAATGGGCCATTCAAAGTATCCTTTGGTTCCTGGGTATGGAGGTTGATTTTTCTTTAATTTGGTTTGCTCTATGGTCACTAGCTTTAGTTTTTAATACTGATATACGGTTCCTCTGCTTGATAGACATGAGATCGTTGGGATGGTAACGGAAATTGGATCCAATGTTAATCGTTTTAAAGTTGGTGACCATGTGGGAGTTGGAACTTATGTTGATTCTTGCAGAGATTGCGAGTATTGTAATATTGAATTAGAAAATCATTGCTCCAAGGGAAAAATCTTGACGTTCGATAGCGTAGATGTTGATGGTACCATCACTAAGGGGGGATACTCTAGCTCCATTGTAGTTCATCAAAGGTGCGTGCATCATGGTCTGAAAAAGTCTTTCTCAGGTGTGATTAAAGGAGATGATTTAAGGGGGGATACTCTAGCTCCATTGTAGTTCATCAAAGGTGCGTGCATCATGGTCTGAAAAAGTCTTTCTCAGGTGTGATTAAAGGAGATGATTTACTCTTTAATCTTAATATAGTTTGAATCTTCCTCCATGTATTATCTAAAGGTACTGCTTCAAGATACCAGAAAACTTACCCCCACAGTTAGCAGCACCTTTGTTGTGTGCTGGAATTACCACTTACGCCCCGATGGTCAGGCATAACATGAATCAACCTGGAAAATCATTAGGGGTGATTGGGCTAGGAGGACTTGGCCACTTGGCGGTGAAATTTGGGAAGGCCTTTGGGCTGAAAGTGACCGTTTTCAGCACCAGCATCTCCAAGAAGGAAGAGGCATTGAATCTTTTAGGTGCGGACTATTTCGTCATCTCTTCTGATGAAAAAGAGATGAAGGTAAGAAGAATTGCACCAAGTATGTGATACAGAAAGAAAGATTGGTTATCTTCGTATTTTGATTTGGAGTCAATAATTCCCTTATTTTAGATTATTTAGTTTCCTATTTTCTTTATTACCTTATTTCTTATTTCTACGTACTTAGGTCTTGGGTTTGGTTCATGGGCCTTGAGCCTATTTAAACTACGTTTGTTCTCTAGGGTTTCATCAATAAGAATATTATCTATTTTGCAACCTTTTTGATTTGTGGCAGAGTGTGGATTGCATTGCAGCCTTACGGCTTGTGGCGGAGAATTCCGTGTCCTCAATTGAGGATTTACTCTTTTCGTTTTCTATATTGTTCTTGAGATCACCTTAACTCTATCAGTATGATCAACTAGATTTGGTCAATAATATCATTCACTGCTATTTTGTGGTTGCAGGCGTTGGAATCATCATTTGATTTCCTCATAAATACAGCATCAGGAGATATCTCACATGATTTGTACTTATCGTTGTTGAAAACTTGTGGTCTGCTTGTTATGGTTGGATTTCCGAGCGAAGTGAAATTTCTTCCCGGAAGCCTTAACCTAGGTACTGCTTATTGATGCAAATATCTTATACTGCATTTTGCTCAACTTAGAGCTGCATTGATATCCAATGAAAGATACTATTGATTCGTCATAGGTGCGAAGACAATCTCAGGAAGTGTAACGGGTGGAACGAAAGTGACACAGGAAATGCTGGATTTTTGCGCTGCACACAAGATTTACCCAGAAATCGAGTTGGTTCCCATCCAATATTGCAATGAGGCTCTGGAGAGGTTGATGAAGAAGGATGTGAAATACAGGTTCGTTATTGATATTGCCAACTCCCTAAAGTGAATTGAGCTTGTTGTATCTCATGAAATATTGGTTCGTTATTGATATTGCCAACTCCCACAAATGTTTGTTTATGTACAGCAATAATGGGGATTTGGTACAATAGTAGACTTTAATTTCACATCAAATAAAATAAATGTATAAGAGACGGCGGTGATATTTGTAAGCGCAACAACTCTATTGTGAATTGTGATACGGTTCCATAATTTCTTTATTAGATGGAGTATCATTTTTGTTAAGATATTATTTCTTTTTTTCTATTTTACAAAGTGCTTGTGATATAATTTAATTAGATGACTATTAATGTTTTTAATTATATATATATATTATTCTTTTTTTTTTATGGGTTTCACGCAGGACGGGTTTAGAAAAAATTAAACTAAAAAATTGGGGATGCTATGTATAAATTAAATAATAAATTAATTAATATAATTAAAAGAATCATAAACACAATCATTACGCAAAATGTGAAGTTTTCTTGTTTTAAAGTCGATCAATGACATTATCATTAGTAAGTGGAATGCAATGAGTGGAAACACTTTAAACCGGCGTGCAAAGTTTTTATTTTTACTTTATATAATACGATATTATATAAAATATTATGTGGGAATTGTTATTTGTGTCCAAAATACATTTAAAATCTTAAAACCATTTTGGGTACAGTTATTCCTTGTATTGTGTAATGCTCTGCTCGCTCACGATTTTTGTTGTAACGAATATATTAAAGAATTACGAGTAGAGAGAGATAATTATTTGATGAGAATGATTTTTATATGTTTATACGTCATTTTTATCTAATTAATTAATTTACGATTCATGATATAATGAGTATTTAAATTTAAATTTGATGAAAGTAAAATATTAATTTTAAAGTTTGGTCATATATATACACATATATACTTTGCTACAAACAGGACCGGCACTAAGCATAGCATAGTCAAGAAGGTTAAGAAGGCTACAAACAGGGCACTAAGCATAGCATAGTCAAGAAGGTTAAGAAGGCTACAAACAGGCCCGACACTAAGCATAGCATAGTCAAGAAGGTTAAGAAGGGCGACCGGTCATGACTCCCAAATCTTAGGGCCCCAAATTAATTTATTTTTTGTTAATTTATTTTATTAGTCGGCCGACATAAATTTAAACATTTTTACAATTCTCATTCTTATCGAATTTCTATCTCTCTAAATTTTATTTCTTATCGAATTTCATCAACAATTTAATATTCAATCATTATTAATTTATTTTTTGTTAATTTATTTTATTAGTCGGCCGACATAAATTTAAACATTTTTACAATTCTCATTCTTATCGAATTTCTATCTCTCTAAATTTTCTTTCTTATCGAATTTCATCAACAATTTAATATTCAATCATTTTCTCTTTTTTAGTATTGTCACTTACAAAAGTTATATAGTTATTCTTATTCATGAACAATTCAATCATTTTCTCTTTTTTAGGTATTGTCGTTGACAAAAGTTATATAACTAGCTATTAATGAAAATATTCTAGAGGATGAAGATTATATGTGGATATATGTGATTCTAGAGCTTGAGATAACATTGATAATAAAATTAGAGATATATTGATGGAGAATGTCCCAGAAGAGAAAATTATTTCAAATTTCCTAAAGATGAACTTTCTAGACACTTTTCACACACATTATACAAGAAAATTATCAAATGGTGAGAATTAAGATAAAAAATGGCTTGTGTATTCAAAAAGTGCAAACCCAATGTATTGTTTTTATTACAAGTTGTTTAAATCGATGAATAATAATGTTTATTAGCGTATGAAGGCCTCAATGATTGGGGCCCTTTTTTATTTCGCCTAGGGCCCCAAAAATCTCGGCTACAAATCTTTAATTATTTAAAAGTTATACATGAATAAAAATAATTAATAATCTAATTTAACTATGAGTTAATCTCCTGTGTCCCCAAGAGCACAAAGTGTGTAAGGGTATTAATTTATGTAAAAAAGTAGATGAAAGATGAGAGATAAAGAGATAAAGTGTATTAATTGAGGAGAGAGAATGTATATAGGTATATATAGAGGATAAAAAAATTTTCTACCCTGACCATGTACAATTTTTGACCCAAAAAAGATAACATTTAAGCATGTATTCCACTATCTTCATAATTGCAACAATGTTGCCCCATTTTCACCGAAATTTAACATTTTCATCGGAATCGATCACGTGCATGTCACGTGATCATCGGACATGGCATTTCCCGGCAACTTCGCTGATTTGGCGCACAGTTGGCAACCCAATCAATAATAATATATTAATCATAATTTAATAAAAAAATAACTAAATAAAAAAAATCTTCTCTCATGGCACCACCATCCACCTGTGATACACACCATCTCAACCACTCCAATACCGCCGCACATATCAACTGCTCGAATTGACACGTCCCTTCCTCCGCGATCTACCTCGTCAATCAAGACCTGCCGCGCCTCCTCGCCGTGCTGCAGGCCATCCTCGCCGGAGAGTGCTGGCACAAGTACGGCAGCTTCCTGGACCACCTCGTCGGCGTCTACCGGATTCTCAAGATATGGAACACCCCCGACGCCGTCTGCCTCTGTGGTCTCTTCCACTCTGCTTACTCCAATTCCTACGTCAATCTCGCCATCTTCCCACCTTCTCCCACCGGCTGCGACACCATACGCAGCCAGAGCCGCTCAACCATGACTCGCTCCTCTTCAAATACACGGATGCAGAACTCATCGACCACCTCCGAAGATGTCCCGGACTCGAGGAGGCTCGTCGCGACCTTTCTCCTCATGACAATGGCGGATTTCAGCGACCAGCTGTTCAGCTTCCAGGACGTCCTATTCGAGAACGCCGACGGACGGCTCAAGTTCTCCGGCAGCAACACTTTGACATCCCTATGGCCCGGCGACGGTAAACCAGGGCTGTGGATGAACTCCGAGTCGAGAATGGCAGCAATCTACAGCCTGATAGTGAGAGAACAAGAGATACACACAGAGATTGAGAAAAGAGGGCGGCAGCGGTAGGGAAGAGGATCTGGTAATAGGAGTGCGTATCGGACCAGGTTTCAGATAATTCGGGTTTCGGGTCTAGTACCTGAAATTTTGGGTTTTAAAATGCATTACCCGAACCCGAACCGGTATTTTAAGTAGCTGATATTTCGGGTACCCAAAAAAATCGGGTACCCGATTGGGTAACCTGAATTTTTATTACTATTTTTTTTATTTTTTCCTATAATTTCATGTGATAAAATTAGTATAACATTTTGTCATCCTTATATATTGTTACTCTCAACAAATTTAATATTTATCATCCTTAAAAAAAATTAAAAAAATTAATTAATTATAATATTATAATTAATATAAGAATAATAATATTGTGTCAAACTATTTATTAAAATGTGATTTAATGAAATTTAAATATATTTTTAAGATGTATTATATTATAAATTTAGTAAGTTGTTGTATAAAACTCTTTAAAAAATATTAATTTTATTATTATTTAATATAATATATAAATAAATGGAGATTGAGATTCTTCACTACTTGTGGGAAATGAAGATTTGAGGGATTCTCTACTTCTCTTTAATGAATATGTAGCGTGAGATTGGGTAATGGAAACCTACTTAATATTAGTATATAATATATTATATTATATATAATAGAAATAAAAATTAAAAAACTAGGTACCCCGATCAGGTAATTCGGGTAATTTTCAAAACTCGATACCCGATCCGATAATTAACAACCGGGTTAGGGTAAATCTGAAATTAACCAAAAAACTGGGTTTTTTGGGTAATTTTTTATCGGACCGATTCGGGTACTCGAAACCCCAAAAAAATGGCCACCCCTATCTGGTAATTCCTCTGGTGTTCGACAACTGTACTAGAATCATCGATTCGAAAGGTCAGATCAAAGCGAGGGATCTGTACTGGGTAGGAGTGTGCGGTGCGACGGTGTTGGGGTTGGAGAAGGCGGAGTAGATTTTGTTGAGGAGTGCGGAGAAGAATCCGTACGTAGGAGAGGTTCAGGTGGTGCTAGGGCAGCTATATCTGGGAAGAGGGTAGTACGAGGAGGCGGAGGCGACAACGGAGCAGGGGCGGATCCAGAAATTTTTTTTGGGGATACGACATGTAAATATAAAAATATTACTATTTATTTAAAAAAATGAAAAAATTACGATTATTATTGATACCGTCCAATTTTTATTTTTAAAAAGTAATTTAAGACATTATTATCATGAATTTATAATATATTTTTAAAAAATAATAATGAATTGAATGTAAATTAATGTTTCAACAAAAAATTTAGGTAACAAACGAATGAAAAAAAATTATACACACACGAGTGAAGTAATAAAAAAATATCACGAATTAAAATGGAAAAAAAATAAAGAAAGATGTAGTATTATATTAAGAGAAACATATTTGATAAATAAAATAATTAAAAAAGTTACAGAAAATAATAAAATACATATAAAGAAAATTATTAAAAACGTAAATTAAATTATAAAAATAATAAATAAAATGGTAAAAAAGATAAATGAAACCAACAAAAATAATAAATAAAATGGTAAAAAAGATAAATGAAACTAAGAGTCGAACCCTTGACGGTGAATACCTACAGAATGCGCCATAACCACTAAACCACCAATGATATGTTGGCCCAGTGGTTGAGGGGTCAACATTGAGGTGCCCCTGATTGAAAGGTCAGGGGTTCAAGCCCCCCGGAGCGCAATGGTGGAACAATTAATATTGAGGGCTACAAGCGGCAGTGTGGGAGGCTGAAACTCAGTGGGAACCTGCGGCTCGGTGGGAACCTGCGGCTGAGCTAGGGGGAGGGTCAGCATGGAGCAATCACCAGCATGGAGCAATCACTTGGGATCGACTCCTTGTGCGCAGTAGTTAAAGATATTAGGAACCTGTGATCAATCACCAGCATGGAGCAATCACTTGGGATCGACTCCTTGTGCGCAGTAGTTAAAGATATTAGGAACCTGTGATCCATTGTGTGGTTACCGCGATTTACTTGGAGGCAGTTCTGAGGGGCCGGGACTGTTTCCTCGAGGACTAGTCGGGCGTAAGCCCGGAACCTCGGTATCAAAAAAAAAAAAAAAAAAAAAAAAAAAAAAAAAATATTGGATATTAATTACTATATATATAGGTATTATTTTTTATTATCCGCCTCTGCAACGGAGAGAGGGCTGAGGTTGTTGGTGGAGTGGGGGTGTCCGTGGGATAAGAGAATGACGTGGCAGAAATGGGTAGCGTAATTTCTGAGTTTTGTTATTTAGTTATTTTTTTTTATTAAACTATGATTATTATATTATTATTATTATTGACTGGATTGCCAACTGTGCGCCAAGTAAGCGAAGGTGTCGGGAAATGCTATGTCCGATGATCACGTGACATGCACGTGATCGATTTTGGCGAAAATATCAAATTTCGACGAAAATGGGACAACATTGGTGCAATTATGAAGATAGTGGGATAAATGCCCAAATGTTATCTTTTTTGGGGCAAAAATTGTACATGACCAAATTTACGGGGCAAAAAAAGTTTTTATCCCGGTATATATAGGGGTGATTTTTAAAATTTGGGTGTGAAATTTCAATTCCAATTATAGGGTTTTAAAACCCGGAACAGACATTAGTTTCTAGTTTATTAAGGTTTTAAGTGAATCACATTTTGTTGTAATAGTATAATTTAATTAATAAGAGTATTATTTTTTATTGAAAATTAAGTATTGGTTAAAATATGAAGAGAATCAATGTCCCACTAAAAATCACTTCTTCCATCCAATCCAAAGGTCCCATTTTATTATATTGAGCGTCCCATTCAGAAGTCATCATTTTTCACTTTTAATAAAAAGGCTGCACATATGGCCCACCACTCACTACTGATACAACTGTCCACTATACATAAAATAATAATATTCATTAATTTACGCACAAAAAGCAATCGATGACGTTTGGACGGGACGGAGGGAGTACTATTCCATTTGTCTTATTATAGTTTTCACACTTTAGATATTACAAATAAGATGTGAAAATTAAGATGGGAAGATGTGAAAATTGTGATAAGATGGAGGGAATATTTTTTTTTTTGAAAAATTCAAAGGTATAGTTTTATACTAAATTATACTAACATTTAATATTAATCAGTAAAAAATTAAATTTGAGTAAACAGAAATAAATTCGTGCACCTGGTTATGAATATAGAGAATGCATGGAAAATGGAAGATTGTGGAGTTAAGTAATTAGATTTATAAGTGTATATATATAAAAATTCAAAACAATGACACCCAAACACAAGTTAGTTAAAATTTTATTACTCCCTCAATTCCCTTATGAGATATCATTTTTTTATTTATATAAATTAATAAATATAATAATATTTAATGTGTAGTTGATGAATTTTAAATTTATTTTATCTATAATTTTCAATTTTTAAATTAAAGTAATAACATATTTTGTAATTTTAAATACTTTTCTTGGATTTTGTTTTAGGAAGTATGGAATATCTTTACTAATAAAGAAATTAATATTTTATAATAGTAGGAACCAAAATAACCGAATTGATAATTTTATGGAGACAAAAGGGATTATGTTATAAATATGTCGTTTATAAAAATAGTAATACTTATTGCTTCTGTCTCATCATAAACTTCACAATATTTATTTTTGTCTATTCGACCTATATTATGTATATTTAATTCAAAATTTTTACCCTATTCGATTATATTTTTTGATTTTTTAAAATCTTTCGACGAAAATACTCTGTAGTTTTTATTCGAACTATTTTTTTGTCTATTCGATCTATTAGTTTTATCAATTCGCCCAATATTTTTTTCTTCCTACTCAAATTCGATTCTAACCTATTTTATGTATGTTTTTGACATTTTTTTCTTCTATTCATTCCATTTTTTCTAACACAGTAAAAACCAATTGAAGGAATGATATTTTGGGTACAAAACCATTAAAATGGATAAAATAAATACATTTCTATTTAAGTGAGTAAAATTAATATTCCCTCCGTCCCCTAATAAGATATTCATTTTGCTCGTTTATTTTAAAGTTATCAATTTTTCCTTTTTAGTATAAGAGCTCCATACATATTAAACAATCACTATTAATACAATTACTAATTTTATTATATAAAATAATAATATTTCTTAATTTACGTAAAAATAAATAAATAAATGAGTAAAGTATGTTATAAATAGACGGAGGAATTATTTTATATTCAAAAGTGATTACTTTTGATTTTTTTATTCTATAATTGTGAGTATAAGCGGTCCGATTGAATGACATGAATGAATAGGGAGATTAGGTCATCTCCAGCAATTAACTCTATTTTGCAACACTTTCATCCCTAAAATACAATTAATTTGCTAAATCATCTCCAGCAGTTGATTCCATTTTCCAGCACATTTATTTTATTAATAATATTTTTATTTATTTTTGCATTTAATTTATTTTTCATTATTATTTTTATTTTTGAATACAAAAAATAATATAATAAAATATTAATATAGCTAAAATTAAAATAACATAATTATTAAAATTACGATAATTTATTTAAACATGAAATTAAGACAACACTTAAAATTAAAATTACATTATAAAATACATAAACATCAAATTAAAATTACAATAACACAATAATTAAAAATACAACACTTAATTACATTAGGATTTTAATATTTTTTCACATATACCACATATACATTAATTTATTATTAAAACTAATCATCATGATATTTTTCACTTATTTAAATTAATTAATATAAATAAGTAAAAAATTTTAAAAAAACACATTGAATGCTAAATATATACAACATACATATTAATTTATCATTAACTATTAAAATATTTTATATTATTTAAATTAATAATAATTGTATATAAAAAAAATGAAACCATCACTATAGCGTTTGGATTTTTCAAATGCTACAATATTTTTCCTCAATTTGCATTCAATTTTGCAGGCTCGCTGGAGGGAGTTGGAGGCCGCATCTTATAGTTGCAGGCCCATATCCTTAGAGACCACACTCACCACCTTATTCCAAGTCTCTATATAATTTATTTTTTATTAAAATATTATAGGGCAGTTCTCATGTGATCACGGGTCAATAATGACCCTGGTCAAAGCGGTAGCAAGTTTATTAGTCAAAATGTCAGTTTTGCTTTTATGTCATCTTCTATTTCTTCTCACTTTATATTTTATCATTTCTCACGGTGTTTTAGACATGCTAACACTCTAATTAATTTTTTTCTTTTTTTAATCATTATTATTTACGATGATTTTAAGTATTAAAAAATTATGGAGTAAATAACATTTATTATTGACAAAAATAATTTTTCCTAAAATTATTTTCGCTCTTTCCCTTTGCAATTTTAATATTCCATCAGTGAAAAAAAAAAATTCAATATGGACTACAAGGAGGCATGTTTAATTTCATATATCACCGCCTATATACTAATTTGGATGATCAGCATGTTTTTATTTTTAGTTAATTTTCGTTAATCTCACAATAATTTAAATCTTAAAAAAATAAAAATTTAACATTACAATTATTTAGAATTATATATGTGACGAAAAATATTTAAAATAAAATATAATATGTTATTGTGTGTATGTATTCAATATCTAATGTATAAATTTAATTGGGTTTATAATTTATTTTTTAATTAATTTGTGTACCAGTATTATTCTTATAATAAATTAATACAATTCTTTTTTACACTTATAATTATATATCTATAATGGACTACACATATTTCAAATTCATTACATTAAACTTACATTACACTTGCAATAATTAAAATTTTAAATATATGCTGCATATTTTTAATTTATTATAAATACATATTTATTTCCTGCAAATATAGATCAATAATTATTAATTTTCTAGGAGTATATATATATATATATATATATATATATATATATATATATATATATATATATATATATATATATATATATATATATATATCTTAAGTATATTATATAAGAAACTTCTCTTGATAACGTGTCGTCTTCGGAGCGCTCCAATGTGATGTGTAATTTTTTTAATTTTTTATATATTTTTTAATATTTTCCTTATTTACTGTTAATTAACTTCTTCATTTAATTTTTTTAAATAATGTGTTTCTTATTTAACAATTAAATTCAATTCTCAATACTCCCTCCGTCCCGTTTCAATATTTACATTTCTATTTTGCGCGTCTCATTTCAATGTTTACGTTTTCTTTTTTGGAATATGAAACTCACCTAAAATAATTAATATATCATCCAACACTAATATACCTACCCACTTTACATTAAATATTATATCAACGTACAAAAAGAAAACGTAAATATTGAAACGGGACGGAGGGAGTATTTCATTTATTTATTTGGGTAATGCAATAAATTAATTAATACTATCATATATATATATATATAAATGAAAAAAGAATATTCCATATAATATTCTCTCTCACCCACTTATAAATAAGACTTTTTGGTTTTTTATTTAAATACACACATTTGATTCCCCAAGAGGAATATGAGTTTTCTTCAAGTACCTAGATAAAGATATTTATGAACGTATAAAAATTTATTTTGATTGAGTGAATCAAGTAGAGATTCGATTTACCTCTAAAAAATCGATTCAAGAGGAAGAGAACTTATTCAAGTATTCTTGAATCAATTTACCTCTCTTAAGAATCGATTCTTCAAGAGGAAGAGAATCAATTAAAATTTTCTTAAGAATCAATTCTTCAAGATGAAGATAATTGATTCAAATATTCTTAAATAGATTTACATCTTCAAAATTGAGTTTTCAAGAGTAAGATTCTTAAACCGATTTACATCTTAAGAATCGATTCTTCAAAAGAAAAAAATCGATTCAAGTATTACCGCTTAAGATTCGATTCAAGTATTTTTTAAGATCTACCTCTAAATTGATTCAAGTATTTTTCAAGTAAAAGGGAATCAACGATTCAAGTACTCTTGAATGGATTTATCTCTAGAGAATGGTTTAGTGAAAGAGATCGACGATTCAAATACTCTTGAATAATTTAACTTTAGAGAATAAGAGATTGAAAAACTAATTCATGTATAGAATCGAAAGCTTATATTCTTTAAGTTAAATCATTATTTCATATCAAATAACATTAAAATTGAGTTTGTAAATATTTGTTAATTTTTTAAACTTAGTATATTAATATGTATTATTTACATATATCTTAATTATCCAATTATAACACATGAATTATAAAATTTGTTTTCTTTAGTTGTTTATATAATTAGAAACTATTAAATGTAAATAAAAAATAAAATTAATAAATTCATTACAAATTTATGAACATTTAAAAGAATATTATATATAAATTAATTTTATTTATATTATATATCTTAATCTAAATAAGTATACTATAACAGAAACTTTTCTTGTTGACGTATCGTTTCCAAAGAGCTCCAATGTGACGTGTAATTTTCTCAATTTTTTGTATTTTTTAATACTTTTTTTAAATATTTTCCTTATTTACTTTTAATTAACTTCCTTATTTGATATTTTCTTTTTTTAAATAATGTGTTTCTTATTTTTAATAATGATTAAATTTTCAATATTTTATTTATTTATTTTTGTATCATTAATTAATTACTAAATCTTTTAATGCAATAAATTAATTAATATCAAATTAAATCATATATATAAAGAGAAAAAAGAATATTCCATATAATATTCTCACTCACCCAACCTATAAATAAGACTTTGGTTATTCATTCTTATACATTCGATTCTTCAAAGGGAATATGAGTTTTCTTCAAGTTCCTCTAGAGAATTGATTTATGAAAGTATAAAAATTTATTCCGATAGAGTGAATCAAGTAGAGATTATTCTTGACTAGATTTACCTCTTAAAAATCGATTCCTTTAAAATATCGAAGAGAATCGATTCAAGAGAGAACGGATTCAAGTATTCTTGAATAGATTTACCGCTTAAAAATTGATTCTTCAAGAGGAAGATAATCGATTCAAGTATTATTGAATCGATTTACATCTTAATAATCGATTTTTCAAGAGTAAGAGGATCGATTAAAGTATTACTTTTTAAAAATCAATTCAAGTATTTTTCAAGAAGAAGAGAATTGATTCACGTATAGTCTTACTATTTATTATTTTTCTTATACACTTTTTATGACATATTTACTTTAGTATAATTAATTGAAAAATAATAAATAAATCATTCAATATAAATAAATTAATCAGTATTAAATCAAATCAAATCAAATCAGGAATATATAAATTGAGATTTTTTTATATATAATAATTGATATTTATTTTAGACAAACAGTAAAATTAAGGTTTATTATTAACATTTACATATATTGATCATAATTATACCTAAATATACAATGAAAAAAATAAAATACTAACAATTATATATATATATATGGCAAAGAGACAAAATTGCCCTTATGTGTTTGCCAATTTTTTCAGAGTAATAAATAGTTTTAAATTATATTATGTTATAAAGTAACATTAAAAAAATACAAGTCACTATTATTTCGAATAATTAGAATAAATGTACATATATATTTCTCCCTCCGTCCATTCTCAATGTATCCATTTGCTTTTTGCACGTGGATTAAGGAGTATTATTATTTTAAATATAGTAGGTAGTTGTATTAGTGGAGGGTGTGAGTTTCATATTTTATTTGTATTAGTGGAGGTTGTGGGTCTTATAGTCTAAAAAGGAAAATGGATAGATTAAGGATGGATGACCTAAAATGGTAAAATGAATAGATTACAGTGGACGAAGGGAGTAATTTTTTACATGATTTAGTTATGTGTTACATTATCAAAAATCAAATGTTATAATTTGTTGCAAATTTTTTACAATGATGAAAGAAATTATCTTGCTATAATAATAATAAAAAAATCTCCTTAATTAATGTTGTTACATTACTCCGTATATAATACTTATTTAGTTATAAAAAATAAAATAATAATTAAATGATCCCGCGATGTACGAGGGTTTCATATTATATATATATGGTTGTGTTAATGGTTTCCTTAATAACAACCTACTCCCTCCGTCCCCTTGACAGGTATCAGTGGACTTTTTGCACGTGGATTAAGGAGTATAATAATTTAATGTATAGTAAGGTAAGAGAAATAATATTTTAATGTGTAGAGGATAGTTGTATTAGTGTTGAGTGTGGGTCATGCGTAGTGGTTGTATGTCACATCAATCCAAAAAGTGAAATAAATACTTTGTAATGGGACGAACCAAAATGAAAAAATTGATACATATCAAGGGGACGGAGGGAGTATTCAATATATCTTTATTTGACATGGGAATGAATATTTATTAAAAATAGATAATTATTTTGCTATTCAAATGGTAATTAAATAATTAATGATTAAGGAAAATTATAATTTACTAAAAATAATTACTATTTAATCTTTTAAGTATATTATAACACAATTTATTTTCTCTATGTATCGTCTCTAAATAATGAATTACATATAAGAGGAATAAGAGTTTTAAGAGTTATTTTTTCTAAGTTCTTTAGAAAATTGATTCAATCCAATATAAAGTTTATTTTGATGGAGCCATTCAACAGATATTTGATCCACATCTAAACTCTAAGATGATCGATGAAAGTATTATTGAATCTATCTAAATCTAGTGTATCGATTCAAATATTTTTTTAGAGAAAGATTTGATTGACATCTAATTCATCTCATTCTAAGATAATCGATTTAAGTATTTTTGAATTTATCTAACTCTTGAGAACCGATTCAAATATTTTCAAGAGAGAGATTATATCCATCTTTAAAAAGACGATCCAAACATTCTTCAAACGGAGAAATAAAATAATTAATTCAAGCATTCTTGAATCTATTTATCTCTATAAAATCGATTCAAGTATTCTTAAGACGATTTACTTTTAAAAAATCGATTCAAATTTATTCTTCAAGAATAATAAGAGGGACGGGGAGTAGTTCATTAATTATATATAATAAAAAATACACATAAAAATCTTAATTCATAATAAGTGAAAATAATTTTTAGAAATAAGAGTTAATTGTTTTAAAATACTCTTTACGTACCATTGGAAGATCTCCATTTTACTATACTGAATGTTTTATTCAAAATTTTTCATTTTTCTTTTTTGTAAAAATGTTCCACATATGACCCACCACCACCCACTACTAATACAATTACCCACTACACATAAAATAATAATATTCCTTAATCTACGCGCAAAAAAGAAATAGGAACCTTTAAGAACCTTTGTCCAGGACGGAGGAAGTATATATTAATTAAATTAGACATGAAATCATGAAAAAATATTTTTTTAATTAATTACTACAATTCACGTTTTATTCTTTAATTTTGATAAAATAGAATTTTTTTTATCTATTTTAAATTTTAGAAATAAGATTTAATTGTTTTAAATTACATATTAATTAAATTAGACATGAATTCATGAAAATGCAGTTTTTTAATTAATTTTATAATTTACTTGTTATTATAACAAAAATACTAATTACTTTATTCTTGAATTTTGATAAAAACAGAATTTATTGATATGTTTTTTTAAACCTTCAAATGTATATATATAAAAATTAATACATTGTAAATTAAAATTGTTATAGAAATGAATTAATTCAGTTAGTTATTGAAAGAAATATACATATAATTAATTTAATATCCTCTAAGCAAAAAATAACGTGAGGAGAGAGGTGAGAGAAAAAAGAGTTGCGGCTAGGAGTGGCAATTCGTTCTAATGGGTTAGGTTTCGTGTCGATACGATAGTGAAACGACACGATAAGGGCAAATTCAAACACGATACGATAAGAATTTGTTCCAATACGACACGAACACGAAAAATAATGGGTTGACACGACACGACACGATAAGAAAAAAATACTAATAAAAAAAATAAAAAAAATTAAGTAAAATATATTTTAAAATTATTTATAAGTATTTTATCATATATTTGTCTAATCTTATATTTATATTGAATTGATAACATGTTAATGGATTGTTAACGGGTTAATGAGTAACCTGTTAATATTAATCGTGCTTAACAGGTTGACACGAATCCGACACGAAATTTTTATGTCCTTATTGGATTGACACGATAACAACACGAACCTAATAAGGCCACATACTAACCCGTAATTATCGTGTCGTGCTCGTGTCGTGTCGGAAATTACCACCCCTAATTGCGGCCTTGCGGGAATTTAATGGGAGGAGAGAGGAGAGAGATGACAGAGGGGAGAGAAGAAAGGTGGTGGGATTTTAATGAGATAAAAATTGGAAATTGTGCCAATATTATTGGTTGGTTAGGTAACAAGTACTCCCTCCGTCCCCTTGAAAGGTATTCGTTTACTTTTTGTATGTGGAAATGAGTATAATAATTTAATGTATAGTAAGGTGAGAGAAATAATATTTTAATGTGTAGTGAATAGTTGTATTAATGTTGAGTGTGGGGCATGTGTAGTGGTTGTGAGTCACATCAATCCAAAAAGGAAAATTGATACTTTATAATGGGACGAACCAAAATGAAAAAATGGATACATATCAAGGGGACGGAGGGAGTAAATTAAACTAATTCATTTAATAATCTAATGGTCTAGATATAAAGAAATTTGATCTAAGGGTTAAAAGTGATTTGGGTCATGAATGACCACATGACAGCTAAATATGCCTCTTCATTTTATATACTCTATATACAAACATTTTCTTTTCAAATCAATTATATATTTGGGTTAGCCACATAAAAACCACAAAATTTATTACTGTTGCAAATTAATCACTACCTTTAAGAAATAGCAAAATAATTCACACATTTAAGCATTCTTGCAAAATGTACTAATTTCTCAAAACATAACTTCATATTTAATTTTACCTTTGAGAAATATATCAAACATTGGATTTTTTGCATTTATTTTAACAACTACATTTATCTAATTTCGAAATAAATTATAAATAATTATGTATTCCGATTATTTTAATTTTATTAATATTTTAATAAAATAAAAAAATCTAAAAAAATATTATTAACTTTTTTCGTTAAAAATATATAAAAATACAAATTAATACTAAATGATAATATTTAATACTAAATGATAATAACTTCCAAAAAATACAGGATTTAGAAACACGCAATTTTTAGCCTTTCAAAAATCAATTATATCTCCAAAATATTATTATATATTTATTCATAATATTTGATAGATATTTATTTTTAGAGGGACTACCCCAATAAAAACCAATTTTATATCCAATTTTTTTAAAACATTTCTGATACCTTTTTTTTACTATTAATTAATACTATACTCTTAAAATTACGTACTAAATCAAGGTAAATATTAAAGAGGTAACAAAATAAATCATAAATTATAAAATAAAATGGATAAAAGAAGAAATTTTTTTTTAAAAAATTATAAGTGGAAAGTCTATATAAAAATGGGTTACTCTCTTGTTAGACGGACGACTCGTATATGCTTATTTATAATTAAAGTATTTATAAAATTATTTTACAATACGTATATAAAATTAAATTTTAATTTATTATTTATTATACTTTTAAAAAAATATACTTTTAACTACAAATAAATTTATTTTAACCGTATAATAAACATATTTTAACCCACTTCATAATCCACTCATATGGATAGCATCAAAAAAACTTTATCTACAATAATCTATCTTCGTGGAAAAAATGACCATTTACTTGATTGAAATATGAATATGTACAATCAATCTATTTACACGATTTTAAAATTTGTATAATTTAATTTCAAAATACAATATAATAAACTTTTTAATATAGTAAATTAAGTTTGAATTTATATTATGATATAAAGAAAATTGTCATTGTATTTATTTATTATTATTATAAAAGTAATATAAATGAGTCATTAAAATATAAATTTATATTTTTATAGAGACATTCATATTACGCGTACTTATGCATATTTACTAAAAAAAATATAGTAGTAGATCTGATCATTGTAAATATCCTATGAAATATTATTATTTTATATACAGTAGAAAAATGAGTGAAGATCTATGTTTGAAACTTTTTTTATTAAAAAATAAAATTAGTATCTTTGAGTTTCACGCTCAAAATGTAAAATAAAAATATTTGCATTTCTTGGAGGGAGTACATTTTTTAATAGTTGAATATTATACGGGTGAAATTCTTAATTTTACTGCTAAATTTGTTTCTCAATGGATTAACAACAATGTTTTTTTTTTTTTTAATTTTTATTGATAAAGTGGTAGTTGATAAATTTTATTATAAAATTCAAAATTATCTAATAATTCCGTTGGCCATCTTGTAAGTAATCTATTGATAAATAACAAATGTATTTATTTGGTAAAAATAGTATAAATTTATTAAGATTCAGTTGTTAAAAAAAGACAAAGACGTGTATGAGCATATGAGACTGTCTCACGTAAACCTTTACCTGAGACGGATAAAAAGTGATAAATATCATTATCATTTTTGCTATAAAAAATTATCACTTTTACTGTAAAATGTTATCACTTTTTATTTATATTATAACTTGTTAATGAATAATTCATTGTATTATTATTATTTTTTATCGATTGAATATAACTTTTTGTTAATGATATTATTACTTTTTATCCGTCTCAAATAAGGGTTTACGTGAAACGGTTTTACACACAAGACTTACTCATAAAAAATTGTAATAATTTTAATTTTTTTTATTATAGGTCGGTATTTATCAACCGGAAATCGATCATTTGTTTAAAAGTATTTATTTTTAGTGTTTTGTACAGTATTTATATTGAAATAGATCTACTTATAAAAATGTTTTGCGAAACAATTGAATATGCAAACAATTAACAATTAAGTTATTGTAGTTTTTATTTATTTTATGAATTTATAATATAATATATTGTTTGTTAATTTATATCTTGAAAAATATTTATTATATAAATATATGCTGGCATTTTTTTTAAACTTTTTTTATAATTCTTGACCATACAAATTCTGTGTTACATTTTTCCTGTAAAATTTAAATTGATTGAACTTTAATGTTGGTATTTAAATCATGTAACTAATGATCATCATTTTAATTATTCTTGAAACATGTGGTTTAAAATGAAAGAAAATAGTTAATGTATCTAATGTCTTAGGGTCATAAGAGTCTTTTTAATCACCGAAATACCAATTGATCCAAATCAAATTGAATCGCTTAGCAGCGTCCATTGAAAATATTAGATGATTGTCTAGTTAACAACAAGAAAATATAGAACAATTACTGCCATTACTCCTTACCATACTCGTCGGAGCATCGAACCATTAATTAATACTACTAGTATATTAATATCACATCATTAATCACTGAAAATAGTTCCTCATATAATGATGGAAAAAGAACATGTAAGAAGATTAAGAAATCAGAGTTTCATCCTTACACGCAAAGATCTTCCCTACAACACCCCCCCCCAACAGATATTAACAAAACTTCCCGATGACGTGTGCGGCTGCGCCACCCGAGACGGAGCGGCGGAGCTGTCGTTGAAGAAATTCGGCGCATCGAGCGTCGGCAGGACGCTGCTCGGCTGAAGCCGGTGGATTGTCCTTTGAGGCTCCGGCTTCACCACCGTCGCCACCGGCAGATGCCCGTTCAAGCCGCCGAACCTCACGCCGGTCACCTGCTGCACCATCTGCCGAAAATTGGCGGGATCCGCTGTGATAAACATCGTGATTGCGCGCTTCGACGCTCGCGACTTACGCTTCGCGACCCTGCCGGACGGCGCGACGCCGCCACGGCGTAGCTTCTGCAGCTGAGCTAATTCGTTCTCGGAGCTGCCGGAAGGAGTCAGCGTCTGAAGCGGTGCCACTGCGCGAAGAGAGACTCGACCAATTCGGCGGAGTAGGCATCGGCGTCGGAGGGCGTCTCCAAGAACGACTTCTGCATCGCCTTCGTTAGTGTCATTTTCCTTGGTAAAGATGTCGGAAATCCAAGCATCGGCGGCGAATGTAGGGCGGAGCATCCATGGCTGCTCCATCGTCATCAAATTTTCCAACACCATTTATATCACACAAATTCACGCAATTCCTCTGTATAGAAATGAAATTGAATCAACAATTGAGGCAGAAATGGACTCTTATGCTATGAATGGAATTGTAGTTACAGTTGAGTTAAGCTTGTTTTGGAATGGATGTAGAGAGAGAAGGAGGGGGAGGTGGTGTGTGTAGTCGGTGCATCTCTCTCTTCTCCGTAATTTGCAGGCTGTCACATTCTCTCTTTTCACCCCATTGGCCAGACTCTGTCACAATAATGACAATCTTCCACCTTTTGCAGGGAAAACCTGTTGAAGGGGTAGCTTATGAATTAAAAATTAATTGTTTTGATCCAATGGTGTGTGTTAAAATGAGAAAGATCCAACGGTCTCGGCTGACCGTGGTCACCAATGACCACGGGTCAGTGAAGAACCCCTCAATATTATAACTTAACTAATGATCCGTACACACATGGTAATTTATACATTGATTATAAATCATTTAACAAATAAAATAGGAGATGAAACCTTCAAATCCCATTTGTTCTCACCCAATTAAACCATTACTATTTTCTTTTTTACAACATTATTAAAATGGTTAATTAAAAAAAAACTATGAATTTTATTCCTATTACACATTAATTTCAACTTTTGAGAATTTTTTTTAAAAAAGATCACACTTTTAAACATTGTTGCAAAATACGCTCAATTTCTAAAAAGAAACCCCACATTTAAAAAAAATATCATTTTGAGTGTGTGTTTGCAACAATGCTTAAATGCGGAATTCTTTTCGTAATTTTTTAAAAGTTTAAATTAATTTGCTATAAGAGTAAAATTTGTAATTTTTCTTGCAATTAATTAACCCTTATTAAAATCCATTACGGTTTATTTAACTTTTAAATAAATATATATAGTTCTCATTATCATAAGGAACTAACCCAACAATTATTCTTATATAGTCAGAATTAATACATAGATATGAGATATACCCCTTTCTTTAAGAAAATAAACATTTAGTTTATTTAAAGACTAATTAAATTTTATTTAGAATTCTAATTAAAATGTTTTTGGTAATTAGGTCGTAGATTGTCGATTTTTAATGGTTGATGTAAGTATTTAATGTGGCTGTTATATGGTTTAATCGGACTATTCTAACATAATATGAAGAAAGCATGGAAGAAGGAGACACAAGAATTCCTCCCACGTGGGAGTTTAAAGTAGAGAGTTTATTTCTCTCTGTATTTTTTTTTATTGTCGTGGAGGGAGATAATTATCCTTTACAATGGTAATGATGGTGAAGATGCATGTGATGTTGAGCTTGAGGTTGAAGACGGAGGTGAGGATGAGGATAGAACTGATGATAAAGATGAAGGTGTCGCCCCCTCTTATACAAGTGGGGTGAGCCTAGTAGCAAGTGGACATTAAATGCTATTAAAGAGATCTCTTAGGATTATCTTCCTAATAGATATGTTAGGGGATATCTACTAGGCTTGTAGGGCGTCAGGCTCAAGTGGACAACTTGGGTGGGAGAGTAGAGAGATGGAATGAGTGTAGAGAGAGGTAAGGAGACTCGGTGTGGTGGGAGAGTAGAGAGGGAAAGTCGGAGCAAATGGATAGAGAGGGAGAGTAGAGAATGCAAGTGGGTAGAGAGGGAGTAATGGGTGGGGGGGTAGAGAGGGAAAAAGGGTGCAAGTGGGTAGAGAGGGAGTGAGGGTAGGGAGCAAGTGGTGAGAGAAGAGGGAAGAAATGTCTTCCACCTGCCTTCTCCAGGTGGGCGAGCGCGTGCTTCTCCTTCGCTCGGTCTCCCTTGCTCTCCTCTTTCGATGAGCAGCCTCTGTCTTAAAATATTGATCCAAGCTCACTTGTGGATCCAGTCTAAGTGGCCCTACCACATAGGTGATAACGATTTTTAAATTTTCACATACTATATAATTATAAATGTGAAAGTATTGTCTACGTACACTATCTTAATTCGAAGGATTTAGACATTATAAAGAGAATAAAGTTATAAAGACAAATAACTATATAATTTATACCATATCGACTTGCCTGTGAAAATCCAAAATTTTATGCCTAATAATACCCCATAGATGGCAATAATGAAGTGCATGAATATTCGTAGACTTTGATGCACAAAAAAGCTTTTTAATCATATGTAAATATTTAAAATAAATCTTTTAAATATTAATTACGCAAAACACAAAATACTTGGAATTTTATTTGGATGGATATTCAGCAGAGCAACCTACGAGAACGATTGTGCTGCATTGAATTAATTGGTTAATTACTAGTATTAGATAATCCCTCAATCCCATACTTATCTGCACTGGTACTGTAGATACGAAATTTAAGAAAAGTTATTTTTTGACCAATTTTATTGACTTTTAAGGGGTATTGTGGTATTTTTAAGTAATAAATAAATTATAAAGTATGTTATGTGTGTTAGGTGGGAGTGATATTTTTGAAATTAGGATAACTTTTGAAGTTGTTGGTTAATGTGAAGTTTCCTTTTTTGGGTGGTGAAGATAAGTGTAGGTGGAACGGATGAAAATGGAAAATATGAAGATAAATGTGGGACGGAGAGAGTACATTCTATATACCAATATACAAACATTTATGTAAATCAGATTCACGGTGTCAACCCTGTGACCTTGTCTTCCAATCATATATATCCTATGTATTGTTAGGGTATTTAAATTAAAAAAGACTATATGATTTATAAAGGTTTATAATGTAAACACAATTTACAAGAAACAAACTCATACCAATATTACTAATAGATATATGTGATTAAAAATATTACCCCACTTATCCCTCTATAGATATATGTGATTAAGGGGCTGATTGGTTGGGGTAACAGGAGAGGGTAATGGAAAAATGTGCATATTGATTCTAATTATTAATGCTTGATTGGTGCAGTGGAAATCAAATTCTTCAATCATTCTCATTGATTCAATAAATTCTCCACTCCATTTAAAAATATTACTAATCAATACAAAAAATATATATATGTGAAATACCCATCTTATCCCTTTATAGGCATTTTCTGTGCAATCCAATTTAATCCTCAAGTATAAGGATGTCAATTGTAGCGACAAGTACCCAAGCTTAATTATCGATCTCACTGAGACAGTTAATTATTTTTACTATAAATCACTAATTAATCATAATTAAGTAACTAGTTTTCAAAGAGCATTATGAGTTAATTAACTAAAATACTGAAATAATAAATTACTGAATAATTAAGAGCAAGGAAAATAAAACAAGTTTTAATTAAGAGACAAACGACAGTTCTAAGGTATCAGGTATAAACCAATTAATTCGGATTACAAGACCTTCAATTGTTCATTCATGCAATTTCAATGAAAATACACCACTTAATCATGTTAACCTACCAAATATGATCAAATTTTAAGATAACAGTATATTCTTGTTTAAATCCTAAGGTGCATGAATTTTACCAAGTCTTATTCCCAGATACTAATCAAAGTAAACAATAATACCTCCGGATAGTAAGTTCGACTAACAAGATATTTTCTGAAATTACTACAAGATTATATTCACTTTCTACTTGAATGTCTAATTGTATTGTTCCACTAAACAATTTAAGTATCTGATTTACTAGTTCATGGAATTAAAGTGTTTATAGCGGAACTACTTCAATCTCTAACAGATAGAAAATACCAATCATGAACGCACACAAGCTAACATAATAAATCAAGCATTATAGCGGATATCATGAAAATACTATGAAGACGTTACGAAGCATATAAGCAAGTCTGAATAAATTAAGTAAAATCAGAATATCCACTGCATAAAATCCCAATCTTTGGTCTAGGTTCCCAAATCAATCAAATCAAACCATCAAACCCTAGAACTGTATAAGAAATTAGCTCATGATGTTACAATCAACACTCATGGCTATGCAATTCATACCAAAAATCAAGATAAAAGGAAGAAAAAGATAAGAAATACAA
This sequence comes from Pogostemon cablin, assembly GCA_023678885.1. Taxonomy (NCBI): domain Eukaryota; kingdom Viridiplantae; phylum Streptophyta; class Magnoliopsida; order Lamiales; family Lamiaceae; genus Pogostemon; species Pogostemon cablin. The sequence goes on from CM042983.1 coordinate 8,336,763, forward strand.
AACACTAGCGTAAGCGTAGTTGGATGTTCCTTCTCCGTCTCTCCGATCGTCCGATCTCCCTCAATTAGCACTTGAAACCCACTTGAAGATGGATGAATGGTAAGAGCTGATGTAAAACTGATGTGTGGTGTTCTTTGGTTGTGGATTGTCGACAATAATGAGTGGGTTCCCCTCAATTTTGTGTTGATCTCCCCTTTTATATCTTGGACAGTTTTTGGGGCTTTTTCACTTCTGTTCTTGTCCAAATCGCGATCTGAAGGGTGTAAATACAGTTCTGTATCGAACAGGCCCCCGTTTGGGACCAAAAAGAACTCTCTCGGCACCTAGCTCTGCTCGAGCTGGGTCTTGGTGTGGTCGAGCGGCCTTCGAGCTGCCCTGGGTGAACTTGCTGTTGGATTGTATACTAAAAGTCTAGCTTTAGTATGAACAATATTATAATAATATTTGAAATGAGAATCATATGATCAAATAATTGCATCTTATAATTTATTTATATGCGTGATGCAATAGTCCATTTACTTTATACTGTAGATAATATGTTGTGCGACAACACGCGGAAGATCATATTATCGGTTTCCTTATAAAGTATAAACAGATGCTCACAATCGAGATAGACGGGGACTCTCTATTGGTATGGTTGTAGTGTGATTCGGTATTAGCTTGTCTTGGCTATTGAATCACATTAGTGCACTTGTGTGTATTGAGCAAGACCGCTTGAGATCGTTCGACTTATACTGACTTATAGAAGAACTTGATCTCTGTTATTATGAAAGTTCGTGCTCTTAATCCCTATACAATAACCTCGACACGTAGGGCAGTATGTATTTCTTTGATTCATCAATGGGTGAGATTTACATTATTAAATCAACAAACTCGGTGAGTTAGGAAGTAGTGTTGTATCTATGGTGTGTTGTTGATTGTAGAAGGAATCCATATCTGTCATAGGTTGATGATGTCCCCTTGAGGAGCTCATAAGGTTTATCATGTAAATCTTGGAAGTGGATTAATTTCCGGCATGATAAAAAGGTTGAGTGGTACTACTCTCGGATAAGCTATTAATTAATTTGAGTTGTCAGTAACTTAATTAATTAATGGACATTGTATATCTTAAACATGGGGAGACCATCGGGCTCATAATAAGAAGGAGCCCAGAACATAATTTGGGATTGGATGGGTAGTGCAATAATAATATTTTAGTGGACTATATTATTATTATTGGATTTAATTAAAAGCTTTGGGCTAAGCTTGGTTAATTAAATTCAATTGAGGCCCAATCCAATTTCTCCTCCTGGTCCCTGCCGTAGCCCAACTATATAAGTCATCTCAGCTCCTGTTAACCCTAAGTGAGTGCCTCATTTGACAGAGAGAGAACATGAGCAGATTGAGAAAATCCTGCGGATTGTTGCCCACACAACAGCAGGATTCGACTTGGGACATACAGCAGAAGATTGAGAGGTGGTTCACTGCTGTTCATCCTCTACATCGACCCAGAAGTACGGTAAACACGTTTAATTGCTTTCGCTGATTGTTTGCCTGAATTCCTAATCGGATCACGTTTGAACCACACGATCCAATTGCCAACAATTGGTATCAGAGCGTTGGTTTCGTGGTGAAAAGTGATTCATTAGTTTTTGTGATTATATGATTATGTCAAATGATCTGGTTGTAATCGCATGATTCTTGATGTGCTATCCATGTGTTAATGGTCAGATTAATAGCATGTTTAATTGGGATAATTTGATTATGTGAAATAATTTGATAATTATCTCTGTGGGTTTTATATTGTATTGTTTATTACCATGACTAGCAATTTGGTATGTGTGATTGATAATTGTCTGTTAATTACTGGACACACACACACATCGAGAAACCCTATCTGCTATCTATTACGCGCACACACGTCTGCACGATGAACGGTGAGAGGCCGGTTGCCCGGCGGCATGTCGAAGACTGTCGGTCGACAGGGCTGAAGGTGATCCTCGTGTGTGGTGTCGGCGCATGATGACTGGTATCAGGAGTCAGACCGACGGTGCGTGATGACTGGTATCAGGAGTCAGGCCGACGGCGCGTGAAGTCTGGAAGACGAAGCAGCGGCGACTGCTCTGCGAAAGCGTGCCTTGGCAATGCGTTGGCGTGACCTGGAGGCTCACGGACTGACGATGGCAGAGCATCAGAACGACGATAATCCCAGGTGACTTCTCGGCCGCTTCTGGCATGAGTCGACGGAGTGGACGCTGGCTTGTGCCCAGCGGTGCTGAAGTGGGCAACCACCACGGCGGCAGATCTGGACAGCGGAACTCGGGCGAGTCGAACCCGTTACCGATCGGATCGGAGATGATCCGCCCAGAAGATCGGCGACACACGATGGCCAGAGAGGGAGATGGAGGCACGTCTATGATCGGGTCTTGGGCAGAATCGATGGTGCCGTACCAGATCCTGAAGGGTCTGAAGTTTTCTGGCGTTTCCACGGTGGATTCCAGCGGCGACCTGGAACAGCGAAGGCTGGGCGGCGCTGGAGGTGACGCGGTGGCTGGGCGGCGCTGGAGGTAAAACGTTTTGCCGATCCGGTCAGTCTGCATGCGCGACTGTGGGTCGGTGGGAGCGTCGCCGGTGGGCGCGACTGCGGTACTTGCGCGGCGGCAACTGGCGGCTGATGGGATCGAGTGGCAAGAAGCGAGACGGCGGTTGCTCGGCGCTGCTGAATAGGAGTGAGTTTGCGGCTGGGAGAAGAAATAGGGCAGGGATGATGACTTCTTTATTTTGGGCCTTGTTTCCAATTTTGGTTTGGGTTGCTGGGCCGTTTAGGGCAGCAATGATTATTCCTAATGTTGGGCCCAATTCAGTAATAAATAATAGGCTGCTCATATTTTAATTTGATTTTGGGCTGTTGGGCCCAAATTTTGTTAAAATGGAAATGGGCTGCTGGGCAATATTTACTGCTAGATTTTATTAATTGTGGGGTTGATGTTGGGCCAGGTTAAATATTGGGCTAGACCTTAATACATAAATTGGCAGGGTAAATGGGCTTAATTATTTTATTAATGGGTTGCTCATTTTATGCTAATGATGTTTGGGTTAGCTGGGCCTATTTAATTGATCCAATATATTATGCAATTAATTATGATATATAACTGATTTAATTGTTTTAACTTGACAATTAATTGTTATATATGAAAGGCATGTTCTATGTGATTTATTTATTTAAATTTCTGTTAATAGAAGCATGTCTAAGATGTATATTTTATTTCTGAATATTATATACATGTTAAAAACCCTCGGTAATTAAATAACTAAGTGGGAGAGGGGATTGGTAATTAATTCCCGCGGCTTCCATTATTGATTTGTTAGCGATGTGAATAGACTTGCGCGTCGGCATTAGAGCCTTCCTCCCAATCGGATGAGTTTATTCATGGATTGCTGGAACAGACTTCATTAAATAATTACGTTTGTAATGTGATGCATATGAACTTGCGCGTTGGCATAGACCTTCCTCCCTATCGGATGAGTTTATATGCGGTTCACTGGTACAAACTTGTAATTGATGACTGTAGGAAGTTATCCGAGCGCGTGTGTACTTCTCCATCTGTAAGGCACACAAGCTTGGGCCGCGGACTTGGGGTCAAATAATGGTGTACACTTAAATGTAAATAATAAGTATCCTCCCCATCGGAGTCACTGCTTTTATTTGCATGGCTAAAGAGGAACCGACTATTAATTATTTTGTCATAAAGTGAGGTTGACAAATGAAATTAATGGGTAAAATCTTCTCTTGTAAATGTTCGGGTTTGTAAACGTCCACACTATCGTGGCTTGCAGACTCACGGTGCTTGAGATGTCGGTGAATTTTATTTTATATTGTTTTGAGGGAATCAATATAAAAGAATAAAATTCGAAGATTTGATCGGTAAATTTATTTGTGATTCTCTGAATTTCGAATGGTTTTATCTCACTTTTTATTAACTAAAAGAAATTAAATTTACTCGTCCTAATTAGATGATTAGAAAAGAATCTTGGTTTTGAAAATTACTGCTTAAGAAAATAAAAATGTGTTCTCACATAGGACGTCTCATGATGCCTTTTAAAGTCTCTAGTGAAGAGATGAGAGTTTCATAGAAATATGATGATCTCATGTAACTCTTCGGATACTTGAGTAATTTAAAAGGTGGTAGGTCATGATAGAATTTGATGAATGAATTGGAAAATTATGGAATAAAAGTTGAAAGGGAAACCTAAGTCAATTTTATTCTCCATAATTGCCTAGATGTTCTGAGTAAGTTTCACCTGAATTACAAGAGGATGTATATGGTGGGAAACTTCTGACAAAACATGTGGCAAAGGAAAGTCATTTTCATCATAATGTGAACAAGTTTAATATCTTATTCACTAGTTATTTAAACATGATTAGTGATGGCATCTACTGACTCGAACTGAGTAGATACTGGAATCACTAAATGTTTATCACTTAGTAAGGATAAGATTGTTAAGACATGGGTAAAACTACAAAGGTAGTGGCTATTGCAGTGGGAGTTGTTTATTCATCTCATGATAAGAATAAACGATTGATTATGAGAAATTATTTTTACGTACCCTTCATAGAAAGAATTTGATTTCGGTTTCTATGCATTAACAGATGGATACTTCATTTCATTTAAATGACATGGTCATAGTAATGAGGAATGAGGCTATAATCCATTAAAGTACGTTGGTGGATAATATGTAAACTCTTGAATCATATACATCCCACAGATGCAATAAATAGTAATTAAATAATGCATCTTCTAATATAAGTAAGAGAAATGAACCTTCGGAGATGAACTAAAACATACATTTGGCATCTAAGATTAGTTCATTTTACTTGAGTAGGGTTCAAAAGTTGATAGCCGATAGACCGTAAGGATTATCTGAAGTGGAAACTATCAAACTTGCGAGTCTTGCTTGAAAGTAAAAATGATTAACTGTCTTTTCAAGGCTGTGGGGTGTAGAGCCAAAGATATATAAGTTGGAATTAGTTCATTCTGATTCAAGCGAACCTAATATTATCCAGGTAAGAGGTGATTATGAATATTCGAAGATTATTCTAGATACCAATATATTTATTTGATGCACTGTATGTCTAAGTTCTTTGATTAATTCAAGAATTGCAAGGCTGGTACAGTGGAGCGTCATGGAAAATATATTAAGTCATTATGATTTTATCATGATGGCGAATACCTCTTGGGATAGTTAGGAGCTATTAATCAGAAGTTGAGATTAAATCTCAAGTGGACTACACCGGGCATGCCCCAACTGAATGGTGTGGTGGATAGAAGGAATAAGGCTCTTATGGTTATGATTAGATAGATGATGAATTATTTGGAATAATTAAATTCATTTTATGGATATGCCCTAGATACAGTAATTCGTGAAATATTTGTCTGTATATGGGATATCCTAAAAAAATGGAGGGTGATTTATTTAGTCCAAAAGATCGAAGGGTAATTGTTAACATAAACACCAGATTTTTTAGAAAAGGACTATGTAATAAATCACAAACCCATGTATAAGTTGTTCTAAAGGAAGTGAGAGGAAAACACAAAGTTAAAGTACCAAGTGTACAAGAGGATATGCCACAAGGTAAACTGCAACGCGTGTCACGTCTGATACACAATTACATGTAGTGCCTTGTCGTAGTGGGAGGGTTGTATGACAACCCATAAATATATGTTTTGGGAGAGTCGTGAGACTTGATCCCTAGTGAACATGGTATTGTCCCACGGATACAACGTAGCACTACAAGATAAAAATGCGGAATCTTAGTAAGTTACAATGAATGTTGAAATAGAATCTACGGATTCTATATTAAGTTTGGGAACTTGTATGACCACTAAATGGTATAAAAGCCATTGCAAGTGGTCAAAGGAAATAAAAGAGGATCATATGGAAAGGTGAAAACCTTGGAAGCAAAGCTTGTTGCGAAAAAGTGTACTCAGAAAGAAATGGTTCGATTATAAGGAAACATGTTCGCTGGTAGCTATGCTTATGTTGATCCGGATTCTTTTATTTATTGCTGCTATGAGGAACAGCAAATAGATGTCAAAGACAACTTTCCTGATTGGAAGTCTTGAGGAAAACATCTATGTGAAGCAACCAGAGTGATTCATTGCAAAGTACTAATTGAATTTTGATAGTAAGCTTAAAATTGTCCAGCGATGGACTAAAGCAAGTTTTAAGATCGTGAAGCATCTGTTTTGATTAGGTAATCCAGTGGCATGGATTTAAATCAATGAGCGGATGAGTCTTGTGTATTGTAAAGAGTGACGGAAACGTGGTGGTGTTTCTTGTACTATACGTAGATAGTATCTTGCTCATTGGAGACAATGAAAGAGTATTATCGGGTGTATGGGTACGGTTAATAAAGCGGTAGAGATGAAGGACTTAAGAAAGGTAAAATATATCCTTTTGATCACGGTAATACGGATCACAAGAAAGGATGTTATGCTTATCTCAAGTTTCATAAAATGATACAGTCCATACTCGTTTAGCATGTGAATTTATCTAAGTGGATGTGTCTTTGAGACACAAAAAGTAGATAAAGAAGATGAAAGCGGTTCCTTATACTTCGGCGAATAAGGAAGCTTAATCTAAGGAATGCTATGAACGAAGTTGGATATCTATTTTGCTGGATGCATGAACAGTGGGTATCAACGTAACCCGAAACAAGAATGATGAACTGTGGTAAGACAAATATGAAGTGCCTGAGAAGGACTGGAAATCATATGTAGACTTACTAAGCAGATTCACTGCTTCTTGTGGATTACGAAGATTCGGATTTTTTAGTCAGATTGGACGGTAGTAAATTCTCCTCAAAGGTTATGTATTTAATTTTAGGAAGTAGAGTCATAATGTGGAGGAGTGTTATATAGAAATATATTTCAAACTCCGGACTCCATCATGGAAAGATGATAAATTGGAGCCTATGAGGCAGCCAAAGTATTTATATGACTCTAGAGACTTCATGATGGACTTTGAAGTGTTTCTAAGTTTGCCCAAGGTAATCACAATTTACATTTATGATATTGGTGCAGTTGCAAACTTGAAGAAATCACAAGTCCATAAGGCAATTAAACACATGGAGCGCGAGTACCACCTGTTACGAGAAATAGTATGATGAGGGGAAGGTTGTTGTCACCTAGATTGCATCGGATGATGACCTAGTAAACCATTTGCAAGGACTTTAAGGCGAGAGCTTTTAATGGTCGTGTAGTGGGAGTAGGAATCAGATGTATGGTAGAAGACATGACAACATAGTCTTTTAGTATAAGTGGGAGATTGTTGGATTGTATACTAAAAGTCTAGCTTTAGTATGAACAATATTATAATAATATTTGAAATGAGAATCATATGATCAAATGATTGCATCTTATAATTTATTTATATGCGTGATGCAATAGTCCATTTACTTTATACTGTATATAATATGTTGTGCGGCAACACGCGAAAGATCATATTATCGGTTTTCTTATAAAGTATAAACAGATGCTCACAACCGAGATAGACGGGAACTCTCTATTGGTATGGTTGTAGTGTGATTCGGTATTAGCTTATCTTGGCTATTGAATCACATTAGTGCACTTGTGTGTATTGAGCAGGACCGCTTGAGATCGTTCGACTTATACTGACTTATAGAAGAACTTGATCTCTGTTATTATGAAAGTTTGTGCTCTTAATCCCTATACAATAATCTCGACACGTAGGGCAGTATGTATTTCTTTGATTCATCAATGGGTGAGATTTACATTATTAAATCAACAAACTCGGTGAGTTGGGAAATAGTGTTGTATCTATGGTGTGCTGTTGATTGTAGAAGGAATCCATGTCCGTCATAGGTTGATGATGTCCCTTGAGGAGCTCATAAGGTTTATCATGTAAATCTTGCAAGTGGATTAATTTCCGGCATGATAAAAAGGTTGAGTGGTACTACTCTCGGATAAGCTATTAATTAATTTGAGTTATCGGTAACTTAATTAATTAATGGATATTGTATATCTTAAATATGGGGAGACCATCGGGCTCATAATAAGAAGGAGCCCAGAACATAATTTGGGATTGGATGGGTAGTGCAATAATAATATTTTAGTGGACTATATTATTATTATTGGATTTAATTAAAAGCTTTGGGATAAGCTTGGTTAATTAAATTCAATTGAGGCCCAGTCCAATTTCTCCTCCTGGTCCCTGCTGTAGCCCAACTATATAAGTCATCTCAGCTCATGTTAACCCTAAGTGAGTGCCTCATTTGACAGAGAGAAAGAACTGGAGCAGATTGAGAGAATCCTGCGGATTGTTGCCCACACAACAGCAGGATTCGACTTGGGACATACAGCAGAAGATTGAGAGGTGGTTCACTATTGTTCATCCTCTACATCGACCCAGAAGTACGGTAAACACGTTTAATTGCTTCCACTGATTGTTTTCCTGAATTCCTAATCGAATCACGTTTGAACCACACGATCCAATTGCCAACACTTGCCACGTCAACTGGGTCCCATTCCATCTTTACTCGGCTCCATTGGTCTACCAAGCGGCACCAGCTCGACCCGAGCAGCCATCCGAGCAGCTCCCGAGCTGGTCCATTCCGGCTCTGTTCTGTGCTGCTTCTGATCCTACTCTATTTTCCCTATTTTATGCCTTCAAAACTCACAAAAGACCTTAGTAGCCTCAAAATCGTGTAAATACTAAAACATACACAATTCCATGCAAAAACAATAACTTTCCTAAGCAAAATGGTGTAATGTGCATACATAAAATGCGTAAAATTTCACTCTCAACAAACCCCCAAACTTACCTGTTGCTCGTCCCGAGGCAACAACATAGAAAACCAATAGAGTAATTGAGAGGAAATTTCTCAACTTAACACATCCAAGATAATATAACAATTCAAAAATCACACTTTAAATACAAGATAACTATCCATCTAAAAACATAAAATTCAAATCAACTACTTTACTTTTTCGGAATGCTCATCCACCAATTCTCACGGGTAATATTTACGCTTATCGCTCAAGTATGAGATATACACTTTAGGGTAAGTTGTTTACACTCATAATCAATTCAAACACACTCGTGACCATAAGCTTGGCAATCATCTCAACTCTATACTAAAGGAATAATATCGACAATAGGATCACAAAGGTCTTGCATTAGGGTGTAATGTTGGTTCTTTGGTAAAGGTAGGGAATATATGGATAAAGTGACTTCACCACTAGTAGAGAATAAAAGAAGACTTACAGCTTTTCAACAAACAACTTCATTTTCTTCTTTCTCCTTCAATGCTCTTCAATGCTTCTCGCAACTTGATTTCCTCCTTCAATTTCAAGCTCAACTTCCTTACTTGAATCCTTTTCTTTTTCTTTCTCCTTTTTTTTCCTTTTTTATTCAAATAAGGGTACCAGTTTTGGGCATTACCCTCTTTCATGGGGTACCAGTTTCGGGCACTACCCCCTTCATGCAATAATTTAACCATTTTATTCCATCATTTTCATCACTTCCAAATTATTTCTCCTCATATTCTTCTTCATAAGACTCCAACTTGATTCCTTCAACTCTCTACTAGGTAAGAATTTTTAAGGCTAGCAAATGGATCAATTGGCTAATCACGTAGGCTTCCAACAAATAAGGCTTTTAGGCTCAAAATGGTTGACTATGGATAATTTCATTAGGTAGGATAATAATTTGGCTAGCGACTAATAAATAACAAAGATGGTCTAAGATCATTTTCTATTGTTTAGTCAAACACGTAGCTTCAAGCAAGATACAAAGACAAGTTCTAGAATATGTGTATATGAACGATACTCACAAGAATAAACTGGATCATGCAACTTGACATGATTTCAAAAGGCTCAAATCTCACATGGTTGTACGAATGAACGAGCAAAACTATTAAAGTTACATAGTTAATCTTCCATGCATATAATTAAACTTTAAACACCTTAATATCAAAGTATAATATCAAATTGCTTCTCAATCACAATCACACATATAATATCATCAAATGTTAAAAAAAATCAAAAAATCATCCTAGAGAACTAAAAATCAACTATACCGACACTAGGATCAACACACAATAAATAAACACTAACAAAATACTTGGAAAATTATAAAAAATAATAAAAAAATCAACATTTACGAATAAATCAAAAATATCAACTAATCGCAAAAAATCGACCATCCAAGCAAGAAAACAAAACAATGCAGAAAATTTACTTCAGTGCAGCAAGACAAGGTATATACGTAACCCCCCAAACTTAGATCAAATAAAATGAGAGACTAAGTTTGTAAAGAAGTATATATTGTAGTCGAGCAACACCTAATAAAATTTCTACACCATACAAACACATAAAACAATTAAAATAGGAGGGACAACCCCCAACAGGCGCTCATGTTTAACGTCGGAGAGTCACGATGGAATGCAAAAATCAACTCAAGTACTCAAGAGAGAGTACTTGTATATCTTACGGTGACTTGTAATACTTCAACTTTTGGCCATTTGCTACCATGATATCACCACTCTTACTTTTCAACTCAAAGCTCCCCCCTCCACAGGCTCTATGTATAACAAACGGTCCACTCCAACGGGACTTCAGCTTACCTGCAAAAAGTTTAAGACGATAGTTGAAAAGAAATACCTCATCACCAACATTGAACTCCTTTAATCGGATCTTTGCATCATGCCACCTCTTCATCCATGCCTTGAAGATTCTCGAGTTCTCATAAGCTCTCTCTAGGAACTCGTCTAACTCATTGATTTTAGTTGTTTGAAATTCCTTAGCATCCTCGATGCTCAAATTCACACGCCTGACAGCCCAAAAAGCTTTATGTTCAATCTCCACAGGAAGGTGACAAGATTTTTCATAAATAATTTGGTAAAGCGACATCCTTAAGACAGTCTTGAAAGCTGTTCTGAATCCCCACAAAGCATCATTGAGCTTTGTGGACCAATCTTTCCTTGTAAATCCCACTGTCTTCTCCAACACTTGCTTAATCTGACGGTTGGAAACCTCGGCTTGCCCATTTGCTTGCGGGTGATAGGGTGTAGTAACCCTATGCTTCACCCCATAATCTCGAAGGGCCTTCTCCAACATCTTATTAACAAACTGGGTTCCTCCATCGCTTATGAGCGCCTTCGGTACTCCAAAACGGCTGAAAATGTCCTTCCTGTTGAATTCTTATACCACTCTAGCATCATTCATCCTAGTTGGAATTGCTTCCACCCATTTCGAAACGTAGTCCACTGCGAGCAGGATGTAGAGGAATCCATTAGATGGGGGAAATGGCCCCATAAAATCGATCCCCCACACATCGAAAACCTCCACTACGATGCTCGGCTGCAAAGGCATCTCATCTCTCTTCGTAATATTCCCCATCCGCTGGCATCTATCACATGTATCCACATACTCTTGACAACTTTTGAACATGGTAGGCCAATAAAAACCAGATTGAAGAACCTTTTGAGCAGTCTTCTGGGCGCCAAAATGACCCACATTCGGCTGCAAGTGGGAGAAATCAAGAACACTCTCCTATTCAGGAACATACCGAAGAACTTACATTAATTTGTTGAGGGTAGAAATGGGATAGTATAGATGTGGTAGTCAATACAACCATATGAACGTTAGTGGGGAGCAAACTTTAATTATATAACCGCGTTTTATAACTTTGACTTCTGAATTGCCTAAACTGCCCCTGACTTGTGTTGTGGGAATCGAAACTTCTTTTCTTATACTCCAAGTCCATTGGTCAAAAATTAACGCCACAAATAATTGTTGAAATTTGATTTTCTCCCAAAATATCTTGTTCAATAAAAACATGTGGACAAAAATTTATATAAAATCCTCTAATGAAATGAGTTCATTGATGAGAATTGATAATATTCCGAGTAATATTAACAATATATTGTAACACGGTCTTATACTATGATGTTAAAAAATTTATGTATCTTGTATTGATCGTCATGCTATACATCTGGATTTTACTTTTTAGAGTGTAAAATGGAGTATTACTCTTTCAATATTAAACTATGGCTTTTTTAAAAGATTGCTCATTTCAACATAATTGCGAAAATTCACAATACATTAGAATTTGAATGGGAGTAATAATTTTTCATATAGGAGTAATTAATTTAATTAAAGAGTAATATTTCATATATAAAAGAGTAAAACTCGAGAATACCAATATTCAAATACAAGAACTAATTCATGTAAAAGAATATAGTAATTAGTTTATTACTTTAAAGTGTACAAAAGAGTAAAAATTGCTTATCTTAAAATTAGTCTCACATATTCATGAATTTCATGAGACTATGCACGCAAGACCGATATATACTTTGTAGACATTAATACATCAAAATAAAATTTATTAGTGATTCTCATCTATTCATAAATTAATCTCACCATTTAATCATCGATTAAAGTGTGAATAAATACCATGAACGGAGTATAATGAAAAAAAAAAAAAGTGCTCCCTTGCCTCATGCAAACTTCCCTATTTTATCATTTTGGATGTTCAATTTAAAGATAATTATTTTTCTTTTATTTTTCTTTAATAGAACCTAACATATAACTCACCAATTAATATTAATACTACAATTATTCATTACACGACAACGTACATAAAATAAATAGGAAAGCTTCCACTGATTGGAGAGAGTATAAAGTATGCGAGTTGATTTCTTGTGTATTAGGATGTACAAAATATTCGAGGTATTATATTTTATTTTAATTTTTTTATTAATAACATTATTTTTTATTTAAAAGTGTATTTAATTAATATATACAATTTTTTTTATTGGCTAAGAAAATAGTTTTTTTTTGTTTATGCTAAAAATTAAGAGTATTAGTTTAAGTAATTGAGTAATAAATTAAGTTTTTTTTTGGGTTATAAAGTGGCAAAAACTCTAGTCGAATAATAATTTTTGTGAAATGAATAAAATATAATAACATTTTAATGAAAAATATTACTCAAGTATTAAAAAGTGATAATAATATCATGAATTATTTCATAAACAGTAACTTTTTCTAAAAGAAATAATAATATATTTAATAAAAAGTAACCATTAATTAAATTAAAAATAATAATAATCTCACCAAAAAATGTTGTTGCGCTATAGTATATCCTCAAGAAGCAGTATTAATTATTTTACTCATAAAAAATTACTCATACAATATGTATAATGAATTGTATTGGTAAATTAAGATTCCCTCACTTTCTCCTAGAAAATTAATGATTATTATTATAAGATTAAAAATTGAAATTGAGAAAAGATAGGATTGAAGTGGAGGTCTTTAGAATCCATTTAACATCTGGGAATGTGGGTAAAAGTTGCAACTAAAAGTGAGGCTACACCTACACCCCTCCTCCAACTCTTGGAATGCGCTAAGAATGAACATTTACTTTTGGGTTTAGAGTATCAGATTTCTATGAAAATTACCCAATCGATTTGGGTAAATTTTATTTTTTTAATAAAAAAAAAGCTGGATTTTAGAAGATTTAGAAGATTCGTGACATATTCATATTTTGATCACTTTTTAGTATTTTGAAGCAAGAGAAATATTTATGTAAGATCGTCTCACGGAATGAGTTTTGTGAGACGGATCAAAATTGATAATATTTCAATTGGAAATGATACTTAATTAATAAAAAAAATAGTGGCACAGTAAACTATTTCTTAAACAATTTATAATATAAATAAAAAATAATAACATTTAAAAAAATGTTTACATATTTAATAAAAAACAATAACTAATTACGAAAGTATCAAATAATCTCACGCTACCAAAATTTATTCATCATCTCTTACAAATTACTTAATTAAATTGTAATTTTTTTAAAAAAATTATCAATTATTTTTACATAAAATGAAATGAGATATGAATGAAATGTATAGATAAAGGCTAAAACTTGTGTGTTTTTCGGGGCACAGTGCGCCCAGAAACTCTTTAATAATATTTTTACATATTGATTTGACATAAAGTTAAAACCTACCCTATCAAAAACTCAAAACAAACACAACATCACTATTCATGATTTTCAAACTCCCCAAAACCCAAAAACAAACATCACCTTATTTTTTTATCGGTAAAAGTAATAATTTATTAAAAACAAAGAAACAAAAAGTACACGGCACCAGAGGTGTCTACTTACAATGTGTGTCTACCTCAAGGGCAGATAGCCTCAAATCCTTTCAAAGGTGTTAAAAACCAAGAACTAGAGCTAAAATCCATGTCATTCGGGAATTTAGCCTTACACCAACTCCACAGTCTATATTTTATTTCGCTAATGACCCTATCTGAATTCCAACTCCATGACGAAAAAATAATCTTGTTCATCCATCTCCATATAATCCAAATGATACAAATCCACAACCCCAACACAATCTTTTTATATTTTTTACCTCCCAATATAGACGAAAATTGACAAAAGCTACCTCTAATATCGTTGTGCATAACTCAATTCACACCCAACCAATTAAAGATGGAGTTTCACACTGTCTGGGCCGCTGTGCATGAGTAAAACAGGTGGTCGGTGTCCTCTTCAATCCCCTCATCACAAAAACTGCAGGTGGTATCTGACAACGTGATTGCACACCTCATCTTCAGATTGGACTTCGTAGGCAATCTGTCATGGATTAGGCGCCACGAGTTGTTGCTTTGAGCGGAGCGCATGTTCTCCACATGTCCACGAATAATTTGATTTTGAGGGTTGCCTGATCAACTAGATGGAAAGTTTCCTTGATACACTTGTAGAAGTCTCTAGTGACATAGCTATCTGGTTTTGAGTTCCTCCATCTCCAAAAGTCTACGGCTTCTCTTTTAGGAATGAACCTGTTCAAAATAGAATTAAAATCGTTAAATGACCTTAACTCTCTATCAAACATCGCTCTTCTCCATTCTATATTCCACTTCCAGACATCTTCTTCCCAAGCTCTCGACTCATTAATCCTAGCTTCCTTATTCACACTAATCTAATAAAGTCTCGAAAATTGAGACTTCAGAGACATGTCCCCAACTCGCCTCTCTCCCTAAAAGCTTAATTCTGACCTATCTCTAACTTCCGGATAAATGTTATCCCACAACCACTTTCCCTCCCTTCCCTTACCTATCTCCACTACCTTTTTCCACCACCAAGATGACACCCGATCCCCATTAGCTAACCTAAATCCCTCATCCCCTAACACAAGCCCCCCGTGAAGTGACTTAATAATTTTCACCCATAATTCCTCACCACTTCTCAAAAACCTCCATAACCACTTTCCCATTAGAGCCTTATTGAACCAATCCACTCTCCTCACCCCTAGTCCCCCTTCTCCCAATTCTTTACAGATGTTATCTCAATTAAGCCACACAATTTTGTGGACCCTCTTCCCCCCAATAGGAAGTTGCGTTGCAATGCGACAATCTCTTTCACAATTTGTTTTGGAATAGTAGTATAGGATAGATGGTAGATGGGAATGGAAGAAAGGATCGACTTCACCAAAGTAGTTCTCCCACCAAAAGAGAGCTTACCGACCTCCCAAGCCTTCAATCTCTTTTTTTATTTTATCTGTCAAATGGTTCCAAGATGATACCCTGTGGGAAGCCATGCCAACCTTAACTCCAGGATATAAGAAAGGGAATTCACCCGCAGAGCACCCAAGAAGTTCAGCCATGTCAATGAGTCTATTGCCTTCCACATTACAACTCAAAATACAACATTTCTCGAAATTGACCCTGAAACCCGAAAGATGCTCAAAATTTTTTATGATGCATTTCATACCCCATGCATTACTGTGCTTTCCGCTTCCAATGAAGATTGTGTCATCAGCGTATTGAAAGTGAGAAACTTCAATTCTATTATTACCAATTTGAGCTGGTTTAAACAACCCCTCGCGAACAGCCTTTTTCACTTACATGCTCAACCTTCAGCCACAATAAGAAATAGAAATGGCGACAATGGATCTCCTTGTCTGAGCCCCTTTTCTAGCCTAAATTCACCCGATGGGCTTCCATTCACCAAAACAGAAGCATAAGCTGATGTTAGTATATGTATTTTTAAAGAACAAACTTTATTTAAACTATTCCCATTTTTTTAAAAATGTTATACCAACATATTTCATCATATCCTAAAAAAGAAGAGGTCTAAAAAAATTAAAAAATACAAAGTATAATTATTCTGCTCTTCAAAATAATATAGAATTCGAACTTAATTTATTTAAATCCATCCATCTATAATGAAGAAAAGAAAAGAGTAGACAAAATGAAAAAGTGATAGTAGCGATTATCGAAAGAGACAGCAAAAATTACAGCTGCAAAATTGTGAAAATCAAAGAGATGATTCACAGAAAATGCAGAGAATCTCTCACTTCAATGCACCCCCCACCACCCCACCCCACCCCACCCCCCCTACTCCTGGGTTTTAAAGAGAGTTGACCCCTGACACCTATACATACACCATACACAACACGCATATATACTGATATACATACATAAATATATACTATTTTTTAAATAATTTTCTAAAAAGCCAAAATTTTTGCTCAAAATCGTTAAACTTTTAGCCCCACCACCCACCCTTCATTTTTCCTCCACTGGAATGATGCAACCCATTCTGCAACCAATTATCTGAACCCGTACCCGTTTACGGTGTACCCGATCCGTTACCGAGAACTCCGCTTCTTCCCATTTTGGCAAAGAGGATCAGCAACGCATTCGTAGTGTTGTGAGAGAAAGCTAGAGAGAGAGAGAGATGTACAAGAACCAGCTTCAGGAGCTGGCGCAGAGGAGCTGCTTCAACCTCCCGTCGTACACTTGCATAAGGGAAGGTCCGGACCACGCGCCGCGCTTCAAGGCCATAGTCAACTTCAACGGCGAAACCTTCGAGAGCCCGCAGTTCTGCTCCAACTTGCGCCAAGCCGAACACGCCGCCGCTGAAGCCGCCCTCATCTCTCTCTCCTCCCACGGCCCCTCCCATTCCCTCGCCGCCCGCATCCTCGTGCGTTCTCTCTCTCTCTCTCTTTAGTTTCCCCCTTTTACATCTCTGTTGAGTATAAATTCATTCTCGTTGGGATTTGGAATTCTGATTTCTAGGTAAAATCGGCTTTCTTATGCGCATTTCTGTGTTTCATAGTATTCAGTGAGTGCTATTTTTTCTTCTTCCTTGTGTGAACGAGCGATTAGAGTGCTAACATGCGCCGGTGAGGTTGTAAGTCAGCTAGAACCGCCGGTCGCCGCCGATGATGCATATTTCCGATCACCGATCGTATCGTTGTAATGACGAAATTGCCCCCGTAATAATGCGTGTTAGAATGAGAAGTTTCAAGGTGGTGTTTGGGGGACCATATTTTAATGCAGAAGCCATCAATTCCACCCATGCCCTTGTCTCAAAAGTGAAGTATCACAAATTCAACATCTAGTGAAATTGCACTATTATTTTATCACAGGTTTATTCATATACTTACAAAAATGGTGGATGCCACACTTGTATTCGAGTTCTTTAATTTGAATGTCGTTTTTTGTCACACATTAATCTCATTTTTCTATGCTATTGAACTTACTTGAATTGGCATTTCTGATGATTTTAAACTTACTTGAATTGGTATTTCTGATGATATTGGCCTATTTTTTTTTCCCCCTTTTTTCTCGTTTGAATTTTTAATGATTTAGATATTAGTTTGTTGGGGTGGGTAAGACACAATGGCTTAAGATTTTGCTTGTATAAATTTCAAGATGGATAAGGACAAATGGGATCACCTATTTCATTTCCATGTTTCATGTCCTATCCCACTTGTTAGATACTCGACAAGTGTTATAATTTATGCCTAAATTATTGTAAAGTGTTTAAGGGTTGGATGGTCAATAACTAGGGTATAGTATTTTAATAGAAAAAAAGTTATGAAAATAGAATACCAGTGCGAATTAGGAATTCAGATCACCAGGATAAGGATGACTAATGAGAAGAGAAGCTCCATGTTTTTTTTATTAATTTTCCATACTTTAAATTCAGATATAGTTGAACAGTCAACATAATATGGGAGAAGCAAGTATGGATCATTTAGAAATTATATTTTTTGTATTAGTTAGTTATGCTGAAGTGATACGTGATGAAGACCCATTTGGCGAATTTTCTTCTATGGTTGTATTTTTTATTTAAAAACGAAGCATTTAATAAGGTTGCATAGGTATGAATACTTTGAAAATGCAGGGCGTGTGTGCACCTAATGTTTCATTAAAAATATAATTGAGTCATTTTTGTGATGGTTGTTTATTTCATTTAATTTTCTTGACTTTGAATTAAATGTAAATTTAAGCTACTCAGCATGATATTATGTAATTGAAAAAGATGTATAATTATAACTATTGACTAGTAATCTTCTCATAAATGCATAAAGGCTTGCATTACATGTTATATATTGTAGTTTGATTGTTTGTACTTATCCATGTTGATCTAGGATTGAGATGGTCAATATTAGGTTTTGTATGGAATGACTTGGTATAGAGTGTTCACCATGCGATTTTGCGGTTATTATTAAAAATTTAAACCATGGTTAAATGTTCAATTTTAAAACACAGTTTATCAAGTAAGACTAAGCCTGTGAATTGTGATATGAAAGGTCGGTTTTAGGTGGTGTAAATAATTTATTGCATGTAACAATATTAGATTCCATACATATTTAGAAAATTTTGATCGCTTATTATAAATATATTCATAGAGATTATTATATAGTTTTCTTGTGAAGATTTATATTAGTTTTTTTTCCATTAAATCGGGGTTTCAAAGAATTGCTCCCTCCGTCCCGTGATTATTGTAACGTTTCCTTTGTATTTACGGGACGGAGGGAGTATTAAAAACACAATTAGAACAAGCCTGAGAAATTATTGAAAATATGATTCGTATTTAAAAAAAAAGAAAAAAAAAGAAGTATAGTTAAGCATATTGTTATAAATGAATAGTGATCCACACAGAGTATAATTTCATAATACATTATCTCACCTAATTTGTTGTATATATGCATCACAAAAATTATGAATTATGGTGCAGTTTGGTTTGGTTCAGTCGGTTCGAGCAGTTTTGATAATTGTATGCTCACTCCTTGGTTCCCATATCAAATGAGTATTGTATGAACCAAAGCTATGCCTGGTTGAGGTTGTGATAAAGATGAATAGCTGTGCTCTAAGTGGCAAAAAGGGCATTATGTCTATGGCAGCAGTGCTACGAGTGTTTATAGCATTTGGGTTTGCATTTTTAGCTGTGCATGTCATCTCAACTAGTGATGTCTGCTCAATTAACTGGTTTTAATCATATGGTTTGACCCTTCAAAAACAAGACATCCTTGTTGTTGCTTTAGACATGTTTTTCCATGATTGTTCTTCAACTAGTTATTAGAATATTTCCAGGAAAGGTTTCGGTTTAGGCGTGCACGAGTTCATCCAATTCCATGAACTGAAAATCAATTTACTCATAACCAAAGCCACTTGAATGACATCCTGTGACTGCATATGGACATAAATGATATAACCTGAAAGAAACTGAAAACGTTGGATGAATATAATTGACAGTGTTTCAAGAATTTACACACCCCTCTTCAATACAACACCTTTGTAGGAAGATCTTATACGATTACACGATATAATCTGCATCTTGTTGTGTGCAACCTTGCTGAAATTTCTTACATGGTGTTTGTTTGCAAATTTTTGTGGTTAGGACGAGACGGGGGTATATAAGAACCTACTGCAAGAGATATCACAAAGAGTTGGGTCTCCGCTGCCTCGTTATACAACTTACAGACATGGTTTGGGACACCTACCTGCCTTTACAGGAATTGTGGAGTTGGCAGGAATCACATTCAAGGGAGAACCTGCAAAGAACAAAAAGCAAGCCGAGAAGAATGCTGCTCTAGCAGCTTGGTTGTCCTTAAAACAGTGTAAGTGACTTTCTCGAAAATTTCAGGAGTTTTTGAAAAATTCGTGTGTTCATAATCATTGTTTAAAAGGTTGCTGAGTGCAAGCAAACATTAGATAGAGCAACATTTATACAAATTGGTATCTGATTGCCCCAATTTATCTGCCTCTGGTTCTCTCGTGTTATCCGTGGCAGAATCGAAGTAAACGTTTAAATAGAGACCTTTTGTAATAGTTCCATTGCTCTTTTTTTTTTCAGTGGCACAGCAAGATGGAAGTTCTTCAGCTGAATGTGAAAACACAGAGGAGCAGGAACGGATCAGAATAGCAAGGGCGTTGCAGAACTACCGTATGAAACAAAAGTTGGACTCAAACAGCAGCATCTCCTCACCCTTTCAGAGAAAGTTCTCAGCCCCACCTCCTCGTCCCTCGAGCCCACAACGCCCTACTATGCCAACGTCTAAAATCCTCCCTTTATTCTCCCAGAAAAAAGCTTCTCAAAACAGGCCTTGTTCTATCATAAACGATAGCCACTCTACATTGTCACTGCCTCGGCCATCATCCCGACCTCCCTCACCTGAATTTCTGGCAACACATACTCCAAGGCTTCCAGTCGAGGCAGCGCCTTATGTCCCTATCAATCTATGCAGGACACCTTATCCAGGGGTTGCTCCGCCAGTCACCATGAGAACTGCCACACCGGTTTTCTCAGCACCACCACTCCCACCCCCTGCTGCTCATGTCATGCATCCCCAACCCCATCAAGTAGTCCCACCCGTACGCATCAGGCAGACGATTCCCATGTATTCAGCAGCTCCACTGGGCTCAAGAACAGATTCACCATCTACATCATCATCTTCTTCAGAGCCTTCAAGAAAGTTAACAGAGCTGGCTAAGGAATCTGAGGTGAACGTAGACGAGTCAACTGCAATCAAATGCTTGGAACAACTCGAGATATGATTCTAACCGAAGACGTTTGTGTCTCGTTATCCTACATAACTCATGAGTCCCCTGTTTCATGTTTTGAACTCGTAGATGTCCTTGTTTGTTGTGTAGAACTCCTTTCATCCATTTAGGTATGATATTTTTGTTGTTGGGAGAATGCAGGTAAAGAGCTTGACTTGAGATCATTTTTGCAACAAACAGTTTTAAAAGATGGCATACAACTTCAAGCACTTCATTGGCCAAGTCATCGTTTGTAAATGTGTGTTTTTTTTTTTTTTAACTTTTCTTTTTATGACTTAAATTTTTATTCTTGAGTTTCCTGTTTGATTCTTTTAAGTTTATACCACGTGCCTAAGTTATTTAAAACATATTTTTCGATCTAACTTCTCAGCCAATTCCAAACAAAGGAGGGGCAGTGACTGCCTAATGCCGGTTTATTACTCAATCATACATTTATTTAAGAGAAAAATGCATATATACCCCCCATTTTTTCATTCTAAATCTTGTCAGATAATTAAATAAGTTGCGATCTTTTGTATCAGTATTGAGAGCACTAACGGAGCCAGTAATTTAGGTCAGGGTCCGAGTTACAGAGAAATTAGGTGGATAATTGGTTATTTTAAGCAAAGTTTTAAATTATTGGAGATTTTTTCCAAAATACTATGATATAATGTTAATAAACCATAAGACTATGTAATTGTTTTGGGTTTACGTGGAGTATATATATTTTAACTTTATGTCAAATCAATATTAAAAAGTTTGTTGTAATATGTATAAAAAGGTATTAGTTAATTTGAGAAAATACATGAGAGTAGAAAAAAAGCAAATGGGATTATCTATTCCACAATGGTATTTCATCTGCTATTTCACAAATTAAATAATTGCCACATGTCATAATCAATGTCTAAAATTCAATACATGTCCCAAGGGTCTAATAGTCATTTGGGTATAGTTTTTTTAGTATATTGTAAAACACCAATAAAATACAAAATGTGGAATAGGGAATTCAACTTGAAAAAAAAGAGAGAAAAAAATTAATTAAGTAGAGAGAATTGTAAGACTAGATTGATTATGAATTTAATATATATATATATATATATATATATATATATATATATATATATATATATATATATATATATATATATATATATAGTATTTTGCAATCTTAAATCTAATAGAATAAGAAAATGTATTTTAAATTTTAAATCCAATAGTTTAAAGATTGTAAAATCAAATAAAATAAAAATAAAATATTAGAATATTTTTTGTTAATTAAATGTCAAAAAATAAATATTATATATAATGTAAAATAACCAAAATATCACTATTTTTTTTACAAAATTCCAGGGAGAGCCCGACGCCCCCTGCCCCGTCTATGATTGAGACTTAAATACCTTTCGACCAAATTTTATAATAAAAAATATTATCCGACTGTTGATTCTCCACCGACATCCGTCAGTTCATGTGTTGGTAGCTATCGGTTTTCCACTAATAACTTGAATCTTGATCGACATTAGTCGGCCCGGGTGTCGATTGCTGTCGGTCCCCACCGACATCATTCGATTCCCTATCAACATGCGTCGGTCTGGGTATTGGACATCAGTCGGTCTCTCACCGATAATCCGAACGATATCAGTCGATCCTCTATTAACATGCGTCGGTACTCGGTCCGAGGGATGGACATTAGTCAGTTCGGGTATTGGTGGCTATCGATCCCCTACCAACATGCGTCGGTTCGAGTGTTAATAACTATTGGTCTCCACCGACATCAGTTGATCCTCATGTTGGTGGCTATTGGTTCGAGTGGGTAGGGTGGGGATTCAATTTTTAAATTTTAAGGCGAAGACATTTTAGTCCATAAATTCAAATTTGGCTAAAATTGTTCACAAGTTATTTAATTGTTAGATTAAAAAAAAAAAAAAACTTGCCACTTCATACAATTTGGAAAATTTGCTAATTCGCAGTTTATTTAAATTAAGAAATGCAGTAACCATCGAAAGAAGTGAGCATATATAGGTGCATCAGCGTTTAACTAATTGATGTCTCATATGATGCATGCAAAATGATGACCAACTCTTAAGCCAATTCCTTTTATGTTCACAATTTAACCATTATTTCCATATCCACGTGTGCTCACCTCATTGGCTACTATTACCATGCGTGGTTTAGGCTATGATGATATATTAGTGAAAATGGTAAATGTATTTGTAGGCCAGTGAATTTAATTGTCTATTAAAGGAAAATATGTGGCAAATTAATGCAATAATTATCAATTAATTAATTATTTATTATGGAATTTAAATAAATATAAATAAATAAATAAATAATTGATAATTGGGTCAGATCCAGTTAAATAAGTCTAACTTAAATCCTAAGCAAGTTAGAGGCCTAAGCCCGCAAAATTAGGTCAAATCAAGCAATGACCAATCAAACTGTGTTATATATGGAAAGGCTCAAGCCTGCAAAATCAGGTCAAATCAGCTATGGACCAATCAGACTGCGAGTTATTTATGGGGCATCCTCACCCTCCACCTATATAAGGAGCCTTCCTCCATTCATTCTAGACACACTAAAACATCTGAAGATACAGACGCTTCTGAAGAGATCAAGAATACGATCAGTGCTCCCTTGAGATCTTCAAGCATCTTCAAGTCAAGAACAGCCTCCAATTAGAGATCAAGGTGCTAAGCCCCTCCGATCCGGCGTTCTTCCAGCCATCCGCTTCCAATCAAAGATCAAGGTGCCTAGCCCCTCCGATCCAGCGTTCTTTCAGCCAACCGACTTTGATCAGAGATAAAGGTGTCAAGCCCCTCCGATCAAGCATTTTTCTAGTCAACGACGTTCTCTACAGAAACTCTCCAGTCAACGTGCAATCCGAACAAAGACTCAACGCCTCCGGATCAACGTCAAGACTATACATCCGAGCTCGGAAAAGCTTCAACTGAAGATCTGACTCAACACACAAGTCAAGTCAACGCACGCAGTCAACACAAGCAAGTCAAAAGTCAAGTCAAAGCCAAATTGGTTCGAGAGAAGAATCAAATGATTTATTGAGATTGTAATCCGCTTACATATCTTTTATATTAAATCTGTTTGGATTATCTTTGTACCCCAATTTGAATTTATTTTATCATAAATACAAATTTTATTGTTATAAATTTTGGCATGCTCAGTGGGACCGTCTCTACCTCTCATCTCTTCTCTCTACAAGCACAAATAATAACTCCTCTTAGGATTGCGATCAAAAGGTCATCTACCTCAAGGCCTTCAGATCTGCAAGCTCTGAAGACTCAAATGATGACTCCATTAAAGATTGCGATAAGAAGGCCTGCTGCATCAAAGCCTCCAGAGTTACAAACTGAAAAGGTTGAAGTCGTTACAAGAAGTATTCCCGAAGGCTCTATAGAGGCAAACCATATGGTGGGAATTACTCTAAAAAAGCCATTGCACGACAACAAAGATAGTGAAGATGACTCTGTCTACTTAACTCCTCGCTCCACGCAAAGCTCACCATCTGCTTCAACTGCAGCTGTGGTGATGACGACAAGTGATATAACTATTGAGGAACAACTCGCAAGTATGATGAGAGCCATTGAAGGACTCAACAAGCATATAGAAGCTCAAGAATGCGAAGACAAGTCATGCAAATGGAAAACAAGTTGAAGATGAATACAAGGAGGAGGACTCCATAAAACACCATCCATCTGAAGAAAATCCAGCTGAGAAAAAAATGCAAGTTTCAACTAACGAAATGCTTCAAGTCAACTAACTAAAGAACATCATATTGGAGATGATAAAAGATAAGTTTGGAGGGAGCTCCAAATCTTCTTCAACCTACAAAAAGCCATATACAAAGAGAATTGACAACTTGAGGATGCCAGCTGACTACCAACCTCACAAGTTTCAACAATTCGATGGCAAAGGCAACCCAAGACAACATGTGGCGCACTTCGTCGAGACATGCAATGATGCTGGGACCTACAGATATTACATGGTGAGATAATTTGTTCGCTCTCTCAAAGAAAATGTCTTTGATTGGTATATCGACTTGGAAGCCAACTCCATCGACAGTTGGGGGCAAATGGAAAAAGTGTTCCTCAATCGCTTCTATAGCATACGAAGAACTGTTAGCATGATGGAGTTAACAAATATTCATCAAGGTGAGGAAGAATACGTCATCGACTATATCAACAGATAGAGGAGCTTAAGCCTCAATTGCAAAGAAAAGCTGTCAGAAACTTCAACAATTGAAATGTGCATTCAAGGTATGCAGTGGAATCTTCACTACATACTCCAAGAAATTCGGCCTAAAACTTTTGAAGAATTGGCTACAAGAGCTCACGATATGGAGTTAAGCCTGACATCAAATAACATCGAATGACCATCTATTCAAGACTCTTATGAGTTTGAAAACATACCTTTTGATGAGCCCTTGGAAGAGGAACCACATCCAAAGACTACGCTTTCCATAAAGATTCATAGAAATGAAGTCAAAGAGAAGATAGCGCATCCCAAGATATGAGGGCAATGAACTGTTGACAAACTCAAACACAAAGCTCCTCGACACGAGCGTAAACTGTCCACATATACTCCTTGATACGAGTTTAAACTATCTAAAATCCTCAAGTTACGCTCCTTGATATTAGCTTAAACTATCTACATATTACGCTCCTTGACACGAGCTAAAACTGTTCATACTATACTCCTTGATACGAGCTTAAACTGTCTAACTCAAATTAAATCTCCTTGAGAAGAGACGAAACTCTCTACACATTACACTCCTTGATGTGAGCTAAAACTATCAACACAATGCTCCTTTGATATGAGTATAAACTATCTACACATCAAATCAAATCTCCTTGGGAAGAGAATAAACTTTCTACACATTATGCTCCTCGGCATGAGCGAAAATTGTCCACGCAAAGCTCCTCGGCACGAGCAAAAAGTATCCACACAATACTCAAGGCTCCTCGACATGAGTGAAAAATGTCTACACAAGGCTCCCTGACACGAGTGTAAACTGTTTACAAGTTCAAATTCAAGATTTATTGACACGAGTATAAACCGTCAGCAAATTCAATTCAACGCTCCTCAATGCACGAGCTTAAACTGCATGTTGCTCCTGGCCCGCATGAGTATAAACTGTGTATGGCACCCCAAATTAGATCATGTCCCCTTGAACTATGTTATGACTTGATCCTCTTCAAAGAGGTACGTAGGCAGCTTAGCAATTTGCTAAGTTCAGTCATAATTCAGGCTATTCACATCAAGTTGGTGAGACAAGCAATAAAATTTAATCATGTTGATCAATAATGGAGTATCACAATTTGTTCACTTCAACACAAATGCGTCCGTGAACAAAATGCGAGGGGGCATTTGTAGGCACTTGAATTTTATTGTCTATTAAAGAAAAATATGTGACAAATTAATACAATAATTATCAATTAATTATTTATTTATTATGGAATTTAAATAAATAAATGAGTAAATAATTGATAATTGGGCCAGATCCAGTCAAATAAGTTTGACTTAAAGCCTAAGCAAGTTAGAGGCTTAAGCCCACAAAATTAGGTCAAATCAAGCAATGACCAATCAAACTGTGTTATATATGGAAAGGCCCAAGCCCGCAAAATCAGGTCAAATCATCTATGGACCAATCAAACTTCGAGTTATTTATGGGGCACTCTCACCCTCCACCTATATAAGGAGCCCTCCTCCATTCATTCTCGACACACTAAAACATCTGAAGACGCAGACGCTTTTGAAGAGATCAAGAATACGAGCAATGCTCCCTTGAGATCTTCAAGCATCTTCAAGTCAAGAGCAGCCTCCGATTAGAGATCAAGGTGCTAAGCCCCTCTGATCTAGCGTTCTTCAGCCAACCGACTCCGATCAGAGATCAAGGTGTCAAGCCCCTCCGATCCGACGTTCTTCCAGTCAACTGCCTCCGATCAGAGATAAAGGTGTCAAGCTCCTCCAATCCGGTGTTCTTCCAGTCAACGACTTTCTCCACAGAAGCTCTCTAGTCAACGTTCAATCCGAACAAAGGTTCAACGCCTCCGGATCAACGTCAAGACTACATATCCAAGCTCGGACAAGCTTCAACTGAAGATCCGACTCAACACACAAGTCAAGTCAACGCACGCAGTCAACACAAGCAAGTCAAAAGTCAAGTCAAAGCCAAATTGGTTCCTGAGAAGAATCAGATGATTGATTGAGATTGTAACCCGCTTACATATCTAAATCCGTCTGGATCATCTTTGTATCCCAATTTGTATTTATTTTATCATAAATACAAAATTTGTTGTTACATTATTTCACTGAAAAGTTTACATTGTGCTTACGTACATGCAATTACAAATCAAATCAACCTATATATCCAACCTACCTAAGCATAAAGCTTAGGGTGAATACAATCAAAACCAATAACATATCAATAGTTTAAATACAAGGATGCAATCTGCATTTTGATTCTATCCGCTATATGCCTTGGAGATAGCATCCTCGATTCAAAGTGAAGAGCATTCATTTTCATCCATGTGTGATAGACAAAGGTGACAAAAGTGATGTATAGGAGTCTTCGTGCCTTCATGTTGCTAAGTGTGTCCGCTATGATCTTCCGAAAAGAATCCGTCACAGACATAATTCCCCCTCTCCTCCATCCCAATCATCGTTTTACCGCCTCTCATATGGACTTGATATAAGGACAATGAAAGAAGAGATGTGGAACTGTTTCATTATCAAAACAAAATCCACATCGTATGTCCTCTCGAGTGCAACAGGCTCTATCCTTAGTTGCCAATCTCTCTCTATGCACCAACCAGAGCCTAAAGTTATACTTCTTCACTATCCATTTGTGCCATATTTACTTGAAGACAAAGCTAGTATCGGCTATTTGGCTATTCCTCAAGTGTACATACATTTGTATGTACTAAAGAGTATCTCCCTGACGGTGACGGAGTCATGAATTAAGCTCAGGGGACCAAAATAACACTAGAAAATGAAATGCTCATGTAGTTTAAAAAAGCTTAACTTTTTTATGAATTTATATTGACTTTTTAAAAGTAAATTGATATTTTTTGCATAATAAATAAAGTATATCAATGTGCTATAAAATTTGTAACATTTTTGAATTTAAAATATAATAAGTACTTTTTAGATTTTATGAGACAAACAAATGAATAAAGTATTAGTATATTGTTTTTATAAAATAAAATAAATTTATTATCATTGCTCCCTAATGATATTATGTGTTTAAGTTAATTGACCAATTGAATATAATCTCCTCCATCGGCTCTGATGATATTATGTTTTTTTTTTTTTTTACTGAGTTAACTGATGAAAATTTTAAGTCTGAGTTATCAACCAATTGTAAAGTCACAAATTTTTTAGTGAAGGTTTTAAGGTTTATTAACCTTTAATAGTTAAGTGAAGGTTAAATTAATATTGATCAGAATGGGTTAACTTTGGAATATAATGTTTAGTTTGATGGTTTATTTTTAACGTTACTATATTAATATCTACTCTGACAAATGAGAATTTAGATTATTTTAGTCGATTTTTTAATTATTAATTTATTACATAAGATTATAAAATTGGGAATTTCCAGATGAATCGTCCACAGATCTCCGACTACCTCTTTTGCTCAGTTTTTTCAGGGCAGCACTACCTGCCCATCTTTTCTTTTTTTAATTAATAATAATCATTTATGCATAATTATAAATATTCAAATGGTGTTCACAAAACATACTAGTTCTAAATATTGTCATTTCCACATTAGTGACCCACCTGAGAATCACACGTTTAAATTAGATCCAATAGGCTTTAAACACTTTTTTTAGGGAAAATTTCACTTTTAATATCAAGAGAATGGTTGATTTTAAAAAAAAAAAACAGTCTCATACCTATTAACTTATTCTAAAAATTTCACTTTTGATCCCACCTGACCAAACCTATATTATTAATTAAAAAATTAAAAATAATATATTATTGACATAAATAGAATTGATGATTTTTTTTAAAATAGTAAATTGCATTCATTAATACACCGAGTGATCGGTGACAACATCATTCACAATAGATGAACGAAGTGATGAACCAAAGTAAAAGGAGCTAATAGAAAAGGCATACGAAGTAAGATTATGTGCTACTGAGTTGAACTGTTGACCCACCCAATAAAAGGAGACACGCTTGAAATTGGAGCCAAAAGATATGATTTCTTCAACAATACCATCAAAGTACGACGAGTCTGGGCTTGGCTTTGTAAAGACTAGAAATAAAACTTGGGAGTCCACTCCAAGGATGACTTTCTTCATTCCCTATTCATAGGCTATCTCTAATCCCTTTTGAGCAGCAAGGGCTTCACCAATGTCCGCTGTGTAGCAAGCATTTCTCATCTCAGCAAAACTCCAAATGATTCTACCACAATCTCTAGCAACTCCACCTTAAGTCAGTACCCTAGCGTCCCACCAGGCATGAGTATTGATTTTGATGGAATCACCTAGAGGGGATTGCCAACCATGTTGCACACTGGGCGAAGACTTTCTTAGAAGCATTTTTTTAATTTCGATATTCCTGCAAAATGACTTATAGCAAAAGAATAACAATGCACTGGATCTAAAATTTTTCTTTGTAAGTATAGTTAATTCCTGTCGTACCATACACCCCAAAAAAGAGTGATAAAAGTGCATTGGAATTGATGATTGACATTAAGAGTATTGAATAGATGGTGAGGATTAAAATTGAAAAGAAAATGAACTCATCAAATGAATATATTTTTGGTATTCCAAGAAAATGCGTTTATCAAAGCTTTATGACATTATTTTGCAGTATTATAATTAGTACTTAGTACTCCCTCCGTCCCACACTCGTTGTCTTACTTTTCATTTTTGTCCGTCCCAAACTAATTGTCCTACTCCAAAAAAGAAAAAAATTTCTCCCTAAAATACCCTTGTCATATCCAATAATTTCTAAAACCTCAACCCAATTAAAATCACATTAACCTTAATTAAAACATCAAATTAAACACACACACAAATTATACTTAATCTATTCCACTAACACACACTGATTTATGTGGCACATACACAAACCCTAATCTCTCTACCCCTCTCTCACATCTCTCAGCCGTTCTTTTCTCTCATTCTCTCTCGTTCTTGAACGAAAACCCTAGCAATCTCTCTCTGTAAATCGACTCTCTGTCCCTCTCTCACATCTCTCAGCCGCCTCTCTTTGCATATTTGGCATGGCTGAGTCACGGATGGCGTCGGGTAAGGGTTATTCCACACCCAATGATTCCCATCATCAGATCCAGGAGTCCTCGGGGGTGGAAACGACCTCCGACGTCTTGGTTTCATCCGATGGAACCCTCGACGGTGTTTATCCGGCGCTGATGGTTCCTGATTCCATCGACTCAACCTTCGACGCAATGGATCCACTATTCATGGCACCTGATTCGCTCGATTCAACCACCGACACAGTGGATCCGATGTTGATATTACTTGATTCGCTCGATTCAATGGTCGATGGTGTGGATCCCTACTTGATGGTTCCTGATTCCCTGGATTTAACCCTCGATACAGTCGTTTCTTGCTCTCTCTGTCAAGAAATTGATCTGGTGGGTCCTGATACGGTGGATCCAGCCATTGCTCTACCGGAAGAAATAAGCGATGGCTTCCGAGACTTCATGTGGGAGATGATATGTCTCTGCTTCCCGGCGTGTAGGTAGACCCTTTACCTTTTCTTGGATATGGCCCTGTGAGGTCTTGCATGCGATGGGGAATTTGTTTGGCTTTGTTGAGCTTGATTCGTGGCCCTGTGAGGCTTTATTTGTGGCTTCTGTTTTGAGCTTGATTTGTTGCCCCGTGAGGCTTTATTTGTGGCTTCTTTCTTGAGCTTGATTCGTTGCCCTGTGAGGCTTTATTTCTGATAGTCCCGTGAGGCTTTATTTGTGGCTTCTGTTTTGAGCTTGATTCGTTGCCCTGTGAGGCTTTGTTTCTGATAGCCCCGTGAGGCTTTATTTGTGGCTTCTGATTTTTGTTGAGCTTGATTATGTGGCTTTCAGGTTCTGTTGAGCTTGATTATGTGGCTTATAGGAGTCTGTTGAGCTTGGTATTGGGTTGTTGTGCATATTTAGACTCTGTTGAGCTTGAGTTATAGCCCTGTGACGAATTTTTTCCGAGGGCATGTGAATATGTTGGGTAATTGTTGGTATATTGACCCTATCTTGATGCATATCTTAGTCACCAACAGGTTTTCAAACCTTTTTAGGAGACTTTGAAAATGCTGTATAGTGAACTTAGAGTCACCAGCATATCTAAGTCACCAACAGGGTTTTTAAACATGTTTAGGAGATTTTGAACATGTTGTGTACTGAACTTAGAGTCACCACAAGGTTTAAAGGCCTTGTTAGGAGATTCAATTACCCTATGATGATATTTTTCTGAGGGTAATACAAGAAACATAAATTTCATTATGCAACATGTATGTTTACAACTTAAACAATTTCAAAACAATAAAAGATATCCTGATATCGATTGTTTAAGATGTCCTTGAAGAAACGGAGAACGTTTTAGCTGCTTCTTTTGCTTTACCACGATCAATCTTGCCATCTATGGTGTGCCTTATCAAAAACTGTGCTATTAAGTTTTTTTTTTCTATGGAAAGGTGAGAACTTGTGGTAGTTGCCATTACTGCATGTGTATTAATGACCCATTAAACTCCCTGATACTTGTATTTATCCTTGATGAAATGGGGGGAAACTAAAAGGAGGTTGGGCAGTTGGAGGGAAAAGAGATGGCAGACATGCTGAAAAAACTGATTGGTACCAACTTTTGGACACTTTGGAGGGAATTCTATTGATGTGACACAAATTTTTGGAGGGAAGCACCAAGGATGATTCTCAAAATCTGAGGTGTAATGTGTATTTTTGGATAACTACTCTATCCAACTTCATTGTGTAATAGTGTATGTATTTGTTTTGATTATTGTAATGTTAACATTTGATCCACCTTTCATATTTGTAATTTTGTAAGAATCATATGTACTGCCAAACAGTGGACTTACTTTTATGAAAAAAAAAATTTCTGGAATTTTTTTTTTAATTTATTGGGTAATTTTTTAATTAACACTAATGATGTAGTTAATCCAAAAAATGCTCAATTGGTTTGGACATTTTTACCCTCAAACAGTAGGGTTGAAAAGTAAAAAAAGTAACATTACTTAAACTCCGTGTCTACAGTGTCGCAGACATCGAGTCTGGGACGGAGGGAGTATTTATTTACAAAGAAGATGCGAATAAATAAAGACAATCACTAGAATGGACCTGTCATACTTTTCAAATTCATAGGACCGGATCTGCCATGTCATTAATTTTAAAGTGGGTCAAACCCATTTGTTATCAACACATTTCCTCTGCAATCTTCTCTCTCTCCCTTTATCACATCTGCAGAAGCTTGGATTTCTTTGGTACTGCTCTCGTCTTCGCCGTCTTCCTCGTTAGTTTTGCCGCCGATCTGGAATACGCCATTGGTGATAATCTTGCTGAGACTCCCAGATATAGAGCTATTCTCTCTTCGTCATTGGGTTTTGGATCCTCGATGTTGCGAATAACATGATGCAGGTTAATTGAAATCAATTTTTCCCTTCCTTATGAACCCTAATTCAATTAATTGAGCATCAATCGATACTTTATGCAGGTTCATGTAAGGCGCTGCTAGCAGATTTATCAACCGAAAATTCACGAAAGACGAAAACAACATTTACGATGTTCTCCTTTTTCATTGCGGTAAGAAATGTTCTAAGGTATGCTGCCAGTTCGTACACACATTATACCTAATCGCAAGTGTATAAGGAAGTGTACGGGCCTGCTTACGGTGGGGAGAGATATTAATTTGGATGGGTGCCCTTCATCTTGCTATGAGATCATGTGTAGTGGTGAACCTTGTTGTAGAATTGCTCTTAACAATCTAGGCTTGTCTGGAAATATGGATTTGAATGTGTTAGCTAATCTCACAATGTTGGTAAAGCTTTCGATATCAAACAACTCCATTTCTGGGAAGTTACCTGATAGTCTTAGCATGTTTAAACAATTCGAGTATCTTGATATCTCCGATAACAAGTTTTCCAGGTTGTTGCCATCTGATATTGGTGACTTAGTTAACTTGCAAAATCTTTCTTTGGCTACGAATAACTTCTCCGGTTCAATCCCATATACGTAGCTTGGATTTGAGGTGAAACTCACTTTCTGGCCCGTTGGCCTTTGTTTTTGGCTAGTTTGGTCGAAACATAGCTTGATGTTCTTGATTTACATGATAATATGCTTGAGGGTGAACTTGATCCGAAATTTCTTCTACACACAACAGCAAGTTCTGTTGATCTTAGTGGCAATTTACTTGTGAGCTCTACTAAAGATCAGCAGAAGTTTCTTGGGGGTATCTCTCCATCTGTTAAGCATCTAAATCTCAGCCACAATTAATTAACTGGATCGCTTGTGGGAGTGATGATGTTTCTTGGCAGCTTGAAGGTTTTGGATTTGAGCTATAACCAGTTACCTGGAGAATTACCTGTGGGATTAATCTTATCACAGGCTTGTCTGAGTGGGACGCACAGTGACAGGAGTACCATTGATGAATTAAAAAAAGAAAAGAAAGGAAGGAAGCAATGATGTAGTATCTTAAAGATGATCAACTAATTATGATGTGTTAGTATTTACTTTATAGCGATACTATGTTGTTGTGTTGTTGTATCTCTGCCAAAAGCATGCGTATTAATTCACATCTCATTTTTGGTGGTTTCTAGTGGAAGAGCATAAACACAGTAAATGGAAGAATCACTCACTATTCATTTTTTCTTTTCTTTTTTATTTTAAATTCATTTCCTTTTCTCTTCTTTTTTTCATTGTTTTGTTTTTTTTCAAAGTGTGGATATAAAGGAAGTTAAACTCACTAATCAAAGTCTTGATTGTATTAAACTCACCACATCAATTAGTTTGTAAAGATAGCCAAGTTGATAGAGTAGTTGGGCTATGCTAAGATATATTTTACATGTGAATATTGAAGATTTCCTAAACGCTACTAATATCTACTAGTTTCATTTGAATAGATATTTACCTTTCTCTATTTTGCAGTCGTTTTTGTCTTGAATGCGCCTAAAGAAGATCCATAAAAGTTGTTCGAGAGAATCTTATTTCTTTTGGAGTATGCACATTGGTTTAACGAAGATCACAACTCTGTAAAAAAGAATCCATCTTGAAATTGCTAATTTTGAAGGAATTTTGCTTTGTGTTAGTTTAGTCATTATTATTAGTTTAGTTTTGTATTGATAATTTTGTATTTACAATATTACTCTTTTTAATTAATTGGGTTACTTTTTCTAATAAATTAAGTTACTATTAATAAGTTTTTGATTAATATATTTTACGTTATCTTTTTTTATTAATTGGGTTACTCGAATTAATGTGAACATATTTTTGGATTACTCTTTTATGTTGATTTGTTTATATAATTTTCTGATTGTTAGATCACTATATAAAAATAATTAGGTTACTCTTTGAAACTAATTAGGTTACTCTTTATAATTATTTGGGTTACTCTTAAATTTAAATATGAAATTTTGATATTCTGAAAATTAAGGTTACTATTATTTTTATTAATTGGGTTACTCTTTATAATAATTTGGGTAAATTTTTATAATAAATTGGGTTACCTCTTGATTTGAGACTCTAATTTTTTTCTTTTCTGAATTAAAGGGAACATTTTTAAGTTACTTTTTTTATTAATTAGGTTACTCTTTCAAATGATTTGAGTTACTCTTTAATTTGAAACTTTGATTTTTCTGAAAATTAAGGTTACTTTTTTTTTAATTAATTGATTATTCTTTTGGATTACTCTTTATCATAAATTATGTTACCTCTTGATTTGAGATTTGTTTTTTTTGAAAATTAAGGTTACTTTTTTTTTATTAATTGGATTACTCTTTTGGGTTACTCTTTATAATAAATTATGTTACCTTTTGATTTGAAACTCTAATTTTCTTTTCTGAAAATTAAAAATCAAGGTTACTTCATTTTAATTAATTGGATTACTCTTATAAAGAATTGTGTTACTCTTTATAATAAATTGGATTACTTTTATACTAAATTAGGTTACTCTTCATTTGTAATTTTCTTTTCTAAAAATTAAAGGGTGCAATAATAATAAGAGAAAAAAAATCCTTTTGAATAATGCCATGTCAATTTGGATTTTATAAAATGCGAAAATTCAAGAGTACAATATAAATCATAGTATGTTACAATATTAACACTTAAAAAAACTTAATGTTATAAATTAATCCAATTATATAAAAATAATTAAATTCTTTGTACTTAATTGGAACATTAAAAGATTATAATTTTTGAATAAAAAAAATGCTACAATCATATGGAATTCTATCCAATTTTATGTATTCCAAAAATGCCTAGATTCCAAGAATCAAGGGAGGGAGCTGTCGATTTCTCAATTTAACACCTCATCTGCCATCTGGTTCGAATCCACCTTCTCCAAGCTTATTGTTGCTGGAAAAATTATCAGTGACTTCCAAAATGACAAACCTGATTGATCCTCATAACATCTGCTATCTAATTCTGTACTAACAAGTAACTGGTTAATGTTATTTGCTTTTCTTACTTATAAAATTAAATTCAATTTTTCTCTCACCTCCTTCTATCATTGAGCTTCTCCTCTCCCTCCTCATCTTCAGAAAAAAAATAAAATTACACCAATAACAAACAGAACAACCCCCACCGCTAAAAGCACACTGTCTATAATTATCTCCCTCCTCTTCCCTTCAAACTCTGCAAAATTCTTACACATTAAAAACATTCCCAAAAAAACATAAAACATCTTCCTTTCTGAATCAGTTCTAACCTACCTCTGAAGAAGACATTCTGATGTAAATAACCAGCCTATCATGAGCCAATGTTCTGATATCAATCAATTCATCAAACCAAATCAAACACCCACTACCTCGTCTGACATCCAACTGCGAGTACCCCCATACAAGAACAGTTCTTCAGACATTCTGCTCTGCACTCATCAAGATTCATCGTCGCATTGATCCAAGAATTTCTCGAGCAACTTAATCCCGGAATACTCCAACAACACATCGTCCCGGCAGCTCAAATTCGAACACATCCACTTGAAAAATCCACCCTATCCCACGCCTCTCGATCTTTAGGCACAAACCTCTGATCAGGACAATCGCACAGTGGAGATCCACCAAACATTGATTGTAATTATCACACGTCCATCGTAACACTGAAATAGATCACCCAGCTCTGTATCCGGTAACCCCAAGTCCACCGCTGAGCAATGCAGGTGTAGTTCATCGTATACCTCGAAACAAACGATTTATTGACCTTCTCCTTATCCATCACAAACGACAGATTGAAATTCGGGTCTTCCCTGGGGTTGGGCGGCCTGGGGAATCGGAATCCTTAGAGGGAAGGGCAGCGATAAGAGAAAATTATTAAGAATAATTGAATTACGAAATCTGAGAGACCAAGGATATGATCACTGAGAGAGAAAAAAGAGCGGTGATTCATGAGAGAGAAAGAAAATGGTCGAAGAAATCAGCGATGGTATTTAATTTGGGATAACCCACAGCAAACCCGTTAACCCCCCAAATTTGTCAAGGGATCCGGTTCCATAAAATATTCATCGGACCGGCCCACCCTAGTGGCTCTCATAAATAAATGTAGCGTTATTTGAAGTTATAGTGGTATAAATAAATATTGGTGTCAATTTTGGAGATACCATATCAATATCAAGGTTTTACACTTTTATATTTATTTTTTTATTAGAGTAAAAAGATATAATCACATTTTTTTAAAAAATATTCTTTTTTTAATTTATATTACGTGAGATGAATAACTTTTGCATGGAAAAGTTATATTAAATTAATAAAAAATGATAATATTATTTCATGAATAATTTATAATAAAAAGTAATAATATAAATGAAAGTGATAATATCTCATGGCGAAAATTAAGAGTTTTGAATGGTAAAAATTTTTGTTTTACCGTTCAAATCCATTAACGTAATAAAATATACTATATGATATCAACATCATTTTTTGTTAAAGAAATCCTATAATATAAAATTTATTTGATATGTTAAAAGATTCGCAGACTTCTCACATCATCAACTTCACGCGAGTAACGATAATACTAAATACTATAACAATTTTAAGATGACAATTTTAAGAGTTTTGAACATTAAAAATGATAAGTGATAATATTATTTCATAAATAATTTATAATATAAATGAAAAGTAATATTTTATAATGAAAGTTATAACATCTTATAGTGAAAATGATAATTATTTTAAAAGGTATAAAATAATCCATAATCATCCCTTATTATCCGTGGCACATTAATGAAAAATGATAATATCATTTCAATTTATAGTATAAATAAAAAGTAGAACATTTTATATCGAAAGAAATAACATTTTATAGTAAAAATGATAATTATTTTAAAAGGAAGTATATATAAAATGATCCTTAATCATCCTTTTTTTATCAGTGGTATGTTTAATTAATGAACCCATGTTTAATTAATGAACCTATGTGAACGGGATGAAACGAAGCTGTTCGGGTTTCTGCGGCGTTTGGGGCTTCTGCGGCGTTTGGGGCGACTTACATATGCACGAGAAGAGCATTCGGACATGGGCATGGCCCAAACTATTACGTGTACGTAGAGGTATCGCCACATATTACCACGTGTACGTAGAGGATGGGCATGCCCCAAATTACTACGTAGAGGATGATGAAGAAATGATGATAATGTCATATACTGATATACATGTTTGTAAGCTAACTTCCATATTTAAATTGAGATTTTGTGATAGTGTTATTAAATTTTTTTCAACTAAAAAAACTAAAAAATATATATAAGGTGGAAAATATATTTATTTTAAGGTGGAAAATATATTTATTTTGTATACATTAATTACTGATAGTAATTAATGTTATAGAAAAGAAGTAAACAAATAACAATCATAATGATATATATATTTTGGAAATATATATCTCTTTTTCTCAAATATAATACTTTTAACAATTATAATACATGTAATGTTATATAATCAGGTGAAATTCCAAATTTTAAAAAATTTTAAAATATAGATAAGAAAACTTTATAAATATAATGATATTTAAAAATATATCTAATTTGGTATATAAATATAATTAAATAAGTATAAATATAATGTTAATTATTTTTGTAAATATCGATATTTAATATTGTGAAAATTGAATAAGACACACCCTGTAAAAAGTTGCACAAAATATTTATATTAATAAATATATTGCTATATAAAATATATTCTTGAAAATATTAATAATTGAAGGATATATGATACAAAATTTTAATTTAGGTTATCACTGACATCTTCGGATTGTATTGAGTTTGATATGTCATATGCTAGTTGTTGTGATAGATTGTGGGAATGACGTAATTGTGGGAATGACGGAAAAGGCTTCTATTTGGGCGAATTGGAACAAGAGGTTGGGCACAATCGGGAATTATTTATGTATTATAGAGAATTGATAAATTTGAGTGTACAATAATTTTGAAAAATAATTTTTTTATTTAAAAAAATAATAATATATATTTCTAAAAATATTTCTTGATGTGCTAAAAATTAATAGATGAAAAAATGATTTACATATAAATTTATCTAAACCTTTTAAATGCGTGTTTGTGTTAATTAATATCATACATTTTAATTAATCATATTTTTTATACATAGATTGTGTATATGGTGTAAATCCCGTTCACACATGTACCTTTTTCTTTTAATGCAAAATCACTCTTTAGTAAAAACAAAATATATGAGATAATTATTACTGTTTTAATTTAAAGATATTACTTCTCAAATTTTGCTCAATAAAAATATAAAAATTAGAACATATTAGAATTTTGAAGAGTATCATTCAAAAGAGTAATAGTTCATTTTTTTAACGAGATTAGAAAATTTTTTCATGCATTAAAGAGTAATTAATAAATTAGGATACAAATTTTGAAGAATAATAATTCATCTATTTAAAGAGTAATTTTCCATGTATTAAAGAGTAATCCATAAATCAGGAATCACACGTGAACTCAATTCACAAAAGTATCTGTCTTAAGAAAAGTGTCACTTAGTATAATTTAAGCATTTAAAGGTATAATTTTATATAAAATAAATTAATATTAAAATGGTATGAGTAAATAATTTAAGCATTTAAAGATATCATCGTATATAAAATAAATTAATATAAAATTGGTACGAGTAACTCGTGTGTATTGATAAATGAATTTGAGACGGATACAAGTATTATAATGGACTTTTAATTAATGAGAAGGGTAAGGATACGTTTTTTGCATGACGTTTTCATATGATTATTGCATAATTTTAACTTTATTTGTAGAGTTTATTGTTTATTTTCATATTTCTTTTAAATTTATTTGTAGGGTTTATTGCTTATTTTCATATTTTTTAAATTAAAATTTTGGAGTATTTAGACTTATTTTAGAATGTAATTGATGAAATGAGTGTTGAAGGACGTGAAGAATGATCGGAGTGGAATTATGTCATGTTAAGAAACAGGACATTTATATTTGTGAACAAATTATGGTGATTATTTGCAACATTAGGCACATTATTATAGTGAGATGGGACAAGCATTAAATGAAACATTAACTAATGAAAGAATACAATATGATTCGGTTAACAACCAAACAATTTTCCAGTGAAAGCTGAAATTGACCAAACCAATACCATCATTGCTTATGCATCTATTTAGACTATGTACTTCATAATTTAATTCTATTTACCCCAACTCTTCTTATATTCTTATTGGACTACTCCGTATCATTTTATCTTTGGTTAATTACGCAAAAAGTCTCAATCTTTTCACGAATTACGAATTAATCAAAACTTTTTAATATTTACAAATAAGTTCTCGACTTTAAATGTTTTGCAAATCCAACTATCGGGTAGCGAAAGACCTGCCCTGTTGCCTACGTGTCTTTCACCATGCCACATCTCATGCCACCTGTTAAAATAATAATAATAATAATAAAACGTTAAAAAAAATAATAATAAACATTACCCACTAGGATATTCACACAAACATTCACCACCTCAAGACATCCGCCGCCGCCTCCTGCAATCACACGGATATTCACACAAACATTCACCACCTCAAGACATCCGCCGCCGCCTCCTGCAATCACACATGTGGCGATCAAAAACTCCATTTCCCTTCGAATTCTCCGTCGGCTGCAAAATCCGGCTAAACTGCACCTCCAACGGCACTATCTCCGCCTCCATCTCGCCGTCCATTTCGTCACCGGCGACACAATCCTATTCAACCTCCCAGCCACGTGCAGCCGCCCAGTGGAAGCGCTCCGCTGCCTCTTCACGGCGGACTTCGCCCCAACTTCTGATAACGCAATCCTCCTCCGGAACTGCAGAAACCAGAGCAGCGAGTGGGTGTCGGGTCGTGCTGTCGGCGATGTCGATGGAGTCGCCGCCGGCGAACGGTTCGTCGGTGTCGTTGGATATTCAGATTGTGAGATTGGGGTGGTGGATTCGCGGGAAATGCCGGTGCTCGAAAAACGCCGAGTCTGTTCTTGTTTACCCTCCGCTGGAGGGGAACCCACCGGCATATCGGTGTCGGTGCGTGTAGGGGTTCGCCGGGGATGCATTTGTCGACGGAGAAATTGACCCGCACGAAATCCGATCAATTGCATCAGCAATGACGATCTGCCACCGCATTTTTGAATTTGATGTTGCTCCACCTCTCCACCTGACCCGACGTGTTAGGGTTCTTGAGTTTCGGGGCTCGAATCGGACGGCCGTGTCAAGTTGACACTTCAGCGTGTTGTTCGATTGAGCAGGACTTTTCTAAATCCGCTAATACTCTTCTCTTTTCATCATTAAACCAGAATGGAAATCCATGATGAGAAATCACAGATTCGAAGCCCAATTTGGGTTTATTTGATTTTGTTTGTGTTTGCTTGGTTGGTGATGAAAGTGGAGGCGTTTGAAGGGGCATCTGTGCAATGAGTAAAGGTGGTGGCGGCATTAGCTTAGCTGCGTCGGTGCCGGCGGTGGTGCCTGTGGCGGTGAGTGGTGGAGGAGTTGGTTGGACAGAGATGATCAATGGAGAAAATTTGACAACCAAGTTTGACTCGTGGAATGCCAGTTGGCAATGAAAAAAATGACGTCAGTGTCCGGATAGATTCTCGTTGCCCGGTGGTTCAATTTGAAAATCAACATTAGAGTGAAGTACTTTTTTGTAAATTTTCAATTGTTTGGACTAATTTAAAATTGAAGTAAAGGTGAGGACTTTTATGTAATTAACCCTTTTTTCTTCAAATAATAGATCCCAGAATTGGTCTATGGTGCGTCGGAGCTTTCTAGACTAATACAACAATTTATTTTAAAAGATATATTCTTTCCGTATCATAAATAAATTTATACTTTCTATTTTTGTCCTTTACATAAACAAGTCCACATCCCCAAATAAAAAAATACATACAAATTAATAACCTACAACACACCCTAGTTTCAAAATTGTCATTCTTTTACAACTCACATAACTTACTAAAATAAATAAATCAATTGAGATATGAATATTATTAACAGTGAACTTCACTTTGGAACGGAGGTAGTACTATTTTAATTCATAAGGGTATTATTTTTTCAATAAAAAAATCAGTTGAGATATGAATATTATTAATGTTTGAGAGTAAGAATTTTTTATTTTTAAATTAATATAAATTTTTATATTAAATTATACGACTAAAATAAACAATTTTTTGCAACTTTTATTCAATGCAAGAGAAAGTATCTCGTTGAACCAATTTTATGTAAAAGTTTTGTGTCTTCACTCTTTTTTTTAAGGCTAATTATAATTATACTACTTCCTCTCTCAATAATAAATTTCACACTTTCATCCTTAAAAATTCATTTTAATTATAAATTTATTACTCTCACATAACATACATAACATACTTTATAATTTGTTTATTACCTAAAAATACTACATTACCCTTAAAAAATTAATAAAGTTCGTCAAAAAACAAATTTTCTTAAACTCTCTATATACATTAACGGTGTCTACACCAAATGTATACATTTCTCTTTTTAAACACATTGGACCATACACATCACTAATACATTTAATATATGGGTCCCACACACCTCACTAATACAGCTACTTATTACATATTAAATAATATAATAATACTTTTTAATCCACGTGCAAAAAGTAAATGTATACCTATTGGGCGGACGGATGGAGTAGTAAACATATATATATAGATATTATCAGTAAAATAAATTTTATTAACAAATATGGGTACAAGAAATCGATTTGAATTCCCTATTTTAGTTTCCATGTTTCATTAATATTCCATAACATAAAAAATTATATCCTACTTTTTACCATTGAACCCTTGGGGCATATGATGTTAGTTTAGGTATTGATTGTAACACGTGGTATGTATATAAGGAATTGAATAGGAGATGAAATATATGTGTTGAATAAGTGATCCCATTTGACAAGAAATATCTTTATAGATTACAATTTACACTACTAACTTTCCATAAATTCGTTTGGTTTCTCAATCCATTCACTAAAAGAATATCTGAACCACTCAAAATCTTTCACTACAAACCATCTCCATAGTCTACCTTTTAACCCAATTACAAAAAAAACGTAATCATTAGGGCAAGACGGAGAGAGTATATTGTTTGTGATGAGAAGGAGAATGCTAAAAGTTAAATGACTACCTAGTATAAAGGTGAATTATTTAATACTTAATTAAGTTATTCTAGCACGCCCCTTACATTGGAGAGACTTAATTTTGCCTCGAGTTTTGTTTGTGGAATTTTTTTTATAAATGAGTGGCCGTGAGGTACAATCCTGGATTTATGCTAGACCATGACTCTAATACAATATTAAATGATCATCTTATTTAAAAACTTAAGTTGATAGAGAAGTGAATCGTTTAATATTTAATAAATTCACTCTAATACTAATACTTCTTCATAACATGCAAACTTAATTACACGGGGCATTAGAATTAACCCATGTTTAATGGATGAAGAAACATGGACTTCAGTAGATTAATTA
Source organism: Pogostemon cablin (assembly GCA_023678885.1). Taxonomy (NCBI): domain Eukaryota; kingdom Viridiplantae; phylum Streptophyta; class Magnoliopsida; order Lamiales; family Lamiaceae; genus Pogostemon; species Pogostemon cablin. The sequence continues at coordinate 8,379,786 of CM042983.1, forward strand.
AACACATGAGCAATGGTTATTAACTATTTCTGCAATATTAATTTTATGGTGTACCCCCAGGATTCTGCAAAATAGACACTTTGTATTGAGACAAATCAAAATGGACACTTATCAAGGGGATGGATGAAGTATTACTATTTTTTTAATTATTTTTTTACATCATAGGGTAATTTGAGGAATGCAAGTGATATAACGTAGCATAGAGTGGGGCACGTAGTAATTGGTAGCCTTAAATGCAAAGGGTCAAATCACACCTTACAAAATCTCCTGTCCTGACCCATCCCAACCCTAAATCATGATCACCCTAAATTAAAATAAAGTCTTTGTAAGATGCTGCTCATTTGAGACTATCTTAAAATAGGATTATCATATACTTATATATTGTTTGTTTATTGAAAATTAGAGTATATATTTTTAAGTATATTAAATAATTTATTAACCCATAATTTTAAGTGTTATAATATGATTTATTAAATATATATTTCAACTAGTATATTTTACTTATATGATAAACATGTTAATGGTGCTTTTGGTGAGTTAAATTTGGGTTGATTATGGGCTTGGAGTAGCGATTATCTAGTCACCAAAAACAAGCTCATCAGAAATGGAAGAATGGATCTAGCAAGCACTCTCGTATTTTATTAATATGACAACATACATTTTCCCAACTCTCCACTTTCTAAGTGTGAAAAGTATGAAAATGCAGTAACATGCCTCTCCAATCAAGGGAGAGGCTTTTTATATGTTCTCTCTAAGGTTGCCCTAACTATCCACCAATGAGCGACTGCCATCTGTCTTGGAGCGGAGTGCAGGTCTATCATATTAGTGGATGAGTCAAAAGCTGCTGCAGTTGAGGCGGTTGCAATCACCTTTTATCCTTTGGGAGCTTCCTATTGGTCGAGAGAGAGAGAGCATGTCTTTGGGTGTTGTCTTTTGCGAGAGTGACGTGGAAAGTAACTTGCTTGAATTTGTTTCTTTGTGCCCTACTGGTTCCAAAGCGCATTTAGCTTGGAACCTGTGACATTGCAGACGCAACCTTCGTTCAGCTGATGAGTGATATTTTCACCTAACTTTTAGTGTCTTTTTATATGTGTTTCCGTATTATTTTATTCGTATTTATGTATTAGTTGATTATATTTTGTATTTTTATGGAAATGTATAAGAATGAGCTTAAACGTATGATTTTCAGGTAAAAATAGATTCTAAACGCAAAAAAGAAGACGTGAAAAAAGTGGATCTCAATTCGGAGTTGAAACGAGGGAGAACGAGCCAAAACGAAAGAAGAAAAATAGGGGCAGCACCAACACGACCAGTGCGGAACACGTCCCTATAAGCCAAGGTCGTGCGCCAGCACCTGAAACACCTGCACGGCCATAGGCATGGCCGTGTGCGGAATACGAGCCGTGTGCACGCACATGGGTCGTGTCTGTGCAAAAAATTAAAAAATTCAGCAAGCCTCTAGAAGATCCAAGAGGGTATAAATACCCCCAATTTCAACATTCCACCAGATTTTCGAAGGGTTTCACCCCTGCACACACATCACACATCATTTCCTCCATTTTACACCATTACTTTCATCCATTCTTCATTCATATCATCTACCTTCATCCCGCCATCCAATCCACCATCCAAGTAGTTAGAGAAGTAAGGGGGAGTGGAGATTGCAAGAAGAGGAAGATAAGCACCATTGAAGCTATTCAAGGGAGTTTTAATTTCAATTTTGTAGACTTCTTTGTAGTTCAATCATGTGTTTTGGAGATACAATTGTCTATGTTGTTTTCTTTGAGACTATGAGAGACTAATCTCCTTTGTGAGATTAGCAATATGAATCGTGTTGGATAATTTTGAGTATTTTACAATTGAATACTTATGTTGATTGGGTTTATTGATTTTCTATCATTGATGCTCTAGATCTTGATGTTTATGATGATTTGTGTGGTGTGTTGTTTTAACCATGTGATTAGATTGAGAAGTCAATTATGTGTTTAGGATAGTTCATTGAATCATTTCATCATACACCTCATGTGCATTATAAATCTTAAAGAGATAGAGATGTCCTTTAGGATTTAGTACCCTTTGATAAAATATTTGATTTGTTAGATCGATAGGTCAATTAATCGTGTGAGGGGACTCTCCAATTGAACTTAGTACCTAGTTGGAATTGTTTGGTTGAGAACCAACCTTAAAACTATTTTGAGACCTCATTTAGGATCTACATCCTATTCATCTCGAGAGGGAGTTTAAGTGAAATTAGTGTTGACCCCTAATTATTAACCCATGAGATATATGAATTCGTTGCTTGAAACCTAGATTTTCTATGCTTTAAGTATTGCTAGTCTCATTCTCTATCTACTTGGCTCATTCATCTTCCATTCATCTATCACTTATTTATCTTGTCATTTAATTATTTAATTGTTATTTCTTGATTAATCCTACCCCTTTATGATCATCTCTATAAAATTATGATAAACACGAGATCGCTTAAACTCTAGCACGTTTCTCCCTTGAGTTCGATAAATTCTTTAATTGGTCATCCCAACTATTAACGACCAATCATCAGTCATGGGCTAAATTTTTGCTAGGTTGGTCTAGTCAATGGATGGTTGTTATGCCGACCTTAGGGGCGTAAGGTCGGCTCTTATAGGGTTTGATCCTCGGTGTGTGTCGAGGGTCATGTTCAGCTGATGTCCTGGAGTAGACCTTCGGCTTAGACTTCTCATGAGTCTGTGCCTTCTTATTGGGCCTTTGTGGTTGTTTGGCGTGTGGGTCTTGGTGTTCATTGGGCTTTATTTGATCATCTTAATTAAGTATGTAGGATATAACACCCATAACAAAGCATATTTTAATAATGAATCAATCTTTTTCACAATTAGCCTTACTAGAGAGTATTTGTATACCAAAATAATTGATATGGTAAGGTATACTAAAATATTAGTAAGTAAAACTATGCAATTTTCCTATACCAAATTTCAGTATACTGATATACTAAAGTTTCGATATACATAACTTTTACTACAAGAAATTTAATCAATACATACATATAAAATGCCCACAGATAAAATGTGTGACTAAATTGTGACATATAATATTTTTATGTATGTGTAATGTAACAAATCTAAAAGAATTAATTGTGACATTTAAAATGTGTCACTAAAAAATAATAATAACATTTTAATTTTACGGATTATTTTAGATATTAAGAATTCCCATACATGAGTATAGATATTATAATTGTGTGACTAGTACATTATTTAGCTATACATATAATTTATGTGTGGCTAAAAAAATCACCTGTGATGATATGATATTTTATTTGACAAAAATAAATAATTAATAAAAATACAAATTAAAAACTACTCCATATTACTAAGAAAATATTATTAAATTATAATAATATTTAGATAAAATAGCTTGTTATGTGTGAGGTGGATTGTAAAGGAATTGGCCCATTATTAAAATATGTATATTATATAGATAAAGTAAACTTATTGATAGTTAAATTATGTTTGTAGTAGATAATAATATTATAACACTTGGAATCATACTTTCATCATACTCCTTTCAAGAAAAAAAATATATATTTTAACTATTAATAAATATATTTTATTTATGTAACAATCATAATTTAACACGTTTTAAAATTTGTATCACATAAATCAGTTGCACGGATAACAGTAGTTGCAGAGATAAAGAATTTGTAAAACTGGTGTGCAAAGGTGCAATTGAAATTTACTATATTATTTTCAGAAATGGTAATGGATGGTGTGAAATACAATGTGAATCTGTTAAAGCTCTACAACTGAGTTTGCATTTTATTCTATGGGCTGTGTACTAGAATTAAATGTGCACAAATTAAGTGGGATCGTATTGCCAAAGGAAAATGGGTCTTTTGAGTTGATCTCTTGAGAATTGAGACACTTGACTAGTATTTTGGATCCACAAATTGCTGAAAGTTGCTCCATTTTCAATCACTAGAGATACATCTTCCATCATTCTATGCATTTTAAATTTTGTTGTTTTAGTTGAGTATGCAATTTTGTTAGGTTAGCTGATGCAGGGCATCGGTATAGTCTCTGGGCCACCTGGATGGCTTTGGTAAGTCTTTGGGGTTCGTCCCACATTGAATGTGCTGGGCAAATATTGTGGATATAAATGTGGTGGGGCAAACCTCCACTCTTGATCATGGTTTTGAGGTGGAGTTAGGCTCGAACATTTATAGCCTGCATCAGATTAGTATCAGAGTGGGTTGTGGGGTCGGGGCTCCAAGGGAGGGTGGATGATGCAAAGGCATCGGTCTAGCCCCTGGGCCTCCTGGATAGCTGCGGTAAGCTTTTGGGGTTCGTCCCACATCGGATGTGTTGGGTAAATATGACGGGACAAGCCTCCACTATTGACCATAGTTTTGAGGTGGAGTTAGACTCAGACATTTATAGCTTGCATCATTAGTCAATATTTAACTTGGTTGCTCATGAATTTTGTTTTCAATGCAACTAAAAAAAGAACTTTATTCTTGTAACTTGTTGAGATTTTCTTTCTGTTTAACAATGTTGGTTTGTGAAGCTCTTTTAACAAATTCATTGATTGACAAAGAGAGAAAATCTTAGAAAACATATTAGAAACCAAACAAAATATTACTCTATTATGGATATACCAATCAATAAACATGAAAAATAAAATCAATCGGACAGCCGAAACATAATCTGAATCGATAATATTCTAGTCCGATTACCATTCAAGGAATCGGTACCGATGATTCTTCTAATAATTTGAGGTAGTAAAATAAAAATTTGGGAATCGGTAGTTTCAAATCGAAATCATAGGATGATCGGTTTAATTCCAATTCCTCATTTCATATGATCGAAACCGACAATTTCGAATCGGATGGATACCAATCAATCCCTAGTTTATACTCCCTCCGTCCGTTTCTAAGGTATCTATTTTACTATTTTTGGCGTCCGCTTCAAAGGTATTCATTTCCCCTATTTAATAAAAAATCATCCACCGCTTCCCTCTAATACAACTATCCACTTTACATATACTATTTTATGCCAAACAAGCCTAATAATTAAATTAATAGATACCTAACGGTTGCCATCTCTACGAAGTTTTGCTCAAACCACAAGTGCCAATCACATTTTTGTTGGTGTATTCTTAATTCTCACCGAAATCCTTTTTTTATGGCTTTTAACTTCCATTTTTTTCTTTTTGTGTTTTCTTTTGAATATTGTAGCAAAGCATGTAAAAAGTTGAATTATAATTTCTCCAATTAAAATTAAAAATAAAATAAAATGGTGCATTATTTGGTATTTCGAGTCTAAATAAAGAAGGCAAAGAATATGGACGGTTGAGGGGGCTGCAGGCCGGCTGTGTGCACAGTGCCGCCTCACCACCATAAAACTAACACTTCTGCCATTTTCGATTTTCGAGCTTTCTCTCTCTCACACACACGCCCACATCTTTCTCTCTCAACACTTCACATCCCGACCATAATCTTCGTCTCTCTCGACTCTCTCTGTGCGTATCTTTGTCGCCTTTCTTTTTTTCTTCATGAAACAGGAATCGCCACTATCATGTCTCCTGTTTCTCTCTCTCGCAGATCTTCAACCTCTACTGTTGTGCCTTGAGAGCCACTGCTCTCTTCTTCCTCTTCTTCTTTAGAGAGAGAGAAAGAAAGAGAGAGAGTAACTCACTTTGTATCCCTTCTAACCACCTCGTCCCAGATTGGGCAACGCAGGCTAAAAGTTAATTACATCCTGTAATTTAACTGTAGCAAGTAAAAAGAAACCCCACAGTAAATTGTGTTCATTTTTGTGGAATCAGTCGAAAAGGTGGGAGCTTTTTTGGTGTGAACAACGGATTCTGAAAGTGGGTTCCTGCTTCCTTTCCTGGAGGTGTTTGAAGGTGGTTTGTTGAGTGGAAAAGGAGAAAAGAGGGAAAGAGAGGAGGAATTTTTTTGTCAGTTTGTGTGTTGTTTTTATACAAACAAAGGCTGCTTAGCTTTGGTTGAGCAATTTTGGCTGTTACCTTTTCTCATAAGGTAAATGGTAGAAGTGTGTTTCTCACCCAACCTAAAAAAAGCTCAAGAATCTTCTGCCTCAATCAAGATCGTCCATCTTATCCATCTCATATCACAGGGATTTCATTCAATTAAATATACCTGAAAAATCACCCCAGAGAATCTCTGTCAATGGAACTGTAAAAGCAGCTTCAGAGAACCAGTGTCTTCAAGCAATTGTATTATCTGTGAGGTATTTTGGGGGGAAAATGGCTATGGTGGCACTTCATCATAGAGAGAACAGCAATGGCAGCTTAGATACGCATCTGGATTCCGGCAAGTACGTCCGGTACACGGCGGAGCAGGTGGAGGCGCTGGAGAGGGTCTACGCCGAGTGCCCTAAGCCGAGCTCTTTACGGCGGCAGCAGCTGATCAGAGAATGCCCCATTCTTTCCAACATTGAGCCTAAACAGATTAAAGTCTGGTTTCAAAACCGCAGGTGAAGAACAAATCTCAAGGGCTATCTATGTGCTTATTTGAGTTTTTGTATTTTCTACTAAGAATCATTTTCATTTGAAAGCTTTTACTTATTTCATTGATGTTGGTTTGGGGGGAGGGTGATTAACTATTCAAGCGTTTCCTCATTTGGTAATCTATGGGCAAAAGAATTTAATGCAAGTGTTTGGGTCTTGAGTCTGGGAATCTTGGGACCTTTGTTGCAATTTTTGGGGGTTTTTATTTGATTTGGAAATAGTAATGCAATCTGTTGAAAGTTGAAGTATATTGTGTGAATGATGCAGATGTAGAGAGAAACTAAGGAAAGAATCCACCAGGCTTCAGAGTGTGAACAGAAAACTGACTGCCATGAATAAGCTTCTGATGGAGGAAAATGAACGCCTGCAAAAACAGGTTTCTCAGCTGGTGTGCGAGAATGGTTACATGAAGCAGCAGTTGCAAAGTGTATGTAATTCCCTTTATTACATCTTGGTATTTTCTATTACTTATATGAGCTTTTTTAATGGGATTTCTCCAGATTGTGTTCCATTCATGCAATTTCTGCATCTTCATTTAAATTTAAAAATAAAAAAATCTGTTAGCTAGGCATGGTGACTTTTTTAGCAAATTAAGTACGGGATTGCTTTAGTGATTTATAGGACAAATATGTGATTGCAAAATTAAGCATTGAAATCCTAATAGATTTCTTATGTTGTAAATGAGTTTCTTGATATATGCATGTAAGCTGTCAAATCATTTGCCACTAAGGAAGTTGAACTGCATTTACATGGTATGCCATCACTCAAACTTTGAATGTACTCTTATCTCTTTTTAACTTTATTGATTTGTTTTTTTTTTTTTCTTTTGCAATCCTTATTTAAATTTTTTTGATTTAGTGTCTCTTCATTACTTTTTAGCTTTTAAAATCTTTATTTTGTAAAATTTTCACCAGGCGTCTGTACCGACCGCTGATGCAAGTTCTGAGTCAGCCGTCACTACCCCTCAACATTCTCTTAGAGATGCTAATAACCCTGCAGGGTACTTCAGCTGATACTACTATTTTTTGTTGTATTTTTACATTTAGGATTGTTGCCTGTTGGGCCTTACTTCCTAATCTCTATTGGCAGGCTCCTATCAATTGCAGAAGAGACCTTAGCAGAGTTCCTCTCAAAGGCGACGGGAACTGCTGTTGATTGGGTCCAGATGCCTGGGATGAAGGTTTGTGTCGCCTATATGCATTTTGATTCCTCATTTAATTATTTTCCTGTTTCAACCAATGACATATTCCACAACTTTGATATTTCTATCAGCCTGGTCCGGATTCGGTTGGAATCTATGCTATCTCTCAAAGTTGTGGTGGAGCGGCTGCTCGAGCTTGTGGTCTTGTGAGTCTAGAACCACTGAAGGTATGTAAAGCAGGTGGTGAATTTCTACATAATTGGTACATACATTAATTGAGCTGAACAGATGAGCTTTTTTCTGAAAGGCTTCTACTTTTACAGATTGCTGAGATCCTTAAAGATAGAGAATCTTGGTTCCGTGATTGTCGACGCCTTGAGATTTTCACTACGTTCCCAGCGGGAAATGGAGGATCCATTGAATTGTTATATACCCAGGTTATTTATGCGATGTGTCAGTTTTAATATGTTTCAAGGTTCTCTATTTAGATAGTTGATAACTTATTGCCTTCAGACATATGCTCCAACTACTCTGGCTCCGGCTCGTGATTTTTGGACTTTAAGATATACCACAACCTTGGAAAATGGCAATTTCGTGGTACGCATGTCTTCTTAAATTACCTGCTAGCTGTAGGTTTTGGTGATTATTTTTTGAAAATTTGTACCTATTAAGCGTCAAATTTATAAATTTCGTGATTGTTTAAGGACTATATTTTTGTGCCATGATATACTGCATGCCATGCTCTATAAATTCCTGGATATATTCATATATCACCATTTTGTTTACTCTTGTGATGGTAGACTTTCATGTTAGTATACTGTATCCAGAGTCATTGTGGACCTGAGAACAACACCAGAATGGGGATTCATGCTAACATGCAATTGCTTCTTCTTGTTAATAGATATTAGCTCCATCACGTATTTTTTCGAATCTTTACTGTTTTTGTAATCCAACAAATATTTGTAGTCAGTGTGAAGATGTGATTTTCATTGAGGTTTCTCGTGTATAATCCACGAAGGTATGTGAGAGATCACTTTCCGGCTCTGGGGCTGGCCCAAATGCATCTGCAGCATCACAGTTTGTTAGAGCTGAAATGCTTCCATCTGGATACCTGATCCGGCCATGTGAGGGTGGGGGGTCAATTATTCACATTGTAGATCACCTAAATCTACAGGTATCTTGTTGATTAATGAGCTCCATCAAATTTTACTTCTATGACCATAAATTGATCAACTTTACTGCTTTCTTTCAGGCTTGGAGTGTGCCAGAGGTGCTGCGGCCGCTATATGAATCATCAAGAGCTGTGGCACAGAAAATCACAATTGCGGTGAGCAAACGAAGCTTTCACATGTCATAGATTTCTTATTTTGGCTTATAAAGTTTAGACAATGTTCTATGTTTTGTAAATTAATTTGTTAATTGGATAATTGAAACTTAAGGAATAAGTCTGGAATGTGCTATGATATGAACTTGACTTTTAAAAGTCGTGTAATTTAACTCTCTTATTTTGATGTGGCCATAATTGCATGATACTTGATTTCTCATTCGTATGTTGCACATCATGGACATTACTGATTACTTACATTGTGTCCTGTTTTGAATGTTAATCTACAGGCATTAAGATATATACGGCAGATAGCACATGAGACCAGTGGCGAAGTAGTATATGGACTCGGTCGGCAACCAGCTGTCCTGCGCACCTTCAGCCAGAGGCTAAGCAGGTTTCTTGAGTTGTGTGTGTGTGCGCGTTTTCTCTCCCTCTCTTTGCACACTTGATAACTTCTTGTAATATCATATGCTCTCTCATATGGGACGCATAAATTGTGGTGATCTGATCTTCCATGCAGAGGATTCAATGATGCCATTAATGGGTTCAATGATGATGGGTGGGCATCGTTGAACTGTGATGGTGCTGAAGATGTAGTAGTTGCCATAAGTTCAGCAAAGAACCTAACTACTGGGTCAAATGCTGTTTCATTACTTGGAGGGATTCTCTGTGCAAAAGCATCCATGCTACTTCAGGTGCTTTTGTCATGTTCTCCAATGGAACTGTTACCATTGTCTTGCTTATGTTATGACTAGTTTCATTTATCAAATTATACGTTCGCTGTCGTATTACTTCATTACATTCTTTTCTTATCATGGATTAATCTTTTGTTTTATGCAAAACCACATAATATGTCATAACTTCTGAAGAACAATTTGTAATTCTTCCCTTTAACAAAGCCATACGTTATTGTGCTGGATTCAAGACCATCAAGTTTAGAACCAGTCTGGTGGTCTCTAGTGGAAGTAGTTGTTGGCTTTTAGATCTTTTCTTAAAAATTGTGAGTTATAATTGGAAGTATCGATCTAGCCATAATATTTACCCCTACAATTCATTGGTGAAGTGCTTCTTTAACAAATTGGTAAGGGAATTCTAATGTAGGACTTTTAAATGGTTTCTGATGGAGCCAACTTCTATGCAAAGTACTAATATTCAGCATTGTGTTGTTTTTTTCCAGAAGAACTAGATGTTAAGAACTATGTTAAATATATACACACACTATCTTATTAGGTTTATTGAGCTAATTACTAGTTGGACTAACATTTGTCCTTTTATGCTGTCTACCAGAATGTCCCTCCGGCAGTGCTCATTCGGTTTTTGAGGGAGCATCGATCGGAGTGGGCAGACTTTAACATTGATGCTTATGCTGCTGCGGCTTTGAAAGCAAGCCCATATGGTTATCCCGGTATGCGGCCCGCAAGATTCACTGGAAGCCAAATAATCATGCCTCTTGGTCACACAATCGAACATGAAGAGGTATGTGTTCTTTCCTCTTTAAAATTTTCGTCTTATTTTTCAGTTTCTTCAGTAAAACTCCTATTCTGAATTATAAATTTCCTTCAAACACTGATTGATCATTGTAAATGAAAGAAGTCTACAAGACAGCACATGCGAACTCTGTGATACTCCTAACCTCCTAGGCTTTGTACTTTGGTAATGTAGACGCTTGAAGTTGTTCGTTTGGAAGGACATTCGCTAAGTCATGAGGATGCTTTCGGATCCAGAGATATTCATCTGCTACAGGTTCTGTACTCTTCTGATGGTGTAAATGACCTCAATGGTTTAAAAGTAATTTACTCATTTTGAATGTGTCTTCTTATGTACAGATGTGCAGTGGAGTTGATGAGAATTCAGTGGGAGCCTGCTCTGAGCTTGTTTTTGCGCCCATTGACGAGATGTTTCCAGATGATGCGGCGTTATTGTCATCTGGTTTTCGCATCATACCACTTGTTTCAAAACCAGTTGAGTTGAAGCATTCTCCATTTATGTAACAACATCTCGTTGAAAATTGGTCCATCTTCTGAATGCCTCTAACTAGTAAACTTTCTGAACAGGGTTATCCACAAGATGTATTGGCTTCACACAGAACGCTCGACTTGACATCAAGTTTTGAAGTGGGCCCGGCAGCAAGCCATGCTGCAGACAAGGCATCGTCATCTGACAATGCACGATCAGTGTTAACTATTGCTTTCCAGTTCCCATTTCAGAGTGGTTTACAGGATAACATTGCCGTAATGGCACGCCAGTACGTCCGTTGTGTGATCTCCTCCGTGCAGAGGGTCGCGACAGCCATATCTCCATCGGGATTAAGCCCTACAGTCGGGCCAAAGGCTTCCCCAGTCTCTCCAGAAGCTGTAACACTTGCACATTGGATTTACCAGAGCTACAGGTATTATTAACTAACCCACCCCAAAACAAACAAACCATGTCATTATAGTTTTTCCTTTTGAGACTTCTTTACTATCATTTGCAGCCTCCATATGGGAACGGAGTTGCTAACTCCCAACTCCACGAGCAGCGAGTCAGTATTGAAAACTCTTTGGCATCACCAGGACGCTATCCTATGCTGCTCGTTGAAGGTAAATTTATGTCCTATGTCGTTGCGCTGCTAATTATGTTTAGAATATCATATGTTCATGCATCTTCAATAAACCTTCCTCTCCAGGCTATGCCAGTCTTTATATTTGCAAATCAGGCTGGGTTAGACATGCTGGAGACAACTCTAGTTTCTCTGCAGGATATCACTATCGATAAGATATTCGACGAGCCTGGTCGAAAGGCATTGTTCTCCGAATTCGCCAAGATCATGCAACAGGTGATTTGAGCTACGGAACAACATTTGTAATTTTAGATTTTATTAGTCATTGCTTTATCGTAACAGCTGCATTTGTAGGGATTTGCTTGCCTCCCTGGTGGTATCTCCATGTCGACAATGGGTCGACACGTCTCGTTCGAACAAGCCATTGTGTGGAAAGTGTTCGCCGGGGACGAGCACACTGTCCACTGCCTAGCTTTCGCGTTTTTAAATTGGTCGTTCGTCTAATTCCAGTCCTGTGAAGTAGAATTCTTAGATTTTTGTTTCTTGATAATTCTCAATTCTACTCCTTTTCTTTTATTAATTTAATTTATTTTAATTATGTGTTTTCCCGTGTTATCAAATTTTGGGGAAAGGTCACCCCATGTGAGAGGGTCACCGACCCATAATCAGCCAAGGCTCCAAATTTTGATTCAATGTGTAAATACTTGTGTCGCAGTCTCCTTGATCATCTATCGATGAAGGATATAACTTGCATGTTGGGCTTATCGTGTGTCCCTATCCGATTTACCTCTAAAAGTTATGTTCTTAATATTTTTTAATATTAATATAAAATTTTGTATCCTTCATTTTTCGATATATATATATATATATATATATACAATTCTAATTCGATTTTAAGGTGGAACTAGAAACCGGAACCGCCCTAGAACCGATTTGATTCCCGTGCATGTCTAGGTACATTACTATAAAACGCTAGATTAAATCCCTAATCCTAAATCTCAAGATTTGAGTAAATTATCATTCTTTTAACAAGTCTTCAGATTTACACCAATTCTCATAAAGAGGCAACAATGAACTTAAACTAAATGAATATTAAATATATACACATAACAACTACAGCACTGTTTCAGGTACATACTATAATGCATCACTAGTCAAGATTTTCACACAAAAGATAACACCAAAATAAAACAGAAAATGCGAACAATCCATGAGAAAAATCCTTACATTGATCATTGTCCATTGATATGCTCTCTATCTTGATGCCAATGACCAAAAGTTCAACAAGAAAGATGGTAAAGCCGTAAACCAACTGAGGAAGGCCATAGCTGTAGCAGTTTCAAATTCTGTACAGTGATTCTTATCACAGACCCCCAGGTCGTTCCCGATTAGAACCGTAATGCCTGCAGATGCACTGGCTGCTGCAAATGTTAGGTTAGATATTACCTGCAGCAGCCAACCACAAAGTTATAATATTAGTATTAAATAAAAAAGAACAATGCCATATAACTCCATTGATTCAGTAGTATGGTTAAGTTCAAACACAGAGAACCACTGTGATGAAAATGATTGCTCATGTCAAAGTTTCATCAGGAGAAAATGGATTTACCGTGATAGAATTAACCAAAATTACAAACGATGGATTAATAAATAACAGGATTCCATTGCTATTCTATTTGTTCTTTTATTTCTCTTGTATCCATCTATATGTCCTTGAGAGTTTGATTTCAACAAGAAGACAATTTTAAGTAAAACTCAACAATTGGATTCTGTAGTCTGCACTCCCGAAGAAGAAAATTTTTACTTTTAACATTAATACGATATTAACTCAAAATTATATGCAATGGGATTGGGAGCTACAATAGCAGTCTGAGCAGAATAGGTCCTGTTGAACTTTAGCAACCATATTTTAAGACTGCGAAGTTGTGACAAAAATGAGTTGTTCTCAAAGCAGCTTTATTGTAATAGGCAACTTGATTGAATGAATAGGGGCAGAAATGATAAAAAGAAGAGGTGAACAAACAAATAAACTAACGTGTGAAATAGAAGGCAATTATAGTTTTTACTATTCTCACTTCTGCTTCAATACTCAACACCACCTAAGCACAAAGGGAGAAGCAATAAGGCACTATATCAACCTGCTTATAATATATACAATGCTAAAGAGAAACTTCAGTGTGATCATATGCAATCTGAATTACTTAAAAGAGAAAAAAAGGAGGCAGACATATTGTAACATTCATATTAACATAGGATGAAAAATTAAAGACTGAAATAACAATTATGATTAGTAACTAGTATGACAGCAGAATGATTCAAGCATGTATGATCTCTTCAACTTGAAAATAAACTTACCCCATCACCAAGAGCAAAAAAACTTACGGCCCGTGGATTCTGCAAACGACGTCCCACAAGAAGTGCATAAGCATCCACAATTGCTAATACAAGACTCCACAGGCTCTGCAAACCAGTAGCTGCTACAAGGTAGCTTGAAAGAGTAAAATAAGAAAGACAAGTAAGTGCTTTGCCAGGATATATAAAACCAATCAAACTTCTAATAAGGAACATTGTTTTCAGCAAATGAAAAGACCTCATGAAATTCTTTGACAGAAATTCTTAAATTACGTACACATGCATGAAAATGTACCACTTCTGAATCTACTCTTCACATAGCGAAATATAAGAATGGTGCATCAGTTCAGTGAAATTTTCCTGACTAGACCATACAGAAGAACAATAATGGCTTAATGTTTATCTACTTATTATTAAGCTACATGCGTACAACACATGACTTTTTAAGGTTCAGCAGATCCTGTGAACTTTAATCTAGCCACAGATTTGTATTTTTCTGAGAATCATCACTAATTTTTCATAGTATTTCCAGACCTTTTCTCAAGAATTTATTTCGTCAACTAGGATTTTAACAAAAAATTGTTGTTCTTCATCACGATAATTTACCTTATCTTGCTAGTCCCATATACAGTAGAATCCACAGGAAACAAACGACATTTAATCAATTTGAGTGTCGAAAAACTTTTACCCCCTACTCTAACCAACTTTACACAACCCACAAAACCAAAAGTATCTATTAAGATGAATGAACTATATAATTCAATCAATGAATCCATTATCGCATCTCAGGTAAATTCAATTTGATGTAACAAAGCATATTTTCCAGAAACATGAAGATTTTATACTTTGTTGGGCGTATTATAATTAAGTATTTAACGGAAGTTTATCTGTCTTCCTATAACTCATCTGAGTCCTTCTCTGCAAAATGTTTCATTTCAGCCTTTTTATTCTTAAAACCCGCGGGAACAAGAAATGAACCAGTAGATAAGTGCAGTGAATTCAGCTCTATCTTCTGCTATTCTCAAATTCCTTTCTCGCTCTCACATATACAACTAATAGATGATATCGATCAATTAACTCTATTAGAAACAATATATCCAACTCAAATCCCCACATACATCATTAAAAAAAATAACAGAAATTGTTTCAATTCAATCACATATTGATTGAGTTTATGAACAACGGAAATGATTAAAGCACAATTGATTTACCAGAAGGCAGTGACCGAAGGGAAGTCCGCGGTGGTAGCCATGACGGAGAGCGCCACAACCGCGAACAGGAACTGCACCACGCGCAACACCAGCCCGCCAACCGTACCTGGCATGCCCTGGAGATCTATCATCCTCACGCGCGGCAGTGGCGCGTTACCCGCACCCTCCGTCTGCAACGGCGGCGCCTCCACGGGATGCACCGCCCCCTGGCTCATATTCATCCCTTCCGATATAGTTACCAGCACCCACTATGGACTCCCCAACTCCGACGAATAAAAAGAGGAAAGCGTATCTGAGTGGAGGCGGCTGATTACAATCAACGGCGGCGGCGATGAGAAGTCGCTTGAAGTAGAACTGAGAATCGCCGTCGGCGGAGGTAAGTTCCAGTCCGGTGGGGCACTGTAATTGAGGTAGGGTCCAGTGGGGCGGCAGTGGTTCGACCCGTAAATTATCCGCAAGCGTCGTAATCCTAACTTTCCATTTGTGCATGAAATCAAGATTCATTCAATTAGTATGCTTAATTAAGACCTTCCCCATTCTTCTACCAAAAAAAATAGGTATTTTGATTGGCGCATCAGCACCACCGTCAACTCAAAAGTAAAATATATCTACCTCCAAAATAAAACTTCTCCTCAATCTTCTACCTAAAAATTAAGGTATTTTGGGGGACCCATCTTATTTTATTTAATTCTCATTTATTTTATCAATTATATTTATTTAATTTCTAAAACTATATTTATTTAATTTTCAAAATAAATTATAAATAATTAAATTTTCATATTATTTAATTTAATAAATTTAAGATAAAAATCGAAAAACATATTATTTATTTTTTTCATTACATAAAACATAAAAACACAAATTAAAATGACACACAACGTAAATTAAAATGACACACAAATAAAAAAATGAAACCAAAGCTTCCAAAAGCAACAATGTAAAGTTCGATCCGGCCAATTTTAATGTGTAAATAATTATTCTACAAATTGGGCCCAAACATGCTCAATTAAGTCTTGTCGAAGCTGAAGATGTTTCTGCTTATCTCGTAGTTGAACACCCCTCCTAACGTAGTCATTGAATGCTCCGATTGATTCTTGATTTACTTGTGGAGGCGGAATGTCCACATTTGGATCGTCGGACCAATCGATAGATGCATTTTCTTCATTTTCGATTATCATATTGTGCAATATAATGCAAGTTAGCATTATATCCTTCAGGTTATTCTATACCAAAAATGAGTCGGACCGCTAATCATCACGCAACGAGCTTGAAGGACTCCAAAGGCTCGTTCGACATCCTTTCTAGCAGCCTCTTGCAGTCGTTTGAAGAGCTGCCTCTTTGGATCTTGAGGACATGGAAAGCTTTTCACAAAAGCAGCCCACTCTGGATAAATTCCATCAGTAAGATAATATCCTTGATTATATTCCCTACCATTAATTGTAAAATTAACGGATGGAGCGTGTCCTTGAAGAGTATCCGTAAATAAAGGAGATTGGTTGAGCACGTTGATGTCATTGTTGGATCCTGCTACTCCAAATTAGGTGTGCCATATCCATAAATCTACAGAAGCAACTGCTTCGAGCATGATTGTTCGAACGCCATGATCACCGCGTGTGAATTGGTCTTTCCAAGCTGTCGGACAGTTCCTCCATTCCCAATGCATGCAATCAAAGCTTCCAAGCATTCCGGGAAATCCGTGTCTTTCTTCGTGCATTTGTAACAACTTTTGACAATTTAGGGCACTAGGCTTTCCCAAGTAGTACCCGCCAAATACTTCGATCACACACTGACAAAACTTAAAGAGGCATTCAATAGAGGTTGTTTCGGCAATACGTAGATACTCATCCCAATGGTCGGTAGGTCCACCATATGCCAATTGGCGAATGGCCATCGTGCACTTTTGTAGTGGAGAGAACCCTTTTTTCCAATTGCATCTACCCTCCACTGAAAATACTCATCGTAGGACTACAGTGCATCAACTATGCGCTGGAACAACTCTCTTGACATACGAAAAACATCGACAAAATGTCTTACTTCCATATGTCGGATCTTCAGAGAAGTAGTCGAGGTAGAGTCTCGTATGCCCCGCCTCACGATTTCGATCCACATACGTTCTTCGCTTTCTGGTACCGCCAGCAGAAGTCCCAGCATGACCAAGTACGTCTTGTTGTTTTTTGAGCAAGGACTCTATTTCTTTCTCGATGGTATCATCGAACATGAACTCATGAAGACTATCACTTTCGGAAGATGATGAATGTGTAGAGGAAGACATGTTTGAGAGAATGAAAGAAATTGAAGGATAATCAATTACGAGACTGTGATGTTCTCAGGTAGGAGTTCTAAGCATCCAATAACATCCTTTAAATAGAGTAGTGTTCCACAACGGCTAGTTTTCCAATGGCTAGTTTCCAACGGCTAGTTTTCCAATGGCTAATTTCCAACGGCTACTTTCCAATGGCTACTTTTCAATGGATATTTTTATAACGACTAGTTTCCAAAATGAATATTGATATGCATTGATAAGTGTTCATACCATACTAAGTACAACAATGAATATTCAAAATGCTGAAATTCCAATGCAATAACGAATATTGAAAATGGTGAAATAAATTATAACAACAAATATTGAAAATGGTTAAACAAATTACAACAACGAATATTGAAAAAGTTGAAACGATACAACAATGAATAATTCTTCAAGTTTACCACCCCATTTCCTTCTTGATATTCTCCGCAACTTGGAGATGGACACGTAGTTGATCAGGTATCATATTCGAGGTATCTTTCATGAATATCTTATAATTTTTATGTTGGTTAAGGATTTTCAGCTGCTCAAGTTTTTCCTTGTTAAACTCTTTCAACTCACGATGCCTTTTCTCAATAGCGTCACTTTCTCCGGCGGACGTGGTCGTTTTTCCCTTATCCTTCCCGGCACGTCTTGCTGCGTTTCTCCCCATTGGGCGAGGGGGTTCTGCCCTAGCTTCATCTCCAGGTTCGAAGTCAGTGTTTGAAGACACCACATACTCTCCAGTTGCCGAGAGTTTTGACTTTTTCGATCCGCGAATATCAGAATCTGGATCGGCGAACTTCGGACTGACTTTTTAAAACTTTCCATGCCTTGATTTGTACAAAATTGGAATTATACTTCTCTTTAAATTGAACCTTCGCTCTTTCTATAATATCAGCATCGCTGCACCCAGATGCCCATGTCTTCTTCTCCTGATTGTAGCAGGAGTTGAAATCCTTCACAGCTTTCTGTAGTGTGTAGTAATGCGACTTCAAATTAGCGACAGACCTATATGTCATGTCATCTGAACGGTTACTATTATAAGCATTGGCGATTCGAGTCCACATTAGCTCCGACTTTTGATCATTTCCGACGACTGAGTCCGTGCTGATATCTCTCCAATAATTCGCGAGATGAGCATTTTCATCAAAAGAATAATGAATTTTTTTGGGAGCAGGAGCCGTTGGTGGCTCTTCGGTGGCCACAAAGTCAGTAGCGAGATTTACCCTATCAAGTCCTGTTGGAGAGAATTGAGACGAAAAAGACGAACGCTGAGAGTTCGGAGATACAGTGTCTCTGTCTGTATCCGGTAAACTTGTGCCGATGGTCGGACAAAATCTGTATTGAGGATGAAGAGCCATGTATGGATTCAGATACATGAAGAACGGTGCTCCAAAAGAATTAAAAGAATTGGGATGAGAGAAACTACCTTCTGAAAAATTTGGAAGAGTAGTATGAATATTTTGAGGCAGAAAATTATTTGAAAAATTTGACGAAAAATTAGTAGAAAATTTTGGATTTAGAGAATGAAAGTCGGCACGTGGACGAAAATTCATATTCGGAGAAGTTGAATTTTCTCCGAAATTAGAATAATTGAACCCGAAATTCATCCATGAATCTTTATCCTTTTTTTTATGACTAGAATTTAAAAGTAGCACTCAAATCAAATTTGAAGTTTTGATATTTAGAAGAGAAAAAAATGTAGAAAAAAGAATAGAGTGAAAGATATATTTATAGTGATATTTATTAAAAATAAATAAAAAATCATAACGGTAATATGGAGAGAACGGTCATCTAAAACCAACGGTCATATTCAATAATACATTCTAAAAATAATACAAAAGAAATAAAAAAAATCCAACCAAAAAAAGGGAAAAAATTTTTACGGTAATATATGGGAAGAAATATGTAGAAATTTGTAATAATAAAAAAAATTTTAGTGGAAAACAAAATCGTAATCAAAGAAAGAAAATAAAAAAAGAAAAAGGCATGGCCCCACGCCACCCATGCATGAGGGCCACACGCTGAGATATTGATAGGTAGATTGCACGCTCTCACTCTCCCACTACCTTAAATACCTGGGTAGAACAACCTCTACCCATGATAAATATTCACTCTCCCCCCAACGCCAACTACCTCATGCCTTGGATTTTTTCTTCCGCCACGTCAGGCATTCTACCTTGCGTTGGGGATGGCCTAATTGGAAAATTAACTTTATCTTTGCCGTAATTGATAAATAAACCTGATTTTTCTCTTATTTAATTAAAAATTATGGCAAAAAAAACATGTATAAAACATTTCACATTAGTTATATGAATCTAGTTTTTTTTTTTTTTTTGGTAAAAACCACATAGATAAATTATTATAATTTCCACTAAGTATGACAATTATTACAATTAGTTCTCTAACTTTTGAATTAATTTTAATTCTATTAATCTAATTTTGATATAGTGAATTCAATTTTTTTAGTTCAAATAGATATAAAATTTTCAATTACTACCAGAGCCGGTTCTTATAGCCAATGTTTAGTTCATTACCGGCAACGGCGTTTGGATCCAGATAGAGAGGGTTAATGGCCTTCTTGTCATTGACGCTGCTGGAACAACGTCGTGGTGCTGAATCTAGAGCTTCTTCTTGTGGTGGCGGACATCGACGTAGTTCTAAGGGAGAATGAATCTGGTGAGGCCATCTTGGAGAGTAGGGAGAGTGACGATGAGTTTGTGTTGATGCTAATCGTTTGGGAAATTTTCATTTTTAGTCCCATAAGATTTAACAAATGTCAATATTGTCCATTTTCTAGCGGTTTCAATCCCATATGAATTTTTAACCATTTTTCATCAATAACTAACGGAAAATCAAACGTGAGAATTATGTGACAATTAGTGTATTACTATTATTTTAAAAATTATAGAGGATATTTGGAAATTAGAATCCCATATAAGACTGTCAATTTTGCTCGCGGGTTCGAATATCTGGCGGATAATACCCTATCGGGCAAGGGTAGGGCGGAGCATAATAGGGTATCGGGTAGGGTAGCACCCGTACCCGCTTAAAATGTTGAGGGTAGGGTAGGATATGGTATTTTTAAAATACCCATTTACCCTACCCGTTTACCCGTATACTTTATTTTATAATATATATATATGTTTATTTATTTATTTATATTAATTGAAGATTATTATTAGTACAATGTAGATCAACATTAGAACATGAATATTTGATTTTATTTTTCCCCCTAAACCTTGATCGTCTACTTGGAAGTGAGTTTGTTGTTTGCAACTTCCCATCGTCCGTCGATGGTTATCCCATTTTTTTTCTACGGCTCTACTCTCTTTCCTCCTTCATTCTCCGTCTACGTAATTGCGTCTGTCTAATAAGAAAATGTAATACTAATTTTGATCTATAATATTAATTGGTTAGGAAAGGTGTGTGCTTCCATTTATGATTGATTCTATACTTCTATAGTTCTATTAATGTTTTCTACTGTTCATTTAAGATATTGTTCATGATTCGAGTGTTTATTTATATGTTGCATCCGATTGTTTATTTATATGTTGCATAGGGGTGAATGATGTTGCTTACTTAATTTAATTTTAATTGTGCTATATATTGGGCATTTTCATTTATTTTTATCTGAGACAGATAAGAGAGGTGCCGGTATCATAGGGACAAATGGAAAGACAACAAGGGTGGCCATTTAAAATTGCAGATATTATCCATTACCCGATGGATATTACCCGTATCCTACCCGATGATACATTTGAGGGTAATAGAGTATGGTATGGATGATAAAAATATAATATAGGGTAGTATATGGATTGGGTGTACCCGTACCATACCCTACCCATTTACACCCCTAATCCCATATCTCATTTTCCCTTAAAATCGTTGGGCTTTCAGATGACTAAAAAATCACCACCATGATCTAACTCGTCTTCATACCCGATTCAAGAAAGCTCAAATCATTCACAACAAATAATCTCGTCTCTATCTAGAGTGACAGTCTTCAATCCTCTACAGATTCTGGCAATCTTCTCTCACGAAATGCACGCTAAGACGGACTCCGAGGTCACCATCTTGGCATCGTCTTCTTCGAATCACAACCGTCGGCCGGTGTACTATCTGCAAAGCCCATCGCGTGACTCGCACGATGGCGAGAAGACTGCGATGTCGTTTCACTCGACCCCAGTGATGGGCAGCCCAGTGGGCTCCTGAACTTAGTCTCAATTTTGGTACAAATTGATAAGAGTAAACGTACTCTATCGTTGTGTAGAACGTGGTGACCAAGTACAAAATTTATAATATCGAACCCAAAAGAGAAAGTGTATGTATCCGTATTCGAGAAATGTTTCACTGTAGAATGACTAATCAATAAAAAGATAGTTGAATTACACTACAAACTAACTAAGAAAGCAATTAAAGATAGAAAATGTACATATGAGATGGATGATGGGTGATGGTGAACAATCTAAGAAGTATGTAAGGCTTAACCATAATCAAGATTAAGACATCACCTAGACATGCAAGTTTCTAATGGTAAACATCGTTGAAAATGGAATAGAAGCAATCACATATGTTCCCCTAATCCCTATGGCCAAGGTAATTAGGTTCTAAACTCATTACAAGTTTGCAAGCCCCTAAGATTGATTCTTACTCTCAATTCCCTTAGAAGGTACTATGATCATAAGTTTGGTTCTTCTCACTCAATTAACAACCTATTAAGATCCATTAACTAAGTGTTATCTCATGAATGTCCCAAGCACAAGAAGGGTATGTATTACATCTCCCTACACTAACATACATGATCATATAATAAAGTGATTCAATTAAAACCCTAGACATAATATTGGAATGACCATCATAATACTATGAATAGAGAATTTAACCACACAATTCATAACATGAATCAAGTAATCATAGATCATGAGATAAATTCCAAAATCAATTCAATTATACCATAAAAAATCCTACATATTTAGAATAGTCTCAATCCATCATGTGGCTAGCCTCACATGAGGACTAGCCACTACAATTCATTGCAAAAACAATACAATCCATGGCTTGCTCAATTTGAGCTAAATAATGAAGAAAAACACAAATTAAAGGTTGAGAAGCCTCCTTTTCAAACTTGGCATGCTTTTCCTTCAACATGCTTAAATCTTCACTTCTTGTTTGATTTTTCCCTTCTTAGAATGGTGGATTGATGGAATGAAGGATGTATTTGGAGGAAACCAAGTGAAATGAGTGGATGAAATTAAAGATGAATGGATGGAGAAGAGTGTGTAATGGGGTGTAGTGCCCAGCACACATTTTTTTATTTAATTTCGAATCAAGCTCAAACCGGTTTATAGAGTTTTTCGTACGGTTTGATAACAAAACTCGCTTGTAGCCTAGCGGTAGCGTGCTGTGCATCCTTACGGGAGGTCTTGTGTTCGAATCTCACCTCCCGCACTAATTTTTTTTTAATTAAAGAAGGGAAAAGCAAGTGAAGTAGCGGACCTGAACCCTTGGGCCCAAGAACTCGATCGAAGAGAGAAAAATTCGTTCGAATTTCTCTTACAGTGGCCATCCCTTGTTTTCTACATACGACAACACTTCCGAAGTTCCATACCCTTGGGCCCAAGAACTCGATCGAAGAGAGAAAAATTCGTTCGAATTTCTCTTACAGTGGCCATCCCTTGTTTTCTACATACGACAACACTTCCGAAGTTCCACACCCTTGGGCCCAAGAACTCGATCGAAGAGAGAAAAATTCGTTCGAATTTCTCTTATAGTGGCCATCCCTTATTTTCTACATACGACAACACTTCCGAAGTTCCAAAAGACAACGCTTTCAGCCGTTGTCTATTCCATCATTTCTCTATACTCAGAAAAAGTATTGTCGTAGCCCTCTTCTAAAATGTTATCTTTTCAACTGCAAACTTTTTTTTTTCTCCTTTTCGTCCTAATTTAATTCCCGTTTTCTCCTTTTCTAGTTTTTTCTCAAATATACCTCATTCCTACATGAAAATTAGAATGATTCACACACTTAACTCCAAAAATAAAAATCAACAAAAATAAATAATAAAATTCTAAAAATAAAATAAAAACACGCAAAAATCACACGAACTTGACTCTAAAATTTACTAAATTTTCACGATAATCTGCTCCCCGCCATGCTCTCATTCCTCCGTGGGCCTCCACTAGCCATTTTTCGGGCTCACTCAAGCCCGGATCGATGAAGGTTTCCCCAAACGATGTCAGATATGTGGGAAGGAAGTGTGGGCAGATGAATTGGAAAGAGTGCAATGTGATTGAAGAGGAGGGATTACTTGAAGATGAGGAGTCGCACAAAGGATTGCCCCGTAGATGCTATATTTTGGCTGTTGTTGTCGGCTTTTTCATGCTTTTTTCCATTATTCGCTTTGATTTTGCTTGGTGCCAGTAAATCACAGAAGCCAAAGATCACCATGAAGGATTCGGGTTTTCTTGAATCTGGATTTTTATTAATGACTTTGGTGTTAAAGAAAAACAGTAGCTGGGAATCACATAACCATCTATGTACCATACGATGGAGAAAGTTAGTCAATTCATATCGTATTTTCGATGAGCAAGCGAAGAATGATATCTATAGAGACTTTTATGTATTTAGTGTGAAAGAAAAATAATGGAGAAGAAAGAATTATAAAATATGCAGAACTCAGTTTTCTTTTGAAATGTGACAATTAAAATAAAAACTATATATAACATGAAATTAAATCGCAGAAGAGTACTGTGAGATGGAACTGACTCATAGAACTGCAAATGAAACTGTAACGTGAGAGAAATGAGAGAGATTAAAGAAATGATGGGAGTCGCAACTGCTTCCGTGAATGTGTAGATAAGAATAGAATTTTACAAATAAAAAATTTGAAAACGCTTCTCTGTATTTCAAAAACCTTATAAATAAACAATATCCATATCTTAATTTCAAATTTTGAAATTCAAAATAAATGCTTATCATATTTAAATAAATTGAAAATTTTGGATATTACAATTTTTATTTATTAGTGTATAAGTTTTTTAATGTGGCACGGTGCGCCTGAGTGCACAGAATAATTTGTTTTACAAAAAATATTACTCCCTTTCTAACTAATTATGAAAAAATTAAATTAGTCCTCACGTGTAATACAACGACAACACTTGCGTAGATATGTTAAATGAGTCAAGCGAGCCTACGTAGTGAGTAGTTATTGAGTTAGACTCAATTTGATAACGAGCCTATGAGCGAGCTCGAGCTCGAATTGAATTTTACTCCACTGAGTTCAAGCTCGAGCTCAGGTCAACTCACTAAGCAAAATGAGTCGAGCTTTCGAGCCTTAACGAGCTTAACATGCCTAATTGAGCCGAATTTTAATTAGTATGTTTTATATTTAATACATTTAATAGTTATTATATTAATTAATATATATAATTATCATTATATAAAATTTATTATCAATATTAATTATTATTATTATTATTATTATTGAGCTTTATTGAGTCAACCCGAGCTCGGCTCGACAACGTAATGAGCATTAGATGCATTCAAAATCAAGCTTGAATAGTCATGAGTCGAGCTATCGAAAAGTTCGTTTATTTTAATATTTTAACACTTGCGTGACACTATGTCACATAAGATCTTTTACGTTTATTTCGAAAGTAGTTATCAATTTTCAAAAATTATTATCATATTTTATTTATACCACAAATTTTTCATGAAATAATTAACTGCACTACTATCAATTTTCATTAATTCGAGTATTATATTTTTTTATTAAAGGCACAACACTGCGATCTCCTGTGGTTCATGTAGTATATTACGTACCATTAAATTATAATGTTTATTCTTATGTTTAAAATATTTAAAAGTATAAAATTTAATTTGTGAATCTAGTTCATAGTAGTTCATACCAAACTCACTCATTGAAATATCATTTTCACTTCTTATTCCTTTCATCACTTAACACTAATTTAAATATAATTTTTATTAAAATATTATTACTTCAAGTACTTCTCATCAAACGATCTTCTCATAAAACAATCTTCGATACTCACTCCGTTTCGATCTTTTTGCACAGATATTAAGTAATATAATATTTTAATGCGTATTGAGGCGAGAGATATAATACTTTACTCCTTCCATCCCGATAAAACGTTTATGTTTGCTTTTTGCACGGAAAATTAAGTAAATAGTATTTTAATGTGTATAGAGGTGAGAGATATAATATTTTAATGTATAGCGTGTAGTAATATGGGCTCGAGATAGTTAAATATTTTGTGTGGATCCCATTTACTCTTAAGAAAAATACAAATATTATTATGAGATAGTATTATCGTTGCCCACACAGGATTTTCTGCACCATTTTCGTGCATCATCTCATGTGTCACACGTTAAGTGATTGACACGTAAGAGAGGAAGTAAATCCAACCAATGGCTTGAGGTTTAAGCTTTAGAGCATAGTTTCTCTCTCCTACGTGTTTCCATCTAACTATATGACAAAGAAAATGATGTACCAAAATAACACCGAAAATCCAAACCGGTCTTTGCCCAACTCTATTATGCTCTTTTCTTAAAAAAAAAACCGATTATATTTTCACTGGGGCACCCCCTCTCTGTCAAATCGCAACAAAAATAAATTAAAAAATATATGTCTCAATAATAATTGAAAAAAAAAAGCATCAAATCATCAACGCTCGATCATTGCGGCATCTCTTCCTTCCACTTTCGATCTCCCAAAAATTAGGGTTTTTGTGCCCCCACCACTCTCCTTTCGCTCCAAATTCTGCCAAATCCCCCGGTTTGAATTTCCAGCTATTCTCTTACTCTTCTCTCTGAGTTCTTTTGAATCTTAGGGTTTACAGATCTATTCAACCTATTCTACTTGTCCTGGTTGTTTCCGTCCCGTTGTTCCTCCGAATACATACAAGCGCCGTTTCTCTGTGTGTTTATGCCCAGGCAATATGTTTTGGAAACTTACAGCTCTTTCCGCCTCTTCTCCTGTAAGTCAACAGGACGGATATTTGCTACTTCTTGTCATTTGATTTTCTTGGTTGGAAATATGAACTCCTAAATGTTGTTTTTATATATATATATATATATATATATATATATATATATATATATATATATTTTAAAGATTTATGAAGTGGGTTCATTGTAGAATTTTTTTTCTTCTTTTTTCCTTATGGTGAATTAAGAACTTAACCTGCGGCTTCTTTGATGTCTGTTGAAAATAGCTACGGATGTACGAGGTTGAATAGTTTTTTTTTATTGTGTCACCGATATCGTGGTGTTGGGATTTGCTAATCTTTATTAGTTTGCTTTGGAACTTACTACTGAGGAACTCTTGAGATTTTTGCCGGTTGCATTTGTAGCTACTTGTTTTCTCATGCATGCGTAAATGTAGAACGAGTGAGTAATTTGTCTGAAATTGATGGAATTAACATGTGCTTCCTGCGGCATTTCTTTATACCTATTTTGATTAATGCTCATGACGCAAGTTCATCGTGAAACCTACTGGTTTTTGCTTGTACTATCTCGTTGGGCGAATCGACTTCCCTTTTTCCTATAATCTGATGGGCAACTTAACTGACCCTTTAGGTTGAATAAAGTTACTGAACCCTAAACCTCATCCCTTTTTAATTGGCAACCTTTTTTTTGTCTTCCAAATTTCTATAGATAAAAATATAGAGTTGATGTGTTGCGTTCCACTACTTATCAGTAATAGAACATGATTACATTGTTTTCACTACTACTTGAAGAGATGTTAACCTTTCGATAGTAGTAGAGATAGTTCTCCTCTTGTTGTATTTAGTATATACTTGGCTGATTCTTGAATCTATTAGATGCCTGCAAATGTTCAAGCTGGTAGATGTTGTGCTTATCATATTCTGAATATAGGAGTTTTGTTTGAGATATAATTCCAATTTCCATTAAATTTATAAGCAGAAATATATAAATATTGTAAATTTGTAAGGACGACATACAATTGATATTCAGGGCAATTAATAAAAGTATAATTGGAAGATTAAAGTTGTGAGAATTAAACATTTGTTACTCCACACAGTAATAAACTTTGAAATTTGTTAATGCATGTCCTTATGTGTGGGTGATTCTGTATTAATATTCCTTGGGAAAAGTGTATCTATGAAGAAGAAGAGATCAGTTTCAGGTAGTTTGAGAAGGCTTTAAGATTTTTCTTGAAATGATATGATTTAGGTTTAGTGCTGATCTTTGTCTCTAGTTTTTGAATGGGCTGATTTCAATTAAGTTGACTACCTGAGGCTTATTCTGTCTATTCATTAAATCAGCTTCTTTCCAAATCTGAAATTGGATCTCATTTTTAGTTATGCTTCAGAGAATCAGATATAATAATTAATATAGCTATCTTGTTTAACTCAAGAACTCTTGAAGCATTTACAGATTTTCCTGTGTCATTAGTTCTACTTACTGGATTGAAAGCTTGTAATTTATTCGGGAGCTTTAGTGTTTATCTGAGTAGAGCCTGACCCTTCTTTCAATCTGAATACACCCTTGCTTTTCTTGTCATCATTTTCTTTTACTGTGGTCTGACCTATATACATTCTCGCTTCAGGTTGAGTCTGTGCTTGACAAAGAAAATTTTACATTGGAAGAGCTTTTGGATGAAGAGGAGATAATCCAAGAGTGCAAAGCGTTAAACAGTCGCCTCATAAATTTGTACGCCACCTTTTAGCTGCATGCTTTTGTTTCCTATCATAACCCTTGAAATTTATGCATTTAATCCTTTATTGGGAATTATGTTCTGTCAATTTCTTCTTTTAACTTTGAAGTTTCTTGGTTTCAGTTTGAGAGACAGAGCACAGATTGAGCAGCTGCTGCAATACATTGTTGAGGAGCCACCGGAGGGTGCCGATAGCAAACGAACCTTCAAGTATGTTGTGATACTTCTAAAGGGGACATAAGTTCTGTTTTATTATCCATTTTCAATTTCTGTTGGTTTTTATGCTTGTTTTTATAATGATCCCCTTGGAAACTCTTTATAAGTAATGAATGTTGGGTTATTTATGGGTGAATGCATTTGATTGTTTTGGAGGTTCATTGCGGCTGAAAGTTTCATTTTATTGTATAGGTTTCCTTTTGTTGCCTGTGAAATCTTTACTTGTGAAATTGATCCCGTCTTAAAGACTTTGGTGGAGGAAGAGGAGGTTAGAATCATACTATTCAATATCCAAGATATTTTAGTGTTCGCACTTCACACCCAACTAATAACTCAATCAAATTCTGCCTCCATTGCAGCTTATGAATTTACTCTTCTCTTTTTTGGAACCAAACCGTCCTCATAGTGCATTGTTGGCTGGGTATTTTAGCAAGGTGTGTATTAATAGCTCTGTAAACTTGTGCGGCTGGGCCATATATCCCATTTATTGTTGATTTGCATATTTCAAGGCACGGAAAAAGTAATTGATACTTTTCTTGAGTTGTGTAGGTTGTGGTGTGCTTAATGGTACGGAAGACTATTCCACTGATGAATTATGTCAAGGTGATTCGAACAGAACTTGAGAACTATGCGCGAAACTTGTAACTGTGCTTCTGATTATTGTTGATCCCCCCCCCCCCCCCCCACACCAAAACACCGGCAACATGCATTTATTGAATTCTTTATGGTTTTGTATCTACTGTATCATATTTTTTGTAAACTGTGTTCTATTACTTATTATTATTAAAGCGATCAGGAGTAAATTACGTTTCTTGCAGCAGCAATGATATTTAAAATATTGCCTTATTATTTAATGTCTCTGTTCCTGAATCTGTCTATTTGTGAAGTTGCTCTCTTGTATGGCTTACTACTGTTATAGCCCACTAGCCCTCCTGAGCCATGTACAAGTTATCTTTGTTATATATTAAAATGTCTTATAGTAATTCTAATATATATACTAAATTAAAACTCTCAAGAATGGAGTTGCTAAAGTCTAATTGAGAACAAGGATCTATTTTTAACAACTGGTGTCCTTTCTCTGCAGCATTTTCGTTGCTCATGCAATGCAAAATTCATATACTTTCCTATCTATGATTATGATCTCAGGTAATAATCAAAAGTTACTAAGAAGAATAAGGTATTCTGAAGTTTCTAACTTCGAAGGTTAAGATGACTTAAAAATCTCTTGTTTTATGGTCTGACTTGATATTCTCAAGTGTTGAAAACCTCAAAAGACTTTTAAATTTCATCATCAAATGGAGCGAGAGGTTTGGAGAATAAATTTTAACCTTTGAGATTCAAATGCCCATTTGTGTAAGCGTGCCCTTTAATGCTGCAAAAGTCTTGAACTGATAAATTGTGAGCATTGAATGTAGTGATCAAGTGATAAATCGCTTTGTGGTATACCTCAAACATAACTTAAACCTCGAAAATTTGAATTCCTCGGCCTCTTTCACCTATGTAAACTGTTTATTTGTTGCCATTTAGTATGGTCCTCGCTGTCAATAAAAATGTGAATATCACCTTTCGTAGCTTGCAAAAGGGAAGTTCTTGTTCAGTTTTGTAACCTTTTTTCATTTCAATTATTTCCAATGAGAAATTCTGACATGTGTTGTTTGCAGGCCTACCAAGATGTTCTTAAACGGCTGGTTGATTTAATTGGTATCACATCAATCATGGAGGTTGAGTACCAAGATGTGCTATTTTTTTTTTTTTTTTTATCATGGACTTCGTTTTCTAGTCTGGCTTGTCAATATATGCTCATTAGATTTTTTGTTTTCCAGGTCATGGTTCGACTTGTAGGTGCAGATGATCATTTATATCCGAATTCTTTGGATGTTATGCAGTGGTTAGCTGATAGCGACTTGTTAGAGATGATTGTGGATAAACTGAATACCTTAGTAAGTTCATAGTCCAATATGTGCTATATAAGAATATTGTTTTTGTTGGTGTGGTATTTATGCCATACAATTCGTTTCTAGTTTTGATTGTTGGCTGGTACAGCATCTTGAGTTGACTTAATCTCTATTTAAGAAATGTCAATTATCTTTTCTCTGCAGATATGGATTCAAATGCCTGTGTGTTTTCCCTGAATTAGTTTATTAGATTATTCATTTATAAATTTTACTTGGCACAAAGTTGTTAGACTGGCCCCATAAAGGCTAACTTCACTGTTCTAACTTCACAGATACAATTTCAAATTTTTTGCGTCTGTTCATTTTTTATGAGTAAATTACCATTATAATGATAGGCAAATGATCTAATTAAGTAATCTGTGCACTCAACCTATTATATGTATTTTATAATGTTTTTACTGATATTTGTTCTCTAAATCTGACTTGTATCTTCCTCTGTATCTGTTCATGTTATTTCTTTCTGCACCCCATGCTACTGTAATATCTAAAGATGTCATATATTTGTTACCTTCAGAATCCACCGGAAGTACATTCTAATGCAGCAGAAACATTATGTTCTATTACCAGGAATGCACCGTCACCTTTAGCCACTAAACTATCTAGTCCAAGGTCTGTCATCTAGTTACATATCTTTTATCTGCATCAGTTATTCAGCTGAGTTGAATAGGCGTGATTTGGTAACTTTCTTTACTTGCAGTTTTGTGACTAGGATTTTTGGCCATGCACTTGAAGACTCGCAGTCAAAATCTGCCCTTGTCCATTCACTTTCTGTTTGCATTTCATTGTTGGATCCTAAAAGATCAATTCCTTTGCCTGTTATGTACTCTTTCAGAAGTCAACATGTCTTTGAATCACCAATGCATGTGAATCCTGAAACTGTTGGTGCAATGCTTCCTAAATTAGGTGAGCTGTTACTCAAATTATGAATATTTTATAACTTGTGATCTTATCCTGTCATCTCATATTGGAAGTTGGTATTATTATTTGGTTGCTTGCCTCATTTTTTGCGTTGCACAACCCTAAAGAGAAAGGTCACTTAATCATTAAAATTTTATGTCTTGTATCATTTGCTACCGTTCTCATGGTTAATGATCATATAAATGTCAGTATGCTACAATATTTTGGATTTCAATGTTCGCCATATGCTTTCATTTGAATTAAGATGCAAGTTTCAGTGAATTGAAGTCTTTTGTGTCCAGCATCTAGTATTATTGTATTATGCCTATTAGGACTCATGGTTTTACAGTATATCATTTACCTCTGCAGCTCTGCTTTATTGCTTTATATATTTTTCTTGACAATTCATTCATTGTTTTTAATGTTCCATTATCTGTGATAAAACATGTAAATGTTTATGTTCAGGTGAATTGCTGATGCTTTTGAATGTTTCAAATGATGAGCAAATTTTACCCACGACATATGGTGAGTTGAAGCCACCTCTTGGAAAACATCGTCTGAAGGTTAGTTAGCATTCCATAATAAGGATCTGCTCGTGTAATATATGTTTTATATCTGTTGAAACTACTAAATTTTAATATCCATTTGAAGAGTTGTTTTATCATTTTCTGACAAGGCAGATTTGTCCATTTCTTTTATGAAAAAACTTGAATCATCACATATAATTTTTTACACGAGTCCCTCTACCGTCGAGTTTTGTTTAAACCATAGTTTAACATCCAACCTCTCAATTTCCCCTCAAAGCTTGGGTAAAGTTATCATAAGGATGTCTAGTTTTTCATTGCTATATAAAGTCTTCACACCAACACCCACCCCACCCCCCTCATCCAAAAATATGTCATGGTCATTTTGCTTATAATCTGATACAATTACGGTTGTAGATTGTGGAATTCCTCGCGGTGCTGCTGAAAACTGGCAATGAGGCTGCCAAGAAGGAATTGGTAATCTCTGGTACTATTCAGAGAGTGCTTGATCTGTTTTTTGAGTAAGTATTGCACTTTACTGCAATGTTGTACACTTGTACCCAAAAGATGTAACATATATTTTAATCTAAATAGTTTCTATAATTTGTGGGGCTAGAACTAGAAGTGTTTCCAATTATCTCTTTTGGTGCAGGTATCCATTTAATAATGCTTTGCATCATCATGTGGAAAGCATTGTGTATTCATGCTTGGAAAGCAAAAACATTGCCATTGTTGACCATCTTCTCCTTGATTGTAATTTGGTTGGAAAAATTCTCCAAATGGAGAAAATTCCTGCACTCTCTGGTTCAGTTAATCAGGTATTTTACCATTTGGGTTGTTTGGCCCTTCATTTGGTTTCTATTAATGTCAGTAGATAAGTTTTGCTGAGAGTTGAGGTTTTAGGACCCAGATACATCATTCAGCACTTGAAATCATAATCTATTCTAGTCATGTTGTATGTTGCAATGGAGGCTATGGAGAAAATATTAGTTGCCCTGGTTATATGTTAAGTCTTGCATTTGTTTAGTGTGTATAATAGATATTCAAGTCCAAACCTTTGTATAATGCATGTGCTCGTTGTTTGCAATGGAGGCCATGGAGAAAATATTAGTTGCCCTGGTTATATGTAAAGTCTTGCATTTGTTTAGTGTGTATAATAGATATTCAAGTCCAAACCTTTTGTATAATGCATGTGCTCGTATTTTGCCATTCCTTTGTACTTTGTAGAGTCTGATTAGTGGTATGCATATTTTCAATCAAATGCAGCCTACTTTACTGGCTCCTGGGAGACAAACTCCTCGAGCTGGATACTTCGGACACTTGACACGGATATCAAATAAACTTATTCAATTGGGCAACAGTAATAATCACATTCTTACACATCTTCAGGTTGGGAACAGCTTTCACGCTTTTACCTTGGATTTAATGACATTCTAGTCATCATGCAATCTTTTCTGTTTGCTTCAGAAAAATAATGAATGGGCCGAGTGGCAAGCTACTGTTTTACAGGAGCGTAATGTGGTTGAGAACGTTTACCGATGGGCTTGTGGGTAAGTGACTTTTCATAGTCTGCAGTTGTTTCCACTTGGTGAAATTTTACTAGTCATTATCCATTTTCAACACTATCCGCAGTTAGACTTGCACGACTAGGACTGTAAACAATTTCCTTGTTTCCAAATTTCTTATGTTTGCTTGATGCTTAATCTGTTCATCTTCTTGCATACCTTTTTGTTACAGCTTGTATAGCTTATCTACCTGCACACACAACAAAGACAGACACAAAAACTTGCACATATATATTTCTTATTTGGACCTTTAATTTTTCTTATTATCTCCCTCCGTTGACAATGTTCTCACATTCACCTGCACTATAACTCCTGAAAATACTCCTTTCCCACTTTGCAGGAGGCCGACAGCATTGCAAGACGGGACCAGGGATAGTGATGAGGAAGATGTTCATGATCGAGATTATGATGTTGCAGCTCTAGCAAATAACTTAAGCCAAGCATTTAGATACACAATATACGATAATGATGATACTGAGGTAAATGTTATCAATGGGTGGTGCTCCTAATAACTTTCTCTAAATTTCATGTACATATCTTTAAACCTATTTATAATTTGAATTCTTGCAGGGCCAAGGATCTTTTGATCGTGATGATGAGGTAATATGCTCATTGACGTGCTTTATTGTTCTCTTTTTTTATAACTAGAGATACTGATGCTTTATTTATTTAGATTCTTTAGTTTTATTGAAATAGGCCAGTAGAGAAATGTCTCGTTGTTTTTTTTTTTTGTTTTTTACTCTTAACAAACTTTCCAGTGTTCATATTTTATTACATTGATGAAACTGCAGGATGTTTACTTCGATGATGAATCTGCGGAAGTCGTAATTTCATCCCTAAGGTTGGGTGATGACCAAGGGAGGTGAGTCTTCATGCCATTGTCATCATGATTATTAGCTGCACTAACATATCAGTGGGATTCTGGTGTTTTGTTGGAGAGTGTTTGGTTCATTAAAGTTATTAGGTGGGTTAATAAAGCTTAAAAATGTCATAAATAAGGAATAAACATTGAGATTGTCTTAATTCTTTATTAGTTTCATGGGATATGGTAACCCACCTTCTCCTTAATACACTGGGCCCCTTGGTTTTAACCTACGGATTGAGTCCATTAAAGTTCAATTAGTGTGTAAACTCTCTTATTTTTTAAGGCTCATGGAGTATTATTTACTCAATATGAACACTCCCTTGATGTTTTCTAATTCCAACTGAGATGATATTTTGAAAATTCCCTTCACTGACCAGTTCTGATATTTCTGCACAAAAAGTGTTCATACTCCACTACCTCCAATAATTAACTTATAATAAAATTTATGTGGATTTGGGATAAATTTACCAACAATTGGCTCCTCAAGAGACCAAGACTGATGGAGTCATTTTTATCTGGCCTATCTTGTTATTTATTGCATGAAACTACTGTATCTTTCTTGCAGTAGTTTGTTCACAAATTCCAACTGGTTTGCATTCCGAGATGACAGAAATGGTGATGTGCCTATGAACACCTCATCATCTGACATGATGGATGATATTAACTTGAATGCAATAACAAACAATGGCAACAGCAGTAGCGATGATGAGGTTATGGTTGGAGAGGATGTAGAAATGACAGAGAGTAGATCTCTCAATGAATCATCCAGCTTCCAAGCAAATGGTTTCAATGGATTTGATTCAAACAACTCTAGGAGTGGAGACTCGATATCCATGGATGAGAAAACTGCTGCTTCTAATGACTTGGGTTTCTTCCGCTTTGAGACACCAGACAACGAAGATCCATTTGGTGACCGGCCAATACCTGAATGGGTAGCATGGGGAGAGGGATCTGATTTTCAAGCTGGTAGGTCCAGCATAAATCCATTTGATGACCAAAGCGATGTCGTGCACAATGATGTGCACTCGGTAGAGGCTACTATTGCCCCCATTTATTCCAATTTAGGTGGAGAAACTGTATCAAATGGGCTCAGTTCTATAGATTCAATTGATGGTTTGCCTAAACCATTTTCAAGTCCGAGAAGTGTACCTGTGCCTTCTTTGTTTGAAGAGGATGTTGAATTTGTGGGTGTTGAATTAGAGGGTACAGAGAAAGCTATGGAACAGGCTATCAAGGAAGGCATAGTTGGTGAAGCAGGGCCACTGAAAAGGAATACCAGTCCGAAGAAACCAGAAAAAGAGGATTTAGATGATGGTGGTGCTGCGATGAAGGAATTTAACGATGCCAACTATTGGAGAGTTGATCAAGAGGTTGCGGTGTTGGAGTAAGTTCGGCCCTGAACCTGTAACCACAGTGTCTCGATCTTTTGTGTTGAGAAAGTATGTACAGTATAATTTTGTTTCAATTGGGATCCAATCACATTGATATAGCTGTTGTCACTGGTTACTTGTTTTCACACTAGGTTAGGTTTATTTTCATTATCTTTTTTGAAGTTTCTGCGAAAACTTTCCTTCTCTTTTATAGTAGTATTATTTTAATTTCTTAGCCTGGACACAGAATATTAATCCTCGTGTAACATGAGGTAGTAAACTTGGAATTCTTCAGTGATTGGATGATGTACTAGCTTTTTATTCAGGTTTATCAGTGCATGTTTCTGTTAATTAACATGGTGGTGGTGCTTATCGGTACGCCCTCATTCCTAGTGATGACTCCCATTTTCTCACAGTATTTCAGGTGTAGACAAGATATAAACTGAACTCTCACTGGCTCTCTTTTGGTGGTACTTATAAAGGTTAGACTGGTCTACTAACTTGGTTATATCAAGTATTTGATATTTTTCCAGGTTCAGGAGTGCCAACATTGTCGTCCGACACTATCAGGATTGGACCATATGTCTGCCTACTCTTATTTAGGTAAAACTGCAGTCTGCCATTCTTTTTGAACTCCTTAATCTCTTCCTAAGTACACGATTTATGTATTACACCATTGTTTTATCCCCATGTAAACTTAGCTAGATTGTACAAGAGTAAATTGCTCTCTTATTGAACACAGAGACTTGATTAATGGCCAAGTATTTGGTCTAATCTTGTCATTTTTAGGGCAAACAAAAAGTGTTTTACTTTATGTTCTTTTTTGAGATTAATATATTATAGAAGTTGTGGCAGATGTAGCAATATTGGGCAATAACAGGGCTTTCTTTATTCACCAACTAATGAACCAAACTGGTTACCTGTTGCTCCTTAAATTTTTAATTTGAAAACGTCATTCTTATGCTTTGATTTTTTGGTTAAATGTCAGTTATTGCACTGTATAGCTGAAGTTGGATCCGGAACATTCGATTTTATAGCCTGTTTGATGATTGCCTAACTTGCAATTTTAGCCTACTAATTCTCAAAATTACTGACTAAGTGCTTATTAATTATTGTTCTTTCAATCTTTGAAATTCAGTAAGATAAAGATGCTAATTTCAATATTATATGCTTCTCTGTTTTTTTTTACACGTTTGATTTGGACATTACTTTGCAGTTTTTACACTTGGACATATAAGAATTACCTTCATGTCGAAAGGAGAAAATTAGATATCCACTAAACATGTATTCTCTCCGTCCCATTGAAAGAGTTACATTTACTGTTTGCACAGAGATTATGAAATATTATATTTTAGTATGTAGTGGGTTGAGAGATATAATATTTTAATGTATAGTGGGCAGGTGTATTAGTGTTGTGTGTGGGCTCCATAAAGATAAAGTGATTGTTTTGTGTGGGTCATATTTACTAAAAAGGAAAATGTAACTCTTGTAGCGGGACGCATTAATTAGTAAAATGTAACGTAACGGGATGGAGGGAGTATATAAGTAGCTTACGGAGTAAATATTTAATAGGTGACAAGTAAAGTTTTTTTTTTTTTTAACTTGAAAATGAAACGCGATATATAAAAATGAATGTGTTAAATTTCAATTAATGACCTGAGGTACATTTTTCTTATTTTAAATAAATTCCAAATATTTGTTATTGACGAGTATTATTAAATTAAGGTGGGCCTGCAAATGGAATGCATTTAGCTAACGTATATGGGCTGATTTGGGGCCCATTTACTGATGTCTTAATCTTAACACAAATCTTGAATTCCTAATGTCGTTACATTTCCATTTACATAATGAAATTACACGGGAATTCGTTTTCATTATATATTACTCCATTCGATTATACAGTTTTCAAAACCATCCTTATACACATCCACAAATTTTGTTAATTTTGACCCACCCATCTTTTATACTCTCTCCTCTCTCCGTCCCATCCAAATAACATCATTTTACTATATTGAGAGTCCCATCCAAATTGCATCATTTTCCTCTTTTAGTAAAAAGGGTCCACCAATTGCCCACCACTACCCATCATATCTCTCTAATACACATACTCACTTTACATAAATAATAATACTCTTTAATCTACGTGCAAAAAATAAATGTATCTCTTTGCTCGGAACGGAGGGAGTACATTATTTCTCCTCAATTAATACTTATTTTTTTATATCTCCCTTCTCTTACATCAATTAATACATTTTCCACATGTAACTATGCATTTCTTACCCATTGATTTGACATAATATTAAAATCTATCTTATCAAAAACTAAAAATAAACATATATCACTATTTACTGATTTTCAAAACTCGAGTAAATCGAAAGCAAAAACAATGAGTTTGTACTCGATTTTGACTTTTGACTTGTGTACTGAGATCGTCTCATAATGAGGTATTTTCCTTTTTTAAATAATTAGACATAACTTTTTATTAAAAGGCAAACACTTGTGTAAACTGGATTCACGGTGTAATCCCGATTCACAAAAAACTAAATCTTATTAAAATTGTTATTACTCTTCATTATCTCACATAAAATATGTCTATTTTTAAAGATCCATATCCTCCCTTTCTCGAA
Source organism: Pogostemon cablin (assembly GCA_023678885.1). Lineage (NCBI taxonomy): Eukaryota > Viridiplantae > Streptophyta > Magnoliopsida > Lamiales > Lamiaceae > Pogostemon > Pogostemon cablin. Next base: position 8,417,893 of record CM042983.1, read on the forward strand.
CCATCAAACAATATAAATGGATTACATCAAAATTGAAAAAAAAAAAGGATCTAATTAGATTAACAATAATAATCACTTTAAACATGTATTACCCCCTAAAAACGAATTAAAGGTTTCTTCACTTGTAATCATAACTCTCTCCAACGACAAAAATATAGTAGAATCTCAAATATTATTAAAAAATAAAAAATGAGTGTAGTTTTGAGGGCATGGCAATTCGTAGAGCCAGTGATAAAAATGTACTCCCTCCATCCCGTTTCAATGTTGACGTTTGCTTTTTGCACGTTGATGAAGGAGTATAATATTTTAATAGATAGTGGGTGAAAAAATATAATATTTAATATAAAGTGGGTAGTTGTATTAGTGTTGGATGATATATTAATTATTTTAGGTGGGTCCCATATTCCAAAAAGAAAAACGTAAATATTGAAACGGGACGGAGGGAGTAGCAGTTAGTTTACTAGGGAGATTTCTAGATTGGATGAGTAATCCTAAAAGTGTGATCAAATAAAGATGAATGTACCTCTGCTAGATATTTTTTTTATACTCGTAATATCTCTTGTAATACTTTTGGAGGTAGGTAATTCTCATATCTAAATTTTTTAATAAAATAGATATTTTTTCTGATAAAAAAAAATGTTGCAGAATCTTAAAAATTGTTAATTATAAAAAACGAGCATAGTTTTGAGAGCATGGCCATCCGTAGAGCCATTGGGTCTTCACGTGGGCTTATACTCTGAGAGCTTTCAAGTGGTGGATCCCATCTCAATTATGAAGGGTCAAGTTAATTAAAGGGGAAAGGGTCATATAGACCCTTGTGTAATGGGATCATAATTATAAAAACAATGGGACCCAACTTGTAATTATAAAAATAATGAAATGTTATTTTATGATAATATAATTTATTTAAAAAGTAAAGATTAAGCATAAATTTGATTTATTAAAAAAGTAAAGGGCTTGGATGTAAAAAATAAAATAAATAAAGGGTTTGGTTGATACGTTGTATAAGCACAGGGGTGCATTCGATCATTTTCCAAGATGAAATGGGTTTAAACGTACAAAAATAAAGATAAGGGTCCTCTCTGATCCAAAGATACAAGTATAAGGGTTTGATTGACCCTTTTCCCTTAATTAAATACTGTACTTTAATATAACAACAAACTAAAATTTACTCCATCCGTTCTACAATAATAGTAACATCATTTTAATTTGGGCATTCCACCTTGATTTCCCTTTTTTTGGTAAGCGATACACATACAAAATAATTAATATATGAACTCACACACAATATTAATACAATTATCCACTTTACATTAAAATATTATTTCTCTCACCTTATTACATATTAAAATATTGTACATCTTAATCCCCGTACAAAAAGCAAACGTAACTATTATTGCGGGACGTAGAGAGTATACGACAGACTTGTGTGAGATCGTCCAACTGTAAGATCATTTTATACTTTTGTAATTAATTTTTATTCAAGATGTCATCACTTTTTATTAAAGATGCTATCACACTTTTTACTTATACTATAAATTATTAATAAAATAATTTACAGTATCATTATCATTTTTCATCCATTTTTTTGATCGGTCTTTTCATCAATTATTATCACCTTTTATTATAAAAGTTTTTTTTTTCTTTATCATCTTACGGAAGTTATTTAGTAAAATGATCATATAAACTTTTTGTTATATTTAATTATTACTTAAAGGTACAAATTATAGGATAATATTACTACTAGATACAATGTATAAATTTAATTATTTTCACGTATAAAAGTATGTAATGTAAAGTCTTAATTACTCGTCTTAATTACTCTCTATAATAAGCTGAATACATAATTTAAAGATTAGTTAGTTAAAAATTCACGTAAACTTGCTTTATCTCTCCAGGAATGATTCTATTTATGTTATCTTTCCTAAAATCAATCTATTTCTGGATTTTTTTTTTATTGTGATTACATATCAGAGTTGGATTTTTGGCCGGGTACTCATTCCAATTTGAAATCACAAACATGTAAGTATTTATTTAATTTTGAAGATTTGTTTTATTTTGCTAAACTGAATCCAACGTGAGATACAATTTAAGTTGAATACACCTTTTCGAAAATTTGTTTATTCAACTGAATACCATCTGTTTATTTTCTGATGTGTGTTCTTATGATTTTTCACTTACAGAATGCGTTTTAATCTAATTATTGTTGGCATCTTAGAAGTTAGACTGAGCGATTTTGATTATCTGTTCAATCAGGGCTTATGATCAAGTTTCGTGGAGTTGATGCTGACATCAATTTTACGATTAGTGATTATGAAGAGGATATGAAACAGGTTTGAACTTCAGAGTTATGTCTTATTGCCAATATTTGTTTGTATCCCAACAAGTCTTATCCAATTCACAATTTGCAGATGAAGAATTTGACTAAAGAAGAGTTCGTTCACATTCTTAGACGCCAAAGCACTGGGTTTGCTCGAAGTACAGAGGAGTAACCCTGCACAAGTGTTATTGTAAATTCCTTGGAGAAAAGTAGGAATGTCTATTGTAAATTTTTTGGGTCATTTAATTTTTACAACCGACAGTAATTTGATTCTTTCCACTTGTAGTAGAATGTATTTGTTTTAATCTGAGCATGATTGATCTATGGTTATGATTTTGGAACACAAGATTAGGATAGTACATTAAATGGAAAGAGGAACCCCCTTTATCTATATGATTATAATGATGTATTGCAGGTATATGTATCTCTGGTTCTCCTCAACAACTCATAATGTCAACCAAGTGCCCTCCCATGTGGGCTGGCATATATTCTGGTAATATCAATTTCTTGATACATTCATTGAAGAAGGGAAGCATATACAATTCCATATCTAGAATTTTAAGATGTGCCCTTTAATTTTCTGGCAATATCAATTTAATTATTTGATCAACAGGAAATGGCCACAAGAGTGGGTGCTGAAGCTGTTTCTTTGCCTGTACTCCCAAACTGGCCATCAAGCCACGGTGTGGTCACCCTTTGCCACTGTTGCCTTCTTCGTCTGCAGCATCATCAGGATTCTCTTCCGCTACCTCGCAATACTTAAGTCCCCTCGTCCCTTTGACATCTATAGCACAGTTTCCAGCCACTGCTTATCACAGCTTCCAGTGAAACTTACCTTCGATCTGAAGGTCAGAAGAAAGGAACAGCCTCCATTCTAGGCTGTTCAAGATTTTGGCTTGTAATGGAGCCTCTTCAGTCAAGAATTCATCTTGTCAGCAATACATATAATACGAATAACAGATTGACCAAGTTGTATAGATTGGTACTTTGCTCATTGGAATTTTGGAGTCTAATACTGTGTAGATTCTGACTTGTAAAAAGAATTGGATTGCTATTCATATCTGTCGCGAATTCTTGTGTGAATCTCGAGCTATATATGAATTTGCAGATTTCTCCACAATTTACAGAAAGAGGTAGTATACATTGCAGATCTGGCACATGAATGTGTGGATCAAGAAGAAGAGGAAAGTTTTTATCCATTTTAACTTTAGGTAGGTTTCTTGCAAACAATGAGTTTTTTTGTTCATAAATCATGTGGAACACTTCATTTGCAACATTAGTCAAGACATATTTTGTAACCATCTGCAATCCTGGGTTCCTTTTTGATGCTTTCAAATAAATCACTGAGTGTTGACCATGCAAGCTAGTGCAGAACAATTGCACAAGGAAATGAAATAGTCGAGTTCAAGATCAAATGATCTTCAGAAGGAAATGCGCAATTAAAGTAATGATCTTAAAGAAGCCAAGAATCGTTTCTTGTAACTCTCGACGTGCTCCTTCGGGTCTCGTTTGGTCTGTTTGTATGCTTCAATCTTGTTCATCTCCTACAAAAGTTGGGCTACCCTGTCAACTGTTGTATAACATCTAGTTTTGTAACACATATATCTGTTGGATTGTATACTAAAAGTCTAGCTTTTTGTATGAACAATATTATAACAATTAATTTGAAATGAGAATCATATGATCAAATGATTGCATCTTATAATTTATTTATATGTTCGATACAATAGTCCACTTACTTTATATTGTAGATAATATGTTGTGCGACAACACGCGGAAGATCATATTATCGGTTTCCTTATAAAGTATAAACAGATGCTCACAACTGAGATAGACGGGGACTCTCTATCGGGATGGTTGTAGTGTAGTTTGGTATTAGCTTGTCTTGGCTATAGAATCACATTAGTGCACTTGTGTGTATTGAGCAGGATCGCTTGAGATCGTTCGACTTATACTGACTTATAGGAGAACTTGATCTCAGTTATTATGGAAGTTCGTGCTCTTAATCCCTATACAATAACCTCGACACGTAGGGCAGTATGTATTTCTTTGATTCATCAATGGGTGAGATTTACATGTAATTAAATCAACAAACTCGATGAGTTGGGAAGTAGTGCTGTCTCTATGGTGTGCTGTTGATTGTAGAAGGAATCCGTGTCCGTCATAGGTTGATGATGTCCCCTTGAGAAGCTCATAAGGATTATCATGTAAACCCTGCAGGTGGAATTTATTCCGGCATGATAATGAGGTTGAGTGGTACTACTCTTGGATGAGATATTAATTAATTGAGTTGTCAGTAACTTAAATTAATTAATGGACATTGTATATCTTAAACATGGAGAGACTAACGGGCTCATAATAAGAAGGAGCCCAAAACGTAATTTTGGGATTGATACGGTAGTGCAGTAATAATATTTTAGTGGAATATATTATTATTATTGGACTTAAGTATAAGCTTTGGGCTAAGCTTGGATACTTAAGCCCAATGGAGGCCCAACCCAATTTCTCCTCCTGGTCCCTGCTGTAGCCCATGTATATAAGTCACCTCAATTTGTTCTAAACCTAACTCTGCGCCTAACATATGAGAGAGAGAGTGAACAGCAGATTGAGTAGGTCTCGTAGATCGTCGCCCACACGACGTCGAGATCGGACTTGGGACATACAGCAGAAGACCGGAAGGTCGTTTGCTGCTGCAGTTCGTCATGTTCCAAAATTCATATAAAATCGTACAGTTCTTCGATTTTGATGTATTATATACTGATGGAAAGCTGTCGAAGAGAGGATCGTCTGAGCGCAAAGACCACTCAATTCCGACATCAGAAGAGGAAATTATGGCTATTCTCGAGGGACTGCGCAGTCTGCCAGCGAGAATTCAACCTCTACATCAACCCTTGGTGAAAGGTAATGCGTTTCATGTTTACTTGCTTCCGCTGCTTGTTAGAAATACATGGAACCCTAACGGGTCACGTTAACCAAACGATCGAATGCCAACAATTGGTATCAGAGCTTCGGTTTCGTGGTGAAGCGTGACACGTTAGGCTAGGGTTTATGTGATTAATTTTTCGGAATTAGGATCACATGTTTAGGGTTTTGGTTTTATTGCGCAAACCATGAATATCCCTATGTGATATATACCCTGCATCATATCTATTCGTCCATGGTTGTGTGTGATAGGATTCGACGAAAACTGTTCGTCAATTTCACATGCAAGGAAGAAAAAGAGGGCAAAAATTGAATCACGTTTTTGAGAGAAAATCCAGTGCAGTGATATTGCAGAGGCAATAACCGGAGTTTCAACGGTCGGATTGAGCTGTAATTTGGTCAGCACGTTCAGATCTTGTGGATGTACATTCTGAACGGTGGAGATCGAATTTGGAGCTTTTTCGTGCTAGGATTACGCTGAAAACAGAAGCAGATTTTTGGGCGATTCTGTTTTGCGCAGTCGAGGGAAAAGAGCCGTTTCTCACACACTAACCGTGAGATCGAGCTGTAATTTGGTCAACACGTTCAGACATTATGGATGTACATTCTGAACGGTGGAGATCGAATTTAGAGCTTTTTCTTGCTGGAATTACGCTGAAAACAGAAGCAGATCTTTGGGCGATTCTGTTTTGCGCAGTCGAGGGAAAAGAGCCGTTTCTCATAAAATAACCGTTGGATCGACCTGTAATTTGGACAGCATGTTCAGGACTTACAGTAATAGATTCTGGACGGTGGAGATTGGATTCTGAGAGTTTTGCAGTTTCGAACTACGAACGACAGTTGGTGTAGTTTGGTGTTGCGCGTTGGGCTGAACTTGGTTTCATGCAAGTAGGCCCTTGGACGAGCGACAGTCCGGGCGAGGGGCGCTCGTCAAGGCACTTGGAGCGCTCCCTGACACGATTGGCGGTGGGATATGGCGATGGACGTCTTGGGGCACAAGCAATCCTGCTTGTTGCGTAAGGCATCGATTCCACAGTAGGAGTGTCGGACAAGACATTAAAATTTAGAGGCGTTTTTATTCCTAATATATATAACTGTCATAATTGATTTAATTGTCTATTATTTTTATATATATATGGATGCCTGATCTCTATGATTTATTGTCTTATATAGAAGCATGCTAGATTGCGTATTATATTTGGTATATTATATGCATGTATTGCTAGAGTGTTGGATAAGACATCCAATTTTAGGAAAACTAATTCCTAATATATAACTGCCATAATAGATTGTATATTATTGTTATATATGGATGTCGAATTAATTCCTAATATATGACTGCTATAATTGATTTAATAATCTATTATTGTCATATATGGATGTCGAATTAATTCCTAATATATAACTGCTATAATTAATTGTCTATTATTGTTATATATGGATGTTGAATTAATTCCTAATATATAACTGACATAATTGATTTAATTATCTATTATTGTTGTATATGGTTGCTCGTCGATATCGATGATTTCGATAATCTAGACGATATCGACGATCGATATCGATAGTTTTGGAATGTTGATAATCTTGATGTTTTTCGAATATTTGATAATCTAGTCGATATCGATGATTTTGATAATCTGGACGACATTGACGGTCGATATCGATGGTTTCGAAAATTGGACAATCTGGAAATTTCAAAATTTTTATAGTTTGGAAGTCTTTGCTGATATTCGTGCCTGATGGCGAACAATCGAATTCGCTGATATATAACTGTTAATGATTGATTTAATTATTAATTATTGTTATATATGTATGCATGACTCTCTGGGATTTACTGCCTCATGTGCCGTGATAGGAGCATGCTAGAATTGCTTATTTTATTTTATGAATATTATATGCATGTAAAAACTCTCAGTTTTAAATAACTAAGTGGGAGAGGGGATTGGTAATTAATTCCCGCGGCCTCCATTATTGGTTTGTTAGCAATGTGAATAAACTTGCGCGTCGGCATTAGAGCCTTCCTCCCCATCGGATGAGTTTATTCATGGATATTGCTGGAACATGCTTCTTTAAAATTATGTTTGTAATGTGATGCACATGAACTTGCGCGTTGGCTTAGACCTTCCTCCCTATCGGATGAATTCATGTGCGGATCACTGTACAGACTTATAATTGATGACTGTAGGAAGTTATCCGAGCGCGTGTGTACTTCTCCATCTGTAAGGCACATAAGCTTGGGCCGCGGACTTGGGGTCAAATAATGGTGTACACTTAGATGTAAATAATAAGTATCCTCCCCATCGGAGTCACTGCTTTTATTTGCATGGCTAAAGAGGAACCGACTATTAATTATTTTGTCATGAGGTTAGGTTGACAAATGAAATTAATGGGTAAAACCTTCTCTTGTAAATGTTCAGGTTTGTAAACGTCCACACTATCGTGGCTTGCAGACTCACGGTGCTTGAGATGTCGGTGAATTTTAATTTTATATTGTTTTGAGGGAATCAATATAAAAGGATAAAATTCGAAGATTTGATCGATGTATTTATTTATGATTCTCTGTAATTTCAAATAGTTTTATTTCACTTATGGTTGACTAAAAGAAATTATATTTACTGGTCCAAAATTAGATGATTAGAAAAGAATCTTGGATTTGAATTTTACTGCTTAAGAAAATATATGTGTTCTCACTAAAGGATGTTCTCATGATGCCTATTAAAGTCTCTAGTGAAGAGATGAGAAGTTTATAGAAATATGATGGTCTCATGTAACTCTTCGGATATTTGAGTAAGTTAAAAGGCGGTACATCATGATTGAATTTGATGAATGAATTGGAAAGCTTGGAGTAGAAATTGAAGGGAAACCTAGATCAATTTAATTCTCCGTAGATTGCCTAGATGTTTTGAGTAAGTTCCACCTGAATTACAAGAGCATGTATATGGTGGGAAACTTCTAACAAAACATGTGGTAAATGAAAGCCATTTTCATCATAATATGAACAAGTTTTATATCTTATTCACTAGTTGTTTAAACATGATTATTGATGGCATCTACTGACACGAAGTGTGTAGATACTGGAATCACTAAATGTTTATTACTAAGTGAGGATAAGATTGTTATGACATGGGTGAAACTACAAGAGTAGTCGCTATTGCAGTGGGAGTTGTTTATTTATCTTACGATATGAATAAACGTTTGATTTTATGAGATTGTCTTTATGTACGTTTTCATAGAAAGAATTTGATTTCGGTTTCTATGCATTTACGGATGGATACTCCATTTCATTTAAATGACATGGTCATAATAATGAAGGATGGAGCTGTAATCTGTTGAGGTATATTAGTGACAATTTGTAAACTCTTAAATCATGTTTATCCCCTGGATGCGACAAATAGTAATTAATAATGAGTCTTCTAATCTAGTAAGAGAAAGGTACATTCGGAAATGAATTTCTCACCTTAATGGTGTGACGAATAGAAGGAATAGCACTCTTATGGTAGTGATTAGATAGATGATGAATTATTTGAAATTACTAAATTCATTTTATGGACATGCCCTAGAAACAGTAATTCGTATGAATGTTTGTCTGTTTGTGGGATATCCTAGAAAAATGAAGGATGATTTATTTAGTTCAAAAGATCGAAGAGTGATTGTTAACACAAACACTAGATTTTTGGAAAAAGGACTATGTAATAAATCAAATACCCATGTATAAGTTGTTCTAAAGAAAGTGAGAGGAAAACACAAAGTATTAGTACCAGGAGTACAAGAGGATATACCACAAGGTAAACTGCAACGCTTGTCACGTCTGATACACAATTACTTGTAGTGTCTTGTCGTAGTGGTTGGTTGTTCGACAACCTGTAAGATACGTGTTTTGGGAGTGTCGTGAGACTTGATCCCTAGTAAACATGGAATGGACCTACAGAAACGACGAAGCACTACAAGATAGAAATGCAGAATCTTAGTAAGATGCAATGAATGTTTAAATAGAATCAATAGATTCTAAATAAGATCTGGATGATTGTAGAACCACGGATGGTGTGAAAACCATTGGAAGTGGTCATACAAAATAAAAGAGGATCATACGGTAAGGTGAAAACCTTGGAAGTAAAGCTTGTTGGGAAAAGGTATACTCAGAAAGAAAGGGTTCGATTATGAGAAAACCTGTTCGCCAGTAGCTGTGCCTATATTGATCCGGATTCTTTTATATGTTGCTACTCATATGGAATATGAGGGATAGCAAATAGATGTCAAGACAGCTTTCCTGATTGGAAGTCTTGAGGAAAACATCTATGTGAAGCAACCAGAGTGATTCATTGCAAAGGGCTAAGAGCATTGTGATAGGAAGCTTAAAAGTGTCCATCGATGGACTAAAGCAAGCTTCAAGATCATGAAACATCCGTTTTGATGAGGAAATCCAAAGATATGGATTTATTCAATGCGCGGATGTGTCTTGTGTATTGAAAAGAGTGATGGAAACGTGGTGGTATTACTTGTACTATACATAGATATTATCTTGCTCATTGGAGACAATGAAAGAGTATTATCGGGCGTATGGGGTATGGTTAATAAAGCGGTATAAGATGAAGGACTTAAGAGGAGCAAAAATATCCTTTTGATCACGGTAATACGGATCACAAGAAAGGATGTTATGCTTATATCAAGCTTCATGAAATGATACAATCCTTACTCGTTTTAGCATGTGACTTTATCTAAGGAAATGTGTCTTGAGACACAAAAGGAAGATAAAGGAGATGAAAGCAGTTCCTTATGCTTCGGTAAATGAGGAAGCCTAATCTAAGGAATGCTATACATGAGTATGGATATCTGTTTTGCTAAATGCATGAACAGTGGGTATCAACGTAACCTGGAACAAGAATGATGAGCTGTGGTAAGACATATATGAAGTGCCTGAGAAGGACTGGAAATTATATGTAAGCTTACTGGACAGATTCACTGCTTCTTGTGGATTACGTAGATTCAGATTTTTTAGTCAGATTGGACGGCAGTAAATCCACCTTAAGGTTATGTGTTTAATTTTAGGAAGTTGAGTCATAATGTGGAGGAGTGTTATATAGAAATGTATTTCAGACTTCGGACTCCATATGGAAAGATGATAAATTGGAGCCTATGAGGCAACCAATGTATCTGTATGACTCTAGAAACTTCATGATGGACTTTGATGTGATTCTAAGTTTGCCCAAGGTTATCACAATTTATATTGATGATATTGGTGCAGTTGCAAACTTGAAGGAATCACAAGTCCATAAGGCAATTAAACACATGGAGCGCAAGTACCACCTGTTACGAGAAATCGTATGATGAGGGGAAGGTTGTTGTTGCCTAGATTACATCGGATGATGACCTAGTAAATCCATTTACAAGGACATTCAGGCGAGAGCTTTTAATGGTCGTGTAGTGGGAGTGGGAATCAGATGTATGGCAGAAGACATGACAGCATAGTCTTTTAGTATAAGTGGGAGATTGTTGGATTGTATACTAAAAGTCTAGCTTTTTGTATGAACAATATTATAACAATTAATTTGAAATGAGAATCATATGATCAAATGATTGCATCTTATAATTTATTTATATGTTCGATGCAATAGTCCACTTACTTTATATTGTAGATAATATGTTGTGCGACAACACGCGGAAGATCATATTATCGGTTTCCTTATAAAGTATAAACAGATGCTCACAACTGAGATAGACGGGGACTCTCTATCGGGATGGTTGTAGTGTGGTTTGGTATTAGCTTGTCTTGGCTATAGAATCACATTAGTGCACTTGTGTGTATTGAGCAGGACCGCTTGAGATCGTTCGACTTATACTGACTTATAGGAGAACTTGATCTCAGTTATTATGGAAGTTCGTGCTCTTAATCCCTATACAATAACCTCGACACGTAGGGCAGTATGTATTTCTTTGATTCATCAATGGGTGAGATTTACATGTAATTAAATCAACAAACTCGATGAGTTGGGAAGTAGTGCTGTCTCTATGGTGTGCTGTTGATTGTAGAAGGAATCCGTGTCCGTCATAGGTTGATGATGTCCCCTTGAGGAGCTCATAAGGATTATCATGTAAACCCTGCAGGTGGAATTTATTCCGGCATGATAATGAGGTTGAGTGGTACTACTCTTGGATGAGATATTAATTAATTGAGTTGTCAGTAACTTAAATTAATTAATGGACATTGTATATCTTAAACATGGGGAGACTAACGGGCTCATAATAAGAAGGAGCCCAAAACGTAATTTTGGGATTGGTACGGTAGTGCAATAATAATATTTTAGTGGAATATATTATTATTATTGGACTTAAGTATAAGCTTTGGGCTAAGCTTGGATACTTAAGCCCAATGGAGGCCCAACCCAATTTCTCCTCCTGGTCCCTGCTGTAGCCCATGTATATAAGTCACCTCAGTTTGTTCAAAACCTAACTCTGCGCCTAACATACGAGAGAGAGAGTGAACAACAGATTGAGTAGGTCTCGTAGATCGTCGCCCACACGACGTCGAGATCGGACTTGGGACATACAGCAGAAGACCGGAAGGTCGTTTGCTGCTGCAGTTTGTCATGTTCCAAAATTCATATAAAATCGTACAGTTCTTCGATTTTGATGTATTATATACTGATGGAAAGCCGTCGAAGAGAGGATCGTCTGAGCGCAAAGACCACTCAATTCCGACATCAGAAGAGGAACTTATGGCTATTCTCGTGGGACTGCGCAGTCTGCCAGCGAGAATTCAACCTCTACATCAACCCTTGGTGAAAGGTAATGCGTTTCATGTTTACTTGCTTCCGCTGCTTGTTAGAAATACATGGAACCCTAACGGGTCACGTTAACCAAACGATCGAATGCCAACAATATCATCAGTGTTGTTGCTACGAAAGAAAGATACGAGGAGAGAGAGAGATAGAAGGGGCAATTTCTGCTATACCTCAACCCATAATGCAAGTCTTTGCCTGCCTCTTGTTATGTCATAATTCTTCAGTTCAGAGAAGAAGGGCTGAAATCTTTTAATGAATGGAGCATAGGCAATGTCCACCTGAATCAAATTTGTGACAATTCAGTAATTAATTAACAAACAACAGAATTTGGAACACTGCTACAACATTGATGAATCCTTCCACCTTCCACCACATTCCTGTTAAAATATCAAGATTTTACACTCACCAAACTGAACTGGCCAAGAAAAAACGGCCCATCGTCGAATTTGGACAGAGCAGTCTCAATGTCATCAAAAGCAGCATCTATAGAAATCACAACCTCAGTTAACTCTTTCTATCAATGCAAAGACTTTATATACCTCTCCACAATTCGAGTCGAAACCTACCAGCTTCACTCATGCTGTTTTCTTTCAAAGAAGTAGTTACAGCTTTATAGAAGGTAACTGCAGAGGACAGCAACTCCTCCCCAAACTTTTTCTTGGTGGATCCTATAATCATTCGACACTTCATCACTTAGAAGAGCAGTTAGCAATAATCTAGAATTAGATGCTAGCTACTATTGATCCCATCTTACTTCAGGAAAAAGAGAAGGCCCTTCAAAGTTTGCATCAATGTATTGAATCAAATCGAGACTCTCACCCTTAACTTCATTGTTGTGCTCTAGTGATGGAACCTAGAGAAAAACATACAAATTACAAAATACAGTGAATGCAATAACTAGCATCGATTATTGCTCGGATTTTTATCAAATAAAAAAGTTTGAACCCTCTTACAAATCAGGAAGCAGGGGTGGGAGAAGGGTTCAAATTCTGACCTCTCCTCTAATCAAGACTAGCTACTATATACAACATGTTCTTAAGGAATCTTGAAATTCACAAACAAATTGTTGTAAGCATTGATTATATCTCATTAATTATAATTTTCTTACCTTATTTCCAGGATACACTTTTTCCTTGTACCAAGATGGCCTGTTCTTGAGATCAGGTACTAATTGTATAGTTTCTTGCAGTCCCTAAAAACAGAACAAAATCCCCTATCTTCTTCCATATTTTCATATTTTTTACCTGTTGCAGGCTGCTCCTACGTTTTTTTCTTCCAGGTGTTGACTTAGCCATATTGTGCTTCTTTTCTGTCACAGCAGATTGAACATTATGGAGATGAATTCAAAATATGATATATATCTTTATATCTGCACAATATGGAAACAACTTTAGTGAATGCATCCATACTGAAATTTAGAGAAAAACCAAACATTTGCTGATGAAATTAAGTGACATGGAAGTATTTCTGAATATATATGACTGTATTCAGAAAACTACAATTCAATCTATCTCTGATTATGTAGTGTTACTTGCTGTATTTAGCCTTTTATTTGGTATTCAGGACCCTTTCAATTTGCAAAGCACTTGATGCAAAAAAAGAGCTTAAACCCAAGACTATACACATGTAACCCCTAGAAAGAAATAAATAAATCAACTTGAAAAAATAAATCAGATATTTGTATTCAATGTATTATATCAGTATTTGAATACTGATTACCTTATCTTTGAACAAATTTTACTTATCATTTATTAAAATTACATTGAATACTAATTCTAAAAACAACTGTAAATAATTCACAGCTTCGCAACCCACATATAAACTGAATACAAAAACTTTGGAAAGGAGTACTGAACTCAAATTGTATCTCATACAACACAAATAATGAATTGAATACACACATCTCACATTTGATTCAGCATTAAACTCAAATTGTTTCAATATTCAGGGCTTTGTATCTCACATATAATTGAAGAATTTAAATACACATGCATAACCAATTAACAAATTGGGCATGCAAATCTAGTAAGAATTTTGCATACTTAGGGCAAATAAGTCTCAATTATTTGATAGAGTGTATTCAAAAACTTCGAAAATCAATTACTCAACACGCTAACTTGAATTAGTCAAAATTCCTCAAGTATTGGAATATAAATTGAATACACAAATCTTCAGAAAGGTTCATTAAACACAAAATTGTATCTCACATAATTTTCAAGTTTAAAATTGAACTTAAATCACACAAACAATAAATAGAATACAAATATCCCACATCGGATTCAAGATTAAAATTTAACTCATATTGAATCTGCATTATGGCTTTCAACCTCACATATAATTGAATACCAGGTGTGTTCAATCTGGTATTAGAGAGAGAGGAAAGAGAATATAAAGTGCCGGCATGAATGACATCCACAATGTTCAAAATAAACTAAACAATTAATAAAGTTTTGGGTGTGTTTCTCTCTCATAAAAACAAAACCCACTTAAGGAAGAGAGAAGGGCCCTCCCGTGATACATGCAAAATCATATAACAATTTGGGTATTTAAAACAATTAGGGATTCTGAATACTTGCCATGTATCGGTTTCAACTACTTGAATTCAGTGTATTCAAAGCCAATACCAGGCGCAATTACTTGTTAATTACCAGATTTTGGATATTCAAATATAGTATGCATACTGAATACTTACCAAGATTGGGTCTCAATCACAAGAATTCAAAACCTTCAGCCGCTAGCTCGGTATTCAATGGTTGGCGAACGATGGTGGTCAGCCCTCACGCCACTGAAATTAAAAAACCCCTCGGTGGATTCTTCTAACATCGCCCTCGTTGGATTCCCCCAATTTCGCTGCCCATTTCGATATGTTTGTTTGGAATTGAACACAACATAATATGTGAATACCTTGTGCGATTGGATCGACTACTTCTAAACGAATTTCCTAATTTAATGGTATTTTAATCCCTAAATACAATAAATCTTATATAGAATTAAAATAAGTATTTAATGGATTTAATTTGTACATGATAATATTTTAAAT
Source organism: Pogostemon cablin (assembly GCA_023678885.1). NCBI lineage: Eukaryota > Viridiplantae > Streptophyta > Magnoliopsida > Lamiales > Lamiaceae > Pogostemon > Pogostemon cablin. The sequence continues at coordinate 8,432,957 of CM042983.1, forward strand.
AGAATAATGTACATATTAGTAATATATATATATATATATATATACATATTAATTAAACAAAATATTATGCTTCCATTTCTTCTAGATACAAATTATATATATTAATTAAACAAAATATTATGGTTCCATTTCTTCTAGATACAAATTATATATATATAATTTGTATCTAGAAGAAATGGAACCATATATATAATTTGTATCTAGAAGAAATGGAACCATAATATTTTGTTTAATTACTCCAAATTCCATGTTGCGGCAAGACACCACTTGAGTTGATGAGGCGGTGTGTCGAACTCTATATTTTCATTTTACATTTATTTATTTATGTATCCTATGATCTCTACCCTTATTAGTTTGTTAATTCAATACTTAGCTTGCTAAATTTACTTTTTTTTATTGTCATTTATACTTGGAGGTTTACTTAGGTGACCGGGTCACATGGGTCCTTTTACATAGAGTATGTACTTTGCACACTTCATGTGGAAGAGTTATCGATAATCTATGATTAACTAAGAATCACCCTTATAATTGTTCAGTATTTATTATTTTACTTTAATCGTTTTCTATACATCTATTACATTTATATTATAGCAGTAGTCAAACGAAATTTATCACATAAAAGATAAAAACGTGAGATAATTAGAATATTAGATATTTCTAATATCCTGTTCGAATGTTTACATTTATTTTTTGAAGAGAATAAGGAATATGCTCCGTATTTTAATGTGCAGTGAGGAGAAAAAAAATACTTCCTCCGTCCGCTTCAAAGGTATCCATTTTCCCTATTTAGTAAAACAGTACACAATATGGTCCACTATTTCCCTCTAATACAACTACCCACTTTACATACTCCATAATAATACTCCTTAATCTATGTGCAAAAAGCAATTTTATACCTTAGAGTCGGAAGGAGAGAGTAATATTTAAATGTATAGTAAGTATTTGTATTAATGTTATGATTGAGTCTCATAAAAACTTGTGAATCCCATATACTATAAAGAGAATGAAATGCATAACATATAATGAGATGGAAGGAGTATGTACCGAATGTATGAGTAACTTAAATGATTAAATTTTTTAGAGTGAATGCCATTTATTTAGTGAGGAATTTAAGAAATGCATAACATATAATGAGATGGAAGGAGTATGTACCGAATGTATGAGTAACTTAAATGATTAAATTTTTTAGAGTGAATGTCATTTATTTAGTGAGGAATTTAAATGATTTGTGTAATTTTTAAGAGAGTAACATATAGACTGTTTGTTTCTAAAGTAGTTATCAATTTTTTTTCATATTATTAATTAATTTATTTTTTTGGATGCAGATACTACTTAGTGAGGAATTTAAATGATTTGAGTAATTATTAAGAAAGTAACATATGACTGTCTGTTTATAAAGTAGTTATCAATTTTTTTCATATATTTTTTTTTTGGGATGCAGATACTACCCACCCGTTACTCAAAATTATCTATCCTACTCCTACTCATTATGTGGATGCCCGTCGGATTACCCTAACTTACGATAAAATTGCCATTTTATTGCAATGGATTCACGCAAGTAATAATTTATATCTTAGTTGTATGTCTTATCATACATGTTTGATACATATTAAATTAAGGCAAATTATCTGTGCACCTGGATGTACCGTGCATCTACATTCAAAAATTTATGTATTAATAAATAAAAATTTATACATCTAGCGAATAACATTTAAACTTTATTAAAGAAAAATTGAATATGAAAAAAATATACAATTATTAAGAATCATACATAAATTATTGAATAAAAATTAATAGTACTATAAATGTAGATGCATGTGTACACCTGGGTGCATATGATACTTAACTCTTAAATTAATTCTCAATGAAATTTAAAATATTATTAAAAATATGAGAATTTATACATTAATTAAGTGAATTTATTTATCTTCTAGGCCCGTATACAAAGAGCCAATGAAATGGAAAAAGAGTTGGGATACCATATTCATAAATATCTCGTTTGCTAGTAGGTATAAGATATAAAGGGATTGCGTATTGTATTGTTGTTTTATATTATGAAAAAATAAGATTGTTGATAGCTATGTATTAATTATTTTATGTTTGTTGTTGAGTATTAACAAATGGGATATCATGAAAAATGACATATTTACTCTATTATTATTAGTAGAAAAGGGTATAATGGTAAAATTTTATATAATACCAAGAGGTGGGATATACAATAGCATAACAAATGTATTGTTAATATTAGACTGAGATAATACAAGGCTCTAGGTATTATGAAGGTATTATGAGATAAACTGCATCCATCCTACCCTAATAAGCTAAACGACCGCTAAAAGTAATAAAAGAGAAATTATATGCTACACCGTGTTAATAATATTTACAAATTTTATTTACCCAAATTAACTTTTGAAAACCAAACACACGATCAATTCTCTGGAGTAATATATTCAAGGGTTTGTCTATTCAATCCATAAATAAAAATGAGGAAGGTTTCCATGATTCACAAAAAAACAACTCTTATTTATAATAGAGTAATCAGATTCAGAAGATCTCATCCGAAGTCACAAAAAAACCAAAAACCAGGATAGTCTTCCATCATTACATTTCAAAGAAAGAAAATAAAGTTGATTACAAAATACCTTAAGTCCCAACTCATTCATACGAACCATGTTATGCTATGCCTCTCCATGCATATAACTTCTCATCAAAGTGAACACAATGGAAGATATAGCTCCAAACATATACAACTACAGCTCATCGTATGGTGGAAGAACAGATTAATCAAGGGTCCGAATTACGTCTTCAGACTCCACGAGTAGCTGGCCTCGACCACTGTCCACGCCTTGATTACAGAGAGATTGAGCAGTGGAGTTAATTCTTGGAAGGTCTTGTGGGGAAGGAACAGAGTTGTCGGACGAATTCTGAGCTGCTGCCACTTCACAAGACTCGCCTTCAAGCGTCTGCTGCTTTATGTATATTGGCTGACCAAACAGGATAAATTGAGGTGGCTTAACAGTGTTACCACTTTTCTCTGATTTTTCATTAGAGTTACCAATGCTTAATAAGCATGACACGTTCTCATCGCTCTCAGCATCACTCCTACCCACAATATCAACAATTTTAGTCTGAGGATCAAGCCGTGGGATACTGGATGCTGTCAACACTGCCATTTGGAGTTTATCGCTTAGGTAGACGTCCAACGATGAGGATCCAACTTGAGCATGCCTGGCTTCCTGTAAGCCTGCAGGAAAATTCTCAGAGGAAAAATAAAAGGGAGTGATTGGATAAGGAGGGCAGCCAGAAAATGTTGGCGTTGGAATTTCGATATTAGATGGAAAGTGTTGCCGCAACTTCTTCCTCGGCGGTGAGAAGGGTAAGAGATGGACGGATGGCATATTTGAGACCAATTCAACTAGCCAAGGGTTGACACACGTTACATCTTGCAGCTGATCTTGGTCATCCCATGTCACCTGCAACAAAGGGGCGTACGTGAATGAGCAGTAATAGAAAGGGGGCAAACCAACGAGATTGTCTAACTAAAATGGCACATGAATGCATAACTCCCGCCTAGAGGTATCTAGAAATGGTTATTCACTAACAATGAAAATACTGAGAATGATAAACTAAACACACAACTAAGTAGTAAGAGTATATATTTTTTAACATCATGCTGGCATTTATAAATCTTGAGTTGATTTTCTTTCGTTTCAGCAATTTCAATCATAGATATTGATCCGAAAGGTAGATCACCTAATACTAACTGAACAATTTAAAAAAACAAGAGAAACAATGTGTGTGTGAGTTGGTGGCAGCACAGAATTTTACCCTCAGTCGTCTCCAAGGAGAATCAGGCCAACGAATGGGATCAGCATCCTGAGCAGCAGCTACACTTCCCAAAAACCAGCTAGTTTGGAAGGACTCCTTATTTTCAGAGGGCATCTTGAACCGCATTCCGGGGTACCACTGCATCCTCATTGCACGATCCACAGATGATGCTCTCACACAAAACTCTGGCAAGTTTGCTCCTGGATAAAGCACCACCTCAAAGGGCAAACCATTGGCTGCCGAGACAGCAGCCTCAACAACCGATTCCGGCTTCACTCTACCAGGGGTACTGGTCCTAGCCCTCCTGACTCCAACACAAAGATCTCCATTCTCTTCCTTCAAAAACACAATCGAGTCTCCAGCTATCAGCTTCTTGTTATTCACAAAAGTACTCCAACCAGTGGTCAACAAATGTCTCCTCGGAGTCCCCCTATAGATATGCCTAAATGTCCATCTCCTACCATGAACATCCTTAGCAACCAAATACTGCAACGGTGGATCAGCAAGGTAATCCAAAGGTGGGAATATATTATCAGCACAGAACCTAGGGACTGAGAACCCCCCACCATTATTTGCATCAGATTGGGTCAGCTTCTTGGCAAAAGAAGCGGGTCGTTTACCGGGTTCGGGTACTAAAACCCCAGCATCATCAACACACACATGATCATTTTCCCCCAAAGGAACCAGCCCCATATTCACAAAAACTTCATCTGTTTCAGGGTCTGCTGAGTACTTCAGAGCAGCAACCCTACAAAGAATCGTAGGACGAATTCGGGGCAAAGCACCAAAATCCACAGTGGTCACAGCATGCTCTGCATGACCCTGAGGGAAATAGCACACCGTCGAATTCAGAGGCGGAATTTGAACCATTCCCCCAGCACAAGCATGCCATAACTCTAAATTCAAACACTCCTCTACAAAATTGCTCATTTTTCCTCCTTATTTCCTACTACAAAACATAAAAAATTGTACTCTACTCAATAAACAAGATAAACACATGCCTGATCAACAAGCTCCAAACAAAACAACAGAATCTAAAAATCATAACTAAATTACAATCACACATTCAATTGATCAATTGTGGAAGAAGAAACAAGAAAGAGATCCAGTAAATTACCTCCAAAAGCTGATGACTGAGTGACTACATAACCCTACAGAGTAACTAAACATATCCAATTAGACAAACTGACAGAAAATGTAAAACATCCATGATTGAACACGGAAAATTGTGTATATTCAAACTGCCAAAACCTGTTTTGGAGTGTAAAAGAAAAACACACACTGTCTTACGCTTCTCATATGTAATGTAATATGGGGGAATTCTGCGACAGTGGACATAAATCAATGGAAAGCAGATAATTGTCGAATCAGAGGTTCTACAAACACGGAAAAAGATAGAGATGATAAGCGAAATCTGCGAGTGTTGAGGGTTCAAGAAATACCATAACAGAGCCTCAGATATATCGTGATTCTGTTAGACTGTTACTAATTGTTCACGCTAAAATCTCCTCATATCTCTTAAATATCTCACATTTCTCGCTCGATCTTTTTTCCATTCATGGCGAAACGACACCGTACATTTTGAATTTCCCTCCCTCTCGTCTCACCACATAACGAAACGACACCGTACATATGATTAATTGCTTTACTCCTGTATTTGAATTAAATAATTATCCCTTATAAGTTTTCCTTATCAAAATTAAGTAGCCCAGGTGGTATCTTAGTAACGTGCACCTAAATAATATTAATTATTAAATAAAAATTACTCTATAAACACCTTTAAATTAAACAAAATAATATAGAATTATCCTATTTATCTTAATTAGTGCAACAATGTACATTGTGCACTACATAATCAGTACCGTACCTGACATTTTCGAGGTTAGGGATGAATAAAAATAATAGGCCCTCGTTGATTTCTATATGTTTATTAACTAAAAAGTTTTCATTATTTTCTTCATTAACACTTTCTTTTCTTCCATAAAAAGTCAAAAATTTATTTCTAGCAAGGTATTTTATTATAAAATTATTCTCAAAAGAAATTGTCTCCAATATAATTTTTCTTTGGAAATTCGTTCTTGTAAATCTTTATTTATAGTTTTTTTTAATCTAATTTGTAAACCAATCAAATTATTCATATTAGTGATATGTTCCATAGTATTTTTATGCGCCTAAATCTCTCACTAAGATGTTCTAATTATTATATCCTTTATTTGCTAAAGTGTTATATTTTTCAGATCTTCTAAATTCTTTGAAAAATATTATCTAATGATCTTGTTCTTGATAAAATGTTATGATATTTTCCTTTTTTCCTTTCTTACAATTAGGTTCATACTTTTTAATATCTAAATATATGGCCCCTTTTCAAGTCCAATAGATTGACGGACCAAATTTTATGAAAACTCTAATGACCTAATATAAAATATATATTTTATTAAAATATAATTTTATCAAGTATTATATATATATAATTTTGGGCCCCTATATTTTTTCTTCAAAATTATTAAAATATGAATTATTAAGTTCTGTTTCAATAACTAAAGAATTGAACTTTTGTCAAAATTTTAAAAATAAACAGAAGATTTTAAATAAGAATTATTTTTTATGTATTAAAGAATAATCAATAAATTAAGTTGAATAATATTTTTCATTACTAAAAATTATTATTAATAAATTAGGAATTTTTCATTCAAATTAAAATTTTTTTTTTTTAAAAATAATTTTCATTACTTAAAATTATTATTAATAAATTAAGATTCACATGTTAACTTGTGATTATCTTGAAAGAGTATTATCGTTGGAAATGTTAGATAAAACCCATCAATTGCGAGTTGCGACATAAAATCCATCGGGGAGAACATATAACAAATTTACAAATAATTTTCCTTTATTTCATTAGTTAATTAATTAATTAATTTTTCTTAACTTAATGAAATCCGTTTCAATATTATTTTAGGGAATAAGCAGCTAGTCCATTTCTATAAACCTTTTTTCTTAACTTAATACTCCCTCCGTCCCATGACAAGGATAGTTTTTACTTTTTGGCACGTGAATTAAAGAGTATTATTATTTAATGTGTGGTGGGTAATTGTATTAGTAGGAGTATGTGCCCCATGTTTTAATTGTATTAGAGGGGATGAGTGTGTTCCATGTGTGTAAAAAAGGAAAGAGGACCATTTGTGTGAGACGACCAAAATGGAAAAAAGAGACCCTGTGGGACAGAGGGAGTATATGGCTTGCGCATTGTACTTTCACTTTGATAAAATTATAACATATATGAATAAAAATATATAAATAAAAATATATACATTTTGTTAGAAAAAAAAATAGGCTGAATAAAAAGAATAAAAAAAAAAGTCGATCTATAATTGAGTTGGTCTTCTATGCCCGAAGACACACCGTGCCCCATAGGAACACAGGTCCCCAAAATAAAAAAAATTGGAGTCTGCAGACGGGTTTCACCCATTCTAACTGTTAAAATAAATACTTTCATTATTTAAGGATCATAATAATGAAGGTGAGTTGAGCGATTTGGACAGAAGATGTATGAATTCAAGGATCTTAAAAAAAAAAAAAAACAACCAAAGAACTGCTTCGGTGGAGTATCCAAGTAAGATATTGACATGGTCTCCAAAATTTAAGGCCCAATATTTTTAACATTTACCAATACATTGGGCTAGAATTATTCAAAGAATATTAGGCTAAAAATTAATTCAATATTGATGGCCCAACAATAATCCAAAGAAACCATGGAAAGAAAGCTATGCAACTTTTTCTTTTTGTTTTTTGTTTTCCTTAGAACACTGCAATGCAGTGATACTTCATTATAAACTAAGCTGTAAAAATTATGTAACTCTATTTATAAAAAAGAAGAAAGCTACATGTCTATTATGGGTTTGGAATACCCGTAAAAGAGACACGTTATAGGTGATTAATTTCTATTTTTATTATACTAAGTATCAGTTAACAACAGCGATATCTGTCATTCGACCCTCGTGATGGCAGTGGTTATACTAGAAGTGACGCTGTAATTCAGAGATTTTTATAACCCTGAAATTGTCAAGGCCCAAACCAATAAACAAGGTGATAAAAAAAAGGATACTATTACACAATTTCACTCAACCAGGACTCTAAGATCAAAACAAACCATACCTGAAAAAGCATCAGATAAACATAGTTCATATACTACTACATAAAAACAGGAAATAAATAGGCTTCACTTCCAGGATAATAACGCTAATATTTACACTCCTTCCCTTGACAACTGAGGGCTTCACTTCATCTGCACAACTATAGCACTGATGTTGTCTTCACTTCCTTGTAACATTGCTGACCTAACCAACATAGCAGCTGCTGTACCAACACTCGTGTGTTGTTCTTGGAGAGAATCTTTCACAATAGAACATGCTTCTTCGTTGCTTAGAACATCGAACAAGCAGTCTGTTGCTATTATAAGAAAGTCGTCATTCTCGGATCGGCTCATCACCTTATAATCTATTGTCAATGGCATGACGACAGCCCTTGAGTCCCCACAATTAGTAATTACCATTATTTCCTTTCCCAAGACCACCACCGTCTCAATCTTCGCCTCCTCCTTCAAACCCTCCAGCTCAGCCATCATGGTATCCTTGTCGAAGCTCTTCATCCATATTTCTAAAACACTCTGCCATTAGCTTTTCCCAATTGAAACCACTATTCTCTTCCCCGGTAGCCATTCTTACCTGCTTCTCAAGAATATGATGCATGCAACTTCTGTCCGCACCACCGTAGACAGACTGCAAAAAAAGACTAGTCCTTCCCCTGTAAAACTATTGGTTCTACCAGTCCTATACTACTCATCCCCGTCTTTTCCATTGTTACCCCTGCTCCTTCTCCAACATAAAAACTATCCTCTTCTCCATCATCATCTAGTTGTTGTTGGTTAGTAGGCGGTGGCGGTGTCACATCTGAAATCCTCAACCGTCGAACTGCTCGAGTTATCTTACCATTTTGATCTAGTGATTTGCCATCACCCTCCAATATTACGACTTAGCTGTAACATCATGAATTTTAACTGAAAAACAAATAATATATGATTGAATATGCGTTTTGCTTATATATACCTAGAAAGAAAGGTATTCAACTTTTCTTTGCTCTGCAATACAATGATCCTCTGCAAAATTATGCAAAATAATAGGAGTGTATTATAAAGAAAATAATAGGAGTGTACATACATATAACATACATACACGCACAAAGAAGAAGCTACGTCTGCATTGAATTTTCAAGTAAAAATTATATGAAAAAAACACAAATGTTGACAATAATAATAAATAGGTAAAAGGAAAAATAAAATAAAATAAATAGATAAAGAATTAAAATTGGATTAGGTTGAATATCCAAACATTTCAATAATTTTCTACTAACCTTTCTTTTAAGTAAAAAAAAAAGACAAATTTTGAAAGAAAAAATAAAATTAATACCAATTTACAAAAAAATTAAAATTTATAATGAGTTGGTCTTGCGTGACCCGGGACATATGCTTTTATAATTTAGTATTATGTGTAAGGGTACATTATTTTGTTCTAATTAATAAGGATACACCATTTTGTTCTAAACGGTATACACTTTTCATTAATATTTTTATTTTCTTCAAAAAATAAAGGGTATCCATCTTTATACAAAAGATATTACAATTTAACACAAAATTCTAAAGTCGCACGGAGTGTGCCTCGTTCGTCTCAACTTGAATCCCCTGTTACATTTTCCATATTTCATTGATATTCCATAAAGTAATAAAACTATACCCTGCAATTTACCGTTAAATCCTTAGGGCAAGTATTGAATTTTGATCATTGATTATGATACGTGTCAAAATTTTAATATATAGAATATTATATGAAACATGAGAGTGTAACAGGTGATCTCATTTGCGTTCGTCTGCGCACAAGTTTTTGCCAATTATAATATCAAATGTACATTGAAGACTAAATATGATATTTTATCTAATTTAATTTCTGTATTATTGTGTTTGGACAAATATAATTTTTTAATAGATTTAATTAATATTCTCAAAACATTGCGTACACAATTTAATTAGTTTTGATAAAGAAGGTAACTTACTCGGTAATCATGGCATGGCATTTGTTTTTCTAATTTGCTCAACGTGGATATAAATTAGGCTGATGTGGCCAATTAAAGACAGTAAATGATATTCTCAAATTTATTGATGTGGCCAATTAAAGACAGTAAATGAGCGGTTTGGATCTCCTCTTACTTTTGGTGTTACATTACATTTTGGTGCTACATCTTCTGTTACAAACTGTTGGATGCCCTAACAATCAACCCTAAGAGAAAAGGTTGAGATTTTCCTCTCCGCATACGTGTCACTCATCTAACGCGTGTAACTAACACTCAAATGTAACAGTACATCAAGATTGTAAACGAGATTCTCAAATTTAATGCTGGAAATCTCAGAAATGAATTGGTGAATCCCCTGTTTCGACTCATGGAACATTCGCTTGACTGCAACATAAACTTAATATTAGTCTAGTGTGATTCTTCTTGCGAGTTCGCATTACATTCTATTCTAGGTTGGAGCAGAGAATCCGACATGCATTTGTTCTAGAAGAATTAGAGACAGAACAGGGATCCTCGGCCTGGAAGAGCATGACGTCGATGAGGTTCGAAACGGCGTCGTACTCGATCCACACCACACTAGGGTTACCCCCTTGATATTGAGATCACGCTTCACCGAATCTTCGCTGTAATAAGCAGCAGAAACAGATTTTTTGAATTCTAAACTTTTGATATTGATGTCGACATGGTTATCATTAATGTCTCCGAACTCGAAATCATGAACGGTGTCGAACTCGACGGCGAATATAAGGTTTCCCCGTCGGTTTTATTGAGCAGGCTGAGTTACTGAGTAGGGCTGAGTCGAGTTTCGGCGAAGGCCAGGCCATGGCGCCGAGTTTAGGGTACTCGGGATGAACGGAGAAGGCGAAGCAGGTGGAGAAGGACAAGACGGGGTTGGTGGTGGAATTCTAGAACTGAATCGGCGATGAGTAGAAGTTAATCGAATAACTCCATTGTTTTCGATCATATTAGGGTAAAAAATTGTGAATCTCAGTTTCTGCCTTTTTAATAATGCAAATTAAAAAAAATATATACATACTAAAAGATTTATATATAATCTAATAGTTAAAATAGTTCCGCATGTTAACTAACTAAGCTTAAGATTCTATAATTATATATATTAAAAAAAATAAAAAATCACTGAACGAGCATCGTCACGCAGCGTCACTTCACGCAGTTCCAGTATAACCACCGCCATCACGAGGGGTTGAATTGCAGACATCGTTACACGTAGCTTCTTCTCTGTGTGTATGTATATGTATGTAGAGCATCTATATTCCTATCATTTTCTTTATAAATAGAAATAACATTGTTACATAATTTTGCAGTTTAGTTGATAGTGAAGGATCATTGAATTGCACTAGTATTCTGTTCTGAGCAAATAAAAGTTGCACAGTTTCTTTTTAGGTATAATATATGCAAAAACACATATTCAATCACATATTATTTGTTTTTCATTTAAACTAACAATGTTTCATGATGTTTACAGCTAGTTGTAATGGAGGGTCATGGCAAATCAGTAGATCCAAATGCTAAGATAATTCCATCCATAACAGGAAAGACGGGGATGAGTAGTATTGGATTGGTTTTTGGACAGATGTCGACGTTAGGGCGACAGAGAACCATGGAAGATGTCATGACTGTAAAACCACTAGTTTTACAGGGGAAGAACTACTCTTTTTTTGCAGTCTATGACGGCCATGGTGGATCTACGGTGGCGGAGATGTGCGGACAGAAATTGCATCATATTCTTGAGAAGCAGGTAAGAAGGGCTAGCTTGGAAGAGAATAGTGGTTTCAATTGGGAAGATGTAATGGCAGAGTGTTTTAGAAACATGGATGAAGAGCTTCGACAAGATTACATGATGGCTCAGTTGGAGGGGTTGGAGGAGGAGGAGATTGAGAGGAAAAAAAGAATCAAGGCTATGTTTGAGATGGGATCAACTGCGACGGTGGTCGTCTTGGGAAAGGAAGTAATGGTCATAGCTAACTGCGGAGATTCAAGGGCTGTGCTTAGCCGTGGTGGAATCGCCATGCCATTGACAATAGATCATAAGGTGACGAGCATGTTCTCGTTAATTAAAAATAGGTGTTATAACTTCATATGTTCGATATGTGATCAATGTTTTAATAGTTGTTATTTTTGAATGCATCAGCCTGATAGAGCAGACGAGAAAGAAAGGATTGAAGCTGCAGGAGGGATAGTCGTTAATTTTCAGGGTTGTTGGCGTGTTGAAGCATTTCTTGCCACCTCAAGATCTCTAGGTCTAACATTCATCCAACATACAATTTCGTTTGTTAATTATTATGAATGAATCTAATCAGCTAACAATTGGTAGGCGATGAACATCTGAAACCTTATGTATCCTGGGAGCCCGAGGTTAGAGTGATGAGTCGATCCGAGAATGACGACTTTCTTATAATAGCAACAGACGGCTTGTTCGATGTTCTAAGCAATGAAGAAGCATGTTCTATTGTGAAAGATTCTCTCCAAAAACAACACATGAGTGTTGGTAAAGCAGCTGCTATGTTGGTTAGGTCAGCAATGTTACAAGGAAGTGAAGACAACATCAGTGCTATAGTTGTGCAGATGAAGTGAAGCCCTCAGTTGTCAAGGGAAGGAGTGTAAATATTAGCGTTATTATCCTGGAAGTGAAGCCTATTTATTTCCTGTTTTTATGTTGTAGTATATGAACTATGTTTATCTGATGCTTTTGTTTTGATCTTAGAGTTCTGGTTGAGTGAAATTGTGTAATAGTATCCTTTTTTTTTTATCACCTTGTTTATTTGTTTGGGCCTTGACAATTTCAGGGTTATAAAAATCTCTGAATTACAGCGTCACTTCTAGTATAACCACTGCCATCACGAGGGTCGAATGACAGATATCGCTGTTGTTAACTGATACTTAGTATAATAAAAATAGAAATTAATCACCTACAACGTGTCTCTTTTACCGGTATTTCAAATACAGAATAGACATGTAGCTTTCTTCTTCTTTATAAATAGAGTTACATAATTTTTACAGCTTAGTTTATAATGAAGTATCAATGTATTGCAGTGTTCTAAGAAAAATAAAAAGTTACATAGCTTTCTTTCCATAGTTTCTTTGGATTATTGTTGGGCCATCACTATTGAATTAATTTTTGCCTAATATTCTTTGAATAATTCTAGCCCAATATATTGCTGAATGTAAAAAATTTGGGCCTTAAATTTTGGAGCCCATGAAAATATTTTATTTGGACACTCCACCGAAGGGGTTCTTTGGTAGCTTTTTTCTTTTAAATCTTCGAATTCATACATCTTCGGGCCTAATCGCTCAACCCACCTTCATTATTATGATCCTTAAATAATGAAAATATGAATTTGAAAAGTTAGAATTGGTGATATTATATAGAGTGAGGCTCCTGTGCACCCGGGCGCACGGAGCAAATTCCGTGCTCCTTTACAATTTTCATGCCCCTTTACAATTTAAACTCCTAGCAATACATAGGTTTAAATATGATTGGAGGAGAGGCTGTGTTCACACGGGGACACGGAGCATCTTTCCGTGTCCCCGGACGCACATGAACTTTTGCCTATTATATATTCATCCGTTATTAAGATCCAATTTGTGTTATCAAAAATAAAAAAAATATTTTTTCCACCTACGTTTTACTTTATACTGTATATATTAAAGAATACTCTTATCGACCCAAATTTGATATTTATTAGACTTAATTTTTTATTTATTTAACTTATATATTTTTTGTATTAGTTTTTATCGTGTGAAAATTATAAATTTCAATTCAACTAATTTTTTATTTTATTCTTTCTAGTCAGCATTTTTTTTCTTATTTACAAATCTCAAATTTTTTTACTCTTTTTGAATTATAAATTTTTTATTTTAATATTTGTCAATGATAATATTATGGATCTTTATTTAATTCAATTTTTTGTTTATTCGATTCAAATTTTTTACTATATCCGGTCTACTATATCTTTTGGTGTTTAAAATCTGTCGACGAGAATAGTATGCATTTCTATTCGGTCTTTTTTTTTATAAACTTATTCAGCCTACTTTTTTGTATATTTTGTTCAGTAATTTTGTCTCTTCGACCAAATTTTTTCTTCGTACTCAATATCTATTCAACTTATTTTATGTCTATTTTTTTTCTCTATTCTTCCTATTTTTTAAAAGATTAATTTTTCTTCTATATACCATACAACGTGCTCACATGATATACGCTCTAGGCAACTAGGTACTCTATTGATATATTGTATATAGGATTTATTCTTTATTTCAAGATTTTATTAGAATGATTTAGAGTTTATATTACCATCAAAATGAAATAATTACTACTCCTTTATTGATCCCATAATGTCTTTCTGAATATGTTTGTCCTATAAATTCAAGATTTTTAAACGCGCACTACTTTCACAATTGTGTTATGTTGTTTTAATTAATTATTTTTATTTATTAAAATTCTATACACTACAAAAAAAAAATTTAGCAATGGAATTTATAGTGGATTAACAATAAAAAATGACATTTTTCTATTAGCAATAAAATGTCAACGGATTTATTTTTTATTTTACTATAGCAATGGATTATCAAGGGAATCATTATATAAATTACCAACGGAATTGATTTTTAATTGCAAAAAAATTACAAACCACCACTTTACCAACGGATTCGGTTGCTAATCCGTTGATAAACCAATTTAACAATGGAATTAAACAGTTTTTTTGTAGTGATAATTTTTTTATTAAATTCTTTCATTTTTTATTTATAATCCGAATGGTTTACGAAACTTTTCATTATAACACTATTACTTTTTATTAATTTGGTGTCAGTATTTATTAAAATATTATCACTTTTAATCCGCCTCATAAAACTCATCACATAAGACAATCTCATACAAGTATTTGACTTTTAAATTTGAATTTTCAAAACTTACATAAATCTTAAACAAACATATTTTAAATTCAAGGTTTGTATGGCTCATCAAAACCAAATATTAAAATTAATAATTTTGAAAATCAATTAAATAATATATATTTGTTTTTCGTCTTTGTATGATAATTTTAAATTTATGTTAATTTAACGTGTACAAGGTAGGTACAAGTTTAAAAGAGTATTAATTCATGTAAAATAAGAGAGTAGAAAGGACAGGGAAAAAATATTGAGGTGAGAAAGTATAAGAAAAATGATATAGAAAATGGTATGGATTAAAGATTAATAGAGTTTGTTGATAAGTACTAAGAAAGATTTTTAAAACCCCATTTGAAGGCAAATGATTTTTTGCATTCGGATCATATATACTAGGTCTCACCTCCTGGTTATGAGTGACCACAGGTCACTCAAGTGTTAATCTTCAATTTATGATGTTTTATCGTTTTAAGAAAACACCTCATCAATTACTTCGTATTACAATTAATTTATAATCCACACTTATTTTAAAGGTCTCGGCAGTCCATATACTATTTTAACCAACCATCATTAATTTTCAAGAAAAAAAATCAAAATGACCGTAACTAAAATAATAGGCGATTCTCATTTACAATCATTTATAACCCAATTATGTTATATAAGACTAAAATCATTACTAACATTTGGGCCTCGAATAAAGATACAATTCAATTTTTTTATATTAACTTTCAACAGGTAGTGCTTGTAAGCTTTAGTAATTGTGCGACCATCCATGGTCGAGAGTTGATCATCACCCGTCAATTTTTTTTTGGAAGTTATCAACCACTTTTCGTCGAAAATTTCAAATTAAGTTAACCGTCGAACAATTAACGAAAAATCGATCATGAGTTGTCGTACAGTGTCATAAGAAATCGACCACTAATGATCGAACAATGCCATAAATATCGGTAGACTAGAATCAATTTTTAAGTTACGATTCGCGAAAAGCAAATTCCAAAAAACAACTATTAATAAAATTAATTGGGCGGGTTACTAATCGCCAATTCGATCAATTGCCATCCAATAGGTACTAATCACTAATTCTTACTCCACGATCCCCGTCTCCATTAGAAAATTTCTAGATTTCAACTCGTTCCCGTCATATTCTTAGATCTAATTCGCTAAAGAAATTCGATAGGTTGGACGGGATCTCGTTCCCTGTTCTTAGATCTGGTTCACTAAAAAAATTTAATAGGGTTGGATTGAAATTCGTTCTCATGTGCTTGGATTTGATTCTCTTCTTCTTCCTTCTTTCTTTTCTTTCCTCTCTTGGAGGTGGGTGTATAAAATAATTTGTAGTTTAAATTTAAATGTGTGGTGAATTAGTTTAGATCTATAGGGTATAATTATAAAAATGGAGAAGGTGTATATATAATTTGAGTATGTATATTGAGTATTGTGTAATCCATGTGAAAAAAGTGACCTATTTTAAAAATCTTAAAATTATTTCTGTATGCAAGTAGGTTCATACATGACAAATTACTATTTAAAGTATGTGTAGCTTTTGAAAACCAAGAGATATAACTTGCTATATTTGTTTTAATTTTGTAAACGGGTTTCAAATATCAAAATCCACACTCATATTTTAAAATAAAAATCTTAAAATCATTTCTGCATACACCTATTAATCTTTAATCCTTTCATTCATTCTCTTTACTCAATTAATATTTTTTTTTTAACTTTTCTTTCATCATTTATCAACACTTATTTTTTATACATTTATAAAACCTACTATACTAAAACTCTATGATTTTTAAAACTCACATGAACCTCAAACACATTCCTCATTTGTTTTTTAAATCTGGGATTTGACTTCAGCATAAATTGCAGAGCATCACCAGTTTTATGAATTGTCTCTGAAATGGAATGTCTTATGAATTCTTTGTTATAAAAAAGGAAAGGAACAATCTAAAAGAATTGAAAGGAAAATGATGGAAATTTCAAAGATACAACAATAACTCCATTAAGTACATCACTCAAACACTTCTTACCACCTAATCCCAACTTCTCACCACACTACTCTACTTAAAAACCACCACATCCCTGCTCTCCTCACAGTTATCCTAATCTACACCCCAAAGACTCCACTTTTTACAAGATTCCTTCTAGCTAAACTTAACCAAGAAACCAAAACTGAGAAAACAACTACATCTAAATTGGTCACCTAATTAGAGCACAAGAGTTGTCATCAGTTTCACCAGATAGGATCACAGAAATCCACTCACCGGGATGAACTCCATCTTATACGACGGGGAACCATCCGTCTTGATCCCCTGCTGTTGTTTAGCTTTGTTTCTCATCTCGATAACCTTCTTGTGTGAGTTCGAGTGTACGGATGGCGCGAACGTTGGACTAGCTGCAGGACGATATTCTGGGTATAAGCGTCCTGAGCGATACCGAACACCACATGCGTTGCAAAGAGTCTTCGGACCCATTGGACCCTCTCGCCATTGTGGGGTTTTCGTGACTTCACAGTGGGCGCATTTTTTTGTGACGGAGGATCGTTGTGGGGCTGGACAATTGGATGCCGGAAACAAAATTCCATCCCCATCAGAGGAGTCTCCGAAGGTTTCATTGGCTATTTCCAGATTAGACAATTTCTTTCTACTCTCTCTCCTGGATCTGGAGGCGGAAGAGGTGGATAACAAGGGTGATATTAGAAGCCATGGATTTGCACCGGAAGGTCTAGCTCGTTTGGACCTGGTTCGCTTACTAATTTGAGATTTAATAAGCGAGCTCTTCCCGGGTAATGAGGAGGCGCCATTTTCAAGCACAGATACTGGACTTTGTGATTGAAACACACCTTGCTCTTGGACTTCAGTAGATATGTGCTGTCGACGAATACAAGAGCCATGTGTCTCTTCAAACTGATAGGGTACCGGCTTCAGCTCAGGGGCATCCATCTTAGGGTCGTCCAACATCAGAAAAAGATGACATAAGCACAAATAAAAGCCACAAATTTGGATAAATCAAGAGGGTTAGTGATGGCAATATCCAATATTTAGCATTTTTGGAGACACTCTAGATATATGGAGTATGGGAACTCCATAAAGCAAAATCATTAATTAGAATTCTTCGGCAACTTGCAGAACCACATTAAAGGTTCTTTTTTTTTTTTCAGACGACGTAAGCCACATTATATACCTCTGGCAATCTATGTAAATAGCTTTTGTTTTAGACTTATCAATAGATATGTAACGATGTCCGATGATACTGATTAAGCTTTTCAAAACCAACAAAACAAGATCATGGGACTATAAAGTTTTGATTTCGTGAACTTTATTCATTTTTTTCTTTCAGTTTTATTTAACCTTATTATCAATTTCATAAAACTTCATTTTAAGAAGAGCAGCATAAAACAAAATCCAACGAAATGACAATTAAGAACAAATAGATCACAGTGGAAACATCATAGTCGCCCCAATATTTCATATGAAGATTAACCAATGAACCAATGAACTAATGAGGAAATCAAATGAAAATAACTCACGAGAGCTACCTGTTTATGCAGAAAGACAGGTGGCCCAATTTCAGCTTTGCTTTGAGAAATCATGGGCGGCCCGATTAGCATATCAGACGGTATAGGTCCAAGACACTGTGACTGGCTAACATCCCAATCTCCAGCCAATCCATCAGTCTCCAAACTCTCCATTGGAAAATCCAAAATACTGAGTAAATTATCGAACTCCTCATCTCCGGTAGCTCCATTGCCAACCCCATCCCAACAATTATACGGATCAACCTTTGACATACTGCGACTACATTCACAAACAAAATCCATTCCGTCAACGCTCAACATTATCATTCTTGTCAAGAATTCAACACACAAAGACAATGAACTATTTAGATTCTACAACCTCTAGAATAACAAGAACGAACCTATAGTTTGAGATCATAGCAAATTTTTACTAGGGACAAATAAGGACAAAATCAAATTGATTAAATAAGTGCACATGATCTCCATTAATCCATATAAGTCCATCTAATATTCAACGTAACTAACGCGTGTATTAAATGACATTATCAATTTACACGCGTAGTATTATTCACCGAAACACCGGATGAACACGTGCAAAATAGACGAAGTGCAAAAGAAGAATGCGAAAATTTTGGGACAAATCAAAACCAAATTAGTAAACAAGCAATTAAGTCAAAACTTCAAATGACTTATATTCAATCCATTCCAAATACTACACTTTGTCAAGAATAGGCTTCCAAAGCCTAGATAGAATTTTTTGATAATATCTCTACAATTAAATAGTACCACAATGAAATTATCTCTTTACTCTAAAAGAAGATATCCTCTTTAAATAAATTCCAATTTTCAATAATTGTTGAAGAAGCAGACATTTTTCTTCCTACATCTTAAACACCTGCTAAACCTCCTATAACCACATTGGCCCTAAAAACCTAGATGAAATACAAGAACAATCACCCAACATAACAAAAATACATAAAAATAAACGATAATTAAAAAACATTAACAGAGTACTCAATATCAATACCAACATCAACTAAAAAATAAATAGAGAAAAAAACCTAGAAAAAAAAACCCCCTAAACTAAACTAAAATAAAAATAATGAAGAAGAATAAAAACCCCTACTAAAATGGCTACAAACAAAAAAAACAACAGTTCTTAAAAATCGATATATCAAAATAAATGCATGCAGCAAAACAAGGTCATAGGAGAAAAGACATATGCAGAGTTTTGCTGAAAACGAAAAAAGGAACAGATACCTGAATGGTGATAAGAACATAAACCCTAAAAGCCCATTTCAAGCCATGGGTTTTGCAGGAGATTGGCAAAATAAAATTTGAAAAGGGGAATAAAGGGGGAGTGGCCTCTGAGAGAGAGAGAGATAGGGTAAGAAGATAGGGCAGTTCTTTAATTTTTTAATTTAATTTAATTTAATTTTGATTTTGATTTTATTTTCCGTAGTGTTGTTGAATGTGGCATTTGTCTGGACTGTATCGTATTATTGGACTTTAATGGAAAAAAGAGAAAGTACAATAAATTGTTTTACTTTAGGAAAAATATTTAAATGGGCTTCAACTACATTGACATGTGTGCCATGGTTATTGGTTATGGTGATGGCCCAGGGTAGTTAGCCTGGTGCTGGTCTGCACATGATTTTAATAATAAGATTAATTATACGAAAAATTACCATATTTACTCCGATATAAATTAGTCACAATATCTGAGATTTAGTAAAAAATCAATTTGAAAATATTTTGCGATTCACACCCGAATATTCTAATCTGATCGCTGACGTGGCTAATCAATTTCACGTTATCGTTTTTTTTCTCTTTAAAATTATTGCGTAAAATCTCAACTTTTATTTAATTATAATTTAGTCTCAATTTATAAAATTTTGACGAAAAAGTAACATTAAATTATGAGTTCGAATGTAGTGCACCTGGTGCATCGGTGCACCTGAACAATCTTAATCGTTAGACTAAATTTTGATTTAATCTGCACCATTAAATATAATAAAATATTTTTTTTTTTTAAAACTACCCACTAACACCATTTTACACTATAAATAAACGGCACGGAATGTTCTGTGACACTTTGGTGTGACATCTTCCAAGGGTTGATTAGTTGACTTAGGATATAATTTTCCTTATCTCTCTTACGTGTCACTCATGCAAAGAGTCAAAAGATGTCACACCAAAATGACACAGAAGATCCAAATCCATAAATAAACATGGGTTCACCCCATAATGACCCTTAAATTATTAATCTTTAACATCTCGCACACTATGTCAACTGGTCACTATGTGGCAAATTTTTATGATATTTTTTTTTATTTTTCATTTATCATCCCAATTTTTAGAATTATTTTTATGATATTTTTTTATTTTTCATTTATCATCCCAATTTTTAGAATTAAACGTAGTTAGTAATAATCGTTGGATCAAAAACTGACCGATAACCACCTTTAACTTAAATAAAATAATTAAAATTTTAAAAACTAAAAATAATTTATATCCTAAAAACAATATATTAACTCTAGGTGCATCGATGTACCCAATGCACTACAGAATAATCTCGTATTTAAATTATTTAATTATCAATTTTTTTATTTAAATTTCATTTTTTTAGAAAAATATTAGTATTTTAATTTTCTTAATTTTAACAATGTTGCGGATTTTTTTATGAACTTTTATTTTTATTTTTTTCTCCTATTTTTTATTTTTAATTTCTTTTAATTTTTTCTCTTATTTTTTGAATTTTCTTTTATTTGTCATACTAATTATGAAAAAAAAAATGCCACATTAGTGATTAGTGCGAGTGAGATTTGTAAAAAAAATCATTAATTTGGTGTTCTATTTCATCAAAACCGTAAAAGTTTGAAACTTAGATCACAATTAAAATAAAGTTATCGAATTTGTAATGTACTTATAACTCACTTAATGTTTTATTTTTTTAAATTAAAATACCAAATTCACACTTAATATTTTATGTTTTGCTTAAAATACCAAATATCTTTTTTTAAAAATAATAAAATTAATTAAAAGTAACTTTTTCATTAAAAAAAATGAAAAGTTAAAGATAAATTATTTAATTGGATAGGGGAGTACTAATAATTGACTCAAATTATTTTAAACCCAAGCACATTAAATTATAGGATCAGGATGCATATATACATACATGTATAGCATTATGATGGTGTGTATGTCGTGTATAAAGTGTTTATATATGGGTTAATGGGAATAAAATTACGAATTTTATAGCTATTTCAAATTAATCTTTACGTTTTTATATAATTATATCTTTTAAGTATAGTTACAAAACATACCAATTTTTTAAGGAGTGAGGCTCTGTACACCTGAGCGCACGGAGCATATTCTATGTGTCTTTGCAATTTTTATGCCCCTTTACAATTTAAACCTCTAGCAATACATAGGTTTAAATAGAATATAGGGGGAGGGTTGTATTCACATGGAAACACGGAGTATTACTCCGTGTCCCTGGGGCCGCAGTAACTTTTGCGTTTTTTAAAAGAACCTCATCTTTAATCTTCACATTTAAGAAAAAAAAACATTGAATGCATTTTACAATAATATTTACATTTAAGGTAATTTTTCAATGATGGAGATTAATTTGTAATAGGAATGTAGTTAGTTGGTTTTTTTTCTTTTTCTTTCAATTAATCATATACTCCCTCCGTCCCATCTTAATGGTCACATATTTTCTTTTTGGATGTCCCATCTTAATGGTTATATTTCCCTTTTTAGCATATGGAACCCACACAAATTAATTATTTCTCTCTCCATGGGCCCACATATCACACTAATACACATACTCACCTTACATTAAAATATTATTTCACTCACCTCAATACACATTAAAATATTATATTCATTAATCCACATGAAAAAGCAAATGTAACTATGGGTATGAGGTAGCAGTGATTAGTGTGTATTTGTGAGATTGTGTTGATAGAGTGTAGTGGGGGTTTGGTCCATTTGGTTTGAATGTTATCCTCACATGATTGAGAAGAGATTGGTCCACAACATAGTGATGTTGTATGTGACTTGCTTCAAATGTGAGCAATCCCATGTTTCCTCAAATTCTTTTCTTTTACATTTTTTAACTATTATTTTCAACTTTTGACTTTTTCTCACCTTCTACATTTGCACTTGTATTATGATAAGAGTCTTATAATATGGGATAACTATAGTGTGACACCGTTTTTTCTTCAGCTGAATTTAATAAATCCATATATATTTTTAATATGAAAATAATCTTTTGATTAAAAAAAAATTCTATCAAAAAAGAATGATATATCCATAAAAGAAAACCGTCTTACAGTGTAAGATGGTGTGTGCAATTTTTTTATAAAAATATGCAATTTTATAAAACAGCCCATGACTTGGTTAATAATATCATACATTAATTGATCTAATAACACAAATTAGCAATTACTGATGATTGTTTTAAATAAAAAAAAATTGAAGACCGACATTGCTCAAAGTAACTAATTATGTAGTATATAATTTATTTATTTATTTATTTTTACCATGTCTATTATTTATTATGAACATATTTTGAGCTGGCATGGGGTACTAATAATTTGTTGGTGTGATGGATCCCTCATAATTTATGGGGTTGAATTTAATCATTACCAAGCAAAGTGGACTTATCATCACAACTAATTGATGCCAAATTTACACTGTATACTATCTTGTGTTTCACTAATTCCACCTAATTTGTATATATGATTTAATACTCCATCAATCTATTAATGATTCATCATACAATACATCACAATCAAGTTGGATGAAGATTTTACAAAGTGAGTTCTGTAAAATGAAAGAGAAAAAAAAGTAATAAAAAATTATATTTAATTAATTTAAATTGATATTCATTTAATTAAATTACTTATATAAATTAAAAATTTTGTATTTGGATTTCGTGAGAAATACACTGAGATCTAAGATCCTGAAATAGCAAAATTCCTTGCTCTTCATAAGAGTTTGTATATTGTTTAAGGGTTAGAGTTAATCTTGTTTTTCTTTCTTGGGGATATGTTTAACGTATTATTTATGCTGCTTTAGGCTACTTGAACCAAATGCATTATCTGCACTTATTATTGTTGATATTTGTGATATTCTTGACAATTTCATTAGCCCGTGCATTTTTGGATAAGTTGTTCTGAGAATCTCACTACTCATAAATTTGTTTTTTATGCTAAGAATGCTCATTCTGGACCTCTGGTAATTACTTATAGTCCATTCCACCTGACTTTATCTTGTCAATCAAATGATTATTCCAACTTTACAGTTATTTTATCCTAAAATTAATTACTAATTAATTAATTACACTACATGTAACATCTAATCAATAAAATTTGTGCTCAACATGGATGTTAGATCCGCTACTGAGTTAAGCCTGTTAAAATTTTAATCCGAAAGAAAAAAATATATCATACAATACACATGAAAGTTCCACATTGTATTAGTAAAAATACTATTGAAAAGTGTTAATTAATCGTAATACTAATTTTAGTGTAGATTTTAGTGTAGATTATTATATCTTTCATGATAGGATTGTTTCAACTTTTAAAAAAAAAGTATTTATCATTTTTTATTAAAAGAATAATAATCATTTTCATTTTTTCTGCAAATACAATTTTAGTGTAGATTATTATGTCTTTCACGATAGGATTGTTTCAACTTTTTTAAAAAAAAAATATTTATCATTTTTTATTAAAAGAATAATAATCATTTTCATTTTTTCTGCAAATACGAATAGTTGATGAAATATATTATTATTACTCCATTTTTACTAAAAAATCTTGGAGTACACTTTTGAAGGTAGGAATGGTATTGTATGATAATTAAATGTAGAGAAGGAAGAGCCACACATGTATTTCTTAAAATCTAACCAGTATTTGTGGAAGAACCTAAAACCCCAACATCCCACATGCATATAGGATTCAACCCCACCTTTGTAACCCTAATTCTAGACATCCCCATTTTGAATTAATATTTATTTTTTGACAGAGCATTAATATTTATTACTCCTATTATTATTTTTTATTTTTTTATTTGTTTTTATGGCACGCCCTTTCATATATAGCCGGTCTTATGAAATCTTTGAGAAGATCGCATTAAACAAAAAAATAGAGGTCCGAAATTATTTTAAAATTAGGAAAGTCTTTGCATGAAACCGTTTTACATGGGATCATTTTATATTTTTTTTAAATTAGTTATTACTTTCGCTATAAAATATTATTAGTTTTCATTTATACTATAAATTATTCATAAAATAGCATTATCAATTTTCATTAATTGAATACTCCCATTTTTCATTATAAAATTATTACTACTATTTTTTATGTATCTTACGTAAGTCCGTACGTGAGACGGTCTCACATAACTCTTTATCTTTAAAACCATACTATACATTAATGAATAAAAATTTATGTACTTTATAAAAAAATTTTCTATTAATATTTTTAATAAAAAATCGAATATAAAAAAATTATACATTTATTAAGAAACATATGTACACTATTAATTAAAAATTAATACACGTGTGAACCCAACTACACAGGATATTAACTCTTACTATATAAATACATAAAAATAACTTTCAATTACACATAAAATAATTCTCCCTCCGTACAACATCAATATATCCATTTGCTTTTTGCATGTGGCTTAAGAAAAATAATTTTTGCTTTTGTTTTTTGCATGTGACTTAAGAAATATAATTATTTTATGTGTTGTGGGTAGTTGTATTAGTGGAGAATGTGGTTCCATATTTTATTTGTATTAGTCGAGGATGTGGGTTCCATATGTTTAAAAATGAAAATGAATAAATTAAGAGTGGACGACCCAAAATAGTAAAATGAATAGATTAATGATAATTTTGTAAAATGAATAAATTAAGAATGGATGAAGTGAGTAATATTATTTGATTTATATTAAAAAACAAATGAAATCCTTTATTGCGGTTGCTATTCTTAAGAGAGTTATCACGACCTATCATTCACAAAAGTAATATTCCTTTTAAAATGTATACTAGATTTTCAAATGAAATCCTTCGTTGCGGTTGCTATTCTCACGAGAGTTATCACGACTCATCATTCACAAAAATTATACTCCTTTCAAAACGTATACTAAATTTTACTCGATCGTACATTATAAGAAAAGAATTATGTTACAATTATTATTTTTTATTTGATTTTATATATAATAACTATTTTTAAAGAAAAGTGAGAACTTATTTATTTTTAAAAAATTATAACTAACTAAAAAAATGTAAAATTATCTCACCATTATACACCCAAAACTGACATAAAAAGTGAACGGAGATTTCATGCCACAGAATATTATACTTAGCAAATAGCAGATTCAATAATTGCAAATCGAATAATAGAGAGGTAGGATGATTTAATGACATTCTTTAACACCCTAACATATTTCAACTGATTTGCACAATCTGATTATGTAGTTACATCTATCTAGGTGGTCATTGGCCATCCATAAAGAATAACAACCAGCAGGAGTATGTGATGTACAATCATTGTTCCTAATCAACTCCCCCACAACTTTCATACAAGGTGGATTTCACCATTCAGTAATAATCATCTAAAATTTTGAGTTACTTACTGTTGATTATGGTTTTACTAGCACCGATTTAGAGACGTCCAAATGGTTAAATCGGCAGGTCCCAATAAGATACTCCGGTAGCTCTTCTGGAGTGTTTGCCTGCGTACCAAAAATTTCTAGTAAGAATTGACGCCATATTCACCCACACACACACGGGACATTTTTCTGCAGAATGAAGGTAGTTTATGGAACTTTTCAAAATTCAAGATCAGCTAGTGGGCGGGTTGGGGTTGGCAGCTACAACTATTGCAGCTGAATATGAACTCCGACGCTGGCAGTAGTTGCAGTGCAGTAAAAGACATGCATATCATCATACGGTTCAATAAGGTTTACCTGCACTAAGAATGCCATCTCGATAACCAGATTGTTCAGGTAACCCAGGACAAGGCTGACCACACCCCTCGCAACAGTTGATGAGCCGATATCAATCCCAAGCTGTAATTTAATAAAAAGTATTTGTAATGGTGTATATTGGCAATGTTCTATGATATGCTTAAAAAAAAAAATCAGGCTAGTAATAAAATATGTGCCAAGATTAAATCCTTGCACCAGAAGCATAAGAAAGCAATGTCAATCATTTTTCCTCTAATAAGAGGCTAAATTCATAGATTGATAGGTAGATTTTAACCTAGCAAGTAAACAGATTTTGAGGAACTGTCATAAAAAATGATTTTTAATAATAATAGTACAATTAATTTGAAGTAAAACACTGGAAACACAGTAAAGCACAAAAGTGACTAAATGCAGTTGAAAGTAAATAAAAGAACCAGGCAGTGTTCCAAAAGGAAGTTACTCCTTTTCATTCGATACCTCTAGGTAGTTTTTCCCACGAAAGTAGTTAATTTCTAATGCTTGACCAACCAGGCATGCCTTTTTTCCAACACTCTGCTTCACGATCCATGAACCCTGAGAAACAGATTGCATGGATATCAAGTTTGGGGTTCAAATAATGTCAAGCAATTCAAGATACAATCTGAACTCTTGGTATTTCTCAATAAAAAATAATATAAGAAAATAAAAGAATATCATTAGATAGTCCAGAATGGGAATATTGATTAGTGATTTTAACATTAGCATTGTGACGATAGTCGATAAACAAAAGTAATACGAGTGTCAACACATGAATCTTCAATGGAGATCTATAAAGCCATAAGCAGAATACTACATGTAGGATCACATGCAAATACTACTTGTAAAATCTTCTCAAAATTATTTGTCACGTCCTATAAATGAAAATCTGCCGTACAAAGAAACATAGCAGAAGACTCTACTAATCACTACACTACAATGCTTTTAATTCATGAAATGTTTAGATAAAGCAAGAAAAGCTAATCAACGAACAAATAAGTTGAACAACTAAACTCTTAGTACATAATCTGAGCAATTCCAATTCTAGTAGCATGTTAAGAGTTGAGCTGATGCCGTTATGCCAGGCCCAAGCCCATGCTGGAAGCAGTAGTCTGTCACCACAAGGCATAAGTTCAACTATCAACCATTCTTACTCATCCTAACTTCAAGCAAGTGGCTTAACTAAACAGCCAGGCTGGCTCACTGACCAATTTATGCTTGCATATCAAAGCATCAACCGAAAACCAAAATATAAAACTCGACAACAGTATGCTTGATACTTGATAGGGTAATTCCGGGATTCTTTCTATGAATTAATTGCTCTATCCATTTACTCAACTAACCAAATAACTTACATAAATCTTAAACCACAATGTGGAACTTAGGCAAACACCTAAAATGATAACATCGTAGCAATTATTTCTTGTGATCTTAAGACAGATTGGTTTACGTCTTTGAGTTTAGGTAATAGAATGAGTCGAACCCTTTAAAGTTAAACCACAAAACAGGAGCCACATTTAAACTGCAGCAAAAAGGCTGACACGCTCAAAAGATATACTCATGAATCAAGGCTTTACATCAAATAATGGTATTACAATCACAGGATAATAATTGTTCAATATATCAAAACAGTAAAGAAGGCTGTTTGGATCTTCATTTTTACATGCAAAAATTATAAATGGCCAACATACAGACACTTCTAACATAAAAACTGATTGTACGCCAAGTTTATCAGGAGCTAATAATTATATCAGAAATTGAAGAACCAGTAACTCAGTGGTTAATACTAATAATTTGCACAGGCAAAATTAAAAAATAAATAATATTTGGATGACGTCTGTTAAGTCGTATCATAATATAAAGTCCAGTATTAATGTTGGGGTCTATAGAACTCATAATCTAAACTGAAAAAACAAGGAAAAAGAAAAATGAGTAAAATCAAGTGATAGTGAGAAACATAATAATGACAACTGAAAAGATAAACCATCAATTTTTTTTATATGAAATGATTCATAAAGAAATTCATTTACCGACCTTAGAAATATATGGTATGAGTTTGAACCTAGAATTTCTATAAGCATCATCTCCTTTGACAAAGCTCTCGAGCAAAGGGGTATCTTCTATTGGAGTGCTCATCATATAGTACAAAGCAAGGTTATATGTTGTAGAACCTGGAACCTAGCACAATGAGAGTGGAAATTATTTAACAAATGAATTTAAAAAGAGTATTTACTAAAAGCTAAAGCAAGTATCAAAATTTCACCTGTATATTCACAATAAAGAAGAACTCCGGACCCCCCTTGGCAGCGTATTTCTGCATACAGATAGATATGAATTCAGAAGAAAAATATGAGCGCTTATAAATTACAGACAAACTAACTTCCAAAATAACGCTAAAACCTGAACTATGCCCCCAGGGCGTCCCCCAAGATCATCTTCTCTCTTGTCAGATCTCAACCAATCAGCACCTACCATTTCCATCAACGTGCCTTTTGCCTTAATCTGCAAAGACAAAGGTTCACAAAGAATCCTTACACTGGCATTCACGAAAACATGTGAGCCTTGAGTAGTTTGATATTACAGTTACAACATTTGCACTTGAAATAGCTTTTTACCTCTCAAGGTTGCAATTCATATTGCAATAATGTAAAAACTCTAACCATATACTAAGAATTACAACTAACCAAGCACCATCTCAATTTGAGGAAACACATTTCTACATCTTTCTAGTGCAATCTGTATATGTTCTTTTGTGAAACTTTAAGCAAAATTACTTGAGACATACATCAAACTTTATCTGAGATATGAAAGCATTTTTTGTATGTTGGAACAATAACCAGTCATTCAAATTTTGAATACGAAGCTACCTTCTTTCTGTCATCCAAATAAGTCTTCCCACGAATCAGAAATGTAGAAGGATCTGTTGTTGTCCAACTGCAGAGCAGATTGCAGGTTGGATCCTTCGGTAGAGTATATCCATATTTGCACGATAGACTGTCTTCCCTAGCCATATCATGCAAATCCACATAACCCTTCTTTTGAACTGCAGTATAGACACTAAAACCATTAGTAATTATGGAAAACCAGGATGCATTATCAATCCGTGATACCAAAGAAAAAATCCCAAAGACAAATGTTAGCAAATACCAAGGTATCTGTGATATAAAAAGTTTAAATAAAAACCTGCAAGATCATGCAATCTTTTCACAAAGACAGCAGCAGTTGAAAGTTTAGGTTGGCGTGCATCCTGAAACACTCATCATAAAATATATGGATTGACAAAAGGAGCAACGAGATAAAATAAATAAAAAATAAAAAGCCTAGAGGCGTACAACATGGAAATATTATATTATTTTCGTTTGTAATCATAGTACCAGTACCAGCTGCCTCTCTGAGCACAAAATATTTTATAATTCTCATGGAGATTTATATGCCAAAAGAGTTGCATATTAAATTAAGGATGCTTAAATGGAAATAACACCACAGAGAAAACTGATCTATCAGCTTTAAGTCATGTAATTTCTTATTTAGCCCTCAGATGTGAACTGAAACTAAATAACTAGGACCTTTATTAAAGATAAAGTCCCTTACCATCAGCATTCATATCCCAATAAATCATCCGAACTTGTAAAAATACAGAAAATGAATTCAAGTACCTGAGAATACATCTCTGGATCATAATCAGAAGGCCAACCAGTTTCTGATTGATCATGATCTAGAGGTTCCGGGACATCAAAGAATTCATCTGTTGCATCATTGAATCCCACAAGACTCGAGTGTTCAGATGGGGTCTTAGCCATTTCTTCCTCCATATCATCTGTATACTGCCTATTCTCGGCTCCAGCATGAACTTCGACTTTCAGTTCCTTCTTTGTTTTCTGCATGCTACAATTGGCCATCAGCTCACCCGATGAGAAATCAGTTGATGAACAATCTAATTTTGCTCTAAACAACTCCCGCAATGCTACAAACAAAGCAGATAAGCAGAATCAATCCCCAGAATGTGTCATATTAATTATACTAGGAATTCAAATGGAAGTTGTGGAAATAATGAGCATGTTATTTTAGGAATGATTGTAATTAAGTTATTTTTAGTATTATTATTTTTTAGGTATGAAGGATAATCAGCATTAATTCCTGATATCCTAATTAAGTGTTTTTCCTATTTTAGACTGTAGCACTCTGCTATTTATGCACTGAGAGTATGGAAAAAGTATATTCTTCGGAAGTTCTGAACATTGTGTCATACCCTCAAGCAAGATTTACATTGACGATCATGGAAATATCCATATCACAAAAATTTTTAAAAGAATAAAAGAGAACGATGAGACATTCAAATTTGAAACTTTGGAAACTAAAGTGAGATATTTCTCCAACTTAGAGATCAAAGCTATTTGGGATTAAATAACAAATGGATGGTCTGAAGTCAAGATAATAAGCGCAAACCAGCAAGTCTTCCCAGCATGCTTATTGTTATTGATCTGGCTGATGATGTCCATAGATAAGATTTCCAAAATTTCCAATCAATGGCAAGCATATGTTTCACTACAGAACGCTTTCCTTGACTAACTGGAGATATAACATATCCTCCACCTGCAAAGAATTCATACCATCATCCACAAGCCATTCAATTCCAATCAAAACGTATAAAATTTGTTATGTGAGATTAAAACCAGAGTGTACATTTATAAGAGCTCATACAAAGAAAATAATTAAAAATGAATATATGAAACAATCGCAAGAAATTATGTACTTCGGCTTTGGTATATCACAAGCACACTGTATCCTGACATTATGTGACTAGAAAGTAGGTCAACATAAGCATCTTGCAAAATTTCACAGCAGCACGAACCCAGATATTAGACTGCTATTAAGCAAACACAATAGATAAAAGCCCATAGAATAATATTGATAAGCATACATTACTTTTAAGGCAGGCGCGAACATGTCCCTTTTTTGGTGGACACCGCTGATGAAATACAGAATGATACAGAATCACTGCAAATACAAAAACAAACTCGTGTAATCTTTTGATCAATCAAACATCCAATATATGATACTAGTAAAAGTATTACCATATGTACCATCATCCTCCCGTCTCCAATACCTCCGTAAAAGAAGATCCCTTCGTTTCATACCCCTGCCAAACTATAACAACATAAAACTCTTGAAGGATAGATAAATATTGACACTGGGGATGGAATAAGGTATAGGTCAGACCAAGGTAGCCAATGACGATCAAGAAGCTTGTGAACTATATCAGTATGACCATCAAGATGTTCAATCACAGATCCCTTATGAAAACAGAAGTCCCATCTGCCCAAAGACAAATAGGTTAGAAGAAAGAATGTATAGATACTGGAGTTGTAAGGCTGTCAGCTCAACAATAAGTAAGTCTCTACTGCAGAAACAAATACTGGAATCATTTTAAAATACGCCAGAGAATATCCTCCAAAGCAAAATTTGAAACTTTGGAAACTAAAGTGAGATATTTCTCCAACTTAGAGATCAAAGTGGTTTGGAATTAAATAACAAATGGTTGGTCTGAAGTCAAGAAAATAAGCGCAAACCAGCAAGTCTTCCCAGCATGCTTATTGATATTGATCTGGCTGATGATGTCCATAGATAATATTTCCAAATTTTCCAATCAATTGGTTTAAAAGGTCTGACTGTCCGGTATTCAAAAAATTGGTTTGATATACTGAGAATCTATATAGTAGAGACATCGTATACAGTAGCTAGAGAGATGAATGAACTGGTGGATTTATAATTCACTAATGAATCACATTATCAGGTATCAGTTCTTGAATATACAAAAATGTTTTAATTCTACATCTAGCATTTATAGCCTGATAAAATGTTGAAACTTACTCCGATCTTGAAGAACCAAGAGACATTAAAGTTTGGAAAATAGCCTCAGAAGTTGCATCAACAACACCAACAGCCATTATTGCAGGATGATCATCCCACTGTAAATATTGGAAATAATATCAGGCGAATGAGGAATTGAAAACTTCAATGCTTTAAAAAAATTGATCAACCTACCTTCCTGAGAGATTCTTTATCTTTAGCCTCCTTAAATAATCGGAGACCTGCACAATTTTTTGTATTAGACTAGCCGAATAGGCATCTAGCATTATGCAAGACGTAATCAACTCAGAGAATACCATTGTGGCAACCAAATATTTTCCAAGGTGATGGTGCAACAACATCAGATGTCATTGAATCGCTGACTGAAGATGAGTAGACAGTCCAATCAATGGAATATGAATGCTTGCTAGAACAGTTTAGCCTACATAAAATGGAAACTCTTCAGCAATCTGGTTCCTAGTGAAAGAGCAATTCAACAAAGGTACAAACTGATAGAGGAAGGAAAGATTAGTTATTTTAGTATTTGATTACAAGTCAATTATTTCCTTATTTTAGATTATTTGATTTGATTTCCTATTTCCTTATTACCTTATTTTCCTATTTCTGCCATATTAGTTATTAGGGTTTGTTTATGGGCCTTCAAAGCCTATTTAAACTCTTATGTTGGATTGCAGCCTTACGGCTTGTGGCGGAGAATCACATTCTCCGTGGCCCTCTTGAAGGGATTATTTCGTTGTGTCTTTTATTTATTTTCTTCATCAATTGTGCATCTCTATCCTCTTGAAGGGATTATATTCGTTGCGTCTTTTATTTATTTTCTTCATCAATTGTGCATCTCTATCACAAACTAACTCTGCATGGTTGAAACAATTGACAGGAGCAGTTCTACAACATAATTTCTGTCAATCACTTCATAAAAATGTCAAATTTTCACCTCGAAGCATGTGATTCACGTCTAACAAGTTCATATTCTCCTTGATTCTGGAGCGGCTGCATAAATACTAAGTATCAGTTTCCAGCCAAATAATCATCTAGTAAAACCACATAACAGAAAATTTCAACCTTTAAAGCCGATTCCTGGAAGGATTGAATCCATTTTGCAGCTTCTTCAGGACTGTTTGCTCCTAACTAGAATTTTTAGAAATTTGTCGTTATGTTGAGGTAGAAAGAAAAAGGACCAAGTTAAGATAGCTTCCGCACCTTCAGTTGATCATTGTGATTAGAAGTGTTATACAAAGTGAAAATGAAAATGACCTGAAAATTGCAACATAAAGAAAAGAGAGCGGATCAGTTTTCTCAAGGCACATAAACTTGATTTAATGATACAACAGTGAACAGTCATATAAAGAGAGGTTCCAAGCAACACTTGTTCAGAGTCATACCTTCCTCTGAATGCTCTCCCTCCCATTGTCAGTCACCCTTATGCAAGAATCAATAATGGCACTTCTAACAGGAACCTGACAAAAATATATTATGATATGTGTTTCAGTCTCTTTCATTTCAGATAATGTGTGGCCACACATATTTAGAGTCATCAAATTATCTTATATTTAATGCAGCTATGACTGAAAATTAAGATAAATATCAGAATTTCATAATAAGTTTAAAGCATAAAGTTTTGTTGTTACTTGATCAAAATTAGCTACAGAAACTTTCTAACAGGCAAGCATGAAATCTATCACTGTAAAGAAGAGGACAAGAAATAAATGAAAATTGGAGCTCACAATTGGTAGCACAAAGTTCTCAAAATGGTTGTCTGGTGATTGGTGCAACCGTCCACAATGATGCAAATAGATTCTAATATATTTTAAATGCAAATATGCACACACCCATTTATTATCAATACTGCAACGGAGAAACTTGAGAAATACAAATATACTTTATCAAACATCAACTAAATTGATTCCCAGGGTGAACAATTTATATAAATTACAAGATTATAACTAAGGTTAGATTATGTATAGATCTTATAATTTTCCCAAAAACAAAAATCCATCTAGTATGCAATGCTAGTACAAATTTAGTCAGTCCAAGACATTTATAAGCCTAGAAAATACCTAGCTCAAAATACACCAAAAATAAGTAGAATCTCAAAAAGTAGACAAAATACAGTACAAACTAAATTGATAAATAAAAATATGATCAATCATTATTCATTATTTATAAGCAAACTAGAAAATAACCTCATTCCTCAAATTGTAGTGTCCTCATGACTACATGTTCTACTGACCAGTAATTTTAAATGCACGTTTATAAGCTATTGCCTAATTGTCATTTTGAACCTTCATAAACATGAGAGCTCAATATAA
Organism: Pogostemon cablin; assembly: GCA_023678885.1. Classification (NCBI taxonomy): domain Eukaryota; kingdom Viridiplantae; phylum Streptophyta; class Magnoliopsida; order Lamiales; family Lamiaceae; genus Pogostemon; species Pogostemon cablin. The sequence continues at coordinate 8,467,505 of CM042983.1, forward strand.
ATCCATTACATCAATTAGATTTGGACAACTAGCATATTCATTAATTAGCCACTATATGATACATTTTCTTGAAAAAATGCCATGCATTAGGCAACTGCAAAAGAAATCCATAAATTAGTAGAATTTCTCATTTCGTAAAATGGTAATATTTCATGGGAAGTCAATCCAGTGTTGGTGTTTTGCTGCTGAAATGAAAATAATAAAAAGATAAAATTCATGAATAAGAAGTTGGATTGTCATCATCCAACATGGAATAAAAATACAGAAGTCGGATTTAATTTTTTACCACAAACCAATGCAGAAAATTATTGATTATCACGCTTATTGTAATACGACAGACCAATATAGAAGATTGTTGATGCTTACCCTGATATATAACTATAAGATATGATATGATATTATTTTCTGGCCCAATATATATGCATTCGCGTCAAGGAACAATGCATACACTCGCATGTGTCTATACATGAAACATGACACACAAATACACATAATTGTGCAATAACTCACATAGATAATATCATATCGACTGGCACAACCGAACAAGCACAAATGCCATGCCAAAGAGGGCCACAAATGACAATCAAAGGCATTCAAACATTTTAACAGAACAGGCTATGTATACGACTAGATTAGGGAACATCATGTGAGAGCAATATATACCCCAGTCCACATTAATTTGGGTTAAAAACAATAACAACAACTCGTTGGAACTAAGTGTTTTCTGTTTTATGCCTCACTACATTTATGTCCTCTGGCTCTGTTGGAGAGTTTAATGCAAAGCAAACTAGCCATTTTCTGTGACATAGAGAGCAGTTCACTAAGCAGTTCGCATCCAGGAATGAGTCAATGTATTATAGCATACCACATAATTAACCAATAATAGCAGAAATCTGAAAATTTAACATTCAAAGATAGCCAAATCATCCATTTCTGGCAAACCACATAATCGAATATTAATGGTGAAGACACAGATGGTAACAAACCAAAATGACATATTAGTTGAATTCGGAACAAATGCAAAACCAATCAAAGTACATAATTCCACTTCCACATTTAAACAGACAGAAAACCGCATAAAGTACATAGCATATATTATCGAGGAAGAAGTTGGTTAAAGAAGTAACCTCATCGGGGGAAATTGGCACAGATTTGAAGCTCTTAAGTTGGTGATCTAGAAGAACGAAGTAGCGTTTCCTGGAATACTGAAGGCCAATCCGATTCGACCGTATCAAATACAACCATCCTTCCATTCTTCCGCTGTCACTCTGTGAAACCCCCATTTTTGAAGCAATTCACCACAACAAACCTCCCGATTCTCTCAAAACTCAACGAGAAAGCAAGCTTCAATCCAAGTCATGGAAGAAGGCACACAACCGCAGTTGGTGTATCCGTTTGTGTTGAGGAATATGTAGAGAGAAATGGTTTTTTATTATAATAGTGTCGCCAAGTAGGAAAAAGAGCGTGAAAGAGAGAGTGCCTTCCTTTTGCTTGCTTTTGACTCTCTCTCTCTTCCCCTCTCTGTATCTGTGTTGGTTGGATGTTTGTTTTTACTCTCTCTGTTAAAGCAACAGAAATTGGTGCAACTGCAAATGTGAGACAAAAGTTCATTGAAAAAGGAAGTCCAATGATTTGATACTTGAAATGACTGATCTGCCCTCACCTCTCATAGGAATTGACAGAACCACACTTTATTCCTTATTTTATTTCCCTTCCATATCACTTTGTGACCCACTTCCTTTTTTTACAATTTGCTCATTTTAGACTGCGTTGTTTGTAATTAATTAATAAAATAAGGGTGCTTGGTTGGGAGTATTGGGTGGAGTTAATAGAAATTAATTGGTCTTCTTTTTTTGGGATATACCGTGTTCTAAGATCACAAGAATAATGGAAAAAAACTAGTAGTATTATATTATTGTGTTTTCATGAGGGCACGATGTGTTTCTGGGACACACAAATTTTTATCAATGGAATTAATGTGTATTGATTCTCATTGTTGATACTTATTTGATTTAATTGGAATTAAAATTCCTCAATCACCCAGCGGACCCAAGTTTAGTTTTTCAAAACTCGAACTAAAATTTCATAAATCAACATTATACCAGAAAATTTCAATTTACGCTCTGTATCTTTTCCAAAATCAAATTTTGATCCTATAATTTCTTATTTTTTCAATTTTAGTCCTGTGTGTATCAATTCTAGTACTTTAGATCTTAAATTTAGTCCTGCTCTCACCTGGACTGCCCCATCATCTTCCCCGTCACCGCCACATCACTGAGGGTCCATACCCATATCCATCTCACAATCTTAAACCCAACAACACAACTCTGCAATTTTTCCAAATAAAAGGCGAAAAGGAATTAGGGCACCGCAAGCTTATTTTTTTTTCTCAAATATCAAAACCAAAATCTACACGATTGCAAGTCGAGGGAGGAAGATTTGCAATTCGGGAAAAGCTAGTTGTACGCGCGTTGATGTACCCCGAGGGGACGGTGAACCCGGTACACACGTACCCGCGGTTAACGGAGCTTCTGTTCCTGGCGCAGGGGTCGCTGCAAGTGGGGTTCGTGGACACCAAGAACAAGTTGTTCACGCAGACGCTGCAGCAGGGGGACCTGTTCGTGTTCCCCAATGGGCTGGTGCACTTCCAGTACAACGTCGACGCCAAGATTCTGGCGGTGGCGATATCCGCCTTCAGGAGTGCCAATGCTGGAATGGTGTCGTTGCAGAACACGTTGTTTAATTCGACCATAGACGATGATGTTTTGGCGCTCAGTTTTAAGACCGATGTTGCCACCATTCAGAAGCTGCCGGGATGCAAGAATAGATTTTATTCTGTTATATTTCTGCTTTTTTTTTTACTGTTAAGGTTACACACGTAGAGAAGCTATGCACGATTACTCTTGTTTCGGAGTGGAGATCACCTGTACCATTTGATATTCCATCTAATTTTCCATTAACACGCATAGATCATAAAGGATTGGAATGTGATATGTTGTTGGAAAATATCAAATAGAACAGAGGATATGGATTCCTTGTTTTATTTTTTTTACTAGAAAATAATGTTCTCATTCAATCAATTATGTAATCTTTGACTTGTAAAATATTTATTTATCTTAATTGATGAGTAAGTATAGGTTGTACATCTTCTCTCATATTGTTACTGCAAGTGGCCTTTAATTTGTTTCTGATTCTGTTTACCAGCTTAATCTATCTTCTATCTTTTACTAATTTGGTTTTGCTTTTGTAATGAGCCAATGCACACATGATAAAAACCAGATAGAAGACATGGCACTAAATAGAGTTCAAAACAACAGCACTTGAAACTATATGATATTCACCTGGTACCTTGCTATTATATATTAAAACCATAAAATCAGATAATGAAACAATAAAATGAAAAAGTAAAACACCTTCTGTAGCAAAGTTGGCCACCACTTGACTATCATAAGATAAATCAATCAAATAGAACCAGATTACAAGAACATGACAAATTCTAAATTCATACAAGAATAAACTTTAGAACACTTAACAATAATCATCCCCAAGAACACCTGTTGGAATTTGCTTGCTTAGAATAATTGCAAAGCTATCCATAGCTTAACATTCATTTGAGATAATACAAGATCATCATATCTCAAAGTCAAAAAGCATGTAAGATAGGTCACTTATCTCAAAGCCCAAACACATGCAAGATAGGCAACCTATCTCAATCAAAAGCATTGAGAATAATATTGTCAAGCAGATTAAATTCTCAATTACAAACTCCACAAAAAGTCAAAATATTTTCACTACTTATTTGGCAGGTTCTTTTCCTTTTCCAGCTTCCCTTATGTGGCTTATCTGCGATAAGTCCATGAAATTATGTAATCCATCAACAAATATCCTTCTCTTTAAAGCTTCTTCCCTTGTGTCAAAAGTGAACTGTGGTCTCAAGTTTCCATAGGCAAATGGCGACGGTGCTCTAGTTATTTGTCGAGTTGGCATAGAGGGAAATTCAATTTGCATGTGAAGTTGCTGATACAGGCTAGGTTCATGCATCACTGGAACACTTGGCATCCCCAACTTTAAAAACTCATCATGAGTTGCATTACCAACTTGACTTAGTAAAGCTTCAAAATCAATATCATCTTCATCTACCAATTGTCTAGATTGTGAAACAGGTGGTCCGATATACACCTATTAACAAAAGTCATTTACTTATATTAGTGAATATGAAAAGGCATAATAACTCATATTTGATTACTAGAATTAAACTCTAGACATTACTTCATTCTCATTGCCTCCATTCTGATTAAAGGGATTTACATGAGTAAAGTTAAGCATACGTGCAGGTACACTTGATTTCATATTCCTCGTCACCTGTATATCGCGAACGTAAAAATTATTAATTAAACACAAATTGACCAGAATATGTAAAGTTACTTCTAATTTTTTCCTTCTAATAGGATTTAAATCGCTCATACTTCCTATAGTTGCAACAAAGTTAGAATTGTTGACCTGCATTTCACATATTCTCATATTAACCAAAGAAGCAGCCAAAATCACAGCAATTATCAACCAAAGTTTACCTTCTGTTTTTTCTTTCTTAGTTGATTGCCAGCATCCAAACCACTTGTAGGAACATTAGATCTCTTGTGCACCTACAATAAAAATATTTTGAGATTAACCAAAGAAGAAACTAAAGAAACATATTCATGAACTGAAATTTTAACCTTCTGTTTTTTTCTTCTAGTAGCATTTGTATCTTGGTCATCTTCTTCAACTCCTTCAACCGTTGGGCCTTTCTTTTGGGTACATGTCTTCTTATTGTGCCATTTTTTGCCACATTTTTTGCATTGCACAGTCTTTTGTTGTCTTCTCATTTTCTGACTTGTTTTCTTATCACGGAGCACATTAGGTTCAAATCGTCTAGCTCTAGTAGGTCTTCCAGCTTTCCTCCCAAAATTTGGTGGTAGGGGAGGAATAAACAAAGTCTCTACCCATTCAACTCGCCCGGAGATTGGTAGCAATACTGGCTCATACACCTTCTTATATGTTTCAATACGATAGCAGTCATGCACAAATTCATCGGGATCTCCATTATTATCTATAATTGCCGCCAATGCATGTTTGCATGGAATGCCACTCAAATCCCATCTTCTACATGAACAAGTCCTCAATTCCAAATCAACAGCATACAATGATCCATCACCACACTCGATTTCATAATGTCGATTGTTAGATTTGATAGGGGTACATTCTCCTATTTTCTCCATGTTTTTTTTATCACAGTCTGTTTTATTTTAGGAGGCAGTATACTCTTCCATCGATTGTGTGCCCTATCTCTACACCTCTGAAATCTCTCCATCAACCATTGCCTAATCCACTCAAGCATTGTGATGATCGGCTTATCTCTCGCATCTAAGATTGCAGCATTGAAGCTTTTACATACATTGTTTAACAACATATCACACTTGGATTTCTCACTAAAATGAGACTTTGACCACTGTCTTGGGTGTTTATCAGCAAACCAGTCAGCTGCCTTTACACTCAATTCTCGCATGTCTCTCATTATTATATTAAAAGTCCCAACTGTACTAGCTCTAGCAGCCATCCACAATTGATTCTTAAATTCTAACCGTCTATGTCCTTCCTTTTGAAAGTTGTTATGCATATGTCTTACACAAAACCTATGCTCACAATCAGGGAAGACCTCGCCAATTGCTTTAATTTAAGCCCTTTTGTTTATCAGACAAATGTGTAGTCCCCACCCCTCAAGATATTCAAGTAATTTTTTAACATGATTAAAAACCATTCCCAAGTTTTCGTATTTTTCTTAGACACCACAACATATGTAATAGGATAAAGTGCATTGCTCGGATCCACTCCTACAGCTGAAAGTAATACTACCCTTTAAGCCAACAACCATCTACCCCAATAAATGGCCTACAATGAGCAAAACCCTTCTTAATATCCTGAAAGCAAATATACATCTTGCTGAATCTTTCTTGACCATCTATCTCCTCAGTGCTTAAAACAACAGTGGAACCAGGATTTGGCCTTTTCAATTCATTTGCATAATCCCAAAGCCTTGAATATTGAAGGTCAAGAATACCTTCAATTATTTCTAGGGCTGTACTTTTAGCTCTGTAAGCCTGTTGCCTAGAAAACCTTACATTGTGATCTGTCATCACGTCTTTTCTCCACCCCAACACATTTCTTTTAGGATCATTCTGAAAATTGGACAGAAATCTTTCACCCAGTCATTTACTTTTAAGATTGGATACCTTAAATGTTGGCGTACATGTGTGGCTTGAAGTGTATTTTCTGATTATAAATGTTTCTTCATCTGGCACCTTTAGCAAATTTATTCCCCGACTACATCCATCTGCCCTGCATCTTGCATAAATTCTAATTTTATCATTCTTTTTAAGATACAAAGATCTTTTAGTTACCACAGCATGAGAGTGCACAACTTTTCTGAATTCATCCTTGCTCCCAAATGCCATATCTATCTCAAAACTAGGATTAAACCGATCTTCATTGTTAAACTTAAGATATTGGTTATCCTTTTCTTCATTATCAGAATCCCTTATTTCATCAAAGTCATCTCCATCTTACACAAGATCATCATCTTCACTATCGTCACTATCACCACCACCACTCCCTTTCTTAACCACATCATCATCTATATCAATATTAACTAACCAATTTTCATCATCAGTAGTATTCTCAGATTCACATTCATAAGCAGTATCTACCAAATCACTGTCCTCACCATCTCTTCCATCTTCTAAATGATCTGAGTTCCTATCCTCATCATGTATTCTTTTACCACTACCCTCAGCTACTTCCAAAACCCCCTCATCTGTGGCAGGAGCTGTAAAGAATTTAAAAATATATATTATTAATTTCTTTCATGGGAGAGGAGATTTACATCATAGTTTTTTTTTGTTGTAAGCAATTAATAGTTAAAAAAGTAAATCACAGGGAGATGGAGACAAAAATTTTGACAATATATTAATGAGGTGAACATTAAAAATTCAAAAAAATGAATCTCTCAAGTATTTTACGTGCTACACGACAAAAAGGAAAAAGAAAAAACTTCCACACATTAAATATGAGCCCAAAGTGGACCAACCCTAAATTTCACTCCTCAAAACTCTACACAGTAACATTATAATATAAATAAACAAGAAGGTTGAAAATTCTAAGATATAATTATAGAACTATATCCACATTACAACAAAAAGAGAAAAGAAAAAAAAAAGGAATGCTTACGGTATAATGGAAGAAGTAGATATTTGTTGCCCATTCTTATGGAGAGTTCTCAATTCATTAATTTGGGTTGAATAAATCTGGGTTGATCGTATATACTAGAGCAGCTAAAACCGATCCCCAAATATATTTTGTTTAATGTTTAAGATTGTTGAGTGATTAGAGAAAGAGAACTATCATCGCGTTTGTCTGGGGTTAGCATCTGTGATATGGGTAGAGGGGTTGGTGGATCAGGTTACTTATTATGAGTCGGGTATGGGTATGGTTATGGGTATGGACCCTCAATGACGTGGCGGTGACGGGGCAGATGACGGGGCAGTCTAGGTGGGAGCATGACTAAATTTGAAATGTAAAGGACTAGAATTGATACACAAAGGACTAAAATTGACACACACAGGATTAAAATAAAAAAAGTACTAAGAAATTACGGACCAAAATTAAATTTTGAAAAAAATACAGGATGTAAATTGAAATTTTCTCACATTATATTCCCTCTCCAACGTCCACCCAAAGTCTCATTCTATCGATTTGTGTTTCTATCCAAGACAGAATTCATTTTTCCTTTTTACTTTAAAAAAAAAATCTCACATATGATTAACAATTCACTATTAATGTACTCCCTCCATCTCATACTTATGTTCACAGTTTATGTTTTCATCCGTCTCATACTTATGTTCACTACCAAAAAAAAAATTCACATTAACCAAAAATCTCAAAAGTTATCTTAATTTCAAAAAATCACTCTCACCTAACACATATAACATACTTTATAATTTATTTATTACCTAAAAATACCACAATACCCCTAAAAATTTAATAAAATTGATAAAAAAACAATTTTTCTTAAACTCCATATCTAGTCGGTCAACTTAGTTATGGGACGGAGGGAGTAATACTTTTTAATCCACGTAAAAAATAAATAACCACCGTCTAAATAGACAGAGGAAGTATATATCTACCAATTTTATCATTTCTCAACTCATTTGTAGTTATTTTGGGAGTTTCGTGTGAATGATTGCATTTTATTTTTTAAATAAATGGGACACACAAAATAATATTTTTATGAGCTACCCATAATATTAATATAATTCCTCACTATATATTTGAATATTCAACCCACCACATATTAAAATACTATATTTTTTAAACTTCATGTAAAAAACAAATGAAATTATGACGACGGATTGAGGGAGTATAAATTATACTACTTCTTTTTATATATACCATAATAAAAAGAAATGAATAATGATAGAAAGGTTGAGATTTTCCTCTCCGCATACGTGTCAATCATTCAATGATTTGTAACAGGAGATGTAACACCAAAATTTAACAGGAGATCCGAACCGATTTTGATCTTGGGTCTCGATATAGTAAGTAGAGGTGGTTTCCAAAATGTATGTATGTGTTGGTTTTTTATTTTGATATTGAAAGTTGAAACAGGTTTCCTTCTTTGAAGTTTTATAGTATGATTTAAAGGGTGAGGATTGCGTCCATCCGTGTGCACACCGTGAGTCTTTAAAATTTAGTATTATGGGTAATGGTACATTATTTTATTCTAAAGGGTATAATACATTTTAATTAATAATGGTACACCATTTTGTTCTAAAGGGTATACACTTTTCTTTAATATTTTTTATTTTTTTTAAGAAAATAAAGGGTACACATCTTTATACTGAAAGGTATACAATTTAATACAAAATTCTAAAGGCGCACGGCGTGTGGCATGTGCGCCCGAGTGCGCATAAGTTTTTACCTTTAAAGTTGTATATGTGGGTAATTTTTAAAATGTTAGAATGTAATTTTGATAACTTGAATTTGAAAACTCACAATAAACATCAACTTTTGTAAATTTGCTATTTATCTTTTTATTTTTATTCATCTAAAAACTTTAAAAGGATAAGGTATTCATTGATGTATCTCATTGCATGCACCTTCTAGTTATTAAGGTTAGTTTTAATGTTGAATTTAGGGTTTTTTTTTATATTTTTGGTTCATGAATCATTTTATTTTTTAGTTTATGATATCTCTTATTTTTGTGGTTCATGACACATTAAGATATAATTATTTTTTTAATTTATAAATGAGGAGGGTGTACATAAATTTTGTTTCACTATAAATAAACTCATTAAAATAAATTGTCATTTTTAACTGATACACATGTTGAGTTAATTTCTTGTAAACTAGGTTTACATTATAAACTCTTGTAAATTTTGTGGTTTCTCTTAATTTAAACACTTTAGCAATACATAGGGTATATAAGATTAGAAGGGGGGACTATTCACATCGTGAACCCAACTTACATAAGTGTTTGTGTAACTTGTTTCATAGTAAAAAAAAAATTTAATCAACCAATTAAAAATGTCAATAAAATATGTTTTATTTATTTTTCCTTAATATTCATAATCATGCAAATGTGAAGTAAAGAATACAACGGAAATCCTTAGATAGGAATCATCATTCAAAGGATAAAGGAGAAAAGGTAAAATAAGATTCACTGGACATATTATTGTGGGTGTGTTTGAAATTGAAACCCTCTTTTATGCTTTTTTTTTTCTTAAAAGGCAAAAGTGATTTTGATGGGTTTAACTTATTATTATGATATTGATTAAATGATTTTTTTTTAATTGAGAAATTTACACCAATTTATAACTGATTTAAATTAAATAAAATCACAATTTACCCCATTTATTATTAATGGCGTACCTCTCAAATAAGGGGAATCACATGCAACGTGTGTGTATATATATATATATATATATATATATATATATATATACACGAGCACATATTTCTGCGTAATATGAATTATTATAATCAATCAAAAAATATAATTAAAGGTGGTATTTAATTTATAGATATACATAATTTAAAAATATACATGAATAATAATAATAAATAAATAAATAAAAGTAGTATTCTAACTAATAAAAAATACGATTAAAGGTAGTATTTAATTTAAAGATAAACATGAATAGCCTTAAAGAATTAGTATGCGTAATTTATGTATATTAATTAATATTTGCTCTATTTATATAGTTTTTTTAAAGATATATATATATATATATATATATATATATGTGTGTGTGTGTGTGCTTTTATTGATTGGTTTAATTATCTATTTGTAATCAAGAAATAATAAAAATAAAAAATAAATTATTAGTTGAATATATTTTTATTGATTGACTTAATTATCTATTTTCATTAAATAAAATATGATTAAATGTGGTATTTACTTTGAAGATGTACATGAATAATAATATTAATAAGTTTGATATATTTTATTGATTATTATCTATTCCTTAACCAATTATCAAAAAAATATAATTAAATGTGATTTTAATTTATAGATATACATGATTTAAAGATATATACATGAATAATAATAATAATAAATAAATAAATATAAGTAAAAAGATTATATATGTAATATTAAAAAAATAAGAAATATACGAAACTTAACCACATTGCGACACCTCATACTTTTAAAAAGTTATTTATAGCAGCGTATTCGTAATTAGTATATAATATATATATATATATATATATATATATATATATATATATATATATATATGATGGGTTGTGTTACGGACCGACCCATTATTAAAGTATATACTTGTCCGTTTTTAAAATATGTTAATAGTTATAACACTCTAAAATCATCCTTTAATACATCATTCATCATACCATAAAAAACATACTTTAACCACTAATAATCATATTTTATCTATGTAATAAAATAATTTACCTGTATAATGTGATACTTTAGCAAGTCTCGCCCATGAAAAACTTTGTCGTCAAATAAGTCAACATTGTGATATTATTTTTAATTTTTAATTTTCCATATTATTATTATGAAACGAGGCCTTCACATCTTATAAACGCCCACTCATGCGTTCAACTACGTGGATTTTTCACTTTTATTTGAACTAATAAACTAAGAGTGAGGCTATGTGCATCTGGGCGCGCGAAATACATTCTGTGCGCCTTTGCAATTTTTATACTCCTTTGCAATTTAAACCCCTAGCAATACATATGTTTAAATAGAATTAGAAGGGAATGATTGTGTTCACATGGGACACGGAGTATCCCTCCGTGTCCCCGGGGGCGTATGAGCTTTTGCCATAAACTAATGTCTTGATTAAGAGTATAATATAATTAAAATATGAGGCCCACACTCTCACTAATACAATTATCCACCACACATTAAATAATAATAATTCTTAATCCACTTGCAAAAAATAAAAGACTCTGCGGGATGAAGGGAGAATATGAGATTCACACAAAATGATTTATACTCCCTCCGTCCGTTTCAATGTTTATGTTTCTATTTTGCGCGTTCCATTTCAATGTTTAATTTTTCTCTTTTTGGAATATGAGACCCACCTAAAATAATTAATATATCATCCAATACTAATACACCTATTTACTTTACATTAAATATTATATTTTTCCACCCACTATCTATTAAAATATTATATTTCTTAATCAACGTAAAAAAATAAACATAAACATTGAAACGAGACGGAGGGAGTATATTTCTATGAATCCACACCCAATATTAATAAATTATTCTGGATATTAAATTATTATATCTTTTAACTTGTTAGAGCATCTCCAAGAGATTATGTATAATTTGAAGATGATTTTAGGTAATATAAAGAATTTTTAAAATTTAGAGTGATATATTTTTATTTACCTACAACAACTTCTTTATATTTTTTCTCTTCCCAATATTTATTAATTATATTTGTTTTTTCTCCATATTTTTAGAGTATAAAGTCAAAGTAAAAGAACCATCATGCATTATAAATATTAATAAATAATCAATTGAAAATATCAAGAAATTAAAGTGTTGGAAGTGGTGAAAATTTCAATCATTCAAATTTAAAGAGTTGGTTTGTCTCTTTAAATTTAAAGAGACAAAACCATTATGTAAAAAAATTTGTTATTTAAAAGAGACTATTAAAAATATATTTGTGTATGACTCTTTCAATTTTACATGATCTGTTGTTTAGAGAGCCTCTTAGAATTGCTCTTATATCTATACTACTATAGTCGCAAAAATAAAAATGTACTCAATGGAATGAGACGCAAATGGAGTGCCCAAGATTATGTGCTTTATAAGGGAAAGCAGCGTTACTCTAAAGCCACAAGAATTTAGAAACTCAGCTGGCAAAAACATACTGTTCACCCGCTGCTCACTTTCTGTAATCTTCTTCCAACTCGTTTCACACTCTCAGGTACATCCAGATCTACATCATATCTATTTTCGTCAGTAATTATGGCGTCTGGTGAAGTGATTCGGTTTGCTTATTCTTGTTCGTTTTCTAGTTTGATTAGATTATATAATTGCTTGATAATGATCATGAATTCTGCCCAAGTAATCGGCATTTCATATCAATGTTATATTCTGTGGCGTATTGAGGAGATTGCGACAATATGTGGATCAACCTTGCTGAATCGATATCGCAGGACACAATTACGATCATTGAATTCAGATTCGTGTTTTTTATTTTATTTTAATTCCAGATTTATTTTTGTTCGATCTAGTTTGTCATGTACTATTAGTTATAGTAATTTGAGGAGTAGGTGCTCTTAAGTACCGGTATCTATTTTATTTTGTCCAATTATTTAATTTTCGCATTATTTTGAATGGATTGAAAAGTGAAGCTAATCAGTTTATCTTAGTTGATCTTTGAAATCCAGTGCTAGCAAACTCGGTTTATTTCCAGTATTTCATAGAGCTGTTCTATTCACTTTATGCAGTGAGGAAAAAAAATGGAAGGGACAGTATTTGCCCCGGCATTGGAAGGAATGAAGCATGTCAAGTCAGAAAATGGAGCAATGGTCACTAAGAAATTCTTGGATGTATGCAAGCTTATTTTACCAGTTATAGGTAATGTTCATTTTGTCATTTTTGAGCTCATGAAGGAAATATCATCATATCATCTTGTTTGAGTTTCAGTTCTTTAATTACGTTTGTAGAATTATAAGCATATGATTTCTTTTTGGTCATGTAATAAGGAGAATCGAGTATCAGTTATCTGATTTAAAGTTTGTTCATCAAAAGGCTTCTCATCTACTAGACTTCCTGATTAGATCCAACCCTTGTAGGCCTATCACTTGTATGAGGGATGCGATAATAAGAGTCAACTAATTAGAATCCTTCTCATATTAACTTCCAGATATCGATTTATGAATACAAATTTATTCATAATTTTTGCATTTTAACATAGTTATTCTCATCATACTTTAGAGGCCTAAGTTTAACCATCAGAATTAGATGCATGCGTCATTGAGTTATTTAATCGTGGTTTTTCAAAGTGTTTAACTGTTTATTTAATTGCAAATGAGCATTTTAGTCTTTAGATGGTGTGTTTCCTTTGATGTAGTCTCCATCTTGGGTCAAAGTAAATAGAGACACCATGACTAAAATTAGATGTGTAAAAGGGAATTCTCTGAACAATTGAATCAGGAATCATTATGAATGAACTTTTAGGTGAATGTGAGCTCAAATTGAACCTTGAAGCATATTATAAGGTATATAAAAAACATGTGTGCACTTGCATGGGTCTTAAGTCCGTGCAATGCAACTGGATTGACTCTATTTGAATTTTAACCTGGAAGAAAAGTATCACCTAATATATATACATATACACTAAAATCATCACGTCGTATGAATTTTATTTTTGTATGAAAAGTGTCAATTTATTATACTTTTAAGTGTACAGTCACAGTGTTATACTTTTACCTATATGATGCGATACCTTTATTTATGTAAAATAATTCTCTTATCTATATGCATCCTGACACTTTAAGGTGTATTATGTGATACTTTTCAATAATGTGAAACAAGTTATCAGGTAAAATCGAGGAACTTTATAAATGCGGTGTAATACTTTGTCCTATTCAGCAAAATAATTTTACTTAAATTATGATACTTTTTTTTTTGTCAAATTGAATTTTGAATGGATCAACCCAGGAGCGTAACTCTGTAAAGCAATGGGCATTGGGCGCTTTATGTCAAATCATATGACCGTAGATTCTTTTTATCATTGTATTTCTTTTTCTAAATGTTTAAGAATTCTATGTATTCTTTTTTCTCTTATATGGTTTAGCTTTTTATAGTAATGCAATAGGAAGAAATGAATGAATAAGAGTTGGTTAACTGCGCATGTGTGCAGATAAATTTGGGGCTGCTATGGCAATCGTGAAATCTGACATTGGAGGCAATATAACTGTGAGTTACCTTTCCTTTATATTTTGTATCCTTGTCCAATATGTCATCTTTTGTAGGAGATAGGAACAACATCAAATATACAATAGATAATTCTATCCCATGCCTGAAAGGCCAAAATCCAATCATTATTAATCCAGTGAACCCTACAACAAAGTATTAAGAAGTGTCTGAAAGGCTCACTGGTCGACTCGAAAAACAAGCAAATCAAACAAAAAACAAAAATATAAATAATAATAAGCAATGTGCCTAGCCCATTTTCCTCTTCTGCCGTTTGTAATGTACAGGTGTAACATCTTTGGATCAATCTAACTGTACATTCTAAGTGATTTTTCATGAGCATATTCTTCAGTGAAAAATAACTTTGTTCTTTTATGTAGAGGTTAGAGAACAAATACTTGTCCAACCCAACCAAATATGAGCTTCTGTACAGCATGGTACAAGAAGAAGTCGATGCTAAGACTGCTACTGGCTCATCCAGTTGCACGAATGGTCTACTGTGGTTGACAAGGTAGGATTGATTCAAATCCTATCTCTTTGCATCAGTGCCTCAACAATCTGCATGTGTTTTTTCTGTAGTTTCATTTGGATTTTTTAACTTGTAGGGCAATGGATTACTTGGTGGAGTTGTTCCGGAATTTACTTCAGCATCAAGACTGGACGATGTCGCAAGTTTGTTCTGATTCCTACAGTAAGACTCTGAAACAGTGGCATGGTTGGCTAGCCAGTTCAAGCTTTACAGTGAGTACTCTGAAACACACATTTAACTTTTAAAATGCTCAAGCATGGGTAAATTTTATCGATCACCGAGGGACATTATCTTTTCTGGTTTGTGATAGCCCATGATGAATATTTCTAATTTAGTAATTTGTTACCTTTGAGTGGATCTCTTCTTTAGCTTTCAACGTCAAGCAAATATCACACCTGACTAAGATTAGTTATAGATTATCTTTTGTTCTCTGCATGTCTTCTGTTGCTTAAGAGAAACTAACACATTTACTGAACTAGTTCGAGATTCATTTTGCCCCTTCTAATGCTTACTTTGGACCAAAATTACAGCTTGCTATGAAGCTTGCTCCCGATAGGAAAAAGTTCTTAGAGGTCGTTGCTGGAGGTGGGGATGTTTACAGTGATATCGAAAAATTTTGCTCCAATTTCTCACCGCTTCTTGAAGAGAACCACAAGTTCCTGGTAAGATGGCTGCCTATCAAAGATAAACATAATTTCAAATATCTTACGTGTTTGTTTCTTCTTTCTACATTGTTGTTGAATATAGTTGGTGAAGTTTAAATTGAAATTTGGATAACTCAAATTATGAATGATTTAACTTATTCTTCGTCGTGTTTGCAGGCTAGTGTTGGCATGAATAATCTCAAGGCATCTTAGATGATCCTCTAACTATAATCGTAATACCCGGTTCGATCCAATTTGTTCTCTACCAATATACTTTTCTAATAAAATTAAACAAAAAATATATACTGATGTGCTTGTGTTTCCCCCCTGCTACAAAAGTTGATAGCTCATCCGAGTTGGTGTTTCCTAGGGTGACTTGTCTAAAAATCTTTATATTTTTGTTTCGTAATATTCAAAATTTCTTGATTAAATCACTGAGTTTGCACTGCCTTGTCTCTATTTTTTTTTATGTTGTATCTGGTTTGTTCTTTTCTATTCTTAATGGGTTAATTTATGTGCATTAATTGGATCTGATTTGGGAAAAATATCACATACACCTGTCTCATATATGCACCTATAATAAAATAAGCTTATGCTTATGAAAAAAGTGACCTTTGTAAATTAGTTAGATGCAAGAGTTTCACAAAACATTCCTATTGAAATTTAAGGTGATTCTAGTTGCGTCTCTGTATCAATATATCCTATGTTTATAAGTTAAATTTATAGTATAATTGTAATTATATGCTCTCTTCATCTTAGCAAAATTCAGATTTTTTTTTTAATATCTTATGTTTATGTTTCATTTTTTTATGAGTGTATATTAGGTGCACCCGGGTGTACCCTTGCATCCATATTTGTATAACTTTTTATTCTATTTTGTATACATGTTATTCTCTTTTGTATACGTGTTTTGTAATATTTGTATACTTTTTTCACACTAAGTTTTTCATTAAAAAAATAAACATTCATATGTGTATAACTTTTTATTTAATAGTATATACATGTATTTTAATAATTGTATATTTTTTTACACTCAATTTTTTATTAAAAAATTAACAATTAAATTGTATACATTTTTACTCATAATTGTATATATTTTTGCTTATATTTGTACGTGGGTGCACACGAAGCTTCGTGTGCACCCGGGTGCACAATATATTTAGCTTTTTTTTATTTATTATCCTATAATATCAATCTCTCTCCAATATAAGGTTTAGAATTTACCACCACATTAACAGTCAAATTATCAGTTCATGTGATACTTAAAAGTAAGGTTTTATTCTTATTTTTAGAATTTATTGTTATTTCTTAAAGTAGGATTGTAATTTTATATAATATTTTATTTTCATAAATTATTTTATTCTTAATGTATTAAATTTTAGAGTGCAATCTTTTCAGTTCATAATAAAATAAGCCTAAATGGAATTTTATTAAGGAATTATTCTCATGTGTGTGCATATGTATAATATGAAAAATTAATCGTATTGAGTAATTTATGGGTGATTCTGGAGTGCAATGATACACACTATGTTTATAGTTTAAAATGTAGTAGGTAGTTTTTTTTAATAAAAAATAAACAAATTATATTGTTATATTTAATGATGTAGGTTATATTATAAGTTAGTTTAATGGTTACCGATGCACCAACATCGTAATTTATATGATGTCGCAATAACAATTTCTTTTTTTAAATCAATCAGTCATTTCACTAGGTGTACAAGGTGTGTTTAGGAATACAATATTTTGTTTAGAATTCTACAATTTAATTAATAAGAGTATTATTTTTAATTTCAATTTTGATTCTTAAATGATTAGCTACAATAATTTATAAGTCATTTAAAATACTCCATAACAAATTTAAAAAGACAAATATATGTGTGAATCGGGTTGAATCTCATTTTCAACCATTACTCTTTAGTACATGAAAAAAATACTTTTTAGAGACATATTATTACTCTTAAAATAAAAGGTTAATTTTAAATTATTATAAATTCTAATTTATTGATTATTCTTTAGTACATAAAAAATTACTTTTCAGAAACATGAACTACTCCCCTTGTTTCTTTAAAAGATATGAATTTTGTCATTTTAATTCATCTCGATACATGAGGTTTATTTCTTTTTTAGGTAAATGAGACGCATCAAAAACAATTAATATCACTCTCCTCATCTACACATTAAAAATTGTATTCCTCATTAAAAATTGTACTCCCTCCGTCCCAACAGAGTTTTCACTCCTCCCTTGTAAATTGGTACGGAGGGAGTACTATCTATTAATTTACATGAAAAAAATAACACATCCTTAATAAGGATGTATTGTTCTTTTCAAAAAATAAATTTATATATTAAAAAATAGTAATTTTTTAAAAATATGTGTGAATCTTATTCACAATAAACTTACTCATTTAAAAAATAGTATATTGAAGCAATTTTGAAAACATAATTAAAATTGATTGATAATAAAATAAAAGAAAATTAGAAAACTACTTTTATAACGGCATAGGGATTAAATCTTCATGTTCCCACCAAATATGAACCATTCATTTGGATTGGATAAACCAATTCACCATCAAACCGTATCGCTGTTTGACAAACTGCCACTTCTTTCACTCTGAAAATTCAAGAAAATGTCGATTTCCAGCCCTTTCAATTGCAATCGACTCCCTCTCCATTCCTCAAAAACCCACAGGGATTTTGCACCTCAATTTAATACTCAACTTCAGCTTCCATATGCTGTTTCTCTTTCTTCTGCGCGGCATTTTTCCGAACAGTTTAGACGCAATAAAAAAGGAATTAAGCTTCTCAGAGCCTCAGCAACGCCAACTGCTGAGACCCCCCAAGTTTCATTCAGAAGCAAAAACCCAAAGGATGTTAATGTTTTGGTTGTGGGTTCGACGGGTTACATTGGAAATTTTGTTGTTAAAGAGTTGGTTAAAAGAGGGTTCAATGTTATAGCTGTTGCAAGGGAGAGAAGTGGCACAAGGGGGAAGAACAGCAAAGAAGATATCTTGGGAGTGTTGAGTGGTGCAAATGTGTGTTTTTCTGATGTTACTAAGTTGGAATCATTAGAGAGAAGCATTGAGGATCTTGGGATTTCTGTGGATGTGGTTGTTTCATGTCTTGCTAGTAGAACTGGTGGTGTTAAGGATTCATGGTTGATTGATTATGAGGCAACAAAGAACAGTCTTTTTGCTGGTAGGAAGTTTGGGGCTGCACACTTTGTTCTGCTGTCTGCAATCTGTGTGCAGAAGCCCCTCCTCGAATTTCAACGTGCAAAGTTGAGATTCGAGGCGGAGTTGATGGAAGAAGCCAGGAATGATGAGGGTTTCACTTACAGCATTGTGAGGCCAACTGCATTTTTCAAGAGCTTAGCAGGGCAAGTTGAGTTGGTGAAGGATGGGAAGCCTTATGTTATGTTTGGAGATGGGAGATTGTGTGCTTGTAAGCCTATAAGCGAGCCGGATTTGGCTTCGTTTATTGGTGATTGTGTGTTGGGCGAGGATTCGGTTAACAAGATCCTCCCGGTTGGTGGACCGGGAGAAGCATTGACCCCTTTGGAGCAAGGGGAGATGTTGTTTAGGCTTGTTGGGAAGGAACCTAAGTTCCTCAAAGTACCTATTCAAGTTATGGATTTCGCCATCGGAGTTCTTGATTTCCTTGTCAAGATCTTTCCTTCGTTGGAAGATGCAGCAGAGTTTGGGAAGATTGGGAGGTATTATGCTGCCGAGAGTATGCTGATCTGGGATCCTGAGACGGGCGAATACGACGCTGCGAAAACGCCTAGTTATGGTAAGGATACGTTGGAAGAATTCTTTAAGAGGGTGCTTGAACAAGGAATGGCTGGTCAAGAATTGGGGGAGCAGATGATTTTCTAATTTCTTTCTTTCTTACATGATTTTGCAATTCTTTTCAAGTCTCTGAACAAGGAATGGTTGGCTGGTCAAGAATTTGTGAAATGCTGGTAACCAGGATGTTTAACATGGGAAATTTAAGGATCATAAATGTCCAAAACTTTACTTCTCGTAATGTTTCTGCTGTATGAACTGATCATTCCATGCATGTTTTCAAATTAATCAAGAACATTATGCAGAACAAAAAAATAAATAGAACTATAGTCTATACATGATGCATTATGGTACTCAAACACACGAGTATGCATTCTCTACATAAGACTCCACAATACAAACTGATGGACTATACAGCATACATTCGTGCTCATGTAGGCAATTTTTACCACCATTAAATTGTACCATTGTACGCTTTATATTAAAAATGTAAGGGTGGTTTATTGATTCTTTAGTACATATTAAAAATGTAAGGGTGGTTTATTGATTCTTTAGTACTCCCTCAATCCCAGAAAATGCTTCTCATTTACTATTATACGTTATTTAAAAAAAGTTGCTCATTTTGACCAAATTTATTGATTTTAGAGGGTTTTTGTAATATTTTTAGATAATAAAAAAAATAAAAAATAATTGTATGTGTATAAAAGAAGTGACACTGGGAATTAAAATAATTTTTGAAGATATTTGATAAAGTAATGTTTTTTTTTTTTGAGGTGTAAACGGTTTTTTTAAAATTAACAAATAAGGAGTGGGACGAAGGGAATACTTCATTTGCCACTAGCCACTGTCATTAACAATCAACTTTCAAAGCTCAACGGCAACCATCAAAAGCAGCATCTTTTCCACAATATAAAGTATGACAAAATAATACTACAATCTTTTTACATATGGTTACTATGTCGCCAAGAAAACAAGATAAAACTATTCATCCAAAAATAATATTTTAGATATTGAACATATATTTATACATATATAACTGCACAAACGAACGAGCTCTTTTTCCACATCTAATGATGTTTTACACTACTCTTAACGTTGCTATGCTACACCTGATAAAAGGTCATAACTAAGTTGAAAGAATTCGGCCATGAAACAACACTCAAGGTAATGGGAGGAACAGGGATAATGCACAAAACAATGTACAAGATATATCGCCATCACATCATAGTTAACTACAACTAAGTGTGCGAAAAATAATTATGGTCTGCAGTAGCAAGGCGATCTTGAAAAAGCGCCCACTCGTTTCTGCATCTATCTCGCACCTACGACAAAGAGAAAAAAAACGTGTTATTAACTTTTTAAGGCACAACAAAGAAAAATAATTGCATCATTCTCACTGCACTTTGTAAAATGGATTCTTTTTTGGAAAATATTTGGGTAATAATGCCTCTGAGGAATGCGCAATATGAAAATGTGCTCATGCTACTGATTGCAAAAGTGAATCAAGTGGGCTTGTTTGTTCATTTCGCAACTTCAATATAACTAATAGCTTAAATTTTTAAAATTCAACAATATCCTGGAGTAGAGTGTAGCCTTTTCAGGTTTAGGTAGGCTTTGAAATAGCAGGTACAAAGTTCAATTTAGTTATCCTCCTATGATTGGACAAAAGAACAGCTGAATCGAGTTTATAACACTACAGAAATCAAGCAACACAGTGCTGGATATACATACCCCTTGCCATGGAGGAGCTTGCCCATCCTCAGACTCCCCCTGGGAATTCATTAAAATTTTGTTAGTAAGACTTGTGAATAGAAATTCAATGCCACATATGAAAAGGATTGGTATGATTTAACACTCCAGAAACACAAGATAGGATCCTTATTGAAGGAACTGGAAGTGAACGATGGTAACTATTATTTATCAAGAAGTGGCCAAAGCAAATATTATACTCGCGTCTGAAAGGACAAAAAAGCATCTCCTACATATCCTAGGATACTGTCAATTTCTACTGAATTATTGCATCATCAATTGCATCCGCTTTAAGTTTCTTTCCGAATCTTAAACAAATGGCCAATCCTTTCACTAGAGGCACATTATACTTATCACAAGTGAAATCAATCAGTAGATCGCAAATGTGAATGAAGAATCAACTATAATAGACAATAAGCTGTCAGAAGTCATGGGAAAATAAGGTTGTTGAATGATTTAGATAAAAAATAACCTGCAAATAAAATTGAGAACACAAGACTTTAGTAGCAAAGCTTCTCATGTTATCTATAGTTCAAATAGATCGATAAACAATTCACGAGTTACTTAACAATTGATAAAAACAATAAAGACAATATGTTCAACAATACAAAAAAATCTAAAAGTTTGGCATAAGTCAAAGGGAGTAATCTCACATTAAAGTAATTGGTGAGTATACTGTAAGATTCTTTAGTTATTATTTTTTTTGGACGGAAGATTCTTTAGCTATTTTAAAAGCAGAGACATGATGCATTTTCTCGTGTTATTTTATGGTAGTTTTTTGAGAAGTTTGAATTGGCTTAGATACGTATTCAAGAGAGAAAAAGAAAAATATTAACCCAACTTACAGAAGTTTATTAGATAAATGAATGCAATCAGAATACTGAGAAATATGATTATGCAGAATACTAGCAATGTATAGATGACAGACCTGACTTCCAAGGGATGGAATCACTTGATGAATAATCCACTGTGAATCAACAACTCCAATTTTTTCATGTGCCGGCTGCAAGATAAAAAGTAAAGCAATCAAATGGTTTTGCCCAAGAATGTGTAGAGTGGGGTTGCCCACTACTCATCTATCTACAAATCTTAACGGGGGGAGAGAGAGAGAGAGAGAGAGAGAGAGAGAGAGAGAGAGAGACAAACATCTACACATCTTCTCAATGCAAAATCTAATCCCCATCCATGTACCAAATCATTCTGCAAAGACGAGAGCAAGAATAGTGACTGCTTTATAACAGGCTGAAATCATAAAACAGACAAGGAAATAAAAGATGGAAAACTCAGTGCGTTTGGATTGTTGGATTTAAAAATTCTAAGTGTACTACATAATTTAAACCAAAATTACATTATTACCTGAATCATATGCCAAACACACCTCCAAGCTTCACGTGAAAATACTGGCGCCATAATTTCTACAAAACTGAAAAATTGCAACTCAATAATAACATATGGTGGGGATCAATTTACAAGCACTATTCTTGCAGAAAGAGGATTCTCTTAAATAGAGATATCAAATAAAAAGCGTAGGATGACATATTTATGCAGTAAATAATATAGAAGATATATTGAGAGAATATTTACGCTGCACATGGAGGTAAATGTGGATCACTGCACCAGCCTGGTTTCTCCTCTGTATCCCTGTTTGTCAATGCCACATTATCTAATAAAATATCCCTCTTTCACCTTTCTTTTCTTTTTGGGGTGTGGGGGTGGAGCAAGTTTATTTGGACAATTGATCAATAGACTTACTTGTGAACTTCTCTATCACCTCTTCTCTTGGTCATTTGCCATGTAAGCCCATTGTTGGGTTCAAGACCAGGTTGGGATATCTCTAAACCATGTTTCTTAACCAACTGAATATATCTAGCAGGTCAAGAAGTACCAGATCGATTGATGAGTAAAAAAAAAGTTATATGAGGATGATATATATATCATAAGTTTCCAAAACTAATAAATATGAACATTACTTCTCAGCATTGAAGTGTTCAACACCAAGATCTTCATCCCAAATGAAAATGTAATCATAAGCTGCTACAACATCTGGATGTAGAAATCTTTTTGCATACCACCTGCAAAAGAAATCAATATGCAGCAGTCAACAAAGTGAAAATAAGTACCTAACACCTTCAAGAAACAAGATAATTTCTAAATTGGGATTCATAATTGACTGAAAATGAAATTATCAGCTAAAGTCTCAGAAGATCATATTTATAGCACTTTACTGATCTTATATCAATTTTACAAATATCATCATTAAGTGTCTGAAAATGGATCCAAAGTCATCAAGATCCTTCAAGAAACTTGTTTTTAGATGGTTCTGATCAACATGTATCAAGAGTCGAGGTTCTAGTCACAACATAAATAATGCATATAATAAGTGACTAATCAAAAAGACCAGAAGCTAGCAAAAACCTGCAGAATAGTACCACTTTGTTTGCTTTCTTGCACTGACGTGTATGGCACGGCGTGACCACTCAAACTCCTCCCATTCACTGGTCTGGCCATCATAATGAAAAAGCAATATTTGAAAATCCTCAGAAAACTGCAATATTATTCGAAAGTTAGTTTTAGTGGAACTCTGCAGAGAAAAAGATCTGTTTACTGTGAACCAAAATTATAAAGAGTCAACCTTCTTAACTGCTGCATCAATATTTTTCTTTTGATTTAATCCAACAGTAAATGTTACCAGGTACTTTGGCTTCCTTTTCAGATCCTGAAAGTATCCAGCATTAAGTTGTAGCACTATTCAATTCTATTATATCTCAAGAAAATTGTATATCGAAGCCTTAGATGCCACAGTATATGCTAATATCCAACTGTTGGAACAAGTATTGCCCCTCTTTTTTTCCCACTTGTAAAACCAACTAGGATAAAAAGACCAAGGAATAAGGCAATTAGAAAAACTATATCCTCGACCAACCACTTCATCTCAATCCTCAAGTATGAAACAATCATAACAAAAACTTAATCAGAACCGACCTAAATACAATCCGAAAAATCAATAGGTATTGGAAAATTTTGAAACAGCATATAGGAAAAGGTATATGATCAAAATCAATAGGTATCTGATATCTTCAACTTTACCTCTCTAGGATCACCCCATAATCTTCGCAGATAAAAATCTGATTCTGAAACAACAATTCCTGGTGGCAAAGACTCTGCGCCACGGGGATTTGTAGGAACATATATCTGAAACCCAAAGATAACAATTACATTGTGTCTTAAGTTAAATGGACATATAACTCGAACAGAAACAGCAAAGAACACAGCCATCGGCCTTTCATGAATGAATCTAGAAAAGTGCTAGATCAAGAAAGAGACGCAATATCCTGCCACATTCCTATTCAGGAGAAACATACAGCAAACAAATTTGTTTAACTAATAATGGAATACACTAAGATGGCATGGTAAAAAATCAGAACTTGAATTATCGACTGCTAGTCTTTGAAAAAAGATCTATCAATACTTATTCAATGAATGCCAGATGAACTTATACAAGACATAAACTAGATCTACCAAATGAGAGTATGCTTCTGTGTACATATATCCAGTTAATAAGAACACCACACTTTGTATAATAGATGAAAATTGTGTCATCTAGTTGAAAATCTCTGTTTGGTCTGGCAGTGGTAAGGATCTTAAATTGAGATTGATCGAGGCTAATATCTTGAAAATAAATTCCTTAAAGAGGCATCAGCTGTTATTGTGTCAATAGATTCTTGGAGCTTTCTTTAATCAGAACATCTGTTCCAGAGGTTGTTAAAAGAAGCATCTTTGGGATGCAGGTTCCCGTAAGGCAAATAAGTGATGTTCGAGACAGTGGTGTGGCTAATTAACTGGTAACCCAGTAACAGGAAACTTCTTGAGACCAGGCTCTGGGGGATTAATTTGAAGAATGGGTAGTCCTTAAAGATCCAAACAGAACTTTGGAATGCTACACTTTGATTGCTTAACATCAGAGTAATGAGACAAGATGTTTCTGGTAACATATTTTAGCACCTACAGAAGCTTATATTATTACTCGCATGTATTTAAAAATTCAATGAGTTAGAAGGAGAAAATAACCCACATAACAACACCATTCAGTCAATCTTGACAGTGGAACATGGGCATCATATGGCAAGGACACAAATTCAGAAATTCTCCTATTCAATTTAAAGAAAATCAATGCAATTTTAGAATAACAGGAACAGCCAAAAAGTCTGTTTATGTTGTAAGAATCTGTTTGTCGGGTTTTGACTTGGTGCACCAGTACATCCCTCTTCCATGCCAGGAAGGGGGCAACAGCAGGCTGTCTATATTATTGCATATCCACCTCATCAAGGATTGACAATTCCAGAATGAGAATTAAACAATGATCTTCATAATTTATATTCACCAGAACATATGGGGAAAACAAATAAAACAAACAAACTGAAACAAGAAAACAAGCATAACTGATTGTCAAAATGACAGAAAACTTCCAATGGATAGCTACAAGAAAGAGCAGTACCTTAGGTGTTAAAGGAGTGCTTCCTGAACCAAGATTTTCAGGAAAACTGCGACTAGCAGAATTATGAGGATCATCATTAAAGGCTACATCGAAAGATGTCATTAAACTTGAAGGTAGATTTATCTGCCATTGCCAATATAAAGCAAAAAGAATGAATATAATGTACCTAATGGGTGGTAATTGGTAAGCATCTCCATTTTTGCAACTTATGTGATTTTAAAGCATACCTTACTCAAAGAAACAGATGGAAATGAGACACCTATGAAGTAGCCTAGTACCATTCCTGTGATGGTTGTTATGAGGAGTCGGGCAGTGTCATTAGACTTCCTAGGAACCCCACTGCATAAGGCAAACGAAATATAATGACAATATAGGCCAGATCCAAAATTGAATCAACTTAGTAAATTTATTGCCAGCATCTCCACAAACCTCCGATGCAAGGTTCCCATTGTGAAGAAAAATTTTGCACAACTCTAGGCGGTAATCAATTATTTGAGCAGCTTATATCGCATTCACCAGTCCAGCAAACCTGGATTTGCAGCCACAGAATGAAAATCCTATAAAAACACATAATCCCGTTAAACTTATATAGCAGAACATGGAACGCCAATTTCCTTGATGAACTTATATGGCACTAATTTTGTGATATTTCGGGTAATCCTCAGTCCTCACCACGACACAACCAGCTAGTCACGATTGAAGCAATTAAAAAGAAAAAAGTATAATTAAGAAGTAGATATTTTAACTTTAAAGTTAAATCTCCAACATCTACCCCCTATCCAACTAAAAGTGTTCCCTAAATCTTGGTCTTTAGAAAACACAGCTCCCACTACCACTGTCCAGCAACATCAGCAATTGTATATTAAAATTATATAATCAGGCTAATGCCCTAATGTTTAATCAAACTATTGATTGATTTCCAACTCAACCATACAATTCAAGTGATAACGAAACTGGATTTTCACTACTGAGCCTAGATTTCATCAATAAACTAACTAGAATTCAAACAACACCAAAAGAGCCTTCCAAATTCCACCACGTTGCTAAAGATCGCTCTCTGCGAGCCCAAATGTACGAGGATGCAGAAATTAAATTTTTAAAAAATAATAAAGTAAAATAATACGAGAAAATGAATTTAATAATACAGAATTGAATCTGAAATCCATGGAGATATAAATGAGCAAATACAGCAGTTTGAAAGACTTACCGATATTGCAAGAGATTTGCGGAAGAGAGAGAGAGTTCTTAATTCAGTATGAATGTTTGATATGATTGCCGGCGAAATAAAACTAAAATAAATTAAATTGCATTTTAACCCCGATAAATGAGAAATATAACAAATAAGTACTGTATTAATCATTATGCTTTATTGTGTTACAAAAATGATCGTGAGATTCCCCATAATTTGGCTTGTAATTTAACTATTTGCTCTAAAAACAGATTGTGATTTATTAATATATATATAGTTGTAATATTTATTTTTATTCTATATATAAAAAATATATTAATGACAATTAATAACACATTAAATAAATTATTAATTTATTTTCTATCAGTATGTCGGCGTTTGTGATAATTTGTATTTTGTTGGGTCATTAAATATATCTTGTTATTGATTAATAATTTAAATAGTAGGGTTTTTCAAACTTCCCCAAAAAGGAAACGTATATAACATTTAGAAGATGTAAGAAATAAATAGGTATTAAATAATCATAATCCTTATCCATTCCGTTGAATTCTCATTATTGGAGAAAAAAAAAAGGTTGATAAACCGAGTATGACTTTGAAAGTTTTGAATGTCAATGGAGATTTTTTTTCCCTTCCATGTCAAGCGGTTTTTATTTAAGAGTTGTATTATTATAAATATAGTCTTGGTGTGTCAATTTTACATTTTTTTAATTAATTATATTATATTTTTTATTAAAGGTAAAAAGTGTGTATCATTTTTTATTTATATTATAAATTATTTTTTTTATTTTAACATATTCTAAATATTACCTTAATAAACATCTAGTATTCCTGAAAATGTCTTGTAATAAACTCCATATTATCCCTAAAAAATAAACTCCATATTATCCCTAAAAGAATGTGAGTAGAGAAATAATCTCATCATGTATGGTGACCACATATATTGCCAGTATTAATAGTGCATGTTAATAAAAATAAAATTCGTAAATTAAGGATCATATCAATTTATATCAAACTCTACTAGGAAAGAATATATCATGAGGAATGGTAGGATTTTTGGTGGTTAGGCTGATACCACGAAAGAATGTGAGTAGAGAAATAATCTCATCATGTATGGTGACCGCATATATTGCCAATATTAATAGTGCATGTTAACAAAAATAAAATTCGTAAATTAAGGATCATATCAATTTATATCAAACTCTACTAGGAAAGAATATATCATGAGGAATGGTAGGATTTTTGGTGGTTAGGCTGATACCACGAAAGAATGTGAGAAGAGAAATAATCTCACTGTGTGTGGTGACTGCGTATATTACCAGTATCACCACTACGTATATTGTTAGTATTAATAATACAAGATTATAATAATAAAGTTATCAATCTCTATCAAACTCTATGAATGTACCATGATATCTATCAAACTCTATAAGGAAATAATATACCATGATAAGTTTTTGATGGTTAGGCTGATCTCAAATCTCTATCAAACTCTATAAGTAAAGAATGTACCAAGATATTCTTATCAAACTCTATAAGAAAATAATGTATCATGATAGGGTTTTTGGTGGTTAGGCTGATACCATGAAAGAATATGAGAAGAAAATAATCTAATCGTGTGTGGTGGCTACGTATATTATTAGTATTAATAGTACAAGATTACAACAATAAAATCGTATTTTATGACGGCGTATATTGCTAGTATTAATAGTACACAATTACAACAATAAAATTATCAATCTCTATCAAAAGAAAGAATGTATTATAATAAAGAGAAACAATTCCAATTTCATTTATGTAATTCTACGGACTTTGTCACATGCACTAATAAAAGTTTTTGAAAATCAAAATAAAAAAGATGTACTAGTATATCTAAGTAAACTTCGAGTACATAACAGAGGTGTATTAGTATATATTTAAATAAATATAGAAATTGAACTATATAAGAGGTTGACCTCTTTTATACGCACAAAATGTATAAGCATTATAATTTTTTTTTTAAAAAGGTGACTGAAATATATAAATAGTATAAGTATCTGATTTAAAAAATTAATATATTTTTTTTCTAAGAATAAAGGACATATATTTTTATAGTAAAGGACTTAATATTAAAGAATATAACTTTAAAAAATATGAGATTTGGGAGCAACATATCCAGATCCCATTTTAACCTGTAAAAAATTAAGCCTGTACACGATACCGATGGAGCCCCAAGTATCCACCCCGTAATAATTAAAATTAAAATTTAATTGTTTTGAAAAATACAAGATGAAACTACATGTACAATAAAAGAATTATTTAGTTTAGTTTGTTTTGATGATTTCATTTCTTTGGGAAGATTAATTATAAATCAACTTCATATATATGAAGCAATTCGAATTGTTAATTGAACCATAAAGATACAAAGAATTGAGATTCTAATATTGGACATAAAACAGTTATTCTGCCACATACATGGGAGATCCAAGCACTTTCAGTGCATTTCTTTTCACTTGATATTCAGCATCTGACAGCTGCGTCCTCAGTTATTCTGCCACATACATGGGAGATCCAAGCACTTTCAGTGCATTTCTTTTCACTTGATATTCAGCATCTGACAGCTGCGTCCTCTGTGTAGATTAAGAGATTACACTACTATTAGAGTGTGACTTGCTTTGATATCATGTTAAACGATCACCTCATCTAAAAGTTTAAGCTTTTAGATGAGGTGTCTTTCTTGGTTGGCCCAAGGCGATTCCCGTCTTCCTTCATTGGGAGAGAAAGTCTCACATGGTATCAAAGCAAGTCACACTCTAATACGCCCCCTCACATGTGGGGAATTAACCATGGGCTCTGATACCATGTCAAACGACCACCTCATCTAAAAGCTTAAGTTTTTAGATGAGGTGGTCGTTTGACATGGTATCAGAGCCCATGATTAACAGAGGTCCAGGGTTCGAACATTACCGCCACCCATTTATGAGAAAAATCCACATGCTAGGCCTGAGGCAAAAATTCCCCGCCTGCATGTGAGGGGGCGTGTTAGAGTGTAATCTGATTAAGTATTAAACGATTCAACTCTCTACAAGCTTAAGCTTTTAGATGAGGTGGTCGTTTAACAACTACAAACCAATACATACACATCAACAAGTTGAACAATTACCATGTCTGCGTCCAATTCTTCAGTTTCTTTTTGTATCATTTCTAATTCATATTGTAACGGGCTTTTACTGAAAAACATGGTGTTGATTTGAATTCACAGAATGACTATAGAGCTAGATGGTGTTAAAAAATATTTATGTTTTAAATTTAGCATATATTTATAATGATACAAGTTATAAAGATTATATCTTTTTAATTGATTGATTAACTAAACCTACCATTATTACATTTACGTAATGTTTTAGTATGAATATTTTCCATACCTAAGCATGTGTATTGATTAGTTAAATATCTCAAAAATATTTATTAAATTTATATTGTTAATTAAAAAAAATATTATTAACATAAATAGGATCAAAATTATTAAATAGATGATCAAGATTAAAATTGAAATGACTGAGAACAAAATTATTAATGAAGGATCAAAATTAAAATTGAATGATTTTTAAATACAATATACTCCCTCCGTCCCGCACCAAGGGTGCATTTTGCTTTTTTTTCACGTAGATTAAGGAGTATTATTATTTAATGTGTAGTGGATAGTTATATTAGTGGTAGTGTGGACCCATGTTTTAATTGTATTAGTGGGTGAGGGTGGGAACCATGTGTATAAAAAAAGAAAAAGAACCCTTTGGGTGGGACGAACAAAATGAAAAAAAAAAAGACCTAGTTACGAGATGAAGTAATTGAAATGATGGAGTATATATTTTTAATTGATTTCTAAATACAGTATAATTGAAATAATGGAGTATATCTTTTTAATTGATTTTGATTTATAAAATCTTACTAAACATAATGACATAGATCCCATTAATTTTAAATACATTTACATAATTTTTTTAATATGAATATTTGTCATACTTATACTTATGTGTACTGATTGATAATTATTTAAATATATAAAAAATCTCTAAAATTTACCAAATTTATATAGTTAATTAAATAATAATAAAAAATTATTATAATTAACATACATTTTACACGTAAATGTATGAAATATCCTACTAAACATACCATTCACAACCAACCTTGAGAAACATTTCCAATGGAGCGTCAAATATCGATTCCACCTCGCTGGCATTAGGGATGGGATTGAAGCCATTCATGTCCCAAATTATTCCAATCATCCGAGATATAATAATGTTATTCTGCAAAGTAAATCATGCAACTTACAAACAAGTAAAATTAGATCCCATCAATTACATAATTTTTTTAATATGAATATTTTTCATACTTGTGTATTGATTGATAATTAGTTAAATATATAAAAAATCTCTAATATATACTAAATTTATATTGTTAATTAAACAATAATAAAAAATTATTATTAGCATACATTTTACGCGTAAATGTATGAAATATCCTACTAAACATAGTATAATCACTTGAATTTTATTGCCTATTAAAGGAAAATATGTGGCAAATTAATGCAACAATTATCAATTAATTATTTATTTATTAAGGGATTTAAATAAATAAATTCCTAAAATAGATTAATAAATAATTGATAATTAATTTAAAGCCCAACAAATTAAGTAGGGTTTAAATTAAGTAAAACTTGACTCCCAAGTCAAATAAAGTTTGGAAGGTTCCAGAATCAGGTCAAATTAAGCAATGACCATTCAAGCTGTGTTATATTTGGAACGGCCCAAGCCCGCAGAATCGGGTCAAATCTGTCATGGACCAATCAAATTGCAAGTTATTTATGGGGCATGCTCATTCCTCACCTATATAAGGAGTCCTCTTCCATTCATTCCAGACACACACTCAAATACTTGAAGACATAAACGCTCTGAAGAGATCAAGAATACGAGCAGTGCTCCCTTGAGATCTTCAAGCATCTTCAAGTCAAGAACGAAAAACGATTCGGGATTAAGGTGCGGAGCCCCCCAAATCAAGCGTTCTTCATATACTGAGTTCTTCGGTGTTCTTCGCGCCAAGAACAGCATACGACCCGGGATTAAGGTGCTAAGCCCCCCAAATCGAGTGTTCTTCGGATCAAGTACGTTTAATCCAAACAAAGGCTCGACGCTTCTGGATTAACGTTATAAGGTCCCAAATTCGAGTTCGGACAAGCTTCAACTAAAGATCCGACTCAACACACACAGTCCACGTGGTCAACACAACAAGTCAAAGTCAAAGTTCAAATTGGTTCGCGAGAAGAATCAGAGGATAGATAGAGATTGTTTCCTAAATTTTCAAGTTCAATTCGTCTGGATTATCATTGTAATTCTTTTGTGTTTATTTTATTATAAATACAATATTTGTTGTTACACATAGCATTATTGACATAGATCCCATCAATTACATAATTTTTTTAATATGAATATTTTTCATGGGTGAGGCTTGCGTGCGTCCGGGCACACGCCGTACGCCTTTAGAATTTAGTATTATGGATAAGGGTACATTATTTTGTTCTAAAGATTGTACACTTTAATTAATAAGGGTACACCATTTTGTTCTAAAGGGTATGCACTTTTCATTATATATTTTTATTTTTCTTCAGAAAATAAAGGATACACATCTTTGTACTAAAGAGTATACAATTTAATACAACATTCTAAAGGCACATGGAGTGTGCTTCCGTGCGCCCGGGCCACACAAGTTTTTACCATTTTTCATACTTAATGATGTATGTATATATTGATTGATAATTAGTTAAATATGTTAAAAATATCTCCAATATTTTACGCGTATATGAAATATCCTACTAAACATATCATTATTGACATAGATCCCATCAATTACATATTATATTGATTGATAATTGGTTAAATATGTTAAAAATATATCCAATACTTTATTTATTTTAGAGTTGTATTATTACGAGGGGTAGATTTAGGTGTGATAATTTTACATTTTTTAAAATTTGTATTAGTATTTTTTATTAAAGATATTATTCCTTTTTTTTATAAATATAATCACTATAAATTATTCATGAAATACCTATTGATTACTATCACTTTAATTAAAATATTAATACTACTCATTTTGTAAGCGTTAACTGTTACTCTTTATAATATTTAGAATTCTTACACAATGATATTATTCGTATAAATATTTATCTTTATTTTAATATATTCTAAGTATAACCTTAGTAAACATCTTGTATTCCTGAAAATGTCTTATAATAAACTCCATGTATTCCAATTTAATTTATGTAATTCTATTGACTTCGTCACATGCATTAATAAAAGTTTTTTGAAAATCAAAATAAACAAGATGACTAGTATATATCTAAGTAAACTTCGAGTAATTAACAGAGGTGTATTGAAATATGGGGCGGCTGTTTGCACCGGATCTACTAAACAAACCTCAATTATTAAATACATCCTACTAAAATTACAATAAATAAACATTAATTACTAAATATACCCCATTCATGACCGTTTCGCCTTTTTAATTAAAATTAAATTTATTTACCCCAAAATTTATGAACAAACCCTAAAAAATAATTAATCAAGACAACATCAAAGGCGACCTTGGATTTGAGAGATGATACAACGAATGCGTGTAATAATAGGTACAAATTAATGGGGAATGCGGGATTGAAAATTCCGCCATCCATTTCGCCGTTTATAAGAATCATTCCGGCGGCACCACCACGAGCAGCCACCACTCCCTTCTCCACTCTCGGGTTATCCCCCCTCAAACACACCACTATTTTTCCCTTCACTATTTCAGGATTCAAACTTCATTCCTTACACAAACTCCTGCCAAAACATACTCAAGCATTAGTATCATCAAACTTCTTGTCCGTAATGTACCACTTAATTGACTAGGTGCAGATGATGGACGATTAGTCAATGGGACGAATTAATGAGTCTGATTATAATACGCAGAGATCGTTAGGGCCGTCGGGAACTAGGTGTCGCCGGGGTTTGAAATACCCATTCATTATTTCTTCATTTAATAAAAATTTGGGGTACGGTTAGTAATTTTAGGGATATGTTTAATAATAAATCAAGTAATATATTTCTTATAAGGATATTTACATCTTCTCACATAAATATATTTTTAATTTATAAATTATGGGGTTCGTTAAGTAAATCCGGGGTGCAAATAGTCGCCCATGATACCGAATTACCGATGAAAAACCAAGTATCCACCCCGTGATAATTAAAAATTTAAAATTAATTATTTTGAAAAACACAAGATGAAACTACATATACAATTAAAGAATTATTCATATAATTGACTGAATTTATTCTGATTCCTGAATATATACATAATTTAGGACATCATCTCTTGAATTGATTCTGATCCATGGTTTCTATTTGAATATGGATTATACATAATTTAAGGCATCATCTCTTCACAACTGATTTTACTGGTGATCTTTGAATTGTCTGCCATTTAAATAGACAAGACTCAGTACCAATTATGAAGCAAAATAATAATTTGAACCTTCTTAATGAAACAACAATTAAATTAAAACTATATAAAGCAAAAGCTACTACATCAGCATTGAACTGTACCTACAGGGTTTAGGGTTCACCTACTAGCTGTCACTAGAAAATCTCAGACTTAGTAGATTGAATTTTACAAATGATTGAAAATGTTATTCGTCATCAGATAAGCAAACGACGTCGCCTGACGTCTTGTTACCCTGTACACTACCCAGAATTTCTAAGTCAGATAGTTCCAATGCACTAAAAGTAGAACTAATGTCAGGTAGCAATGTAGGACGGTGCTCCGGTACAGAAGGCCTCATGGGAGGGGATAGATTGCGGGGAGCTGAAATTCCACCTTGAAGCTCGGCCCTGCCTTCAGTAGGTAACGGCGGCTGGGGAGGTCGCAGAAGTGACCCAGGCAGAGAAGGTGGCATTTGAGCAGCCCGGGGTTGAGAGACAGAGGGTGTAGTGGGGATGGGTGATGATCTTGATGATTGAAGATGAGGAAGGATAGAACGAAGCTCATTTCCACCAGCACGAGGACCAGCTGCAGGAGAGATGGCATTGATGACCAGAGGTCTGGAGGGACGCGGTACAACAGGTTGAGTTAATGGAATGCTCGGAGGTCCCCCTGCAGGGGAGATGGTATTGATGACCATAGGTCTGGAGGGGCGCGGTACAACAGGTTGAGTTAATGGAATGCTCGGAGGTGCAGCACTTCGAATGTTTGGAGGTGCAGCACTTCGAATGCTTGGAGATCTAGAAGGACGAAGATCATTAGCACCAATGCGAGGATCACTTGAAGGAGAAGGACGAAGCTCATTAGCACCAATGCGAGGACCACTTGAAGTAGAGGCGGAATTGATGAATGGAGGTCTAGAAGGAGGGACTGAGTGCGGAGCAACTGGGCGCGGTGCAGCCGGTTGAACTGAGACACTTGGAGGAGCAACACTCTGAATGGCTACATTATCAAATGTGTTAGAAAAAAAAAAAAAAAACTAAACATTCTATATGTAAATTTTAATGAGGTTTAGCCCCACATAGTGAGACAAAGTTAACAGCATTTTTTTTTATACCTTAAATTGACGAAACACTAAATGTAAGAGCTCCAAAAATTATGTGAAATAAACTCAGACTTGTATTAAGTTTCTTTAACTTCCCAAAGCAATTTGAAGAATGGATCAGAATTTTTTTTTAGTTTGTTTTGATGATTTCACTTCTTGGGAAGATTAATTATAAATCAACTCATATGAAGTAATTCAAATTCGTTTTCCCTAAATTAAAAATTCAAACCTAATGATGTATTGAACCAGAGGTAATACAGTAAAAATTCTATACAATAATACATATGTATAGGGGATAACAAGTGTCGCAACAAATGGCACTTCCCCATTAAAAACTTTAATACTAGCTTCATTGCTCTAGCACATGGACTTTATTCGGTTTTCTTCCTACAATATAATTTTCATCTCTATTTTTTTCCAAGAACAGAAAAACACTCCAAACAGTCGATTACATTTTTTAAATGTTCTCCAAAATTCTTTTTGACTAAGGCCATGTGAAATTGTGAATGTTCCTTGATGTCTTAACTCCATCCACTAAATTTTCTCCATTAAAAGAACATCATACTGGTCCTGCTTTAAGTTGGACATAAGGGAGGTATTTTCTCTAAAGCAAACATGGATGCAATGATTCGTAAAAGATACAACGAATTGAGATTCAAGTATTGGACATAAAACAGTTACTCTGCCACATACCTGGGTGCCCAGCAGGCCTGAGATCCAAGCACTTCGACCTGAAAGCCTCAGCTAATATTTTGTTCAGAAGAACTTTGTTCCTTCTCTTGTCAAGTTCATTTCTTTTCAGTTTATATTCAGCTTCAATCCCCTGAAGCTTCAGCTCATATTTTTTACGTATTTGAGAAACCACCTCTTCTATCTCTTTATCACAATCAGATGACAGGTGCGTCCTCTGTAGATTAAAAGAGATTACACTACAAACCAATACATACACAACTTTATGGAATATGATCAAGAAGTTGAAGACTCACCATGTCCGCATGAGCTGGGTCCAATTGTTCAGTTTCTTTTTGTATCCTTTCTAATTCATATTGTAGCGAGTCTGTTAATAAAAAAGATGGTGTTGAATTCGTAGGACTGACTATACGAGTTGGGTGGATAAGGCTGGTAGGTCGATAAATGTTGCCTGCATTCACTCCCAATTGAAGAACAGCTTGATTTAACTGTTCCAATTGACTCACCACTGGTTGGGGTGTACTCACATCAATCTGCGAAGCGGAAGAAGATTCAAGAATGTGTGCATGAGCAGCGTCAGTAGATGGTCCTATATCAAGATTATTAAGACCCATCTCCAAATTTTCCTCGCCCTGAGAAATCGGTTCATGGGAAAACACTTCGCCTACCCCATGTTCCACAGTTTGTGAGGAGGTTCCACCTTGATAAAGGTTTTCAGAAGCTGGAGCTTCACTGCAGCCAACAGATGCATCAGCTAATGGGTGCAGCTGCCCAGAGTCATCATTTACTGGAACTTCATCACTGGATGGTACAGCGACAATTTCATCTGTTACAAGTACTTCAAGATTGGATGGCTCAGAGGTCACAGTGTCCATGGGTTTAGAAGTTGCTGCTTCAATCTGTGAGGAACTTTGATTTTCTACAGCCGGCACATCTGTAGAAATCGACTCAGGGTAGAGCACTTCTGCACCTCCATGTTCCATAGTTTGTGAAGAGCTTTTTCCCTGATCATGGTTTTCTGTAATTGGAGAAGGATTGCCACTAGTGGACACACCAAGTAATGAACAATTCATATGCCCAACATTCTCACGACTGGATGGTAGAGGGGTTGCAATTTCATCTGTCATTGGTAATTGAAAATCGGACAGCATGCAGGTTACAGAGTTCGAACGTCCCAAGGTACTTTGATTTTCGGCAACTGGTGCATCCAAGGCTTGCTGTAGAGCAGACCCCATATTATCTTTTGGTACCTATGACCACAAATTTGTTATCAATGCAGTAATATAAATATCCTAAAGAATTAACAGATAACAATAACAGTAACTTAAAATAACAGTTCCTTAGAAGCACTGCATCAGTAAACCCTTTACATTACAGTAATTTGGTACCTATGAGCACAGATTTGTTATCAATGTAGTTATATACATACCCACTAGAATTTAGAGAGAGATGATAAATTGTTAAATATGAAATTAAGGAAGAAGGCACCTAGACAATTGATAGCTTTCTTAATGAATTTTCTAACAAGAATAGATGTATGATCACGTTAAATAATAGTTTCATAAAGAGCACTGCACTTAAAAAAAAAACCTTATATCAAAGTATAAGGCTTAGACAATAACTTTGACTGTTTCGTATAAGAGGCACATACTTGTTGCTGGAATTCCTGACAATCTGGCAAAGCTATGATTTGCTCTGAAGCCAAAATTGGTTGTCCTGTGCTGGGTAGAAACCCACTATCTGCCTGCTCAGATCGACCTACCTGGCTCACCAAATCATTAGACATAACAATTTTCCCAGCTTCATCACACTCTTCGTTAGATGAATTACTTAATTCTCTGGGGCAGCCATGCTCTTTACTTGGACCAGCTGATCGAATATCTTCAAAAATCTGTAACACAGGAGCAGAAAGAATTGAGCAAACAGCATCCTCATCATCACTGGGGCGCTTGGATTGATTAGAAGGCTCAGCAGTAGCAGGTGATGTCAGCCCCGCTTCATTCTGAGGGCATCCAGCATTATCATCAGATTGAGAATGCAACTGTTGCCCTTTAAAGGCCTTTAGCAGGTCAGCCTCCTTTGTCAACTCATTGATAGCACATAATTGTTTTGCCTTGAGTTCTTTAAGTTGTGCTTCTTTTATGAGATTGTGCTCTTCCATTTTCTTGGAAAATCTATCCTCCAATAGCTTGAGTTTGTCAAATCCAACTGGGCCCTGAGAATGTATACTTCTGATGATGGCGGACTCCAAACTGTGATCTTTCTCCAGTTCTTTCCTTTTATCCTCCCATAATTCTTCAAACTTTTGAATTTCCTGAAGGTGTTTCCTTAAAAGTTTCTTCATCCGCTTGTTGCATTTTCTCAGTGCTCTTTGTATATTTTCGTCATTTTCACTTGTGCTGGTATTATCAGTTAATGACGGATTCTGCTCTGCAATTTTTCCTTCAGCAAGCTCTTCAGCAGTCATACAATCTGTGTCCAAATCTATAACATCGTCTGCAGACTGCAAATACTTAAACTTTAGAGACCGCATCTTCGCATACACTGATTTCACTTGTTCTTCAGTGCATTGATAATTTAGAAGCTGTTTTGCCAAGACTAAAGTATCATGCTTATTGACCTTTTGTTTTGTAATTGATGCTGCAACCCAACACTGATACAGCAAACACAGATTATAATCAAAGTTGGAAAAAACATAGACTGTCGAGAACACTCAATTACTTGGCATAAAAGTTTAGATATATATTATAGAACAGCAAGAATAAATGGAACATGCAGAAGTAATAGTACACTCCCTATTTATTACAGTAGCGGTTCAAATCTTATTTCTCTTTCCCAGCTTTCCCTTCATCTTCTCTTTCTAATGTCATGTAAGAAAGAGCATAATATATATGTTGGCTGTTGCTCAAGTATTCGGGATAACTGAATTTGCCAAAAATCATATATATAAACTCACACAACATAATCTACACTCATATACAAGAAACTATTCAATGACAAAGTATCCGGATTATAGTTAAATTCATCTATACAATGTCTCCTTCAAGCAAAACCCACCCAAAGTGTGAGTTCAGATAAATGAAAGTTCTGCAAAATAACCAATAAGACTAACTTAATATTTTAAAAAGCATACCATCAGAACTCTTCTATAGTAATGGTGCAAGAACATCTTTAGATAGGCAAAAATAATGTAACATCGCATTCAACACTTTTAAACAACCTTTGGACGCAAGTAACATAGATTAAGAATTCTATAACCTCACTGTCCTCAAGGTAAAAACAAACATAAGCTTCCATACTCAACTTCATTGTTTTTAAGATGTTCTGTTTAGATCATTATCATCTTCTACAGCCCACAGGATAAAAATGAAGTAATGGTCGAGTTAACTAAATGGCTACTAGATGTGCAGACAACACTCAGAATATAAATATTGTATGGTTCTTTTCCAATTACATCATTCGTTATTTGTAGATGGTTATGTTGAGTATATGCACAGTTGAGGTAGGAGTCTTGTTATGGGTACATATGGACAAAGATTATCCAGAGCTTTCTTTCTTCTCAGCAAGTTAGTGTGAAAATCCAATCAGAATCACCCAGTTAGTAGGAGATATATATCTTAGAAAGCACTTTGTGGACAGGCTTCATGCTAAATGAATGACTTATGTAACTAATCTCACATTTGATGCATGGACACTGCAGATTCTACCGCGGACCTCCAAAATTACAAGTTAGCCACAGTGGATTTGGTATAATCTAAAATGTCTCTTTTAGTTACAACTTTCATCTTCTCTTAGATGGGATATGAAGATCCATGCATGCATGATCAAAATTAAAGTCCCTCAAGATACTTGTCAAGGACAAAGCAAGAAACAGTTTTTATCACATAATACGATACGAATTAAAGTAGAACTTTTAGCAACGCATACAGTTGATGCTATAATCGGAAAATGAACTGACCACAGATAATTGCAAAGCCTGCACAATTGACGGCGGGTCACAAATAACACGATGATTCTTCATCACATATTCCAAAAACTTTCTGACTACATCGGAGACATCTTCCTGCATTTCAGGCCATATAAGAGGTCAGGAAATAGAAATTGAATAGTTGTATGATCTCATTAAAAAATACAAAAACTATGTAACCACCAACATTTACTGTTCATTTACACAAAGGCATATATTTCAAACTATGAGAAGTTCACTTAACAAGAAATTATAGAAATTCTAATTTCATTAAACAGTAAAAAACCATTCAATACATACTCTCAGAATAAACACCATAACTTATTCAATACATTACCATTCAAAATGCATCACATTGTTCTTTATGGCTTGTTTTTCCGAAAAGTTTAAACATTTTCTTATTTATAAAATCACGTCTCATTTTATATTTCCACCAATTACAATGCCCTTGAGCCTCTTAAAGCCCTGAGGCCATGCGTTAGAGGATCAATCACAGAGAACAATGAATTACAAAGTTAGATATTTCAATGTACAGTGACTATAGTGATAAAGTAAAGAATGAGTACTATGATAGCGTAAAATGTGAAAAGCTCAATCTAAATTATCATTTCGATCATCAAATTCCACTAACACAACTATTAAAATATCTTAATAAACATGGTTGGGGTGATTCTGTAAAGGACACCATTTACATCACTCATTAACTATTATATTTATTAAATTATGGTATGTACAAAAGGGATGAGGAATTCCTAGAGAGTGCAGACACATTACACTTGTCCCAGACTACCTTAGACTACAGCCAACTTATGTAACATCTTGTCATGCAAATTAACAGCTTTACATCAAAGTCAAATTAGACAAAATCAATGTGGCTTGCATGTTAGCTCCTGAGCATTAGAGCAGATGTAAAGTTTACAAGTATATAGACATAGTTCAATGTAAGTCTCCAGTTGATTACATCTCTCTTTTCATTAACTCGCAATAAGATAATCTTACATTTAGCTAGTATATGTTATAAAATTACAATGTTGTTAGGAAACAAACACGTCACTAAATTTTCAATAAGTATGACCAAATTTAGAAACTAGAAGCAGTACCGAAAGTTTAAGTGTTTGGCATAGTCTTGTCATTTCTCCGCGCAGAGCACTGTGAAGGCTTTTCCGCTCATCAGATAATAATATTGTATCCTCTGATGCAACACCAACAGAGACTTCAGCACTCAAGGAATTATTGACTCTTTGGATATTTGTAGACTGATTACAGACCTTGACTGTAGAAGGTTCTGCATCACCATAAAAAATTATCAGTGGCGTAATTTAAAAGAATTGATTTGCTATGGGACAACTGACAGTAATAAAATACAACTTTAGTTGCTTGATAATAGACCCAACTGTAATGAAACGCAAAGATCTTCAAAGAAATATTATTACCAGGTGAGAAAGCGTGTGTTTCAACAACAGGAGTTGCTTGATGTGAGCCTGATTCAACTTGAACCAAAGGTGCATCCATATTTTCATTCACAAACTTTTTACGTTTCTTTACAACATCATCATTCCCACTATGTGAGTCATTAGGTGATCCTTCCCAGTACTGAACTCTCTTTCTATTACGTGGACTTGGCCTGCTTAAATGTTTCCACTTGGGATCTTTCCCATTAAACAAGTTTTTCCAGAAAACATGGGACTCTTCTCCATCTTTTAGCTGAACCTTTGCCTCACCTAGTACAGGGATGTTTATACTATAGCTTCCAACACCCAACTTAGCTT
The DNA here is from genome assembly GCA_023678885.1 of Pogostemon cablin. Lineage (NCBI taxonomy): Eukaryota > Viridiplantae > Streptophyta > Magnoliopsida > Lamiales > Lamiaceae > Pogostemon > Pogostemon cablin. The sequence continues at coordinate 8,509,420 of CM042983.1, forward strand.
CTGAAATGAGGGAATTTGAATTACTATTTTCAAAATTTTCAGACAATATTGACTGGAACTCCTCAGTTACTTCATCCAAAGGCAGTTGCTCAAAGTCCGTAGCTGAATAAGATTTTCCATCTGTATGATATTCATCTAATTTGCTGAATAGATATGAGGCACCCCATAAGAGCAAAGTATCAGTTGTGGCTCGACTACAGTTTTGCAGATTATTATCAAGGTTTAAGTTGTGCTTTGCAAGAATTAGGGATCTTTCTTCAATAGTAAAGGGTGAATATAACCTAAAAACCTTGATCTTCTCAACTTTGGAATCAACAAATACTTTTTGCAATGCTCTCATGTCAGCTGACGGATTCCAGTCGCTACCATATACGATAACAGCATCCACAGACGAAAGCTTAATCATTGGAGAACAAGCACGATTTTCTAACAGAAAAACAAACTGCCCAGTTTCCTTCTTGTTAAAGCGGTTCATAGCAGCTTGCTTCTTGGAAGGAGTAAGCCCAGCGTCTACACGTTCAAAGGTGTTTGGACCAAATCTTTGGCGAAGATAATCATCCAATATATCTCCAGTTGATGACTTCCCTGACCTCATAATCACCTGCAGGTTGAATTAAAATAAATCAATGTCATAAAGCAGTAATAGTACATGAAGTAGTCTATATAGGTACACAAGTATAAAAATCCAGAAAAAATTCAATTAGTAAATCCATACCTGGAAAATTATCAATACTTGTAGATCTCGAGCCTTAATTTCAGTGAGCATCACGTCAAGAAGTTGCAATTTGCCACTTGCTTTTATCCCAATATCCAAAAGCTCAGCGGCAGAACGCCCCTCAGCAACCAACCGGTCTTGTACAGATGCATCCAAAAGGTAAGGGTGATCACAGCACTGCAGAAAGACATTATTAAAATTTCACAATGTGCCCCTAGAGAAGTGAACGTAAATTATATTTATAATTTCAATAAGGGTAAGTAGTCCCTCAAGAGTACATACATTCAAGACAGGTTACAAAACTATACTCCAGTCTCTTTCCAAATCAAAAACAGAAAAAATTTTGAACAATTTTTGTAAAATAAAAAATTTGTGAACTATTTATGTTAAATAAAATTCTAGCAACATAAAAATGGGCAAGTAGATCATGGCTTCTTTCCTTACGATGATCAAGCAATGAGGAGCTTTAAAAGATGCAAGGTGATGTATATGCCAGATATGCTGAGCCATATTCTCAAAAGAAAGAAAAAATACACATGCAGTAACATAATATGCAACAAATGACAGCGAACCTTTCGAACAGTGAAAAGAATATCTCGAAGGACTCCAACAGGGTCAGCTCTCGAGGAAGAGCAAAGAGGAATAGAATTAGAAAGTAGTGCAAAGCAATACTGCTCAAGCTGAAATTTTGATAACTGAACTGGGATCCAATACTCAATGAACTTGGATACTTGAGAAGTTCTCCCATATGCAGTAAAACGTGACAACCTGTCTTTCAATTTACCAAGATTTTCACTCGTCTCAGGCTTCAAGCCCTTCAGTTTGTCAAAATCACCGCACGGTTCAAGCAATGATAGTATTTTGATATAATCAGATGTATCCTGAGAAGTTGAAACAAAGGGAAATTTGAACATTTACTTGTTCATGTAATAGCAAACAAAACTGTAATGAACATAAAAGGAAATTAACCTTTAATGCACCAGTGACCAAAAGTATCATCAAGTCCGTTGAGAACATTTTAATTTGTTCAGGTGCATTTAACATCCTGGAGTGCTGGCACTCATCAATTATGACACCCTTCCAATTTATGCAACTCAATATCTCTAGATCCTGCAGAATGAACTAAAACAATAAGATATTGCAATACTAATCAAACACTTGCAACTGAACCACGTGTTTTAGTAATACTCCTTTCAGCCCCTTCAATCAAGAAAACTGCAGCCCATACAATGTAACCAGAATGTAATGCTATTAACACCACAGATACACTTCAACTTGTACTGAATGTGGTACTCAATTAAGGTAACAAATAAAATACAAAGAGGAATGATGTTCTCATTTCAAGACTACAAAACCAGATGCCAAGTTACTGACATTCAAACATGAACTATAAAGCGATCTCCATACCTCAGAAATGGATTCCATCGAAGACAAGAGAACTTGGACGATCATGCAACCTTCTTCATCATAAAATTCGGATGCTCTAATACCCTTCCTGGTATCTGCGCTTCCACCATACACCACAACATCCAGTGACGGAACCAGTTGCGCAAACTCAGCTTCCCAATGAGATAATAAGTTTGGCGAGGTAACAAGAAGGATAGGCCAAAAAATTTCACTCATGGATTGAATAGATAAGATAACAGTCATTGATCGTTCCTGCATTTAAAAAATCATTTACAGAGTCCATAACTTCAACATTACTGATTCAGTGTCACAACTAAGAGCCAACTGTAGAGCCGACATAATAAAAATACTACTGACTGAAAAAGAGGCAAGACAATAATGCAGGAAGTCCATAAGGCAGTTAAATGTTACCCAATAAACCAGTATTTGGATCCCTAATGGCAAACTTGGCCAATCACTTGCAATATAGAGTTAGCGCAAGTGCGAAATGAAGGTGACACACATATTCATAAAAGACAACCCAATTATAATTTAATATTTATAAGCGTCGCATGCTAGAAGCAACTTTACTTAACCAATTTAACAACAAATGATATAACAATGTTTAGACATGAAACTAGATCAAGAAAATATGATCAGTAGATAGATACAAGCGTGTTATATCGGGTAGATGCAAGTACACAATGGATGTTTCATTAGTCATTACAAGAATCTCTACCAACTAGAGTGAGCATAAAACAGTATAAACTGGTATTATCAAGTGCTTTAGTTTTCTACTGTCGGTGTGCCTCTCCCAGAGAAAATAAATCAAATATAGACCAATAACAAAATGGTCTATACAATCTTCACTAAATACCTTTAATTATAAGAAAGACATGCTTGCATAGCTACATCTGATGATCAATATATTTTCACATTTCTTGCAAAAGAAAAAAATTCACAGCATGGAAAAATTCATAAAACAATGTAAATTCAAATTACCGCATGAAAAACCCAAACGCGCAGAAATTGTAAAATGCACTTGACCATGTATAACTAACCAATGTGCAAAAGTTAGGTAATGAGGAAGACTATTGAAGAAAAAACTTACAAAACATAGAAAAAGAGTACCTGATTATCAAAAACAACAGCTTTCGGGCATTTGAACAAGCATTCACGCAGTTTATTCACATTTTTCAACACATAGTTCTCTTTAACATGTGATTGTGCGGTTAGAAGCTCTGGAAGTTTGTCAATAGGTCCTGTGTAAGGCTGCAGTGCAGAAAAGAATATAAGCCACACCTCTTATCTAAAATTATTAAAGACTGCAAACTATCAAACTACCAAAAAAAAAAAAAAGCTCATTTGCAGTCATGCACTTTATCAAGCTCATCAAGTAAGAACTTTTCTCAAGTTATTCTCAGCTATGTCCTCAATGACTGTGCAGTCCTGATACCAAGAAAAAAGTTCAAAGAATTTAATTAATTATGTTTATCAATGTACAATTCTTTGTAATTGGACAATATATCGGTATCAATTCACAGTTCTTCGTAATTCTAGACAATATATACGAAGTTCTATTGCACTAAGCATGGGAAGTCTACAACTAATATTCTCAACTCTTAAGGAGAGATTACTAGCCCTGATTTTGTCCACTAGTTTCCTGAAATGAATCCTTAGATTACTGATTACTCATCCATGATTTCCTACAGTGTTAGCCCTGATTTCCTTCACTATTTTTTCCAAAATGTAACCTACTATTGCTCATCAAAGATGCCTACAATATTATATAACAAAGTCATATTAGAAGTTGAATATAAGGTCACAAACAATTCATAAAGGTAAATTAACTTGAAAACTCTGAGGCAGAGGATTCATCACTAGCTGCAGAAGCACAGATCTTAAGCAATAGTAAATTAATAATAGTTGATTGCAGTTGGCCATTTGGGATTTAAATGTGAACTGTTTAACCAACCATTCATAAAGGCCCACATTTTGTAGCTCTTATCATACACAAATATCAGACAACATTCAATTTACCCTCCGTAGAGAAGAGATAATCACAAAATCATTAGCTTAACTAAAGGAGGAATTGGGTGCCCAAAAAAGAAGTAGAAGAAATACAACTAAAAAGGCAACATATACTTAGATATGAATGGGAGCACATATTTCAAGTTTTCAACAAACCCGAAGTATGATCCATACATCAGACCTCACATGGCCGGATAAAGGCTAACTTACTGTAGATGACAATTATGTGAATGCAGCAGTGGAGGCCATTCACATGAATAGCAGCCACATATGCATTACACTGAAATATTTCATTAAGTCTAGTTGGTTGACATCTTTAGTTCGTCTCGTGACATTTAGCTGGTTGGATAAAATAAACGGGTTTCGGATTTATAGACAAGGACAAGCCATCAATGATATAGGCTGTGATTAATCTAGTGTTGGAGGGAATTCATTTTGGGAGCAAACATAAGAATCTGTGAATAAGTGGTGATTGTTGCATCATTATATTATGATACGAGGTATTTATTTATTTAAATTAACGAGGGACAGACAGAGAGGTACAGACAGGGGCTGGTAAGGTTATTGAGAAGACAACACTAAAATGCTGTGCCACTTGATTTTTCCAATTGGAACTCAATATCTTAATCAAAACTGTTGAGTTTTGGGAGAACTAAGATTGAACGAGTAAGAGTTTGGGAAGTGGAAATTTGTTTTTTCCAAAAGGAATTCAAGTTCTTACTCCTAACATTATTGAGTTTTGAGATAATTAAAAGTGTATATTTGAAATAAGAGTTTGGGAAGTGTACTTTGACTTAATAGTCCTTTTGTGATTTTTACAATCACAATAATTTGATAATTAAAATTGTATATGTGGGTTCACCAGAAAATATAGCAGTTGAGATCCTACTCCCAGAGTTTCATATTCCTCAAGAAATAAATTCCTTCCAGTTGGCTTGAAAATACAGATAAAAAAAAAAAAAAAAAAAACTAAGACATTCCATGCCATGAACTTCAATAAAAAAACACAGTTAAGTCTACAGCAATCGAACTAAGATATGGTAAACTAATAAACATGATATCTATGGGATTTGAAGGGTACATGCACATTTCCATCATAAAAAATAAAAATTAAAAACGGAAAAAATGGAAGGACTGTGTTTTTTATTTAAAATCACCCCACCAAATAAAGAAAGAGTTTTATTAAATTGAAGGGGGGCAATATCCAATTTTTTTTAAGGGGGGCAATATCCAATTTTTTTAATTCCCATAAATAATTGGCTTTTTATTCTATATGTGTCGAAATTATGGGATGATATTAGTTGTTAACCCTTAAAAAATTTGAAGCTAATACAACAAACCAAATAATGAATCAATAATTCAACATGACAAAAAACAGAAATTGATTGCATTCAGTATAATTGATGTTGAAAAGTAAGCACCTTATTAGTTTCGTGCTTAGCCTTCTGACGACGAACTTCATATCTCTTTATTAGATTCTGGCCTAGAGACGAGCTTAGGAAGTTGGAATTATCTAACTCCCATGTAGCACAGTCATAATCAAGGTCACACCATTTCACAAGCCATTCATAATCACACACTGAAATAACAGTAGAGGACGCTATGTAAATCTTCTCCTGCAAAGATCTTTTCATCAACAAGCGGTGTGGAATCATCCACTCTGTATTCCATCTCACGGTCTGAAGGTTAGAAGACATAAAAAGAAAAAAGATCATTCACGACATATTTCTAATAACTAAAACGAATTATTCTTGCATTTTTATTAAACTTTTACAAAAGACAGCTTAAACCTTCTCTTTTGCATTAAAGTTCGATACAAGACAAGGATTTTCAATCAGCAGTTGATTCTCAGGCACCCAATGGTTGTGAATGTGAGCAAGCCCATGATACTTAACAAGATATTGTGTCTGTTGAACTCCTATAATCAGAACAGAAAAAAGAAGAATCTAAGAGTGAAAATAGACTTGTCAACATTTTGACATCATATAACTACCATATGGCTGGGAGAAGATTTCTGATAATTTATAAATAAATATGACAGACCTTTAGTATTTGATACATCCACTTGTCTAACATCCCAAATTGACTCAACCCCCTCTGACACTGAGTGTACACCATGTAAAAGCTTCTTCTTCACACACCGAGGGCAGTGCCAAACACCTGGCAAGATATCGGTCAGAGAAGGATCAAGGCAACTGACGTGATAGCATATTTTGCATCCTTTCCCCACACAGCACCTGCAAATGCGTGAAAATTAAACAGCCTAAGAAGAAAGGTAAAGAAAAGAAAAAGAAAACCAGGGAAAGAAAGAAAGAATGAAAGATAGAAAACAAAATGGAAAATGGATTATCAAGTCTTCAAGTCAAATGAAAATTGGACAAATCCAAATTGTAGCTGGAAACATATTATTTCACCCAAAAACTAATAAAGACCTCACAGTAAAAGTAGTTACAAGTGGAAATTAGACGAATATCATTAATGCAGTAGCAAAATCAATGACCAGTTCATAAGACAGCAAAAAAAAACAAAGTTTTACCCACAGGAGCTCGCCATCCTTGTTGCACAGGGCACACACATGTTGGCTACCATCCTCTTGAATATCTGAGGTAACAGCTGCGACATGATCACTTCTATCCTAATGAACAAAGCATTCCCAGAAAACATCATTATAATGAATATCATAGCAGCTTTCTGTACAGAAAAAAGCTCATCTAGTTTCTCAAGTTTCTCGCTACCAAATTCATATATTGCAATCAGAAACTATATAAAAAGGCACAATTTTAGCCAGTGATTGAGTGGAAAATGAGAGAGAGAAAGGTAACTATCTAAGGCGAAACTATGAGGTTGACACAAATAATTTAGATAATTGCAAGTCTCTGAAGGCAATCATGTTAAACTATTAGAGATCATTTATTACCATTATATTTTTAGTCTATCTCCTAAGGAGGGCAGGTGGGAATCATATGTTGCATATGCAAAAGCTAAAGTTAATAAAATTCCAATAGCACCATACGAACACAAGTGATATAAAATGGGAAACAATACCAAAGAAAGGAGTCCATTGTATCATTATAGCAAAGAGATATTCGAATCAGTTTCTAGTTCAACTTACAATCACATTAATGCTATCTTTTTCATCTCAGTGGACAAGAGAACAAGCAAATTTCAAGCAGAAAAGAGAAAACGAACTGCAGTGATACAGAAGAAATATAGTTGGAAACTTGGAATGCGAAATTTATTATGAGTGAGCTAAAACGTGAAAGCTTCTCAATCTTCCAGGGGTTTCTCTCCCTCAGGAAAATCCATAAATTGCAAGAAAATAAATTCTACAAAATGCTGAATATGTCACAAGTGAACAGTTGTGCTGTAATTGTCTAAGGTAAAAGTCTTTCACACTAAAAAAAGTTATCTTAATTGAACTTGAAATTAAAATATATTTTAGCCTTAGACCATGCCGAAGTATGTTGAGATGAATGATTGTTAATTACATTTCTTTCATAGTGATCAAGAAGAAAATCCTTGTGAGTTACTTGTTCATCCAAGCTATTTTAACATTATTCTCTCTTTATTATTCCATTTTACTATAGATCAAATGTGGCAAACTCCTTGAGAATTTTATTTAAACGTTTGAGATTTTGTATATCCTGGACTTGCTCAGTTGTTCTAGCTAGGAAAATTAAAATTCAGTTTTTTAATATCACTCGCATATACCTATAAACTCTATTAACCCCCAACCATCACACCCTCTATATGGTCTCTCCTAAATAATACTCTTCTCTCTTTCTCTCTCCTCTCTACCCTCTAATACACATCATGCCCCCACACCCCCTCTTAAAATTTATGTTAACACAAAGTTAAATCCTACTATGCCACAAATCCTGAACAAACACACATTGTTATTATTCAAGCGGATTTTGAAATTTGGTTCTCAAATTCCACATAAACTGAAAACAAAGGTCCCCTTAAGAGTTTCATAATCCCTATTTGCTAGCGCACAGTTTGCAAATTCCATAAATCAAGCATAAGCACCGTAACAAAATATTAAGTATCCCTTAATATTCATGTAATTATAAACTAACAACAAAAACTGGCCAAAGGAGCGCAACTATGTATAATAAATTGGTCAATCATGCCGTCGAATGAGGCAAGTTTATTCCATCACAAAACATATTCAGAGGCTCCACGATCTTTTTCAAAATAAAACAAGAGCAACGAACAGGTTCTGTGCAATCACCCATTAGAGCACTAGCAGATCATGGGAAACTTGCACCAAAAAAGTAGGTGGAGAATTTTTTTTTAAAAAAAATCAGTTGTAAACAAGCATTGCCAGATTCGTGAAGTACTGTTAATATCCAAGGGGCACCCAGAAAAGGTACAAGCTCATTTCAAACTCACTGGAATCCAAATACTCAACCATATTGAACTATGGCATTCGCTCTCAGTTCGATATTACGCAGATGGCTTTTGTGATTAAAAGAGAGTAATATAGAAATATAAAACATAAAAATTGAGGTAGGCAAACAAGAACATTGAAAAAGTTCTTAATTTAATAAGACAAGTCTAAGGCCAAATCTAGAACATAGACAAATTTCCAGTTTAGATATCTCCTCATTAATGGAATCAACACTGAAAAGATCCTGTTTGGTTTTGTTGGTGGGTGATATGGCCACCAAGTGCAACAAAATAAACCCACCTTGCATGAGGTAAAACAGTCTAGATCCTCATTAACTGTGCGTCCGCAGGAGCAAAGTTCCTGTTTTGGTGAATCGCAACCCACCCTGCAAAGGAAGTTATTCACATTTATATTAGCAAAACAGGAACTGTTACGCCACTATAGTGTCTTTTCTAAATTTTTGGCAGGCAGAATAAAACACCAACTCTGAGATCCTCTTCCCACCATGCAAAAGAACAGAGTGTTGTATAGAAGTTGTGAGGCAGAACACATATACAGGATTAAATACCAAAATTCATGCAAACAGCTAGACAGAAGGTTGCATGGGAGGTGTATAGAGTATTAGAAAAATTAATAACAGAAGTAATACTCAAAAGGTTAGATAATTGCTTTTTTTCACATTCATTTCTCTCAAGTATCATGCATTCTAAGATCTAAACGTACCCTTTTGAGACTGCTTGTCACTTTTATAAATTAGCAATAAAATATGTGTTTCCTTTCACAAAAATAAAATAAAAATCATACCTGGTGCATCTAAGTCAACAACTTGACGGCTATATAAAAACAATTTAACACAAACTGATGCCAAAAAAGTATAAGATTAATGACAATTACCAGCATGCACAAAAATGAAAAAGAAAGAAAGTAAATAGGCCTTCAAAGTGTCTTCAATGAAAAGGAAGAATCCATTTGGTCATTTACAAAAGCCATAGGTTATTGGCCAATTGACAATTATTCATTCTAGTCCAGTAATCTGATCCAATTTTAGGAATATAAGCTTAAGAGCCCTAACTTAAGCCAAAACCATGGACAAAGGTAAAGGTTTGACCCACACTTATATGTCCTTCCACACTTTTGTGCGAAATTGATGTGGAATATTGTAACAATCCATACTCCTTCAAACAGGACCAAAATTGTAAGGCATATAAACTAGGGAACAAATGTAACACAGAAACATGGTCTAAGGTAAAGATTGACCCCATTTATATGCCATTACACACCCTCACGTGGAATCAATGGGGAATATCTTAACAATCTCATACTAAAAGCACCAACTAATTTTAAATTCACTGTCCATAAAACATAGCTATTTAATCTATATGACATCAAAGTAACATGAAAATAGTGTTTTTTTAAAACAAAAACAACCATTCATAGATGAGGGAGTTGAAGAGGCCTCAACCATTAACAAAAAATTTGCACTACTTCACCAGAAAAAATAAACTAAAATTTAAGTTTAAAAATAAAAAATAAAAATCCTCAAGCCATTCTAGGAAGTATCCACAAAAATGGAAGTCCCCCCAAAAGTGATTAGGAAGTATGCTAGCTCAAGGAATAACTCCCAACACCTCTCAAACCACCACAAACTGCGCCAAGGGTAGGAAAAAAGTACCTGTAAATTGTTTCGGGAAAATTTTCTAGGCAGCAATTATTTTTACCACACAAAAGGTTGGTGGGAGATGAATATGTCACACATTAAAGAGAAATGTTCCTGGGACGTCGAGAAATACCTTCTGCTCATAGAGCATAGATCACAAGTGCCTAAAAGATTGAAGTTTTCACACTTTGAATATGGTGATGTAGTAGCCTCTGCAATTGAGAAGAGAAAAACTTAATTCGCCTTAACAATTTTAATATGTGATTTCAATCCATTATGAGGAACATACCTTTGTTGTGCATACATCTCTCACTACCATTCGAACTTACAGAGCCATTTGACTCAGGATCGTCCATATTTTCAGTTGCAGGACAACTCGTTGGCAATCTTACAATTTCTGTAGAACAGCCCTGTGAATTAGAAATTGACTCCTCAAGAACCGCTATGGATGCTCTAACAACACCTTCATCTCTTTTTTTACCCATAAACCCCGTTTGTTCAGAGTCAAAACTTCGGCTATTATCAGTGCAAGCATCAAATAAATCTTTTATTCTTTCCAGCTCCTCACCAGCATCTACTGAAATACAGGGTTAAATGTATCAGGTTTAATTAAGTATATTAAGAATCCCATGCATCATCAGAATTACGCATGCAAGGTTCCAGCCTTTTGTCACTGACACTTCCACTCCAACCAACCCACAAAAAACACCAACTAAAGCAAATGCATAAACTATGACCTTTACTGATATCAACACATACCTGCATCGGTTTCCAGGATGCGCTGTTTTTTAAACTGTGCTCTGAACATCCGGGCATTCATCTTCTTTCTCTTCAAGCCTGCTTGTTCAAGATCAAGTTCAGCCCTTTCAGATTCCATTGTCACCTGAATCAATGTCTTCTCTTTCTTTCGCTTGGGCTCTGATGGACTACGTTGTTTAACATTCTGCTGGGAACTCAAAGAACAGGATGATGAGTCTTTCTTACCCCTATCAGACCTCCTAAGAGGACTCGGTGTGTTTAATTTCACTTGTACATCGGATTTTTTATTCATCGGAGGAGTCATTGGGGGCGTTCTCTTATCAAGACGCTTGGATTTTCGAGTAGCCTCTGGGCTTGGCGTCATCTGTCTGGATTTTGATGTTTTATCAGCATTTCCTGGGCTATGCACAATTGAATCAACCTTGGCTTTCACTATTTTCTTTGAACTATGGCCACCTGATTCGTCCAATCTTTTTTTTATAAGTTGAGCATCACTCACCATCCTCACCAGCTCCCTTGATAATCACAATTCCGCTGTCTTGAGTACCCGAAAAACATATGCAGAGATTAGAAAATAGAGGGGATGTCCAAACACTCACAACTATCAACTCTTCAGCCACAGTAGCTAAGCTAAAACCCTTTCCTAAACCCCTCTAATGGAACTCTTATACAAAAATTCCGAAAATCACAGATTCCTTGCCAGACATTCTTAAGTTTTCAAACTGCCGCAACAAAGAAACTCAATTTCGTGTTCTTTTCCCAGATTAAGCACATGCAACCTCCTAATTCGCCAAAATTTCGAACTTCCAATAAGAAGAATACACCCAAATCTCAAAAACAAACAACATATCGAGCAATGCGAGAAAAATAAATAATTAATTATTTAACGGCGACGAATTTAGTTGGAAACCTACAATCTGGAAAAGAAAGCAACAATGTACCTCAAGACAAGACGAAGCCCTAAATTTTCGCATCAGCAAAGATGTTGTTGGAGCATTCGAGAGGGTTTGAAGAAAATCTTGAGCAAAATTCCACAATTCTTAGAGAATCCCTAGTACCTAATGACGCAGAATCAGTTCCTCATAAATACTGTAGTATTTTTTAGTAAAGGGAAATTGAAAGATCAAAAATCCAATTGTGCGTTTAGTACTGCAAGAAAACAAAGCAAACGCTTTGAAGGTCGGTCATGCGCTTCATATTCTTTATTTCCAATATTGCCCCTTCCTAGTTTTAAATTTAATTTAATCTGTTTTCTTAACTTTTTTTTTCTCTCAAATAATAATTAAACTCATACAATAAGACGGTTTAACACGAGATTATTTTACATTTTCATAATTAATTATCATATATATTATAAATATTATTTTAATTTTATTACTCATAAAATAATTTGTTGCAATATTATTGCTTTTTATTAATTAAATATCAATTTTCATTGAAATATTATTCTTTTTTTTATTTGTCTTAATAAATGACTTTCGAAATAGGCTAACCAAAATCTTTGTCTATAACTAATCGTATGTTATTTAAGAACTATCACACCATAATCTTTGTTTATTTATAACTAAATAGTATGTTGTTTAAGATGCAACATATGGTCTCCTTTAATCAATTACCATGCGGTCCCCTCAATTAACTAACCATAATTATCATTTTTTTATTATTAATTATTAATTACAATTTTAATAATATATTTAATATTTTACCATATTAGTTCATAATTTATTTTATTTTTATAGATTAAGATTAATTTTAAAGGTATAATTGTATTTTAACTTTGTGGTTTAGACCATATTTTATTCATGGGGTTCAGGATTATTTAATATATAATTGTAATTTAACCATTATAAATCTATGGAATATTTTGTCCCTATAGTTTAATATATTAATTTTAAGCATATAATTATAATTTCCTAATAATAGTTTAGGCATATTTTTAACTTAGTGTTTAGGTTTTAGGGTTTAAAGTTTAAGCATATTTTACACATTTAAGCATATTTTACACATATGGTTATGATTTAGAGTTAATTTTAAGGGTTTATTACTCATAAATACACAGTTTAGAGCTTATTTGTTATAAGATACAATGAGAAAAAAAATATTAATAGATACACGAATTAAGAGCGAGTGGACCAGTTTACCCTGCCGCAATCTCTCCCTCTCCTTCTCCACCGCAATCTCTCCCTTTGCTTCTCCACTCCCTCTTTTTGTTCAACGCTTACCAGCTTCACTCCAAAGCTGATCTCTCTCTTCCCACCCTCAAATTCGAACTCTCACTCGTCTCGTTTCCACGTTTCATAAGGATTCCCTAATTCAATTGGCAGCCACCATCTCTCCTGACTGTCCCGACCTCCTCCGGCGACATCCAGCCGCCCCCGGCTCCCTCCGATGTGCCTGGCCGTCATCATCGCTAGATGCAATTATCTTCTACCATTAGATTGGTATCCTTTTGAAGGCGTATTGTATGGTTTCTCTATTGTTCAGAATCGTCTCAGATTCAGAATCTCCTATGCTAACTAGAGCATCCGGCCCTTCGTTGCTGCCATCAGACTTTCCCTCAAAATCAAGCCCCTTTTTGTCGCTGCCGCAAATGCAAATTGCTCAATCTTTGTGATTCCCCTCTATTCTAGAATTCGGGCTTCCGTCGCTACCTAGTGCAGCCTCCTATCCACTGCCACCGCACGACACAATATCAAAAGCGACTTGCTCGCTGAATCCACTTCCGGTGCGTGACCTTCTACGATGCGACTCGCCCTCGCCTCGTTGCTGTTTTAATCCGCCGCCTCCATCACCAATTGTCATCTATCGACAATTTCCTTCAGTCAAGGATTTTCACCTTCTTGGATGCTTGACTTATCAGAATTAATTGGGGCTTCTTCTTTCTTTATTTTCAGCCCTGTTTCTGTCCCATCAACTGACAGAAATTTTCTTTCAATTTTTTCCTTAATATTTTTTGTGTATTTTTTAAATATTTTTTTGGAAAGCCATTAATTAGCTGCTTTTAAAAAACGCTAGAGCATTAATATTGTTTTAGTGACACTCTCTGGTCCCTTCTTGCCCCTCTAAATGGGGTAATATTCTCTCTCTTTTTCCAAGAATAAGAAAATATAATTGTGCTGTTAGGCCAGTGTTAAAATTGTGCACAATTGAAAGGGATTGATTAAAAAGAAAATTGATTGGCACAGTTCATATACATCATATTCACCCTTGAATTACTACAATGTTTAAGTAAGGTGCTGTGATGTATTAATATTGTGCTTATTGGTTGATAACATAGGCTTGGGATTTTAGTTTGATACTTTTTCAGATTGTTCTCAGTTGGTAAACCCTTAGTGGAGGAATATTGTTTCTGAAATGGATTAAATGTTCTGTTATGCTAGTGTACAATATACAATGAAAATCTGCAGATCTTTCTAATGTAACTTTATTGCTATGATTATCAGATTGTTGTTGATTTCACTGCTTCCTAGTGTGGACCTTCCGATTCATGACCTGGAAGTTTCAATTTATCTTTAATTATTTGAGAATTCCAGTTGTTGCCTCTGTTTGCATAGGCCCTTAAGGATCAATTAGAATTGCCCATTTTTTGGTAGTCATGGTAGTATCCTTAATGATCCATTTTGACATTCTTGCTTGGATTTTGCTGCAGATGCACTTTTGTGCTCTTAGCAGCTTACTGCTATTTGTAATGGAGGAGCATCACGGTTATAGTGCTCTTGTCTGGAGTGCTTATTGTTAAAGCCTAAAGGCCTTTTTTCTATCGATTCTCTGTTTTAGATTATGAAATAGTGCAAAAAGAAATAGTGCAAAAAAAAGAAATAGTACAATAAATTAAATTGTAAAAAATGAAAATGTGCAATAAAATTAAAAGAAAAAATAAATAGTGCAAAAAAATTGTGCAAACAAATTGTGCAAAAAAAAATTTGCTGGACCTCCCCCGGAACTTAAAATGTGCAAAAAAAATTCACCGGACCACCGCCTGACCTTCGCTGCCGGCTGCTGACCTTCGTCGGAACTTAAAATGTGTAAACAAATTGTGCAAAAAAATTCGCCGAGTCGCCGCCTGACCTCCGCCGCGGGCTGCCGGACCTCCGTCGGAACTTAAAATGTGCAAAAAAAATTATGCAAAATAAATTGTGCAAACACATAGGGGTATTTATGGTATCACAATCATAATTATGTAGTTATGAGTATTAGTGCTTTGATTGATGTAGTTTATAGTAATTATGCATTATTTTATGTATCCAATAGTAAGTGACCCTAATTTTAATGGTTTAATTTTAATTTCACCATTTTGGTTTAGAGCATATTTTACCTTAGAATAGGGTATAAATATCTTTTAAATATTAATATATACTTATAAAAAATTCAAAAAAGAAAAAAACAAACAAACAAAGGATTAATTAATTAAGGTGGACAGCAGATTGTATCTTAAATAAAATACCACGGGTTGTACTATAGTTGCTCCCTGTGAAATCATATCGAATTTAAATCCATAATTCAATTCATTAAATTAAATTAAGTAGAGTTTGTAAGCCAGTGGCAGTGTTGTTATAACGGATTAGAGATTGAACCGATGGCCCCAACAGTTCGAGGTCACACTGTCAATTCAACTGGAAAAATAAAAATGACATATTTTTATAATATTTTTTTTATTATTTTATACTCCTATATGATTTAATATTAACCTACTTAATTTACATGTGAATAATCATCTATTGAAAAAACAAGTTGAAAAAGAAAAGTTAAATATGAAAATAAAATGATTTTTGGATTTTAATTTACTTAGGGGTAAATCTTGTATGACACCGTCTCACGTGAAACTATTTTACACTTTTTGATTTTGTTATCACTTTCACTTTAAAATATTATCGTTTTCGCTATAAAATGTTATCACTTTTCATTTATATTATAAATTGTTCAAGAAATAACATTATCACTTCTCATTAATTGAGTATCACTTTATTACTTTTTGTATGTGTCACACAAGTTTTTGCGTTTACCTAGTATCTAATCTACTTCAAATTTCTATCACAGATTTTGAGATCGAAAGAAAATTAATCACTAATGGTGAGATTGAATAAAATAGCAAAGAAAATTAATTAAGAATATTGTAATTGAAATAAAATATGAAAGGAAATTGCTAATTAATTTTTTCTATAATAAGGGTAGCATAATTTGATCCTCTATTCAAGCAAAAAATTTAGAAAGAAAATTATTAATAGAAAATTTGGAAAGAAAATTATTAGTAGTTAATTTTTTCCTCTAACGCTAATACTATTGTGCACTTGGGTGCACTGGGATACGGTGCACACACACTTTTAGATCATATACAATTATGAACAAAAATATATACAATTATGAACAAAAATGTATACAATTTGTTTGTTAGTATTTTTAATGAAAAATTGAGTGTAAAAAAATATACAACTATTATAAAATATGTATACACTATTGAATAAAAAGTTATACACGTATGGATACTAATTTTTTTAATAAAAAATTGAGTGTGAAAAAAATATACAATTATTAAGAAAAATTTATACAAAATTGAATAATATATATACAAAATAGAATAAAAAGTTATACACATATGTGTGCACCCTTGCACCGGGTGCACCGAATATCAACTCTTTCTCTAATATCTCATATATCAACTCTTTCTCTAATATCTCGTCTATAATTTGCTTCGATCATGAATATTGAAATTGAAATCTCTATTAATATAATAGCAAAGTGAAAAAGTCAAAATTGAACCAATTTTTAATTTACACTTTTGATTTTAATTACTAATTCTTTTTTAATCTCATCCGTTCATCACATTACTGAATCTCATCCATTCATCACACTTATAAGATTAGATCTTGAACATTCATTTTTTTGTCATAATAATGATACCTTATTTAAAATGATACATTAATAATGATACCTTATTTAAAATCCTTATTTAATTTTTGAAATAATAATATCATATTTCACTAATTTTTATAGTTTAACAAAATCCATAATATAGTTTTAACAATTAATTCATTATTAAATTATTTAATAATTACGACTACAGGTATTTCAAATATGTTATGTTATATAATTAATTAATTAATAATTATAACTTATAATGTAGTTTTAACAATTAATTTATTATTAAATTATTTTATTCATTATTAATAATTTTAAATTAATATTATTGGTCCTAACATCTTAATAATTTTAAATGGAGTAATTTATATTTAAATGGATTCATGATTAAATTATTTTCTTCATTATTAATAATTTTGAATTAATATTATTGATCCTAACATCTTAATAATTTTAAATGGGTATGTGTAATCAACGGATAATGATAAACGGATTAGAGACAGGGAGAATCATAATATATATTTTTAATGAAACGAGTACTTAAATGTGTAGTTTATATTTAAATGGATACGAGTACGTAACAATTAATTCATTATTAAATTATTTTCTTCATTAATAATAATTTTGAATTAATATTATTCGTCCTAACATCTTAATAATTTTAAATTGGTATGTATAATCAACGGGTAATGATAAACGAGTTTGGTATGAGTATGAGTATCATAATTTTTTTTAACAAAGTGGGTACGAATATGACTAAATAAACATTAGGGTGATCACATGACAGATATTTTCAAATATCTGATTTACCAAAACCTTAAAAAAAACGAGTACGGGTAGTTATACATATGATTTATGAGTTTAGGGTTATAGGGTTTAGGGTTTAGGGTTTTAGGGTTTAAGGGTTTAGGGTTTAGGGTTTTAGGGTTTAGGGTTTTAAGGTTTTAGGGTTTTAGGATTTAAGGTTATGAGATTAGATTAATTTGACACCTTATTTACAATTATAATTAAACAATTATCAACATCACAATTATCAACGTCACTACTTAATATAATCCATATGCATAAACTAATTTTAAATAAAAATTTAGTAGTTTTTTTATTTATGATATATAATTTAGGTTATTAAAATAATTAAGTATATAATCTTTTTAATATAATATGATATATAATTTAAGTTATTAAAATAATTAAGTATATAATCTTTTTAATATAATGTTTTTTTATATTATAGATTATACATAGGGTTTATGAGTTTAGGGTTTTAGGGTTTAGGGTTTAGAGTTTTAGGGTTTAAGGGTTTAGGGTTTATGGGTTTAGGGTTTAGGGTTTTAGGGTTTAGGGTTTAGTGAACCAATTTTTTAATTTACACCTTTGATTTTGATTACTAATCCATTTTTAATCTCATACATTTATCACATTATTGAATCTTATCAATTCATCACAATTATGAGATTAGATTTTCTTCATTATTAATAATTTTGAATTAATATTATTGATCCTAACATCTTAATAATTTTAAATGGGTATGTGTAATCAACGGGTAATGATAAACAGATTAGAGACAGGGAGAATCATAATATATATTTTTAATGAAACGGGTACTTAAATGTGTAGTTTATATTTAAATGGATACGAGTACGTAACAATTAATTCATTATTAAATTATTTTCTTCATTAATAATAATTTTGAATTAATATTATTCGTCATAACATCTTAATAATTTTAAATTAGTATGTATAATCAACGGGTAATGATAAACGAGTTTTGTATGAGTATGAGTATCATAATTTTTTTAACAAAGTGGGTACGAATTTGACTAAATAAACATTAGGGTGATCACATGACAGATATTTTCGAATATCTGATTTACCAAAACCTTAAAAAGAACGAGTACGGGTAGTTATACATAGGATTTATGAGTTTAGGATTTTAGGGTTTAGGGTTTAGGGTTTTAGGGTTTAAGGGTTTAGTGTTTAGGGTTTTAGGGTTTAGGGTTTTAAGGTTTTAGGGTTTAGGGTTTTAGGATTTAAGGTTATGAGATTTGATTAATTTGACATCTTATTTACAATTATAATTAAACAATTATCAACATCACAATTATCAACGTCACTACTTAATATAATCCATATGTATAAATTAATTTTAAATAAAAATTTAGTAGTTTTTTTATTTATGATATATAAGTTAAGTTATTAAAATAATTAAGTATATAATCTTTTTAATAAAATATGATATATAATTTAAGTTATTAAAATAATTAAGTATATAATCTTTTTAATATAATGTTTTTTTATATTATAGATTATACATAGGATTTATGAGTTTAGGTTTAGGGTTTAGGGTTTTAGGGTTTAAGGGTTTAGGGTTTATGGGTTTAGGGTTAAGGGTTTTAGGTTTTAGGGTTTTAGGGTTTAGGGTTTAGTGAACCAATTTTTAATTTACACCTTTGATTTTGATTACTAATCCATTTTTAATCTCATTCATTCATCACATTATTGAATCTTATCAATTCATCACAATTATGAGATTAGATTAATTTGACACCTTATATACAATTATAATTAAACAATTATCAACATCACAATTATCAACGCCACTACTTAATATAATCCATATGCATAAACTAATTTTAAATCAAAATTTAGTAGTTTTTTTTATTTATAATATAATTTAAGTTATTAAAATAATTAAGTATATAATCTTTTTAATATAATATTTTTTTTATATTATAGATTATACATAGGGTTTATGAGTTTAGAGTTTTAGGGTTTAAAGTTTTAGGGTTTAGGGTTTTAGGGTTTAAGGGTTTAGGGTTTATGGGTTTAGGGTTTTAGGGTTTAAGGGTTTAGGGTTTTAGGGTTTAAGGGTTTAGGGTTTAGTGAACCAATTTTTAATTTACACCTTTGATTTTGATTACTAATCCATTTTTAATCTCATCCATTCATCACATTATTGAATCTTATCCATTCATCATAATTATGAGATTACATTAAATTGACACCTTATTTACAATTATAATTAAACAATTATCAACATCACAATTATCAACGTCACTACTTAATATAATCCATATGCATAAACTAATTTTAAATCAAAATTTTATAGTTTTTACCTTTATCCCGTGCATCGCACGGGTTCAAAAGCTAGTGGTATAAATGACAGTGATATCAATTTATATCGAAATTAATAATATTTTATGGCGAAAGTGATAAGTATTATAAAAAGTGTAAAATGATTTCACGTGAAGCGGTTTCATGCCAGACCTATCATATTACATATTAATGAATAAAAGAATTTATAAAGTTTGTTAATAATTTTTTTCCAGATTTTTACTTAATTTTTTAATAAATTACTGAATATAAAAAAATATATACAAATGTATATACCCTAAACTCTAAAACCCTAAACCCTAAATTTAGGGTTTATGGTTTTAGAGTTTAGGGTTTAGGGTTCTTAATAAATATTAAGAAATACATATATACATTAGTATTGAATAAAATTAATATAGATGGGTGTACGCGTGTATTCGAATGCATGAGATAATTCATTATTATTTTAAATATTCGTTTTGTCATTTTGATCTTTCCCATTACAAAGTACTATTAATTTCTTTTTATATAAATGAGATATATATACAAAATTATATTAAAGATATGGGTGCACAACATGTCCCGAGAACACACAAATTTTTGCCTTATTATAATCCTTATTCTACCAATAAAGTTAGATATTTTTATTAAGGTTAGGTCTTGCGTGAGACCATCTCAAATGAGGTCATTTTTCACTTTTTAAAATAGTTATCATTCTCGCTATAAAACATTATCACTTTGGCTATAAAATGTTATCACTTTTTATTTATACTATAAACTGTTCATGAAATAGTATTATCACATTTCATTAGTTTACTATCACTTTCCTATATAAAAGTTATCAATTTCTCATCGTTTCACATAAGCCCTTATGTGAGACGGTCTCACGCAAGTCTTTGTCTTTTATTAATATAAATTATAATTTTTAATATTTTTCAATTTCATTAATATGTTTTAAAAATAATAATTTAATAATCCCGCGTAACGTGTTATGCGGATTGAAAAGAAAATTAATCACTAATAGTGAGATTAATAAAAATTCAAAGAAAATTAATTATCTTGTATAATAGGGGTAGCATAATTTGATCCTCTATTCAAGCAGAAAATTTGGAAAGAAAATTACTAAAAAGTTAATTTGTTTCTCTAATATCTCATCTATAATTTGCTTTGATTATGAATATTGAGACTGAAATAAGATTGGAAATAAAATTAATCACTAATGGTGAGATTGGATAAAGTTGCAAAGAAAATTAATTAAAAATATTGTAATTGAAATAAAATAGGAAATTAAATTGCTAATTAATTTTTTCTATAATAGGGTAGCATAATTTGATCATCTATTCAAGTAGAAAGTTTGGAAAGAAATAATAGGGTAGCATAATTTGATCATCTATTCAAGTAGAAAGTTTGAAAAGAAAATTACTAATAGTTAATTTGTTTCTCTAATATCTCATCTATATCATGAATATTAAGATTGAAATAAGATTGGAAAGAAAATTAAAGAAAATTACTAATAGTTAATTTGTTTCTCTAATATCTCATCTATATCATGAATATTAAGATTGAAATAAGATTGGAAAGAAAATTAAATACTAATAGTGATATTGAGTATAATTGCAAAGAAATTAATTAATAACTAGTAATACACCCGCGCGACGTGCGAAAAAATCACACAGGAAAATATTATGTAAATTATAGTAAATAAAATTAATAATAATAAATAAATAAATAAAATAAATGAAAAAAAAATTCTTGCAAGAGAATCATTATATGAGACGGATTTAAATGTTATTGTTATATGTAGTATAAAGTATATTTATTGTATAATATATATATAATGAATTAAAGTATAATTTTAGAGTAATATCATATAACGTAGGAATATATTCTTATAGTATCATAATTATAATCATAAAATATATACTCCATCATTTCTATTGTAAATATTAGGTTTTTTTGTCAAGATTAGTAAATATAAATATATTAATGTGTAGTAGATAATTGTATTAGTATTGTATGTGAAACCATTAAGATTTTTAATAATTGTTTTATGTGAATATCATATTTTTAATAAATTCCGGATGTAACAAATTACCCTAAAAAATGTAAGAGAACAAAAGTATCTTGAGTGAATTCCATCCCAAAGCGTTTAAGGGTGTTGATAAAGTTTTTTTTTTTCTTAAGCAAGGCAATTTTATTTGATGCAGCAAAATCTTCATATACATCTGTTGAAGATCGTTGAAGATACATTCATGCAGATAGAGAAATAAGATAAATGGGTAAAAAAGAAAATAGAAAAAGACAAAATTAAAAGAGATAGTCTCACATAGATACATACACTCTACAGAACAATGATTCATTACTTTCTTCCACAAGAAAGTATAATGGCATTGTTTTCCAACAACTCAGTTTAACAAATGAAATATCTCAATTGCTCAAAAGTTTTAATTTTTCTCAAATATTGCTTTCAGTATTAAGTGTGGAATTTTTTTTTTTTACAGCAACACAAAGTCAATTTGATCTTCTTTCCACACAACACACATAGTTCTATGCTACTAAAATGATACAACGATGTCTTCCTTCTACTCGTAAATCCGCGATTCAACACTTAATCATATGCTCTCTTCATTTTAGCAAATTTTAGTTATTAAAGCACCAATGTGAATGATCTATGTATCAAGTAAAATTTTCTAACCTTGTTAGCCACCTTTTCAAATAAAATCTAACAGAAATACTAAAAATCAATCAACTCATGTAAATCAATTAATGTACACGAAATTGAAACTTCATGTATCACATAAACTTTGGGAAGACCCAAAGAAATATATGTAAATGCGTCTTACGATGTAATGGTACACAAAAGGATGACCCCATGGTACTTATCTGAAGCAAAAAAGGACTTTTTCTTGATAAAAAGTTAAGAGAATTTATAAAATAATACATTGTGTTCCCTGCAAGTAAAAATATCTATATAGCTTCAAAATAAGTCAGCATCTAAAAAAATTAAGATGATGTTATAAAACGATATGTTCCTGAAATACATTGTGTTCCCTCACTTATGGCTTCAGAATTAGTCATGATACATTAAGAATCAAGTAAGAGCTGTAGATTAATGCATACCTTAAGAAAACATCTGTTTTGCCCCTCTTGTTGCTGTTCAGAGAGATGAAAACTTTCTTTAGGACAGAGTTAGACAAATCAATAATAAAAAGGTCTAGATTAATTCTTATAATTATTTGCAAGTGATGATTAATTCTAATAACTTCCTTATTATTTTCATTTCATCTCTAAGGGAAAGCCAACACGAAGAAGCCTACGGAATGAAGGGAGTAATGTTGTTACAAACCAAATTGAAGCTGCGATACAAAAATACAACATATTAGGAAACCCATCAAATAAAAATAACTCGGCAGCTCTACCTCAAATACAACATTTCTATAGAAATAATACCAAAAACTAATGTCTTCACAATATATATGTTGCATAATCAAGATGGAACTTATTTTTTCAAAAAAAAAGAAAAAAACTGCTGCATTACTGGCAAAACCTCTGCTCTCCACCCAGCTCCACCGTTACAGTGTAAAAAATTTATTGAAAAACACCAAAATGAACCCAATACAACAACTATAGATCAAACAAAAAGGAATAGAAATTCTTAAGCATGAAGGCCAATAGATGTATGCAAAAAAAAAGGCTGTAGAAGAATTCATTAACTTTGTGTTAAATACATTTTTTGATTAATTAAAAGAAAGCAAAAAATAACCAAAATAACTTGATAAACCATTTAAACATTAATTAATAATAATAATAATAAGAATAATAAGAACTTATGTAGTGGTCACCTGAACAACAGCTAGCCTTTTCTCCATCAACCTCTAGGACTTGTCCATGTAGTGTTGTATCATCTCCTAAGGCGAATGACATAAATTTAATATTACATGTATTATAGTTGACTGTGCCATGTATTTAAAGCAAAGTTCATAGGGATATTATGAGTATGATAGTTGCACAACTTTTAAAACGGTTGCTTTTCAATTAAAAACAATAATAATAGTAATAGTAAATGCATTTGATTATTAATATTAATTAAGAACAAAATAATCACACCAAGATCGTTGTTGCCAATGACGCCGAAAATTTTTGTTGTCTTATTGCTGGATAATTAAGAGAAGTATGTTCTGGAAAAATCAGGTTCTTGGCAATGCAACAAAACATATCTGAATATAACACATGCAATCTCTATTAGTTGTAAGCCTGTAACCTTGTAAATCGGTTTCTTTCTTATTCATTCTCCCTTAACCTTCTATCACCCAACAGCATTCGACATCTATGGAAATTGATCAAAAGGAGATGATCGTATGGAATATGTTGTAACACCCCAATATTTCACAATTTATATTTTCGTAAATTTGACTTTTAAATAAAATTATTTATATATTTTTAATGTATTAATTATTACTCCCTCCTTCCCATAAACAAATTCACAATTTCTATTTTTGTTCGTCCCATAAACAAGTTCACACCCCCATTGTACTATCATCGGAACTCTTTCACTATCTTCATTTCTCACGTCAATCAACCTCCACCATTTGATATAACTTGTTTTGTAAGTTTAATGTCAAGTGGAATCAATAAGGGATTCCAAAATGATATAAGTTTTCATGAGATGTTCAAGTATGTGAGTATTTCATTTCTTGCATGTATGTATTTAATATTTGATGAATATTATTTCCCACTGAGCTGTGGTTTGCTCATTCCTTCCACTCCAAACTCTTTTCAGGTTGAGGCTGCGATGGCATACCGGGAACGGATGTGTTGCGTGAAAGCTTTTTAATTAATGTGCTGCCTTTTTATATAATTTTTAATGATTTATAATATTTAATCATTTTATTAAATTGTCCATGCCCCCGTTAATATTACCAAAGAATTACGAATAAATCTTTCTTTCTTTTTATTGAAAATTGGGCGTGATATTTGTATAGATTTATTAAGAGGAGATCAGAGGTCAGAAAGTATTACAGTAAAGTGAGAAAGACGTGGAAAAGAGGGGATCAATAGTACAATCTTTCTGGAACTAAAAAAATCCACTTAAGTCGGTAAGCGTTGGAACCAGCAAGATGGACGGTGGAATTGGCAACGTTGGACATGGCGACGAAAATATTTAGTTTGGGGACAACTGAAAAAATACACACTTATTATTATTTTAATAAAAAAAGAAAGTCGAGAAAATCAAGAAGAAGATAAAAACCTGGGGAAGCTGATGGGAAAACTTGACGGATCTCGAAAATGTATTGAGCATTAAGACGATGGATCATTTTTCCAATTCAATCTGACCGATCTTCTGTTGTATGATCAAGTGTAAGAATGAGAAAGATTAAGAGATTTTTAGGAAATAGATTGAAACGAAGGTCTCATCAATTTGAGTTCAGCTCTAAATCCAATAGCAATGGATGCACTCATACTCCACTTAAAGATATACACACTTTTCAGGACATATAATAACTCAAATTCAAATTCAAAGTTAGGAAGCAGCAACTATCTGTCACGCATGCATATGTATTAACTCAAATTCTTTTTTTTAATATAATAAAAATATATTCATGAATTTACAAACCTTTACCTTTAGTATGACTAAATAGAAATTTATTTATAGTGTTTAAAAAAGAATATATTATAAATTTATAGTGAAGTTGAAACATTTCTTTTATTAATTTCTTGTGCATCTTCACAAATTTAAAATGAGAGCAGATGAAAGTTGGCGTGAAGAAATTGAGCAAAGAAAATGCATAAATAAAATGCGTCTGGCAGGCTTTTCACGTTCCCATAAATAAATTTCTCTTTTTTTTTATATCAGCGTGGCTTGTGCTGTTCATATTCCCATAAATTTGTCATTTTCCATATCAATTAGTTGCCTCACACTGCCATGCTTTAATTATTTTTTAATTAAAAAAATCACCTTCTAAAATTAGACATAAATTTAGGCGGGAAAAACCCCACTTACTATTTTTGGCGTACTTTCTTTTATATATATATATAGAGATAATATTGTGATTGAAATAAAATAGGAAAGGAAATTGCTAATTAATATTTTGCATAATAGGGGTAGCAAAATTTGATTCTCTATTCAAGCAGAAAAAATTGAAAGAAATTTACTAAAAGTTAATTTGTTTCTCTAATACCTCATCTATAATCTGCTTGGATCATGAATATTGAGACTGAAATAAGATTGGAAAGAAAATTAATCACTAATGATGAGATTGAATATAATTACAAAGAAAATTAATTAAGTAGTTAATTTGTTTCTCTAATATCTTATCTATAATCTGGTTTGATCATGAATATTGAGATTGAAATAAGATTGGAAAGAAAATTAATCACTAATAGTAAGATGGAATAAAATTGCAAAAAAAATTAACTAAAAATATTGTGATTTAAATAAAATAGAAAAGTAAATGGCTAATTAATATTTTGTAGATTGGGGTAATCCTCTATTAATTAAAAATATTTTGATTAAAATAAAATAGGAAATAAAATTTCTAATTAATATTTTCTATAATAGGGTAGCATAATTTGATCCTCTATTCAAACCGTCAATGATTTAATTAAAGAAAAAAAAATTAAAATTGAATCTCAGCATAAAAATTAAACTCAAAATAAAAATATGTGCTTGCTGCTTTGACCGGTTCAAATCATTTTTTATTGATTTAACTGCAAAAATGGTATTTGGAGATTTCCAGACTAGTTCCGGTACCGTTTCCTAATCAAATCGATCGAGTTGGCAGGTTTGGTCTGGTCCGATTCGATTCTGAAAACACTAGTTAGGGCAGACAAAAATTTCAAAAAAAATTTATATTGGAGTTATCAAATAAAAAATACCAAAAATATAGAAAAAATTCAAGATACCAAAAAATTCGATATGTTATGATGTCGTCCGAATTTTTTTGATACAATATTAGTAAGTTATTTTAAAAATTTTGGTAATTCAGTATACATCAGAATACAAAAAATATTTTGGTATCTCAATATACTCCCTCTGTCCCATGAAAAAAGTTACGTTTACTGTTTGCACAGAAATTAAGAAATATAATAATTTAATGTATAGTGGGTAGTTGTATTAGTGTTATGTGTGGACCCCATTAAAATAAAGTGATTGATTTATATGAGTTTCATATACTAAAAAAGAAAATATAACTCTTTTACCGGGACGCCCTAATTAGTAAAATGTAACTCTTGTGGCAGGACGGAGGGAGTATTACCAAAATATCAATATTAAAATTATTTTTATATTCAATAATTTTGATTGAATTATATTGAAATATAATACAATAATTTCGGTATGGAACGGTATAAACCTGCACACTTCACTTTCGTTATAAAATCAAAAATGATATTATGAATTGGAAAATTTCGATAAAAATGGTATTTCGGTATTTTGGCATGAAACAATATAAAATTATTTTATAGCGAAGTTTTGGTATACTGAATTTTTTTATACGATGTTTTTTTAATACCAGCAAATTTGGTAAGTTATTTGGTATCGCTCGGTATCTTTGGTACGGTACGGTATGTCACCCTTAATTAAATTTGATATCCTTTACTTGGGCATAAATTTAATTTTATGCACCAATTTTTTTTTATACCAAATTTAGTAATGTTAGTATGTGTTTGTTAATAAATGTATTACTTTTGTATATTTAACAGCACCATTAATTTTGAATTAACAATACTTTCATACTCTTCGTGCCATAAAAAATTCACAGTTATTGTAGATATGAAGTTCTAGAAAAATATTTTTGACTTACCTTTACGCGTAGTTTGGTAGGATTGGGAAAAAAACTGTAAAATTGTACAACACCGCAATATACAATTATTTGAATAAACTGTAATTTAATATTTTAAGCAAAATTGTACCATATTATTCAATGCAGTTTCATTTTCTTAATGAAAACTGCACCAACCGTAACTTATATTACCTATAAGCTATAAATAATTATATAATAAATTATATTCCCTCCATCATGCATAAATATTTATGTTTGTTTTTTGCACGTAGATTATGAGATATAATATTTTAATGTGTAGTGGGGTAAGAGAAATAGTATTTAATGTAAAGTGGGTAGTTGTATTAGTGTTTTGTATGGGTCTATATGGAATAATTAATTGTTTTGTATGGACCAAACTTGATAAAAAATAAAATGTAAACCTTAACTAGGCCCAAACTAAAATGGAAAACGTAAACCTTGATGCGGGACAGAAGGAGTATATGTTAGACTATTGTTAGTTGTTACACGTTTTCTTTATACACAATTAATCTCCAAGTATTAAGGATAACAATTATAGCTTAGGCAACCAATCAAGTTAAATATTGAACTCAAATGATGGAGTATTACCAATTAAATTATTAACTAAATTAATTAAGACAAATTTTCAATAAATTTAAAGTATCTAATTATTATCTAATAAACAAAACTATAAAATAAACAGTAAAATTAAATTCTCTAGAGAAAATCCGGAGTGTTTTCAAGAATGAAGAATGCGTAGCTTTAGGGATATTAAGTTTAAACTCATTAATTTAAGTATTCGAGTTGAATTCTGCCGAAAGTATTAGGACGCATCACAAATATTAAGCTAACTTACTCTATAGACACAAGTAAATTAGCAAGTAAATATGGTTTATCACCTCAGAGCAAGAGATCTAATTCTACCTCCCTTTTCTAGGTACTCACAGTATTAATTATTTCTCACATCTAGTAATTGAATCCGAATATGTTCTCCCTTTTTAGTTACTATATATTTACCCCCTTAGTCCTGTTGATCAACCCACAAAGAGATGTGCAATTAAATACATTCATATTTAATAGTTCTATTACTGAACCCTCGGAAGTAATGATCCCTTCCTTAGAATCATAATAAAAAAACCTAACCAATCATGATTCATTAATACACCAAATCAACCATCAAAAACATGTTTAGACATACCAAATCAACAATCAGAAACATGTTAAGACATTCATATAACAATTGAAAACACACAAAATGATGATGATTAGAGGTTTAAAAAAGTGCAATATTAAATATGAAATAATCCAACTATAGTCGTAAAGCAAATTTTTCCTAGAGAGTCAAATCAAATCGTTGAAACCTTCAAAACCCTACAACTACAAAAATAGTTCTAGCCCATGGTATGACAGAACTCATGGGTTTGGATAAATCTTACCCATAGTCTGGAAAATAAAAAAAAGAATTGAAGAAAACCCTAGATGTAGCGGTGATCATTGTCTCCTCTCTTATCTTGAATCTTCTTCTTGGTTCTCCTTCTTGATTCGACAGACGAATCTTCACAGTGATCGTGGGATGAGATGATGAGATGGATGTGGACTATGGTAGATGATGGATGGTGTGTGGATGAAGGTAGTGTAGAGAATTGTGAGAAGATATCTTTATATTGATCACACCAAATAATATATACATTTGTAAGAGAGAGACATCTAGATATACAACCTATGTGGGACATACAAAATAATACAACAACAATAATTCTCAATACGCCCCCTCAAGATGGTGGGCGAGTAATGACACCAATCTTGGATATTAGAAGAGTGAGACGAGGATGAGCAAGTGGTTTGGTGAGTGCGTCAGCTAGTTGATCTACCGAGGGTACATGAGCGACACGGAGTTGCGATGATTTAACTAGGTCCCGAACAAAATGATAATCAATAGCAATATGCTTCATTCGCGAATGAAATACCGGATTGGAGCACACGTAAGTGGCACCAATGTTATCACAGTAAACCACTGGAGTAGCTGGCGAGGACGGAAGACAAATCTCTTGTAGTAAAGAACGAGTACACTGAACTTCAGCAGCTACTGAGGCAATGGACCTGTATTCAGCTTCAGTGGAAGAATGGGCAATAGTTCACTGCTTGCGAGACCTCCAGGATACCGGATTAGAACCAAAAAATATAATATATGCCTCAGTTGAGGACCTATCGGCATAGTTACCAGCCCAATCAGCATCAGCAAAGCAGTAGAGGGACAAGGATGAGTTATCCCGAAGAAAGAGAGAGTAATGACGAGTGCCATTGAGATATCGCAGAAGTCTCTTCACTGTGCCCCAATGAGTAACTGTAGGGGCATGCAAAAATTGAGATAGTTTGTTGACTGCATAAGCTATATCAGGCGGTGTAAGAAGGAGATACTGAAGACTCCCAAGTACCTTTCGATAGCTCGTGGCATCATATGGATCAGATCCATCACTAAGAGAGAATTTTGTACCTGCAGCAAGAGGAGTAGGACTTTGAAGAGAGCATGTTAAGATGAGACAGAAGATCTGTGGTGTATTTGTGCTGAGACAAATAGCAGCCATTTCCAGATTGATGAACTTCAATTCCCAAGAAATAAGAAAGATTGCCCATATCTTTGATGGAAAAATGTGATGCAAGATCAGTCGCAAAACGTGAAAGAAATGCGTGACTATTGCCTGTCAAAACCAGATCATCAACATAAACCAGAAAATAGGCTAAAACACCTTGATGGCTATAAACAAATAGAGATTCATTCGATTTGGTGCAAGTGAAGCCAACTGATATGAGAAACTGTCGAAGAGCATTGTACCAAGTACGCGGTGTTTGCTTCAAGCCATAGATAGACTTGTGAAGCTTGCAAACATATGCAGGATTATCAGAGTCAATGAAGCATGGGGTTTGAACCATGTAGACCTCATCAGAAAGAGTGACATGAAGAAACGCATTGTTGACATCAAACTAATGAAGTGGCCACTTTTGGGAAACAGTTATACTAAGAACAATACGAATTGTAGCAGATTTCACCACTGGAATAAATGTCTCAGAAAAATCAATGCCTGGGCATTGATGAAACCCCTTCACCACAAGACGACCCTTGTACTTTTCCATCGAGCCATTGGGTTTTTCGCTTGATGCGAAAAATCCATTTGTAACCAATGACATTTTGAGAGGCAGATAGAGGAACAAGTGTCCAGATACCATTTTTTAGCAAAGCATTGAATTCAGAAGCCATCGCATCACGCCAACAAGGAATAGATAATGCCTGTTTGACAGTAGTAGGCTCAACATCAGTGTAAAAAGATGATGTAAGACGTACCTGGGGTTTGGTTTGACAATATTATTTCGAGATCGAGTGACCATAGGATGTCGAATGAGTGACGACGGTGAAGGGCGGGGCGTAGACTCCAGCTGCGGGGGCACGAGTGGAAATGAGATTGTCAGTAGGGGTATCAGGTGGAGTGGGACTTGAATTGTCAACAGGGTGGGTGTGTTGTTGTTGAAACGGGAATATATCCTCAACAAAATCAACATGGCGTGATGTAAAGACTTTGTTGGAGACACGGTCAAGACATAAGTATGCACTTTGAGTAGAGAATAGCCGAGAAAGACACAGAGTTTAGAGCGCGGGGCAAGTTTGTGAGAGGTGTAAGGACGGAGCCATGGATAACAAAGACAACCAAAGACACGAAGCTTTTCAATTTGTGGCGGTTTATGAAACAACTTTTCATTAGAGGAAATCATATGAAGATTAACTTTAGGGAGACGATTGATAAGATAGGTAGCAGCGGAGATAGCGTAGGGCCAATATTGGAGAGGTATGGCAGCTTGATGTAAAAGAGCAAGAGCAGTGTCTACAATATGCTGATGTCGGCATTCCGAGACACCATTGTGTTCAGGCTTGTGAGATGGCATTGTAAGATGAGTAATTCCATGTGTAGTAAGGAAGGAACATAAGACAAGAAATTCGCGACAATTATCAGAGTATAGTATTCGAATGCGAGATTGAAGGTGGTTTTCAACAAGTAATTTAAAGGCAACAAAAGTAGACAACACATCAGATTTATGTTTTAAAGGATAAACACACACATACTTTGTAAAATGATCCACAAAAATAACATAATACTTGTATCCATCATATGAAGTAACAGATGATGTCCAAACATTTGAAAAAATCAATTCAAGAGGCATAGTGGAATTTAAGCTAGATTCTGCAAAAGGAAGTTTATGACTCTTCATGCATTTATAAGCATCACAACTTAGTTCAGTAGCTTTGCAAGTAGGCAAATTATTGCTGGATAAAATATGATGAAGTATTTTGGGGGAGGGATGACCTAAATGGGTATGCCAAAGAAAGAAGTTATCATGAGAGGAAATAAGAGCATGTAGTGCAGCGGTAGTAGACGCAGTGGTAAATGGCCAAAGATATAGTCCATTAACTCGTGGGCACTGCAGCAGAACGGCTCCGGACCTCCGATCCTTCACCTAAAATGAAGTAGAAGAAAACACAACACAAACATCATTCTGGTGGCATAATTGAGAAAAAGAGATAAGATTTCTAGAAATAAACGGAACAACAAGCGAATGAGAGAATAAAAGAGAGGAAAAATAAGGAAAGGATAAAGAGCCTATGTGAGTAATAGGCAACGATGTACCATCACCGACTATAACGCTGTCAGATGCATCAAATGGAGAATGGAGAGAGAGGTTGGCCAAATAAGTTGTAATGTGATGCGAGGCTCCTGAGTCCAAAACTCAGTTATGCGCCGGTGTAGTAGAGATGGCAGAATAAGCGGTAGGAAGGGCATATGGCTGCTGCACTGTGGTTCAACCAGCCTGGACCTGAGCAACCTGTAGAAAGTCTGGGCATCGCCTCGCGGAATGTCCATAAATACCGCAGAGTTGGTACTTTCCCTGGTAGTCACGTCCACTACCTTGACTAGGAATAGAGTGTGTGGACGAGCGATTAGTGTGCTGGGGCGGATGAGAGGACCCCGAGCGATACCCAGTTCGGCCGCCAGAAGAGTTGGGCCGAGAAGCTTGGAATGCGGAAGCAGGCATGCCTGAAATTGGTACAGCACAGCTTGCAATTCGAGCCTCTGTGGTAAGGAGTTTACCATGGAGCTCTTCAAATGTAATTGGAGAGTCGCGAGCTTGAATAGCAAACCCCAATTCCTTATATGAATCATCCAAGCCATTCAAGATTTTCACCACTAAATCTTCAGAATCAGTAGGAACACCAAGGAACGCAAGTTCATCAATGAGACCTTTGATATCAAGCATAAAATCAGTGACAGATCGATTTTCCTTGATTGGATTGTGAATCTTGTTCTTCAAGGCAAGAATATGTCCTCTTGATGAAGTGCCATATATGGAGCAATAGTACGCCAAGCATCAGATGATGTCTTGGCCGACGCAATGAACAGAATAAGAGTGGGTGTAATAGACCCAATCAGTGTACTTAGGATCAATTGATCCTGGCGAATCCAATAGGAATGAAGCGGATTTGGACGAGAGACACCATTGACAGATTCTGTGGCGGCAGGACACGGATATGAACCATCGACAAAATGGTAGAGATTGTATCCAGAGAGCAAGGTTCAAAGTTGAAAACTCCAAGCCACATAAATAGTGGACGTGAGTTTCAATGGAACTTGTGAAG
Source organism: Pogostemon cablin (assembly GCA_023678885.1). Lineage (NCBI taxonomy): Eukaryota > Viridiplantae > Streptophyta > Magnoliopsida > Lamiales > Lamiaceae > Pogostemon > Pogostemon cablin. Next base: position 8,542,774 of record CM042983.1, read on the forward strand.
AGGTGTTGAAAGCGACAAGAGATGGTGTTGAGTCGTTCACAGATGAGTTGCCAGCATCTGTGGGTGGAAGCATGGTGTTGTCGGTTTCCGTCGACATTTGAAGAGAGAAACTGGTGGCTGAAAAAAAATTGAAGAGAGAAATTGGTGGCTGAAAAAAAAAGGGAAGTGAGAGAGAGAGAGCCAATGACGGCTAGGATTGAGAATAGAAGAGAGGATCGAGATTATGCTCTGGTTACCATGTAGAGAATTGTGAGAAGATATCTTTATATTGATCACACCAAATAATATATACAGTTGTAAGAGAGAGACATCTAGATATACAACTGATGTGGGACATACAAAATAATACAACAACAATAATTCTCAATAGGTAGATGTGTTGGTGGAATTGTGAAATCTCTCCTTCAACTCTTCTAATGATGCTCTTTTATACTTTTTGACATTCCAATTTGATATTTTTGGGCTTTTTCACGTCAAAGAACACACTTACATGCACTAGGGTGTAAAAATACGGATCTGGGTGAAAAATAGAATCTTATTTGACTCAATTAGCCCCGTTCAACCTGCTGAGCGTGGCTGCGCAACTTCACGATTTCGAGCATACTTCCACATCCAAACTTCGATTTGAGTAACTTTTACGCCAAAGCGATCCTATCTTCAGTGGCTTTCCAGCAGTATATCACATTAATCAGTTTTAAGTTCCATCTGAACATAAAAAAATTATGCAAAGTAAACCTGCGTTTTTCACCATTTTTGCACAAGTTGCCCATTTTCTCAAACTTTACACTTCTGATCATTTTTCACCTAAAATACAATATAACGCCTCAAATGAATCTTTTTATCAAATATATGGAATGTAAGAAACTTGTGTTAATATATGACACAATTCTCACAAAAAGTTGTTAACTTGAACATTAAAACATGTGAATTTTCACTCTCAACATTAGTACATAGAATATTTTAGTAATTAGCATTTACTCCTATAACTGTATTGTAATAAAAAAAGTGAAACCTTACCAAATAAAAATTTCACTCTCCTATATCGTCATTTCTTTTCTTTTATTTCTCTTTCTCTCAGAAGTTGAAGTTGTGAAGCGCCACTGCCTGCGGGCACTGCTGGGGATGTCAACTTTGACCCGGCCTGTGGGTACCCGCCCCACACGTTTTGGGATGATCCAAACCTGGCCTGTAGGAGAAATGGGGCGGGCATGCCCGAACCCGCAAATATGCAGAAAGGGTCCGGGTATTAATTTAGACCCACCCGTCCCACATACAATGTAATAAGAATTATTTTATATTTTATAAAAATAATTATATTTTATGTTATATATATATATATATTTATATATATTATATCAAATTATTAATAATGTATATTATTTTATACAATTATTTTATATTTTATACATATAAATTATTTATAACTATATGTTATATATAATTATATTTAATATTCTTATAATTTATTTATCTATTTTTAAAATATATGAATACTTTTTGTATGTGAGTGCATGTTAAATTAATATTTATGTGATTGATGATTATTGTTTAAAAAAGAATGGGGCAGGGCGGAGCCGCCCCGTACGAGACTGGGCACAGGCATGTAAAATAGAACCCACGCAGGCAATGGGGCGGGTCCGGGTAGTTAACTATCTACCCCAAATCCGACCCGTTGACATCCCTAGGTGCTAGTCAATATCCCACCATATACACCTATTTTTCTCCAAATCATTGTTGATCCTTCTCATTTCAAGGTGGATCATAGTTAATTTTAAGGTAATAATTTTTATTTTTTTCTCTCTCCCATTATTTAGTGTTCTAAGAAGTTAAGAGGAATCACACAACCTCATTGTTTTTTATGTTTTCAACTACTCGTGAATGTGATAATTTATAGATGTTTTATGTTTCTAAGAAATAAAAAATGGATAATTATTGGTTGAATCGCTTTATGAATTTTGTCAGTCACCAAAGTCAGATTTGTGAGAATCTTGAACAATTTTAATTTTTTTGGATTGATGTTCTTCCTCACCCTCCGAATCAGAAGAGGGTCTTTTGATAGGGATAAACATTTCGAACACAAGTAGGGATGTCAATGGGCCGGGGCGGGCCAGGTAGTTGAGTACCCGAACCCGGACCCATTCTATTGTCTGAGTCCGGGCCGTCCCGTGACCCGTACGGGGCGGGGCGGGACGGGTCCGCTTCGTTTTTGGCCCATTTTGATTTTTTATTTTATTTTAAATATTTATATCTATTATAAATAATGTGTAATATATATTATTTCATTTAATTAGTAATTATATAAATAGAAATATCATGTATTTTTTATTTAATTAATCAATTAAGCAAATATATCTTATAAATAATAAATATAATAAAAAATATATCTAAAATATACATGTTATACACATAATATGTTATATAATATAAATATTAAATGGGTCTAAATGGGCCCAAACGGGCCAAAATGGAGCATCACTACTACTCAGACTCGCCCCATTCTTGATATGGGCCATGTCGGGTCCGCCCCAAATTCACGGGCCCAGACGGGACCGGGCGGGTCGGGCCATTTTTTACATCCCTAAACACAAGAATGATGTTGCTTGATGTTTATTCAGTGTAGGAAATAAATCCATAATTCCTAAAACCTTAACCCTATTATGATAAATTGAGATCAAATTATAAAGTGGAAGCATACCTTGGATCCATTGAGTCCTTTAGGCGGAACACGAACTCGGGATCAGTGATTTTATAGCCTTCCTCAACTAAGCCTCCTTATTCCTTATGGGACCGCAGTAATCCTTCCCGATGGGGAGAAGGGAAGACCATGTGCGGCTTAGTGCGTTGGGGACCTTAATCTGGTAACCTTATATACTACTTTAATCAGGTCACCCATTATCACCTAATTACGTAGTATTGAGTATCTACTCAATTGGCCTATATCAATATTATTATAGCCCATGAACTTTTAATCTGAATTGGATCACTTAATTAAGTCCATAAAATAATTGAATAGCTAATATAATTGCATAATAATATATTGACCACAATTAGATTATATAGGAAATTAAAATTTCCTAACAATCTCCCACTTGGGCTATATATTATTCCCAAAGCAATTATACCAAGAGTTCTTAATTGCACAACTTTATGCTATTCATCTTCAGGCTATACTTAACAATCTGGTCCATCTCATATACTAATATGTAACTACCGCAGTATTCACCACATTACAATTCATGGTTAAACCCCGACAATCACCATATCAATATACTCAATGACTTATATCAAATATGGTAAGTAGCATGGAAATTACATGTAAAATGTGATCAACATCATGTTTATTTCCAACTGGTCATACTTTAATCTTTAGTGAGATCAATCCATAATGTAAAATATAAAAAAATAGAAAAATTAACTTTAGTGAATTCACAATGAATTCAAAACCATTAACTTTATTCTGCAGAATACCAAATTATCCAAATGAAAGTGTCTTAAAAACTTTAAAGAGCAACAAATATAGACTCTCACTAAACCAATGTATTCTAAAACTATATAACACCCACATGAGTAGCTAGCTCATAAAATTACAGGGCGTTGAATACATAATCGGTGGATCCGTATTTAGAGTCTAGTATAATATGCTCTACTAAAATTTTATCCACACAAAACACTTTCTTTACAACCAAGAATTCTATGTCAATATGCTTGACTTATAGTACTCTTGTCGTTAATACTTTACTGTGAACTAACTGCCACAATTAACTTTATGTGACAAAGCTTCGCAACCTTTATTTCATGATTGGATGCTCCTTAGTGTGCTACTATTTCTGTTGTCATGGTTAAGGAGCTACAAGTATTTTTTTTAACACTTTTACTTGTATAGCTCTCCAGACCAACAGAAGATATAGTCTGAAGTGAATCTTATACTGTATTGGCATCCAACAAACTCAGAATTAGAATTCCTTATGATCTCCAACAAATCTAATCCATAATGTGCAAGCATGTTATCCTTAATTGTTTGTAAATACTTTATAAAGATCCATACTAGAGTTACTTAAATGTCTACTTAATGTACCAACAACAGAAGTCAAATTAAGTCTTGTACAGACCTCATCACACAACAACTTTCAATAGTCAAAGCATATAGAAAATTTTCTATATTTCTTAAATCTTTAGTTTAACTTTAGGGCACCTTATTGAGACTCCATTTATCTCCCTTAGTTTAACTTAAACATTCTCTCACTGAATCACATAAACATCTACACTTGTCTCAAAACCAAGTAAGACAATTACATCATGATGATAGTTGTGATTCCACTACAGGAAAGCTTTCTTGAATGTATAGATGGATTTCCTTTAGTTCTTAAAAATCATTGAGATCATTTCAATGTTACCATCAAAGAACAATTACTTTACATACATCTAATTTTAATTCAATATCTAAATGTGCTATTAATGTCACGATTATCTTAAAAGAATCTTTCTCAATAACCGGATAGAAAGTCCCTTAAAACAATGTATTCCTTTCCTTTTGAGTATAATCCTTTAACAAGATGCGAACCTGATCATCTTGTATTGATTTAAACTCATAACTTATAACATTAACCCACTTTAGACTATTTGGACCTTGCATGGCTTAATGAACATTGTTTGAATGTTCTACCATTAATTATATAGTGTCCTTATTATTTAGGAGAAACTACATAATTATCCGAATTGTTTTTCTCCCAACTCTAGTGGTTTTTTAGTACATTAATTCTTGAGGTTGTTGATTTTATTATGCCTTAAATATTATTAACATTGTCCTATCGATATTCTAAATTTAGACATTCTTAAAAGCATAAGTAAGGGTCTAATAGACTCCTCTTTAAAGACAATGTCTCTAATATTAATTATTCTTCCCCCCAAATTAACATCCTCACAGAATTCCGTATTACCCGTCTCAAATATGAACCAATTAATTTGGATCACAAAACTTTATTCATAATCTATAAAACAGTCGATAACTGTTTGAGTCCAAATTTCTTTAGTAGATCCCAATGATCTAGCTTTAGTTGGACATCACCATATGTGAAACTCATAAAGAGTTCTCACAACTACTTTAGTTAAAACTTTATTGAGACCATAAGCTGCAATCTTAAGTATTTTTCTCATTAATAACCATATGTTATGGAGTTCAATCATGCCTTTTAACTACACCATTCACACTTAGCAACTTTAATATGGTGTATTATAAGACAATTTCACAAGCCTTTAAGAGAAACAAAATGTTATACTTTAATTTCATCTTTAGCAGATTTCTTTACGGGTATTCTTTTATTGCCCTAATACTTTATTGAGACTAAATTTTCTTGAAGCCTACTAGTCTCATCTTTATTGTTGAAGTTCTCATCATGTATGATTATATTGTTGATATCGGTTAAACTTAATTAGCAGACTTCTTGATTATACAAAGAATTAATCCAAAATGATTATCATGCTTGCACTAAACTTTATAATCTTTCAAAATTTAAATAAATTAGAATCATCTTGAGGATTCGAGCACAACATTAGTATCAAGTTTTTGGACAACAATACTAATTTAAATGATGCTCTCACACAGTGGTCAAATACTGACAATAAAACTGTCAAGCAATAGCCTTCCTTTGGGCTGACTTATTACTCACATGTTAAACTAAATTATTGTCACATATTTACCACCACAGGTGCTTATGTATTTCGGGCCAAATATTAATCTACCTTTGGGCCAATCAATACCTGCATGAAAATACACTTGCACAATATTATTAATTGGGGACCCATCACAAGACACCTTGTGCAATATTAATCTTGTCTATGGATAAAAATTAACTGCAGGGGTAATCTTGGTGTAATAATCAAGTACTGATAATAAATTATGTCAAACAAAAGTCTATCTATGGACCGACCGATGTTTACATGAACAATTTTAAATAATTATCACATACTTATTATCACATGTGTGTTATTATTCTGTCAAATTATGCCTACCTATGGTCGAACACAGAACACATAAATAATTCCACACTCATCTATGTATTTCAATAAAGTCGCACTCCACACACAGAGGCTGCTATGGCAACATGAGGCTTTGATTGACTAGATTGAAAAATTGCTAGACCAATTAAACAAATACTTAAAATAAATATTTATGTTTAATTGACGATATTAAAAAATATCTCCTCAAATTTAAATTTAATTAAATTCCACTACGAAATGGGAATATTAGATGATTCACCCAAATTTAAAATAAATGAAAGATTTCTTTAACTTAATTAGGGATTCCGAATTCAAATTTAAAATTAAATAAATTAGACAAATATCATTTTCCATAATGCTTGGCACTTCACGTATATTTATTAAAAATGACATGTATATATCAGTCTATTAATAGACACTCATACAAATATATTACACATGAAAGCAAAAGTATAAATATAATCATGAATGCCACAAATTAATTAATTAATTAAATATACTTAAATCTGTAATTACCTTGCAGCCAAGATCAATCACGAAACTTAATCATTCATTACATAGTAGTAGTGGCTCTTTACCATAGTGACAATGTTAATTAACAAATAAAAGTCAATCCATGGTTATTATAGATCTGTCAGATTATTACAACAATATTCACATATATATGGATTGACATCCATTAATGATTAATTACCTCATTTTATATTATTGAATTGCTTACATTAGCAATTTAAATGTCACAACCAAGGTTTAAAATATCGATATCGATAAAAATATCGGTACCTCAAATTTACAGATATATCGATGGATATATCGAATATCGATATCGATAAAAATTAAAAAAATCACGGAAACTTAAAAAAAAAGAGAAAATTAATTATTTAACTTTTCAATATATTTTAACTAATTTTATTATATAAATATAATTTAAAATCTCGTAGCATATATGATAAGCAAATCAATTACAATATATTTAAATAGTCTAAAGTCATACAATACTTAATAACTAATACCAAAATGATAATTTATGATGCTCAAATATAAAACATGTGATGTCATCTTGATCTAAACAATATTGGTATTGTCTCATCGAATTAGAGAAATTTTGAATATAGTTCTGAATGTACGAGTAATATTGTTATGTACCAATAAAATACTCCCTCCGTCCCGTCCTTATGGTTACGTTTGCTTTTTGTACGTGGATTAATGAATATAGTATTTTAATGTGTATTGAGGTGAGAGAAATAATATTTTAATGTAAAGTGAGTATGTGTATTAGTGTGATGTGTGGACCCATAAAGAGATAAGTAATTAATTTGTGTGAGTCACATATGCTAAAAAGGGAAATGTAACTATTAAGATGGGACGCCCAAAATGGAAATATGTAACAATTAGGATGGGACGGAGGGAGTACTCTATTCGTCCCGATTCGATTAAATGTACCATAATAATTGTATTTTTAATCAGATTATACTATCACACTGTGTACATTAAAGGAAACTCCTCATTTACTAAATAGTAATAATTTTAATGAAGAGTGATAATTAATTAAATAAAATAAAACAGTCTTAATAATTTCATGCAAGTGTTGCTCTATTTTATTTTATTTTTGAAATTGATCAAATTAATAAAAAATTTTGTATTTAGTTGGTAAAAGTAATATAAAAAATCATAAAAATTTTCTTAAAAATATGGATAATTTTTTGATATTTTCGATATATCCTCGATATTTTATCGATATTTTAACGATATTTCCTCGATATATCTCAACATCTGAAAAAATTTGAACTGTGGCAAACCGATATTGATATTGTTACCGATATTTCCCGATATTTTTCGATATATCCTCGACATCAGAAAAGATATATCTTTTTCCCCAATATCGATATCGGTACTATCCAAATACGGATATATCATGGAAATATCGTGGAAATATCCAAAAATTTTAAACCTTGGTCACAACAAAGATACCAATATATCTTTCATATATATCAATTCGATGATTAAATCGTACAATATTTATTCTCAATAATTTATATGATTCCAAATGTGCCCATCAACTAATCACATAAATTGGCAATCAATTAATATTTATATCTTAATATGTACTGCCATTTTCACCTATTGCCATATGTAGTTTATCATCACAATTTGAATTTCCATATGTGATTTATTATCACAATTCGAAATTTTCATAAGATGACCACAAATATTAAATTACTCATAAACATAACAAAAATATCATCATCAATCTGAAAATCTTTCTTTAATGTCTCATAAATAATTTCCATTTCATGAATCTAAATATATGATGCCGCATAACGATTCAACCCAAAAGATTTTTTGGGTTGAATCTAAATACCATAGTGAATCCAACAATATGCATAGCAACGTAGGATATAATATCTCAATATTCACACAAACAATTTGACAGAATATAATTTTAAATTACTAAATTGTCATACCATGAATTACATACTATCTCTCATCTCATGGTGACATAGATTAATAATTAATGAAATTAAAAACAATACTGAACCAATTCCATTAAGCATTCATGAGACAAAATAGAGAATAATATCAATGCTATAATAACCATAGGAATCGAGAATTGTAATTGTTATCACAACTGGATTCAACAAAGCGCAAGCAATAAATAATCCAATTGGCCATGAATATGCCGAACACATAAAATCACCCCTCATTGAGACTATTATTAAGAATATTTAATTCTCAAATATCCATATTAACATGTAAATTAATAGCATATTTGTGGGTTTAAAATTAGCAAATAACCAATTGACCCACATCGCACAATCAAATAATTAAAATCCAAAATCATGCAATGGATAATCACAATAATTCTCAATCATTCTCCAAAATTTCATCAGAAATATTATTTCGATAATAATAAATCAGAATTCTAAAGTGATGAATTCATACTTAATACCATCAGATCTCAGAGAATCATGAATAGGATGTCTCTGATACCACTTGTAGGAAATAAATCCATAATTCCTAAAACTTTAACCCTATTATGATAAACTGAGATTAAATTGTAAAGCGGAAGCATACCTTGGATTCATTGAGTCCTCTAGGCGGAATACGAACTCGGGATCAGTGGTTTTATGGCCTTCCTCAACTAAGCCTCCTTATTCCTTATGGGACCGCAGTAATCCCTCCCGATGGGGAGAAGGGAAGACCATGTGCGGCTTAGTGTGTTGGGGACCATAACCTGGTAACCTCATATACTACTTTAATCAGACCACCCATTATCACTTAATTATGTAGTATTGAGTATCTACTCAATTGGCTCATATCAATATTATTATAGCCCATGAACTTTTAACCTAAATTGGATCACTTAATTCAGTCCATAAAATAATTAAATAGCTAATATAATTGTATAATAATATATTGACGATTATATAGAAAATTAAAATTTCCTAACATTCAGAACACACTCGCTGGATAACTACACTTTGCATGCCTTAGTTGCTGCAGATTATAAATTAAAAAAAAAATATAATTAGGACAAACAATATTAAAAAATAATCTTAATTAATTAAAATTAATGGTTAGAGCATACCTTGTGTGACAGCTACAGATCGATAGAGCGGTAGTTCACACGGAAAAATTTATAGCAGAATATTTTCCTTATTGTTTAAAATTTACCTAAATTAATTTTTATTTATTTACTTGGATAAGATTGTCCAAGATTTTTAGTTGAAATAATTTTGTTGCTGAAAATGTTAGGAATGAGTTTAAATTATGTTTAATAACCAAGAAATCAAAATATCATATCATTTTATAATTTCAAAATAAATATATTTTAGTTTTAAATTTATTATTCTCATCTAATACATACAACATATTTTACAATTTTTTTATTACTCCATATAAAAAGACTAAACTATTCTTTAAAAATCAATCAATAAAATAAGTTGAAAAAAAAAAATATTTTTTAAACTTTGTGTAAATGTGTTCACTTATTTTAGATCTGATGGAGTATATAGAATGCTGTTGAATTAGGTAGAAATAACATGTGTCATGGTGTAAATCATATGGTTCCTCATTCTAATCCTATATACCATACAATTTACAAGAGTTTATTATGTAAACTCGGTTTACAAGAGACTAATTCCATAGAAATATTAATATTTTTTTAAGTAATTAAGACCTAAAGATTATCTGTTTGGTTTATTTTTTATTTTTTCATTTGTGCTGTTAATATGGGAAAAAATGCGGATATTTTCATTGAACGAAATATATCACATTTTCACTCACATGGTGGTTGAAAAATACTAGCATCATCATAACGGTTATATTTATTTTTCACTGACATTTGAGAAATACTATAATATTTTAATTCGTGATGGGTTGGAAGATACTCGCTTGTCTACAAGTAAAAGGATCATTTGTTTTTACATATAAATTAAGAATTATTATTTTATGTGTATGGACCATAAGAGGCCATTTTTCTTCCAAGAGTGAAAATGATATCGGACGCCTACAACAGAAAAATCATATATATGCAGAATGAGTATAATATTTTAATATATAATGGATAGTAATATTAGTGTTGTGTGTATATTAATTGTTGATCCTGCTCATTTCAGGGTGTATCATAGTTAATTTTAAGATAATGATTTTCATTTTCTTATCTCTCCCATGATTTAGTGTTCTAAGAAGTAAGAGGTATCGCACAACCTTATTATTTTTTATGTTTCAACTACTCGTGAGTCGTGAATGTGACAATTTATAGATGTTTTATGTTTCTAAGCAATCAAAATGGGTAGTTATTAGTTGAATCGCCTTATCAATTTTCGTCAGCCATTAAAGTCAGATTTGTGGGAATCTAGAACAATTTTAATTTTTTTGGAATGATGTTTTTCCTCGCCCTCCGAATCAGAAGAGGGCCTCTTGATAGGGATAAACAATTCGAACACCAAAATGTTGTTGCTTGATGTCTATTTAGAACACACTCGCTGGATAACTACCCTTTGCATGCCTTAGTTGCTGAAGATTATAAATTTAAAAAATATAATTAGGACAAATAATATGAAAAATTAATCATGGTTAGAGCATACCTTGTGTGACGAGCTGCAGATAGAGCGGTAGTTAACACTGGAAAATTTATAGCAGAATATTTTCCTTATTGTTTAAAATTTACCCAAATTAATTTTTATTTATCTACTTGATAAGATTGTCCAGGATTTTTAGTTGAAATAATTTTGTTGCTAAAAATGTTAGGAATGAGTTTAAATTCTGTTTGATGACCAATAAATCAAAATTTGATACGAAGTGTATTATTAAGATAAGGACTTGTTGCAGAAATTAGTGTTTGTTTGTATGTGATGTAAATCTTTAAAATGACATTTATTAATCAATGATTAGATACTTTTAGAAATTAATAATACCAATTTCATCTGGATGTGATAGGAATTATATTAGATAGAGTATATTGATTCTCTTGAAGAAACTTCTAATATGGGGATTACTTTTTAAGTGGAATCATCAATTAATGAAAAAAGCAAGAGCTGCCTCTCAATGTGGATTCAGGTGAACCAAGACAGACACAGAAAAACATAAATGAACCAAAAGAAAAAGAGGCGAAAATACCTAATACTATATGACAAGAAATGAAAGACCACATACAAGTAGTTGAAAAGACGGACTTCGTTCCATGTAAAACCATACAATACTTTTCGTTAAATAAATTGCTTTCACTAATTTCCATGATCCGAATTCAGTGGCGGATGCAGGGTACAAGGGTATGGCCTGTACCCCCAAACCCCCTACCCCCAACCTCTGTTTTTTTTTAAAAAAAATTATATATATTTGTTTGTATATTAATTAATTTGTATCCCAAATTATTTAATTAATACAAATTTATATACAATTCATTACTATTTTAATAAATTTACACTATAAATTTATGATAATAATATTTTATATTACTTTTTACAAAAAAAAAATTGACGGTAACAATAATTATAATTTTAGATTGTTGATTTATTTATTATACGATTTTGAATATCAAATATTCTATCCGTTCCTCTAACTATTTCATACTTTTTTTTATTTGCCTCAACACAAATGTACGTTTCTAAAAATACTAGAGATATATACATCTCAATAATATTAATTTTTTACACACATCTCAATAACTTTATATATATTTTTCATTAAATTATATAAAGAATTGGTATCTTGTGTTCCCGGGGACACACCAAAAATTTAATACTAGTTTTAGTATTGAATTTTTGTATTTTCATGGGGCATGGTGTGTCCCCGAGAGTACACAAAATTTTTCCTTATCTAAAATACTTATTTTTTACATGCATTTAAGTAATTTTACACATATTTAAACATAAAAATCAAAATTTCTTAATCTTTGCATTAAAAAATAAGTGTTACTTATGTGGACGGAAGGAATAATATTTTTATAATTACATTTCTGAATCCGCCACTTTTCGAATTGGCCTATAAATTTTCACCGGACGGTCGTTTGTTGGTTGAATGGGTCTAGCATTCACTTTTAAATCCTGAGTAACACAACAATTAATTCATCTTTATTAATATAATAAATTAAAATATATTTATAGCAAACAAACGAATGCAACAATTTTTTAATTGATTTAATAATAATAATAAAATTATAAATTAAATAAATACTTACACCATGCATAGCATCACGAATAAGCTGCAACTGTTTTCTGCTGACTGTCCTCACCTAATTCATAAGAATAATACTTTTTAAACACAACCAATATTATAATAAATTATATATACATATAATACTAATTATATGTTGTGCATTTGTAAATTGTGTGTGCATGTGATATAGAAATATGTGCATTACATAACATAAAATAAAATAAAAATAACCCAACGGTTGATTCCGGTTTATTAAAAAAAGAAAGAGATTAAAAAAAAAAAGAAAGAGAAATTTTAAAAGCTTAACTTAAATTAATTAGGATAAATTATATCACTGTTTATTAATTCAATATTCTACCAATTTATTTCTAATTTTTTCGAGATAGTCACTACAAAATAGTTTCACGATGACAATATAGATATATATACGTACATACAAAAATATATATACTGAAAGATTAATTTCGTATCGTAAATTTCTTCACAATTTTCTACGTATCCCATAATATCATTTAAAATTAAAAGAAAATATTGAGTATTATTGTTACAATCACTCATTAGTGACTGCTATTGCTACAATTACTCATTAGTAATTGTAAGTGCCTTGTTTACTCTTATTTCCCTTGGCACTTTTCTTGTAATTGCTTGTATAAGCACATGATATTCTTCAATACAATTAAGCATTTCCTCTATATGGTATATAGACCCTAAGGTTTACACCAAATCTTAGGATTCATATTTTTTTCTCCTCCAGCTGTCGCCTTGTGCCATGGTCGACGATCCTACCATTCGCACTATCTTCTCTACTGCTACTGATTCTTCATTAGTAGTTGCTATTAATGTTGCAGCTCAAGCCCCTCTTAAACTCACAACCTCAAATTATTCCGCTTGGCATGCTCAATTTAATTCTTTGTTGATTGGATATAATCTTCTTGGATATGTAGATGGTAGTTTTCCATGCCCCTCTAAAACTATTCCATCATCTTCTGAAGGTACTCCTTCAATCAATTCTGTCTTTACGGTTTGAATCCGTCAGGATCAATTAATCCTAAATGCAATAGTTGGTTCTGTCTCTGCAAATCTGGTTGTCTTCATTGCTTCATCTACAACATCTCGCGCGGCTTGGGTAACTCCCGAGAAAACATACGCATCTCCATCTCGTGGTAGAATTCTCGAGTACCGCACTCGATTGAATACACTATCACAAGGATCTCAGTCAATCACAGTCTATATGCAGGACATCAAAGCTAGTATTGATGTGCTAGCACTCATGAACAAATTGTGGATTTTGATGATCTCTCGGTTCGCATTCTCAATGGATTGAACCCTGCATTTTCAAAGATCTCTCATGCCCTGCAGTTCGAGACACACCTCTTGATTTTGAGGAATTATTTGAAAAGCTTTTGAATTATGAAGCTCAATTGAAGCATTTGAATTCACCTGTGGCACTACCTGCTACAGCACTTGCTGCTACCAATTCTCATACCAACAGAAGTTCTAACAGGTTGGGTTATCATGCTACGCAAAATCGCCAGGTACCATATAATACATCTTTCAATCAGTCTCAGATGCATCCCCCATCAAGCTTCTTCCCACGACCGCAAGCATCTTCTTTAAGTTCGGCAACCTGAGGCTATCTTGGTAAATGCCAAGTATGTGGAAATGTTGGCCATTCGGCTCGACAATGCTCTTTGGATTCCACAACATATGTGGGCATCTGTTCCTCTGCCTCCACCTCGTCCAAATCGCCTACCACAAGTCAACACAGTTGCCTCTTGCCCTCCGGTGCCATCATTTGATTGTGTTCTAGATTTGGTTGCCTCTCATCATGTCAAACATGATTTGGCTAACTTGTCTCTTTATCATCCCTACTCTGGTCAAGACAGTGTTGTTCTTGGTGACAGTACTTGCTTATCAATAGCTCACTGTGGCACAACGAACTTTGACACTTTGAAACTAGAAAATATTTTGCATGTTCCATCTATGTCTATGAATCTGATCTCAGTTTCAGCACTATGTGCCTCTAATCATGTTTCTGTTGCATTTTTTGATCACTACTTTCAGGTGCAGGATCTGCAAACGAGGGCAATTATGGTCACGGGTCTACGCCATGATGGAGTTTATTACTGGCCAAAGTCTACCAAATCAAAACTAATTCCAATCTTCTCATCTGTCATTTCTCCTTTGTCTATCTCAATTTGGCATAGTAGTTTGGGACATCCTTCGGAGAAAATATTCAGGAAAATATTGCACTCTTTAAATATTATGTTTTCTAATTCCTCGTTCAGCTTTTTAGTTGTACTTCTTGCAATATCAATAAGAGTAAAACTTCCTTTCTCATCCTCTTCCATTACTTCTAATTCTCCCCTTGAAATAATCTTTTCTGATGTTTGGACTTCACCTGTAATATCTACAGATGAGTTCAAATATTATGTCATATTTGTAGATCATTACACAAAATACATTTGGTTTTATCCAATATAAAAAAAATCCGATGTCATCTCTGTCTTTACGACATTCAAGTCTTTTGTTGAAAACTATTTCTCTTCCACCATTAAAATATTGTTTACTGATGGTGGGGGTGAGTATGTTTCTTTGCGTTCATTCCTCTCCAAAAATGGCATAACACATCTCACCACTCCTCCACATACTCCTGAACACAATGGCTACTCTGAACGTTGACATAGACACATTGTTGAAACAGGTCTAACTCTTCTTCATCGTGCACATCTCCTACTTGAGTTTTGGTCTTATACCTTTGCTACTGATGTCTATCTTATTAACCGTATGCCTAAAGAAATCCTTTCATCCATCTCTTCATTCGAAAAGCTTTTCCAAAAACCGATGAATCCCAATAAACTTCGTATTTTTGGATGTCTTTGCTTTCCTTGGTTACGTCCTTATAACAATCATAAACTAGCTCCTCGGTCTCATTCATGTATTTTCTTAGGATATTCTCTCACTCAAAATGCCTTTCTATGTTTTGATATGTCATTACAGCGAATTTTTGTTTCTCGTCATGTTGAGTTTGTTGAAATTGAATTCCCTTATACAACACTCCAATCTCAACATTCTCACACCTCAGACTCCTCTGTAACTACTGCATCATGGCTTTCTCAACCAATCTTGCCCTCATCTGCATCTCCTACGCCGACCATTGGTGATCTTGAGCTCCCTATGGTGCTACAACACCCTAATAATGCTCCCCCTCACTTGGATGAGCATCTTGAAAATTTTCCACAACCGGGTAATACTCATCCAATGCGAACACAGCTTAAAAACTCTATTGTTAAGCCGAATCCCAAATATGCTTTTTCTACTATCATTTCTAATGATACAGAACCTCATACTGTTGCTTAAGATCTTAAAAATCCAGTTTGGTTGTGTGCCATGAAAGATGAATTTGAGGCTTTTCTTTTGAATAAGACATGGGATCTTGTCCCTCCTGATCCTATGCAAAATCTTGTGGGCAACAAATGGGTCTTTCGTATTAAACGACACCCGGATGGTACCATTGATAAATATAAGGCTCGTCTTGTTGCTAATGGATTCCATCAAAGGCCTAGTATTGATTTTCATGAACCTTTCAACCCGGTTGTTAACCCAGTTACAGTCAGGACTGTTCTGTCCATAGCTCTACAGAATAGGTAGGAAGTTCGCCAACTGGATGTCAATAATGCATTTCTCAACGGACATCTTCATGAGGAAGTTTATATGACTCAACCTAAGGGGATGGTTGATTCACATCTACCTCACTATGTTTTTCGTCTTCGCAAAGCTCTTTATGGTCTCAAACAAGCCCCTCGTGCTTAGTATAATGAGTTGAAAAGCTTTCTAGTGTCTCTTGGTTTCGTTACCTCCAAAGCCAATAACTCACTCTTCATTCTTACTCAACTTAATTGTGTTATCTGTTTTCTTGTGTACGTGGATGATCTTATTGTTACAGGAAACAACTCTTCCAAGGTGGAACACATCATTCATGAGCTTAATGGCCGTTTTTCCACAAAAGATCTTGGTAATCTATGTTACTTCTGTGGTGTTGAGGTGAAACCCACACAAATGGGTCTTCTTCTCACGCAACAAAAGTATGTCATTGATCTGCTTGAAAAGTATGGCATGTTGGATGCCAAATCGATATCAACACTGATTACCGATGGAAATAAGATTTGTCTACATGATGGTTTCCCATCGTTTGATGCAACACGCTTTCGGCAAGTTCTTGGCGGGTTGCAACATCTTCGAATGACTAGACCTGACATCCCATTTGCTGTTAACAAGTTATATCAATTCATGCATGCTCCTTCTGAGGCTCATTGGATTGCTGCCAAACGTCTTCTTCGATATCTCAATGGGACTCATAGTTTTAGTATTCGTCTGCAATCAGATACTCCACTCACATTGCATGGTTACTCAGATGCCGACTGGGCAGGAAATCTCGATGATCGAACATCAACATGTGCATATATCATATTTCTTAGAGCCAATCCAATCTCATGGCGCTCCACGAAACAACGAACAGTTGCCCGTTCATCTACCAAGGCTGAATATCGTGCAATTGCTTCTGTTGTAGCTGAACTTTAGTGGATTAAATCTCTTCTTCAGGAATTGCAAGTCTCCACTACTACAACTCCAATATTATACTCTGATAATCTTGGATCCACCTATTTGTGTGCCAATCCTGTTTTTCACACTCGAATGAAGCATCTTGCAATTGATTATCACTTTGTTCGTGATTTGGTTCAATCTTCTGCCCTTCGTGTGGTTCATGTTCCCGCTGCCGAGCAACTTGCTGATGCTCTCACCAAGTCTCTTCCACGGCCAAAGCTTCTTGATTTATGCAGCAAGATTGGTGTTACTGAAGATACACCATCTTGAGGGAGTATATTGAGTATAATTGCTACAATCACTCATTAGTGATTGCTATTGCTACAATCACTCATTAGTAATTGCAATTAATTGTTACCTTATTTACTCTTATTTCCCTTCGCACTTTTCTTGTAATTGCTTATGTAAGCACATGATATTCTTCCATACAATTAAGCATTTCCTCTATAGAAATGCCAACTTAAATTTATTAACATTAAAATACTTTAATTTTAAAATTTTCACCTATACTAACACATAATACACTTTTCTATTTACCAAGCTAAAAAAATCAATGAACTAAGTTAAAAAATATATTTTTTAAATAACGTTAAGTACACAATAAACGCTAAAGACATGCCGGAATAGGAAAAAATAAAATTGAAGAGAGAATATTGCATGGAATCAATTATATATGAAATCGGATTCGAAGCATCACCTTTTACATATAACAACAATTAGTATCCTTATGCATGAATACTGTTACTCGAAAAATTTCCTCATTTTTTAAAGGGTATCAGTAATTGTCATGTATAAATGTGATACTTCTCGAACGACACGATTCTACTTTCAAAAATTATAAAAATTATGAAATTAATTAAAAGACAGAGCGAAGTGAATTAGAATTATAACCTCAGCCACAAGTGTCCAAATAACATTTTGGGTACAAGGAGGTGTGGTAAGAGAGCCATGGTATCGGAAATACTCTCCATCACCATTGAATTCTATGGCATTAGGGTTGATGATACCCACCCTCTGATCTACATCTACCATATCTTTCACCACTTTTAGATCACCTTCCATCTCAAATTTCAAATATTATAAATCAATTAGTAATCCACATCTATATCATACTCCAAATATAGTAGATACATTTATATGTATTGAACATTCAATTTCATTAATCCAAACCTTTCTGTTTTACTTCGATTTTATCCCAAAACAATAATTTTTATACCAATTTCATCCTATAATTTTATAAAAGCACTGATTCAATACAATCCCATGAGATTAGAAAAATTAAACATTTTTAAATAAGAATAATTATTTTGATGAGAATTTAAAAGTTATGAGACTATTTTGAAGAAATTAAATTTTTTGGAACTATTTTGAATAAAATAAATTTATGTGACACGATTTTTATTTTAAACTTACCATGGATAAAAACGAATCAGGATGTCCAATATTATACAGGACTCCAATGACAGCTATATCATAATTTGGGGTCTGGTGGACCAGATGAAGTTCCAGATCAAATCTGTTTCTCAATAAAAAAAAGTTTATAATAAAAATGTGTACATAACTAAATAATTAATTAGTACAAATTAAATCCATTTATTAGTAAATAATTTTAGTAAATAATAACATTTTGCCATTAATTTTGTGTTCGGAAGGTGAGTGCCAATGGCATTGCTTCAGTTCATATTTTGTTCCATCGATTTGGATATGCCCTGCTCCACTAGCCCAGCTAAACTGCACAATTTATAAATAATTGAAAATTTTAGAAATTAATTATGAATTCTAAATAAAATATAATATGAGTGTTTATACTAAGTGGAGTATATGCATTGGTTAGATTCTTCCCTTATATTTTGATGTTTTTTTTTTCAAACATTTGGTTGAATTTATATTTCAAAAAGTATAAATCCAAGAAAAAAAATACTTAGTTTTCTTTTATTTCTTGTAAGTGTAGTTAAGAACAACATGAAATGTAATATAATATAATAGAATTTAAAATCAAAATCGTCTTCTATGAATTTATTTTATTATAAATAATAAAAAAGTTTAATTTTTTTAATGGTCATACAATTTTTAAATTCTCATTAAAATTGTTATTTTTACTAAAAAATGTTTAATTTTTCTAATTTCACAGGATGAGACTGAATTAATGATTTTACAAAGTTATGAGACGAAATTGAAAAAAAATTATATTAGAATAAAATCAAAGTAAAATTAAAAGATTTGAAATGAAAATGAACGTTCTTATTACATTGAAACCTTTTCTGATAAAGTAAAAAGATAATAAGTTATGTTTTAAACTCTAAATAATAGGAAATCCAATGAGGTAGTAGATCATTGTACTAATAATAAGAAGTAAAATTACCGATACATCGTGACCTCGATTAGTAAGTATAGCATGTGAGGGTGCATAAGCTTTGTGAATCGGGCCCAAATCCGACACCACTTCAACCTTGTCCGACAGCAAATTAATGGGAGATTGTCTGTTCCCGTATTTACAGTCCCTCCATTCGGGCCGGAGATCTCCCCAGTGTGAAGGCCCCAACTTACTGTTTTCATTGTAACTGAAGTACTCATCACCTAGGTGATCTAAACCTAAAAAATTAATCCCATTTTTGTTAATTGCTGCTAAGAATATATATATATATATATATATATATATATATATATATATATATATATATATATATATATATATATATATATATATATATAATTAAACCATTTGTTGTCAAGGGTTTATGTAAGCAAAGCCTATATTTGTTTTAAGTTTATGTGGATTTTGAAAATTTTAGAAATTAAAGTGATAATTAATTTTGTTTTGGATTTTGGCATATCATGTGTTATTATGTTATAACTTTATATTTTAATGTGCATAGGTTGGTGATGATAATTTAAGACAATAAGCCATGTTTATTTTTGGGTTCAAGTAGAAATAATAAATCTGAATTTAGTAATAGCCGGATTTAATAAATCTATAAAATAGTGTTGATCTATTTTGTTTTGAGAATTTTAGTAGCTAGAATTTAACTTTAATTATGTCAAATAAAGAGTACTTAGAGACGGGTGAAGTGCAGGTGTTGATGTGTGCATAATAAACTATAAAGTGGATGAGGTTTATGTTTTACTAAACCAGAACAAAGAATTAATTTATAAATTTAAATATAGAAAAAAAATAGCTTAAGAGAGTATATATTAATTAATTTGAAAAAAAAAAGATGAGAGAGGAGAAATTATGCATGAAAAATAAATGAAATAATAATTAATTGGGATTGTGTCTGAATGGTTCTTAATTAAAACCGCATGTAACAAACATTGCTAAGATATTGAATGAGAACATTTTTTTCTACACGATTTCAGTCGTATCTTATCTAAACATGATTAAAATTATGGATTAACACTATATTTTGTGAGGAAGAAAAAGGATGCTAAAAAAAATAAAAAAAATAACTATAATGATGATTCATAGTGAACTTACCAACAGGTCCAACACATTGAACTCTTGTTAAACATGCAATGACTACAACAACAAACAGGAGATGATGATAATAAACTGAAGCTTTCATCATCATGATTAATTCTATACTAATTATCTTTTTCATTTTTTATGAAAATATATAAGTTGATGAGTGGAAGAGCTCAAGCAGTGGAAGTGCTTAGACCATCTCCAACAGCACCGCATTTTGCGGTGAAAAAGGTGATATGTGGTGAGAAATCATCTCCATCTCAAGCAGGAATTGCATTTTCTCGACATTTTTGTGTTGGGTGGGTAATCCGCACTAATTTACGGTGGTGATGCCGTCCGCAAGTTGACTTCTTCTTTTTATTTTTATTTTTATTTTAGTTTACTGTATTAATGAAAGATTATATATTAATATTTTATTGTTAAAACATTTATTATTAATATATAATTATGATGCAATATTAATGTGTAATATTGTTAAATGAGATAATATTAATATTAATATTTAATAATTGTGAGGCAATGTTAATATTTAATATTCTTATATATTAATATTACAAATATATATTTAAAAAAAGCAATTAAAATAAATATGAGATTTAAATATAAAACTAAAATTACATCATTAAAATTACATTACAGCTGCCCCTCAATGTTTATTCAGGTGAACTAAGACGGACAAAAACAAGCGCAAATAAACAAAAAGAAAAAGTCACATGAAACAAAGATACCAAATACTAGAGAAATGAAAGACCGGACAAATAGTCAGAAAGACGGACTTCGTTCCACGTGTTAAATAAATTGGTTTAACAAATGATCTTGCCATCCATATTGTTTTCACTAATTTCCAAGATCCGAATTGGCCTATAAAGTTTCACCAGGCGGTCGTTTGTTGGTTGAATGGGTCTAGCATTCACTTTTGAATCCTGAGTAACACAACAATTAATTCATCTTTATTAATATAATTAATTAAAATATATTTATAGAAAACATTATAAAACTAACGAATGCAACAATTCTTTTAATTGATTAAATAATAATAAAATTATAAATTAAATAAATACTTACACCATGGATAGCATCACGAATAAGCTGCAACTGTTTTCTGCTGACGTCCTCACCTAATTAATAAGAATAACACTTTTTCAACGCAATCAATATAAATTATATTCCCTCCGTCCCAAGGTAAGAGTCTCATTTTACTATTTTGGTTATCCCACCTAAAGGATCTCATTTCCTTTTTTGGACACATGGAATCCACCCACACCCACACCCACTAATACAATTAAAACATGGGTCCACACACCCACTAATACAACTAACCACTACACATTAAATAATAATACTCCTTAATCAACGTGCTCAAAAGCAAATGAGACTCTTACCAAGAAATGGAGGGAGTATACATATAATACTAATTATATGTGCATTTGTAAATCGTGTGTGCATGTGATATAGAAATATGTGCAGTACATAAAATAAAATAAAAATAACCCAACGGTTGATTCCGATTTATTTATTAAAAAAAGAAAGAGAGAAGTTTTAAAAGCTTAACTTAAATTAATTAGGATAAATTATATCACGTGTTTATTAATTCAATATTCTACCAATTTATTTCTAATTTTTTCGATCTAGTCACTACAAAATAGTTTCATGATGACAATATAAATGTACTTACATACAAAATTATATATTGAAAGATTAATTTCGTCTCGTAAGTTTCTTCACAATTTTTATATGCCCTATAATATCATTCAAAAATAAAAGAAAATGTCAACTCAAATTTATTAACATTAAAATACTTTAATTTTAAAATTTTCATCTATACTAACACAATACACTTTTCTATTTACCAAGCTAAAAAAATCAATGAACTAAGTTAAAAAATATTTTTTTTCAAACAACGTAACATAAAAACCTAAAGGCACGGTATGAGTGATATGGAAAAACAGAAACAATATAGTATTAAAAAGGGCAAAAGGTCAAACAAGCCCTTCATCTTATCTCTCTAGATCGAATTAGCCCTTCAACTTTTTTTTTGATCACTCAAACCCTTTATGTTTCTAATTTGATCAAATAAACCCATCACTTTCTTAAAGTAAAACAACCATACCCTCCCGTTAGATTCCATTAATTATCAATCTAACGGTGTTAAGGAAACAGAGAGGGAACTGAGTTGGTGATGCTGGTCAAGATATCAGATGCACGAGGACTAACGCCAGGCAATCGGAAAGGTATTTTGCCGAAAATGCCACCATAACTACTGTTTCCTGCAACCTATCTTGTTTTCTTGATTTTTAGCATTTTGGTCTCTATTCCCAAATCACATTCTCAACAAAATAATGATCTTACTCCATAAATTCGTTGAAAATTTCTTGACTGGGTAATTTTTTGAGATACAGGTCCAGCCTATCTCGTGGATTATTATCAAATGCGACGAATTCCCATAAGAAGAATCCTATGATTACATCATAGTCGGAGGCGGCATGGTGGGTTGCCTTCCAGCGGACACGCTATCAGAAAGATTTCGAGTTGTTGTTCTTGAAAGATGAGGAGTTCATGTACAGAGGACTCAAATTTGATGATTCGAGATGGATTCCATTGATAATATCTTTCAGGATATAATTCTGAATCCAGATTTCCATTTTCTGTTGCTCAAAATCAGCTTTCCATTGATAATTTGCAGCCAAGAAATGATAACAGCAGATGAGTTATGTTACTACCATCAATAAAGTCTTGGCTCCACCTCCATGCATTCTCACACACCACTCTCCACACCTCCTCACCTTTCTCTCTCTCTTATCACCTCTCTCTCTCATCCCAACTCCACTTCCTATAACACCATGCACGTTCTTTCTTCCTGCGACGCAAACATGGTTGCGATGAGAACGAGGTTCGCGATGGCTATGGTGTAGACGGTGGTTTCGGGGCAGCCGTTTGTGAACGTGGCGATTGAGTTCGGCGGCACGTGTAGAAAAGCAATGTCACTCGGTGATTTTCAGCTGCTGTTACGGTGCGTCGAATCTGATCGGCGGTGATGGTGGCGTCGTAAGGCAGTGACATGAGGCGGTCCCTGATGGTGCGACGGATGGTGATCAGCAGTAGATCTGATCGGTGTGGTGGCACTATTTCCAACGGCGGTCGACGGGTAGGCAGCTTGCGTGGATGCGTTGGATTTCCCCAGTGGAAAAGTGAAAAATGAACTTGTTGGTGGATCTAGCTTTGGTGATTTTGGTGATATGATATCTTGACCACCGTCATTAGTTCTCTCCTTATTTCCTTTAACACCGTTAGACTGATATTTAACGGGAGGGGTTGACTGTTCCATTTTATGGAGGTAAGGGGTTTAATTGATCAAATTAGAAATGTAAAGGAGTTGAGTGACTAGAAAAAAGTTGAAGGGTCAATTCGATCCCTGGAGATAAGATGAGGGGCCTGCATGACCTTTTGCCCTATTTAAAAATGTAGGATGGAACTTGAGGAAGAACATGGATGAAATAAAAGCCCAAGTATGAAGTTGGTGGACATGGAGGAAAAAAAGACTGAAGCAGAATATTAGATATGTTGATTGATTTGGAGATCCGAGCAGTTGCTTGATAGAAAATTGTTAGTTTTGTTGTATTGTCTTGATGTAATAGATAGTATTTTAGTCGTGATCCACTTGTACTTATACTCTTTATGTTTTGGGGTAATTCTCATACCCTAAAGATAATAATATTCATTTTCAAAAAAAATAAAAATAAAATAAAAACGCTAAAAGCATGCTGGAATTAAAAAAAAATTGAAGAGAGAATATTGCATGGAATCAATTATATATGAAACCGGATTCGAAGTATCACCTTTACATATAACAACAATTAATTAGTACCCTTATGTATGAATACTGTTATTCGAAAATTTTCCTCATTTTTTAAAGGGTATTAGTAATTGTCATGTATAAATGTGATACTTCTCTGGCAACACTATTCTACTTTCAATAAAAATTATGAAATTAATTAAAAGATAGAGTGGAGTGGATTAGAATTATAACCTCAGCCACAATTGTCCAAATGACATTTTGGGTACAAGCAGGTGTGGTAAGAGAGCCATGATATCTGTAATACTCTCCATCACCATTGAATTTTATGGCATTAGGGTTGATGATTCCCACCCTCTGCTCTACATCTACCATATCTTTCTGTTCTATTTAGATTTCGTTCCAAAAATTTTTTTTTTACAAATTTCGTCTAAGAACTTTATAAAAGCATCGATTTAGTCCTTCCCCATGAAATTGGAAAAATTAATCATTTTTAAGTAAAAAGAATCATTTTGGTGAAATTTAAAAGTTATGAGACTATTTTAGAGAAATTAAATTCTTTAGTACTATTTTAAATAAAATAAAGTTGTGTAACATGATTTTGATTTTAAACTTACCATGGATAAAAACGAATCAGGATGTCCAATATTATAGAGGACTCCAATGACAGTTGTATCATTATATGGGGTCTGATGGACTAGATGAAGTTCCAGGTCGAATCTATTGTCAATAAAAAAAGGTTTATAAATATAAATGTGTACATAATTAAATATAATTAATTAGTACAAATTAAATTCATGTATTAGTTTATTTTAGTAAATAATACTTTTTGCCATCAATTGTGTGTTCGGAAGGTGAGTGCCAATGGCATTGCGTCAGTTCATATTTTGTTCCATAGATTTGGATATGCCCTGCACCACTAGCCCAGCTCAACTGCACAATTTATAAATAATTGAAAATTTTAGAAATTAATTATGAATTCTAAATAAAATATAATATGAGTGTTCATACTAAGTGGAGCACATGCATTGGTTAGATTCTTCCCTTATATTTTGATATAACATTTTTTTTTCTCAAATCTTTGGTTGAACTTTATATTTCAAAAAGTATAAATCCTAGAAAAAAAAGTACTTAGTTTTCTTTTATTTCTTATACTAAAATGTATAGTAAATAATAGAGTTTTAAAATCAAAATTATCTAGTACAAATTTATTTTATTAAAAATAATACTATCAAGAAACTTAATTATTTCTTCGATTTTATAATTTTTAAATTCTTATCAAAATATAATATTCGATTTTTCTAATTTCATTGGATTAGACTGACTCTGTATTTTTATAAAGTTATGAGAAGAAATTAATAAAAAAAAAATTGTAATAAAATCGAAACAAAATTAAAAGGTTTAAAATGAAAATGAATGTAATAACTATTTTAAGATTTTATGAATAAAAAACTTTATGTATTAAACTCTATAAATAATAGGAAATCCAATGAGGTAGTATAGATAATAGTACGCAATAATAAGAAGTAATATTAACAATATATGGTGACCTCGATTAGTAAGTGTAGCATGTGAGGGTGCATAAGCTTTGTGAATCGGGTCCAAATTCGACACCACTTTAGCATTGTCCGACAGCAAACTAATTGGAGATTGTCTGTTCCCGTATTTGAAGTCCCACCATTCGGGCCTAAGATCTCCCCAGCGTGAAGGCCCGAAATCACTATCTTCATTGTAACTGAAGTGCTCCGATTCATCACCTACGTAGAATCAAGCCCATGTTTGCTAAATGCTAATTGCCACTAAGGATATATATATATATATATATATATATATATATATATATATATATATATATATATATATATATATATATATTTGAAATCATGCGTTATATCAAGGTTTTATGCAAGCAAAGTCTATATTTGTTTGAGGTTTACCTGGGTTTAGAAAATCATATTAGAATAGTGATAATTAATTTTTGTTTTGGATTTTAGTGTACTTTACTATGTTTTAACTTTTAATTTTATATCAAATTTATGTGCATAGGTCATGAGTGATGATATATGTAGGACAAGCTATGCTTGTTGTGGGCAGAGCTGACATTTCGGGAGCCTTGGTCAAACAAAGAAAGTAAGATCATATACTATCCTTTTAATCCTTTTACTTGTATACTTCCTCTTTTTCATATAATTATTCTTCTCTTTTTTTTTTATCAGTTTCATATTTATGTTCATATTACAAAAATAAAATGCCACCCAATATCACAGTCTTAAAAATATATTTTAATTTCAAAATTAACATACATTTCTAACAAATATAATTTATTTTAAAAATATTTATTATTAGCTAAAAATATCAAACTAACTCAATTTTTTTTTAAAAATATATATAAGTAGAAAAAAATTCAATTTTCTTAATACCAGTAAAAAACACAACATACTTCTATATAAAGTAGCAATCCATATAATACCAATACTCTCGCAATACTATAATAATCACTTTTATTTTACACTAATTATAAATTTTTATTGACTTTTCTCAACAAAATACCCCTCATTATCTTACTCTAAACACTTTTTTTTTTAATTTCCACACGAAAAAATATTTACACAAAGTATTAGAACGTAGAGAGTATTATATAATTTTTTAAAATACATTTTATTTTATAATGAATTTGTTAAAAATCTACAAATTAATTATTAAAATACATAATATATATAATTTTTGAGTGTTGTTATTTGCACACCCATTCTTATTAAGTACACTTTTTTTTATTAAATACACATTCCTTTTAATTTTTTGTTTCTTAATTTTATTTTATACACACCCGTAAAATTTTACATTTAACCATTTAAAATTAACATTCCCTTTACCATTTTAAAATTGTCAACGAACAAAGCGTATGGTTAAGCCCCATCTCTTGTGCTTGAGCTTGAAACTTAATCATCAATGGCGGATAGAATATCAAGACACGAAATCATCCATGTCTTTCACGGTAGATCCTTTATCACTCAAAGCTACTCTAATCACCGCTGCAATTTTATAATTTTGTATGAATCGATAATTTTGTATGAGAAATAATGCATGAGAAATAGATGAATCGATAATTTTGTATCTGAACTATGAGTTGCCTTTTAAAATTACATGTAGCAAACATAGTTAAGAGATTGAATCATAAGATAATTAAATTCGTACACGATTTTAGTCGTATCCTATTTACCAAACAAGCTTTAAATATATAAACATGATTAAAATTAAGGATTAACACTATGTTTTGTGAGGGAGAAAATAGAAATAGGGTGCTTAAAAAAACACTCTAATGATGATTCATAGTGAACTTGCCAAGTTCATATTGAGCTGTTGTTAACAAATTGATATTTAAATTTATTAAAGTCTCTTTTTTTTATGGAATTTTTATTGAAATTTTTCAATGGCTTAAGTTTAATTGGAATTTCTATTGAAAAATTCCAATGATTTATCAAGCTATTGGAATTAGCATTGGAATTTTCAACGGTTTAAATTTATATGGGAATTTTCGTTGGAACTTTCCAATAATTTTAGGTTTTATAGGAATTTTCATTGAAAATTTTCAATAGTTTATCATAGTATTGGAATTAGCATTGGAAATCTCAAACAGTTTAAATTTTCATGGGAATTTTCGCTAGAATTTTCCAACAATTTAAAATTTCATTGGAAAATTCATTGGAATTTTAAAATTTATAACGAATTTGCTTTTCGTTGGAATTTTTCTGTTGGAATTTTACCATTTTCTTATAGTGTGAAAAGTAGTTAATATTTTTAATGAGAAATAATATTATATTTGATATATAGAATAAAGGTCCATGGGAGAGAAAAAAAAAAATAGAACTTATGTTGTTCCAACGAAGGAGTGAGGAGTTTATATTTTTATAAGTCACATAGCCAGAGATTGAATAGACGAATTATTGATCATTCATTATGATTAAGTAGATTGATACGTAAACACTTATAAACTAATCACATCTTCATACTCAATGTGGATTTGTATTTTTTTCTAACTATATATTTTTCTTATAGTTTTCATTTTAATATTTTATAAATGTTATCTTAATAACAATAACAATATGAGATGTAACACTAAAATATTAAAAAAAACTTCATAATTTTATGAATAATGATAATCTCCGAAATCTATTCTAATCCTTTATTCGTGCATTTCAAATCATAATTCGGGCCTTGAATTAATAAAATTCCTTCATTTTGAGTACTTATAACAAACGGTCATTAATCCTTGCACATCTAACAGTCATTTTTTAATAACCCGTATTTAGTCGTAAAATTTTGACCGAGATGCTGATTATAATACAACTAATTATAAAGCCTTAAATTCATGACACACGTCCATTAAAACACTTTCAAAGTAAAATCATGATTAAATAATTAAGGTAGTGGTTGGACGGTGGTGATTCGCTAAGAAAAGGATTTCACATAGTTAAAAGACAGAAGTAAAGAGTGATTTACCAACAAATCAAAATTAAGACAGGACATCCAAGATCGTGTTTGACGGTTTGATTTCCTATTATATTATGGTATTATATTTTTTGTTACAAATCAATGAATGATTGATATGTAAGATAAAATAATCTATACTCTGAAAATCAATTATAAGGGTAAAGACTAAAATTTTTCCTATTCGCAGACATGTCACTCATCTAACTCGTATAACACGAGATGTAATATCAAAATACAACAGAACATTCAAGATTCATGTCGGAAGAATTTTGACCGAATTAGAGAATCTACCGTGCAAAGAATTGTGTAAGACACTCTCACGGGCAGCTTTCGAAATACGGATAATATTTTAACGAAAATGAGATACTCAATTGATAAAAAGTAATAATGATAAGTAAATTATTTCATGAACAAATTATAATATTAATAAAAGTGACAACATTTAAAGAATAAGGTACTCTTTTGTGAGACGAATTTTTTGTAATACAGTCGTAAGACAGGTCGACTCATTACTAAAGTATGCTTATTATATACTCCCTCCATCCCATAGAAATGACGCACTTTCCTTTTTGGTTTGTCCCACTAAAGTTGACACATTTTCTTTTTAATACATGGGACCTACATAAAAATAATTAATCTATTCTCATGACCCTACATATCACCTCTAATACAACTACCCACTACCCATTAAATATTATTTCTCTCACTTCACTTTACTTCACTTTACATTAAATTATTATATTCCTTAATCTCCGTGCAAAAAAATTATACAAATTTTAATGGGACGGAGGGAATAGTTAAAGTATATTTATTTGAAGTTAAAATATGTCAATAATGAATCATATTATAACACCATAAAATCGTACTTTAATTCATATTTTAATGGGGAAAATATATTTTTTTATCCGTTAACTTTGCCCAATTTTGAATTTAGTCCATAAGTTTTTCACATTTTGAAAATCGTCCATTATATTTGCAAAATTTTGAAAATCGTCCTTTATATTTGAAAATTTTGAAAATTATCCATCATATTTATCAAGTTTAACAAAATCGTCTGTTTCAACAGCTCATTAGCAGGTTATTCTAAAAAATAAAAATACTCAAAAATATGTAATATATATATATATATATATATATATATATATATATATATATATATATATATATATATATATATATATTATTTTAAAAAAATAGCCTCCACTAAGAATTTATATTATACGCTCTCCGTCCGTCCGAAGATGATATTTTGCTTTTGTACACGTTGATTAAGAAGTATTGTTATTTAATGTGTAGTGGGTAGTTGTATTAGTGGGAGTGTGGATCCCAATATTTTAATTATAATAGTGGGTGTGTGTGGATCTCATGTATGTAAAAAAGAAAGTGACCCTCTTTGGAACGGACGACTAAATTGGAAAAATACCTTCTTTCGAGCGGACGGAGGAAGTATCAATATTTAGTCAAATTTGCTCCACTTTAGTAATGAGATTAATATTGTTTGTTTGGTATACAGAAGTGAAAAATGAAAAATAAGATAAAATTGGTTAAATAAAAATATGATATAGATTAATTGGGGTGAAAATATTCAAATGACTTGCCATAGCAGGCCAAAGGACCAAAATGTTGAATTTTATGAAGTTAATGGACTATTTTCAAAATTGTTATAAAATTAACGGACTAATTTCAAAATTAAAAAAGTTAATGGACTAATTTCAAAATGAATGAAAGTTAGCGGACGAAAAAAATCTATTTTTCCTTTATTATACTTTAAAAAATATATTTTAACAATAATTAAACATATTTCATCAATATAATAGACATACTTTAATTCGTCTTACAAAATTAAGGTCTCACAAGAGACTTTGTTTTAAAGAAGAGAAAAGTGATAATAATATAAAATAAAATTATTTAAATTACCAAATAAAATTTAAAATACTTCAAATCTTTAAATTTATTTTGTGGAATTGAACTAAATTGAATTAAGGTAACTATAATCACTGAAATTACAAAAACCAAGAATTGGTTCATGAAAATAATGTAGTGCTACTGTGAGGCAAAAAAAAAATGCATCTTTCTTAATTTTTTTTCATATTATTCACCATATTTATATTTTTATAAACTGGCCTAATCATATATGAATTTGAATTTGTTAATGAATTGTTGATTAACAAATTCAAATTCATACAACAAACAAGTATTGAAATTCATATTCATAAGGTATCATCTCCACGACCGTGGAGATCTTGTCGCCTTGAACAAATTTTCTAAAACAATCGACGATTGATTTTCTTAGAGAACCACACGGCGGCAACTGGTGGCACAACCACTCCAATAACGAACACATATCCTGTTCGAAATCAGGCATGTTATTTAGTAGAAGCTCTGGAAGTGCTATTACTTTAGAGTTTTTCACTATTATTGCAGCTTGAAGATACTCCAACTTCGATTTTTCCAATTCAGATGTCACCCCATCCGCTGTATATATTTTCACCTATGGACAAGGATGATCATTAATCCTTAATTAAGAATGCAAGGAAATGTTGCCACAAATTATTATATACTCCTTCAGTCCTATACTTATCTTCACATTTTTCGGTTTCGTTCCACACTTATCTTCACCACCCAGAAAAGAAAACATCACATCAATAAATAACCTAAAAAAGTAGACTTAATTCAATGATACCACTCTCATCTAACACACATAACATATTTTATACTTCACTATTTATTATCTAAAATTACCACAATACTCTTAAAAAATCAGTAAAGTTGATCAATAAACAACTTTTCTTAAACTATATATCTACAATGTTGGTGAACTTAACTATAGGATGAAGGGAGTATTATTAATTGTTATATATAATTGCAGGGTTAAAATAATTTGTTCCACATATTTGCCTCTCTCTTTTTAAGCCAATGATCGATTTTTTATTTTTTATTTTTTATTTTAATTTAGTTTCAAATTTTTAGAATTGTTCAATTTTTTTTTCTTCTAAAAAAAATCCTAATACGCACTTTCACTCCGTGCGGGGTGTGCAATTTTTATTTTTCACAATAATTTTTTCTAGTCGAAATGTCATAGCTTCATTTTTTTTAAACATAAAGACTTGTATGAAATGTAAGATGAATAAATAGTGATAAGAAAAGTAATATTCAATTAATAAAAGTGGTAATTTATTTTATGAACAATTTATAGTATAAATAAAAAATAATAATATTTTATAACGAAAGTGATAACAAATTTAAAAGTATATAATTATCTCACGTGAGACGATTTCACACAAGACTTAGTCTCTTTCAAAAGCACAAGAATCCAACTTTTTTTCCCCTAATTTCCATTGTGCTTGAATTCAATTTTAAGATTAAATTTTTAAATCTAAAATAATTACTCAAAATTCGAGTACCATGTGAGAAATATGGGACTTTGGATCTTAAATGAAAGATGAAGCAAAGGTTGGAGAGATAAAAAAAACAAATAAAAATGAAGATACACACAATTTTAATTTTGTAATAAACATTGAACGAAAATTAGTAATGTGATGTCTAAAAATGATTTTAACTCGATAAATAATTGGACGTACTGCTGGAGAAGATCGAGTGCCGCAGCACAAGGCAAAAACGATGTTTGGATCAGGTATTTGGAGTCCGTACAGTTGATGAATTGCCATCTCTTTAGTGTAACAAATCTAATGAGAAGCAGCTACCAATTAATCATCAAATAATTATTAAAACAACATTTAATAATGTTTATATAATGTTATATGTGTACCTGCAGTTTATCTACTGAAACAGGTCTTAGAATAAAATGTTCAATTGTTGCAGCATTGATTGTGTTACCACCAATGTTGAGGGTTGCCTGATTATCATAATCAACAATTTTAAATAATTTTAAGACATTAAAATCTTCACTTTGTAAAAATACTGCTCAAATAGGTCAATTTAATTTATGGAAAATTAAAATTTATAAATTTGATCACCCAATCATTTTTTTTTCCTTTCCAAATTTCACATATTGCTTGAATTTAATTTTTGAAAACTAAGCTTCTTTAGTTTAATTTTGAAACTAAAAAATTCTACACCAATATGTGAAATGGAGATGAAAAATTAAAATATAGCTTTTGTTTAATGAAAGAAAAAACATCGATGAGGATTGTTAGTTAATACTAAAATGAAGAAGCTAAGTTTGTACAAAAATAAATAAATAAAAAGATTAAATTCTTTGGTATTGTAATAAAGATTTACCTGGTTGATCAGTGCTAGCATCTTCTCAGGACTAGAAACAGAGGGAAGTCCAAATTGAAGATATCCCTGAATTATATATAAACCCAAATTAATAATTATGAATTTGTAACTAACAATTTAACTAATTTTTAAAAACTATTTATTATTAAAATATTATTATACATGCATGATGCAAGCGTTGTACATATTGATCCAGAATGCTAACTTCTGTTTATGATTCAACAACCTCATCTCCAATTTCTGTAATTCATCCATAAAAATCCTGAAGAAAAAAGAAAATATATTAATCATTAATTCATGATGATGAACATTAGTTATATTGAGAGCACTCACTTCAATTTCTGGAATAATGGGAGGAACCCTGAATTTTTGATGCAATTAAAATCCATAGATCTTGAAGTGAACCTAACCAAGTTCTTGTAAGATCCAATATCCCTTTGCATAGAGTCTTTCGACTCGAAGATGCCATAAGGATCTTTCTGAGAATTGATTGTTGATTTACAAGTGGAGTAGTTTGTTTGATCGCCTCTGAAGTTGAACGAGAAGTTAGTCGAACGTCCTGTTATAGTTCCCGACTTCTCCACCTCCGTAGCATTGGATGTTCGGAGAAGCCTCGTGTAGATAAGGATCAAACATTTCATTATATTCTCAGAGAGCTTATTTGGTTTCCACCTCTCTTCTTGATTGTGTAATGGGGTGGACATTAGTAATACTTTAGGCGAAGCATTCGTAGGAGGGGTGTTGCGTTTTCTCTGAAACACGGCGTTCCTTGATGATGAGATCATTACCAGGCCAAAGATTTCATGATATAGTTCATGACAACTGTTACCTTTCTAAACATGAGTTTTTTCTTTTTTTTTTTAATTTATTAACAGTAACAGTTGTTATGTATGTTAAATGACCACCTCATCTAAAAGATTAAGATAGTAAAGAGATAAATCATTAAGCTAATAGAGAGATAAATAGTTTAATACTTAATCAAGTCACTCAGGCGGAGTTAATTTTTGCCACAAGCCTTGCATATTGAATTTTTTCATAAATGAGTGATGGTGAGGTTTGAACCGTGGACCTTTGATAGGTCATGACTCTGATACCATGTTAAATGACTACTTCATCTAAAAGCTTAAGCTAATAGAGAGATAAATCGTTTAATACTTAATCAAGTCACTCTAACTATGTATAAGGGTGATATTTCGAAATTCAGTTTTAAATAAATGTGGTTCCATGCAATACCTTCTCTATTACAGGATGCCTCTGTCTGAAGAGCTTATCGCGGAAAGTCGTTCGTTTGTAATCGCGCGATGCGTTGTGGTTGGTTGGAGTGGTGGTGAAATGAGTAAGGTTGTAGTGATCATCTCCTGTAATGGCCCTGGTGATGAAATGCAGGGCCTTGATCTCGAATGGCACGTTGTGATTGGTGGGATTGGAGTCCACGTGGACATGTTGGAGGGAGCTGATCTGGCATTCCAGTCTTGTGATCTCCTTTTCCACCATTGATAACTCTATCAGTAGCTCTTTCATCTGTTACAAACAACAACATTAATAGATCATGTGTACATATTGAATGTCCTAATCTAATTTCCCGACTCCTCATTCCTGTTCCATTTTGTATTTCGTAAGGATGTGAAATGACATATCACACATTTTCCAATTTTGAAATTGGAATACAAAATGGAATGGAATAGGGATGTGGAGTATGGGATCCCAAATATGTATGCCTATAGACTTACTTTAATTGGTAAAGAGTTGGGAATGGAGATACGAGAATCTTCATGTTGTTGAACCATCCATTCCATTTCTTCATCATCCTTTAATAATTTTTAAACCACACAACCTTAATCATGTTAGAATGTCAAATTTATATTTTGAACCACCTTTCATTCAAACATTACATAGATAGATGGCAAGTAATAAATGTCATGATTCTTTTGATGTGAGACGTGCAACTTTCCAATTTGATTAATAGCCAAAAATGGTGTCACAGAACCATCGTGAAATTACCTTATAAATTTTATTAGTTTGAAAATCGATAAATAAATGTAGTCTTGGAACACCTTTTTTTTTTTTTTTTTTATAAAAGACATTTGAAAAAAATTAAACTAGAGAGTTGAAAGATTTACTTTTGCCATTTTAAAATATTTCCTTTTTTTTACATGGTTCAGTTATAAGTGTCAACAAAGTATACATCTTTTTTGTTACAAAACTTTTTATTTCATTTTATAATTACATTAAGAGAAGTAATTTAAAATGGGCAGGTCTTGCATGAGACCATCTCACGTGAGACCGTTTTTCACTTTTTGAAATAATTATCACTTTTGCTATAAATCATTATCACTTTTCCTATAAAATGTTATCACTTTTTATTTATATTATAAATTGTTCATGAAAAAATATTATCACTTTTCATTAATTTATTAACACTTTCCTTCATAAAAGTTATCACTTTCTGGTCGTCTCATGTAAGCCCTTACATGAAACGGTCTCACACAAGTTTTTGCTATCTAAAATATCTTTACCTTAAGAGTTTTTATTTTTTTTAGAATTTAAGTTTGATTTCTTTTCTAAGCATCCCTCATTGAATCCGAACTGAATGAAAGGTACCAATTTACAAAACATAATGACAATAAGTTTGAACAAAACCACCGTTTTAAAACCTTTAAGTGGTAAATTGGGCGTCAAGAGATTATATTTCTCGGGTAAAGGGTTGTTTTTATTTTTTCACTTAGATTAAGGAGTATTATTATTTAATACTCCCTCTGTCTCATACTTATGTTCACACTTTCCGTTTTCGTCCGTCTTACACTTATATTCACCACCCAAAAAATGAAACTTCACATCAACCAATAACCTCAAAAGTTATCTTAATTTCAAAAATATCACTCTCACCTAACACACATAACATTTTTTATAATTTATTTATTATTTAAAAATACCACAATACCCCTAAAAAATCAATTAAGTTGATCAAAAAGCAACTTTTCTTAAACTCCGCATCTACAATATCGGTGAACTTAAGTGTGGGACGGAGGGAGTATATAGTAAGTAGTTGTATTAGTGAGTGTGTGTGGGTCCGACTATGTGTGTAAAAAAGGAAAGAGAACTCTTTGGGTGGGATGCCCAAAATGACAAAAAGAGACTATTTGAGTAGGACTGAGAGAGTAATACTCCATATGGTA
Organism: Pogostemon cablin; assembly: GCA_023678885.1. Taxonomy (NCBI): domain Eukaryota; kingdom Viridiplantae; phylum Streptophyta; class Magnoliopsida; order Lamiales; family Lamiaceae; genus Pogostemon; species Pogostemon cablin. The sequence continues at coordinate 8,579,201 of CM042983.1, forward strand.
AATCATGTGATCATTTAATATATTTTTAATTAGTTATCTTATATTATTAAAAATATTATTATTATTATTATTATTATTTATCTTAAATTGTTCATCATGCATAAAATAGTTTTAATTGAATGGTTAACATTTTTTATTGATCATATACCACTTTTATGGAATATTTTTATCACTTTTTATTTGTTTTATGAGATGATTTTACACCGTTAAAAAAAATAATAATAAAAAATTAGACACAACCCATATTAAACCTCTGCATGTATTTACACAAAATCTTTTCCATACCTCTCTTTCACCCTTATTATTTTTACGTCCATGGAACTTGCTGCTTTTCTGACACAGTAAATATAAATAAATTAATATTCGCATTTAATTACTAAAAAATATATACTCGTCTATACGTGTATGGATGCATTAAAAAGCGAGTGAAAGTGTGAAACCAGTGCACAAAAAGATATTAATTAGAATTTAATGTATATAGTTTTGAAAATATAATTGCTAAACTTTAAAAGTTAAATCTTAAATTACCTCAAATGTAAAAGGTAAAAGAGTTCATGAAAAATAAGATAAAGTATTACGTAACTAATAAAATAGTACATGCACTACAATGATAAAGATTTTTTTTTTAAACCGTAATGATAAAGATTAATTATAAGGTAAAATATTATATCTACCACAAAGTTATATAGATTGTCGTGAACTATGAGAATAATATAGCTACAAGAATTAACATTAAATTTTAAAAATAAAGATTTATAAGTTCGATAGTTAAATGATAAATGAACCACAATATACATGGAAAACCTTTGTGTAGAACATATATTTCCGTGCAAACTACTCCTGTCACATCATAGTTTGCATTACGCCTTTGTAATTTACTACCTCAAGTCTTCGCTGCCGCCGGAGTTTAAGAAAATCGTGTTACAATTTTATTAACTTTTGAGAGTAATTTGATAATAAATAAATGATGAAGTAAATTAAATAACAATTTTTTATAAAGTTATTTATTGAGAGGTTATACTATTTTTGAAAGGTGTAATGAAACAAATAAATGAGAAAATAGTGAATAGTATAAATGTAAAGGGAGTACAAAGTTTAATTACAAATTAAGATATAGGAATGTAATTGAACCAATTTATTTGTTAGTTATTTGAATCTCTGTTCAATAAAATATTCGTTTGAATGCGTTTGTTAAGTTAAACGAGACGAGCTGAACCCAAATATCAAGCTCGAATAACTTATCGAGTCGAACTCGAGCCTGCAAGTATTTGGTTCGAAAGTTCGTGAACCTATTCGTTAAAGCTTTAACAAACCCGAACTAGAGTTCTAACGAACTCGAGCCCGAGTTCAATTCGATCTTGAACATAAATTATTATTATAAAACTTTTATCGAGCCAAACTCAAATTATTTGCGAACTCAGCATTATATCATTATTCGAATCGAGCTTGAGTCGAGCAAATTATAAATGAGCCGAACTCGAGCCTAATGATATTCGACTCGATTTAATTCAGATTACATCCCTACAAAGATGTAAACTATTTCAAGACGGAGAGAGTATATACGTGTGTATAAAGAAAGGGAACTTACATGAAGTGATATTAAATCATCTTGGAAGCTCTCCATGAAGTGATATATATTGATATACACACGAACCAAATGAATCTGAGAGAGAGTTTGTAAGTGTGAGATAGTAATTAGGATTAAATAGCAGTATATATATTTCAAGAATGGTGGGCCAGTGTTAACTGATACTACTAGTACTATGTTATGTAAGGATGTGAGAAAAAATGAAAAAGAAAAAGAAAAACAAATGATGAGATAGAATGAGGTATTGGAAGTGGTGGTTTAAAATTTAATCATGGAGAAGTGATTTTGGCGTAGCTTGCACTTGCAGTTATTAGCTTATCTAATTTAATTTCCTTGTTGGTGTTTCTACTGGATTATTTCTTGTTTCACAAGTGATTTCAATTATATTTTGTTATGTTAGTGTGTTTTCTCGTAAAATAATTGGCAAAAACTCCTGTGCACCCGGGCGCACGGACCACATTCCGTGTGCTTTTAGAATTTTGTGTTAAATTGTATACCCTTTAGTATACAGATGTGTACCCTTTATTTTCTAAAGAAAATTATTGTGTATATCTGGGCGCATAAACAACACTCTGTGCGCCTTTAAAATTTTGTGTTAAATTGTATACCCTTTAGTATAAAAATGTGTATCCTTTATTTTCTAAAGAAAAAAAAATATTAATGAAAAGTGTATACCCTTTAGAACAAAATGGTGTACCTTTTATATTAATTAAAGTGTATACCCTTTAGACCAAAGTAATGTACCCTTACCCATAATACTAAATTTCTAAAGGCGCACGGAATGTGTTCCCGTGCGCCCGCAAGCTCACTCAAAATAATTACTTCTTTTTTTTCTTTCAATTTATTGTTTCATGTTTAAATTCAATGATAAAATTTTATATGCATTCACGTACAACATTTACATTCAAAATTTATACATTAATAAATAAAAATATACATAATTGAATAAAAAACTACACACTCATTAGTGAATTTTAATGAAAACTGAATGTAATAAAGTTATACATTTATTAAAAAATATTTACACTATTGAATAAAAATTAATATATGAGTGCACGCGCACACTCGAATGCACAAGATATCAACTCAAAATTAGATATTTTTTTATAGTATATTTATAAATCTTATTAATATTTACATTATTTCACCTCAATTAATATTTTTTCTTTTCAGTTTTCAATTTACTTTCATCTCTTTTTTTCATATCATCAATTAATACACTATTACACATTGAATTGGCGTATAATTTAAATTTACCCTACTAAAATCCAAACAAACATGAGTAAACATTATTAATTAGTTTATTAAATCAACATAAACTTAAAACAAATATAGCTTAATTATAGAATATATGAAATATTATTATACTACCTCATCATATTAAACGCTTCACTTTTTTTATAAAATACTTTACATCTGGGCTGGATGGCCTTCAGGTGGGATTTGCATTCAATGCATCATCTTGGGCCATTCGCCTAGCTGGCCCATTGGGCAACCATCGACCTTTTGGGCTTTTAGGTGTGTTTAACACACAAACAAAGAATATTCACATGAAACAAATTTTTTAAAGTAATACTGTGCTTAGACCCCTTTTTTTTAATTATTAATTATTTTAGTGAAATTTTATCAATTTTTATTTATACTATAATATTTTATTCCATTTATAAAACAATTAAAATTAATATTTATTAAAAAAACTATATTTAAAATGACACGATTTAATTAACAATTTAAAACATTCCAAAATATAAATATATCAACTCCAAATTCAGGGTCATTTTGGGGTGCACCTAGTGCACCGGTGTACCCCCATATTTATAGTGTAAAATAGGTTAGTGGGTAGTTTTTTTTAAAAAAATTAATTATATTATTATATTTAATGGTGTAGATTATATTAAAGATAATCTAACGGTTAAGATTGTCCAAGTACACCGGTGCACCACAGTCGAAATCCCAAATTCATGATTAAATTCAGTGTATATAATAGAAAACTAGAAATTTGAGAGAGAGATTTATTAGTCCTTTCATTATGCATTGATACACACCCTATATTTCTCCCATGAAAAAATTATGAAAAATGTCCAAATTAATACCATCCATATATATTAAACACTCTCTTGGTTTTTCCTCTCTTCTTCATTACATAATATAGATCTAGTTGCAGATATAATAACATGCAATGTCACACATAGTTAGAGTCGTGCATTTCTCATTTCACACATAATTAGTGTAACATTTTATTAAATTAAAGTGTGCCTTCCTCTTTTAGGTCGATGAGATCCACACAAATAAATTAATATCTTCTATTGGAACTCACATACAACACTAATACAACTATTTAATATACATTGTAATATTATATTCTTTAATCTACGTGTAAAAAATAAATACGTAAGATTTGATTAATAATTTAAAATTTTCCAAAAAAAAATCAACTCCAAATTCATGAATCATGATTAAATTCGGTGTATATAATAGAAATTTGAGAGAGACATTTATTAGTCCTTTCATTCACGCAATGATATAGTTAGTGTTACATATAAATAAAGTAAAGTACTAATAATTACTGTGCATTTTTATATTCAAATTAAATAAACCAATTCCACTAATTTAAGATCAATTGATAGAAAGGCATAACCCTCATTTTCAATAATTACTTCACACTTTTTATTTTTTATCCGTTCTAAAAATACATTTTTAAAAGTACACTATATTAATATGTCAACAATCCTACAAAATTATCACCTACTTTATACTAAGTTCAACCCCAATAACTTTATACTCCATACTTCTTACTAAACAAAATACTCCATATCTCATTTGACAAAATTAGACCATACTTATGTAAGACCGTGACATGTTAAATTATGTTAAATTATAATTGTTATATAGATAAAATGTATTTGTTATTAATAATAGTGTATTTTTCTTTGAGATAATGAATTATCATCAAAGTATAATTTTGAAGTATTATATAATTTATTAATATCATACTTTAACTATTAATAAACATACTTTAATCATATTATACTTTAATAATAGATCGATATGACTTATTTCATACTACTCCATATATTTTGTCTGATGAGAGAGTATCTTCTGGATCTCATTTACAATTAAAAAATTAGTAATTACGTTGCACAATAATTTATGGAGATGGGGAGAGCAATAAAAATGTGGGGCAGTATAGTGTTAGACTGTCTTAAGATGAGATAATTTTATGCTTGCAATTAAATTATAATTTTTATTAAAAATATACCAGAGTTACATTTTACTAATTAGGACGTTCAGCCGTATGAATTACATTTCCCTTTTTTGGTAGATAGGACCCACACGAAATAATTAATTTATTTTCATATGACTCTCATACAACACTAATACAACTATCGACTATACATATTAGATCTCTCCATCCATTATATTCTTTAATCTCCATATAAACAGTAAACGTAACTCTTATAATAAGATAAATAAAGTTACCTTTTTATTTATATTAGAGTGTATATTAGGTGCACCCGGGTGTACCCTTGCACCCATATTTGTATAATTTTTTATTCTATTTTGTATACATGTTATTCTCTTTTGTATACATGTTTTGTAATATTTGTATATTTTTTTCACACTAAGTTTTTCATTAAAAAAACAAGCATTCATATGTGTATAACTTTTTATTAAATAGTGTATACTCCCTCCGTCCCGGGAAGTATTTCGCGTATTGGTGTGCGCGGAGTTTAAGAAAATTTTGTATTTTTATGTATAAAGTAAGAAAGAGAATATATATTTTAGTTGATTTAATGAAAAATGTGTGTAAAGTTATTGAGAGATGTGAAAAAAGTGTGTAAAGTTTTTGGGAGATTGAAAAAGTAAGTATTATATTGGGATATGTGTAAAAAGTGAGTATTAGTATAATGTATTTTTTACCAAATTTAGTAAAAGTAAAGTGTGAAATACTTTGAGGGACGGATGAAAAAGGAAAGTGTGAAATACTTTGGGGGACGGAGGGAGTACATGTATTTTAATAATTGTACATTTTTTTACACTCAATTTTTTATTAAAAAAATTAACAATTAAATTGTACTCCCTCCGTCCCAGACTCGATGTCTGCGACACTGTAGACACGGAGTTTAAGAAAAGTTGACTTTTTAGGGGTATTGTGGTATTTTTAGGTAATAAATAAATTATAAATTATGTTATGTGTGTTAGGTAGGTGTGGTAAAGTTGTAATTAAGATGAACTTTTAGGGGTGTGGATTGATGTGATATTTCCTTTTTTGGTATAAGACAATTAGTTTGGGACGGATGAAAATGGAAAGTAAGACAACGAGTATGGGACGGAGGGAGTATACATTTTTACTCATAATTGTATATGTTTTTGCTTATATTTGTACGTGGGTGCACACGAAGCTTCGTGTGCACCCGAGTGCACACTATATTTAGCCTTTATATTATAAAGTTATTTATAAAATAATTCACAACATCTTCATCGATTTTCATCCATTAATATTACTTTTTATTATAAATATTATTTCATCAATCGAGTTGAGGATATTTACGTTTGGGAGTGTATTATCATAATGAGGCCTGCCCCTTGTTAGTTGATAGGCGACCCACTCGCCAAAACCAAGTACCCACCACCCCCTATGGACGATACAACCCATGCAACAGAGCTAGGAGAGAACAGAACCTTCTGGAACCCTCTCTCTCTCTCTATTACTCTAAACCCTACTTGGTATGCTCTCCCACCTAACCCCTAACAACAAAACCATTTCTCCCTGCTCCTCATCAACACCCTTCTGCAGACCTCGATCAACCACTCTTAAGCATACGCAAATGGCTTCAGCAAATTCCATATCTACTGCCGCAATTCTCCCGTCTTCATCGAAACAGGTACGCCACCTCGTCTCATTTCTTCATGATTCTGATTTGCCGGTGTGACTCGTCTCGTTTTTTTTTTCTTTTCAGGGTGCGTTGAAGAGTGGGAGAGTGAATCAGTTGCAGCAGGGGGCGAAGATCGGGCCAAAGCAGTCGAAAAATCGGTTTGTGGTGAGGGCAAATGCTAAGGAGATTGCTTTTGATCAGAAGTCGAGGTCTGCAATGCAGTCCGGCATCGATAAACTCGCGGACGCTGTTGGTCTCACTCTTGGTCCAAGGGGTAATTCTTCAATAACTGTTGACTGCGTTCATTTTTTGTTAATCTTAATGCTCTAATTTCTGAATTTGTTGATGAGGATTGGTGTTGGGTTTTGGTGTTTTGATGTTGACTTTGTTTTCGGCGAGATAGGAGGGGTTAAATATGAATAAATGAGGGGCAGAGCTAGATGAAAAGTTGAGGGAGGCTTGATGAAATATATGTTTCGCGTTCATGTCAATATCCCCAGTTTATAACCTTGATGAACTAGCAGAGTACACTATATATAGAACAAAATGCCAATTTTTTTAAATCCTAGCGCTGGTGATGCTGAGTCTTTTTTTAGCTAATTTAATGTTTAAAAATAGAATTATTAAAGAAATTTTCTAATCAAATCTGGTCATCCTGTGGCTACAAAAAATATGAACTCTTGGTACAAGTCACTGGTTCTTTTCCTGGGTATGCTGGTGTTATTTTGGCTTTTTCGTTTGTTGTTCCCAATTTGTTAAGGGAAGTCTGGGAAGAGGATGCAAGTATAAATCTTTGTATTGAAACTCAGCTTTTATTCCCTGTTTATTTTGAAATGGTTGATTGGAGGGGTTTGTGGTTAGTTTGTGTGTTGATTTAATTTGTTCCAGTACATATGTAACAAATCCAAAATGGGTTTTGTATTCAATTTATGACATCTATTCCAAGTATATTTTGATTTCAAAGGTTTATCAGAGGAGTTTATAAATAAGAAAGTATTATATAATTGTTGTATTTTGTTGTGCTTGAGGTAAAGAGATGAGAAAAGAAATCTCTGAAAAAGACAGGGAAATCATTTCATACTTATTTTTTTTTAGCTGTATTCTCAACTCATGCAGAGTTGCAGACGAATAAGTCTTCTATTTGTCGTATTTATATAAGATGTGATATCCATGATGTTCACTAAAATTCTCTTTTAAACTTAAACTTGATGTGTCTTTTTCTATAGAAATTAAATGCATATTGTTGTGGAGCTTAAAAAAGATACTCCACTATTTACTGTAGGGTAAAGATAATTTGAGTGCTTGACTCTCTCACAGATAATGAGTATGGGCTTATTTTTTTATGAAAGAAACTGTTTGGTGCATGTGGTCATTGTAAAAGCATGGCAAGATTCATCCATTTTTTGTTTGGTTGTTTGCATGTACAAACTCTTAGTTGTGGCTTTTCTAAAATTGTGCAGGAAGGAATGTTGTATTGGATGAGTATGGATCCCCAAAGGTGGTCAATGATGGGGTGACGATTGCACGTGCCATAGAGTTGCCAGATGCTATGGAAAATGCTGGTGCTGCTTTGATCAGGGAGGTTAGTTCTTTATTTGTCTACTTGTCATCAATATTTATTTTGCACTTTTTTGGTACTAGTTCAGAACAAGCAACTTTTGTGATTGCTTTAGACAGTTAATATGTCGATTTCATAGGAGATATTAAATTACTGAAGTCTTGCCTCTCTCTGAAGGTTGCTAGCAAGACAAATGATTCTGCTGGTGATGGAACCACTACTGCATCTGTTCTTGCACGTGAAATCATTAAACTTGGTCTTCTTAGTGTTACCTCTGGTGCCAATCCAGTTGCTGTGAAAAAGGGGATCGACAAAACTGTGCAGGGTTTGGTCGATGAGCTTGAAAAGAAAGCTAGACCCATTAAGGGTGGAGATGATATTAAAGGTATAGCATTTACTACCCAGCAACTCTGGAACTTTAGCAATGGATGTATTGAATGTTGATAATTTTATAAGCAATTATAGTTGCAATATGTTGTAGTGAAAAATCTCGTTTCTTGTAGCCATTGCGTCCGTCTCTGCTGGGAATGATGAGATAATTGGGAAAATGATTGCTGATGCGGTAGACAAAGTTGGACCTGATGGTGTCTTATCCATAGAGTCATCTTCTTCCTTTGAAACCACTGTGAATGTGGAAGAAGGAATGGAGGTCTGATGCATTAAAGGATCTTTTTTATCATTTTAAATGTCATTTTTTTTTCTCTTCTAATAATTTAGATTACTGAGGATGATGAACTTATACAGTTAATTTTGACTCGCAGATTGATAAAGGATATATCTCCCCACAATTTGTCACAAACCCTGAAAAGATGATTGTTGAATTTGAGAATGCTAGGGTATTGGTTACTGACCAGAAGATTTCATCGATTAAGGATATCATTCCCTTGCTAGAGAAAACTTCTCAGTTGAGAGCACCTTTGCTCATTATTGCTGAAGATGTCACTGGAGAAGCTTTGGCTACTCTTGTTGTGAACAAACTCCGTGGTGTCTTGAATGTTGCTGCCATCAAAGCACCAGGATTTGGAGAAAGAAGGAAAGCTCTTCTTCAAGATCTTGCCATCTTGACCGGTATGAAAGTTGTCTCCTATATATTTCCATGCCGCACTGCTTACTGCTCATGAAGAAATGTTATCTATTTGCATTAATGTTCATTTATGTGAAAAACAAAGGAGATTTAGGAGTGAAATGGGATCATGAATGGGTTAAGCATCTTAAGTCTCAATTATTTAATATTTGTATTTTTGGATGTTTTCTTTATTTTATTTTGACATGTTTCAGGGGCTGAGTGTCAAGCTACTGATTTGGGTTTGCTGTTGGATGACGTTGATGTTGACCAGCTAGGTATAGCTAGAAAAGTAACCATCACTAAAGATTCCACAACCATCATTGCTGATGCTGCATCAAAGGATGAGCTACAGGCTAGGATTGCTCAGCTGAAAAGGGAACTGTCCGAGACAGAATCCGTGTATGACTCGGAGAAACTTGCCGAAAGAATCGCCAAGTTGTCTGGTGGGGTTGCTGTAATCAAAGTTGGCGCTGCAACAGAGACGGAGCTTGAGGACCGCAAGCTCCGTATTGAAGATGCCAAAAATGCAACTTTTGCTGCCATTGAAGAAGGCATTGTGCCTGGTGGCGGTGCTGCCTTAGTTCATCTCGCAGCTTATGTTCCCATGATCAAGGACAAGCTCGAAGATGCTGATGAGCGGCTTGGTGCTGATATAGTGCAAAAGGTAACAAGAAATGCTGCAATTTTTTCAATTTCTTTAAATAAATGTTGAGTTATGATTTGTTTGGATTGAAAGATATAAAAAATGAATGAATCTCAAATCAACCTTATCTATATCTTTATGGATTTGAGATACTTATCAGTCTAGACGATTATCAAATTGATTTGTAAAGAAGTGTTTTGGTATCTCGGGATACTCATTCAATATGGGATTGCAGGCTTTAGTAGCACCGGCTGCCCTGATTGCCCGAAATGCCGGAGTTGAAGGTGAGGTGGTGGTGGAGAAAGTGAAGGCTGGTGAATGGGAGTTCGGGTACAATGCGATGAATGACTCGTTCGAGAACTTGGTGGAATCTGGAGTAATCGACCCGGCAAAGGTGACGAGATGTGCATTGCAGAACGCAGCTTCCGTGGCTGGTATGGTGCTGACAACTCAAGCCATCGTCGTGGAGAAGACCAAACCTAAAACTCCGGTGGGTGCTGGTGCCGGCCAGCCGCCTATGGGCAGCTATTCCATGTGATCAAGCTCTTATAGCTTCTAGTTAGAAATATTATTCGGTGAGTGGGCTAATCTGTTTTGATTTGAGCAAAGGAATTCATTAAGTAGGTACCTGCTTGTCAAGAAGCTGGTTGTGAGGACATTTCCTTGGTAAAGTTAGGAGGCATTGTACAACTGAAGTGATAGATAATAAATAATCCTCTCTCTGTTGCACTACAAATTGAAGTATTTTCATTGAGTTAATACTACTAGGCCTTGATTTATAAATGAGTGAGGCTCTTGTGCGTCGGGGACACCGTGTCCCTTCGTAATTTAAATCCCTAGCAATACATAGGTTTAAATAGAATATGGAGGGGGGGTTGTGTTCACATAGGGACACAGTATGTCCCTAGGGGCACAGGAGCTTTTGCCTTAAAAAATAAACTAGTCTAGCACACTAATTTCACCTGAGCAAACTTGATTTCTTTCTTGTTAGTTAAATGCAAGGGGTTGATGGACCATAACCGAAGGGGAGGTGAGCATAACATGCTATGAAACTAATGAAAAATTAAGATAATTTTCATGTTCGATACCATGAAACTAATGAAGAATTAAGATAATTTTCATGTTCATTCCTCATCTATAACATTTTCGAGTTTTATTAACCTACTTAATAATTATAATAAATGACCAGTTTCTAACAATAATTCAGTAGCCCTTAGCATCAACTTCCATGAGAGAGATGATCTATGATTATAGAAATATAAGGTTTGGCGTCACAAACTTTTACTGCTTTCTGAATTTCACCATACAAAGCAATAGCCAATATGTATTCCCTCAATCAACCGTATCAATCTATGACATAGTAACATCCAATTAGTCATCATCAAATGCACCCCAAACTATGGTGAAGGAACGTATTGCGGTTTGTGAAGAACATGGATACGTACTTTTGGAATATATGGTGGATTTAATGGCCTTCATACTTGGTTTTCTGTTACACAATCTTTATTCTTATGTTTTAGGGAATCTAGAGAAAAAACAATTAATAGCTCGTGGTAGAGTTTGCGAATTAAAGAAAGTGTTGATCTTGATAGAGAAATTTGAGTAATGCTACAAAAATTGTTAAAAATAAATTAGATCAAAAGTGTGCATTTGACATCGAACATTTCAAGTTGGCAACAATAATTTTCAACCATTTCGTATAATTGGAAGCATCAAGATCCCAATGACAACAATGTAAATACAATAAAGTTTGATAATTTAATTCAACAGGATTTCAATGAATCCCAGATGCCATCTCCATTTCCCCTTAATAATTGCCACATAATTAGTAAACGACCAATACTAAGTTCGATGGATGCTTCCCTGATTCTACATTTGACTTAGCCAGGTTCAACGCGGGTTATGATCTCTCCTCTCCATTGAAGCAGACACCAATTCAAAACTTTTGGTGTAGATTTCAACTATGATGCCCTGAAAATGTCTTGATATTAAGCAGTGTATGGCAGATTATATATGCTGACAAATTCCTAGCTTCAACAAATTAGTAGATTATGAGCAAATAACACCACGTCAATGATCCTCTCCATTTACAGTCACACAGTAAAGAAATGGTGAAAATGGAAAAAGTAGACCACACATATTTTCCTTTGTGTGTCCTTTCTGAAATGAGAAGCGATCTGTGCAAATTAGAGACTTGGTTCATACAGTTCCTCAAGAAAAAATAAATAAAATAAAAACAAAAAAAAACCACTTCAATTTTGACAAATGATTCACCAAATGATCATTCTAAAGTTTTACAAGTTAATGATTCTACTACGCCAAAATGTATGAGAACCAACATTTAACTGCTTGGATCTACAAGAAAACACTACTACTTAATTTCTTCCAGGTTTCCAACATTTTGTTATTAGTAAAAGCAACAATTCACTGATAAAAATATTGTACAAGGTGATTGTGCCTTCTACGTCTATCAGAAGTAGTAAGATATTTCCAAGCATTAAATGAAGCCAATGAGCAGAACTCTATCAAAGAATTATAGAAATTCGTAAGAGCTTACAAAACATTCAACAAACTTATAAATTATAATAGCACCAAATCTGTAATAATCATTCATTCACGGTGCTCCAGATCATCCTGCATATCAAGGTACACAATCTTAGAGACTGGCATATCAAGATGCAAGAATTTGGAAAAGCACCATATATACCTACTAGAATATTGTTACAGCCAAAAGGAGGACCAAATACCGAGCTTGAACAATCTCACTTTCTTCTCCCAGGGAAGTTGATTGAATATCTCAGTTACATCTACAAAGTGTCGTGCCCCAGTATATTTGATCACAGGCCTACGACAGTTTGTCGTTAAGGTTTAAAGAAAAGTGATAAGTTCACAAACCAGAAGTTAAAGTGACTGTGAGCAATGCTCAATCAATTGCAAACACAAGGCGTAAGAAGGGTGAATAGCTTCTGTTTCTTAATGACCCATATATCTAAGCATCTGCTTTATAGTGACCCATATATCTAGAGTTTGCAAGGATATTAACCAAGGTAGGAAACAACCAGGATGATTTAGCTATACCTATAACAAACGAGTAGCTTCAGTTCATGCAGGAGCAACATTTTTAACCATCTCAGACACACATTTAAGAGCTATTGATCTTTTAGTAGAGAGTATATCAGAAGTTAAGAAACATGTAAAAATGAAATGAAGGATAAATTACATATATAGCATAAAACTTATGAAAAAAAATGTAAACATAACTGATTAAAGAGTATTAAGAACTATTCTACACTAACATTAATCAATTTTCAGTTATTAAGGAAAACGTGTAGTGTGTGAAAGTGTGGGTGACGCAATCCATCAAATAACTTAGGAACCAAAGACAACCACTACACAAAGTAAATCTACCTGATATCAGAGTTTATAAGGGAGATTAACCCAAACGTAATAAGCAACACTCGCAACATGCCTAAATCAATCCTAATAAGCAAAGCCCAGAAAATACCATAATAATCCTATCATTATCCTATTCGTGATTAACCACAAATTGTAAGTTTTAGTGTGGGATTGATCATTAATCATTTTATCAAAACCCAATTCAAATAGCCTCCAAATAAGTAGTGATTCACGTATGTGCCGTACAATAATTTGAAAATAAAAGTAGAAGAAGGTTGTAAAGACATCAAATGAAAAGTAACTTCCACAAAGTGTAAGGAATTGCAGAGTAAAGTGAAATGCTCACCTGAAATTTGAAGTCGACGTGGCCGGAGAAGAGAAAAGAATGTGGAACAGGCTGGCGAAGTAAAAGTAAAGGTTCAAGGAGAAGTGTGTGGAAGAAGTTGGGGACGTGTGCTGAGAAGCATTTGGCATCCAATAGAAGGGTGGGATGCTATCCAGTGTTTTGAAGTAGTGAAATTGCATAATTGTTTGGTGTGATGAATAGATAGGAAACACGAAACATGATAGAAGCATGGAAAAACTAAAACTGAAATCATGAAGGAAGGAAGCATTTGGATTCAACGATTGTTGTGTTTGAGGTCTAGTGTGGGTAGCAACGCCGTGGCCTCACCACTGATCACGACGGCGCCACCATTTTTCAAGCAATTCGTCTCGAATTTCACCCTACATATCACCAATCAACAATAATCAGGACGGCATAAACGCTATTGCTGCAGAAAACATAGCATTACTAACATGAATTTGTGCTTCACTTGTCTAATATTGATTGCCCTCACTTCACCAATGATCTCATCTCCCACAAAAACAGGTGCCTTAAACTCCAGACTCTGCTTCACATAAACTGCCCCTTCCTGCATCAAAATCACTGAATTCAACAGACAACCCTAAATTACACACACAACACAACACAACAAAAATACATACTCACAAAGTGTGAAGCAATGATTCTCGGAAACAACGAAGCCACCACCAATCCCGGCACTGGAACGTCGCTGAAACCCGCTTCTCTGGCGCATTGCGCATCGAAGTGCAGTGGATTATGATCTAGGGTTAGCCTCGAATATTCAGTGATGTCGGATTCTGAAAATACTCTGGCCTGCTTCAAAACGTCGCCGCATTTCAGCACATTCGACGATGAGCAACAGCTGTATTTCAAAGACAACACCAAATTCCAGAAGGGTAGTTTCATTATAGGATTTCCGATGAAGAAATTCTGTCGAGAATTTTGTCGAACACCTGGTGTGTGGATGAGTGGAATTTTGCACGTGGAGAAATGGTTTGGCAGTGTGGGTAGCAACGCCGTGGTGAGCCACGGATCACGACGGCACCACCATTTTTCAAGCAATTCGTCTCGAATTTCACCCTACATATCACCAATCAACAATAATCAGGATGGCATAAACGCTATTGCTGCAGAAAAAATAGCATTACTAACATGAATTTGTGCTTCACTTGTCTAATATTGATTGCCCTCACTTCACCAATGATCTCATCTCCCACAAAAACAGGTGCCTTAAACTCCAGACTCTGCTTCACATAAACTGCCCCTTCCTGCATCAAAATCACTGAATTCAACAGACAACCCTAAATTACACACACAACACAACACAACAAAAATACACACTCACAAAGTGTGAAGCAATGATTCTCGGAAACAACGAAGCCACCACCAATCCCGGCACGGGAACGTCGCTGAAACCCGCTTCTCTGGCGCATTCCGGATCGAAGTGCAGTGGATTATGATCTAGGGTTTGCTTCGAATATTCAGTGATGTCGGATTCTGAAAACACTCTGGCCTGCTTCAAAACGCCGCATTTCAGCACATTCCACGATGAGCAACAACTGTATTTCAAAGACGACACCAAATTCCAGAGGGGTCGTTTCATTATAGGATTTCCGATGAAGAAATTCTGTTGAGAATTTTGTCGAACACCTGGTGACTGCGGAAGGGTTGGAGAAGGAAGAAATAGGATGAACGGAATTTTGCAGGTGGAGAAATGGTTTGGATTTGGGCCTATGGATCCACTCAACTTATTGGGTTTCTTTGTGCTTTCATACAATTAATCCAAACTCATTTTCCGAAAATGATGTATAAGAATTATGAAGCTAGCAAATTATAGCAAGTTCTCAGATAAATGATCCATTCAAATAAGTTTCATATCATACTTTGATACAAACAGTAGACACACCTCTGCAAGATCCCAACCCCTCATCCGCCACCTCCTCCGCCAGCCGTCTCTGCCGCCAATAACTGTCAGCGGTGACGATTCGGAGCTGACTATCAGCACTGCGGCTAGCTGTTGTTCCACCAGATGAAATCTCATTCAACTCTTTAAAATCTTCGCTGAAATTTATTGCTCCTAAACTCCCTATCTCTCTATGGTTCTTTTCACTTTCAGGTTCTCAGGCGATTTTTCCGGTGCAATGAGCCAGCTCGATAAACTAGTATCAACTGCTATCGGTACAAAATTTATAATGCCCCATCTCAAGTTTTCATAATTTTTGCCTACCTTAAACAAAAACATCAAAAGTGCCGTATGTTTGTGTCACTTCCCTAAATTAACCCTCAAACTGCAACAGTTAATTTAGAGGAATAGGAAATATATAAAAATTCCATTAGGGAAATTCTTTTTTGAAAGAGATAGGAGTATACTCCATCCGTCCCAACATAAGAGGGTCATTTGTTTTTTTACACGTAAATTAAGGAGTATTATTATTTAATGTGTAGTAGGTAGTTGTATTAGTGAAAATGTGGATCTCATATTTTAATTGTATTAGAGGGGGTGTGTGGGTCCCATGTGTATAAAAAAGGAAAGGTGACTCTTTGGTGGGACGACCAAAATGAAAATATGGCTCTCTTAAGCTCGGACGGAGGGAGTATGTTAATTCATCCCACATTTGAAATCTCAAATGAAAAAAAATTAAAAAAAAATACTCATCCGTTCGTTGAAAGATAAACGTTTATTTTTTACATGTAGATTAAGAGATATAATAGTTTAATGTGTTGAAAGATACACGTTTACTTTTTACATGTAAATTAAGAAATATAATAGTTTAATGTATTGTGAGGTGAGAGATATTGTATTTTAATATAAAGTGGGTAGATATATTAATGTGATGTGTGGGCCCTTGGAGAGAGAAATAATTAATTTGTGTGGGTTCCTTCTACAAAAAAGGGAAATGCACAATTTGTATTGAGACGGATGAAAATGAAAAAACGCGTATGTTTCAATAAGATGGAGGGAGTATATTTATTTGTACCACTCTAAAATATATTCACTCCGTCCCATAGAAGTTGACAAACCTTTTTTTGTTTGTCCCATTAAAGTTGACACATTTCTTTTTTAATACATGGGACCCACACAAAAATAATTAATTTATTCTCATGGGGCCCACATACCACCTCTAATACATAGAGCCGACAAAAAGGCCGGGCCGAGCCCGATTTTTGGCGGGCCTTATTTTTCATGGCTCAGCCTAACTCATACTGGGTCATCGGGTCATTTCGGCCCATTAATATTAATTTATTTTTTAAAATTTTTTTTATTTAATACGTGTAATAATAATTATATAAGTCAATATTAAATATTATCCTCAAATTTATAATTAGATATAAATGATAAATAATCTATTCAAAATTAATTATTATTGTTTTTAAATCAAATGAATTAGGATTTATTATTAGGGGTCAATTGTAGTGTTGTTAGATAATGGATTGGAGCTATTTAACATTAGTAATCACGATTATTATGTGATTAAATTATATTATTAGCATCCAACTTATTTTATTATTATAATAATGGAATTTAAATTCAACTTTTACAAAATTTTCAACAACATTAAATCTCATACACAATTATTTTTTTTCCATTCTATAGAGTAATTTTTTTTCTTTCTCCTTAACTTTATTTATATCATATACAATATTAAATCTCAAACACAACTTAGCACATTATTTCATATGTATATAGTATTTTCTTTCTACTTAACCTTATTTCTATTCTAAAGGCACACGGAGTGTGCTTTCGTGCGCCCGAGTGCACACAAGTTTTTGCCTTGTAAAATAAAGGGTACACATCTTTATATTAAAGGGTATACAATTTAACACAAAATTCTAAAGACACACGGAATGTGCTCCCATGTGCCCTGACACACACAAGCTTTTATCATTTATAAATCAAATAAATTAAGTATCACAAATAATTTATGATTAAATATTAAATTAAATATAAATAAAATGACCGGACCAAAAATGCCAAAAAAAAGCGGGTCAAAAGTGGGCCAGGCCATTTGACTCACCGGGCTTGATGGGCCCGGCCGAAACGATCCAATTCTTTTCGGGCCAACATTTTAATGGTCCAACCCAACCTACTTATGGCAGGCTACGGGCCGGGCTATTTTTGCCGGCCTACTAATACAACTACTCACTACACATTAAATATTATTTCTCTCACTTCACTTTACTTCATTTTACATTAAATTATTAGTTTATACTCTTTAATCTTCGTGTCAAAAAAATATGCTAATTTCTTTGGGACGGAGGGAGTATATCTTTAATATACTAAAGGGGAGTTTAATTTTAATGAGGTGTCTTCTCCACAATTTTTCTCAATTATATCATTATTAATATTAATTATTTTTATTATCCTTATTCATATATATTTTTTAGTATGATATATATATATATATATATATATATATATATATATATAAATTTAATGTAGATAAATAGTTAAATTAATTTAATATTTAATTACGTATGTAATCAAATCAAAATCAATCTCCCCTACACCTATAAATACATACAGTTTTCAATACTAGTTTAATTTTGATGAGGTGTCATCTCCATAATTTTTCTCAATTATTTCATTATTAATATTAATTATATGTATTATCCTTATTCATATATACATTTTTAGTATGATATATATATATATATATATATATATATATATATATATATATATATATATATATATATATATATATATATATATATATATATATATATATATATATATATGTATGCGTAGAATAGATATTAATTAGTGCCACAAATTTTATTTAAATATTATTTATGTTATTCATTATTTAAATTTAAAATTTAATGTAGATAAATAGTTAAATTAATTTAATATTTAAATACGGATGTAATCAAATCAAAATCAATCTCCCCTACACCTATAAATACAGTTTTCAATTCATTCACTTTAAAAACACAAATTATTCTCTTGAATTTTTTAAAGAATTGATGATATGTGATTTATTTAATTATTTGATTGATTTCATTTGTTTAAATTTTTTAAATTTTCTTTTGATTAATATATATATTAATTTTATTATAATTTTTTCTTCTATATATGTTAAGTGAGAGTTTTATTTTGATAAGATGTCAAATTAAAAAATTTTAATATATTTTTTAATTCTTTTAATTAATATAAATTTTAATTTTATTATAATATTTTTTTACAATAAATTGTATTATTTTTTTATATTATAATTTCATGTTCCGAGTAATGGTTTAGTACTAGTTATAGTATAGTGTACCTTCAAAGGAAATATTATCAAATAAAAAAACATTAAAAAAATTCTATTTTAGTTAATTTGGAAAATGATATAAAAAAAAAACTATTTGTCCCACCCACACATACACTAATTACTATTGAGATGAATCTCATTTTAGTATTCCCAACTCTATTGGCCCCTATTCATCAATGACTAATTGTTAAAAAAAAAATGAAAATTCTCAAACCTATTCATCCCATCCTAAAACACTATTAATCTAGTACTTTTTAAATCCATTCACTTTTTTATTTTTTTCTTTCATTGTGCATAATTCTTCTATTCAATCTACTCTCATACTTATTCGTTCCATTTTCATTTTATTCTATTCGTCCCTTCTTTTTTTTTAATCCATTTTTTATCTATTAACTCCATTTTTATTTTGTTATATTTGATCCTCCATTTTTTTTATATTCTTCTCATTTTTTGTTTTGTTTCATTCCTTCCATTTTTCTTATTTAATAGTATCAATTCATTACTTTTAGTAGTTATTGTTCAATGAAAAAAATTAATTATTTTTGTTGTTTTTAACATAAATAAAATATAATCCTATATTAAAAAAACTAACTATTGAATCCACTATTTTTAATATTTTTTAAATTATTTATTAACCATAATTAATTATTAAATTTTAATTCATCATGGATATTTAAAAATCATGAATATTTAAATTATTTATTTATATATAAAGAGCATTTTATATAATTAATTATTATAATTGGAACACATATAGAGCATTTTATATAATTAATTAATTATCATATTATAATATTTAATAAATTTTGATTGAATAATACAATTTAGGAATTTTTTCTATTCAGGTCCCGAAAAATGTATTTACTATTAATATGGGACCTAAAATATTTTTTTATTGATTCGAGACCTGAATTATCTAAACTATCAATTTAAGATATCAAACCCTCACACCATCAACTTACTTACTAACGGGAATTTAATATGCATGTTTAACTACACCTTATTTTCACATATGGCATTTAAATATATCTTTAAAAAATTAAATATTAAGAAAAAGAATAAGTTTCTTCTATTCTTAATTTCTGAGGCAAGAACACACTGCCTGTGGGTCCTCAACTCACAAGGGAATTCTCTATATTTTCTTCTTCATGGTCTTCGTAAAATAAATCAGCAATGGTTTATTGTGAAAAGAAAGTGATGTAATATTTTATATTCGTGGACATAGAAACTGTCGAAGAGTAGAAGGGACCTACGAAAAATTGACAATGTGAAAGTGAAAGCAGAGTTTTTTCTTTTCTTTTCTTTTTTTTCTTGTTATTTTTTCTTTTCTTTTTATTTTTTCTTTTCTTATTTAATCCAAAACGTTTATTATGCCTATAAGATGTTTGATGAAATAAAGTTGGGAAGATTGATAGTCTTTTAGAAAAAAATGTCATTGTTATTGTTAAGAAATGTGAATATTATTTATGTTCTAACTTATGCCTATAAGATGTTTGAGGAAATGTCTAATTGTATATTTGATGAAATGCTGTAGATCTCACTTATACTTCACTTAATTTGGAATTGTAAGCTGATCCAAATGCAAATTAAAGGAGTAACTAGAAGGAAACACCAAATCCATTTGCTACATTGGAAAAACCCAAAGGGCAACAGCTAGAAAAATATCAATACAAACTAACAATAAATTTTGTATGGATATGAGAATTCATATCCACACAACTTAATAATTTTGGTTTAGAATTTTATTAATACCTCTGTGGATTCCTCACAATAGGGATGAATTGATTTGATACACCCTACTATAGATTAATAAGGTTTAAGAGGTGTTATTATTATTTTGAGCCCATATTATGATCATACAATTTTTGTGAATTTTCCACGTATGAAACCAAATAAAAGCATTTAAATACGTAAAACAAATTTGAAGCATTAAAAACGAAAGAAAACATAATTATAAAGTAAAAAAAAAAATTGATTGTCTCTGCTTCCATTCAATATGTTCATGTCATACGAGGGTAAGGCAAAAAAAAAAATTGTTTTTTGTAACAAATATATCACTAGAAGATATATACACAGCATTATGAAATTCATATTGAAACTATAATCAAAATACATACCTTTAACTTGTTCGTGAAACAAAAATATCAGAAAAGATGAATGCAAATTTCAAATTCTATGAAATTCATATTGAAACTATAATCAAAATACATACCTGTAACTTGTTCGTGAAACAAAAATATCAGAAAAGATGAATGCAAATTTTAAATTCTAGATGATGAGAAGAGGTCGGAGAAATGAAAATCTTTTAATCCTGAAATATACTTCAAATCGCTGCAGAAGTTAAGAACAGAAAGAAGACTTATTATCGCAACGTTGTTTCCCTTCCTTTTCTTAATATTTAATTATTTTAAAGATATATTTAAATGTCACATGTGAAAAATATTTAATCATTTTTAAAGATATATTTAAATGCCACATGTGAAAATGAGATTGCAATTAAAAATGCATATCAGATTCTGTTAGTAAATAAGTTGACCGTGTGAGGGTTTGATATCTTAAATTGATAGTTTAGATAATTCAGGTCCCGGATCGATAAAAAAAATAATTCAGGCCCCATATTAATAGTAAACACATTTTTCGGGACCTGAATCGAAAAAATTCCAATAGTAATTGTTACAGCTGTGATTTATTAGGGGTGGTTTGGGTAGTTGCTAAAAATGATGTTTCAAATTTTTGAGAGGGCAAAAAAATTATTCAAATTTGAGAGTGGGCAAAAACACACATTCTCACCTGCGTATTTCACTCCCCATTTTCTTGAACTGACGACCATCACAACCACCTGGATTCTTTATCACTTGATGTTTGCTCAAAGGGATATTCTCTTTATTTTCATCACACTTGAATGATGTTTTTTTCTCCAAGATGTTGTGACTGTTCATCAAACTTATTTTCATACATTATTTCATTTAACTATTAAAAATAAATAAATAAATATGCATTATTGTACCGCCTCCATCCTACACCACCATTGACACACACACACAAAAAAAAAGAAGAGAAACATCAATTCTTACAACAATCTCAAAAGTTACTATAATTTAAAATTTGTCATTCATTTTTCAAACAAATATCGTTATTTTATACTTATATTACTTAAAAACACTACATTCGATTTATTCCAACATTAAAGTTCTAAAGTTCTTGCTGTACTCTTTTTTCTACATATGATTTTTGAGTTGTCTCTTGTACCCTTTAATACTAAATTGTAAAGGTGCACGGTGTGCCCTCGGGGCACACACGTTTTTGCTATGATTTTTTTCTTTTCATATGGAGATTTTAACGAGGCCGACAAAATTTTAGAGCTCACATTCGAGATTGTTCCTTGTAGTTTCACATAAGAAGCAATCTCGGAAGCTAATATTACAGGTGTTTATACACCCATATAAGGGATGACTTATACGCATTGGAAAAACAGTCCAACCCAAAAAGACTTATACCCATTGGGAAAACAGTCCGACCCTAGAAAGAATCTCTTACTGAGGCTGAAAATAATATAATGTTAAAAGAGTACAATTTGAACCCTCAACCAAGAAGAACTCATATAGCAAATGAGAGCAGCCCATGGAATTATCTTCAGCGTTTGCAGAGCCGATCATAATACAACATTAAGATAATATGTCGGGCTCATTCAACTTCATCTTCTATCTCACTCACACCCAATTTTACTTCTCTCTACAAATTCTCTCTAAAATGTAATGTTCTTTTATGAACTACAAACAAAAGATCAATGAAATACTAAAGAAATACTAAAGAGCTCCAAGCCTACGAGCTATGGAGAAGATTACACAATATATGATGTATCAGATTTGTCATTACCCTATCATCATTCTGAATCTCATTTCTCAAAAGGAAAAATCGACCATCAACACAATAGAAAGGTAGGATGCTATCCAGTTTTTTGACGTAGTGAAATTATATACATATTCTTGTTTGGTGCGATGAATAGACAGGAAACACAAAAATGATAAAAACATGCAAAAATTAGAACGAAAATATGAAGGAAGGTTGTGTATGAGAGCCAGTGTGGGTAGCACCGCCGCGGTCTCACCATCGATCACGATGGCACCATTTTTGAAGTAATTAGTCTCGAATTTCACCCTACATTTATCACCAATCAACGATAATCACGATCACGACCCATAAACATAGCTGCAGAAAACAAGTATTACTTACACGAAGTCGTCCTCAGATTGTCTAATATTGATTGCCCTCACTTCACCAATGATCTCTTCTTCCACAAAAATAGGTGCCTTAAATGCCAATGGCAGCCGCGTCATATAAGATGCCCCCTTCCTGCATTAAAATCACTGAATTCAACACACAATCCTAAATCACATACACAACACAACACACACAAAAATATACACTCACAAAGTATGAACCAATAATTCTCGAAAACAACGAAGCCACCGCTATTCCCGATACCAGAACGCCGCTTAAACCCCACGCATTTCATATCGGATTCTGAAAATACTCTAGCCTACTTCAAAACATCACCGTATTTCAGCACATCCGACGATGCGCAACAGCTGTATTTCAAAGACGACACCAAATTCCACAGGGGTCGTTTCATTATAGGATTTCCGATGAAGAAATTCTGATGATACGACCTCAATATTACACTTGAGTGCCGACTCTAATAAAAATAGAAAGAAAATGGGGAAGAAAGATTACAGAGGAAGAAGATTACAGAGAAAGATTGAGAAAGGGGGAGAGAAACCAGGTGAAAACATCACACAAATCATGACTGAATTCTACCCTCTCCTATGGCACTTTTATACATTCTATGACCTCTTTGAAGCCCATTAAACAATCTGCCACCAACAACCTTTATTATTTGGGCCAATGATACCTCTTCATTTTTGGGCTTGTGGAACACCACTTTCTTAATGGGCTTGGGCATATCATCTAACGAGATGGACAGAATTTTACAGGTGGACAAATATTTTGGATTTGGGCCTATGAATCCACTCAACTTATTGGGTTTCTTTGGGCTGTCATACAATTAATCCAAACTTATTTTCATACATTACTTCATCTAATTAGTACACACATACTCACTTTTTACACACATACCACTTTTTTTTTTTTTACTATTATGTAAAAGTATTACTTTACTCTCTAAAATTAACAAAATTAATAAAAAGCAACCATTAATTTTTAAACAATTTGATACAGTAAACAAGAAGGGAAAACAGTCCAACCCTAGAAAGATTTATACGCATTGTGAAAACACTCAATCAGTCCAACCCAAAAAGAATCTCTTACTGAGGCTGAAAATAATATAATAACCCTCGACCAAGAAGAACTTATATGGCAAAAGAGAGGCCAACCCTAGAAAAGAAGTCGACCCCGAGAGGCGAGAATAAGGTCAGCCCATTATCCTCTGTCTCTTACCCTCAGCCCATTACCCTTGAACCCTCATCCTCAGCCCATGGAATTATCTTCAGCATATGCAGAGCCGATCATAATGTAACATTAAGATAATATGTCGGGTTTATTCAACTTCATCTTCTACCTCACTTACACTCAATTTTATTTCTCTCTCTACAAATTCTATCTAAAATGTAATGTTCTTCCATGAACTACAAACAAGAAATTAATGAAATACTAAAGAAACACTAAAGAGCTCAAAGCCTACGGGCCATGAAGAAAATTATACAATATTTGATATATCCGATTTGTCATTACCCTATCATCATTCTCATTTCTCAAGGTGAAAAATCAACCATCAACATAATAGAAACACAATAGAAGGGTTGGGTTGGATGCTATCCAGTGTTTTGAAACAGTGAAATTATATACATATACTTGTTTGGTGCGATGAAAATATCGGAAACAAGAAAATTATAGAAACATGGAAAAATTAAAACGAAAATTATGAAGGAAGGTTGTGTTTGAGGGCCAGTGTGGGTAGCACTGCCGTGGTCTCACCATCGATCACGATGGCGCCATTTTTAAAGCAATTGGTCTCAAATTTAACCCTACATTTATCACCAATCAACGATAATCACGATCACGACCCATAAATATAGCTGCTGAAAACAAGCATGACTTACACGAAGTTGTACTCAAATTGTCTAATATTGATTGCCCTCAATTCACCAATGATCTTTTCTCTCACATAAAATGCCCCTTCCTACATCAAAATCACTGAATTCAACGCACAACCCTAAATAACACACACAACACAATACACATAAAACACACACTCACAAAGTGTGAACCAATGATTCTCGGAAGCAACGAAGCCACCGCCATTCCCAGTACCAGAACGCCACTTAAACCCCGCACATTCCATATCGAATTCTGAAAATACTCTAGCCTGCTTCAAAATGTCACCGTATTTCAGCACATTCGACGATGCACAACAGCTGTATTTCAAAGACGACAACAAATTCCACAGGGGTCGTTTCATTATAGGATTTTCAAAGAAGAAATTATGATTATACGACCTTAATATTACACTCGAGTGCTGACTCCAATAAAAGTAGAAAGAAAATGGGAAAGAAAGATTACAGAGAAAGATTGAGAAAGGTGGAGAGAAACCAGGGGAAAACATCACACACAAATCATGACTGAATTCTACTCTCTCCTATGGCACTTTTATATATTCTATGACCTCTATGGAGCCCATTAAATAATCTTCCACCAACAACCTTTATTACTTTGGCCAATGATACCTCTTCATTTTTTGGCTTGTGGAATACTATTTTTTAAAGGGCTTGGGTGTATCATCTGACGAGATGGGCATAGTTTTACAGGTGGACAAATATTTTGAATGTGAGCCTATGGATCCACTCAACTTATTGGGTTTTTTTGGACTGTTATACAATTAATACAAACTCATTTTCATACATTATTTCATCTAATTTGTACTCACTTTTTACACACATACCACTTTATATATTTTTTTACTATTATCTAAAAATACTATAATACTCTCTAAAATTAACAAAATTAATAAAAAGCATGTGGTACGGTAAACAAGAATTTTAAAACAATGTGGTACAGTAAACAAGAAGGGAAAATAGTCCAACCCTAGAAAGACTTATACACATTGGGAAACACTCAAATAGTCCGACCCCAAAAAGAATATCTTATTGAGGCTGAAAATAATATAATTACCCTCGACCAAGAAGAACTCACATGTCAAAAGAGAGATCGACCCTAGAAAAGAAGTCTACCCCGAGAGGCGAGAATAAGGTCAGCCCATTATACTCGGTCTCTTACCCTCGGCCCATTACCCCGAACCCACATCCACAGCCCATGGAATTATCTTTAGCGTATGCAGAGCCGATCATAATGCAACATTAAGATAATATATCAGGCTTATTCAACTTCATCTTCTACCTCACTCACACTCAATTTTATTTCTCTCTCTACAAATTCTCTCCAAAATGTAATGTTCTTTCATGAACTACAAACAAGAAATCAATAAAATACTAAAGAAACACTAAAGAGCTCCAAGCCTACGGGCCATGAAGAAAATTACACAATATTTGATGTATCCGATTTGTCATTACCCTATCATCATTCTCATTTCTCAAGGTGAAAAATCAACCATCAACACAATAGAAACACAATAGAAGGGGTTGGGTTGGATGCTATCCAGTGTTTTGAAGCAGTGAAATTATATACGTATACTTGTTTGGTGCGATGAAAAGCTAGGAAACAAGAAAATGATAGAAACATGGAAAAATTAAAATGGAAATCATGAAGGAAGGTTGTGTTTGAGGGCCAGTGTGGGTAGCACTGCCGTGGTCTCACCATCGATCACGATGGCACCATTGTTGAAGCAATTAGTCTCGAATTTCACCCTACATTTATCACTAATCAATGATAATCATGATCACGACCCATAAATGTAGCTACTGAAAACAAGCATGACTTACACGAAGTTGTACTCAGATTGTCTAATATTGATTGCCCTAACTTCACCAATAATCTCTTCTCTCACAAGAACAGGTGCCTTAAATGCCAGCAACATCCGCGTCACATAAAATGCCCATTCCTGCATCAAAATCACTGAATTTAACACACAATCCTAAATCAAATACACAACATAATACACACAAAACACACACTCACAAAGTGTGAACCAATGATTCTCGGTAGCAATGAAGCCACCGCCATTCCCGGCACCAGAATGCCACTTAAACCCCGCGCATTCTATATCAGATTTTGAAAATACTCTAGCCTGCTTCAAAACGTCACCGCATTTTAGCTTATTCGACGATGCACAACAGCTATATTTCAAAGACGACAACAAATTCCACATGGGTCGTTTCATTATAGGATTTTCGATGAAGAAATTCTGATGATACGACCACAATATTACACTCGAGTACCGTCTCCAATAAAAGTAGAAAGAAAATGGGGAAGAAAGATTACAGAGGAAGAAGATTAAAGAGAAAGATTGAGAAAGGGGGAGAGAAACTAAGGGAAAACATCACACACGAATCATGACTGAATTCTACCCTCTTTCCTATGGAGCCATTAAATAATCTTCCACTAACAACCTTTAATACTTGGGCCAATGATACCTCTTCATTTTTAGGCTTGTGGAATACCACTTTTTTAATTGGCTTGAGTGTATCATCTGACGAGATATGCATAATTTTACAGGTGGACAAATATTTTGGATTTGAGCCTATGGATCCACTTAACTTATTGGGTTTTTTTGGGCTGTCATACAATTAATACAAACTTATTTTCATACATTATTTAATCTAATTTGTACTCACTTTTTACACACATACCACTTTATATTTTTTTTACTATTATCTAAAAATACTATAATACTCTCTAAAATTAACAAAATTAATAAAAAACATGTGGTACGGCAAACAAGAATTTTTAAACAATGTGGTACAGTAAACAAGAAGGAAAAATAGTCCAACCCTAGAAAGACTTATACACATTGGGAAAACACCCAAACAGTCCGACCTCAAAAATAATCTCATACTGAGACTAAAAATAATATAATCACCCTCGACTAAGAAGAACTCACATGTCAAAAGAGAGGCCGACCCTAGAAAAGAAGTCGACCCCGAGAGGCGAGAATAAGGTCAGCCAATTATTCTCGGTCTCTTACCCTCGGCCCATTACCCTCGAACCCTCATCCACAGCCCATGGAATTATCTTCAGCGTATTCATAATCGATCATAATGCAACATTAAGATAATATATCGGGCTTATTCAATTTCATCTTCTACCTCACTCACACTCAATTTTATTTCTCTCTCTACAAATTCTCTCTAAAATGTAATGTTCTTTCATGAACTACAAACAAGAAATCAATGAAATACTAAAGAAACACTAAAGAGCTCCAAGCCTATGGACCATGAAGAAAATTACACAATATTTGATGTATCCGGTTTGTCATTACCCTATTATCATTCTCATTTCTCAAGGTGAAAAATCAACCATCAATACAATAGAAACACAATAGAAGGGTTGGGTGTTGGATGCTATCCAGTGTTTTGAAGCAGTGAAATTATATACATATACTTGTTTGGTGCGATGAAAAGATCGAAAATACGAAAATGATAGAAATGTTGAAAAATTAAAATGGAAATCATGAAGGAAGGTTGTGTTTGAGGGCCAGTGTGGGTAGCACCGCCGTGGTCTCACCATCGATCACGATGGTGCTATTTTTGAAGCAATTAGTCTCGATTTCACCCTACATTTATCATCAATCAATGATAATCAAGAACACGACCCATAAATGTAGCTGCAGAAAATAAGCTTGACTTACACAAAGTTGTCCTCAGATTGTCTAATATTGATTGCCCTCACTTTACTAATGATCTCTTCTCCTACAAAAATAGGTGCCTTAAACGATAGCGACATCTGTGTCACATAAAATACCCCTTCCTTCATCAAAATCAATAAATTCAACACACAACCCTAAATCACACACATAGCACAACACATACAAATACACACACTCACAAAGTGTGAACCGATGATTCTCGAAAATAATGATGCCACCGCCATTCCCGGCACCAGAACGCCGCTTTAACACGCATATTCCATATTGAATTCTGAAAACACTCTAGCATGCTTCAAAAAGTTGCCGCATTTCATCACATTCGACGATGTGCAATAGCTGTATTTCGAAGAAGACACCAAATTCCACAGGGGTCGTTTCATTATAGGATTTTCGATGAAGAAATTCTGATGATACGACCTCAATATTACACTCGAGTGCTGACTCCAATAAAAGTAGAAAGAAAATGGGGAAGAAAGATTAAAGAGGAAGAAGATTACAGAGAAAGATTGAGAAAGGGGGAGAGAAACCAGGGGAAAACATCACACACAAATCATGACTGAATCTACCCTCTCTCCTATGACACTTATATATATTCTATGACCTCTATGAAGCCCATTAAATAATCATCCACCAACAACCTTTATTATTTAGGCCAATGATACCTCTTCATTTTTGAGCTTGTGGAACACCACTTTTTTAATGGGCTTGGGCGTATCATCTGACGAGATGAGCATAATTTTTCAGGTGGACAAATATTTTGGATTTGAGCCTATGGATCCACTCAACTTATTGGGTTTCTTTGGGCTGTCATACAATTAATTTAAACTCATTTTCATATATTATTTCATCTAATTTGTACTCACTTTTTACACACAAACCACTTTATATTTTTTTTACTATTATCTAAAAATAATACAATACTATCTAAAATTTAAAAAATTAATAAAAATCAACCATTAATTTTTAAACAATGTGGTATGGTAAACAATAATTTTTAAATAATTTGGTATAGTAAATAAGAAGGGAAAACAGTCCAACCCTAGAAAGACTTATACACATTGTGAAAACACTCAAACAGTCCAACCCCAAAAAGAATCTCTTAACTTGGCTGAAAATAATATAATAACCCTCGACCAAGAAGAACTCATATGGCAAAGGAGAGGCCTACCCTAGAAAAGAAGTCGACCCCAAGAATCGAGAATAAGGTCAGCCCATTACCCTCGGTCTTTTACCCTCGGCCCATTACCCTTGGACCCTCATCCTTAGCCCATGGAATTATCTTCAGCATATGTAAAGCCGATCATAATGCAACATTAAGATAATATGTCGGGCTTATTCAACTTAATCTTCTACCTCACTCACACTTTATTTTATTTCTCTCTCTACAAATTCTCTCTAAAATGTAATGTTCTTTCATGAACTATAAACAAGAAATCAATGAAAAATTAAAGAAACACTAAAGAGTTCCAAGCCTACGGGCCATGAAAAAAATTACACAATATTTGATGTATCCGATTTGTCATTACCCTATCATCATTCTCATTTCTCAAGGTGAAAAATCAACCATCAACACAATAGAAACATAAAAGAAGGGTTGGGTTGGATGCTATCCAGTGTTTTGAAGTAGTAAAATTATATACATATAGTTGTTTGGTGCGATGAAAAGATAGGAAACACGAAAATGATAGAAACATGAAAAAATTAAAACGAAAATCATGAATGAAGGTTTTGTTTGAGGGCTAGTGTGGGTAGCACCGCCGTGGTCTCACCTGCGATCACAATGATGCTATTTTTTAAGCAATTAGTCTCAAATTTCACCTTACATTTATTACCAATCAACGATAATCACGATCACGACCCATAAACATAGCTGCAAAAATCAAGCATAACTTACACGAAGTTGTCTTCAGATTATCTAATATTGATTGTCCTCACTTCACCAATGATCTCCTCCCACAAAAACAGGTGCCTTAAATGCCAGCATCATCCACGTCACATAAAATGCCCCTTTCTGCATCAAAATCAATGAATTCAACACAAAATCCTAAATCACACACATAAAAACACACACTCACAAAGTGTGAACCAAAGATTCTCAGAAACAACGAAACCATCGCCATACCCGGCACCAGAACGCCACTTAAACTGTGGATTCCATATCGGATTCTGACTCTAGCCTGCTTCAAAAAGTCACCGCATTTAAGCACATTCGACGATGCGCAACAGCTGTATTTCAAATATGACACCAAATTCCACAAGGGTCATTTCATTATAGGATTTTCGATGAAGAAATTCTGATGATACAACCTCAATATTACACTCGAGTGCCGATTCCAATAAAAATAGAAAGAAAATGGGGAAGAAAGATTACAGAGGAAGAAGATTACAGAGAAAGATTGAGAGAAACCATGGGAAAACATCACACACAAATCAAGACTGAATTCTACCCTCTCTCCTATGGCACTTTTTTATATTCTATGACCTCTATGAAGCCCATTAAACAATTTGCTACTAACAACCTTTATTATTTGTGCCAATGATATCTTTTTATTTTTGGGCTTGTGGAACACCACTTTCTTAATGAGCTTGGGCGTATCATCGGACGAGACGGGCATAATTTTACAGGTGGACAAATATTTTGGATTTGGGCCTATGGATCCACTCAACTTATTGGGTTTCTTTGGGCTATCATACTATTAAACCAAACACATTTTCATACATTATTTCATCTAATTTGTACTCACTTTTTACACACATACCGCTTTATATTTTTTTACTATTATCTAAAAATACTACAATACTCTCTAAAATTAACAAAATTAATAAAAAGCAACCATTAATTTTTAAATAATGTGGTACGGTAAACAACAATTTTTAAACAATGTGGTACAGAAAATAAGAAGGGAAAATTGTTCAACCCTAGAAACACTTATACGCATTGTGAAAACACTCAAACAGTCCGACCCCAAAAAGAATCTCTTACTGAGGCTGAAAATAGTATAATATCCCTCGACCAAGAAGAACTCATATGGCAAAGGAGAGGCCGACCCTAGAAAAGAAGTCAACCCCGAGAATCGAGAATAAGATCAGCCCATTATCCTCGGTCTCTTACCCTCGGCCCATTACACTGGGACCCTCATCCTCAGCCCATGGAATTATCTTCAGCGTATGCAGAGCCGATCATAATGCAACATTAAGATAATATGTCGGTTTTATTTAACTTCATCTTCTACCTCACTCACACTCAATTTTATTTCTCTCTCTACAAATTCTATCTAAAATGTAATGTTCTTTCATGAACTACAAAAAAGTAATCAATGAAATACTAAAGAAACACTAAAGAGCTCCAAGCCTACGGGCCATGAAGAAAATTACACAATATTTGATGTATCTGATTTGTCATTACCCTATCATCATTCTCATTTCTTAAGGTAAAAAATCAACCACCAACACAATAGAAACACAATAGAATGTTGGGTTGGATGCTATCCAGTGTTTTGAAGCAGTAAAATTATATACATATACTTGTTTGATGTGATGAAAAGATAGGAAACACAACAATAATAGAAACATGGAAAAATTAAAACGGAAATCATGAAGGAAGGTTGTGTTTGAGGGCCAGTGTGGATAGCACCGCCGTGGTCTCACCA
This sequence comes from Pogostemon cablin, assembly GCA_023678885.1. Classification (NCBI taxonomy): domain Eukaryota; kingdom Viridiplantae; phylum Streptophyta; class Magnoliopsida; order Lamiales; family Lamiaceae; genus Pogostemon; species Pogostemon cablin. Next base: position 8,611,418 of record CM042983.1, read on the forward strand.
TCAATCACGATGGCACCATTTTTGTAGCAATTAGTCTCAAATTTCACCCTACATTTGTCACCAATCAACGATAATAACGATCACGACCCATAAATGTAGCTGCAGAAAACTAGCATGACTTACACAAAGTTGTCCTCAGATTGTCTATTATTGATTGCCCTCACTTCACCAATGATCTCTTCTCCCACAAAAACATGTGCCTTAAACGCTAGCGGCATCCGCGTCACATAAAATGCCCCTTCTGGCATCAAAATTACTGAATTCAACACACAACTCTAAATCACACACACAACACAACACACACAAAAACACACACTCACAAAGTGTGAGCCAATGATTCTCGAAAACAACGAAACCACCTCCATTCCCGACACTAGAATGTTGCTTAAACCCACGCATTCCATATCAGATTCTGAAAACACTCTAGCCTGCTTCAAAACGTCGCCGCATTTTAGCACATTCAATGATGCGCAACAGCTGTATTTCAAAATGACGCCAAATTCCACAGGGGTCGTTTCATTATAATAGGATTTTCGATGAATAAATTCTAATGATACGACTTCAATATTACACTCTTTGAGCGAAAGATTATAGGGGAAGAAGATTACAGAGAAAGATTGAGAAATGGGGAGAAAAACCAGGGAAAAACATCACACACAAATCATGACTGAATTATACCCTCTCTTCTATGACACTTTATATATTTATGAAGCCCATTAAACAATCTGTCACCGGCCCACCAACTTTTATCATTTGGGCTAGTGATATCTCTTCATTTTTGGGCTTATGGAACACCACTTTTTTAATGGGCTTGGACGTGTCATTTGACGAGTATTTTGTCGAACACTTGGTGAGTGACTGCGGAGGGGATGGAGAAGAAATAAATAGGATGGGCAAAATTTTGCAAGTGGAGAAATATTTTAGATTTGGGCCTGTGGATCTATTCAACTTATTGGTTTTCTTTGGGCTATCATACAATTTATTCAAACTCATTTTCATTTATTATTTCATCTAATGATTAAAAACAAACAAATAAATAAATAAGCATTATTGTACTCCTCCGTTCCACACCACCCTTCACAATTTTCTTATTCATCCATCCAACACACCGTTCACACCCAAAAAGAGAAACATTACTTTATCCAACAACCTTAAAAATTACTATAATTTCAAATTTGCACTCATTTTTCATACACATACCACTTTATATTTTTTTTAACTATTATCTTAAAATACTACAATACCCTCTAAAATTAAAATTGATAATAAGCAACAATTAATTTTTAAACAATGTGGTACAGTAAACAGAAATTGTGATCGAAAATGGAGTGAGTATGAATTATTTTTCGGTATCTTGGATATAAGGATTATGGGGTTCTAAATTACATGAGTAAAATAATAATTGACAAAGAAAAAAATAAAATTATATATATGACTTATGAGATACTCTCTTGTGAGACGGGTTATTTGTGAGACTTGTGTGAGACTGATCGATCCATCACTAAAGTATGTTTATTGTATAGATAAAATATGCTTATTTATAGTTAAAGTATGTCAATAATAAATTATGTTATAACACACTAAAATCATACTTTAATGCATAATCCAGCATACTTTAGAAAACATATTTTAACAACCATTAAACATATTTTATCTAATGTCTCATGTAAATAACGTCTCACAAGAGACTTTGTCTATATATATATATATATATATATATATATATATATAATAAATTATAATGATAAAAATTGATAATATTTTTCTTAAAAAATTACTCCCTCCGTCCCGGTCAAACTGCATCGTTTACTTTTTACGCGTAGATTAAGGAGTATTATTATTTTATATAAAGTGGTATGTGTATTAGATAGATGTGATGGGTAGTGGTGGGTCATTAGTGGACCCTTTTTACTAAAAGAGAAAAATGGTGCAATTTGGACGAGACTCCCAATATAGTAAAATGGTGTTATTTGGGTGGGAGGAGGGAGTACATAATAATTAAGAAAAACGTAAAATGATTTTCTCATGAAATAGTTTCACACGGGAGAAATACATAATTAACATTTAAAATGGCATATTGCTAATTTTATTGTGGCATTTCTTCATAAATTCAAAGAACATATGCTTTCCTGATCATGTTTCTTTAATTTCATGTCACAGTATTTATAATATTATTGAGGAATCTCTTTTGAATCTTTTCAAGTGTGCTTGGGACATTTAAAGCATAAAATTTTGTTTGTCAACTAACTTTGAGGCCCACATTTTTTATTTTCTTGATTTATTAGTTGGTAATCGTAGGATGCACCCAATGCATAGAGTTTATAACTACAAAATAGGGTAGGGTGGGTAGTTTTTTTATATTTATTATTATTTTATTTAATAGTGGAGATTAAATTAAGATTTAATTTAACGGTTTAGATTGTCCAAATACACCGATACACTAAATGCATGCTAATTGGATTCTTTTATATATATGAAAAAAAAAACAATCAATTATTATTCACATGTCATTTTCTCTCAGTGTGTTTTGTATATCTCCCCACCAAAATTTTCCTTTCTCTAGGGCCATAAATTAAACCATTGGCATCTTTTCGGGGAGAAACAAATTTCATCTTTTTATTATTATTTTTTTATTTTTAAAATAATAATAATAATAATAACAATAATAATGATAATAATAATAATAATAATTTCAATAAACCTCGAGATGAGATTTCCTGTTTTTTTTTTTCAATATTTTTTATTTTTATTTTTTATTTACAGAAATTAATTTGAATAGGAGGATCATTCTTACTACAGCCAACGTAAAGTGTGTGTTATGTAAAGAAAATGATGAAACTATAAAAACTTTGAATGTGAAGTGACTTATAAGGTACGAAATCAGATTGAGATTTCATTAATATTTCACTCAAATCTTAATTGAAAGTTGAATGCGTTTAAATATTGTGTTAAGGAAAGAAAGAGTAAAGTGAAGTTAGTTATTATTGCCAAGCGTTTAGATGACTTGTTAAGGAGAAAAAGAGTAAAATGAATTTAGTTATTATTTGGCAATGTGTCATATGATTGGTTTAAAAAGATAGGAATGTCATTATTTTTTAGGAAATTGTTTTGAAAAATTGATAGAAAAAATAAAAAGTAGAATATGAAGTTAGTTTTACTTTAATAGTTTGAATTAATTTAGATTGTCTTTTAATGAGTGGTTTTTTAAGCCAAATTTGATCATAGTATTCAATAATTTTCTAGGTATTTTTATACCCAAATGTCACCACTCCAATTTTTATTTTTTTAAAAAAAATCTAATAAAAATTTAGCTCTTATTAAGAGAAAACTATCAATACTGAATATTAGCATATAATGCAATCCACTAAAGAGTTTGGCTCTAAACATGGAAAGTGAAAATTATATTTTTTAAAATTTAAATATTAAAATAAAGTATGTGTTGAAGATTAATTTTGGAAAATGATCACTATTTAAAAAACATATAATCTCTTAATTTACTAAGTTTTTGGGATGCTCTAATTAGAAAGAATTTTTTTTACTGCTTCTCAATTTCTGTTGGACTAAATGATATACAACACTGTTTCATAAAATATACATTAAAAACTTAAAAATTGAAAGTAATTAATTAATAAAATTATAAGAATGAAATGAAGCTAGCAACACGTGAAAAGTGAAAACTACTCCAATAATAATTGAGTGATGTGGTCCCATTAGACCCCCTACCCATTAAGAAAAAAAAAATGGTGTACCCCACCATTAGGGGTCCCCACCGCCCCTGCCCTGGGGATTGGTGGAGGAGGTAAATCGCAGGATGTGCCTCAAGTGGCTTATAGGGAGGGCTCATTGTTAAACTTGTGCTTACAAGGGGCCAAATCCATGCCAAAGGCAGGATTCGAATCCCCACCCTGCAGCAACCAAGCTCAGCTGAAAGGCCTTTCCACCCTCCCCTCTACCACTTGAGCTATGCCCTGGCCCCTACCCATTAAGAACATAAATAAATGGCTGTACAACGTTAAACACATTTACGCACACTTATTATTTAAAAATACCAGTACAATGTTATATGAACCATATTAATAAAGTATCATAAAACGCAATATAAGAGTATTACAATAAATTTAAAATTGTAATTACGGTAAACCCGAATGCACTTGAATAATTTCAACCATTAAATCAAATTTTATTTAATCCTCATCACTCAATAAAATAAAATAATTAAAAATAAATTTATTAATTATCCACTACACCTAAAAATTTATCTTGAATAATTTTAACCATTAAATCAAATTTTATGTAATTCTCAACACTCAATAAAATAAAATAATTAAAAATAAATTTATTAACTATCCACTACACATGAAAGTTTATATATTTTCAATTTTACCTTATAAACTTTCAGGTGCATTAATGCACTCCAAAATAACCTAAAAGTTAATAATAAATCTTAACTCATCACTCAATAAAATAAAATAATTAAAAATAAATTTATTAACTATCTACTATACTTTCAATTTTACCTTATAAACTTTCAGGTGAATCGATGCATCCCAAAATAACCTAAAAGTTAATAATAAATCTTAACTCATCATTCAATAAAATAAAATAATTAAAAATAAATTTATTAACTATCTACTGTACCTTCAATTTTACCGTATAAATTTTCAAGTGAATCAATGCACCCCACAATAACCTAAAAGTTAAGTTAATAGTAAATCTTCAACATAAACATTAACTCTAAGGTAAAATAGGCATTAAAAGTGAACATACATACAACAAGGTGCAATAAATACTTTGCGAAACTCTAATTTTCAAAATCATCTCTATGTACACATGCAAACTCTATAATCTCAAACTCACCCACCTTTTGAACTCTCTTTGTTTCAAGAATTTTTCTCATTTATTGTTCCACTTAGTTTAAAAAAAATTATCAACTTTTGAATAAAGGAGTCATTTTCTTTTTTGAGGTGCGAAGAGTATTATGGAACGGGCAAATATAGAAAGTGTGTAAGTTTTTCGGGATGAAGAGAATACATTCTTTCTTTTCAATTAATAGGAGTATTCTTTATCTTATTCTCTCTTCTCTCAGCACTCATATTAATTAGACAAACACTAGCATGAACCATGTTTTTTTTAAAATTCATAGAACCCGATCTTATATGCTGATGGGTCAAAGTCACTAACCGGATTCCCTCCCCCACATCATGCCCCATTCCCTTCCCAAATCATGCCACGTCACAAATCAACCCAATCTTTTCTCCCCGTTGATCTGTCTCCCTCTCCTCTCACTTTCTCTCTCTCCCCCGTCTCTCTCTCTTTCTCTCTCATTTGGCTTTCTCTCTCCTCTTATCAGAGAGTCGCGGCAGCCGCCGCCGATGTCCATGAGAGGTCCATGCCACCCACCACCAAAAATCGAGCGCTACCACGTACTGTTGATTCACCACTGTTGTAGATCATTTCTCTCGCCGAAGTTGCAAACCCGCCGCAACGGGTTTCATCCCAGTCGAGACCGCCGTCGTCGCTGCGTTTTCCATCCGAAAAGAGTCACCTACTACCTTAAGCCAACTGAAAAATACCCACCACGTTGCCGTCGTCGACTGGGAAGGGTGGAATCCTAAAGAATAGAAGAGTAGATGAAAGGACTTTGATTAGAATTATTTGATCTCTTTGCTAAAGTGCTTGCTTCTGAGAATGATGCACTTAAAATTCAGTCAATCTTTAAGATTTCAAAGATGTCTAAATATGCCCATGAATATATTTTGAGACTTACTGTGCCATTGTTATTGGAGCTTCTTCGGATTCCCCTAAGTAATCCATTGATTCAGCAAACTTCTGCTTACTGCTTGAAGTGTATTGCTTGCCTAGGTGATGGTACATTGGCCAATCTAATTGGCCAACCGCATGCCGTTTCAACCTTGCTGAGACTGTTGCCGAATTCTGGAGATGGTTTATGGAGGGCTTTGTTGAAGTGCCTCCGGAATGTTGTTACGTTTTAGACCCTAAGTCCCATGGTCCTGGTTAGAAACGGTGGTCTGCAGATTGTTCTTGTTATGATTGATAACTGCTCGGGTGAATTCAAGTTGATCCTGTTAAAAATCTTGAGTTCAGTGGCTTTAATAAAATATTGTTCTATTTAGTTAACGTCTTTTAGGTTACTCTTTTCTATTAATTGGGTTACTTTTTTTTAATAATTTGAGTTACTCTTTAATTTCATATTCGGATTTCAGAAAATAAATATTGTTCTATTTTGTTAACATATTTTAGATTACTCTTTTCTATTAATTGGGTTACTCTTTTTAATAATTTGGGTTACTCTTTAATTTCGTATTCGAATTTCAGAAAATAAAATATTGTTCTATTTGATTAACATATTTTAGGTTACTCTTTTTTATTAATTGGGTTACTCTTTTTAATAATTTGAGTTACTCTTTAATTTCATATTTGAATTTCAGATAATAAAATATTATTTTATTTAGTCATTTTTAGGTTACTCTTTTCTATTAATTGAGTTACTATTTATAATGATTTGAGTTGCTCCTTAATTTGAAACTTTGATTTTTTAAAAATTAAGGTTCTTTTTCTGAAACATCGAAATAAAAACATACTAAAGATTAAACAGGCAACAATGTTGATGGTGATTAAAGAAAGTGAGGACCAATATAATATTATAATTAATGAATGCATTGGAGAATGGGATTCCTTTGCTTCTTTCAATATTAATTATTCTGATATGTCATTTCAAAGTCGCAGCCTTTACACAAGTTAAAGTAAATAATCAATTAAATAAACTTTTCCAACAATGCAAGCTAGCTAGAACCCTTATGATTTTTTTCTTTACACACCTAGGTTGTCCAAAATAGTGTAATTAATTAATGTATTAGAATGTGAATAATCAATGAAATAAACTTTTCCAAAAATTCTTGGATTCCTATTCCCTGTTGATGTGTTGATTCTTCAATGGAGTTCCAATTTCGTTGGCGGCGGAAACTGTGATTTCTTCGCCGGATCTGCGCTTTCCACTTCTTCTTCGACATGGAGTTGAATCTCGGCCAGAAATCAGGGAACTCTGGAAAATTCAAATAAAAATCTTGAAATTGATGGTAGACACTGTGCCCTTCGAAAAATTCACGACGTTGCTTGCAATGGTGCGGCCGCTGTTGCTGGGGCGTCACCCTTATAGTGGTAGTGGCAGGACTTGCGGCTGCCCAACGTTTGACCGGTGGAAAAGCATTTGTGGCAGATAGAGCACTTGTGTGTTCTCCCTCGGTTGTTGTTAGAGGTCGTGATTGTGGCGGCGAATGCGGAGGTGGTTGAGTGTTCATCGCCGCCGTAGAGGGTGGTTTTGCGGTGGCCGTTCGTTTCGAGGTTTCCAGCAGGTAGTCTAAGTCAATCCGTCAAATTGGCCATAGATAAAGAAGAAAGAGAGAGAGGAGGGGAAAAGACAATGAAGGTAGGTGGGAAGGAAGAGAGGATCCGCGAAAAAAAAAGGACCCATTTAACTCATGAAAGATCCGGTCCAAAATTTAAATTTGTAGGACTGTTCCACCTTAGTGTCTCTCAAATACTTCCTCCATCCCGAGTTAATGTTTACGTTTGCTTTTTACGCATGTAACAACAAATTTGTATTTATTAAATAATAAACACAAAAGGAATTACAATGAAAATCCGATGTGGATTAAACTTGAAAATTGAAGTAGACAGCTTCTATTTATCCTCTGATTCCTCTCTTGAGTTGACTTTCTTGACTTTATCAACTTTCTGAGTCGGATCTTTGGATAAAGCTTGTCCGAGCTCGGGTTCAGGGCTTGAAGCTTGAAAACGTTTATCCGGAGGCGTCGAGCCTTTGTTCGGATCGAACGTTGACTTGAAGATTTGTTGTGAAGAACGTCGTTCAATTTGGTAGAACACTGTTGACCTCACAATTTTATTGGATGAAGAATGCCGGATCGGAGAGGCTTAGCACCTTGATCCTTGATCGGAGGCAGTTCTTGACTTGAAGTTACTTTGAAGCTGCTTGAAGACTGGCTTGAAGCCTTCGATTTGAAGCTTTGAAGACTTGAAGATCTGGAGTTCGAAGATTTGAAGATTTGAAGATCCTCGAAGGTCTTGAGCTTGAAGATTCGAAGATTTGAAGATCCTCGAAGGTCTTGAGCTTGAAGATTCGAAGATTTGAAGATCCTCGAAGGTCTTGAGCTTGAAGATTCGAATATTTGAAGATCCTCGAGGGTTCTTGAGCTTGAAGATTCGAAGTTTTGAAGATCCTCGAGTGTTCTTAATCTCTTCAAGAGCGTCTTGTCTTCGGGTGCTTGAATGTGTTTTGAATGAGGACTGAAGGCCCTTATTTATAGGTAGAGAAAATAACCACTTGAGAGATATTTTCTCCTTCAAAAGATATGTTGGGCTTCTTCCTTTAATTAAGCCTGCTGGACTGGATACGGGCCTATTTAATTTAAATAAGCCTGCTGGACTGGATACGGGCCTATTTAATTTAAATAAGCCTGCTGGATTTGATTTGGGCCTATTTAATTTAGGCTTTGACTTGGGCCTATTTTAATTGGGCTTTGACTTGGGCCTATTTAATTTAATTAGGCCTGCTGGATTTAACTTGCTGGACTTGTTGACTTAAATCAGGCCCATTTGCCTTGGATTAAACCCAATTAATTTAAATTGAGCCCACTTGGCTTGGATTTGACCAATTTAATTTAAATTGAGCCCACTTGGCTTGGATTTGGGCTCAAATAATTAAACTGATTATCAATTATTTATTTACTTATTTTAGGAATTAATTTATTTAAATTCCTTAATAAATAAATATTTAATCAATATTTAATATATCTTCTTTGCATTTATATTTATTAGGCAATAAATTTTAATTGCCTACAAATGCCCCCTTGCATTTTGTTCACTGAAATATTTCTTTGAAGTGAATAAATTGCAATTTTTAATTTCTTGCTTCTTGTATCCTTCTTCTTTTCATCCATTAATCCATTTTACTTGGCCCATTAATTCTTAATATTGAGAACAACAAGATGGGCTAATAAAAGAATGTTATGGCCCATACTAATCCATCTCCATGATTTGGGCTTTATTATTATTCATATATATTTTTGATTTGGGCTCTCTCTTCCTTTTCTTATTCCCTCTTTTGGCCCAATACCTGATAAGCATGTACGTTCTTCCTCATACTTGGAGAACAAGAAATATACTGGATCCTCAACAAAGATAATATGATAACCTCAGATTACACCAAAACAAATCCAAAGAAATATTTGGGTAATCTTCACATACTTATCCCCAATTTTCCAACCCCTATATAAGAAGAGGTCCTGCCCTTCAATTCTCACATCTCATCTGATTTGCTTCTCTTTTTTTTTACAGATCCTCTTCTCCGTTGGAAGCTGCTGAATTAGCAAGAGGTTGTGATATTGTGAGTACTTTTTTAGCTCTTGTTTACTCCTCCACTACTGTTTCTCTATTCCTTCTTGCATGTATTTGTTTCTTTCCCTGGTTCCTTTGCTTTTATTGAACTGCCCCCATATTATCTTCCATAAAGAGGAGAGAAAACACTTGAAATATGGGCCATTGTGACCGGCGTCACGCATTCCTGGCGATTAGGAATTTATTCCAGTCGGAGGTCGTGACGAGTCCAATGTTTGCACCAAACATCAAGTATTATTTGTGGCAATTTACCTCTTCGACTGCAGCGGGACTGCCGGGTGTGGGAAAGAGAGGCGACGCTATGCGTTGAACCTTTGATTTTCCGCAGCGACATCCTGCAATGGCAACGTTGTTTCGGGATCTCAGTCATAACTGCCGCTAGCATCATCGGTGGTAGCTCAATACAGATCGTCGGCGGGCACCGGCTGGCGAACAACTTCCGGAAGTGACGTGGTGGGCTGTGGGCGCGACGTCGGGCTGACGGCGCGACGCTCCTAGCGGCGACTCTGACGAATGGCTGCTTGCAATGAACCCGATCGATGAACATGGCTTCTGAATTCGTCTTGCTCTCAGCCTACCAATCTCTGTCTACCCTTCTCCGTCTACAGCAGCAGTGATTCGGCGACGAGACCAACGGCCATTGCGATGGATAGGCGATGCAGCAGCTCTGTCGGGGTGGCGGTGGAGCTTGCGATTTAAGCAGCGGCGAGATCTTGATGGGATCGATGGAGGCGGCCGGCTGAGGAGATGTAGCGATGTCCAGCAATCCACAGCGGCGGTGATGGCGAAGGCTCTGGAGGATGATGGACACCCCCCTTTCGGCTTCAAGGAGAGCAGCGACTGGTGGTCGCGATCGCGCACCACGATGCGACTGGCAAGACAGATCTAGCGATGGACGGTTTGCACACGGTGAAGAAGCACGGCGTCGCAATCGGCGCTGAGATTTAACCGGTGGCAGGGATCGCGGCGGGTGGGAGACTGCGGGTTTGATGGGCGACGGTAACCGATGCGTGACCGGTTCCGGCGATGAAATCCGCGGTGGAATGATGATCGTTAGTGATGCATCAGCTGGCGTCATGCTTCCGGTAGCGAGGCGGTAACTTGGCCGGACCAAAACCGACGGCGGAAGATGGAGGAGATCCGCGACTGGTGGTCGCGATCGCGCGGAAATCGGCCTGCGTTTTTTTTTGGCGGTATCATGACATCGGTTGCCCAGGCTTCGGTGGTTCTTCTCCGGCGATCAGTGGACGAACAGCTGCAATGGGGGAAAGTCTCTCTATGAACAAGAGATGGAGTATTCTGCTTTTGATTTGGGGGAGATGCACTTCACGTGTTCTCCTTGAAAATGCAATTGCCACTTTGACTTTTCAACTTGGGCCTCAAGTTGTTAATTTCAACTTGATTTGCAATTCAAAAGAAATTTCAAAACCCCAAATTAACTTATCATTGGGCCCCGTATGATTAAATGCATTCAACTTGATTAAATTGGTCTTGCACCAACTTTCCCTTACAATTCTGGGCTAGAAAATAGCTTGGCCTTCAATTTTTTTACTTTAATTCATATTATCAAGTCTATTAAACTTGAACATGAATTAATTTAATCACTCCTTTTAGCATTTTGGACTTTACCCATTTTCCAAAAGTTTAATTTATAGTTTTGAATTTAATAATTAATTGATCCCATAACTTTGTTTTTGGTCTTTTAATTAATTAAATTCATAAACTCCAATTATCTTCATGCCCAACTTTTCTAACATTCCTTCTTTTGTTTTGCAGCTTATCCACTTCTCGTCATGGTTTTCTTCAGAAATATCACAGGGCAGTCCGGCTCAAACTACTTACTGATCCTTGATGACGAGCGTCAACCTTTGAATAAAGGGACTCGTCTTTTAGTCGAGAAATCTCTGCTAGGGAACCAAGCTGTAGTTCCTTCTAATCTTAAGAATGACTTCTACCTTGAATGTTGGTCTCATGAGCTCACTCTGGGGAAGACTAACATAACCTGGACTTTGAAAGGAGCTGATATCGAGTCACATCATAGCTTAGAACCCCTACCTTCCTTGGGGCGACGCATCTTGGAAGGGAAAGGAAAAGTGACTTGGGGAGAGCCGATTAAATTTCTTGGAGACTTCCGCTACACCAAAGGGTACTGGGAATGGACTGAGGATGTACTAAGTCGATGCCGACCTCTTCTTAAAAGCCTCAAGCTATATGATGCTGTCTTCGCGTCTCTCTTTACTTATGATTATAACTGTGAAATTATCAAAGCTTTTTGCGAGGCTTGGTGTCCTTCCACCAATACTTTACTCACGAAACATGGGGAGATGTCTATTTCTTTGTGGGACTTGTACAACTTGATGGGGTTGCCTATAGCTGGTCACCTATATGATGAAGCAGTGACGAGCCTAACAGAACTGTTCTCCACAAATAATGAGCCATGTATTCCGCGCAGCTGTAGACATCTACTTGGTGCTTATCACTTGCTCTGCAAGGATACTAATAAGAAAGGTGTGATGATTGATCAATGGGTAAGTTTTTGGTCTAAAAAGACTGTAACATACCCTGCGCCTCCGATGCGTGTTGAGAAAAGATCAACTAATCGTCCCAAAAAAACTTACAATCCAACCGGCATCATCCCAAATCACCGTTCCTGGACATCTGCTGAATTGAATCAATTCAGAAAAGTGGGAATTGCGCCAACAAACCAAGAAGAGACATATCTCGCTGCTTATTTAGCATGCTGGCTCTGCATTTTTGTACTTCCGAGTAATGAAGTAAACTTGATACGGCCAAGTACTTTTAAAGCGGCGAGCTTAATGGCTGCAGGAAAAAAGGTGGGCCTTGCAATTCCCGTACTGACAAGCATCTATCGTGGTTTGAACAAAATCTCAAATTCATCAAATCCATCTGAAGTTAAATCAACATTTCCTGTTCACTTTGTTCATGCTTGGTTAGCTCATTATTTCAAGACTCACTTTCCGATTGGTAGCAAATTGTCTTATCCTCGCATGGTAACTTATTCTGGTGAGCAAGGTGCAAAATACTTTAATCCTGAGGAGGCTCGTAAATGAATTCAAACAGCTGATAATGCTTCGTGGACTTGCAACATTTTTTCCAAAGATGTAGCCGTTTATTATGTGGATGACGGGAATAATGACTGGACTAGTTGGACCCATCTTGTAGCTCTTCGTACCAGCTATCTTACATTGAGGCAAGGTGGTCATTGTATAATGGAGCCATATTCTCCTCATAGATTTGCTCGTCAATTTGGTTTTCTGCAAGATGTTCCTAACATGCTTAGAACAAACCTCCGCAAGGCCTCTTTAGAAGAAGGATTTGATTACTGGTGTCATTCCACTACATGTAACTCCAAATCTGAAGCTTATTTTCCCGGTGCAGCCTCAGCTCCTAAAAATTATTCCACTTCTGAATATAAGGAGTGGTGGAAGCATGTTCATGGCACTTACTTATCTGATCATGTTAAAGACCTGATTACCCCAGTATCAGCCCCTATAGAGGAAGAAGTGGACATCATAGATGATCTTAATGAAAATCACCAAGACGTCCAAGGTATTTCTCCAGTGCATGATATGGTAAAACCTATGGCGCATAAAAGAAAGGAAGGTCAATCTGTGGAGGATTGCAGCGCATCCAGGGATCAACATTGGAAGAGGAAGAAGTCCACTGCCTCCACTGAAAAGCAAGATGATGAGGTTCCCTTTACTCTCCCAATTCTCTTCTTCTTTTTTTTTTATATTTCCCTTTTTTTACAAGGCTCTTTTTACTACTTTAGATTGCGCAGAGGATTTCTAACCCAACTTCCCCTTCTAAGGCCAATGAAGGAAAAGAATTAATTTCTGCTATCGCTTCACAAGACTTGGCCAACGAGGTTGCCCCCTTTTTTTTGTCTTTTAGCTTTTTTATCATCTTTCCTTTTCTATCTAAATATATATATTTTTTTTCAATTAGGTCTCAGGCTTCTCTTCAGACTCCGAGGGCGACGGTTCTACCAAGAGTGATGCTTCTAACACAGGAATGGATTCCTCTTTGAAAGCATGCCCAGCAGTAACAGAATTTAAATTCAAGAAAGAAGCTCGAAGTCTCAAAGAGCAATTTGCCCAGAAAGCCTGGAGCCGTATCAGAAATAAGCTCCAACGGACTCCTATCGAATATTTATCATCTCTAAGGGAAGGAGTCTTCAACCTGATAGGGGAAGTGAAAGTACTTAACATCGATTGCTCTACATTAGAAGAAGCCTTGACTCCTTTATTTGATAAGGCTGATGCTTATACTGCTGCAAGATCGAAGTCTGATCAAGCGGCCTCCAAGGGAGATTACGTAAAAGTCTCAACCGACATCAAAGGTCGTCTCCAAAGCTATAAGGACACCCATACGATAGAGATACAAAAACTAAAGACAACCTGGGAAGAATTGGAGTTGATAGGCAACGAGTTGGCCACCCTGAAGAAAGAGAAGACTTTATGTGAAGCAGCTGATCAACTCAAACAAACCATTTACCGTGCTAAGAAAGAAATTGACCTCATAGAGGAAAATATCTTTGCACTTGATACAGTGACCTCATTAAAGGAGTATTCATCTGAGAATGAGAAAGCAGCTCTGAAGGCTGAATTACGAAGCCTACTTTCTGATAACTTTTTTGTTTAGTGTAGGGCTTCTTCTGTTTTTTTACTCATACTCGTCTGTTTTCCCTACTATGCTTTGAACATTTAATTACCAATAAAGTTCATTTCCTTCACTGTCGCTTACTTATATTGCCTTCATACTTCGATTTATTGCTTGTCTCATAAACTTGATGTGATAAACCAAAGATATGACTGAACTTAACAAAGTGTTAAGCTGCCTACGTACCTCTTTATAGAGGATCAAGTCATAACGTAGTTCAAAAGAACATAATTTGGTTTGAATGGGGGGGGTGCCGTACACAGTTTATACTCGTGCGGGCCAGGAGTGACTATTCTTTAACCACTTTAGACAAAGTAGGATATTTAATGCTTTAACCACTTAAAATATCTGAGTGGGGTGAATTAATAGTTTAACCACATATAATTACCTTTGGTGGGTGTCGTGCACAGTTTATACTCATGCGGACCAGGAGTAACATGCAGTTTAGGCTCGTGCGTCATGGAGCGTTCCTTAGGTTTGACTGGATTACGCGTAGTAGCGTTTCAGGAATTTGCCATTTATGGGGCCAATTCCCACTCCATCTTCGGATATCAACTTGTATGCACCATTTGTATATACTTCTTTCACAACATGTGGGCCATCCCACTTGGGGAAGAATTTATTTCCCACTCGGTGAGTGATGACAATAGGCCTTCTCACAGCAAGGACTAAGTCTCCGACTTGAAAGGAATGTATCTTCACTTTTTTATTAAACGTTCTGGAGAGGCGAGCTTGATAGCACTCAAGTTTCTGTTGTGCTTCTAACCTCTTTTCATCAAGTGCCTCTAATTCTTCAAGACGCAGTCGTGCGTTCTCTTCTTCAGTCAAACCTTCTTGTATGGCAATTCTCAAAGATGGTATTTGCTTTTCAAGGGGCACCACAGCTTCAACCCCATACACAAGGGAGTATGGAGTAGCTTGAGTAGGCGTTCTATAAGTAGTTCGATACGCCCATAAAGCTTCATGAATCCTTTCATGCCAGTCTCGCTTTGACTTGGAGACTACCTTCTTCAACAGATTACACAGTGTTTTGTTGAAGGCTTCGGCAAGCCCATTAGCTGCTGCATTATACATAGAAGACTTCCTTTGCTTGAAGTCAAACTTCTCACAAAGTCTATCAATCAAAGAATTACTGAATGGCCTCCCATTATCCGTGATGATGTATCGAGGCACTCCATATCTATATATGATGTTGATGCGGATGAAATCAGCAACATTTTCCTTCTTCACTTCTCTCAAGGGTACAACTTCCGCCCACTTGGAAAAGTAATCAGTGGCAGCCAGAATATAAAGATGGCCTCCAGAAGACTTTGTTAACGGCCCCACCACATCTAAGCCCCATGCATCAAATGGCCATGAAGAAACGGTTGGATGTAATGGCTCCGGAGGCTGATGAATGAGATTTGCATGAAACTGACATGGCTGACACTTTTGTGCATAGTCTATGCAATCTTTTACCATAGAAGGCCAGTAATATCCCATCCTCTTGATTCTGAAATGTAACTTGGGTCCAGACTGGTGGGCGCCACATATTCCAGAATGAGCTTCCTCCATAGCTTGAAGAGCTTCTTCATCACTTAAGCATCTTAAGAGAATACCATCAAACGATCTTCTATAAAGTATATCTTTGTAATAGAAGAATCGTGGTGCTCTACGCCGAATATCAATCCTTAGGTGTGGATCATTGGGGAGCTTATCATACTTCAAGTAATCCACGAACGGTTGTCGCCAATCTTCCTTCCCAATATCGAACACTTCTATGGCACAATACCCAACTTCTTCATCATCTTCCTTTTCGAAGAAGGGAGGTACCACCCAACTTTTGCAGATCGAAACTTGGAAATGTGCTTCAGGCATTGCTATAGTTGATGCTAGCTTTGCCAAAGCATCGGCTTGTTTGTTCTTGCTTCTTGGAAGATGTTCAATCTCTACATCTCCAAGCCAATTCATAAGCCTTTGAGCATAGTCACAATACGGACGTAGCTCGGGTTTCTTAACCTCATATAAACCAAGCAGTTGATTGATTATTAACAACGAATCTCCATATACCTTAAGGTGTCGCTGTTTTACATCCACTGCCATCTCCAGACCAAGTATAAGAGCTTGATACTCAGCTACATTGTTAGAGCAATTTTCAGTTAGACTGAACGAGTACGGCAAGACTTCTCCATCTGAGGTCACAAATACTACTCCGGCGCCAGCACCTTCTCTGTGAGCAGCTCCATCGAAATACATCTTCCAGGGAGGACTGATTTCAATAGTCAATATATCTTCATCAGGGAGATCATTAGACAACTCCCATTCAGCGGGCACGGGATGATCAGCCAAGAAATCTGCCAGTACTTGCCCTTTCACCGCTTTTTGAGGAACATAGATAATTTCAAATTGCTGCAATTGAAGATACCACCTTGCAAGCCTATCAGAGAGCACCGGCTTTGACATAACGAACTTTAATGGGTTAGCCCTTGAGACCAAGTAAATAGTATGAGCTTGAAAGTAGTGTCTTAATTTCTGAATTGCAAAGATGAGAGAAAGACATATCTTTTCAATTGGTGAGTATTTTAACTCATTTGGGGTCATCGTCCTACTCAAATAGTACAAAGCACACTCCTTTCCCTCATCATTATTTTGTGCAAGCAGGGCTCCAACTGATCTTTCTTGAGCAGATATGTAGAGAATCAATGGACGTCCGGCTATTGGAGCAACCAATACTGGCGGCTTCATCAAATATGATTTAATACTGTTAAAGGCATTAGTGCAAGATTCATCCCATTCAAATGGGCTGCCCTTTTTCATAAGATGGCTGAATGGTTGGCATCGGCCGGCCAAATTTGATATGAATCTTCTTAAGTATGCCAGCTTACCTTGCAAACTCTTGAGCTCATGTATGTTTCGGGGTACCTGCATCTTCATAATTGCATCAATTTTTGCTCTGTCAATTTCAATGCCACGATGTCGGACAATGAATCCAAGGAATTTTCCAGAAGAAACTCCAAATGCGCATTTAAGTGGATTCATCTTGAGTTGGAATTTTCTAAGACGCTCAAATATTTGTCTTAAATCTTGGAGATGATCATTTTTCTTCTTTGATTTTACCACGATGTCATCAACATAACATTCGACATTCTTATGGAGCATGTCATCAAATATCTTTTGCATGGCTCGTTGATAAGTGGCACCGGCATTCTTCAAGCCAAATGGCATAACATTGTAGCAATATATTCCTTTAGGAGTGCGGAAAGCTGTTTTCTCTTGATCTTCTGGGGCCAGGCTAATTTGATTATAACCAGACGATCCGTCCATAAATGAAAGGATTTCATGGCCAGTTGTTGCATCAATCATGAGCTCAGTAATTGGCAATGGAAAGTCATCTTTTGGGCATGCCAAGTTCAAATCCCGGAAGTCAACACACACTCTAAGCTGTCCGTTTGCCTTCCTTACTGGCACAATGTTAGAGAGCCAAGTGGGATACTTCACTTCTCTTATTTTTTTCGTCTCAAGGAGTTTATTAACTTCAGCCTCAATCAAGGGAACCAGCTCTGGTCGAAATCGACGCTGCATCTGCTTAACTGGCTTGGCTCCTTCTTTTATTGCTAAATGATGAACTGCCACCTTTGGATCTAATCCGGGCATTTCTTTGAATGACCATGCAAACACGTCTCTAAACTCTTGAAGAAGCTCAATGTAAACTTTTTCTTCATCGGCTGTCAACAAAGCACTTATATAGGTTGGCCGTGGATCGTTATCAACACCCAAATTAATCTCCTTCAATTGATCAACAGTAGATTTGACACCCTCTTCAAATTCTGGAGGAGCATCATCAGCATCTTCCTCTTCGGTTGAGGTCTCCTCTCGTATAGTGACATGATTCACCGTGGCAACTTGTTCCAAGAATTCTTGCCTTTGAAAACGTGGGTTGGACCTAACTTGTTCATTCTCTCCCATTTCAACAATGCTCTCCACTTCATAGCCATCTCTCCTCATTTCGACGATCTTGCTTTGTAGATCTCTTTCTGCACTTTGTAGATCTGTTTGCATGATGATGGAATGAACAACATCTGATGAGCCTACACTTTCACGATCATCTTCTTCACTTCGGGTGAAGATTATTGTTCGTTTCTTAGCTTTCAACATTGTGCCACATGATATAGTCAGGAAATGTCGTCTTTTCATGCGAGATGGGATCCGACTATGTATCTTTGGGAAATTTGGGAACTTAGTGGTCCTTTTAGCCCCAGCTGGTTTGAGTCTCTCGAATACTGAGATTCTTTCTGTCTTTCTATCTTCCTCATGAGACTCCTCTTCTTCAGAGAGAATTTCATCTTCAGTGATGTAGTTTGTGTTTGCCCTTTTTATCGCAATGCGAACAGGTTTTTGCGGAACATATCCTATGCCTGTTCTAATACACTTGGAAGTACGATCATTACTCTTCAATTTCTCTTGGGTGGTTCCACTAGGAATCTTATGAGACAGTTCATTTGCCGCACATTTTTCTTGAGGGTCATAACCAGCTTTCACAAGAAGTTTGTAAGCTTGTGGGCTATACGATTTGGAAACTGCCGCCTCAAATACATCTCCATGCTCAGTTTTAGCCGCTTGTGTTGGGCGAGTGAATCCTTTGAGTGGAGGGGGAGAGGGCCTCTCAGCGTCAACCTTAGTCAGGGGTAGTGTCAACCCTTCTACAGTTTTGATCAACTGTTTACTTTTATTAGAATGTGTGGATGAAACATCATCTGCATTCTCTTTTTCTTGTTTATCATCACCTTTATCTTGTGATGAAGTTCCTTCCTGCTTATCGGCCTTGATACTTTTCAGAAAATACCTAGCGTCTGCGAAGTATGACTCTGCTTCTGTAAATGGCTTTTCATCACCGAGTACCTTTTTTATGTTACCTCCATCGCAGTATTTGAAGCACTGATGCAGCGTAGAAGGAATCACTCCATTTTCATGTAACCATGGGCGCCCCAAGAGCATGTTGTATGATGTTTTAGCATCAATGACATGAAACAGAACTGTTGAGGCCATCTCATCTATTATCAAATTCATGACTATTGTACCAAGTGTTCTCTGGCCCTCTTGATTGAACCCATGAATCGTTAATCGGCTACTGCCAAGTTCATCTGTTGAAATCCCTAACTTTTTCAACGTTATTAGAGGTAGGATATTGACCGCCGAACCTCCATCAATCAGTATTCGATTCACCCTTTGCTCTTGAGTGCAACCAGCTACGAACAAGGGTCGGTTGTGAGATTGTGAACCGAGCAGTAAGTCTTCTTCAGTGAAGGTAATCTTCATAGCATGGGCCTTACTTTCAACTTTAGGCACAACAGCTTCGCCTGCCACATGGCATGAATAATTATTTCCACCGTCTGTAGAAGTAGAGTTTGCAGTTGCATCTTCATCTAGAAAGATCTTCCCTTGCTCAACCAATCGCATAACTTTGTCTTTAAAGACAAAGCAATCTTTGATAGAATGTCCCACCAGTCTATGATACTTGCAGTATTTCGGATTGTCCGTTTGTCCCGCTTCTTCTGGTCGCTTCATTTCAGGAAGCTCGATGAGTTTATCTTTGAGCAGATCATCGAGTATGCCTGGGACATCCGAATCAAGGAATGGGTACTTTCTTTCTTGCATTTCTTTCAAGGTCAATCTTCTTTGCCCCCTTTCTTGGGACTCATTCTTCACTTTATCATCTTTTTCGTTCTCATTTCTTCGGAACTTGACAGTTGATGCATTTGTTGCCATAGACCCTTTTTCGGAAGATTTATTGTAAGGTTTGCCCCCTTTCCTTGCCTCTTGCTTTTCTTTATACTTGTAGGATCCAGGAATCAGTGGTTCTACAACTCCACTTATCCCCATACTTAGCTCCATGTCGTGAGCTCTTGTGGCCAAGTCTTCAAAGGTTTTAGGCTTAATCCCTTGAAGTATGTAACGAAGGTTCCATTGCATTCCTGCTGTGCACATCTCAATGCCAGAAACTTCAGACAATCGATCTTTACAGTTTAGGCTCAAATTTCTCCATCGATTAATGTACTCAATTACTGGCTCTTCTTTTAATTGACGGGTGTTCGTCAACTCTATCATGCTAACTGTCCTCCTAGTACTATAGAAACGGTTAAGGAATTGATATTCCATCTGATCCCAACTGTCTATAGAGTCAGCCTCCAAGTCGGTGTACCATTCAAAAGCATTTCCCTTCAGAGAGCGAACGAATTGTCTCACCATATGATCTCCGTGAGTGCCAGCATCATTGCACGTTTCTATGAAATGTGCTATATGTTGCCTTGGATTACCTTTGCCATCAAACTGTTGGAACTTGGGGGGTTGATAGTTAGGTGGCATCCTCAAGTTGCCAACCCTCCTAGTATAAGGCTTAGCATAAGCGAATGAAGGTTTAGAGCTCTCTTCGAATTGGTCCTTCATTGTGCCAAGTATAATGCTTTTTAACTGGCTGATAGGAACCATTCCATCATGGGAGATGTTCAATTCTTCTTCAATCACCCTTTTTCCCATCGTCTGACGCTTCGCAGACTCATCTACTTCATTTTCAGCATCTTCTTCTTGCTTTTCGTTCGCATGGCTAGTTTCAGCACCAGTCATTTTCTCCATCAGTTTGAAAATCAAAGTATTTTGTTCTTGGTTCTGTTTGGCAAGTGCAGCAACGGATTCAGTTAAGCTTGCCAACTGTTCTTCGACAGACGAAGTGTTTATTGCCATTGTCGAGGCTATGGATGAATCAGACGATGAGCTTTCTTCAAGTATAGGGATTGAGTTAGCTGAGTCGTTTTTCTCATCTTTATCATCATATGGTATCACTCCAGAGGTAACTCCAACTGAAGAATTTATCTCTGAAGAGGCTTCAGATCGTGCCATCTTTGACATGCTTCTAGTTGTCACATTAACGTCTTCCACTTGTAATTCTGAAGACTTGAAGACAGAAGCTGATCTGTTGACTTTGACCCTTAGCGGAACCATCTTACTTTGCTCGAAGAGGAGATGAGAGGTAGAAACTGTCCCACTGGGCGTGCCAAAATTTGTAACAACAAATTTGTATTTATTAAATAATAAACACAAAAGGAATTACAATGAAAATCCGATGTGGATTAAACTTGAAAATTGAAGTAGACAGCTTCTATTTATCCTCTGATTCCTCTCTTGAGTTGACTTTCTTGACTTTATCAACTTTCTGAGTCGGATCTTTGGATAAAGCTTGTCCGAGCTCGGGTTCAGGGCTTGAAGCTTGAAAACGTTTATCCGGAGGCGTCGAGCCTTTGTTCGGATCGAACGTTGACTTGAAGATTTGTTGTGAAGAACGTCGTTCAATTTGGTAGAACACTGTTGACCTCACAATTTTATTGGATGAAGAATGCCGGATCGGAGAGGCTTAGCACCTTGATCCTTGATCGGAGGCAGTTCTTGACTTGAAGTTACTTTGAAGCTGCTTGAAGACTGGCTTGAAGCCTTCGATTTGAAGCTTTGAAGACTTGAAGATCTGGAGTTCGAAGATTTGAAGATTTGAAGATCCTCGAAGGTCTTGAGCTTGAAGATTCGAAGATTTGAAGATCCTCGAAGGTCTTGAGCTTGAAGATTCGAAGATTTGAAGATCCTCGAAGGTCTTGAGCTTGAAGATTCGAAGATTTGAAGATCCTCGAGGGTTCTTGAGCTTGAAGATTCGAAGTTTTGAAGATCCTCGAGTGTTCTTAATCTCTTCAAGAGCGTCTTGTCTTCGGGTGCTTGAATGTGTTTTGAATGAGGACTGAAGGCCCTTATTTATAGGTAGAGAAAATAACCACTTGAGAGATATTTTCTCCTTCAAAAGATATGTTGGGCTTCTTCCTTTAATTAAGCCTGCTGGACTGGATACGGGCCTATTTAATTTAAATAAGCCTGCTGGACTGGATACGGGCCTATTTAATTTAAATAAGCCTGCTGGATTTGATTTGGGCCTATTTAATTTAGGCTTTGACTTGGGCCTATTTTAATTGGGCTTTGACTTGGGCCTATTTAATTTAATTAGGCCTGCTGGATTTAACTTGCTGGACTTGTTGACTTAAATCAGGCCCATTTGCCTTGGATTAAACCCAATTAATTTAAATTGAGCCCACTTGGCTTGGATTTGACCAATTTAATTTAAATTGAGCCCACTTGGCTTGGATTTGGGCTCAAATAATTAAACTGATTATCAATTATTTATTTACTTATTTTAGGAATTAATTTATTTAAATTCCTTAATAAATAAATATTTAATCAATATTTAATATATCTTCTTTGCATTTATATTTATTAGGCAATAAATTTTAATTGCCTACAACGCATATATTAAGAAATATAATATTTTAATGTGTAGTGAATTAAGAAAAATAATATTTAATGTGAAACGGGTTATTATATTAGTGTTGTGTGTGGATTGCTTAAAATAATTAATTATTTTATGTGGGCCCAACTTGACAAAAAAAAAATATAAACCTCAATTTGTAATAAGTCGAAATAAAAAACGTAAACCTTAACGCGAGACAGGAGGAAATACTCTTTATACATATTATTATAATTACTTATATATTGATTTGACAAAATATTAAAAACTAAAATTTAGCTTATCGAAAACTCAAAACAAATGTAAATGAGTAGTATCATTATTCAATGATTTTTAAAAACCATGTAAACCCAAAATCAGTTGTGCTCATTGGTCTTCATTGTCCTAATCTAGTAATCTGTTGTGTTTATTGGTTTTCATTGTCCAATTTTTAAAAGATCTCATTGATCAAATTTTATTAATAACAGAAAAATGAATAGACGCCCTCCTTTGTCGAATAAGTTATGATCGTTGTCTTTTAGGATAAGCAATAATAATGTTTTAATTTTACTCGCAACCAACACTTACCGACATCCAAATCGACATGGAACATATGAGTAGTCTCCTTTGAACTGAATTTAGCAATACATATGGTATATATATAGGATTGAAATTTGAAAGGGAGACCACAGGATTTAGAGTAAGAGTTGGTCTCCAGTCCTCCGTGCCCTCATGAGAACACAAGAATAAAATATTAATATTCTTGTGTTCCCATGGGGCACAGTGTGTCCCGGGGGCACACAAGTTTTTGCCTTAGAATTATAAAAGACTTGAATTCATATACTAAGTTATATAAACCAGATTTATAAGAGTGTTTGTGGGGACACATTAGATATTATTAGTTGAATAGTAGGGGCATTAAAGTCCAAAAGATGTATATAAATTAGATTTGTTATATAAGTTGTTTGTTGTTGGTATTGTCAATTTAGTAAAACAAATGATTATTTTTGAAATTGGTCCATTATTATTATTATTATTATTATTATTATTATTATTATTATTATTATTATTATTATTATTATTATTATTATTATTATTATTATTATTATTATTATTATTATTATTATTATTATTATTTAGTACTACATTACATCCGTTTATTTTCATGGCTTTCCAGTGTGATTTTTATTTCAAAAATAATTAAAGATCAATTAATATTTCTGGCAGAATTTAATAAATTATTTGTCGATTTTTATAACGGTTCTTTGATAAAATAAATTAAAGAATCTGGTTCTGAATTTGTGTATGGACTACTATATGTATTCGCAGTTTGACATTTTTTTGAAAGAACAAATTCATCCTTTTATATTGATCACTATATCCATCATTATAAATGTTCTATTAAAAGTAAATAAACCTATTAATATTTAAATATTCTTTAAATCATATAATAAATAAAACAAAACTTATACTATCTCTTTATCATGATAGTTTTCACTTTTTATATTCATCCGTCAGAAAAAATCATATCAATTCCTAACCTTAAAAGTAAATTTTAATTACAATTTTACTATCCTCATGTAACACATATAACATAATTTACAGTTTATTTATTACGAAAAGACTATACTATCCTAAAAATCAATAAAATTGGTAAAAAAATAATTTTTCTTAAACTTTATATCTACATTAATGATGCAAAATAACGTGGAATGAAGAGAGTATATATTATAATTGTACAAAAAAGGTAGTTCGCCCACCCCAGGCGCCCCCGCACGCCGGCCCGACAACATGTGAATGAGGTTAATCATGGTAATTCAATCGACCAACAAGTGTTAGACCTTTTAACCCACCACACAAGGAGCCCCCTTAATTACGAGGTTGCTCCCACGCTACGGGTGGGATTCGATCCTTGGTCATTGTACAAGTTGTCCCCTTGCTTGACCAGTTGAGCTGCCTATGCGGGCAGAGTATATATTATAATTACTACTATTGACACCGCTGAATTTTCATTTGTAGAAATCAATTTAAATCATCATTTTAAAGAATCTATAACATAAATTTGTAAAAATAGTTTTGAATTGAGATTAACTTTGTGTTGCAATTAATAATTTGGGTACACATTAATAGTACTCCATATCTTAAATATATTAATCTTGAGTTTTTCTATATACGTGTCAGTCTTTAGAATATGTTGTCCTATGTGTCAAGTTTATAGGAAGTTTGGGTGCCTATGTGTCAATAAGTTAATCCTCAATGATTTATGTGTATTAATATTTTGAAAACATTCATGTGTATTAAATATTTATTTCGTTAATTGTGCAATTATTATAAATATTGGAGTTTTATCTTAAACATTCGTATTAACGTATCTGTATTATTTATTTTTATTTTTAATAAGTTAATCCTCAATGATTTATGTGTTCATACAAATTTTTGCCCATAATAAATTTGAAGATGAAAAATAATTTGTTATCGAAATAATAATTCTAAAAAAAATAATATATCAATTAAAAGAATAAAATTTAATTTGTCATGTGATAAGTTCCCAAAATATTTGTTTTAGAAAATTATTATTTAATTATTATAAAATTTATTTATTAATTTTATTATATTATCATATATGGTTAAAATTATTATTATTATTATTATTAAACAATATTTATATTTTTTTATTTAAATTAAAAAATCATATTAATTTAATTTAAAATTAATGAATTTTCCCGTGCAATGCACGGGCATAATACTACTATAATACTATATACTCTTCACCATTTTAAATATGGTCATTCTCTTGTGAATGGTCTATCTGTTATTAAAATATATAATTATTGATATTTAAAATATAATATATACCCTTCACCATTTTAAACATGGTTATTCTCTTGTGAGAATGATTGATTGTTATTAAAGTATATGTTTATTGATATTTAAGATAAGTTTATAATGAATCATATTATATCACTTTAAAATTACACTTTAAACATGCTCTATCTATATATATAACAAATCATAATTTAATACTTGTCACATACTGTTTATAAACAAGGTGTTATAAGAAACTCTGTTTTTAACCATTATACTTAGGATTCGTTTGGTTCAAATTCCAGAATAGTAATGGCAATGAGAATCATTGATGAGGGTAATGGTAATTAAAATGAAATTGATTGAAGGGTGGGGGTATATATTGAATCAATTAGAATGATTAAGGAATTTGGATTCACATTACCTCTAACCAAGCATGACGAATGAGAATCAATACTCTTTCTTTTCTATTGCCTCCCACAATACCTCTAACCAAGCGCCCCTTATATAATATAAACTATTAGGATTCACGTATTTTTCACAGCCTTAAACATTCACGGTCGACCCTTTGTCAATAAGAATATGGTGTATTTTCTTATAAAAATGGAATATATTCAATTATTCTTTTTATTTATTATTTTTTATTGGGAAAAAAAAATAGATCTTATTCTTATACTATATACCAAATATGTATTGTCGAATTTTCCCTTTTCTCTTCCATCATAATGATTGATCATTCCAAAGAGAAAAGGAATTTCTAAACTTTATTGGCTCACGATGAAAAACAACTTTCTAATGTGAAACTATGAACCACTTTACTTTATTTATGTTTTATTTACATGAAAAAGAAAAAAGGAATTATAATTTAAAAAAGAAGACTTAAAAGGATGCAAGTGATTGCAATTTTCTCCCTTTCACACTTTATTCTGAGACTTTTTCTTATTGATCTTTTGACTTAGTTTTTGTGATGATTTATTTAACAAAATAAAAAATAATTTATACAAAAAAACTACAATTTAAGTGAACGAATTTAATGAAGACAAAAACTTGTGTGCACCCACACGGAGAATTTTGTGTTAAATTGTATACTCTTTAGTATAAAGATGTGTACCCTTTATTTTCTCAAAAAAATATATATTAATGAAAAGTGTATACCCTTTAGAACAAAATAATGTATCCTTACTAATTAAAGCGTATACTCTTTAGAACAAAGCAATGTACTCTTACCCATAATACTAAATTTTAAAGACGTACGGTATACCCGTGTGCACGCAAGGCTCACTCTTTAATGAATTAATTTCAGGCGTATATGAATAAATAATGGCGTATATGAAATCAATAAATTAAATATAAGAAAATAAAGCTTCAAAGATTATAATTAAGCAGCAAAAAAACCCTTGCATGATATTGTTTCACGGAATAAATTTGGTAGAAAGATAAAAAGTGATATATGATCGTTATAACTATCCAATAAAATTATAAAATAAAAAAAATCGTATGATCCATAAAAAATAATAAAAACTTTAATGAAAAATTATACTCCGTAGTAACTAAATTCTTTAGGTGCTTATTCCAAAAACTAATACTCCTTTAGTTACATAATTATTTTTACACTTTACATTTCTATCCATCACTTAATAACTTGCATCATTCAAAAATAAAAAATATCACATCACTATATAATCTCTAAATACTTTTTAATTTTAAAATGACACATCAATTACACATTATAATTTATTTATTATCTAAATTTATAAAAAAAAACAATAATGTTAATTTAAAAATAATAATAATAATGTTAGTAAAAAAAAAAACTTTACTTTTGTCAAATTACATATTTACAATGTTGGTGCAATTAATCCTGATACAGAGGGAAGTACATTTTAAAATGTTGAGTGTTACATGTAACTTTTTATGTAGTTAAATAAACAAAAAAAATTGATTGAATAGAGATTCATAGTATTTTTGTCGGCAGATTAAAAATGAAAAAATATAGATATAATAGTAGGATGAATAAGCAAAAAAAATAGACTAAATAGACAAAAAAAAATTGAAAAGAGCTTTATAATTTTCGCACCAACAGAAACTAAAATAAAAAATATATGAGTTGAGTAAACGAAAAATTTGGATGTAATAAATCAAATTTGAATCACCAACAATAAATAAAATGCATTCTTAAAATGTACCGTACTAAAAAAGAGAATTAAAAAATATTTTTATTTTGAGTGGATAAAAAATAAAAATTCCATTAAAGAATGGTTACTGCCACACATTTTTACCAAAATCTATTTTCAAACATGAAAATCCTCTAGAGAAAAAGAAAGAGATGCACTTGTGCATACTAGTCACACAGACATAATAATCATGCAATTGGATTCGGCAAAAACTCATGTGCACCCAGGTGTACGGACCATATTCCGTACGTTTTCAGAATTTTGTGTTAAATTATATATCCTTTAGTATATAGATATGTATCCTTTATTTTCTAAAGAAAATTATTGTGTGTATCTGGGTGCATGGACAACACTCCGTGCGCCTTTAAAATTTTGTGTTAAATTGTATACCTTTTAGTATAAGAATGTGTACCCTTTATTTTCTAAAGAAAAAAAAATATTAATAAAAAGTGTATACCCTCTTTTATTAATTAAAGTGTATATCCTTTAGACCAAAGCAATGTACCCTTACCCATAATACTAAATTTCTAAAAGCGCACGGAATGTGTTCCTTGCGCCGAGTGCACGCAAGCCTCACTCGTAATAACACATACTCCTTTTATGTTATTTTTTAATTACAATACTAATACATTAACTATAAAAGATTAACATTATAAATTTTATTGTATTAACATATTAATTTGACAATATTAACACAATATATAATTTTATATGTTTGTCCCAAAATCTGGCATTTATTTAAAAGATATACTCAGTGTCCATTTTAGTATTTTTGCAGTCCGCTTCAAATGTATTTATTTTTCCCATTTAGTAAAAAAGTACACAATATGACCCACCACTCACCTCTAATACAATTACTCACTTTACATATAATAATACTCCTTAATCCGCGTGCAAGCAGCAGACGGACACCTTAAAATCGGATAGAGGGAGTACCTTTTAATATTAAATGATATACACCCATCAATATAAGAACGTGTACTCTTTATTTAATGAAAAAAAATAATTTAATGAAACATTTATAATATTTATATTTCAAAGGATCTTTTCAATGAAAAATTATATCCTTTTTCATTAAAGTGTACTCCATATTCTTTAAAACAAAATAATATACACTTACACACCTTGTGCACCCAGAAACACAATAGACCAATTTTATCTTATATAGTTATACCTCCAATTAATTCTTTAAAATTAATATATTAATACATTGATATTATATATTTATACTACCGATTAATTCTTTAAAACTAATATATTAGTACTAGATCAATGAGTTAATACTTTATGGCCAATGTATTAGTTGCAAAGTCGGTCCTTATGTAAATCCAATGACTCATCGACTCAGACTCAAAAAATTTAATCAAATTTAGGGGCCCACAATTTTATACTAGATATAATTTGTAATTTGTACTGAAAAAGCGTGGTGTTTAAGCGGTGTCAGAGGAGATATTCACTACAAAAAAGCCTTGAATAGAGACGGCTTTTGATGGTTTGAGATGATTTTATGACCGCCTACAATTTTGAGACGGTAGTAAACCGGGCCGATCGGTTTAATTTGAGATGGTATTAGAGATGATGATTGAGGCTCGAGACCACCAGGCCAACATCATCTTATTTTTTTCGCCATATTTTATTTATTTATTTTAATTTATAGGAATATTGTAATTTCAAGCCTTGAATAGGATTCGAACCTGGACTTGTAGGCATTGGGAGCCCTTATGGGCATCATGTATGCCAACTTTGCTAGAAGTTATTCTTATTATATATTCATTACACTATATATGTATACATACACTTATCTCTGCTCATATTGGACATGGTTTGAACCTCGATTCATTAATTTTGGCAAAATTTAATGGTTGGAGAGGACTTCAGAGACGGTTAAAAATCGTCTCCAATTGAGACGGAAGAAAACCGTCTCAAATACAGTCTCAATTATAAACCATCAATAGTTTGAGACGGCAAAAAATTGTCTCTAATTTGAGACGGCAAAAAGTCGTCTCTAATACCGTCTCAACTTAAAATCGTCTCTAATACCGTCTCAAATTGAGACGGTTTGCATCCGTCTCAATAATTGAAACGGTCAGAAACCGTCTCAAAATTACACGATCCGATTCTCTAGCCTGCCAACACATTCCGTCTCTAAAATCGTCTCAAATAGAGACGGAAAAACTCCATTTCTAATTGAGACGGAAAAAAACGTCTCTAATACCGTCACAACTTAAAACCGTCTCTAATCCCATTTCAAATTAGAGACGGCAAGAAACCGTCTCTAATTGAGATGGAAAAAACTGTCTCTAATACCGTCTCAATGTGAAGTCATTTCTAATACCATCTCAATATTAAATTTGTTATTATTGACCAATAGTCAATGAGAATGTCGTCTCTAATTCTAAAAAACCATCTCAAAAGCCGTCTCAAATAGAGATGGCTAACACACCGTCTCTAATTTTGGTCTCTAATCAAAGCTTTTTTTGTAGTGATTATTGCAAGTGAAGTGATTTCATGTTCGATTCCCAACCTTTATTCTTTAAACTATTTATTTGCAATAAATATACTCCCTCCGTCCTTCCTAGGTAATGAGGGGCATTTACTTTAGGAATGTATGATATTTTTGTAAATAAAATGTAAATAATATTTATTGTTTTGATTTTTTTTATTATATTAGAAATGTGAAAAACTTTTATGAGAAGAAGTAAATGAAAATTGTGAAAATGTGAAAAATTTATATAACAGTAAGATTTTCATTAAATTTATTTTTTTCATAAATGAATAATTACTTATTATATAAAAAAACCCTAATCATATTATGATAATATTAAAAAGAATAAATTAATGAGATACAAAATTTATAGAAAATTAAAAATAATACCCAAATTTAAATTCCGAATCAGGGACTAAAATTTTTAGGATCCACCCCAATTAGTCGGTATTGTCTGATGAAGTCGCACGAATAATAATAAATTG
Organism: Pogostemon cablin; assembly: GCA_023678885.1. Classification (NCBI taxonomy): domain Eukaryota; kingdom Viridiplantae; phylum Streptophyta; class Magnoliopsida; order Lamiales; family Lamiaceae; genus Pogostemon; species Pogostemon cablin. Next base: position 8,641,778 of record CM042983.1, read on the forward strand.
TAAGAACTTTTATTATGTTGTCGATCTACTCATTTCTTTTAATTCAACTTAATCCGCGTGCCGTGGAGGAGTGGGTATGGAGTTAATTTATAATTCCTTGTACGCGTTTATGAAGGCCACCATTTCAGGCTTTCCACGTGCACTCTTAACACTTCCAATTTAAACTATGCCACCTTTAATATACTTCAATTTTCTAACATAATATTACATTTAATATGTTGGGTTATTTATGCATTAAGAAAGCCATTTAATAATAATAAGTATGTGTATAAACGATCTATTTATGGAGCGAGTCTTGGTGTATAATATAGTGTTTGATACATATTAAATTAATGTGGGTTAATGGAATTTGATCATGTAATTAATAAGATATATAAATGAGTGAGGCTATTGTGCCTCGTCACACCATGCGCCTTTAGAATTTAGTATTATAGGTAAAGGTATATTTTTTTGTTCTAAAGAGTGTACATTTTAATTAATAAGGGTACATCATTTTGTTGTAAAGGGTATACACTTTTCATTAATATTTTTTATTTTTCTTTATAAAGTAAAGAGTACACATTTTTTTATTAAAGAGTATACAATTTAACATAAAATTCTAAAGCCGGGTATAGTTACTGTAAGAAAGAGCAAAAGCAAGAAGAATGTAGTTCATACAAGTTTTTGCCATATTTTTATAACTATATATCGTATCAAATTCTTATACCCAAATCACACTCTCTAAATAGATCAGTTATGCACGTATTTATGATTATTAAATGGTTTTCACGTATTTTTTATTATTAAATGGTTTTCTTAATTCGTCATACATGACCTAACATATTAGATGTAAGACAAATACATATACGAGTTGGTTTATAAATGCATTCAAATTCAACTATTATTATTCTTTAAATAAACGAATTATTATTTTAATCAACTCTCAATTTTACCATTTTGAGCGTTCACTACAAATATATCAATTTTATTCTTTTAGCAAAATGGTCCTACATATGACTCACTACTCACTACATATTGTAATATTTTGATATCACTGGTTTGAAAGTTGATTAAATTATTTAAATGGTCTATAATTTATTTAAATTAATTAAATAATTTGAAAAAAAATTGACTAAAATATTATTTTAAATGTATTATATATACTACCTCCGGTCCGATAATAATTTTTACATTCCTAAAAATGTAATTATTTATAACACATTGCATAAATTTTATAGAAAAAGAAAGCAATAATTTTATGGTACCGTAAAAGTATTATATTGTTATGTGCATAAATTTTGAGAAAAAAAGTGTAAAGTTATAGCATGTAAGTAAAAAAAATAATACTCATTAATTCAAGTAAAAAAAAATAATGACACCTTTAAAGTAGGTAGAATGATTATCACATTGTAATTTTTTGAGATAAGAGGTTTGAAAATTGATTAAATTATTTAAAAGGTCTGTAATTTATTTAAATTATTTAAATAATTTGAAAAAAAATTGATTACAATATTATTTTAAATGTATTATGTACATATATACCACCTCCGGTTCGATAATAACTTTACAATCATATATAGATAAAGATTGTCCAAATGATATTATGAATTCAAGGCCAAGAAACAATGAATGGATGAGATAAAATAAAAAATAAAAAATAAATAGATGAGATGTTGTTAAAAATTTGGTAATCACAATCAAGGGATGAGATGTTACAATAACCAATGAAGGGTCAACATTTAATATTACCAAGCTGTTAAAATGGAAGGGAAAAATTTTGTCTAATTTTGACTTTTATAGTATGTCTTATTATATTATATTATATTATATTATATTATATTATATTATATTATATTATATTATATTATATTATATTATATTATATTATATTATATTATATTATATTATATTATATATATATATATAAAGATTAGTTTAATTTATTCTTAAAATATAATTATAATTTCTCTTATTATTCATGCTCATAATTTTATATTTATGGTTCATATTTTATTTTACTTATTTAGTTTATATTAATTTAAATAATTCTTAAAGATATATGATATACTAGTTGGCAAAAGCTCCTGCACCCCCGGGACATAGAGGGATATTCCGTGTCTCCATGTGAATACAACTCTTCCTGTTATATTCTATTTAAATCTATGTATTGCTAGGTGTTTAAATTTTAAAGGGACACGAAAATTGTAAAGGCGCATGAAATGTGCTCCGTGCGCCCGGATTCACAGGATCCTTATTTCACCCTTATAATTGCTGCTATTATTTAGTGCATCCACTCTAAAAAAATTTATACACTTATTAATAAAATATAGTACATATACTAATGAATAAAAATGTATATATTTTATTAGTGAATTTTCTGTTAGTTTTTTTAATAAAAATGATTGTAAAAAAACTATATAATTATTAAGAAACATGTATACATTATTAAATAAAATATTATATACATATGTGTGTACACTTGCACCAGGGTGCACCGAATATCAACTCATCTTTATTATACCTGGTTAAGTCATATAAAATTTATAGTTTACAAGTATTTGGTTCAAATTAAATTAATACTCTTACTCTATAAATCTTAAAAAAAATTTAAAAAAAGTAAGGTTACAATTATATGAGATTATCTATCTTAGTAAAAAGTAAAGGATCAATGAATTACAATATTCCTTACAATTAATAAAAATTAAAAGAATATTCATATTTATATAGGCAAAAATTTATGTGCACCCGGGTGCACGGACCATACTCTGTGCGCCTTTAGAATTTTGTGTTAAATTGTATATCCTTTAGTATAAAGATGTGTACTCTTTATTTTTTAAAGAAAAAAATATTAATGAAAAGTGTATACCCTTTACAACAAAATGATGTACCCTTATTAATTAAAGTGTATACACTTTAGAACAAAATAATATACCCTTACCCATAATACTAAATTCTAAAGGTGCACGGTGTGCTCCGGGGCACAAGAGCCTCACTCAACATTAGGCAAAAGCTCCTGCACCTCCGGGGACACGGAGGGATACTCCGTGTCCCTATGTGAATACAACTCTCACTCTCTATTCTATTTAAACATATGTATTGCTAAGGGTTTAAATTGTAAAGGGATACAAACATTGCAAAGGTGCACGAAATGTGCTTCATGCACCCGGGTGCACAGGAACCTCACTCAAAACATTATTGCAAAACATACTCAATGTGTGATGTATTTCTCACAGGTGTTTTTTTTAATTGGGTTCGTTTTGCAACAATACTTACATGTATGATTTTTTTTAATTTTTATAATTACTAAAAAATGAGGACTAATTGTAACAAAAATAAAATTTGTGGGTTTGTTCCAATTAACCTATTAAAATATTATATCTTTTACTCTAAACGAAAAAAAACTAAAAAGAGAGAAAAAAATGTATACGTTCACTCGTAGTTAGGGATGGCAACGGGTGGGGCATCCGCTTATTTTGAGTACCCGTATCCACCTCATTTAAAAAATTTATTATGGTACCCGTACCCGTCCCATACCCGCGGATATCCTTATCTGTTTAATATTAATTTATTTTATATATATTTATATTTTTTATTGTTTAAATAAATATAATATTCCCTCCATTCCACGTATTTTTACCTACTTTTCATTTTGAACTGTCCCACGTATTTTTACTCGTTCCACTAATGGAAAAAATACAATATACATCATATCTACTTTTTACACTTTATTCATTAATTCCAACAACTTTATTTACTTTTTCTCTCAAAATAACAAATATATCTTTATTTTTACTTACATTATATATTAAAAAAATACTTCTTAAATTCTCGTGCCCGTATAAACAGGTAAAAATACTCAGAATAAAGAGAGTAAAAAAATTACATTATTATTAATTAAATATAAAATAAATATAATATAAATTCTATTATTCTAAATAAATATTTAATAAATATAATTAAATAAAACTTATAACTATTAATTAAAATATTTAACGATTCATGTCATATAACGATTCTTATTTAATTATTATTTTTATTTTTTATAATTAAATAATTCATGTCATATAACGATTCAACATTAGTTAGGGAGATATTTTTTTAATAGTTAGAAAATTTCTTTCATTAATGTAAAAAAATTGCAACAAATTATAACTTTTGACGTTTGATAGTATGACATTTATGTAAAAAAATTATATATATATATATATATATATATATATATATATATATATATATATATATATATATATATATATATATATATATATATATATATATATATATATATATATATATATATAGTATGAAACTCGCGTACAACGCTGGATTATTTAATTATTATTCTTATTTTTTATAGTTAAATAATCCGTGTTATATATATTAATTAAGGAGATTTTTTTTTATAGTTAAACAATTTCTTTCATTAATGTAAATAATTTACAACAAATTATAACATTTGACTTTTGATAATGTAACGTATAATTAAATTATGTAAAAGATTTATATATATATATATATATATATATATATATATATATTATTTGAAAGAATCTTGACTTGTATTTTTTTAAATGTTACTTTATAACATAATACAATTGAATATTATGTATTACTCCCCCTGTCTCTCTAAAAAAATGTACAGCCACATAGGGACTATTTTGTCTCTTTGCTGTATAATTATGTAGTTGTTAGTATTAATTTTTTTCATTGTATTTAAGTGCAATTATGATCAGAGTATGTAATTTTTAGTAAAAAATTATTAATTTTACTTTGTCTAAAATAAATATTAATTATATATATAAAAATTTCTCAATTTATTCTTTTTTCTATAAATAATTTGATTTGATACTAATTAATTTATTTGTATCGAATGATTTATTTATTAATTGCAATTAATGATAATAAAGTAAATAAGTCAGGAAAAATAAATAAATAGTAAGACTATTAATTGTTATTATTTTAAAGAAACTAATGTAATATATATATATATATATATATATATATTATAATATAAATTAAATTAATTTATTTATAATATTCTTATAAATATTCATAAATTTGTAATGAATTTATTAATTTAATTTTATTAGTTACAAATTATATAAACAACTAAAGAAAATAAATTTTATAATTCATATGTCATAATTGAATAATTAAAATATATGTAAGTAAATAAATATTAATATACAAAATATAAAAAATTAACAAATATTTACAAACTCAATTTTAATGTTATTTGAAATGAAATAATGATTTAACTTAAAACCTTAAACGTTCAATTCTATACATGAATTAGTTTTTCAACCTCTTTTTCTTTAGAGGTAAATCGATTCGAGTTCTTGAATCGTCGATCCCCTTGAAGAATACTTGATTCTTAAGAGGTAATACAATTGAATCGATTTTTTGTTCTCTTGAAGAATCGATTCTTAAGATGTGAATCTATTCAAAAATACTTGAATTGGTCCTCTTAGTCTTGAAAAATCAATTTTTAAGATGTAAATCTATTCGAGAATACTTGAAGAGAATCAACGATTCTTAAGATATAAATCGATTCAAGAATACTTAAATCGATTCTTTTACTCTTGAAAATTCTTAAGAGGTAAATCGATTCAAGAATACTTGAATCAGTTCTCTTTCTCTTGAAGAATACTTGAATCTTAGAGTAGATCGAATCTCTACTTGATTCTCTCTAGCGAAATAAATTTTTATACTTTCATAAATCAATTCACTAAAGAAACTTGAAGAAAGCTCATATACCTCTTGGAGAATCGAATGTTTATTTAGAATGAATAACCAAAACGTCTTATTTATAGATGGGGTGAGAGAGAATATTATATGGAATATTCGTTTTTCCTATATATATATATATATATATATATATATATGACTTAATTTTATATTAATTAATTTATTTATTGCATTAAAAGATTTAGTAATAATTAATTAATGATACCCAAATAAATAAATAAATAAAATATTAAAAATTTAATCGTTATTAAAAATAAGAAACATATTATTTAAAAAATAAAATATTAAATAAGGAAGTTAATTAAAAATAAATAAGGAAAATATTAATAAGAGTATTAAAAATCCAAAAAATTGAGAAAATTACATGTCACATTGGAGCGTTCTGGAGGCGATATGTCAGCAAGAAAAATTTCTGCTATAGTATACTTAAGATATATATATGAGATATATGCGGGTATTGAGGTATGAGTGGGTCTCATGTAAATCGGGTTTACATGGGTTAACATGTAAACCCTATTTTTTAAAATTAGTATATAAAAAATAATTTTTGAAGAGTAATAGTAGTTTTTATAAAGAAAAGTAATAATGAATGTCTCTAAAAAGTAATTGAAAAATCAAGATTTACAAGAATTTGAAAAGTAATTTTTTAATTTTGAAGATGAACAAAAGAGTAATTTTTCATGTATTATAGAATAATAATAAGATTTACATACAAATGTATATAAACCCAATTTACAAAAATATTAATATTAACGTATTAGCCATACCATTCCAAATCCTAATACTAAAATTTTTTATAATTACTCTTGCTCGTCTCAAACTCATTTACAAACTACTCATGCCTTTTCCGTCTCACCCCGCGTAGTATAATAATCCTGAATGCATCGTTTATTTATCCTAATTGCATTGTATAATGCCAATCAAATTCCTCGAATGAATAATTAATTTTTATTTGTATTTTTTTTCAAATAAAAATTCAATGGTCGCACTTTACACGTTTGTTTATAAAACAAACTACCTAATGTATGACTTGGCTAACATGTAGTACATCTTATGCTATCAAATTTACAAATGTTGACCGAGTGATGGCTAAGAAATTCATTTCTCATCACTACATCATTCAAAAAAAAAATTCGCAAAAATATACTTTAACAACAAATATTTAACAAGTTCACAAATCATTTCATACAAATACTATCTCATAAGATATTTTATCTTCATGTTATATATAAAAAAAATCACATTTCAAAAATAAAATTATGAAATGAGGTGTGTTGTTGGTTTAGAATTTTAAAAATCGTACTTTTATTAATTATAAATAAAATAAAATTATATTTTAATTATATTTATATATTTTTAATACAACTATACTTTAAAGTTTTTAGTTATCCAATAATACTTTAAAAATAAATAAATAATACTTTAAGGTACATTAATACTATATATTTTAAAAGGAATTTAAAAGTCATATAATTTTAATATTAAATAATCCTTTAAGAAATATCGATCCATACTTAAACAATAAAACGGTGGTTATACTTTAATGATAAATTGATATTAAAGTTTAAAAGATGATTATATGTCCATACTTAATTAACAATGTGCGTTATACTTTAATGATAAATTGATATTAAAGTTTAAAAGATGATCATATGATATTATAATGATACACCCATCTTGCTATAATAATAACAACTTTTTTCTTGTGTATTAATACAGAATTGAATTGATGTAAAGATTGTGATTTTTTTAATAATTAACTAACTATATTGTAATTAATATTATATTTTAACGTATCCTATGTCATATTAATTTAATGATATCTAAAAGGTCGGGTTATTCGTATTCTCAAATTGAAACTTACCAAATTTGCTAAACTTATCCCTAAAAATAATAAAATTAAAATATTCATAATTAATGAGTGTATGCACCTGAATTTTATTGCCTATTAAATAAAATATGTGGCAAATTAATGCAATAATTATCAATTAATTATTTATTTATTAAGGAATTTAAATAAATTAATTCCTAAAATAAATGAGTAAATAATTGATAATTAAGTCATATCCAGTCCAGCAGGCTTAATTAAAGGAAAAAAGCCCAACATATCTTTTAAAGGAGAAAATATCTCTCAAGTGGTTATTTTCTCTACATATAAATAAGGGTCTTCAGTCCTCATTCCAGACACACAAAAAACATCACATCTGAAGACGCGCTTCTGAAGAGATCAAGAATACGAGCAGTGCTCCCTTGAGATCTTCAAGCATCTTCAAGTTAAGAATCATTCCAGACACACCAAAAATATCTGAAGACGCGCTTCTGAAGAGATCAAGAATACGAGCAGTGCTCCCTTGAGATCTTCAAGCATCTTCAAGTCAAGAACGGTCTGCGATCAGAGATCAAGGTTCTAAGCCCCTCCGATCCGGCGTTCTTCCATCCAACCGCCTCCGATCAGAGATCAAGATTCTAAGCCCCTCCGATCCGGCGTTCTTCCATCCAACCGCCTCCGATCAGAGATCAAGGTTCTAAGCCCCTCCGATCCGGCGTTCTTCCATCCAACCGCCTCCAATCAGAGATCAAGGTTCTAAGCCCCTCCGATCCGGCGTTTTTTCCATCCAACCGCCTCCGATCAGAGATCAAGATTCTAAGCCCCTCCGATCCGGCGTTCTTCATATCAAATTCATCCAGCAGTCTCCGTGAAGTCAACGTTCTACCAAATTGAACAGCATTCTTCACAACAAATCTTCAAGTCAACGTTTTATCCGAACAAAGGCTCGACGCCTCCGGATAAATATTTTAAAGCTTCAAGTCAACCCCGAGCACGGACAAGCTTCATCCGAAGATCCGACTCACAAAGTTGATAAAGTCAAAGAAGTCAACTCAAGAGAGGAATCAGAGGATAGCTAGAAACTGTTTACTTAAATTCTCAAGTTTAATTCATCTCGGATTATCATTATAATATCTTTTGTGTTTATTATTTTAATAAATACAAATTTTGTTGTTACAAATTTTGGCACGCCCAGTGGGACAGTTTCTACCTCTCATCTCCTCTCTTCGAAAGTTTGAAAGTACAAAGTATGGCTCCTCTCAGGATTGCCATAAGAAGATCTTCTACCTTGAAGCCTTCAGAGCTGCAGACTGAAAAGATTCAAAGAACAACTCCACTCAGGATTGCAAGGTCTACTGCCTCAAAACCTTAAGAGTTGCAAACTAAAGATGTTGAAGTAGTTATAAGGAGTATGTCTGAAGTCTCCTTAGAGGCAAACCACGTAGTGGGAACTGTTCTCGATAAGCCAATGCACGACGTCAAAGATGGTGAAGAGGACTCTATCTGCCCAACTCCTCGATCCATAGAAAGTTTGGCGTATGACTCATTCATAGCCTGCGCCATGGCAACAAATGCTTCGTCTGTCGAAGAACAACTGGCAAGCTTGACTCAATCTGTTGCTGCACTCACCAAACAGAGCCAAGAACAAGGTCTGTTGATATCCAAACTGATGAAAAAGATGGAGATAGCACAGATAAGTCATGTAAATGAGAAACGAGTTGAGGATGAAGACGAGGAGGAGGACTCCGCGAATCACCATCCATATGAAATAAATCCAGTTGAGGAAGTGATACAAATTTCAGCTGACGGAATGCTCTCTATGAATCAATTGAAGAATATCGTACTAGAGACGATAAAAGACAAGTTTAAAGGGAGCTCCAAATCTTCTGTTGCTTATAATAAGCCATATACGAAGAGAATTGACAACTTGAAGATGGCAGTTGACTACCAGCCTCCTAAATTTCAACAATTCGATGGTAAAGGCAACCCAAGACAACACATAGCGTACTTTGTCGAGACATGCAATGATGCTGGAACCTTTGATGATCACATGCTCAAACAATTTGTCCGCTCGCTGAAAGAAAATGCTTTTGATTGGTATATCGACTTGGAAGCTAACTCCATCGACAACTGGGGGCAAATGGAAAATGAGTTTCTCAATCGCTTCTACAGCACTCGAAGGACTGTTAGTATGATCAAATTGACTAACACTTGCCAGTGGAAAGAAGAGCCAGCACTCGATTATATTAATCGATGGAGAAATCTAAGCTTGAATTGCAAAGATCAATTGTCTGAAGTCTCTGCCATCAATATTTGCATTCAAGGGATGCAATGGAGTCTGCGATACATCCTTCAAGGATTCAACCAAAAACTTTTGAAGAACTAGCTACAAGAGCTCATGATATGGAGTTAAGTATGACATCAAGTCATTTCGAATTGCCAAGCAACAACTCTTATGAATTTGAAGACATTTCACTTGATGAACCTCTCGAGGAGGAATCACATTCAAAGAAGCCGGTGTCAATAAAGATTCAAAGAAATGAAATTAAAGTAAGAAAGTAATGCACCCGATGATTGGGGGCAATGAACTATTAACAAAGTCAATGCTCCTCGACACGAGCATAAACTGTCCACATGTTATACTCCTTGATACGAGTTAAAACTATCTAAAATTTCTCAAGCAATGCTCCTCGACACGAGCATAAACTGTCCATATGTTATACTCCTTGATACGAGTTAAAACTATCTAAAATTTCTCAAGCAATGCATCCCGACACGAGCAAAAACTGTCCACATTATGCTCCTTGATATGAGTTAAAACTATCTAACTTAAATCAAATCTCCTTGAGAAGAGACGAAACTCTCTGCATGTTATGCTATTTTGATACGAGCCTAAACTATCAAACTCAAATCAAATCTCCTTGAGAAGAGACGAAACTCTCTATATTTTATGCTCTTTTGATACGAGCCTAAACTATCAAACTCAAATCAAATCTCCTTGAGAAGAGACGAAACTCTCTATATTTTACGCTCCTTGATACGAGTCTAAACTATCAAACTCAAATCAAATCTCCTTGAGAAGAGATGAAACTCTCTATATGTTATGCTCCTTGATACGAGCTTAAACTATCCCACTTAAATCAAATTTTCTTGAGAAGAGATGGAACTCTCTACATGTTACACTCCTTGATACGAGATTAAACTTTCCAACTCAAGTTCAAGACTCCTTGAGAAGAGTATAAACTGTCTACAAATCAAATTGAAGACTCATTGACACGAGTATAAATTATCAGCAAATTCAAGTTCAAAGCTCTTTAACGCACGAGCATAAACTGCATGTTACTCCTGGCCCGCACGAGTATAAACTGTGTACGGCACCCCCTATTCAAACCAAATCATGTCCTTTTGAACTACGTTATGACTTGATTCTCTGTGAAGAGGTACGTAGCCGCTTAGCACTTCACTAAGTTCAGTCATAATTCAGGCTATTCGTATCAAGTTGCTGAGATAAGCAATAAAATTCAGTCATGTTGATCAATAATGGAGTGTCGCAATTTGTTCACTTCAACACAAAGGCGTCCGTGAACAAAGTGCGAGGGGGCATTTGTAGGCACCTGAATTTTATTGCCTATTAAATAAAATATGTGGCAAATTAATGCAATAATTATCAATTAATTATTTATTTATTAAAGAATTTAAATAAATTAATTCCTAAAATAAATGAGTAAATAATTGATAATTAAGCCTTATCCAGTCCAGCAGGCTTAATTAAAGGAAAAAAGCCCAACATATCTTTTAAAGGAGAAAATATCTCTCAAGTGGTTATTTTCTCTACATATAAATAAGGGTCTTCAGTCCTCATTCCAGACACACCAAAAACATCTGAAGACGCGCTTCTGAAGAGATCAAGAATATGAGCAGTGCTCCCTTGAGATCTTCAAGCATCTTCAAGTCAAGACTTAAGATCTTCAAGCATCTTCAAGTTAAGAATCATTCCAGACACACCAAAAATATCTGAAGACGCGCTTCTGAAGAGATCAAGAATACGAGCAGTGCTCCCTTGAGATCTTCAAGCATCTTCAAGTCAAGACTTAAGATCTTCAAGCATCTTCAAGTCAAGAACGGTCTGCGATCAGATATCAAGGTTCTAAGCCCCTCCGATCCGGCGTTCTTCCATCCAACCGCATCCGATCAGAGATCAAGGTTCTAAGCCCCTCCGATCCGGCGTTTTTTCCATCCAACCGCCTCCGATCAGAGATCAAGATTCTAAGCCCCTCCGATCCGGCGTTCTTCATATCAAATTCATCCAGCAGTCTCCGTGAAGTCAACGTTCTACCAAATTGAACAGCATTCTTCACAACAAATCTTCAAGTCAACGTTTTATCCGAACAAAGGCTCGACGCCTCCGGATAAATATTTTAAAGCTTCAAGTCAACCCCGAGCACGGACAAGCTTCATCCGAAGATCCGGCTCACAAAGTTGATAAAGTCAAAGAAGTCAACTCAAGAGAGGAATCAGAGGATAGCTAGAAACTGTTTACTTAAATTCTCAAGTTTAATTCATCTCGGATTATCATTATAATATCTTTTGTGTTTATTATTTTAATAAATACAAATTTTGTTGTTACAATGAGATATAAATATTCTTATAATTAAGATTTTATATCGTGTTCAGTTAGAGTATCCGAATAATACATTATGTGTTCAGTTGGAGTACTCCATCAATATGTTCGGTTAGAGCAATTAATTAAAGGCAAAAACTTGTGCGTGATCGTCTCTCACGGATCCCATTGAGACGGATCTTGCTTGATCCAATTAATGTGCGCTAGGCTTCGGCAGTTATTTTATCATAATCGGTCAGCCTCCTAAATCTCCTCATTTTTATTTTTTTTCTTTCTATTCTTGCATCTATTTAATTTTCTTTTGACTAAAATTCTGCTATATTTTCTATATTATTAATTAATTAAAATTTAAGTAAAAATTTTTTATCGAAAATTAATATTTGTGTGAAATAGTTAAATAAAATTAATAAAAAACTAATACATATAAATTTAAAAGTGATAATTAAAAAAGAAAAAAATGATACAAGAAAATAAAAATAATATACTTACATAAAATTAAAAAATAAGTTTTACTTAAAATATTAAAAGTGATATATATAAAATTAAGCTGATACATAAAAATTGACATTCAAAAAATTAAAAATAATTATTTATAAATAAGTCATTCCAATTCAATTTAAATATTTAATGAATAATTTATATGTGGGATAAAAAAATGATAATATTTTTTTAAAAAAGTGATAGTTGATCATGATAAAGTGATAATCGTCCAATTAAACTATAAAACTATTTCATAAACAATTCATTAAATGAATTAAAAATAAAAATAACAATATTTAATAAAAGTTAATAACATTTTAAATAAACTTAAGGCAAAAACTTGTGTGCGCAAGGGGCACACTTCGTACACTTTTAGAATTTTGTGTTAAATTGTATATCCTTTAGTATAAAGATGTGTAGAAAAATAAAAAAATATTAATAAAAAAATGTATATCCTTTAAAACAAAATAATGTACCCTTCTAATTAAAGTGTATACCCTTTAAAACAAAACAATGTACCCTTACTCATAATACTAAATTCTAAAAGTGCACGGTGTGTTCTGGGTGCACGCAAGCCTCACTCTAAACTTAACTTTGATAGGTGGCATCCATCTATTAATAATATGACAGAATAAAAAGTGATATATTCTAAAAGAAAAGTGATATTCTTTTAATTAAATTATTTCAAAAAACATTAGTAGAACGGGCAAAACAATTTTTAATAAGAAGTAATAAAAATTTTGATAAAAAGTGATAAATAAATAATTAAGGAGAAGTGACATGCATCCAATTGAATATTTACATGAATAACTAATAAGATAAATAAAAAGAAATAATATTTTCGATAAAAAGTGATATTTACTAAAAATAATTGTAATCTTTATTCATTTGAATTATTTTAAGAAGAATTGGTAAGATGAATAAAAGTGATAAGATTTTTAATAGAAAGTTATACTCTATAAGGAAAAGTGATAACTATTAATGGACAATAAAAAATATATATATATATAACATTTTTAATAAAAAAAATGTGATGTTTAATTCAATAATAAAAAGTGATATTTTTAATTTTAACTGAATATTTATTTTATTATTTCAATTAAAAGTCTAATATAAAATAATTGATTATGCAATCAACGTAATTAAAAAAAAAAGAAAAGAAAAAAAAAGACGTAAAACATAAAGAAAAGGAAAAAGCAGGTGATGAAAACATAAAGAAAGGGAGTAGAAATTAGCGCCAATAAAATTGAATCTTAATTTGGAGTAACATTTTTCTAAAACCAATATCATGGGTCAAGTGAGATCCATCTCACATAATGACATGAGATTCGTGAGACGGTCTTACATAAAGCATACGCTTAATTGAATGGCTCTTGAGGGAACATGGTTTGTAAATGTGCGAATGAAGAATTATTTTCAAACTTATATAAATCATCCTCAAATACGGTTATGATGACAAACATGATTATAACATATGACTGAAATTCTAAGAATTTATGATATGAATGGTTAAAACAAATCCGAGGCAGAATAGGGAAAAAATGAGTTCTTTTAAACATTAACGGCCGCTTCATATGATTGAATATAATTATGTTGGAATGAAATGAATTAATGAATGTAATAGAGACAAGAAATGAATGATTAAAAATAATTATTACTTTTGTATTGATTAAGAATAGATTAAGTAATAGAAAATAATTTAATTAAATCTCATATTTATTATTTTATTTAGATTTTAAATTGATTAAAGTTTCAATAAATTTCATACGTTTTAATAACTAAACTAAAAATAAATTATGAAATTAAAGATAAAATAAATATTTATATTATTTAAATTTTAAATAAAAATTATGTGTAATCTAAAAATTATTAAATTATTTATAAAATGAAATTTATATTTATATTTAATATTATATATATAATTTTAAAATAAATTAATTTATATATATATATATATATATATATATATATATATATATATATATATAATAACTTTATAATAGACATTTATTAAAAATATAATTTTTTATTTTTTATTAATTTATATTTATATATTTTTTATAATGAGAATTAATTTTTTATTTAGATATTAAATAATTCAATATTTTTAATAAATAATTTAACATAATAAATTTTTTTAATATGAAAATTATATGTTAAGAAAAAAGAAATTAATTAATTTGTAATTTTTGTAACTATATAAAATGAGATGTGATATAAAACAAAATCATAATTATTAATATATCTTATGTTATATAGATAAAAAATAAATAAAAAAATAAATATGTTATTCCTTAAAGGAAATGAATGGAGAAAATTATAGGGGGTGACATGAATGGTGATTCCAATGTTTGAATGAAATGTACATTCCTTACGAATTGAGCATTCCTTTTAACAAAACATATCAAACGTAGGAATGAAATTAATATTAAGAATGATGATTCTATTTCCAAATAATTCCCACGTGTCAATCATGCCATGTGTGATGTGTTCTGATGGATGGAGCAGTCGAATGATAATATTCTTGCTTAAAAAACTCATCATCTTTTCTCCAACAATAATTGATTGATTAAAAATATTGAATCTAGAAGAAAATAATACTACGGAGTAGGAGTATAAAAGCATCCTTGTTAAATTAAATACTCCCTCCGTCCCACGTATTTTTACCCACTTTCCATTTTGGGGTGTCCCACGTATTTTTACCCATTCCATTTTTGGCAAAAATACATAATATTTTATTACCTACTTTTTACAATCCCAACAACTTTAATTACTTTTTTACACTTTATTCATCATTCCCAATAACTTTATTTACTTTTTCTTTTTAAATTACTAATTTATCTCTACTTTCTCTTACATTATATATTAAAAAAATAAAACGTCTTAATCTCCGTGCCCGTACAAACGGGTAAAAATACCCGGGACGGAGGGAGTAATACTTTTTCCACCTGTTTTAAATAGTTACTTTTTTCTATTTGAATGTTCGTCCTAAAGAATCATTTTTTATTTTTTACACATATGAGATCCACACAGACCAACTAATACAATTAAAATATGAGACTTACGCACCCCATAATATAACTACCCACTACACATTAACTCATTGGCAAATCTAGGACAATATAATGGGGTGGGCTGGTTAAAAAGGAAGGACTTCAATAGTTTATGAAAAAATATACTACCACCGTCTCACGAAGTATTGCACGTATTTTTGTGCATGGAGTTTAATTAAAATTGTTTTATTTTTTTATGTATAAAGGTATGCAAAGTTGTTAGGATATGCATAAAAAATTGGTATTTTAAAAAATTTACATTTGTAAAATTATTTGAATGTATGTAAGAAGTGAATATTATTGAGATATGTAGTATTTTTTTTTTCAATTTTAGAAACATGCATGAGCATAGAGAATGAAAAAAATTCATTTTTATTATAATTGAACTAAGAAATACTATAAATGAGAAGGCTTGATTTATTGTTAACTTTCTTTGGGGTGAACTTAATAATTTTTTTGATTGGGCGTTGTTAAGAAAATTAAAATTATACATATATATTATAATGGGCTTTTAATGGGCAGTACCGAGCTTGAGCCTGGTGCTACTCTCGAGATGATCCGCTCATACATTAAATTATAATACTCCTAAATCTACGTGTAAAAGTTAAAAGCGACTCATTTAATTGGACGGAGAGAGTATAAGAAAAAATTTAAGTTTAATATTTATAAGATAAATCATTTCTCTTTTAAATTTCTTGAATTAAACAAGAAATACATAGTTAAGTAAGAAATATTTTATCACTTAAAAATATAGATTTATAAATTTAATAGTCAATGTCGTTTGTACACAGATTGAACACATATTGTACTTGATGTGATATATTATTGAATAATCAATAATGCACATTTTAGATTTTATTAAATCATCCATTTGATATTATAATTTATTTCTACATTTGTATTATCAAATGTTTTATGTTTACTATTTTATGTTATTTAGGAAAATAATATTTTATTGACAAATTTATTAACTTCAAATTAATATATATATATATATATATATATATATATATATATATATATATATATATATATATATATACTATTAATTATAAATAAATGGTAAAGTATGTTATATACATGTTGAATGCGAGTAATAAATTTAAATTAAAATGTATTTTGAGATTATTAAATTAAAGTGTAGTACTTCAATTATTCTAATGTGTGAAGAATTTTGTGAGACTAACTAATAAAGAAAATATAAAGAGTTTTTTATGATGAATATATAAATATATATTTTGTGAGATATCAAGGAAAAATGATCAATATTTACTTTCCACAACCGAAAAATTTGTTATTTCATGACAATAATTTAAGGGTTCTTGCATTTATAGGACATTACGTTTTGGCCTAGTAAATATGGAACATTCTATCTTACTTTTCGCAACTAAAGAAAAATTTAGATTTTTAGACTAATTTGTCTTTTAATCGCCAAAATTATAATATTAGTGTCCTAAAAATGCAAACCTCATAATTAATATTCTAAAATTATAATTTTCTCAAATTACTTAATATACATTAAAATACTCTCGATCCACTATATACTAAAATATTATATTACTTAACTTTCATATATATATATATATATAATAATTGTAACTTTATTTGCAAAGCGGAAGAAATATAAAATAATATTAACTTATAATACAAGTAAAAAACAAATGAATACCACAATAACTTTATTTATGAGACGGAAAAATATAAAATAAAACTTCATTTGTCCGCTTCTAAGGTGTTCATTTTATTATTTTTAGCGTCCGGTTCAAAGATATCAATTTTCTCTATTTAGTGAAAAAGTATATAATATAACCAACCATTTTCCTTTAATACAACTACCCACTTTATATATAATAATAATACTCTTTAATCCACGTGCAAATATTAAACGGACACCTTAGAACCGGACGGGATGTATTAATTAACTTATAATACACTTACAAAAAAACAAATAGTACATGCCTAAACGATTATAATGAAACATGCATCCAATTACATGATTGTAATGTGGTGAAGATCCAAATGGGCATGCAACATCGGTGTGAAACCCGATTTTTCAATCATGACCGGTCATTTTCATTTTTCACACTTATTAAATTAAAAAATTGGCAAATTAGAAAAAGTAAGCCCTGAATATCTGCCAAAATTACAGAATTGCCACTTTCTTAATCTACCCCTATTAATAGTTTAATACCCTTTTCCTAGGGGCCCCGCAATTTCCACCGCGTCACCAGATTTAACCTGCCCACGCGCCGATCCTATAAAAGCCTGCAGGCACTCCTCTCGTGGCGGACTACAAGCTGTGATTTGTGGCACTCTGTGGCGGTGCAAATGGCTCGATCGCCTCCTCCTCCTTTTCTATTGAATCTCCTCTTTAATCTGTGTTTCTTCAATTGTCTGCTCGTTGAACCCTAGCCGACGGCTCTGCCTTGATTCGCGTTGTTACAGGTCTGCATTGTCGTGATTGTTGATTTTTGGCGTTTTTCTTGCGATTGGTGTTTTCTGTGATTTTAGATTTTAATGTGCATTTTGATGTTGAAGGTTTGAGGAATGGTGGCGGCGGAAGGACCGGCTAAGCTTCTGTACATAGTGGTGGTGGAGGAGGAGGAGGGGGAGGATGTGGCGACGGCAGCTGAGAAGAAGGGGTCGACGTCGTTTCGGTACACTCGTTCTGTTCTCCAGAGTACTCTTCAACTCATGGGCTGCAAGGCTCGTCATGCCTTTAAGGTATTTCGCCGTGCTTTTATTTAATTTCTCGTTTGAGGTTTCTTCTCAATTTTTTTTTTAAATTTTATTTTTGTTCCGTGCCTTTCTTTTCCTTTTTTCCATCTCCTAATATGTGAGAATAAGCTTCTGTCATTACTTTACGTGCATATTCTCAAAGATGTATACGGTTCGGTGTGTTTGTTGAGCTGGTTGTATTCTGTTCGTTGAGAGTAAAAGATGTAGAATTGTAAGACCTACACCAGAGAATTTTGGGTTGCAGTTCCTTCTAATTTTTGCATTCTCTAGTTTGTTGATCTGTCAACTCTACGAGTCCTTCAGTTTGCGTAGCAGCTCTTTGTGCGGGAAAGGACGTTTATCTTAGTCCGATGATAGCATAAGAAGTTCCGTGTAAAGAGTGATTATTTTTCCTTTTAACAAGTATATATTCCAATTATGATACCGTGAAATACTCTGACATCTCTGGTCAGACTTACTCGAGATGTGGTAGATGGATGCGTGTTGATCTTGACTTGGGTTTCCTTATTAGTTTGGAAGTGATCCATTCCCTGTTTTTGCGTCGCTCAATTTCCATGTGCATCCATATTTGATGGATCTTTGACCTTTTTCACATGAATGATAATATTCTAAGCTTTATGCTTAGTGTAGCTGGGTCTTTTTAGCAATTGCAGTCTTAAAAATTGATTGGTCCTTTCTCTGCCTGGACAGAATTTAAATTCTCTTAATAAAAATTGTGATAGAGTATTTGTGACTAGATCATCTTGTAGGCTTGAATATAAAATATGCCCGTGACCTCGCACTTTCTCTAAGCACTTAGTTGTATCTCTTTTTGGTTATCGAGAAATCTAACGTCTTGTGATGTTTGCAAGTTGCATTTTGGTTTTATTCATTATGTGTCTGCCTTATTTCTAAGATCCATGTTGATATTAATACTGAAATCCCTAATTTGTTTAGATTAGCCAAAGGGTCTTTGAAATGATGAGACGTGAACGCTTTGTGGATAAATTGGTTCCAGAAAGTGAGGTACTAGGACAGGTTGCGAAAGTATATCCTCGCAGGGACACTGAATGCTGTGTACATGACTGCTTGGACAAAGAAACTGCTGATCATTTGATCGAGGACGATAAAATAAATAGCAAGCCATTTGAATTGTACAAAAGACGCACCACTGTGGTTGTTGGAAGAAAAGTTTTTCTGGATGTTGTTTGTGATGCTCTCTCTGAATACAAGTATGTGGGGCGAAATCAGAGGGCTGATCTAATCTTAGCTTGCAGGTAAAAGGATAGGCAATGCATGTGTCTTTAATGTTGCTATGTGGTTTTCCCGGCTCAAATGTCAAGTGTTTTATCTCAATTATTATATGTCATATTAACTGACAATGATTTCATTTCTTCGGTGTTCTATGGAGTCATGGACACACTGCTATACATATATGTGTGTATATATATATTCCAATTCTTATCACCCCATTTGATTTTACATCTTCCTTTGTTCTACCAACTTGTAATTTTTTTTAAAACCTTCTTATCCTTTAGTTATATTTTTGGATACTGAAGATTGATGACAACTGAATATCATTTGACTAAGTGTAACTCTGTTTTTTCTCTAATATATTCTTTAATAAACTATGTGGTGACCTCCTATTTTCCACACTGCCCTTTATTTTCTTTGCATCAGTATAGGGTAATGCTCAATCTATTAACAATGGATTTTAGAACTGTAGAATAGGCATGGATGTGTGTTTTTCCTTCCAGGCTATTAATCTTTGGGTGGGCTTTAAATAAATCAATAATTCTTATTGCTGCCCTATATTTTCTTTGCATCAGTAATGGTAATGCTCGATCTAATATCAATGGATTTTAGAACTGTAGAATAGGCATGGATCTGTGTATTCCATCCAGACTATTAATCTTTGGGTGGGTTTCAAATAAATGAATTAAGTCTTTATCACATATTCACATGTTTACAGAACAATATCAGTATAACATCTTCTATTGTTGGAAAAGTTTATAATGGATTTTCTCAGAATTGAAAAGCTAGTTGAATGGAAGTAGTCTATGCTCTTGTATTTGTAATTGTCATTGTTGCTTTTTGTTCATTGTAATATTTTTCGTTTTGCTTAATTCATGCTTTATAAAAAAAATCATTTTACCTGGTCAAAAGGTGAAAATTTTCTTATCTGACTGAAGGAGTACAAGAAATAGGACATAGTGATGAACTATAATCTTGTGGGAAGAACACCATTTGGTTTCACTTGCTTCACTGTGCTTACATGAAACTTTTGTGTTGTACTTATAATATTGACTTTTCATATCTAGCTGTTGCTGTCTGTGTGGGTTAGATTTGAAAACCCTGATTAAGTGGAGTTCACTTGAGTAATTTGAACATAAAGTAGAGGGATGGTTGTGGCAGTGATGTATTTGGTTGTGCAGTTAATTATTTAGCAGCTCGGACTTCCCCTGATATTTATCTCTCTGTTATATCCTTTTCATTTATCCTTTCATTTCTTTGTAATCCGTGTCACTAAAACATCAAATATTAAATTGCTTAAACATGAACAGTTTCATTCTCTAAGTTTGATTATTTTTTCAGAATCCGAGAAAGGAAAGATTCTGTAACTATATTACTCTGTGGCACTAGTGGCTGTGGAAAATCTACCTTATCTGCATTGCTGGTAGGTTCTCTGTTCCATAGCCTCTGATGTATGGATTCGTTTCTTTGACCCCATTTTTGTTTTCTTAATGATCAGAAGTCGCTTTATGTTGTATTTCAAATGTTAAGGTGACTTGTTATATATTGAATGTGTTAAGACAATCAATTAACTGTCTATCCACATTTCCTTTTTCTGCTCTTGCCATAATTTCTCTCTAATTGTTTCTGATGGAAAAGATAAAGGTATATTATGATCTGATTAATATCTGACACTTGGAGAGGTGTTAATTTTATGGCTATCTTTTTGATTGCCTCTCCGTGGCTTACTTTATGGTACACCATTTATCTACATTTGAGTTTTCAATGAGTAGTGACGTAAACTAGATTTATAGGATAAGTAAACAATATACTTGTTCGTAACTACCTAAGCATGGAACCTTTTACCTTGCTTTGAGTTTACATATTTTTTGCTACTGTGAAGAATTTATTATCAGAGCGGCGACGGTTAATTCCTGGAATAATTTTCTCTATCTAAACAAGAATTAGTATTTCAGGGTAGCAGGTTGGGGATTACCACTGTTATTTCTACAGACTCAATTCGCCATATGATGAGGAGCTTTGTTGATGAAGAACAAAATCCGTTGCTCTGGGCTTCAACTTATCATGCTGGTGAACATTTAGATCCAGTTGCAGTTGCAGAAGCCAAGGCAAAAAAGAAAGCCAAAAAATCAGCTGGTGCTTCTACTGCCTCACAGGCTAAGGACAATCCGTCCAGTAATTCTTTAAAAAACGAGGGAATTACAACCAGTAGTGATTTGATTAGTCCAAAACAGATGGCGGTCGAAGGATTCAAAGCACAAAGTGAGATGGTAACTGAGAGCCTTGACCGATTGATCACTGCTTGGGAAGAACGCAAGGAATCAGTCGTTGTGGAGGGGGTTCACTTAAGCCTCAATTTTGTGGTATTATTCATGCTGCTTCTGGTTTTGGATAATTTATGTAAAATGTTAAATACCTCGATTTCTTTTGTTCATGATTTTGTTGTCTTGCAGATGGGTCTCATGAAAAAACATCCTTCTATCATCCCATTCATGATTTATATTTCAAATGAGGAGAAGCACTTGGAAAGATTTGCTGTTCGTGCTAAGTACATGACATTAGACCCTGCTAGAAACAAGTATGTTAAATACATTCGCAATATTAGAACAATCCAGGAATACCTCTGCAATCGAGCGGATAAGCATTTGGTACCAAAAATAAACAACACCAATGTTGATAAAAGTGTAGCGGTCATTCATGCAACAGTTTTCAGCTGCCTGAGAAGGCGAGAAGCAGGAGAACATCTTTATGATCCAATCACAAATACAGTGTCTGCTGTTGATGAGGAGTATAGGAATCAATGTACGGCTAATTCATTGAGCTCCAAGGGAATGTTTCAATTAATCCAGAGGCAAGGTTCCACTAGGCATTTGATGGCACTTTTGAATGATGATGGTTCTGTGGCGAAGGCATGGCCAGTGGACATTATAGATGATAATGGAAAGCCTGTTGTGGGCCATCCTACGTGGAATGGAATAGGAATGCCTATGCATGAGCCACTGAAGATAGGTAAAGCAGAAACTGTTAACCTACAATTTGGTCACTTTGGGATGAGTGCGTGGCCTAGTGATACGGGGGGCACTAGTCACGCTAGCAGTGTGGATGAGTCGAGAGGTGAGCTGACTGACAATGGTAGTAGGTACTTCTCATCCTGCTGCAGCTCACCAAGAATGTCTGAAGGGCATTCCAAAGAGGTAAATTTTTTGTTTTTCAAATTAATTATCTTCAAACTTTAAGAATCATTTATTAATCTATATTCCAGGTATCTTTGTACATGTCAGAGACTTTTAACCTAAGTTTATGCGTTTCTGATGGTGGCAGTATCATTAGTTTTTCCTATTCTTGTACAAATTATCTTCTGCTTTGTGTAGCTCAAGGAAGAAATGTCTGTGCATGGAAGTGATGAAGAGGCTGATGAACCCCTGGAGATAGACAGTGACGAGGATCTTAGTGATGGACAGAAAGAGATGCAAGAAGAGGTAAGGGTGTGTATGTCTTGATGTTGGTAAATGGGTATCGTTGAGAGGACAATTACAATGCTAAGTTAAAGTGATTGAAGGGTAGTTTATAGTTGATGAATAATTTTGATTCCTAATCCCCCATACCAAGCATGTGTAGTGGTAATCTACATTTTCATTCTCATTACCTACTCCTACTACCCTTTATCAAGCACCCTGCACCCTGAAAGTCAATTAATTTTGAGGAAAGATTAATAGTACTACCCCTTACCAAGCACACACCCCCACCCCCGTCAGCTATTAATAGTGAAACATTACCTCCATAAGCTATTTGTATTCTTTAGCTCTTTATATCCTAAACTTTGTTTTGTAACTTTATACCACCCAAGTAAAGTGTCAATAGGATGAAAGTTCATGCATTCAAGTGGTCGAAAGTGTTCTGTGGGATTTATTCAAAAGCTCATTTCATGTATGGTGTTTGTTAGAATGTTTGTTCTTATTATTTTTTTTTTCCCGTCAGTTGGAAGGGTCTGTGGATGAAGAGTTCTCCAAATCAGATGAAGAGTACGATGATCTTGCAATGCAGGATGTCCCAGACAATGGTTACGCGTGTGATGACGACGAAAAGCTCAAAATTAAAGTGAAGTCGAACGATGAGCAATCAATTAGAAATGGTCACCAACAGAGTATGAACATGTTTCAAAGAGCAAAAAGTGAACCTTTGCCCGAGTCATGGATGTGTGCTCCTAATTACAGAGAAAGAAACGACAGAAGAGGTGCGAGTCATAGGCTTCGGAGACGTTCTCAGAGCATCAATCAGTGACGAATGCTGTTTTTGTGATGCAGTTTTGTTGCGTTTCTTGAATTTCTTTGTAGTGTAGTAATCTCTGATTACCAACTATTTTCTCTCCTAGATTAACTGCAATCTTCTGTCAACTTCTCCTGTATATATTTAACAATTTTCTCTTCTATTTTTCGTATATATAATCTTGTTAACAATCATTACTCGTTGCTTCAAAATTAGACAATTTTATATCAATTCCGTGCATTTAATAAAAATTTAAATAATTTTAACTCATTTAGTATCACAATGCAAAGTCTAGTGTGCGTCTGGTACACAGATTTAGGTTCGTATTTAGGTTTATTTGCTCAAGCTCGATCCGTTTTGAAAGTTAAATCTTTGTGTTGAATGGAGTATGTTATTTAGTTTAAAAATGTATATCAGACTTTGATTCTTTAAAAAGTATAAAAAAATAAAAAAATTAATATAAACCCTTTTAGACCAACTTATATTTCAAGTTTTGCAAAAGACCAACTCATATCATAAAGATACCTATATAGCTTTAGACGGGATTCCGCCTCTTTCATAGCCAGGCTCACCTTTCCTTTCATAGATTGATCCAGCGAGATGTTTAACCGCGGAAAACGTAAACTTTCTCGATTTCAAACCTCTTGGACTTGAAGCTCCCCGCCCCTGATAATGAATGAACTAGGTAGAGTCTCGGCAAACCGAACAGTTCCTTTTGTTTGATTCAATTGCAAGAAACACAACTTCTTATGATACGAACGGAGTCAGGAAGGAGATGTCTTATGACTTACACACATGGAGAAATAAGTGATAAATATTTTAAAAGACCAACTCATATCATAAAGATACCTATATAAAAACATGGAGAAATAAGTGATAAATATTTTAAAAGACCAACTCATATCATAAAGATACCTATATAAAAACATTATACACATGTGAGAAATAAGTGATGATATTTTAATAAAAGGTGATATCTACTTAATAAAAAATAATTTTATGAATAATTTATAATAAAGTGAACTATTAGTGGAAATGGAAGGATATCTAACTTTTAGACATGTGTTTGCATACATTAAAGCATGCATTTTAAAATAGTTATCTTTAGGGATTTCCAATAAATTACAAGACCCCTTTTTAGGATCATATATAACTACTGCAAAAAGTTTAATAAAATTATATATAGTAAATAAAAATAAAAAAAAATCAAAGAACTAAGCCATTAATTTATTTTTAAAATTTTTAAAGTTGTAAGTTGAGCACAAATGAGATGATAATAAGTTCTAAAAAGAAATAATAATGAGTAGAGCCGCCAAGGCACGATGGCTTTTGAGTGAAACTATGCTTGGGATTAATTAACCATATAATATACCATCAACGCCATAATTATCAATTAAAAACTAATTAATGCACTTTTTTAGTGATTAAAATATTTGTCAAAATCTTGTGTATGCTGGATTAATCATTTAGATACCTGGCCTCGAGGACTATTGAATTAAATAATTGGGAATAAATTATAAAAAGTATACATGAATCAGAATATTAGTAAAGGCCCACTACTATTTTTCAACTTGGGCTATATTTTAATCAAAAGTGTGCCCACTGAAAATTCTAAGAAATTGAAAAATATGGAAATTCTTAAATGCTTTAGATTGCGGTGAGCTTTTTCTTGATTAATAATTTTTCTAATAAAAAATTATATTAATTTTATATATTCTACAATTTCTTTTTGGTACGGTCTTAGTTGAGATCGTCTCACGCTGAGATTATTTTATACATGTTTAATTAATTATCAATTTTTATTAGAAATATTAATATTTTTTTGAAAAAAACATTGTCACTTTTATCTATATACTATAATTTATTTATGAAATAATTTACTGTATCATTATCATTTTTCACCAATTGAATATCATTTTTATTAAATTATTATCATTTTTTATCCATCTTACTGAAATTACACGGCCTCACACAAATTTTTGCATTTTTTTTAAATAGTTTAGCTGTACATAGTATGATAATTTTTATTGATAAAGTATCACTAAAAATACTTTTAATCTGTTTCACATGACCCGTGAAACGATCCGTACAAATTTTTTCCATATAAATATACATATGCCACAGATTGGGCGTTTTCCTGTGTAATTATTTGGGATTGAATTAAAGATTGATTCTCTAATTAATTTTGTTCAAAATTTTACATTTTAGGTTTTTATTTCTTCAATTTAAGATTTTCTATATAAATAATCATTTTTAATAAAATATACAGTATGTAAGATCATGATGAAAATGAATCCACGAGACAATAAAATGTGACATGTTTTTATAGATAATTAATAGACGATACAGCATTAAAACCGTATAGGATTGGAGGAGAAAGGACATCATTTCATGGTAATTAAATTAATCCCTCATTTCTCATAAACAAATTAACATTTATTATTTTATTTAAAATAGAACACAATCTAAAAATGATAGAGACTCTTCAATCTAAAAATGATAAATTTACGCTAGCATCTAAGAGACTCTTAAAAAAAAAATTAGTTTAAAAATTATGAACCTTTACAATTCACATAAATTTGCTTATAGTTAAATGAAGAATTATTTCGAGATTAATTAGAGTTAACTTAATCCCTAAAGATAAAGATTAAGACACATAGATAAACTAGTGCATGAATCGAAAAGTAAAATAAGTCATGAATTACTATAATTAAATAATTCATGAATTATAAAAGTGAAATTATAATTACTCCCTCCGTTCCATGCAAATGATTGTTTTTGCTTTTTACACGTGGATTAAAGAGTATTATTATTTAATGTAGTGAGTAGTTGTAATAATGAGTGTGTGAGCCCCATATTTTAATTGTTTTAGTGGGTGTGTGCAGGTATCATGTGTGTAGAATAAGAAATGAAACTCTTAGGGTGTGATGAAAAAAAAAAGAATTCTTTGAATGAGACGAAGGAAGTATATCTTAAAAATTAACACTAAATCCTACAAATAAATATATATTTATTGAGATAAAATAATATATAACACAAAGAGTTTATTATAGAGATAAAATAATACATAACCATTGGACTTTCACCCCACAACGAACACACAAAAAATTACGTTGTAATTTATATATATTTGAAAGAAAATTTGAGTTGCATTTTTTTATTCAAAATTCATTGAATGAGCTTTTAGAAAAGATTTTGCTCAAACTACTTGTTTAGTTTGAACTTGTGGGATCTAAAGTAATCAAATATTTTTTTCGGGAGGGATTAGGGTGTAGCCGGTTGTACCAATTGAATTGGTACAACCTTGGTCCCCATCCTTTTTAATTAATTCCTGCTCCTTCATTAATATTGTTTTTTATTTTATTTTTTATTTTATTTTATTTAAATGACTATTATACCCTAAACCCTAGAGATAAATTATACTCTAAACCACAAGAGTAAAATTATAATTATACCCTAAACCCTAGAGATAAATTATGCCCTAAATCACAAGGGTAAAATTATAATTATACCCTAAACCCTAAATACTAGGGGATAATTATAGCCTAAACCACAAGGGTAAAATTACAATTATACCCTAAATCCTAAACACTAGGGGATAATTATACCCTAAACCACAAGAGTAAAATTACAATTATGCCCTAAACTCTAGGGATAAATTATACTCTAAACCACAAGGGTAAAATTGTAATTAAAAAAAAAAAAAGAAAAACACACTCTTAAGATGAAGGAAGAAGGTTGTATCGGAAGTTGTACCAATGAAAGGTTGTACACAAGTCTTTGCCATTTTTTTCATAGCATGATATAATGTGCATGTAAAAAAAAAATATTATTCAAGTTGGATTTGGCTTTCAGGTTAAGCATAATTTGGTTTGACTAACCTAAAATAAAACAAATTGAGATGAGTTTGCAATATAATCTTTGTATTTGATTGGATATAAAATAATAATTAAAAAATAGGCCTAGCGCAAGTGCCTAGATTTTATTCATTATAAGTGGATGAATAATCATCAGTAAAAAATTAATTTAAAATTACTTTCCAAATCTAGTCATGTACTCTGTATAGTAATAAATGATCCATTTGTGGAATATATTTGTCAAATTTTATTGTTGTGCTTCAAATCGGATTTTCTTTTATCAATTCATGAAAAATCATTTTTTTAGATAGATGAGATACTATTAGTTTCTCGAAAGAAAAAAAAAAATTACTCTCTCCTTCCCGTCCAAAAAGACTTATTTGTTTTTTGTACGTGGATTAAGAAATATTATTACTATTATTTAATGTGTAATGGATAGTTGTATTAGTGAGTGTGGGGACCCCAATTTTTCATTGTATGAGAGATCAGAGTGCGTGAGTCCCATGTATATAAAAAGGAAAATAAAACCCTTAAGGACAAATGCTCAAAATGAAAAAAATAAAATCCTTTAGATGGACAGAGGGGAGTAATATATTTGAACTTAGCCTCATGATCATGAAAATAAAGATCATTTCTTCACAGCCAGTTCCTCATCCTCATCTCACATTCTCCGAACTTAGCCTGCTACAGAGGAATTCTATTCATTTCTATTTGCTGTCATTTTTTTAATGGCGGCTGGAATATATGGTTATCAGATCAATTGTTTTCAAAATTAATTAAACGTGTCGACGTTTGCGAAAGATCATCTTACCCCCTTCCTTCTACTAGTGTTCGCAAAAATTATCACACCAGAACGGGATTCTGCAGAAACAAGTGTTTGCTTGCAAATCCCAGTCACTAGAGAACTCCCATTGTCTAAAGCCCGTTTACAAAGAACTGCTGCTACCCATTCTGCAGTTGTTCAAAATGTACACCACCGCACATCGCCAAAACTTGGCACCACCCTGCGTTGTAATTTGCAAGGAGAGGTATCTAGATGTGCAAAATCATGCCGGAAACCACAAACGTCCGAGATTAGCCGCAAATCTAGCGCTGTTCCAGACTCAAAGGCTATTTTTTCTATAAGGTAGTAGAGTGGATTAGGAATTTTATGAGGGAGTGTGTATGATTTTAAATGTAGAAGGATATTTTTGAAATTTTAGGGGTATGTATATAATAAAATTAAGAAATTAAAAATTAAAAAGGGGTGCGTATTTAATAAAGGGTGTGCATTCAATAAAAATGGGTGTGTATTTAACATCATTCTTTATAAAAATGTTTGTGTTATTTTATTCACATGAAAGAGGGGAAATTGGAAGTAAATTCATAACTATTTTTTTTAAAAATCTATTTAACGAAATTCATTTCAGTAAATGGATATTATATTTTAATAACTATTTAAGTGGTCCAAAATAGCGTAGGTGGTCCAAAGATGTCACTCCAGCTTTTGTTGTGTTTATAGATTTACAGATACTGCATTCAATGCTATACCTATTCAAAGGACCATTACTTCTTGCTCATCATTATAAACGTGCATCTTAATTTAATATATACAGTGGAAAATTAAATTTTCAACTAAGATATGTTTATTAGCCACTAATTAGTGACAAGATTTTGAGATATTTTTTTTATTGTTCTATTAAACATTTACAAAAAATTATGTGAGATCGTCATATACAATGATTTTTAGGAAAAGATAAAAAAAACCTTTAAAATAAAAAGTAATACTCAATATAAAAATTATAACACTACTTTAAATTATTTTATGAACAACTTATTACAAAATGCTAATAATTATAAAACATAAAATGATCTATGTGAGAGTCTCACTAAAGAGTAAAGGCAACACCTTTTTTATATGGAGTTATTGAAATCATTTAATTTCCAAGTTGGAGCTTGCACTACAAAAAAAAGTATTTTTTAGCAACAGAATTTATCAACGGAATTCAATCCGTTGCTAATTACCAATGGATTAGCAACAAAAATGGCATTTTTATTTTAGCAACGGAATGCCAACGAAATTATTCTCTATTTTAGCAACGAAATTCAATCCGTTGCTAATTACCAACGGATTACCAAGAGAATCATTGTATAAATTACCAACAAAATTATTAGCAACGAATTACCAACGAAATTATTTAGCAACGGAATTGATTTTTCATTGCTAAAAATTTACCAACCACTACTTTACCAACGAAATTTTACGAACGGATTCCGTTGCTAATCCATTGGTAAGCCAATTTAACAATGTAATTAAGGCTTTTACCAACGAAATATTCCGTTGGTAAAAAATAATTTTTTTGTAGTGTTGGTAGGGCATCATCAGATGTATACTTCATCCCATCCCCACATAAATATATATGAATACTCCACCGTCCCATCCAAAGAATCTCTTTTTTCTATTTTGGAAGTCCTACTTGTAGGTACTTGAATTTTATTGCCTATTAAAGGAAAATATGTGAAAAATTACATATTAAAAATTAATTAATTATTTATTTATTAAGGAATTTAAATAAATTAATTCCTAAATAAATGAGTAAATAATTGATAATTGTCGTATCCAGTCAGGTAAGTCCAAATCAAGCAGGCTTGAAAATCAAAGATATCAAAGCCCAAATCAAATCAAAATCAAAATCAAATTTGGAACCAAACCAAGACCATATTTGATATAGATCAAATCTGGATCAACCAATCAAATTGCAAGGATGGAAAGGTCCAAGCCCGTAGAATTAGGTCAAATCAGCCCTGGACCAATCAGACTGCGAGTTATATATATGGTATCCTCACCCTTCACCTATATAAGTAGCCATCCTCCATTCATTCCAAACACACTAAAACATCTTAAGACACAGACGCTTCTGAAGAGATCAAGAATACGAGCAGTGCTCCCTTGAAATCTTCAAGCATCTTCAAGTCAAGAACAACCTCCGATTAGAGATCAAAGTGCTAAAGCATCTTCAAGTCAAGAACAGCCTCCGATTAGATATCAAGGTGTCAAGCCCCTTCGATCCGGCGTTCTTTCAGCCATCCGCTTCTGATCAGAGATAAAAGTGTCAAGCCCCTCCGATCTGGCGTTCTTCCAGCCAATCACCTCCAATCAGAGATCAAAGTGTCAAGCCCCTCCGATCCGGCGTTCTTCCAGCCATCCGCCTCCGATCAGAGATCAAGGTGTAAAGCCCCTCTGATCCGACGTTCTTCCAGTCAACTGCCTCCGATCAGAGATAAAGGTGTCAAGCCCCTCCGATCTGGCGTTCTCCCAGCCAACCGCCTCCGATCAGAGATCAAGGTGTCAAGTTCCTCCGATCCGGTGTTCTTCCATCCGACATTCTTCTAGCCAATCGCATCCGATCAGAGATAAAGGTGTCAAGTCCCTTCGATCCGGCATTCTTCCAGCCAACCACCTCCAATCAGAGATTAAGGTGTCAAGCCCCTCCAATCCGGCGTTCTTCCAGTCAATGACTTTCTCCACATAAAGCTCTTCAGTCAACGTTCAATCCGAACAAAGGCTTAACATCTCTGGATCAACATCACAAGACTTTACATCCGAGCTCTGACAAGCTTCATCCGAAGATCCAGCTCAACACACATGTTGTCAATACATTCAGCGCAGTCAACACACACTCCAGTCAAAGTCAAGTCACACAAGTCAAAGTCAAAGTCCAAATTAGTTCGAGAGTAGAATCAGAGGATAGATAAAAATTATAACCCGTTTACATATTTTGTGAATTAAATCCATCTGAAATTATCCTTGTACTCAATTTGTATTTATTTCATCATAAATACAAAATTTGTTGTTACACTACCCAAAGAGTCCACTTTTCTTTTTTACACACATGGGACCCACACACACCCACTAATACAATTAAAATATGGGACCCACACTCCCACTAATACAAGTACCTACTACATATTAAATAATAATACTCCTTAATCCACGTGCCAAAAAGCAAAAACTATCTAGCTTGTAGTGGAACGGAGGAAGTATATTTTTATGGATTAATTGCAAAAAAAAATCACAAAATTTATTTTTATTGTAAATTAATTCTCACTATTGAAAAATTACAAATTAATCTCTACTTTTAAATATTATTGCAAAATGCATTTGATTTTTCAAAAAAAAATCTCAACTTTTAATTACAAATTGAGTGTGTTTTGCAATAATGGTTAAATGTGGGGATTAATTTGTAATTTCACAAAAGTGTAGATTAATTTACAATATGAGTAGAGTTCATAATTTTTCTTGTAATTAATCTTATTTTTATTTATCAAGTATTATATGAAATCGTTGGGTGAGACAATTTTTTTAAGGGTTAATAAATAGTAGGTACAAAACGTATTTAAAAATACTAAGCGATACATTCGTTTCAGAAAATTACTGATAAATATAAAATTATATTTTATTTTTCCCATAATACCTATTCCTATCCGTACATTAGTGTGCATTGTTAAGATGAAAACAAAAATACGTTATTTATACGAATGTACATTAGTGTACATTCTATTGAGAAAGAAACTGAAAATACGTGATTAAATTGAAGAACCCTACTAATGTACAATAGCGTGCATTCTTGAGAGAGAAACAAAAAATACGTGATTAAATTGAAAAACTCTACGAATGTACATCAGTATTCATCTTTGAGATAGAAACGAAAAATACACGGTTGAAACTATTGTTAAGTACATTAGTGTGCATTCTTAGAGAGAAATATAAAATACGAAATTAAATTGAAGAACCCTATGAATGTACATTATTGTGCATCTTTGAGAAAAAAAAAACAGAAAATACGTGATTAATTAAATTGAAAATAGGGTTGTTATAATTATTCTTAAATCTCTCACCCATTGTTTTTATTTGATTTAGTGTACATTAGTGTTCAATGAAACTATTGTTAAGTAAAAACGTTGAAATATTCAGTGTTGTAAATAAGGGTAAAGGTGGAAAAGGAAATAAACATTTAGATCAATATATTGATTAGTAATTAAATTATATATATGCGTACCTATCATTAATAATCTATTTTTTTAATGATTAGTTGGAATATCATTTTTTACTCCAGAGTGACAGAGTTGTTAGAATTAAATTCATTTTTTTGCCCTATAACTAAGTAAAACTTCAATTTTTGCCCTAAAAAGATAAGTGGTTCAATTTTACCCTATAACTAACGAATTGTTTCAATTTTTGCCCAATTTTCGTCGGAAAATGCAAATTTCGCCGGAATTTGCCACGTCATGCACAATTCCGATTGGTCAATTCGACGTGATAATTTTAACTTTTTTTGAGCTAATAAAATTGACACATCACCTTCCACCTATTTATTATTTTCCGGCGGAAAATAAAATAAAAAACTGAGAATCTCATGTCACGTCATCGCCTTCTTCCATCGCCAAAACTGTGGCAAGCTCCGCTGCCCGGAAAAGTCTCCAATCCAGAGTTCAGCTGGAAAATGCGATTCCGCTCTCCTCTCGCCGAAAGCCGCCCGTCGAACTAAAATTGCTGCCCACAACTATCAAAGCCACGTCGAAACCCTCTTCAATCGCCGAGAAACGTCGCAAGCTCCGCTGCCGGAATAGATGCCTATCCAAAGTTCAGCTGAAGAATGCGCCTCCGCTCTCCTCGCCGAAGCCACCCGTAGACTAAAATTGTTGCCTACGGGTGTATAAGCCACGTCGGAACCCTCTTCTATTGCCAAAAATTGTCGCAAGATTTACTGCCGGAAAGACGCCAATCCAGAGTTCAGCCGGAGAATGCGCCTCGGCTCTTCTCGCTGGAAGACACCCGTCGACTAAAATTGCTGCCACATCCATCAACCACCGTCAAAATTCTTCCCGAGCAGAAATCACAACCACACCACACGTCGCCGAAGATTTTCGCCATCAGTCGCGCATCGGTGTAAGTGCCACGCCGGAAAATTACGAATATACTCCCAGATCGCCTTAAACGCCGCCGCTATCCCCAAACGTTGTTAATATTAAGAATAATGTTGTTGTATTATAGTTAGCATCCCACATCGGTTTTGTATAGTTTTCATATTCCTTGATATGTTGTATATAACACTCTTGTGTAATCAATATAGATTATCTTTTCACAATTCCTAATATGGTATCAGAGCGATCTTTTGGCTAACGCTCATCTACGATCCTCCAAATTACAACCTTCCATTTTTTTTCTCCCTGATCTCTCGCTCCTCTCTTCTTCTCATGGCAACCGACCCGATCACATCACCCACCGATAATGGTGATTCCATCCTTTCCATTGTTGCCTTCCACACATCTTCCCAAGCTCCCTTGAAACTCACATCTACCAACTATGTGGCTTGGAGTTTCCAACTACGCACGCTTCTTGCCGGATATGATCTTCTCATGTTTGTTGATGGTTTCTATCCGTGCCCTGCCGCCAACACCGTCGCTGGAAATACTCTCGCTGGTTCTGCTGCTCCCTCTACAGGGACGTCTCAAGACGCTGCCCTCCGATCCTATTGGATCCGTCAGGATCAATTGATCCTAAGTACGATCATTGGCTCCATCACGCCAACCCTAATTCCTTTTATTGCTTCTGCCAAAACCTTTGCTGACGCGTGGAAGACTCTCTCCACCATCTATGGTTCGTCATCCCGGGATCGCATCCTTGCCCTCAAGAACCGGATCCACAATCCTATCAAAGGTTCGCGATCGGTTACGGAGTTCATGCTCGACATCAAGGGTGTCGTAGATGAGCTCGCCCTCCTTGGTGTTCCTACAGACATTGAAGACCTGATCATCAAGGTGTTGAACGGGCTCGATGATTCCTTCAAGGAAATGGGATCGGCCATCCAGGCTCGTGAATCTCCGATCTCCTTTGAGGAGCTTCACGACAAACTACTCACCACTGAGTCCCAAATCATGCAGAACAACCATCTGCCAAGTAATCTTCCCGCCACCGCTCTCCAGGCGATGTCTCACTCTGGTGCAGCGCCGTCGGCTCGTCGGGGAGGCCGATCAGAGGGATGACCTGGGAACAGCCGTGTGTCGCCCCAGTTCAATTCTCGTGCAGCCGCGCGCCCATCGCAGTCGGGACCCTCTTCAGGCCGTGGATATCGAGGCACTTGCCAACTGTGTGGCGTCCAGGGCCACTCTGCGAGATGCTGCCCGGAGTTCACTCAACCTGCTCGTTCTCTGGCTATGGCTCGCCCGACACGGCAGTCTTCGTTTACCCTTCTCACGGCACACTCGGCGGTTTCAACTCCATCGCCAAGTGACTGGGTTTTGGACTCGAGTGCATCGCATCATATCACCACTGATTTAGCAAATCTTTCCTTGCACTCTCCGTACGATGGGTCGGACAATGTTATCGTCGGTGACGGTACCTCTTTACCCATCACACATACGAGTTCTCTTTGTTTTCCTAACTTGCAGTCCCTTTTTTTCTGTCATACTCTTATTGTGCCTTCCATCACCAAGAACCTCATATCTGTCTCATAGCTATGTCAACAAAATAACGTCTCTGCTGTGTTTTCTTCCTCTTCTTTTCAGGTGAAAGATAGGGGGACTGGAGCCACCTTGCTGGAGGGACCAAGAGTTGATGGACTTTACCTTTGGCCTTCAGTTCTTTCCTCTTCCATTCCAGCAACTCATGCCTTTATTTCCTCTCATGGACAACTTTGCCTGTGGCATTCTCGATTAGGTCA
This sequence comes from Pogostemon cablin, assembly GCA_023678885.1. NCBI lineage: Eukaryota > Viridiplantae > Streptophyta > Magnoliopsida > Lamiales > Lamiaceae > Pogostemon > Pogostemon cablin. Next base: position 8,677,285 of record CM042983.1, read on the forward strand.
TCCCTCCCCCATAATACTTCGTCATGTTTTATCCAGTCATAATTTACTTTCTCTGAACATAACAGAAATAAATTGTGATGCGTGCAGAACTATGAAAAGTCATAAACTTCCCTTTGCTGATTCCACTTTAACTGCTACTATGCCACTTGAGTTATTGTTTTCTGATGTTTGGTCATCACCCATACTCTCTTCTGATGGATATAAGTACTATGTTATTTTTGTTGATCACTTCACTAAATATGTGTGGCTCTATCCTTTAAAACGAAAATCTGATGTGCTACATACATTTGCTGCCTTTAAATCTCTTGTTGAAAAACAACTTCAGTCTAGTATTCGAACTCTCTACACTGATAATGGTGGCGAGTTTATTGCTTTACGTTCTTTTCTTACCTCACACGGCATTACTCATCTCACTACCCCACCACACACTCCTGAACACAATGGTGTCGCCAAAAGGCGACATCGCCACATTGTTGATACTGCCCTCTCACTATTACATCATGCCTCTATGCCTCTCCAATACTGGCCAAATACCGTCTCCACTGCCACTTATCTCATTAACCGCCTACCGAAAGCCAACCTTCAAATGGTGTCCTCCTATGAACAGTTGTTTAAAAAAAACCACACATTGAAAAACTCTGTGTCTTTGGCTGTCTCTGCTATCCTTGGCTTCGTCCCTATACTTCTCATAAACTTGAAGCTCGTTCAAAGCCCTGTGTCTTCCTTGGCTACTCCCTCACTCAGAGTTCATATCTCTGTCTTGATAATACCTCCAACAAAATATTCACGTCCCACCATGTTCATTTTGTTGAACAAGTCTTCCCGTTCTCCAAAGAAATTATCTCCGTGCCACCCTCACCATCAGACACTTCATCAGAGTATATCATTCCCACTCCTCCACCCATACTTCGCCCTAATCCTGTACAAAGTCGCATTGACAATTCGCCATCAAGTCCCACGCTCTCGCCCCCACAGTTAGCAGGTCCAGCCCCGCCTTCACCACTTGTTTCTGGTCGTCATCCTATGGTCACTCGCTCTCAAAACAACATTGTTAAATCCAATCCCAGGTATTGTCTTCAATCCTCTCTCTTTAATGATGTTGAACCTACCACCGTCTCTCAAGCTCTATCTGTTCCCTGTTGGCGTGATGCGATAACTTCTGAGTTCAATGCCCTGAAACACAATGACACTTGGTCTCTTGTTCCTTCCTACAATGCTCAAAATATTGTAGGTTGCAAATGGGTCTTTCGTATCAAACGAAAACCCGATGGCTCCATTGACAAATACAAAGCCCGTCTTGTTGCTAAGGGCTTCCACCAACGTCCGGGCATTGACTACACAGAAACCTTCAGTCCGGTAATGAAGCCTGCGACCATCCGGATAGTCCTCAGCATTGCTGTTTCCAAAAACTGGCCTCTTCATCAGTTTGATGTGAACAATGCCTTTCTTCATGGCACTCTTTCGACTGAGGTCTACATGCAACAACCCCCAGGATTCGTTTCTTCGGATCTTCCTACACATGTATGTAGGCTCAAAAAATCTATCTATGGGTTGAAGCAAGCACCGCGAACGTGGTACACTGCTCTTCGGAACTTCGTTGTTTCGCATGGCTTTACCTGTGCTAAATCAGATGAGTCGCTCTTTGTTTATCACCATCATGGTATTCTGGCGTACTTTCTGGTTTATGTTGATGATCTTGTCCTCACAGTAAATGATAGAGGTTTTCTTTCTCGCTTTGAAGTTGAGTTAGCCTCGCAGTTCTCTGTAAAGAAATTAGGAGATTTATCTTATTTTCTGGGAATTGAGGTGCACCGTTCAACGGAGGGATGTCACTTATCTCAACAAAAATACACTACTGATCTTCTATCTAGTCTCAATATGCTCGCTTCGAAGCCTGTATCCACTCCTCTTGTCACAGGTTCGAAGCTCTCGAGCAACGATGGATCTGAACCCTTTGATGCCACTCAGTTCCGCAAGGTTCTTGGGCGTCTTCAGTATTTGCTTCTTACACGTCTTGATATTGCCTATGCTGTTAACAAGTTGTCTCAGTACATGCATGTACCAACAACTACACATTGGGTGCTGTTAAAAGGCTTCTTCGCTACCTCAATGGTACTCGGCAATGTTCTCTGCTACTTCGGAGTGCGTCGCCTCTCTCTCTTCATTGCTTTGTCGATGCTGATTGGGCAGGTGATTGTGACGACAGATCATCTACAGAAGGTTATGTTGTTTTCTTAGGATCCAATCCTATTTCTTGGAGGTCCCACAAGCAGCGAACGGTTGCTCGGTCTTCTACCGAAGCAGAATACAGGTCCGTTGCATCTGCCGCTGCCGAGGTTCAATGGACTAGATCCATTCTCCGAGAGCTATGTCTACCATCCTTGACATCCACTCCGGTTATCTATTGTGACAATATCAGCGCCACGTATCTCTGCTCGAATCCGGTTTTTTACTCGAGAATGAAACACATTGCTATTGATTATCATTTTGTTTGGGATCTAGTACAGACTTCTCAGTTACGTGTCTCCCATGTCTCATCTGCAGATCAACTCGCTGATGCTCTAACGAAGCCACTTGCTCGCCCACGACTCACTCTTCTTATGTCCAAGATTGGCGTTGTTCTTCCACCGCCTTCTTGAGGGGGCGTATTAAGAATAATGTTGTTGTATTATAGTTAGCATCCCACATCGGTTTTGTATAGTTCTCATATTCCTTGATATGTTGTATATAACACTCTTGTATAATCAATATAGATTATCTTTTCACAATTCCTAATAGTTAATAAGTAGATCTTCAAGTTCAGTGCATCGTTTTCTATTTTGATTTGTATTTTCTATTTAATAATGGATTAACAGGTTTCAATATCACAATTTTCTGAAAAGTAGCAATATGCGGCTAGAATTCGAAGTTAAGAAGGAGAATTAGCCAAGAAGCGAGTAGAGAGAGATCGAAAATTATATAATTGTGTAGAGAGAGAGAAAGAGAAACGTGTGGAGGGGAGGAGATGATCTGTATAGGCAATGTTCGAAATGTATACATTTAAATATATATTTTGTGTTATTCATTTAATTTTAATATTATATGTGATGTGGAAAAGAAAAATAAATTTAAATTTTATAGGAGGAGGTGACGTGTCAATTTTATTGGCTAAAAAAAGTTAAAATTGCCACGTCGGATTGATCAATCGGAATTGAGCACGACGTGGTGAATTCCGATGAAATTTGCATTTTCCAGTGGAAATTGGGCAAAAATTGAAACAATTCGTTAGTTATAGGGTAAAATTGATCTACTTATATTTTTTAGAGTAAAAATCAAAGTTTTACTTAGTTATAGGGAAAAAAAGAATTTAACTCGAGTTGTTACTACCTCTCTTGTACAAAAGTATGGATTTTGTTATTTTAGTTTGCCTAGTAATAATAGTTATAAATTTCTTTTCTAGATAAGTAGAATCCTACACAAAAAATAATTCTTATATCCCTAAAAAATGGTATGATATTAGACAATTTGTTATCAAATCAAATTAAAATTGAGGTAAAAATATAATTAAATTAAACTTATCCACTACTCAGAAAGATTTATATTTGCTTTTTAAATGTGAATTAAAGAATATAGTATTTTAATATATATTGAGGTGAGAGAAATAATATTTTAATGTGTAGTGAGTAATTGTATTAGCGTAGTATTGTGGCTCATAGAATTATTTAAATATTTTGTGTGGGTCCCATTTATTATAAAGAGAAATGTAAGCCTTTTTATGAGACGTTCAAAATGAAAATACGTAAACGTTTTTATGGGAGAAAGAGTATTCATTAAAATATTAGTACATTTCTCAATATACGTACATACACACCACTTGGGACGGAGGGAGTATTACCTCTCATCTAGCCTACGAATAATTCATAAATTTTTTATAATTTTACTTTCTTAGAATAAATTTTCGTCCATAATGTATTTTTTTTATAAAAAATACTATCAATTTTTATTCGTCTCATGAAATTTATTAGTGAAACGATCTCAAATACTCCCTCTGACCACTTACAAGGTATCCATATTACTATTTTGGGCATCCATTTCAAAGGTATCCATTTCCTCTATTTAAGTAAAAAATAACACTATATGGCCCGCTACTTCTCTCTAATACAACTATCGAGTACCTTTCAAGTTGTCGGATGGATAATTTTTTCCATTATTATATATATATATATATATATACTAATTGCGAATACGCTGCTATAAATAACTTTTTAAAAGTATGAGGTGTCGCGACGTGGTTAAATTTTGTATATTTTTTATTTTTGTTTTATATTACATATATAATCTTTCTACTTTTATTTATTATTATTATTATTATTATTCATGTATATATCTTTAAATCATGTATATCTATAAATTAAAATTATCTTTAATCATATTTTTTGATTGGTTAAGGAATAGATAATAATCAATAAAACATATCCAACTTATTAATATTATTATTCATGTACATCTTCCTCCAAAATTAAGGAATTTTATCAATTTAGGACCCAAAAATAGGTAAACTATCAATTCGGGGCTAGAATTTTTATTTTCAACCGATTATTATGTAAAATATCAAATTAGGGCCTGAACTTAGGTCATAAATTGATAAAATAGGAGATAATATTTGACAAATTTAGACATTGAATTGATAGTTTTACATATTTCAAGTACCACATTTAATCATATTTCTTTTTATTGAAAATAGATAATTAAGTCAATCAATAAAAATATATCCAACTAATAATTTATTTTTTATTTTTATTCTTTATTGGTTACAAATAGATAATTAAATCAATCAATAAAAGCATATACTCCCTCTGTCCCTCATTAAGAGGGCCATTTGCTTTTTGGTACGTAGATTAAGGAGTATTATTATTTAATGTGTAGTGGATAGTTGTATTAGTAGGAGTGTGGGTCCCAATATTTAATTGTATTAGAGGGGGTGTGTGAGTCCTATATGTGTAACAAAGGAAATGAGACTCTTTGGGTGGGACGACCAAAATGGAAAAATGGTCCTCTTAGCCTGGGACGGAGGGAGTATATCTTAAAAAAAACTACTATATAAATAGAGCAAATATTAATTAATATACATAAATCACGCATACTAATTCTTTAGGGCTATTCATGTTTATCTTCAAATTAAATACCACCTTTAATCATATTTTTTATTAGTTAGAATACTACTTTTATTTATTTATTTATTTATTTATTTATTATTGAAATAATTACTAATAGGTAAGCACTTTGCACCCTTAATTATTACTAGATACATTGATTTAAAATAATTACTATCACATACAAAATATTAAAGTAAAATATAAAATATAACCCTAAACCCATACACTTTTAAACCACAAACCATAAACCCCCACCCACCGCCGGACCACCACCGCCGCCAGCCGGTCGCCGGACCACCGTCGGAAACTACTTGACCGCCGGCGGTCGAAAAACGCCGCCGCCGCCACTGCCGGAAAACTGACCTCGCCGAAGCTCCGCCGAAGCACTGCCAGATCGCCGGCCGGTCGCCGCCACTGGAGCTTCGCCGAAGCTCTGCCGGACCACCACACTTTTTTGCTGCACACACTTTTTTTTACTGTACACACTTTTTTTACTGCATACACTTTGTTGCACACGAACTTTTGCTGAACATAATATTTATGTGCAGCACATTGTAGAGGTAATATTGGAATATCACTATATATTTTTATAGTTAGTAGTAATATTTTTGTATGTTTGTATCTCATAGTAATTTAGGGTTTTTTTGTACCTAGTAGTAATCCTCCCTTTATTATTATTATTATTATTATTATTATTATTCATGTATATTTTTAAATTATGTATATCTATAAATTAAATATCACCTTAATTATATTTTTTGATTGGTTATAATAATTCATCCGCGTATTACATGGGAATCTGTACTCGTGTATATATATATATATATATAATTTAATAGACTTATTTTAAAATATACACTATTTTTTTTTTAATTAGGATCACTGATTACTCATAAGTACAAATTCTAGCATTTTTTTTGTTATACAAGCAGGCGAGAAAATTTCAAAATTCATACTTCAAGTATTCCCAATTCCAAATTTTGTCTTATCTATTTGTAATCCACAATTTTAGTTTTTTTTGTTTGATTTTGATTTTTTTTTTTCAAATTTAGTCATTTTATTACATTTTTATGGTTCAAATTTAGTTAATCGTCAAAATTTGGTCCAAAATTTAAAGGAAAAAAAACTAAATTTGATAAAAGGACTAAATTTAAAAAAATAGAATCAAAATTTAAAAAAAAAACCAAAATCAAATTACAAATAAAAAATTAAGAATTTGAATCCATCATATTAGGAATTTTGCACAGCGGATCTTCTACGCCATTTTTGTGCATAATTTTTTGTGTCACACGTTAAGTTAAGTGATTGACACGTAAGAGGAGGAAATAAATCCAACCATTTTAAGGCAGGGTTAAAATTTTGGTTAATCTCACGATTAATCCTAACTTTAAAATCAATCTAAAGAAAAAAGTTATTTGTTTTAATTTAGTCTTATAATAGTTACTTTTTACTTATTTTCGTCAAAATCCTTCATTTTTCAGAAAAATGTCATGTGTACTACACATGTGACTCTCTAATTAGGATATAATTAACAATTAAATAAGTTGCAATATAAAATTGATACAAATAAATATTTTACTAAAAAGGCCGTATAGTTATGGGATCAAAACATTTTTTATTAGTGGTTATTTATTTATTTATTCATAGAGTTAATATTCTTTGTATCTAGATATACGAATATACGATCATAATTATCTACCTCCATTAATTTTTAATAAATAACTATAAAATTCTGAAAAGATAATATAATATATCATATTTTGAGTAAAGATCGATAAGCTCTAAACTATTATAAAAATAAAATGATATTATTGTATTTACATACACTTAAGTGGATAGAAGTATTAATGATTAATGAATTGATAATAAAATACTAAATAGAAAATGCAATATATTTTTAAACCACAGTGACGTGAGTAAACAATTAAATATATAGATAGGTAAAAATTAATATTATAAGTATGATTATCTATTCTAACTATCATTAATTTAATCTAAGATCACATTCAAATGCAACAATTGTAGCTTTACAAGCATGTAATAAATTCCGCAATTACAATGTCACTATAAATATGTGCAAGACTAAGTGCAATTAATTAATATCATGATAGTATTATGCACTCTACTCAATTCATTAATTATTAGTCCCATTTTATTTATCAACTCTAATGCAATTAATCAAAATGCAAACAAATAAAACCAAGAATGTTGTCATTGTACGTGTTTGTTCAAAAATACACATTACTCATTTTAATTTTGCAAGTAATCGATTCTTTGTTGTTTGCCAGAGGTAGGTTCTACCATTTTGCTGATTTATTTATATAGTAGTGCATTAAAAACGTTTTTATCCCATAACTAAACCCTTTTATATTAGTTCCAAAATATTTATTTGTATCAATTTATAGAGTTAAAATCATTTTTCGTCCCATAATTATAGGAAAATTTTGGTTCCGTCCCAAAAAAGATAAAATTTTCAATTTCGTCCCATAACTCCAGAATTGGGCCAATTTTGGTCCCAAAATTGCCGGAAATTGGTTTTTTTAACCGAAAATTTGCACGTGCGCCTCACATGATCACTAGCCCTTATTACAAGAAATACCAGGAGATGAGGTCATGAATGGCAACCAGCAAACAAATTATAGGTGATGGTTTCCATTAACAGAAGCTGAACCTCGTCGTTTTCCTCATGGGAGTGCTCTTCGCTGCACATTTCAGGCACGAGGTGGAGAAGGTTTAGCAGTTTCCCATGTTTCTTCTGTCGTGGAGTACGAGGTTGTCTGGTGAAGCCATGATCACATGTGGACACGCTCACGGAGATCTTCATCTCCCGTCTCGCTTTCGATTGTTGATAATCATCATCGATATCGAAGGTTCTAGAATTGACGGACGCAGTTTTAAGGCTAACTCTTTCGTTCCTACGAGCTAGAGTGTTGGCTGAGTGAACAGATGAATCGCACGATTGGTATAGAAATGCGTCGTCAGCAGCACAGTACCATCGAGCTCTTTTTCTTACACAGTTGTCGCAAGCTCGAGCAGATCTGCCTGCCATGGCGTTGGCTAATTTGCTGTCGAAAACCATCAACTATAAGTGATGAGTTGACGTTGACCAAGGTGGCGGTACTGTGGGTCCCACTGCCCGTTCCTGAAGGTGTCGAATTCAACGGCGAAGATGGAAGAGCCAGTCCTGGACTACCCAAAGATCCCGAGGTTCCCTCCTGCTCTTCCAGAGGGGATGACGGAGTTGACGGGGTGATGAAGAAGGTGATTCCATTGACGGGACTGTTTTTGGTGGGTTTGATGTTGAATTTGATGGTGGTCTCGAAGGTGGCCTGCCTGTTTGAGTCCCAAAACTAAATTAATTATAAAACTAAATCCGGGCTAGTGATCATGTGAGGCGCACGTCTAATTTCTGATCAAAAAACCAATGTCCGGCGACTTTAGGACCAAAATTGGACCAATTCAAGAGTTATGGGATGAAATTGAAAATTTTATCTTTTTGGGACGGAATCAAAAATTACCTATAGTTATGGGACTAAAAATGTTTTTAACTCCAATTTATAAGTCTAGTAACTTATCTAATTGTTTAATTAATTACGTTCCAATAATATAAGTGTCATGTGTGGCACACATAACATTTTCCAACTAATATTGAAAATTATGATAAAAATTAGGTCAAAATTAATCAATTAAATAAGATAGGAGTACATAACTAAATTGACACAAATAAAATAGTTTTTTGGGACTAATTTTAAAGTTCAGATTCATTGTGAGACTAACCAAATTTTTAACTCTTGTAATGCAAAAACTTGTTTACATCCATATTGCTACATTATTTTTTTATTTTTTCGATCGGTGTATGTTACTTTAGAGTTTCATCAATTCAGGTGCACAAGAGACTCGCTCACTCACTCGTGCTTGCATACATTTATTTTAACTCAGAAAACGTGTAAGGCAGCGGATGTAACGGTGAGAAGATCTTAAAATGAAGATGATGAAGAAAAGAAAGGTTGTAGGCATTGTGTAAATGTATGATGTTTGTGAGGCCAAGTGTTTGGAATAGATGGTAAATTCATCAAGTTGGTACGGTTAGTTAGCTTTCACCCATACCCTTCTAAATTGGGGTCTTTGTGGGGTATCCCTATTGTACGATTCAACAACATTCATCACTCTACATTCAACAAAAGTAGTGGTATACAAAGTGCTTTTCAAAATCTCATTGACCCATCACATGAACTACAATAGATACATCAAGCTCCAAGAAGATATTATATACTCTCTCCGTCCCAAATTCAAATTCACATTTACTGTAAATACGAAATTTAAGAAAAGTCACTTTTTGACTTACTTTTGAGGGTAGTATGACATTTTTGGGTAATAAATAAATGATAAAGTATGTTATGTGTATTAAAAAGGTGATGACAAATTTGAAATTAAAGTATGTTAGAGGGATATTAGTTTCTTGCTTTTTCCTTTTATGGAAGTGTGAAGTTGAATTTGAGACAGACCAAAACAAAAAGTGTGAAGTTGAAGTTGGGACTAAGGGAGTACTTTCTTGATCAAGATATGCATGTTACATCCCCTCTTTGCATGCTATATCTTACATCAATTATTGAATAACATACATGAGTTAGTCTTTGCATCTTACATTAATTATTGAATAACATACATGAGTTAGTCTCCTGTTAATCATATTAATCAGGATATACGATGAATCCTCCTTATTTATGGATTGCTTCTTTTATTTATGAAGTACTTTGCCCTCATTAAAAACACAAGAAAGAAAATGAGATATGTATATATTACACTCCTATAGTATTTGGATGATCATATATATATAACTTGAAATAAATTAAGTATCATATACTCCCTCCGTCCCAAAATTATAGTCACGTTTACTGTACCACGTTTTTTAAGAAAAGTGTTCTTTTTGACCAAATTTGTTGACTTTAAAGGATAAAGTAGTATTTTTAGGTAATAAAAAGTATAAAATAATGATATGTGTGTGAAAAATGAGTGATAAATTTAAAATTAAAATAACTTTTGAAGTTGTTGAATAAAGTGATATTTACCATTTTTAAGTTATGAACAAAATTGTGGGACGAACAAATATAGAAACGTGAAGGAAATTGTGGGATCGAGGGAGTAGTATATAGTATGCTCTAAAGCCTTGGGTTCCTTCAGCTCATAAAATCCTTTAATTTTTTCTTTCTTTTTTAGTTTTTGGTTACACATAAAACACATATCTTCGTACTCTAAAAAAAGAAATGTCCAATTAATATAATTTCAAAATATACTTTAATTTCAAATTTATCATTTCCACCGAACACGTATACTTTTTAATATATTTATTAACAAAAAAAGGAATTAAATATATATATATATATATATATATATATATATATATATATATATATATATATATATATTCAACAAAATGGAACATTAAACAGAAAAGGATTTCCATGATAGAGGGAGTATTTCTTGTTGAAGATGATCACACTTAGTTAATTCGTATACAACACATGCATGAATTTTACACAATAGGTCAGAATAATCAGTTTCATCATTTCTTGCATCCTGGCTACAATTCAGATCACGTTTGTTAAGGCCAAAATGTGCAGACAGTACAATCATTTCTTTCACACATAATTAAAATACAAGATAGATAGTATATACCTAAGGTTACCTCAATTTCTTTCACACATAAATAAAATATAGATATAGTATTATATATACTTAAATGTTACCTCAATTTCAGCCAATCTAACACATTCAATGAGTCCTAATCTAGGCAAATACAACTAATCACTTATACAAATTGAACGTAAGAATAGGTGGAAAAATGCGTTTTTTTGTCCGATACATAAATACTTAGGAAAAAAAAAACAATTTTTTGGACCCGTTTAAAATTCAAGATATTTTTTATTTTTTTAGATGAGGTGATCATTAACATAGTACCAAAGTCATGCTAAACGAAGTTCTGGATTCAATTTTCCCGTTCATCATTTAAAAGCCCACGTACTCAAGACTTGTGACAAATTATCCCGTCTGCACGTGAGGGCATATTAGAGTAAATCTAATTAAATATAAAATGACTCCCCCTATCGCATTTAAATAAGATAGTTATTTAATATTTGTTGAAATTTACCCTTCCTATAAGACCAAAAATACATTTTTCCCATAAGAATAAGAATCGAGATGTTGGTGCTACGTTTGCTAGTCCAAGAAGTGTAAGAGCCAATGTGGCACAAGACATAATTATACGATTGTATCCGTACGAATAAACATACAATGATATGTAATCGTATTTCTACAAAGCTAATGTGGCACAAGACTAATGTAAACACATATAGATAACGAAACATATGGGATTTCTTTATATGATTGACATGCAATTAAGAGAATAAAATACGATTATCACTGCCTTTAAGATTTATATTCTCCTTTACAGTCCTCTCCTATATGTTATTCATTTAACGATGTGGATTATACACCAAAATAACACAAGAAATTCTATACAAAAGTGGGTTGCAACTTAAAAGCTCAAGAAGAGATTGAGTTGGATTATGATGCATGTGTGTGTATTAATTAAGCAATAATAAAAGGATGAGCATGAAATGAAAATTAGCCAAAAAGATATTTTGGGAAGGCCTTTGTTTCAACTAATTAAGTAGAGTAGTACATATCAATTGGGCAAGTTACAAATTATATTTGTGGTTGTAGGTAGGTCCCACCCCCACAACAGCAGATGATGCTCAAATCTTTAAAAGCAAGAACTATCCATGGCAGTCATACATTACCATCATGTTTCTTACCATGATTTATTTCTTCAATTTCATTCAAATGGAATTCTACACTTGCAATTTCAAGAAAGCTTAATTAACTAATTTCCTATGGTTTCAAATCAAGAATGTGCAATAATAATCTCCACCAAATTTCTGTGAGCTATAAATTAAATTAATTATCTTACATGTGACTTTTTTACAATGAATTCTTCAATACTTATAAGCAATGTAATTATTAATAGATGGAAAAATAGAACATAAATAAATATATAAAGATATTGGAATTAGTTAATTATCAAGCAGTTTAATTTTGTATCCTCTGCCTAGTCGTCATGAATCTTCAAGAACAAACTTAAAAGACAAAAACTTGTTTGAGAATATAAAAGTGATAACATTTCAATAAAAAATTACTACATCAGAGCTATGAAAAATTATACCAGTTGAATTAAATTATTTCATAAACAATTTGTTGATACATAAAAAATAATAAAATCTTTAAAAAAAAGTGATATTAAAAATTAAAAAAATAAAAATTGAAATGATTTAATCACAAAATGGTCTAACACAAAAGTTATTGAATCTTTACTAGTAAAGGTAATTATAAGATGTGAAAGAATCATTTCATACACAATTTGTTGGATACATAAAAAATAATAAAATCTTTAACAAAAAATGATAGTTAATAACTAAAAAAAAAAAAAAAAAATTCAAATGATTTAATCACAAAACGGTCTAACACAGCACTCACTCAAATCACTCACTGAATCTTTACTCGTAAATATAATTAGTTGTGAAAGAGGAGTTGCTGGGTAAAACTACCATCTTCTTTTTATGGCAACTTTTGGATCCAAAAGAATTGGATTTCTGATGATAATATTAATAAAAAGAAGCAAGTTACCATGAGGGTGGGAAGAATGACGATAACTCGCACAACGACCAATGATCGAATTTCAATTGCCATAAGATGGGAGTTCTTATACGATAGTGAGTATTGGTCCAGCCATGTTAATCAGTTGAGTCATCGTAATTTATTCAGTCGGACTGAGTTGGATGGGGGTATGGACCTTTGCACAGTGATGAAGATTCATAGATCTATGCAGTTTGTGTGAAGTTCCCTAGATGGTCAATCCAACCTGTAGAAAATCAGAGGCAAATTGGGAGAGAGAGAATATATGTTAAAAAATAGAGTTACTGACAAAATCATAAAAGATTGGAAGTGAAGCAATTGGGCAGCTTTAATTTCTCTAGTCGTTTATTGCCGATGCAGCATCATCAAGATTCTCACCACTTTTAGAGAGAGAATGATGAGAGAGAGAGAGAAAGAGAGGACCATTTCCGGCCACCATGCATGTGAATCTTGATGATGCCACACCAGAAATCAACAACTCTATATATCCACTGCATATTTATATATATAAGAAAAGATTTTCAGACATGACAACTTAATTCTTTCTTTCTTTAATTCCATGTGAAGTGCAGATTGAAAGAGTGGAATTTAAATGAATGAAGCAAAGAAAGTCTTGCTGATGTGGCCTGTTGCCAGTGGGCAAGATGCAATGGAAGAAATTATGACACAATGACGTGGGGGAGGTGGGGGGTGGGGTGGGGGTTACTGTAAGAGAAAGAGAATCTCCCCGTTTTTGAAACTCATTTTCAGACCAACACAACAAAACAACCCTATTTCATTATCACGCCTACCTAATGGAAAATTCAAATCCAAAATAAAATTAAAAATTAAAAATTAAAAATGGGAAAGTGTTTATGTCTCCAGATTCAAGCATCAATTAACCTTATCTTCCACCTTATGAATCAACAAATGGAAAAAAAGATCCAACACTTTGGACTAAAACCACCACCTCATATTCACTTACACACTTTTACCCATATGTATACATATATATAGTGTGTGTATGTGTGTATAATTAGCATTTTTTTGAGAGAATTGAGTAGGTAATTGCCTCATAAAACCTTAATTTGTACTGCAAATATATACATACATTAAGAACACATGAGATGAAAATTAGACCATATAACTGAGATCTATAAGTGTTGGGATAGCTAGCATATGATCAATCAAACTGTAGAATGATGGTGGGGTGGGGTGGGGTGGGGTGGATTAGGGAGCTCACACAGTGTGGAAGCTGGTTCCAGGATGTGTATATATACATACAATTATATATGTATAAATAGGAGTACAACAAAGCATATCTACTAACAATGTGTGGTTATTTCAGGATTGCTCCAGTATATACTGTACTTTGGTACAATTACATTAAAGCAAATTGTATTTTTATTTACTGATTTATGCTTATTTTACTTTTAGGCTAGGGTTATTTTGAGTCTATTATACTACATCTGTCAACTCAAAATGTATCGATTTTATTATTTTGGGCGGTTACTTCAAAGATATTTATTTTTTTTTTTTAGTAAAAGAGACTCATATATAGCTCATCATATCCCTCTAATACAATTACTTACTATACATATAATAATAATAATACATATTAATCCACGTGCTAAAAGCAAATGAATACTTCATAAGTGGTCGGAGGGAGTATTTAATAAATCATGAAGATTTATACTCCCTCCGTCCGCCAGAAAGGTATACATTTTTCTATTTTGGGCGTCCGCATCAAAGGTATACATTTCCCTTTTACACACATGAGACCCGCACACATCACTAATACATTTAATATATGGGACTCACACATCCCACTAATAAAACTACCTACTACACATTAAATAATAATACTCCTTAATCCACGTGCAAAAAATAAATGTATACTTTAAGGGCGGACGAAGGGAGTAGTTTTCATTTAATTTGGTTTTTGATTAGGTAAATTTTAAATTATGTGAAATGGCGGACGAAGGGAGTAGTTTTCATTTAATTTGGTTTTTGATTAGGTAAATTTTAAATTATGTGAAATTAATGTGCAAGAGATGTTTGCAAATCTGTGTTAAAGAGATAAGAGGGGATAGAGAAATGTAAAAAAGAAATACTCCATCTGTCTCATAATAAAATTCAGAGTTATTGTAGATAACGAATTCTATAAAATTTGCTTTTGACTTATTTTAAGAATAATTTGATTTTTTTAGGTAATAAATACTCCCTCTGTCCCTTTGATAAGTGTTCATTTTGCCATTTTGGTCCGTCCCAATACAAAGTATCTATTTCATTTTTGGGTTGATGTGACACATACAATACTATTATTATACTCAATCCACTACACATGGGCCCACACTCAACACTAATACAACTACCCACTACAAATTAAAATATTATTTCTCTCACCTCATTACACTTTAAAATATGATACTCCTTAATTCACGTGCAAAAAATAAATGGACACTTATCTAGGGGACGAAGGGAGTATAGTATAAAATAAATTATGTGAATTGTAAAGATGTGATGATTTTGAATTAAATTAAGTGTATTGTATGTTATTTTATTATTTAGGGGTGTGAACTTATTTATAAAAATAATAAATATGAATTTATTTGTAATACGAATGAAATATTAATTAAGCACTGATAGATAATGTAAAATTGGTGAGTGGGTGGATTGAGGATAATTTATATGTGTATATGGAGGTGATTTTTAAAATTTTAATTTGGGTTTTATAAATCTAAATCTTAATTATTAAATCGAGAACAAACATAATTCTAATCTTTAAACGTCTGTTTGAGGTTTTACTTGGAGTTTCATACACAATCTATGTATTATTTTGGGTTTTAGGATTATAAGTTTTATAAGTAAATGTATACGAAATGTGAGATGATGAGTGTTAATTAATGATAAAATATTTTGTGCACACCCAATAGTACGGACGCTACTTCATGTGCCTACATTTAATTTATATACATTTATTAATAAAAATATAAATGAGTTTAGTGTGAATTGAGTGTACGCGTAAATTCTATTTTTATAAAATTATTTTTTAATATATAAAAAATTATTCTTTGAAGAGTAATATTTTTTATTTAAAGAGTAATAATTTATCTATTTAAATAGTATTTTTTCATATACTAAATAATAATCTATGCAAAAATTTAAAGACTAATTTTTTTCATTTAGAAAAGTAATATTTATCACTCTAAAGAAGAATTTTTCATATATTAAGAGTAATAGATGAATTTTGAGTGTACACTTATAACGATTTACCTCCTCCATTCCCTTTAACGATTTACATTTACTAGAATTTTGGGTGTACACTTAAGAAATTTACATTCTTATAAAACATAAAACAATAATATTCATAAATCTGTGCACAAAAATAAGCATAAATCTTCTTAATGGATGAAGTGAGTATGAAATATATATAGATAAGACAAAGATTAATAAAATTTGTAGTTTATTTTAAATTTTAAACAAGCTCTCAAATTGTTATATTATCGATGAAAGATGACAATTATGTTATATATAAAAAAAAAAGAGTGTATATTAGGTGCACCCGGGTGCACCCTTGCACCCATATTTGTATAACTTTTTATTTTATTTTGTATACATGTTATTCTCTTTTGTATATGTGTTTTGTAATAATTGTATACTTTTTTCACACTAAGTCACTACTAGAAAAAACACTTAATACTACACTAATTTTGATACACTTTTTTAAAAATGTCTTTATAAGTATTCTATTAATACATGAAGTTATAAAAGACTTATAACTACACTATTATAATCCTATTGATACACTTTACAGTATAACTACACTATCATTATATATCTATTAATACACTTTATTATAAATGTATTATATAACTCTATTAATACACTGATTGATTGTAGTGTCGTAATTTTTATTTTTTAAAAAATGATAAAAATATATTTTTTTAACATAAAAATATTAAAAAACAAGTTTAGTATTATAATAAAAAAAAACCAACGTAATTTAATATAATGAATTTAATGCAAAAATTATATTTTAATATAATTAGTTAACGAATAAAATTTTATGAAAAATATAATTAAAGTAATTAATTATATGCATGAAAATTAAATTAATAATTAATTTAATTTTTAATTACTATATACTATCAATTAATTTTTCATATTATTTTACAAGATAAAAAAATTAAAATTAAAATTAATATATAACTAAAAACTTATAGTATAAAATTTAAAGTTAACTAATAAATAGAAATAACGTTTTCTTATACATATATACACACTTTCTTACGTAATTATATATTAATTTTAAAATATAAATTCTTTTAACTATATTAGAGAATATTAAAAATAAAATAGAAGTAAAGCAAAAGCTTAATATGAATTTATAAATAATTTGGTAAACTTTTATTAAGTTATGTTTTGGATCAATGGGATAAAGCTCAATAGATGAGTACACTCACCAGGGTTCGATTCGTGTGGCTTGCAAGTCAATTAGATTTGTTTTATTTTAAATTTAATTTATTTTTTGTTTGATTATTTTTTAATAACTAAGTGTATTATAAACTATTATATAACAACATTAAAAAAATGTATTAATAAGTGTCATAGCTATTAATACATTGGTTTAGAAGACATTTTAAGAAAATGTCATGATACATCAAATGTATTATTAATAATCTTTACATGACATTTATCAATGTCATAAAAGCTTAATTTTCTAGTAGTGAGTTTTTCATTAAAAAAATAAGCATTCATATGTGTATAACTTTTTATTCAATAGTGTATACATGTATTTTAATAATTGTACATTTTTTTACACTCAATTTTTTATTAAAAAAATTAACAATTAAATTGTATACATTTTTACTCATAATTGTATATGTTTTTGCTTATATTTGTACGTGGGTGCACACTATATTTAGCAAAAAAAAAAAAAAAAAACTAATTTCTTTGTAGACTGCAAAGTGCAAAACATGCGTGAGGTACAATTTTTTAAATTTAACAAATAATTAAAATATATATTAAACAAAAATTAATGTCAAAGATTTAGTGGATGGCAATTAATAGCCACTAAAAATTGTTTAGTGTCTACTTTTGTACTTTTCTTAAACATTTTGTACCATATTAACGAAATGTTAAGCGAATTGAGCTAGGCTAATTAATGTGTATGGAATCTCAAAGGATTTATGCTATCAAGACGATGACGCAATTCCCTAATGTCCACAATTTACAGCACATATACACGCCAATTCTTTCCAATCAATCTCATTATTCACGTGAATAAGAGATTAAGTGAAAACTTTCAACTTTAGCACTTAGAAGATTCTAACCACACTAGATGTCCTGTAATTTCCGATGAATAAATTATTTGGGATTAACTGTTCCACCCCAATGTTCCATGTTGTGTTCTATGAGAGTGGGTAGTGACACATTACCCACTTTTCAAATCTAAAATTGAATGATGTGTTACTATCCTGCTCCCACAGAACACAAAATGAAACATGAGAGTGGAATAGTGAAATTGGACCCTGAATAAATCGATGAGAAGAAAAATACTACTTCCTCCGTCCACTATAAAGGTAATTATTTGTTTTTTCATATTAATTAAAGAGTATTATTATTTTATATTTAATGGATAATTGTATTAGTAATGAGTAGAGGATCATATATATGTGATGTATGAGTACCTTTAGAGCGGAAGATGATCAAAATGATAAAATGAAGAAATTTGGGTGGACGAAGAGAAAGTAATTTTTTGCACTTTGAGTTTAGGTTGTCTTGAAGTTTTTGAAATTTCTTAATTCTTTTATACACGTTACTCCTTTAAAAAATGAGTTAGTTTCTTTTGTTCTGGGTGCACAAAGTATATATATGTATATATTTTTATTCTAAAATGTATATACTTTAATTAATAAGGGTATAATTTTTTTATTAAAAAAATTTGCTGAAATATGCATAATATAATTATTTAATTCAAGTGTACAAATTCCTATTCAACAGGGTATAACATTTAATATTAAAAGGTACAACTTTCAGAAAATGTGAGATTTGGAGGTACGGTATCCTTGGGGATGCACCCAGTTTAACTCAAATACGTTTATTATAAATACAATAAATTAAAGAGTCTTACTGTCCACCTGGTGCAACGTTGCACTATAAAATCTAAACCGTTAAATTTTATAATTATCAATCTTCACCCTTTGATTTTACTCACTCCGTCTCAATAATAATTGCACATTTTCTATTTTAGTCTGTCGCAAAAATACTTGCATATTCTAAAAATAGAAATATTACACAATATCAGTAACCTTACAACACTACAAAAATTTCACATTATTTTTACACATAATTTAGTCAAAGTCAATTTTATAAACTTCGTGTCACCAAATACGTGCGTGTATTCTTGAGATGGAGGGAGTAATAAAAACTAACTTTTTAAATTAGATAATTACTATAATACCCTACATTAAACCATTAAATCTTGAGTGAGGTTCTTGTACCCCGGGGACACTGTGCCCCTTTGTAATTTAAACTCCTAACAATATATATGTTTAAATAGAATATAGAGGGGGGTTGTGTTCACATGGGGACACGAAGTATCCATTCGTGTCCTAGGGCGCATGACCTTTTGCCTAATAATAATAATAATAATAATAATAATAATAATAATAAAAGAAAAATCTGTGTATACGTGCAGGAATTTTTTTACGAGTTTTTTATGTGGGGTCTTTCAATTAAAATTTCTGCTTTATGTTAAATCATAAACAATCAAAGCTTTAAAGGACATGATCGGGCCCTAAATTTTGAAAATTAATTAATTGCATGGAAAGACAACAATTTTTACTTTAATTACAAATTAGTGCTAAGATTGAGAATTTAGCAAAAGGTACTTACCTTAATTAGTTTTGATTTTCCACAAACACCAACCTATAACGTAGAACATGTAAATCAAGAGATAGAACAAGTTTAATGTTAGGAATCCAATTAAAAATTGAAACTAAAAATACATTGAATAAAACGAATTAATTTTTTTTTAATTGTGATATAATATGAGACCAATATGATGTACAACATGTCTTCTAGTATCTAACCACACGTTGACACTCTTACAATATTTCCACAATAGTATATGCATCCGGGTGTATGAATACTAGTTCCTATATTTACAAACAATTCACATATATACAGTATTATTAATAATAGCATATATCTTAATAAATAAAAAAATCATAGAGTTTATTAGCAAATTTTAGCGAATTTACTGCTACTTTTTAATGAACAATTGAATTTTAAAAAATAATACGTTTATTAAAAAATATTATTACTAAATTAAACTAATCCAAATAAGATACACAGGAAAATTAACTCTTACATTTCGTACACGTGATATCAACTCTTCCACAAATACCCTCTTCTTTTTTCCTACGCCTATTCTTACTCTTACTTTTATATATATATATATATATATATATATATATATATATATATATATATATATATATATATATATATATATATATATATATATATTCTTGTGGGTGAGGCGCGTTACTAGTGGAGATACATTGGACGACGAGATGATTGAGAAGATTTTTGTTTGTTTTGATTAATTTCATGCATATATCACATAAAAGATTCAAACATGTTTAAATAAATACTCGTATTTAGTAATTGGTAGTGTTCATTTTTACTCATTCGAAATATTTGGACAAATCGTAATCAAAACAAAAGTTGTGGTTTTCTTTGTAATTATAAACCACTTTTGCCATTTTATCTATCAACATTCGAGTATGACTCATCTGTATTAACACTTCCCCGTCTAGAGCAAAGGTATTAAAAGGTAATTATATTTGATGTGCATTGACAGTTAAGTTATTGCATTAAATATACTATTTTACCTCATTAATTAGTAAAATAAAGGAATTATATAAATTGCACCCCCTTTTCAAGGTCCCCATTTATTTTTTATGCATGATTAAGGAATATTATTATTTTATGTGTAGTGGGTAGTTGTATTAATAGTGAGTGGTGAGACATATGTGGGGCCCCTTTACTAAAAGAGAAAAATGAGAACCTTGAATGAGACGCTCAATATAATAAAATGAGACCTTTCGGTGGGACGGAGGGAGTAATTTAAAAAAAAAATGAGTTAGTTTTTTATAAACTGAGTTTATATCATAAACCTTTGTAAATCATGTGGTCTCCTTAATTTAAACATCCTAATAATACATAGAGTATATAGAATTTGAAGGAGAGACCACAAGGTTTACACTGAAACTAAGTGTTTGTGTAAAAAAAAATTAGAATGTTAATTTATAAATGCGGGACTCCTTCACAAAAGAATATAGGTAAAATCAACAGTACCTAAAATATGATAAAAATTGATACATTTGAGGTGAACGAGGGAATATATTTTATAGATTTCATTTAATGTTGTTAGATTTACATGACCTATATAGAGACATATATACATGAAAAAAAAATAACAATCATAGTTTAACAATGAGTCAACTTGTTTCACAATCCATCTTACAAGGGAGTATCCCTTAATTTTGCACAAATATTGTTAGTTCTTAGTTCTTACTAAGCATTTTTCTTAAGAAAATATAATTATTTTTAATTAATTAGCAAATTTTATTAGTTTAGTTTTAATTTAGGGCAATTATGGGGTGCACCCTAAGATTTAAGGCAAAAGCTCCTGCGCCCCCGAGGACACGGAGGGATACTCCGTGTCCCCATGTGAACACAACCCTCCCCCTATATTCAATTTAAACCTATGTATTGCTAGGAGTTTAAATTAAAAAGGGGTACGGAAATTGCAAAGGGGCACAGTGTTGATTAGAGCTATTTTCACCTAGATTTTAGTGTCTTTTTATATGTGTTTTCGTATTATTGTATCCGTATTTTATATGTTATTTGGTTGTGTTTTGTATTTTTATTGAAATATGTGTGAATGAGCTTAAACTTAAGATTTTCACTTTTTATTGGATGCTAAACATGATAAGGAAGATGTAGGAAAAAGCGGATCTCAATTCGGAGTTGAAACGAGGGAGAACGAGCCAAAACAATGAAGAAATACAGGAGCCAGCACACGAGCCGTGTAGCCAACACGGCCCTGTAAGAGTTGGCCGTGTGGCGACATCTAGTCATTCAACACGCGCAACTTCAGGTCGTGTCCAGTTGCACGAGTCGAGTCGAGAGCACGAGCCGTGTCGCCAACACGGCCCTGTAAGAAGTGGCCGTGTGCCGACATCAGAAGAGCCAACACGACCACACATGTGCCCGTGTTACAACACACGACTCGTGTTGGCAGCACGAGCCGTGTCATCAACACGGCCCTGTAAGGCGAGGCCGTGCGGCAGCATCAGAAGACACAACACGGCCACCTCGTGGCCGTGTTGCGTAACACGACTCGTGTTGTGTATTTTCCTGCAGAAATTTCCAGATCCTTCTAGAAGCCTCCAAAGGGGTATAAATACCCCTTTATTCAACAATTGGCAAGAATCCGAAATCCTATCATCTACACACACCTCACACACCATTTCTTCCATTTCCCACCATCATCTTCATCCACCTTCATCCATTTTGATCCATCTTCATCATCTCCATTAATTCTCCATCAAAACTTCATC
Organism: Pogostemon cablin; assembly: GCA_023678885.1. Taxonomy (NCBI): domain Eukaryota; kingdom Viridiplantae; phylum Streptophyta; class Magnoliopsida; order Lamiales; family Lamiaceae; genus Pogostemon; species Pogostemon cablin. The sequence goes on from CM042983.1 coordinate 8,699,729, forward strand.
CCTTCCATTGGGTGTGAGAGATCTCAAGGAATCAAGAGCTAGAGGTGGAGATCAAGAAGAATAGAAGATTCTCTTCAAGAAATTGATAGGGAAGAATCCATTCATTTTGTATTTCTTTATATCTTAGACTATGGGTAATTGTAATGAATCATTTAATTGTTTTGTTACTTTTACTATGATAGGCTAATCCCTCTAGTGGGATTAGGAATATGAAGAGCATATTAGATTTATATTATCATGTGGATTAAATTGGTTTTTGATTTAATTGATGTTGATTTCTATTCATGGAGTTTAATTGTCTTGATGTTATGATGGCATGGTTTGTTATTCATGAATGTTTATTGGTTTAATGGATTGTTGATCAATGGATTATTTGTGGTAATTAAATGCTATCATGATGTTCATGTATGTATTGCTTGGAGTGAGACGGAAACGACCCTCTATAGTTTTAGGAAGGCATGATTAGACATTGAGTTTGGGTTTGACCGAAAGGATATTTGAATTCAATGAGGGGAACCAATCCATTCGTTGGCCTTAGTACACAAAAAGGGAGAGTTTAATCTAACTAGTACCTAGATGGAAGGGGTTAATGTTGGACTTTGATCTTAAGTGCTTTTGGGAGTCTAAAATGGATCAACAACCTTTGTAACCCGAAAGGGAGCTTAGGATACAATCGTGATCACCCTTAGTCTACATCAATTGAGTTGAATTCCGTTTGCATGATAATATGAATTGAGTGTGCTTGGATGTTTCTAATCCCATGTTTTTCTATACTTGAACTTAAGCACCCATTTTCTATTCTTGTCATTCTACTTATTTGTTATTGTTATTTACTTGTTACTTGTTTTAGTTGTTAATCAATCTCAAAACCCCCGATCATCTTTACAAAAACAACAATGAACATGAGCTCACGTATTTTGCTAGTCCGAAAATAACTCCTTATTGGATTGATAATTTTTCTTGGGATATACTACTACAACGACCGAGTATTCTTGCTCGTGAGTGCTAAAAATAGGCAAACAAGAAAATGGCGCCGTTGCCAAAGGGGAGTTTGACGGACTAGTCGAGTACTGTGTTATTGTTTTAGTTGTTCTTGATAAGGATATTTTTTATCTTGTTTTATTTCTTATATTTGCTTTGAAAAATTTTGTTCTTACTTATTCTTTTTGATAGGTACTCTTACCTTGAAAGAAGGGGAGGAAGAACAAAGCCCAAAAATAGAAAGTTGAAGGAAGATTGTAGTAAACTTTGTGGAGAAAAGCATTAGATGGATGGATGGATCAAGTGGTTATTATGGAAATCAATATGCAAGAGTTCCTCCTCCACAACAAAAAGGCTACATAAATGAGAGTTACTATGGATATGATTGCCAAATGAGTCAAGTTCACTCTCAATACTACAATCATGGTGGATATGATGAATGGCCACAAGCTTACAATGGAAACACATTCCAACCACAACAAGGATACACTTATTCCACTCCGAATTTCAAAGTTTCTTCTCCGTTCCAAAATTATGCCTTACTCGAATTATTTAGAAGATGTTCTCAAGGAAGTGAAGGCCAAATTTCTCAATCGAGTCCTATCAATCCTCAAGAAGAAGATTATCCTTTCATGGGAGTAGGTAATTTCCAAGGGAATTTTCAAAATACCTATGAAGGAAGTTTTCAAGGGAATTATCCACCAAGTCAAGAGAATCGCCAAGGAGGATATCAAGGTTTTGATCCAAGTGCCAAGCCATCTAATGAAGAAGAGAAGTCGACCTTTGAGGATACATTGTTAGCATTCATGAAAAAGATGGAGGCTAGAATGGAGGAAAATGAGAAGAAGATGGATGATTGGATGGACTCCCTTGAGTATCAAATGAGCCAACTTGTAAGTTCTTTGAACAATTCGCAACAAATTGAAGAGAGAGATTCTATGGAGGATAAAAGGGAAGAAGAGAAGATAATTGATGAATGCTTATTTTTGTTGGAGGAAGAAGAGAACTTGGTGGTAAATGAATCAAGTGAGAAGATTGAAGAGCCAGTTGAGGCCAATGAAATAGAGGAAGACGAGCAAGTTATGGAAGCAAATGAAGAGGACTTGAAGAGTGAAATGAGCATTCCTAAATCCTTAAACTCTTTAAGTTGCAATGATTTTCTTGACATTGTTTCTATTGACTTTGTCTTACCTCTTGATACCTCACAAATTCTTAGGGACAAAAGAGAGTTGGAAGAAACTTTAGGGATATTCATTGAAAGGAGGAATAAGTGGTTTGCTAGAATGGAGAGGACAATGGAATGTCATGCAAGGATAGTTGGCAATTTCAAGCTCAATCTTAAGAGTGCCAACGAGGCCATTGCTTGCCACAAGTACTTAATAGATGAAGAAGCGCAAAGATTAAAGTATGGTGGCAAGGACGACCGTTATCCATGGCCATTCCGATGAGTTTGAAATTTTCCGTCTAGCTTGAAGACGTTAAACTTAGCGCTCGATGGGAGGCACCCCATCACTATCTTTATTGCTTTGTTTTTGTTGTTTGTTTGTTTTGGCCTTGTAGGTTGATTGTGCTCATGGAGAAAAATGCACATTGAAGAAAAGAGAAATGCTTCATGGATTCAAGTTGATATGTTCCAACATTTGTTGCAAACTTAATTCGTGACTCTTGTCTCGAGTTAAGTTTGGGGGGTGATAGTGCGTGGTGGACATCGCTTGAGTCGTGTGGATGCGGTTACTTCTCAACAAGAAGATCATCAATGGAAACTACAAGGGTAAGTCTCACCACTTTTTACAAACTTAAGTCTCCACTCTTGTTTCGATTTAAGTTTGGGGGGAGAGTGTGTGGTGTGACTCACCACTTGAGTATGATTCTTGTAAAATTGGGTCAATTTTAAAAATTTTCTCATGAGTTTGGGTTGATTTTGGCATGATTGGTGGTGTTGAAGTGCATGACAGTCCATATTTATAATGAAATTGTTGAAATAATGGTGTTTGTTGAGTGTTTGAGCATGAATGGGAGGTATTGGAAGCATGATGGAGCTTGAAGCTAACGCTTTCCTTACCAAATGCCTATTGAGGGAGTACTCTACACCTTATCATTTTATTACTTGAAATGAATTGATTTTGATTTGGATTGTTGTGACTAGCATGCTACTTCATGTGTTATGTTTGTGGGAGGTTTACTTTCGTAATTTAGGATTTTCTTTTCAATAAAGGTTGGGATGAATGTGTACTTAATTTTCTTATGGATGATGGTATTTTGGTGTTTTTTTGCATGTTTTGTGTTTTTGTTGTGTCTTGTTTGTTTAGTCCTTATTTTTATGTTTGGTGTGTATTTTCATTCTTGTCTTGGGATGTTTGGTGGTTTGTTTAGGGATGTCGTGAGTCATTTTTGAATGTGAGTGATGATAGGTTGTGGTGATAAGTGATGACAAATTATGATTAAGAAGCTCTACACTTTCAAATTGTGACATGTTTTACTTAACTTGTTCAATTTTGAGATGAATGTGGTGTAATAAGTTCCTTAGGGTCCGAGCACAAGCTTGTGAGCATTTGAGCCTCAACCATGCATACATGGTATTTCTTCATGAGTGGATCGGTTGTGTTTGATAAGTTAGAACTTGCTCAAGGACTATAGGAACGAGCCCGATTAGTGGAGATTGGTGAAATGATCTAAGGCCATCCTTGTTATTATAGTCATTGCCATATATGTTCCCTGCCATGAACATCATCCTTAGTTAACCACTTTGAGCCTATAAGCCTATTTCTTGTGAATTTAGCACATTTCAAGCCTTAATTACCCATTCAAGCTTATATACCTTTGTGTGGGTGATTGAGGAGATGGTAGCTAGAAAGGATTGATTGATTAGCAAAAGAAGAAAAAGGACATGGTAAACAAGCAAGAAAAAGGATGAAAAGAGCAAAACAAGAATGCACATGCAACCTCAAAGTAAGAAAGGAGCAAATCAACATCAAAATGCTCAAGTAAACAAAATTCAAAGAAAGGAAGCATGCATCAAAAGAAGCTCAATCCAAGGAAAGTTAATGAATAGTGCTTGAGATTGTAAAGATAAGAAAGAAAGAAAAGAAAGTGAAAAAGTTGAGGAAATTGGCCATCTCTTTGATTACTTACACATGATTAGTCACTCTTATCCATATACTTCCTACCATACCAAAGAGCCTATCATTACATCCTAATTAAAGACCTTTTTGATCATTAATTGAAACTTTGGTGGTTTGAGAATATAGTCCGCGAGCAAGCTTATAGCGAGTCGAGCCAATCGATTAATGAGTATGATTTACCCTATTTCAAAAGAGTGTTGAGAGACATTAATATCCATTGAGAGGCTTGGACTTAAAAGGAACTATATTACACTTTATTCTCTTTTGATTGAACTTGTTAATTTCTCATGTCATGATTTTAATGTTGTAGGATGACTTAGCATAGTTTGTTGTTATTATTGCTAACGATGTGTTATTGCTTATATTCGTTTAGTCTTTTCTAGGTGAAAATTTCTCCTTTTGATTTGTCATTTTCGTTGCTCGGGGACGAGCAACACCTTAAGTTTGGGGGGTTGATTAGAGCTATTTTCACCTAGATTTTAGTGTCTTTTTATATGTGTTTTCGTATTATTGTATCCGTATTTTATATGTTATTTGGTTGTGTTTTGTATTTTTATTGAAATATGTGTGAATGAGCTTAAACTTAAGATTTTCACTTTTTATTGGATGCTAAACATGATAAGGAAGATGTAGGAAAAAGCGGATCTCAATTCGGAGTTGAAACGAGGAAGAACGAGCCAAAACAATGAAGAAATACAGGAGCCAGCACACGAGCCGTGTAGCCAACACGGCCCTGTAAGAGTTGGCCGTGTGGCGACATCTAGTCATTCAACACGCGCAACTTCAGGTCGTGTCCAGTTGCACGAGTCGAGTCGAGAGCACGAGCCGTGTCGCCAACACGGCCCTGTAAGAAGTGGCCGTGTGCCGACATCAGAAGAGCCAACACGACCACACATGTGCCCGTGTTACAACACACGACTCGTGTTGGCAGCACGAGCCGTGTCATCAACACGGCCCTGTAAGGCGAGGCCGTGCGGCAGCATCAGAAGACACAACACGGCCACCTCGTGGCCGTGTTGCGTAACACGACTCGTGTTGTGTATTTTCCTGCAGAAATTTCCAGATCCTTCTAGAAGCCTCCAAAGGGGTATAAATACCCCTTTATTCAACAATTGGCAAGAATCCGAAATCCTATCATCTACACACACCTCACACACCATTTCTTCCATTTCCCACCATCATCTTCATCCACCTTCATCCATTTTGATCCATCTTCATCATCTCCATTAATTCTCCATCAAAACTTCATCCCTTCCATTGGGTGTGAGAGATCTCAAGGAATCAAGAGCTAGAGGTGGAGATCAAGAAGAATAGAAGATTCTCTTCAAGAAATTGATAGGGAAGAATCCATTCATTTTGTATTTCTTTAGATCTTAGACTATGGGTAATTGTAATGAATCATTTAATTGTTTTGTTACTTTTACTATGATAGGCTAATCCCTCTAGTGGGATTAGGAATATGAAGAGCATACTAGATTTATATTATCATGTGGATTAAATTGATTTTTGATTTAATTGATGTTGATTTCTATTCATGGAGTTTAATTGTCTTGATGTTATGATGGCATGGTTTGTTATTCATGAATGTTTATTGGTTTAATGGATTGTTGATCAATGGATTATTTGTGGTAATTAAATGCTATCATGATGTTCATGTATGTATTGCTTGGAGTGAGACGGAAACGACCCTCTATAGTTTTAGGAAGGCATGATTAGACATTGAGTTTGGGTTTGACCGAAAGGATATTTGAATTCAATGAGGGGAACCAATCCATTCGTTGGCCTTAGTACACAAAAAGGGAGAGTTTAATCTAACTAGTACCTAGATGGAAGGGGTTAATGTTGGGCTTTGATCTTAAGTGCTTTTGGGAGTCTAAAATGGATCAACAACCTTTGTAACCCGAAAGGGAGCTTAGGATACAATCGTGATCACCCTTAGTCTACATCAATTGAGTTGAATTCCGTTTGCATGATAATATGAATTGAGTGTGCTTGGATGTTTCTAATCCCATGTTTTTCTATACTTGAACTTAAGCACCCATTTTCTATTCTTGTCATTCTACTTATTTGTTATTGTTATTTACTTGTTACTTGTTTTAGTTGTTAATCAATCTCAAAACCCCCGATCATCTTTACAAAAACAACAATGAACATGAGCTCACGTATTTTGCTAGTCCGAAAATAACTCCTTATTGGATTGATAATTTTTCTTGGGATATACTACTACAACGACCGAGTATTCTTGCTCGTGAGTGCTAAAAATAGGCAAACAGGCACAGTGTCCCTGGGAGCACAAGAACCTCACTATTATTATTATTATTAAATAAATGCAACTCATTATAATTTATGTTTAGAAAATCAAATGAGCATGCGTAGTATAAGGAAGAGTGGGGATAGCCAAAGCCTAAAACTAATACAAATGCTGTTGAAACAATAAATTTCAAAATATTGAAACTTGGAACCCCTTTTCATGAGCATTAAAGGACTCCTTGATGTTAATTAGGTCTTAAGCAAAATATTACGCTAACTGTTATCAACGGATTACAAAACTTAAAAAATTAGGTCTCGGCTGCGTCTCTTTCCTAGAAGAATGAGACGTGAGTTCGTAACACCAGTGTGTAACAGAACATTCGGTGGTAATCGCAGGTCAATGCCTAAAGTGCCTGACATTGGTGAAAACAAGTGAAACTCCATACTTGTTACAGCAGTCGACCGCATCCGAATCCCTAATGCTTCCTCCTGGTTCTGCAATTACGCTCACTCCACTTCTACACGCTTCTTCCACAGCATCATTCCAAGCTGTTCAATATCCACATAATTTAACCATACTTGTCAGTAATATATCGACCACTTTTCTGTCAACAACAAACTAGACCTGGGCTGGTGCATATAGTAATAATTTGCAACTTACCAAATGGGAAAAAAGCATCGCTAGCCAACGCAGCTCCCTTGACTTCCTCCCCAGCTTTTCTCATCGCTATCCTCAAACTCTCGAGACGGTTTGGTTGCCCGCTTCCCATACCTAACATACAGTTATTCTGCAGAAAACAGAAAATGCAACTTGTTTAGTAAAATTAAAACATAACTTAAAATGGTAAAGAAAAATCTTCCAACCTTTGCAATAACAATAGCATTGCTCTTCACGTGTTTCACACAAAGCCATGCAAAATGTGCATCATGAAGCTCATTTTCTTGTGGATTCTTCTCAGAAACAACATTGAACTTCAAATCTTCTGGGGTCAGATCATCTGCCTCCTGAGCTAGCCACCCACCACCAACTTGTCTTAATGAGAGCTTTCCTTTACTATTTTTACTTGCCTCGAGTATTCTCAAAGTTTTGGATTTTCCACGAAGTACTTCAAGCCCCTTCTTGGAATACTTAGGAGCAACTACAATCTCATAAAACATACGAGTTTCACCGTCTGTTGGACTCCTAAACTCTCTAATGTCTTTTGCAAGAGCCTGTCAAACACATGGACATGTAACAGCTGTAGTTTCCCCCTATGAGAAGGCTTCATCATGGAAAAAGAGAAGCAACAATAGTAGCCCCCAGCCCCACCTTTATTTATAGGGAAGATCAGTGTTGGGGCTCCCATCGCTTAAAAAAAAATCCCTTTTTCACATACAAACCAAAACATCTAGCAATTGAACATACCTCATCAACTTCAACATTGAAGGCGACAATGCCACCAAAAGCACTAACTGCATCACATTCAACAGCTAGCCTGTATGCTTCTATGATATCATCGCGTGATGCTACTCCACAAGGGTTTGTGTGCTTCACAACCACACAGGTTGGCTTACTAAACTCACACACACAGTTCCAAGCAGCATCTGCGTCTAAATAGTTATTATATGACATCTCCTGCAAGATAAAAGGTAAACAGATTAGAAGGCCATCTAACATTTTCCATTTAGAAGAAGCTACTAAATATAGAATATGGGATTGATAGAAGTAACCCTATGTGAAACCATACAAATTTTATACATTACCAAGTTAAGCACGTGTAAGGATTTCAATCATCCTTTTTAATTCGACAATGGCATAGCTATAGTTGCACAAGACTCAAGAGCAGTTTTTAGAGAAGGTATATTAATTTTATTCTACTTCATTATAACAAAAAGTAGTAGCAACATATTTTTTTTAGAATGTAAACTCTTTTCAGACTCTAGTTGATGATTTGTACATACATATATAAGCATTTTGCATCACTTAACACATTCTCCAATGTGCTCAGCCTCAGAGCATTCCATAATGCCCACACACGTGACCTGCTATCAAAAGTTTTGGTGGCGATTTATTATAAATTCAGAAGTTCAAACAACAACCCACTGACTGCACGTTGACATAGACATTGAGAACCTAAGTTGTCTATTCATCAGTTCCCATAATGTAAGTCTTAGTTTTCCTTTAAAAGATGTTCAAGTTTCCTTCAATATGGACGTGAAGAATGCATCATCCTTCAACAGTATCATTAGCATGCATAATTCGGAAAGGAATTTTTTTTTTTTAAATGAAATAAAAATTTATTAATAATCTCAATAGGAAAAACTAGTCCCAAAAAGCACATTCAAGACAGATTACAGAACTCTACTCTAATCTCTTTCCAAATATAAAACGAGAGTCTTGAAAAAATTATAATTAGATACCATAAGGCTGGTCCTATACTTCCTCAAACATCTTCTATAGATTCAAAACAATCATTGGAGATTCTCTCATTTCTTTCAAGCCAAATAGACCATAAAACAGTCGGGACTATGGTTCTCCACAAAATTTTACATCTTTTGTTAAGAGGTCTCCCAAAATGAATCTGTAAAAGTCTAGAGAAACCCAATAGAACCCAAATTCTCCAACTCCCATGCAATATAGTTTATGAGAAAATGGACAGTGAAAGGAAAAATTATTGGAATCCTTCGAGTGACACCTGCACAGAACACACCAATTCTGAACTACGTAGCAAATTAACAGTACGTAGCTTTTCCCAGAACTACCAACCAGATATTAATCCAAACTTTCCTAGCAACTGGAATCTTCCAAATAACTTTAAACTAGGGGAGGAAATAAAAAGAGTTGTTAGCAAAATTTAAAGAGGCCACAAAAGATTTAACTGAAAAGGACTTTAAAGGATACCCTAGCCGTATTCTACAATCATCACCCTCCTTATTGAGAACCACACCCTCCAACCTAGATATAAGTTGACTCAAAGCTTCCATCCTCTTATCTCTAAGGTTTCTAAAGGACTGCAGGTTCTAAGAATTAGAATTGAGGCTGAAGCATTGATGCAAAGAAAAGAAGATATAGGGCCAATGAAAGTTTATAGAGCGAAAGAAATGAATCAGCAAGGGATGAGTCTCCCACCTAATATCCTCCCAAAAGCAGACCATGCTACCCCTATGCACCTGATTGGCTGATTCTCAACCATGCTTCTTCAACTGTTTGCCTAAGCCACTATGCTCCTCCCATGATGAGGTCCATGAAGAAGAAATAGTTCATGGACTTCTCTAGAATTCAATAATCGCTCTGTTATCAATGATGCCAAAGCAATAGATTTTCTTCTCAATCTTAAGGATCTCTCAAAAAACTAATACCTGGGCTCTTTCATTAATGTCAAACTTCTTGTGTCCTACTGTGGAGTTAGATTTTCCAATATTTTTTCTTTTCCTTCTCTTGAGCCCATCTCTGTCTCTCTCTCAAGATTTTGCATAACACAGAGAGGATTAAAAGAAACAAGTAAAATTATACTGGTCAGAAAAATGTTAATCCACCAATATTATATTTAAAAGATATATCCACGCACAAACACACACATATATGTTGTTATAATGTTTCCAGGAAAGAAAAGGTCATCGTCAATGACAACACAGTATTACCTTTCCATGGTGTTGAATGGCTGTAGAGATGCCACCACCATTGACCTCAGCAAGAGACTTATCAACATAAAATGCAGCCTTCTGATGAGGATTTTCACCATAACGAAGTGAACTCTTGAGGGACAAAGGTACAGTCAGGCTGGGAGGGAACTTATCTACAGAGAGAACATTTTCAGGAGCATGATAATACATCCATTTCTTATGGAATAACCAGTATGCTTCAAACCTAATAGATTACATTATTCTTTTTGAAAGATATAAAAATAAAAAAGTGTATTATCTGCCAATCATTTTAATATACTGGTTTAGCAATAACAAATTCTGTTCAAGATACCTCCTCCAGACTGCTTCCATAACCATTCTGAAACTGCAGAATCATAAGAAGCAACATGCTGAAAAGCCTTCCAAGCCAGTCTCTTTCGGAATTGCTGATCATCCTGCCCGCCTTTAAGATATTGTAGGAGTGCTGGATAGTCATTGGAGTCGACTACAACTAAAACATCCTTATGATTCTGTTGATTAGAAAAAATCAATTAGATTAAGTACAAGAAAGAAACCATCAATTTTTCAGACAAATTAAATTAAGATATTGTAGGAGTGCTGGATAGTCATTGGAGTCGGCTACAACTAAAACATCCTTATGATTCTGTTGATTAGAAAAAATCAATTAGATATAAGTACAAGAAAGAAACCATCAATTTTTCAGACAAATTAAATTACTAGTAACCAGCACTGATATCTACGTGTTTCTTTTGTAGTAGTCAAAACATGACATAAATAAAGCATATTACCAGAGATCTCAAATTGAAAAAAACTAAATATGTGTCGACTTGAATCAAACAACAGAAGGAACAATTTTATTTCCATAAACATAAATGTATGCTCCATAGAATTTAATAATATATGTTCTTCAGGCAAACATCAAGTATGAAGACTCTGTGCACTTACATAAAATTAAAGTCATTCCCAGGATTAATAATTGCATCCTAAAACATGAATAATAATCATATCTGGGTTGTCATGAGTAACACTGAGTTGGATTTAGGAACATTGTTCTCCAGAGCAGATGTGTGTAATGAAATGAAATACCAACATGCAACAATTGTAAAATTTTCCCATTAAAAACCATCAGAAAAATAATACTAGTCAGCAAAAGGAAATAAAATAACAAGCTATGGTTTAGAGCTGTGTTTTAAGATTATTGAACAAGCTGGTAAAAGTAAATATAAATTGAGATTGCAATATTGGATAAATTATTGTTTCTAAGAAAAAGTGAAACAAAGAATAGCTTAGGTTTTTTTCTGCACCTGCTGGTGAAACTCATTAAAGAATCTTAGTAAGATATTTAAAATTTAAAATTAGTAATATTTATCCCCTATTTGGTTTGTAAAGTTGAAATGTCTTTAGGCATAAACTATGACTGTAAAACAATAACAATTAAACCTAGTCAACCTTTGCAGCAGCTCTAATCATTGCAGGTCCACCAATATCAATGTTCTCAATCCCATCCTCAAAAGAAATCCCAGCAGATGAGGAAACCTTGTCATAGAATGGATATAAGTTCACCACAACCACATCAAAGGTACCTGCAGAGTAACAAGTTCAGAGAGAACTTGTGCATCATGATTGTTTCAAGAAACTACAAAATCAAAGAGTAATTGATTTAAAAAAAATATTTAATTTGTTAGGGTCATTCCAGTACAATATTATAATCCAAGTGCACGAGTCGTTGTCTAACACATGCATTTATAATATGCCGGTCATCAGCAATGTCGAATAATACCTATATTTCTGAAATATCCTCAATCAAAATTTATTATCTCCATGCAACTTAGCTAAGGACTGAGGCAAACCAGCATATAGTTGTTACATGCACGCCTGAGGCACAGAGACGTTTTGGCTCAGGGCTGTGCGCATTTTTTCCAGTATTTTGGCTCCATGAGGCGATGATCAAGAGGCGTGCGCCTCACTGCTTTTCTGTGTGCCTTTTTACATATCTAAATTTTCCCTTTTTTTTTTTAGTTGTTACTAGATATTTTTCTATCTTATCAGTGTTTTTTACTTTTGGGAGGAAATGGGTTTTATTATACATATCACATATGTAGTAATGGGCAGATAATTCGGGTTAGGTTTTTTAACTATTTAAAACATCATAAAAAGAGACACTAACACAGCCACCCACCATCTCCAACCGCCACCCAGCCGCCATAGCCTAGCTGCCGGAAACTGAGGTTTTTTTATTATTTTTTTTATTTTAATTTTATTTCTTTCTGATTTTTTACAGGCATAATGCATTTTGTAGAATTAAAATGGCAACAGGCAAGTGATCTAGTTTTAAGTTGGTAACGTAATAACTAGAGAACGAACAACACTGGATAAAATATAAAGAGGACTGTCCAAAACAGAAACAGCCAAAGTAGTATTTGGAAATAAATTCAGTTTAAAACTACGGTAAAAAAGTATCATAGTATTGGAAACTCAACAGAAATTGTGGACCACACCTCCAGTCAAAAACCAACTTCAATTAGAGATCATAAGTTAACTACTAACGAAAATTTATTAACTCACCAATTCCGTGGGTACTGAGGTCTTCCATATGATGCTTTTGATCTCTTCTAGCAAGAATACCTCCATGTATATTAGGATGTAGAGTTTTCACACGACCATCAAGCTGAGAGGGATGAAGAAGAAAGTACAGGAAAGAACTAGATATTAACATTTTCTGATTATAAAGCAAGAAAAACATTTGTAGAGACAGCAGCATATAATAGTTTCTCTAGTCTATTAAGCTCACTGAAGATACAGGCCTCTATACGAGAAAAATATATAAATAGCTCATGAGTTTCATCTATATAAATAAATGTTATTGTGCATACAAACATAACACTTACTATGTACATACAAGCTACTGCACAGCTTATAACAGTTTCCATGAGTAATCAATGATCAAGTGTTTCATGACAAGAAATTACAATAAAAAAGAAAAAGAAAAGTAGAGTGCCTTCAATAACTGATTAGCTAGACCAGAGAAATAGAAGGAAAAAGAGTTGGCCGCTATCCAGTTTTAGTTGCAACAGAAAATTCTTTCTTATTACACTTTATTTTTTAAATTAAAAAAAAAATTAAGAAGTACATGATATAAATCTTCTGATGACTAACAATGGAAAGAAAACTAAAATCTCATAAAGCAGGAGAAAGTGCTGACCATTTCAGGAAAACAAGTAAGCTCCTCCACCTTTGTAACAGACACACCAGAACTTTCCAAAGCAGAGGATGTTCCTCCAGTGGAAACAATAGTGAATCTAGAAGAATTAAGGTCCAGGTAAGTTAGTATCAGCGCAAACAATTGGCATACGACATGGATAAATGTATAACTGTTGTAAGTACCCAAACATAAAAGCTCAAGACATGGACGTTATATGACCACCTGCTCTGAAAGCTTAGCTGTAATAGATGAGTGTAATTTAATATTTAATCAATTACTCCAACACACCCTCTCACATACAAATTGATTAATTTGCACCCAAGACTTGTATGTGGAATTTTTTCATAACGTGTGCCGGTGAGATTTGATCCCATGACCTTTCATTTAGACATGGTTATAATATTATGTTAAACCTGCCAGCCACAATTTTACAAAATAATGATTTACTCCGATTTCATAGTTTCTCAATGGAAACAAGCAATCAAGATTACACATTTACCAAAAACTAGAGCACTACAAGGCAAACACATGCATGCAAAAAGATTTAAAACACAAAGATAACTGGTGAAATTGGCATAATATCAATTCGAAAAGTAACCAATCATATTTGGAAGATGAAATTGATATGATTCTTTTCTTGAGAGATAAAGAAGAATCTGCAGAGCTCATTTATCAGCCACCAGCCAACTCATAAACTAATTAGTCTCTTAAATGTACAAATTTTAAACATGTGCTATTTGGTGACCAGAAGAGAATTAAAAATCTGCACAACTCATCCCATCTTCAAAGTGTAACCTTCACCACATTTCATAAGAATTTTAAATGTTTTACGTACTTCTTTTAATTTTAAAGACTTGAACTTATAACATATAAACTACTATTACTGCTCACAAATGGGAACCAGAACAGATAAATATAACTCCAAAGAACTTCAAGAATTCTCAACTTTTACACAAAAATCAAATTTTATTCTCAAACAAAGCTTCAATATCTCAATTTTTTTAGCATTAGCTACAACTTACCAGTAGTTCCACCAATGCAACAAAAAAAAAGAAGGAATAAAACTGTTGTCGTCAAGGTAGGAGACCTCACCCCAAGTCCTGCAGTCCAATTCCAAGCATATGCAAGTCTGTCTTGTCTGACAATGAAATTAACGCCTGCCTCTTCCCTATATATATCGTAAGAGAAAGAATAAATCAAACGTATTCTAAATGTTAAAATAAGAGCCGATGGCGTATAAGTTAATATAAACGATCCCTCAGATAGAAATACCAGAAAGCGAGGACTTGCGGTCTAGCTTCGGGGTAGACAAAGTTTCAGCCATTGCTCTAACTCGAAATGTAGTCAAATTACAGGCCGACGTTGTGGCCTACAGCAAAAGCTTCATATATTAAATGCAACAAAACAACACCGGAAAAAAGCTCCATAAATTAAATGCAACAAAACAACACCTGAAAAAAATTAATCATCTCAGATGAATAGAACAAAAATTATATCATGAAATACCAATTGGTTCGATGGAGATGTGGTTCTAGAATGAGAAGCACTGCCAGCATGCGAAGGGTGAGTGGAGCTCACAAGGGAGGAGGTGAGAGCAACGTTGGAAGAAGCCGGGGCAGCGGCGGCGGCAAAGCCAAGCATTCTTTTCGTGCCCTCTTAAGTAACCTGCCCCTTACGTGCAGCGCCTTAAAAATGGTAAGCCGCAGGTTAAGTCCTTAATTCACCATAAGAAAAAATAAAATCTACCAAGAACCCACTCCATAAATCGTTACAAAAAAAAATCAACAATAACAACAAAACTTAGGAGTTCATATTTCCAACCAAGAAAATCAAATGACAACAAGGAGCAAATATCCGTCCTGTTGACTTACAGGAGAAGAGGCGGAAAGAGCAGTGAGCTACCAAAATATATTGCCTGGGTATAAACACACAGAAAAACAGTGCTTGTATGTATTCGGAGGAACAATGGGACAGGATTACAACCAGGCAAGTAGAATAGGTTGAAAAGATCTGTAAACCCTAAGATTAAAATCTCAGAGAGAAGAGTAAGAGGATAGCTGGAAATTTAAACAGGGGATTTGGTAGATATATATTTATTTTTTTTGTGCAAATGACCGGGGGGCGGCGGCCAAGGGGGGCAGGTGGATGAAAACATAATCGATTTTTTAAGAGCATCAATTGAGTTGGGCAAGCATTTGTCTAAGACTGTTTTATGGAAAGTACTTAGACGGATAAGAAGTGATAATATTTTAGGTCAAACCATAGTAAAAGAAAATGATGACAAGAAAAGCAAGGGCATGTTCAGATTGAAAGAAGGGGCAGGCTCTTCTCAGATAAACACTAAAGCTCCCGAATAAATTACAATCCATTAAGTAGAACTAATGACAGGAAAATCTGTATAAGTTTCAAGAGTTCTTGAGTTAAACATGATAGCTATATTAATTATAATATCTGAAGCATAACTAAAAAAGAGCTCCAATTTCAGATATGGAAAGAAGCTGATTTGATGAATAGACAGAATAAGCCGCAGGTAGTCAACTTAATTGAAATCAGCCCATTCAAAAACCAGAGAGACAAAGATCAGCACTAAACCTAAAATCATATCATTTCAAGAAAAATCTTAAAAGCCTTCTCCAACTAGCTGAAACTGATCTCTTTTTCTTCATAGATCCACTTTTCCAGAGGAATATTAATACCAGAACCACTAACACATAAGGACATGCATCTCACAAATTTTAAAGTTCATTACTTTGTGGAGTAACAAATGTTTAATCCTCACAACTTTAATCTTCCAAATATACTTTTATTAAATTGCCCTGAATATCAAACATATATCGTCCTTACAATATTTTTATATTTCTGCTTATAAATTTAATGGAAATTGGAATTATATCTCAAACAAAACTCTTATATTCAGAGTATGATAAGCACAGCGTCTACCAGCTTGTACATTTGCAGGCATCTAAGAGATTCAAGAATCAGCAAGTATATACTAAATTCAACAAGAGGAGATCTATCTCTACTAATATCAAAAGGTTAATATCTCTTCAAGTAGTAGTGAAAACGATGTAATCATGTTCTATTACCGATAAGTAGTGGAATGCAACACATCAACTCTACATTTTTATCTATAGAAATTTGGAAGAAATAAACAAAGGTTGCCAATTAAAAAGGAATGAGGTTTAGGGATCAGTAACTTTATTCAACCTAAAGGGTTAGACAATTTGCCCTTCAGTTTATAAACAAAATGGAAGATTAGCCCAACAAGATAGTACAAGAAAAAACTAGTAGGTTTCACGATGAAGTTGCAGAATGAGCATTAATCAAGACAGGTATACAGAAATGCCGCAGGAAGCACAAGTTAATCCCATCAATTTCAGACAAATCACTCACTCGTTCTACATTTATGCATTCATGAGAAAACGAGTAGCTGCAAATGCAAACAGCAAAAATCTCAAGAGTTCCTCGGTAGTCAGTCCCAAAGCAAACTAATAAAGATTAGCAAATCCCAACACCATGATATCGGTGACACAATAAAAAAAATTTATTCAATCTCGTACATCCGTAGCTATTTTCAACAGACATCAAAGAAGGAGCGGGTTAAGTCCTTAATTCACCATAAGAAAAAATAAAATCTACCATGAACCCAATCAAATGAACTTTTTATGGAGAGACAAGGTTGTAATTTTACATACCCGCGTGACAACGTGTTAAAGAAATGGTGTCAGGCGAGTTTGGCAGTACGGAAAAGACGGGGCAGTGAGAAAAACAACAACACCGTCAAAGGTAAAGAGATGGGAGTTCAAGGTGGGTGCGAATGTAAACGAACAGGGAGAGGGGGAGAGAGTGTGTCCGAAAACTAACAGCTGGGAATTTATAGGAGGTTAACTGGACTGGACAGGTTAATATGGTTTCATTTGCAGTGGTGATAAATGAATTACTTCAATAATTAAAAACTAAAATCAAATTAAATTGGTGATACCTAATCCTGAAATCAGTACCAGAAAAGGGGGAAATTTTCAAAAGACAGGTTTTAGGAAGAAGAGTTGTATGTTTGTAGTATCTAGCACAAAGCACATCGTCAACTTAGAAAAAAAGTAGAAAGATATTAACATACAAAGAGACATACGTATATAGAGCAGAAATTGAATGCCTGAGAAGCCGCGGATGCTGAAAGTGAAGCTCAGAGTCAGAGCAAGCTGCCGGAAGAGATGAAGTTCAGAAACCATGTAGCAATCAGCACGATGAAAGAACAAAAAACTGGGCCTCTCCCCAAAGGCCCAAGTTTGTGAGGAAGCCCATCATCTTTGGCCCAATATAATCGCCTCAGCATTAATAATCAAATAATAATTCAAATAAAAATAGAAAATTCATAGGAGAGTTTCTCTAAAGAAAGGGATCTTTTCATACAAAATCGACGAATTCAAATTCCGTACACAAATCACAGAATCATAGTAATGCTTGAGAGAGATTCTATTGTCGGATTCAACTAGGTAATTAGCTTCCATCTTGATGGGATACAAATCTTTCTCTATTAATTTTAATTTTAATATTTTTACCTCTGTTCATTGAATTCCTGGCTTTCTTTCATCTTCTTATGCTTTTTCACCTATTATGGTTTATATTCTCATTCTTCTCATCCAATAATCTGTGTTCATGGGTGTGGTGTTCTTTGTTAATATAATGAAAATTGGTCTAAATTGTATTTTGAAATTGGGTGAATTTTTTCCTTTAATTGCATGGTGTTTTAACAGATGAAGTTTTGCTGCATCAGTGCTGAAGGGTGTGTTGCCATTTACTGATTGAGAATTGAAGCTGCAGTGCATAGTTTAATAAGGTAAGTTTTGTTGCTATGTTCCCAGTTTTATAGTTATAGAACTACTTTTATTTATATTCTGTTGGGAATTTGGCATTTTGAATGAAAGATCGAGTTTTGTAGTCTGGTAACAGGCAGTGATGGCTTGACATTGTTTATCTGGCATTAGAATTTTTAATATTTCAATGTTTATTGATGTGATTTTCTTTTTTCTTTTTGCTGTTAACTATGATAACTATAGATTGTAACGTGTTATGATAATTTCATAAGTCTGATTTCCTTAATGGGAGTTTCCTCTGATTTTCTCGATATTTTCTTTGAAATATATACTTTAGTATCCAGATAGCAGTTGTAGTGTTGTAGCTGGTTTAATATTAGGTTTTGTCTCTGTTTTCCTGAATTAAGTTCATGCTATATTGTCCAGCGTTGTAATGGCTCTACCGTTGCTCTTAGGAAATCGATATTGAAAAATAGCAACAAGGCTTTTGTGACTTGTGTGTACTTGACCTTGTCTTTTCTGCCAGCTAAGTGACCATGAGCCTTGCGCATTGAAACATTGAATAGCACGTTAGGTAGTAACTAACGGTGTTGAACATCTCTATAACACCATCAAAGAAGGCTATAATTTTGCTGCATCAGTGCATCATTGAAACATTGCATAGCACAACACCAATATTTTTCTATAACTGATCTTATTTTAGGATTATAGATAATATATAGGCCAGCTTTGCTTTATTCCTCTGGCTCTCTGTCTTGATGCTTCATCCTGTATTGTTGGTTTGAGGAACATTACGTATATATATATATCAAATGGTATTTCAATTGATTGTTCCTACTTGATGAGCTAAATCTTTACTTTAGTTATATTGTTTAATCAATTGTATAGTTCGTAAATACATAACTGAAATTCCAGTAAAGTGCAATCAGAGAACTTGAGGAGGCCATTTATTGATGGATCTGCACTTCAGGATATATCTTTTTATCGATGATATTGCATAGATTATTTTGTGTATAATTGTTGCACGCAGATCTCGATTCAGCATCTCTCTTGATTGAATCTGTCCTGTGCATTTCCATTAATATATGGAACTTATTTATTATCTTTTGTTCTATAGAATCTCTAAGAAAATGTTTTTATGGAATTAAATAAATTTTCTTTATCTTATCAGTTTAAGGGTTTGTGTTTTGTTTTCGTTGGTCGAAACGGGTGTCTACACAATGTCTAAGAGAGTCTTTGTTCTTAAATGTCATTTTAAATTGTATAGATTTCTCAATCAAGACACTATATGTGCACCACTTTGTTGGATCGAAGTTTAATTTCTATTATATCAGTTCAGAACTTGTTGGTTAGCTGTGTTTGAGAAAAATTCTGCCTTATCATATGAACTACGTCCTGTACCACAAACTGAACATGCTTTATAATATATAAGGGTTATTTAATTTTTTTGTTCTTCTATCATATGATTCCATTAGTGAGTTGAGTTCTTCACAAAAATGATCATGAACATATTTGTAATTTTTTCAGGCACTTCGATTCAGCTAAGACACAATGAATAATCAGTATGGGGAAGATCAAGTAAGTCAAGAAACTTTGGTGTTGTGATGCCTTATTAACTGCTCGTTAATGTTTCCCCCCTCTTTTCAGGATCAAGTGAGTGTTGCAGGATTCGATGTTCCAAATTCGCCAGACATAAGTTACAACAATGTCCACCCTGGAAATGAAGATGACGGCCGAGAACCACCTATGATACCACCCCACTTGCAGCATACTTTGTTAAACCATCCCACAAACAGTGATCCTTGTGCATCACTCCCATCACCACAAAACGTCACTCTAAATCATCTTTACATTGAAAACAGAGAACCTCCACGATCAGTAGTGGCGCTTGGAGTTACTCATCGTTTCCGTTCAAAGTATGTCACGGTTGTGCTTTATAAACCCGTCCCAAGAAGGTGAAGAAGCAGCAGGTGATTTGCATAATGAGTAATGAAAACCGTTCTTCATTCTTCGCCCTTTATCTGTGTTACTGTGTATTCATTACTGTTGTAGGATTTGCTAGTACAAAAAATGCAAGGAAAAGGTGCATTTTCTTAGTCTGCTATTGTTAAACTTCAATTTTAAGGTTAGAAATATGACAAGTTATAAAAATCATGCATTCAGATTGTTGGAAAATCTTGCCTTTTATCTTTGCTCATTTTAGGGTAGATTGACATGAGGAAAGTGAAATGTTGCTGATGTGCTTGAGACGAAGAACGCTTGCAGGATGCATAAATTCGAACTTTGTGGGTGGATTGCCATGATGTTAGATTTTAGTTTAAGCAAAAACTTTTCATACGCTTCTGAGTGATGGAGAGAGTTTTAGTCTGTCATATATATAAGAGTAATGTTTTTCGAAACCAGGCACCTGTACCCGACTGTATGGAAGTACGTCTCTTTTGTTTATTATAGAGGATTGAATATTTGTTTGTTGTGTATAAGTAACTATGTTTCTGCATGCTTAGGAAGAGGTGGTAATTCATGCAGGATGCCAATTTATGCATAAAGTTTTTGATTTTTTAATTGCGATTATATCTTCTATACGACTTGTGTAATCGTTGGCTCATGTAAGACTCCAATGATTTTATTTTATTTTTTAATCACAAAGTACGAGACTTAAAATTTATTACTACAAAATTTTTGATAAAGTATTGAGCAACACAAGACTGTCTCTCAGTCTCACCGGTTGTTACTTTTAATATACTTTTTATTAATAATGTTACTTAGTAATTTTTTATTTTTTTACTAATGGTTTATAAAATAGTTTTTTACACTATTATTATCTTTATTTTTATCAACAAGTATAATTTTTTTTATTAAAATAGTATTATTTATTATTTATCTCACGGAACTCATCCGTAAGGTAGTCTTACAAAAATGTTCATAAACATAAAATTTCACAAATTTTATCTGTTTATCGAGTTTAAATAATAAAAAAAATATTACTACTTGATACACAATATAGACATGCGTAAGGATAATAATGTTCAAAATTTTAAAATGCGGTATTTTCTTTAAGAAATTACAGTGGTGGGATCCTTTATACAATTTTTTTTTATAAGTTTTACTAGTTAGATTATTGACATGATATAAAAGAATGAAATTCAAATAATTGCTCTTAAGATTAATGATTTCTTTTTGGGTATAATTTTTTTTTAATTTCACATGTCATTCATATAACGATAAGGTGTACATGAGATGTCACACCATAGATAATCAAACCACTAGGGATGACAATGAGTAGGATATGGATAGGTTTAAATGATGACAATGAGTAGGATATGGATAGGTTTAAATGAGTTTGGGACGGGTACGTGTAATTGTAAGAAATACCATTAGCGTTTGGGACGGGTATGGGTAATGCCCAAAACCCGCGGGTAACTCGATTATATATATATATATATTTATAAAATTTAGTATATATTATATAATTTATATGTTATAAGATATTTTATATATTTAATTAATAGTTATAAATTTTATTTAATCATATTTATTAAATATTTATTTAAAATAATAGAATTTATATTATGTTTATTTTATATTTAATTATTAATAATGTAATTTTTATTATTATATTTATTTAGGCAATAGAAAAATATAATTATATATAAAATAAATGAATATTAAACGGGTACGGGTACCTGCGGGTATTGATAAACGGGAATGGGAAGGGTATAGGTACCATAATAATTTTTTTAAACGGGACGAATATGAATATGGATAGTTGTTTTATAATCGATATGAGTACGAGTACCCAAAATAAGCGAGTACCCGTTGCCGTCTCTACAAACCACCAGTGGGATTCTTATGCCATAATGACATTGCGGCATTCTCCAAAATTGTAATGTCAATTCTTATTTCTTCCCGAATCGAATTTCACGAGTTTATTAATACAATTTTCGAAAGATGTCAAAATAGCATGACATAATATAAGAGTTTATTGTGCTCACATTAAAATTACGTTTATGGATTAATTATGTTATCATAATATACTTTTACACCATTTTGGGAGCAGCCACTCAACCTTATAAATTCATCTTTTCCTGGGTGGCAGTTATTTAATTCAACCAATTTATTATTATTATTATTAAATTTGGGATTTTAACTACTTTATTTAATTATCTAAATATACTCCATATCAGTTAAATTTTACTAATTTATTTTTCCTATTTTACTGCTGCAGTTGTTCCTGGATTAGTCATTGCTTGCTTGAATTTCTATGCACGCACGTGTTCACTGTTTAATATGTAGTATGTTGAAAAGGAAATCTTCACTTATTTATTTTTTTTTTCTATTGCACCTACTTCAAATACGAGGAACTAAAATCTTCTCCCGATGGCCGCATGTGTTATGCTCCACCGAATGCTGTTGCACCTACGAATTGCAACTTGAGCTCGGCCATAGGTTTTCTCTCCATCCTTGTATTTCTGATATTTTTGAGTTTTGGGGTATAGCCCCTGCTCAATTGGCTCCCAACGGTTGGGCGGCATTGATGGGGATTCTGGTTCTTTTCCGGCTTACCTCAAATAATAGGATAAAGGGATATTATTATTTGGTACCTCGTCATACCAACCTTGTTGCCCCTGCCCAGTTCGGTTAAAGGGTGGAAAAATCTATGGTTCTGAGTTCGCGGTCCTTGGAGGGGAGATTCTGTCTATGACCTCGGGACCCCACCATCGAAATCCCACAGTACTCCCTAGAAGCTCCTTCTTCAAGCTTGTTCTCAGTGCGTGTATATTTCTCTCGGCTCCCTTCTATATTATTTGGGGTATTCTAATATTTATTTCCTTCACTTTGTGCAGTAGGCGAATCGTGTGCTCTTGAGACGTTGTCGGCAGAGTTCCAGGACGCATTCTGTCGTATTCGTAAACTTTCCAACAAAAAGCGTCATTACAAGCGTGTTCTCAGAGGGAATAACCTTTTCCAAGCCGGCTTTACTACTTCGTCTATAGCCATGCCAGGTGATTTATTGTCATTGCTTCCTCATCTGCGGCGTTCGTCATATAATCCCTCCATCGTATTAACCCTTCCTCCTTTTTGTTATGCTTAGGAGACGAGAAGCGTCTTTTGCCCGATATCTCCTGTATGGCTACTCTCTCATCTGCTCGTCTGTGGACCGAGCTCAATAAGGGGAAAGGGAAGGTTTCTAAGGTTTTTTCCCAGAAGGTCTCCGGGGCCCCTCTTGTCGTGCAGCCCCTTACGTCCGTCAAGATTCAAGAGCCTTCTGATCCTGTCTCTTTGAGGCTGGGTGCCGACCTTGTCCAGGTGTTGGCATGGGTTCAGGAAAGAAAGTTTCTAAGAAAGCCTCTCGAGCCCCGAAGTTTAAGAAAGGGAAGCCCGAGGTCATTGTTGCCAAGTCCATTGCCTCGAAACGGAAGTATAAGTTGACGGATGAGGGTTCCGAGAAAGATATTCATGATAGTACCGCCCTCATCGTACGTCCCTCGAAGAAGGTCAAAGATGATGATGTTAGTGTTGTTGCTGGTGGCTCCTCCGCTGCGCCTAGTACTGCCCCTCGGGAGACTATCGAAGTTTGTGATTTCAACTCTTCTCCCTCTCTTGAAGCCTTTGCCCGGTTGATGAGAGTTTTCTCAACACACAAAATTAATCCCCAAGTATAAGGATATCAATTGTAGTCTCGATAGATGATCAAGTGATTATCGAACCCTAGGGACGGATTATTATCAATTCAATTATATTCTAGTCAACGAAGATTATGTTGGCAAATCTGATTTGGTTTGATTAAGAAACTAAATAACATATAATTGAGATAGCAAGATAAATAAACAAGCAAGAGTAGAAATTCGGTTGTGATCAAGTAAGTAATGGAGTAGTTATTCAGGTAATCTAGTTTTATTCGTTAATTTTCTTTCCATGTGTTAATGTCCGACTCTGCCTTGTAGTTTATGGATGCATCACTAAACCATGCAAGCGTACTCTATAGACACAAGTAAGCAAGCGTATGACACGTGTGAATATCCTTGGAGCAAGACGTATAATTCACCCTTCTTTCTAGGTACTATCATAATCAATTATTTTCCGTGCACTTAGTACTCTAACCCGATTTGATCTCTCTTTTTAGGTACTATAAAGTAATACTCTTTATCATACTTATTAACCCGAATATGATTCAATTAACAAGTATCTATATAAGATAGTTCTAATAAGACTTCGGAATCCCTTCACTTAGAATTATAACATATGATTATGCTCAGCGGTGAACGCACTCAATCAATAACCAAGAGATGTATTCAGACTCTACATAACAGTTAATGATGCACAAAACGACCGTGAATATGAATTGAAAAGGTAGAATCTTATATAAAATAAACCACGAGTAGTGTTGTACGGAGTTTACACATGAAAATTATATAAATATGACAACACCAATTTAAAATAAAAAACGCACCTTGATGATTCAATTTTTAGAGCAATGATGAGAGCAAAATTTCACCCTAACTTCTTGTAACATTATTTTAAAGTGGTGGAAAAAATTTACTGTGAAATTATTGTTAGTGAGTTATAAAACTTTCATAACCCTAGAACTACCAAGGTGGTTCTAGCCCATGATTGATCTAGGAACAATCATGGCTAGTTGGTATGATCTTACTTGACTCGCCAGACGAACCTCTCTCACAACCCCTTCGGATGATGGTAGGGTTTGGTGGATGAAGGAAGATGTGTATTGTCTTGTGTTGTGTGTGTGTCCTCCTGCGAGAGCTCTTCTTTTATACTCATAGGACCTCCTTATGGGCTTAGGATGGGCCTTTACTTGAAGTACACATCAAATTTGGTAAAAGACATCCGGAATTACCATAAATAGCATCAACAACACGCCGTTCGACCAAGGCATACTGGTCGAACAAGAAGCTACTGGTCGAGCAAGCTCTCTGGATGATTTTGGCATTCTGTTCGCCCAAACTGCTCTTGCTCGACCACATTGATGTTTGGTCGAGCAAGCCCTTCAAGTCGAACGAGCTCACTGTAAGTTTCGTCCACTTTTTTTGACTTCTTCTCATCTGCTCGACCAAGCCGATGTTGGTCGAGCAACACCTTCAAGTCGAGCTACTTCTCTGGATGGGTTTTGACAATCTGCTCGACTTGTCATCCTCTTTTCGACCACACTGATGTTGGTCGAACAGGCTATCTTGGTCGAATAACACTCTAATCTCGCCTTCAAAATCGTGTCTTCCAATTCCAAGCCTTTTTCACCTATTTTCCTATACAAACATGCTCAAATAGCCCTTGTACCCTCTGATTCGTGACTTTTTCATAAATATACCGATTCGTCTCAATAAAAGACTAAATCATACTCTATTTTTCACGCAAATCAGAGCCCAAAATATGTGAATTTACACTCTCATTACCGGTCTCCTTTCGTTACTCTCAGTCAACCAGGTGGCTTTACCCCGTCCAACCTTCAATAGACCCCTGGTGGTACTTCCAGCGATCCGACCTCTCATTGTTCCCTTTCCGAAATATGGCGATATTATCGGGGGAATGCTCCTTTGCGTTTTTGGTCATATGGTGGATCTTCTACTGAGGGTGCCTCTTCTGCTATGCCTTTGTCTGATGATGCTACTCTCTTTCTTCCAATAGATCCGATAGCCGACCAAGAGCTCCTACAAAGGTACGGCCACATGGATGAGGTTGGAAAAACCTTTCTCCGAACTCAAGAGCTTCTGTTTGATTTTGACGCTCCGGCGTGTTTGACTCGTTCTGTCACCTTTCCTTTCAAAGGTTGTACCCGAGAGCTCCTCGGTCATATGGAGAATATGTCTGCCAAGGATTCTCTCCACAGTATCTCCGGCTACCTAGGTCGACAGGCGCTTTATACCGTTAATGCTTTGCATCGTATTTCTGAGCTGGAACAAAGTGACTCCCATTTGCAACATGAGATTACCTCGCTTGTTCAGAGGGTGAAGGATTATGAGAAAAGAGCATCTGAAGCGAGGGTTGCCAAGGTTTTTATTAGAGGTAAATTGAGGATCGAACAGGATAAGAAGGCTGAGCTTCAGGAAACTTTCGAGACTCTCCATGCTCGGTATGACAGTCTGTTGGCCAAATCCAAAAAAGAGAGTGATTAGGCATAATATAGGGGTATAACCAATTAAAGAAATTATCGAACCACAGGGAGGAACGTGCTAGAGTTTAAGCGATCTCAAGCTTATCGTGATTTTATAAGGACGACGGAAAGGAGCGGATAGGAGCAAATGAATGCAATTATGCTAATGCAAGAAATAAAGATAAAATGAATGCAAAGATAAGATGGGTTCCAAATGATGCAAGGATGAGATTAACAACAATCATGACATAGATAATTAAGTAATTATGCAATTAATTCTAATCTCTCATGGACAAGGTATAGAAGCGATCACTAATTCCACCTAAACTCTCTCTCGAAATGGATAGGATGTAGGCCCTCAACAAGGCTCCCAAACGCACATAGGATCGAGACAATAGCAAACACCTCCCACTAGGTACTAATTACTCTATGAGTTCCCTAATTAGGTACTAAATCATAGGCAATATTCCCTTTTAAGGTACTATGAATTTACTAATGGTTTGGGTCTCCTCACCTAATCAACCAATCTCTCGATTGAGCTAATCAAATGTTCTATCAAAGGGTTCTAAATCTAGAAGGATATCTCTATCTCATTCTAAATTAATGCACATGAAGTGTATGATGAAATGATTCAATGAATTATCCTAAACACATAATTGATTTCTCAATCTAATCATATGCCCATGACAATTAATCACACATGTCATCATATAAATCTAGCAATAAATAATCAATGATAGAAATAACACAAAGCCCATTCAAGATTAAAATCAAATTGCATAATAACTAAATTATCCAATACCAATCATGGAGCTAATCTCACAAAGGAGATTAGCCTATCATAGTTTTAGAGAAAACAATCATAGACAATTGGATGCACAAATTCCATGACAAATCTATAAAGAATTTCACAAGACTTAGAATTAGATTCCCCCTTTGAAGGTCTTCAATGGAGATCTCCTTCTTCCTCTTGTGATCTTCACTCTCCCTTGCTTCCTTGATCACTTGGATGGTGGATTTGATGGAGGGGATCAAGTGTAGATGGATGGAATCAAGGAATGGTGAATGGGATGAAGGGTAGATGGAATGGAGAGGAAAAGTGTGTGAAAAATGGTGTGTATTCGGTGTAGATCTGATCCCCACTGATATTTACACTCCAAAATGGGTGTTTTTACCCCTTAGAACCTTCTAGAACACATTCTAATCATAAAAATGACTTTGGGCCGAGCATGGGTCGAATTCGGGTCAAGTTCAGGTCGGTGCAGCGTAGTCTCACCATTTCGCGCATAACTTCCACATCCGATCTCCAATTTGAGTAATTCTTGTGCTCACGCATTCTTCTTTTCATTGGCTTTCTATCCATATAAAGATCTGACAAAACATCCAACATTTGAAGGTGTAAAAAGTCATACAAAGTAGCACAACCGTGCTGAGTAGAAACAACCTGCGCGACGTCACCATTTTAATCATAACTTTCTCGTTTGGGCTCGGATTGAAGTGTTTCTCATACCAAAACGATCCTCTTTTATGTGTCTTTCCAATCATATATCACACTTCTTGTTTTGAGCTCCACAAGAGTACAGAAAAATTACACAAGTTGGTCGTGCGTTTTTCAGCATTTTGCTTAATTTGACTCATTTTCCCTCGTTTCAACTCCGAATTAAGCTTCGTTTTTTCCCAAATTTTTCTTCTCGTGTATAGAATCCATTTTTACCTGGAAATTATACATTTAAGCTTATTCTCACATATTTCCATAAAAATATAAAACACAACCAAATAGAACACAAATACGGATAAAATAATACGAAAACACATATAAAAAGACACTAAAATTTAGGTGAAAATATCACTCATCACACCCCCAAACTTAAAGTGTTGTGCGTCCCCGAACAACGAAAATGATAAACCAAGGGGACAGATTTTCACCTAGAAAAAGACTAAACGAACATAAGTAATAACACATCGATAGCAATAAGAATTACAATTTATGCTAAGTCATCCTACATCATTAAACTCATGACATGAAAAATTAACAAGTTCAATCTAAAGAGAATAAAAGTGTAATATAGTCCCTTTTTAGTCCAAGTCTCACATAGGTTATAAATGTCACTCAACACTCTTTAAAGTAGGGTAAATCATCACTCATTAACCGATTGGCTCGACTCGCCATAAGCTTGCTCGTGGACTACATTCACAAACCACTAAAGTTTCAATTAGTGATCAAAAAGGTCTTTAATTCGAATGTAATAATAGGCTCTTTGGTAGGGTAGAAAGAATATAGGTAATAGTGACTAAACAAGTGTAAGTAATCGAAGAGATGATCAACTTCCACAACTTCTCCACTTTTCTTTCTTCCTTTCTTGTCTTTGGTACTCACAAGCTCTACTCATCAACTTTCCTTGGATTTCTTGAGCTTCTTATGATTCATGCTTCCTTCTTTGGATTTTTAAGTACTTGAGCATATTATTGTTGCTTTGCTCATATTTCTTGTTTTGAGGTTGCATGTGCATTCTTCATTTTGCTCTTTTCATCCTTTTTCTTATTTATTTACCATTTCCACTTTTTTTTTTCATCAAACCTTACTAGCTACCATCTCCTCAATCACCCACACAAAGGGTATATATACATGGCTTAAGAAGGTAATCAAGGCTTGTAATGTGCTATATTCACAATAAAAAGGCTTAAAGGCTCAAAATGGTTAACTAGGGATGATGTACATGGTAGGAAAATATATGGCAATGACTATGAATAACAAGGATGGCCTAAGATCATTTCACTAATCTCCACAAATCGGGCTCGTTCCTATAGTCCTTGAGCAAGTTCTAGCTTATCAAATACAACCAATCCACTCATGAAGAAAAACCATGTATGCACGGTTGAGGCTCAAATTCTCACAAGCTTATGCATTGGACCTTAAGAAACTTATTACACCACATTCATCTCAAAATTGAACAAGTTAAGTAAAACATGTCACAATTCGAAAGTGTAGAGATTCTTAATCATAACTTGTCATCACTTACTACCACAACATATCACCACTCATGTTCAAAAATGACTCACAACATCCCAAAACAAACCACCAAACATACCAAGACAAAAATAAGAAAACACACAAAACATAAAATAAAGACTCAACAAACAATAAACAACCAAAAACACATAACATGCAAAAACAAAAATCACCATCATTAACAATAAAGCACATATTCTATATCATCCATGACAATTAAGCTCACAAGTATCCCAATCTTTGATTGAAAATTGAAATCCAAAATTACGGAAGTAAACATCCCAAAACATAACACATGAAGTAGCATGCTAATCACATCACTCCAAATCAACATAAATTTATGCTAAGCAAATAGAAGTGATAAGGTGTAGAGTACTCCCTCAATAGGCATTTGATAATGAAAGCGTTAGCTCCAAGCTCCATTCATGCTTCCAATACCCTTCATACATGCTCAACAAAACTATTAGCTCAACACTTTCATAAAAATATGGACTATCATGCACTTCAAACACCACCAATCATACCAAAATCAATCTCAAACTTATGAGAAAAATTTTAAAATTAGCCCAAAAATACGAAAAGTATATGCTTTCAAAAAAAAGTACGTCACACCATACCATATCCCCCCAAACTTAAATTGAAATAAGAGTTTCGAGGTAAGTTTGCAAAAAGTGGTGTGACTTACTCTCACTCTTCAAATCAAGCACTCTTCGTGTCTTCAATACGCGTATTCCTCACAAGCACAATCAACCTACATGCCAAAAATGCAAGAAATAACAAATCCACAATCCTTATTGAAAGCATTAAATAAAGCAATAAAGATAATGATGGGTTGCCTCCCATCGAGCGCTAAGTTTAACGTCTTCAAGCTGGACGATAGTCTTTAGCTCATGGTGGTCTTGAATAGTCCTTAGGCACTATCATAGGTTTCTTCTTGAAGTAGTGCCTTGTGCTCTCACGTTCAACCACAAGAACGTTTCCCTTCTTGTTAAATAGTTTAAGCAATTGGTCTCCGAAGGCGTTCTTCACAAGGAATGGCCCTGTCCACTTGTTCCACTTTTTCCATGGGGCTTTATATGCATTTTGAACTTCAACCACATCCCCCGGTAAGAATTCGGGCATTGACAAGTGTTGGTGCCCTCTTGCAACCTTTTTCCTACAATCACCAAATAAATTTTTATCAATAAAATCATGGAAGTTCTTAAGAGAATTTGAAATTTCAATAAAATAAGAAGGTTTAGGCTTGTGGGAAGTGAAATCCATGCTCTTAGTTTCCGGAGGCTTCTTTTCTTCCATAAGGGCATAAATCTCATCATGGTTTTGAATCTTGACTTTCTCTACCATTTCTTCAAGAGCTTCGACAAATCTATCGAATTCCTCCGTCAACTATTCTTTCAACTCTTTAGCTTTCACCCACTTGGGCACCCTTTCTCTCTTTTCCTTCATAACCTCATCAACCCCCAAACTATCCTCTTTTCGATCTTTAATGGCCATGCATAGATTCGTTCCGGAGGTAGAAGGCTTGTTGTTCTCAACGGTGGATACAACTTGACTAACTTGGTGCTCAATGGAATCCAATCTAGCACTGAATGCTACTATTGCACTTGTCACCATTTCACACCAATTTCCCATTCGATCCATCCACGCTTCATTATACTTACTCTCCTTCTCCATGCGCTCCATAATCTTTTCGATCGACTCATCTCTAAGCTTCTCTCTATAGTCAAGTTGGGCGAAATAAGAAGTGTTGGAGTCTTGAAAATTTCCCCATAGTTGTGGTTGATTTCCTTCTTGATTTTTAGAAAAATTTCCTTGAAAAACATCTTCCACACCTTGAGGGTATACTTGATGATGCATTTGATGAGGAACTCCAAAATTCTCATAACCTTGTTGTTGGAATTGCATATCTTGTACTCCGTAATCCGATTGCAAATTAGGTTCCCAATTTTGCATTTGAAATCCTTGAAAATTTCCTTGTGTGTTCATAGCGGAATGAACACTTCTATTCACCATATCTCGAAGAATATCCATGTAGCTCATATTTTTGGGGTTGCTCTCCTTCTTCTTCCTTCTCAAGGTATGCACCTATAAGAGAAAGAAAAATTAGAACAAAATTTTCCAAAGCAAATATAAGATGCAAAAATAAAAAAAATATCCTTATTAAGACCACTCTAAACAATCCTTCGTCAAACTACTAGCGACCGTTACCTCCCCGGCAACGGCACCATTTGATTAGCCATAATATAGGGGTATAACCAATTAAAGAAATTATCGAACCACAGGGAGGAACGTGCTAGAGTTTAAGCGATCTCAAGCTTATCGTGATTTTATAAGGACGACGGAAAGGAGCGGATAGGAGCAAATGAATGCAATTATGCTAATGCAAGAAATAAAGATAAAATGAATGCAAAGATAAGATGGGTTCCAAATGATGCAAGGATGAGATTAACAACAATCATGACATAGATAATTAAGTAATTATGCAATTAATTCTAATCTCTCATGGACAAGGTATAGAAGCGATCACTAATTCCACCTAAACTCTCTCTCGAGATGGATAGGATGTAGGCCCTCAACAAGGCTCCCAAACGCACATAGGATCGAGACAATAGCAAACACCTCCCATTAGGTACTAATTACTCTATGAGTTCCCTAATTAGGTACTAAATCATAGGCAATATTCCCTTTTAAGGTACTATGAATTTACTAATGGTTTGGGTCTCCTCACCTAATCAACCAATCTCTCGATTGAGCTAATCAAATGTTCTATCAAAGGATTCTAAATCTAGAAGGATATCTCTATCTCATTCTAAATTAATGCACATGAAGTGTATGATGAAATGATTCAATGAATTATCCTAAACACATAATTGATTTCTCAATCTAATCATATGCCCATGACAATTAATCACACATGTCATCATATAAATCAAGCAATAAATAATCAATGATAGAAATAACACAAAGCCCATTCAAGATTAAAATCAAATTGCATAATAACTAAATTATCCAATACCAATCATGGAGCTAATCTCACAAAGGAGATTAGCCTATCATAGTTTTAGAGAAAACAATCATAGACAATTGGATGCACAAATTCCATGATAAATCTATAAAGAATTTCACAAGACTTAGAATTAGATTCCCCCTTTGAAGGTCTTCAATGGAGATCTCCTTCTTCCTCTTGTGATCTTCACTCTCCCTTGCTTCCTTGATCACTTGGATGGTGGATTTGATGGAGGGGATCAAGTGTAGATGGATGGAATCAAGGAATGGTGAATGAGATGAAGGATAGATGGAATGGAGAGGAAAAGTGTGTGAAAAATGGTGTGTATTCGGTGTAGATCTGATCCCCACTGATATTTACACTCCAAAATGGGTGTTTTTACCCCTTAGAACCTTCTAGAACACATTCTAATCATAAAAATGACTTTGGGCCGAGCATGGGTCGAATTCGGGTCAAGTTCGGGTCGGTGCAACACAGTCTCACCATTTCGCGCATAACTTTCACATCCGATCTCCAATTTGAGTAATTCTTGCTATCACGCGATTCTCTTTTCATTGTCTTTCTATCCATATAAAGATCTGACAAAACATCCAACATTTGAAGGTGTAACAAGTCATACAAAGTAGCACAATCGTGCTGAGTAGAAACAGCCTGCGCGACGTCACCATTTTAATCATAACTTTCTCGTTTGGGCTCGGATTGAAGTGTTTCTTATACCCAAACGATCCTCTTTTATGTGGCTTTCCAACCATATATCACACTTCTTGTTTTGAGCTCCACAAGAGTACAGAAAAATTACATAAATTGGACGTACGTTTTTTAGCATTTTGCTTAATTTGACTCATTTTCCCTCGTTTCAACTCCGAATTAAGCTTCGCTTTTTCCCAAATTTTCCTTCTCATGTCTAGAATCCATTTTTACCTGGAAATCATACATTTAAGCTTATTCTCACATATTTTCATAAAAACATAAAACACAACCAAATAGAACACAAATACGGATAAAATAATACGAAAACACATATAAAAAGACACTAAAATTTAGGTGAAAATATCACTCATCAGAGAGGAGTAGTTTGGAGCTTCAAAATAAGGTACTTTCGGACAAGGTTGCAACTTTAGAGGTAAAACATCAGGAATAGATCACGGCAAAGGAAAACCAGTTCCGAACCGAGGTGTCTCCAGTCCAGACTAATCTTCACGCCTTCCAGATATCTTCCGAACAAGAGCTTGACAAAGTACGTCAGGAAAAGGAAGCATTGGAGGCTTCGTATGCTCAGAAGATTAGGGCCTCTGAGGATGTTGTAGTCGAGGTTCTGAGGGAGCGCGACATGGCCTTGGCCGTGGTAGATCGCGTGAAGGATGTGTTCCTCTTATCAGAGGCCGACAATCTTTGCTATAGAAAAGTTATCCTCCCAAAAACCAGGATTCACTGTTTTTGCTCCTGTGCTGCTGCTCTGGCCCAAGCCTCTTCCAAGAAGTCCTATCCTGACTGTATCGATGACATGCGTGGTATTCTCCACCGAGCTATTAGTGAGGAGAAGATGCCTCCGGGGGAGATTTTAAAAGATGACATTGATTTTGGGGTGCTTGGCGAGTACTCCGACTTTATCACTGATATTCCTAAAGAATCTTCCAAGGATTCCAAGGAGCACGGATCTGACGAGGAGTTTGCTGATGGTGTTTTGGATCTTGCTGCGGTGGATTCTAGGGCTGAGGATCCACTTGTCGCCTTTCCCCTCGAATCCGCAGGGGTATCTCTCCGAGAGGCGCCCATTGAGGCTGAACTTCCTGAATCTGGAGATGTACGCACTCCTAGTCAGGCTGTTACCGCTGAGACCTCCGAATCTCTGCCTTCCAAGACTGCTGCGGCTCTCCCAATTCCTTTGATCCCAGAGGCCGACCTCGCTCCGGGTAGCGCTGAGAGAGTTGATATTTCATTGGGGCCGGTGACCTCCGAGGTCCCTTTGGGTGTTCTCCGAGATGGGCCACCTAGAGGTGGAGAGCCACAGTCTACAGTCGCGGTTGATTCTGAAATCCCCTTGGCTGATCAATAAAGTGTTACCGAGCCCCTAGTGTTTAGATCGAATGTATCTTCCACATAGGAGTTTATTCTGGACCTTCCTTGTATTTTCTTTATTTTGTCGGGTATTGGGATTTTTGGTGATTCCCGCCACTTTTGTAATCCACTATTTATGAATGAAGTATTTTTCTTCCTTGTTAGTAAATCGTGTAAGGGTATTTTGGTGATTTACCTTTAATTTAGAACATAAGCGCCGTTTTTCTGTCATGGGTTGTCACGTCTTTAGTCAGGTGCTACGTGGATCAATCTGGATCTTCCATTCTCCTAGGAAGTTGTAAAGCCTCTATATCCCAGCCGTCGGATCTTTACTGTTTTTGGTCCATTACTTCAATGATGATGCGTGCTACCCTCCTGTTTTGTCAGACAGTTTCTGTTTTGGTTTTTCAAATTTCAAAACCTTTATCCTTTTCGTATATCCTCGCACTCTCCTTTAACCGCATTCCCCCGATATCCCTACAATTTCTAAAAACTCTCTCTTGCCTCTCTTTTTCTTTAAACCCTAATTCTTGAGTCTTTGACAAGTAGAAGATGACTGGTGAAGGTACCCCTCCTCCACCTGATGTTCAGGAGATGAATACTTCCAACAGTATGCCGTTGCTCCATGTGCGACTCGGCGTTCGCAGTTCCAATCGCCTCCGTAGGAAGCCGCATCCCAACTTGAGGGATTTGTCTACTTCTTCTTCCTCGGGAGGCAACCAGGCTTCTGTTCCCTCTCTAGATAGACAGCCGGTCCCTGTTGTGCCAGTGGCGGGTGCTGGTAGTATGTCGATATTCATCGATACAGATCTAGATGCCATACTTTCCCTGAATGTGGGGGATTATCTTCCTGGTCATCGGGATATCGACGATTTAGGGACTGCTCTCCGAGGGGTGGCCTAGTGGCTTGACTCGGCTTCTAGGTTGTCCCTAGGGCGTTTGGAAGGGCTTCACTGGCTGTATGGTAATTCTAGTGTCATCTTCGAGTTTCCTTTGGATGGTGTCCCCATTTCTGACCCCCCTTAAGGTTGTACTGCATTTTACTATTCCCTCTTTCTTGTCGATCTACGTCTCCCACTTCCCCTGTTATCGGTTTGCTGTTACAGAGGTGGGACATGGCTATAGGCCAACTACTGCCCTTCTCTTGGTTGCGTCTGATATCCACTATTTCATTATTTCATGTGTTTGGCCACACCATACGAGACCCGTTCGAATTGGAGTTCCTTTTCTTTTATGCTCTTTCTGGTCACTCCGGTGGCTTCTACCATTTGCTCCCCCATGATAATCATCACTTCGTAGGGGCTTCTGACGTTATCGATAGAAGCTGGGAGTGGGCTTGGTTCTGGTTGGGTGGTGATTATCGTACCCGTGTGAATGGTGTGTCCGTGACCTTTTATGTCCGATTTCTTCCATTGGATAAGTGTACGATTCTTTCCTGTCCTCCGAGTTCTAGACTATTTTCTGCTCTTCCTGATGTTCTTTTTTGATATATGTATGTCATGCAGGTCCCCCTCATCGTTCCCTTGAGCGGCTGAGTGATGGTTTTCACCGCGTTTTTTAGATTTATCTCGTGGAGGGAATACTTACCGTGTCTCTCCATTACTTTCCAAGCCTGTCCTAGTTTCAGTCGAGTTGTCTACTCTCGGCCGTAGTGCTACGATTGGTATTCCCTTCCCCAACTTTCTGGGTGTTCTCTTTGTTTGCTCCAGTTGTTTTTATTCTATGCTTGATTTCTCTTTCTTGTTCTACAGGTGAGCTCTAAAATGCCCTATCTCTGGTAGGATCGACTGGTTCCGTGGCTGGCTTGTCACTAACTCCATACAAATATGTGTATCAGTTTTCGAATGATGATGCCGACTCTGACTACTCCGCCCGTTCTCCCTCTCGTGATGATGATGAAAAAATAGATGCCCTGTCTGTTGGGTCTGAAGACTTGAAACTTGGTGAGGATTTGTTTGTTGTGCATCTTATCGAAGATAGGGTTTTGCCCCCTTTGTCTCCTTTCCATCAACAGCTGCGTTGTTCCCTCGCTGCGCCGTCTAGTATTTTTCCTATTTCCGGTTCTAAATCTATCTCTGCTTCCATGCTCAGAAAGAGAGGAAGGAGTGTTTATGAACATGGTGGGCCTTCTCGGCCAACTGGAATTAGCTTTGTACCTCACCGGTCCCTATCCATTGGTGAGTTTGACCTCCTCGCGAACAGGTTGAGGGAAATAATTACCTCCGTTCGTGCTTCCTTATCCTTTCCGTGTTCGTTGCATTCTTATCCATGGTGTCCTTTTGCAGATCCTCCTCCCGTCGAGCCTGAGATTGGAGTAATTCCTGAGGAAGAACCAGAGGATGATCTAGAGGAGGATCTCGAGGAGGATCTAGAGGAAGATCCTGAAGAAGGTTCCGAGGAGGAGTCAGAAGAGGATCCTGAGGAAGGTTCCGATGAGGAGTCAGAAGAGGATCCTGAGGAAGATCCTTAACAAGTGGAAGCTCCCGAAGTTTAGTAACAAAACTAAGAACGAACACAACCAAACATAATAAAACTACAAATAAAGGGACCAAAACCAATAGAAGACTCAATTCTCACTAAAGAACTCTACCAATTTTATTACTCTCCCATAGAACAACATTCCTTAACTCCCGATTCTTACAAGTGTAATGTCTAAAGTGAGCATGAGTAACCTGTCTCTCTCATGTGAGAGAGGCTATTTATATTATCTAAAAACCCTAATCCAGAGCCAATCGCCTTGTGCTATTTGGATGGAGACAAGTCGTCTTAATTAAAGCTGTCTGGTACGCCGACCAGCCTGAGGAGAAGTCTGGATGCCGTTGGTTGCTTTTGCAGGGTTTCACAGAGTGTCTCCGTCCTTTGATGGCTTCCCATTGGTAGTTGGAGTAAGATGTGCCAGTCAATTGCTGTCTTCTAGTTAGGATTGCTGTCTAAGACATCTCTTCTTTCCGTTAGCCTTGTCTTCTAGCCTGTTGTACTTGTCAATCTTCATGATGGTGTTTGTTCTTTACTGCCCATCTTCTATTGTCTATTCGGTTCTCGGACAGGTTGACTTCTCGTGTTGTGATGTCGTCCGAACTCTCGGGCAGTGGGAGGATGTCGCCGAGGTTCCCTGCCGAGGGTGCTCTCTGGCTTTGGCCCCTTTAATGGGTTCCTATTTGTCCTTTCCCTGACTGAGCCTTTGGGCTGCTGCGACCTCCTTGGGCTGCTTTGATTGTCCTTTCTGTTTTGTCCTCGATTTGGGCCGCTAAAGGGTCGGGCTTCTTTCTTCAGGTATTTTAGGGGTTAATGGGCTTTTGGGCTAATTAAGCATGGGGGATATAATACCCATAACACTACCCAAGTAGACTTATAAACTAATTTAAATTTTAAAAAAATAACTATATCAAATACTTGTGGATTTGTAGAACCAGCAAGCAAGTAGAGTTACAATCTCACAGCCTAATTTGAATGTTAAAGAATCTCCAACTACAAATTATTGCATCAGTCAAGATCTCCAACTCGTCTAAAGAAGCTTCCATGTCATATGTATCAATCAAGATCTCCAACTCATTTAAAGAAACTTCCATGCCATAGAAATTATCTGCAAGTACGTGATGATAATGGCAACCTTGGCTATAACAGGATGCCAATGTGAGTAAGGAAGAAGCAAAGATATTACATAGACAACATGAAGCAAAGACAGACCCTAAAAAGAAAGCTAGCACTGGAGATGAAGAGACCAACACAGTCATAATAATCAAAGACAAGAGATTTCAGATTAGGTGATAACATAAACAAAACTATAAAAATCCATTATCTCAATTTCATTGGAATACTAACTATTAAAGAGAAATTAGCTATAAAAACTCCTTCTGCTCCTCCTCTTTCTCTGCCTCATCTTGTCTTCCTCCTTTTGCTTGCTTCAATCATTTCTTACCTCTTCTTCCCTCTTGGCTTTCCTCTCAGCCTTCTCCGCTTTTTAAAGAGCTTACTTAGAAAGACTCTTATTAGATTCATTCTCCTTCAACTTTGCTTCTTTCCTTTCGTCCTGCATCCTTTGTTAATCTTATCCAATCTCTTGGAGAAGTCCTATAAAAACAGTATTGAAATTCAAATTTGGTGAGTGTGTGGGGTGTACAAGAAAACACATGAGTAATGATCCTGATACAAGTTTCTCAATTTGAATGGAAGATGATCTATTAAGGACTTGAGGTGGTTAATTTGTGTTCTCAAATAACTCCGACACACTACGTATTCTACAAAAGCATTCATTCCACATAATCAACCTATCTAGAGCTGTCAGAATGGGTTGTGGGGCGGGTTAGCTCACAACCCACCGCAACCCACCTTATGTTGAGCTCAAGTGGGGCGGGCCACTTGTGGGGCAGGCCAATGGGGGGCGGGCCATCTGCGAGGCGGGCCATTGGTGGGTCAGGCCATCCGCGGGGCGGGCCATGGTGGGACGGGCCGTGGTTTTTTTTTTTCGCTCGCGCCACTGAGTAAGTATAAATGGTGTACCAAAATAAATGAGCTTTTTGGACAACACGTGTACGTATTTTTTAAATAGTTATTTTTATTTATTAAATATACTATCACCTTTTAACTTTTTATTAAAATGTTTCATGTATAACAAATTTGTTTATAAACAATACTCTACATTACTGACTGGCATTACCTGTCAAATACTAATTCTTTAAAATAAAAAAAATCCTCTTCTAACACTCCAAGTTACTCCTATTTGTTATAAGCACGTGATACATAAAATATTCAATAATTTTACGATGTCTATATATCCTTTTCAATGTTAAAAATGACAATAATTTTGTAGAAACATCATAATCAACATAACTCATCATATTTTATAAGGGCCTTCATTCATCTTCCATTACATCATCAACTTGTTCATCATCACTACTCTCCACAAGATTAGATGCTTCTTCACCTGATTCACTTCTCTAGATTTTTGTACAATCCTCATCTACACATGATGACATAAAATACGATAATAAAATACTTATTGACACTTCAAATAAAATAAGGTGTAATTGAAATTACTATAATAAAATTTAACTTACCATTAGAGACAAACCCATGCAGCCAATTACGAGTACAAATAAGTGCTTGAAAAATTTTCAGAATCATAGAACTTCTATACTTTGTGAGCATATGAGCACCAATCGAAAAGCTCGACTCTGAGGTGACAGTAGTAATAAGAATGGCCAAAATATCACAAGCCATCAAAGCAAGATCTGGTAGACGACTTCTCTTACCCTTCCAAAACTCTAACACCCAAATTTTGAAATTGAGCATAGTCAAGCTTCAGTTCCTCTAGATATAAATGTAATTGAGATTTTCCAGCTTTTGTTAGAATTAAGTAATTATGCAATTAATTCTATTCTCTCATAGACAAGGTATAGAAGCGATCACTAATTCCATCTAAACTCTCTCTCAAGATGGATATGATGTAGGCCCTCAACAAGGCTCCCAAAAGCACTTAAGATCGATATCATATCGAACACCTCCCACTAGGTACTAATTATCTTATGAGTTCCCTAACGAGGTACTAAATCATGGGCAATATTCTCTTTTAAGGTACTATGAATTCACTAATGGCTTGGGTCTCCTCACCTAATTAACTAATCTTTCGATTAAGCTAATCAAATGTTCTATCAAAGGGTTCTAAATATAGAATGATATCTCTATCTCATTCTAAATTAATAGACATGAAGTGTATGATGAAATGATTCAATGAACTATCCTAAACACAATTGATTTCTCAATCTAATCACATGCCCATGACAATTAATCACACATATCATCATATAAATCAAGCAATGAACAATCAATGATAGAAATAACACAAAGCCCATTAAAGATTAAAATCAATTTGCATAAAAACTAAATTATCCAACACCAATCATGGAGTTAATCTCACAAAGGAGATTAGCCTACCATAGTCATAAGGAAATCAACATAGACATTAAAATCCTTACAAAACATGGTAAACAACAAGGATTCAATACAAAGTTTAGATGAAAACTCCCTTGGATGACTCCAATGGTGATCTCCTTCTTCCCTTTGCAATTCTTCTCACCCCTTTGCTTCCTTGATCACTTGGATGGTGGATTTGATGGAGGGGATCAAGTGTAGATGGATGGATGAAGAATGGATGGAGATGATAGTGTGAAATGAAGAAAAAGGTGTGTGAGGTGTGTGTACAGGGCAAAATCACAAAAATATGATGAAATATTGAAGTATTGGATATTTATACCCCTTGGGAAGCTTTTAGAAGGATTCTGAATTTTTTCATAAATTTTGCACCTACACGGCTCGTGTTCCGAACACGGCCATGCCTATAGGCGTGTAGGCATTTCGGATGCTCGAATACGGCCTTGGCTTACAGGGGCGTGTTCCGCACACGGCTCGTGTAGGTGCTGGGCGTGTACTGAACACTAGTCGTGTTGGTGCTGCCCCTGTTTTTTCTTCTTCCATTTTGGCCCGTTCTCCCTCGTTTTAACTCCGAATTGAGATTTATTTTTTTTCACGTCTTCCTTCTCGCGTTTAGGATCTATTTTTGCCTAAAAATCATAGGTTTTATCTCATTCTCACACATTTTTGTAAAAACATAAAGCACAACCAAATAGTACACAAATACGGATAAAATAACACGAAAACATATATAAAAAGACACTAAAATCTAGGTTAAAATATCACTCATCACACCTCCAAACTTAAAGTGTTGTGCGTCCCCAAACAACGAAAATGATAAACCAAGGGGTGAGATTTTTACCTAGGAAAAGACTAAATGAACATAAGTAAAAACACATCAATAGCAATAAGAATCACAATTTATGCTAAGTCATCCTACAACATTTAATTCATGACATGAGAAATTAACAAGTTCAATCACAAGAGAATAAAGTGTAATATAGTCCCTTTTTTGTCCAAGCCTCACAACGGTTATAAAGTTCTCTCAACACTCTATAAAGTAGGGTAAATCATCACTCATTAACCGATTGGCTTGACTCGCTATAAGCTTGCTCGTGGACTACATTCACAAACCACCAAAGTTTCCATTAGTGATCAAAAAGGTCTTTACTTAGGATGTAATGATAGGCTCTTTGGTAGGGTAGGAAGAATATAGGTAAGCGTGACTAATTAAGTGTAAGTAATCAAAGAGATGACCAATTTCTCCAACTTCTTCACTTCTCTTTCTTCCTTTCTTTTCTTTATTGATCACAATCACTAATCATCAACTTTTCTTGGATTGAACTTCTTTTAATGCATGCTTCCTTCTATGAACTTTTAAGTACTTGAGCATATTGTTATTGCTTTGCTCATTTTCTTGTTTTGAGGTTGCATGTTCATTTTTTCTTGTGCTCTTTTTCATCATTTTTCTTAATTGTTTACCATTTTCTTTCTTCGTTTGCTTTCTCATCAAACCTTTCTAAACCACATCTCCTCAATCACTCACACAAGGGGTATATATATAAGGCTCATGTGGGTAATAAAGGCTTGTAATGTGCTAAATTCACAATAAAAAGGCTTAGAGGCTCAAAGTGGTTGACTAGGGATGATATTCATGGTAGAAAAATATATGGCAATGACTACTAAATAACAAGTATGGCTTTAGATCATATCACTAATCTTCACAAATCGGGCTCGTTTCTATAGTCTTTGAGCAAGTTCTAACTTATCAAATACAACCGATCCACTCATGAAGAAATATCATGCATGCATGGTTGAGGCTTAAATTCTCACAAGCTTATGCTCGGACCTTGAGAAACTTATTACACCACATTCATCTCAAAATTGAATAAGTTAAATAAAACATGTTATAATTCGAAAGTGTTGAGATTCTTAATCATAACTTGTCATCACTTATCACAACAACATATCATCACTCACATTCTAAATGACTCACAACATCCCAAAACAAACCACCAATATAATCCATAAACAAGAAAAAAATACACACAAAACACATAACAAAAGGCTCACCAAACAAGAATAATACAAAAACACATAACATGCAAAAATAAAAATCACCATCAATAAATAATGAAGCACGCATTTATATCATCCATAATCAATTAAGCTCACAATAATCCCCATCTTTGATTGAAAAGGAAATCCTAAATTACGAAAATAAACTTCCCACAAACATAACACATAAAGTAGCATGCTAATCACATCAATCCAAATCAAATCAAATTATGCTAAGCACATAGAAGTGATAGGGTGTAGAGTGAACTCCCTCAATAAGCATTTGGTAGTAGAAGTTGTTAGCTTCGGGCTCAATTCGTGCTTTCAATACCCTTCATACATGCTCAACAAAACTATTAGCTCAACAATTTCATTAAAAATATGGACTCACATGCACTTCAACACAACCAAACGGACCAAAATCAAACCAAACTCATGAGAAATTTTTTTAAAATTGACTCATTTTTACAAGAAGGCCTCTCATCATCAATATATCATCATATCAAGCATACTCAAGTGGTGAGTCACACCACACACTCTATTTGAGATTAACTACAATCATGGCATAGATAATTAACTACAAGGATGAAGTTATGCATAGCTTCAATTGGCCTTGGAACTTGAAGAAAAGGCTAGGAGATGCCAGGCGGATACGGGAGGAGAACAAGAAGATATGACTACATGGAAGATTA
Organism: Pogostemon cablin; assembly: GCA_023678885.1. Lineage (NCBI taxonomy): Eukaryota > Viridiplantae > Streptophyta > Magnoliopsida > Lamiales > Lamiaceae > Pogostemon > Pogostemon cablin. The sequence goes on from CM042983.1 coordinate 8,742,564, forward strand.
AGTCTCCAACTAGGAGATTGTTGGATTATAAAGCCTGAATTTTTGGACCCATATTTCCTTCGGCCCAATTGATCCTAATGGGCTTAGGGTTAGGGCAAACTGTCTATTAAATAGCTTGTTTATCATTGTAGTCATTGACACACATTGTAAAAAATACCTAGCTTGGCATCGCTCCCAGACGTAGTCGTAAGACGAACTGGATAAACAAATCTCGTGTTATTTGTATATCGTGTGAATGCATCTAAAATCCTAACAACTGGTATCAGAGCCAGGCCCCAAACTTAACTGCGCGGATGGTGGAATGTTCGGACCTCAAACTGGATGGTCTAGCTGCGGGACTTTGTTTGAGGGGGAAATGTTGGCTGACTGTCAACCAAAGTCCCACATCGGTTAGAAGTGGGGATGGCGGTAGGTATATAAATGATGGATTGACACTCTCTAGTATGAGACCTTTTGGGTGTGAGCCCAGAGAGCAAAATCGTGTGGGCTAGTGGGCGGCCCAAAGCGGACAATATCATGCTATTGGATTGAGTGGGGTCTGCCCGGCTCCCTGTGCGGATAAACCCAACAGTTCAGCACTAAGACCTACATCCACTTTGGAGGAGAAGTAATAATCTTATTAGATGAAGAATACAATGGGAGATGAATAAGAAATCAGTTCTGCAAAACTGAACCTCAAAGCTAAACTAACTGCTATGGATGATATTATTCAAGTTGTGATTAATCAGTTACAACCATTTAACTGGCACCACACTTCATTCTATCCAACCATGCACATGATGTTCAACTTAATTACTACTCTGCTGCATGTAGCTATCCATACAACAGACCAGCTATCAACCTTCTAAAATAGCAACTGATCCAATAAGTAAAACCATTCTAAAATAGTAACTGATCCAATAAGTAAAACCATAACCATACATGGTCTACATTCCAACAAGATTATTATTTCGATGATATTTGGAATCTTACGGAGGCCTTCATGCAAACTTACCTTACCCCATGATCATTGAGAAGATTGACTGATATGGAGATACCCTATCATCACATTTATCTGGCTCATATGGACGATGCGCAACACCGGTAGGAAGACGAGGAGATGAGGGAGAAACCTCTCCGTGTATCGCAAATGGTTGCTCAACTCAAAGCTCATATCAAGGAGCTGAATCAAATGGACATCGGATCCATGTCGAACACCATGGCTAACCTACAGACATTGAGCTACTTTGGCATAAAAGGTAGGATGGGAAAGGTGCCAATAGTTGTGACTATTCGTTGGCATCTGTCTTTCCAGGGATGGATTAAGATCAACACAGATAGGCATACATCAGGGGCTCCTGAAGCTATTTCGGGAGGAGGGATTATTCAAGACTACAGGGGACTTGCGATAGGAGGTTTCACATGTGGATTTGGCAACAGATTTGCATTCGGCTGGAATAACGTATGGTTGGAGTCAGATCAACATACGTTGTTTACGCTTTTGAAGAAGAGCAGTCTAATCTCCCTTGGAGATCGAAGGCTTGGTGGCATTACGATTTACGTTAAGCATCTCATCAGCAATATGCAATTCCAAGTTTCGCACATCTTCCGGGAGGAAACTCCGTTGCAGATGCTATATCTAATGTGGGAGGCCCGTTTGTTTGGACTGCAGATCTGCCTAATAAAATCCGGAGCATTATTCAGCATGACATGCATTTCGACTACTGCAGATTTAAATGAGGATTACATTCTTTACATGACATGCATTTTGAGTACTACAGATTTAAATGAGGATTACATTCTTTGACTGGCTGTTGCTTTCATTGTATTTCCGATTGTGGCATAGATTGCTTGCCATGTTTTGTTTGTTCTTGTAACTTTCTCTTTGCTTTCTTTTTTAATAAAAGTTTCCGCTATTTGATGTTTAGTTTATTTGTATCAAATTGCTGATATGATGAAGATACAAGGTCAAACTGAAAGTCTCTTACTTGAAATGAAAATCTCTTAACATATTTCTCCTATTGTATGATTGCACAATTTGCATATCATTCTCCCTCTACTATTTCTTCTCCTCTTTCTCACCTTGTTTCTGTGCAGCTTTCTTCCTTCTGTCTACTTCTATCTTTTATTCCATCCTTTCTTCTCCTCTTTCTCACCTTTGTTTCTGTGCAGCTTCCTTCTTCCTTTTGTTTGCTTCTATCATTTCTTCCATCCTGGCTCTGCTTCTTAAAACTCCTGTACTATATGTTAATCCCCGATTACTGATGTAAATAAATAAAGACATGGATCATGGCTTTGTAAACAAAACTAGCCCAAGAATACATCACATAGGCTCCAAAAGCATAAACATCATAAACATAGATACATAAATGTGAATAAAATACATTCAGCCAAACCATAACATAAATACTAAATATACCATCAGTAATCAAATAAAGACATAACATGGATCATGGCTTTGTAAACAAAACTTGCCCAAGAATACATCACATAAGCTCCAAAAAGCATAAACATAGATGTGATTATACATTTAGGCAAACCATAACATAAATACTAAATATACCCCCACATAGGCGTTAGTCATGGAAAGTAGAAACTACCTAGTTAGTAAAATCTACCTCAATTTAATCCGAGTGACTGTATGATTAGGAAGGAGAGTTAGAGGGTTTTGGATAAAAAAAAAACACAAAGTGGAGAGTGAAAAAGAAAAGGGTTGTTGCACTTGCAGGGTTGGGGTTGGTCGAAAGGTAGAAGAGGGTGCTGCGGGAGTGGTTTGGTAGAAGCAGGGATAACTCCAGTGTGTGCTGATCTGACACACTACCTATTCTACGACAGCATTCATTCCACCCAACCAACCTATCACACACTCACCCACTTAATACTCCACAACTTGTCTTATTTCCACTATACTTCATCTTTCCAGCATTCATTCCACCCAATCAACCTATCACACACTCACCCACTTAATACTCCACAACATGTCTTATTTCCACTACACTTCATCTTTACTTCTGCACACTATAACCACATCAAGAATCTAATATTCTCACTCAATTCTCCTCCTAAACACACATAATTTGCCACACTTTGGCCATAAATATTATACTTACGTAGAATTAATCTTATGTTTTAAAGTTTACTCCATAAGCAATAGTATAATCTTATGATTTACTGCAAATACCTGGTGATTGCATCAGTCAACATCCATCAGTCAACATCTCCAACTTATCTAAAGAAGCTTCCAGTGTGGGTAGCACCGTCGTGGTCTCACCATCGATCACGATGGCGCCAGCAATTAGTCTCGAATTTCACCCTACATTTATCACCAATCAACGATAATCACGATCACGACCCAAAAACGTAGCTGCAGAAAACAAGCAAGCAGCATCAGCGTCACATAAAATGCCCCTTCGTGCATCAAAATCACTGAATTCAACACACAACCCTAAATCACACACACAACACAACCCACACAAAAACAAATTATCTACAAGATGGCACTCTACTTCCATCTCCTCTTCCTCTGCTTCCATCTTCTCTTTCTCCCTCTTCGTCGTCCAATCTCTTGGAGAATTCCTATAAAAAAATAAAAACGAATGATGAGCCGATACAAGTTTCTCAATTTGAATGGAAGATGATACATTGAGGACCTAAGGTTGTTGTTAATTTGTGTTCTCAAATAACTCTAGTGTGTGCTGATCCGACACACTCCAACAAGGATACACTCAATTCTCCTCCTAAACACATATATACACATATATTTTGCCAAGATCTCACTCAATTCTCCTCCTAAGGACACGTATATTCACACTGGTCAAACTAAGATGCAAGAGAAAATTAAGAACAATAAACTCAAATCAACCAAGATCTTATTCTTCACCCATTTCAGATCTGAAGATATTAAGAACAGTACTTGTTTTTTACGGGGAAAAGCCGTCTAATAGGATAACGAAAGAGATCTGTAAATGCGAAACAATAGTGTCGATTGATATAAAGTGAACTCTACCGGAGATGGATAAGGAGTATATCCAGCTACGCGCTCCTCAGTTGAGGAAGAGGAAGTGGAATGACACTATACACCTCCCATGCCAACCAACAACACATCAGTCATCAAACATCTGGTACAGATCGTCATTCAGATTCACCAGCCAATCCAACGCCACATCATCATCCAATAGAAAGACATACGTATATAGAGCAGAAATTGAAATTTAATGCCTTGAGAGGCCGCTGCCGATTCCGGAAGAGATGAAGCTCAGAAAACGGGGAAAGAAAAATAAGTGAAATTTTTATATATAAGCCCATATCATAATGAAATGAGCTCATCCTACAAGCCCAATGGGCCACCAATCCAATTTAATTTTATAACTCGAATGAATCTCTGTTTAACATTTTTTATTGGGCTTTCCGTAACCCAATTATGAGTTCAGCCCAAAACTTTTATATCACTATTTATCAAAACAAAAAGCTATTTAAGGTTGTTACAAATAGAGCAGCATAGGCAGATGATAAAAAATTATGGGCGATTCTTGGGTGACACTGGTCAGATAAGTGGACCTCTATAATTATTCACTTCTATAGTAAATATAACATTTTTAGGTAATAAATAAAATATAAGTATTTTATGTGTGGAAAGAATAGATGTCATTTTTTAAATTAACATGTACTTTTGAGGTGTTGAGATAGAATGATATTTCTTTTTTAAGAGGTAAACAATTACTCCCTCTGTTCCCCTTGATACTTATTCATTTTGTCATTTTGGTCCGTTCCATTATAAAATATCAATTTCCTTTTTTAGATTGATGTGACCACACACTCAACACTAATACAACTATTCACTACACTTTAAAATTTATTTCTCTCACTTCAAAATACATTAAATTATTATACTCTTTAATTCATATGCAAAAAGTAAACGGTCACGTTTCAAGGGGACGAGTATGTGTGACAAACCAATAAGAAAAGAGTAAACAATTTTCAAGAAGGTAGAATGTACATAGAATCATGAAAAAAGAGACGAAGGAAAGGAAATCGCAAAATATTGTCTTATTTAATAGTATATCGACATTGACACCTTGGACTAACAATTATAAAATGCTACATCGATGTCTTTTGTCTCCCATATTGGAAGGGGAAAAAAATCATCTTGCGCATATTTTTGGACCAACAAATGATGAGAGATACCCTTTTAAATTTATAATAAAATATTTTTTTTGTCACATTTTGTTTTGCAATGACAGTTAAAAGGGATAACTGGATAAGTATAGTTTTCCAAAATATTGGAGTGTATCTGACATGTATTCTCAAGTGGATGATTATGCATTACCCTTTCAAAAGGCACATAAATGGAAAACGGGATAAAAATAATTTTTGTGATCATGCTCAATTTTTATTCTAAATAAAAATAAGTTTTGGACATTTATCTAAATATTTTTCAGAAAACCATGAAGGGAAGACCATGTGGATGATTAAGTGAGGAAGAAGGAAATGATAAAAGGTATTGATTTGGGCACTACTCTATAAAAAGAATTTTGTCAAGGCAAAAGCTCCTACGCCCCCGGATACGGAGGGATACTCCGTGTCCCCATGTGAACACTATTATTTTCCTCTATATTCTATTTAAACCTATGTATTGCTAGGAGTTTAAACTACAAAGAGGCACTGAAATTGCAAAGGAGCACGGTGTCCCGAAGCACAAGAGTCTTACTCTTTTCTCATTATCGATCCAAGGCTTCCCGATAATCCTATTGTAATTAAATCAAGTAGCATTCTCGGTATAAAATTGATTAAAAGATATATTTTTTATTATTTTTTCCTAAAGAAGATTTTAATTGATGTTATTGCTCTAGAAATTTGCTTCTCATAGTTTCTTGGAGAAATCTATACCATGTTGGAGTGAATTTGTATCAGAAATAGGAGTATAACTCAACTTTCTCTCTCTACATTTTTCTGTAGGAGTGTTTATTAACAAAGGCCCAATATAATTGGAGAAAACTAGGCCTATCTCCAAAAGGCCTCTTTGAGTTTGTACCTTCTTCTATTGTTACATCTTATATTGTGTACCGTTTGGATGTATGATATAATAAAATATATACCTTAAAAGGAAAACTTAAACTCTAGAGAATAATAATTGAGATTTTCTTGTCGTACATGGGTCACTCATCTAATGCGTGTAATGGATATAACAGTATATGTAATAGAACATTCAAGATTAGCCTCTAGACATGCCTTTCACCTATAAACCCAAGCCATAGAATTTTTTTTTATATTTTTATCTTTTAGCCTCTAATCCTTTTTTTTTTTTTGTTCAGTTCATTATTTACTATGCAAACTAATATTGTGTGTACATGGCTTCCCATATGCTTTATTGACTTCTCTAGCATCTTTACCATAAGTCTATTAAGGAAATTTATAATTTTAAATTTTAATTTTCTATAACTGATCTTATTTTAGGATTATAGATAAGATATAAGCCAACTTTGCTTTATGCCTATGGTATTCGTGTCTTGGTGCCTCATCCTGTATTGTTGGTTGAGGAACATTACGTCTATATATCAACTGGTATTTCAATTGATTGTTCCTATTTGATGAGCTAAATATTGACTTTAGTTATTTTGTTTAATCATATATTGATGGATCTGCACTTCAGGATATATCTTTTTGTTGATGAAATTGCATCGATGATTTCTAAGATAGGTTAAATTTAATTTCAATCCTCAAGTTTGGTAATTTATCAAAAGCGGTCCTGCAGTGTCCGAATTTAGTAATTTTTGTCCACTTTTAATCATTTTTGTCTATTTTCTGTCCCTTTTTCCGGCAACATTAAGGATTAAAAGTGGACAAAAAGAACCAAAAGTGAATGAAAATAACTAAAATCGGACACCGAATTACCACTTTTGAGAAATTACCAAACATGATGACTGGGTTGGATTTGACCTATACTAGACGACCAAAATTGATAATTTCCCCGAGTGTTGCAGGATTCGATGTTCCAAATTCACCAGATGTAAGTTACAACAATGTCCACCCTGGAAATGAAGACAACGGCCGAGAACCACCTATGATACCACCTCACCTGCAGCATACTTTGTTAAACAATCCAAAAAAGCTGCTGTAGAATTTGCTAGTACAAAAATGCAATTAATTGAGAAAAAAAGTGCATTTTCTTAGTCTGCTATAGTTAAACTTCAATTTTAAGGTTAGAAATATGACGAGCTATAAAAATTGTGCAATCAGATTGTTGGAAATTTTGCCTTTTATCTTTGCTCATTTTAGGGTAGATTGCCATGAGGAAAGTGAAATGTTTACTCTTTTGTTTATTATAGAGGATTTAATATTTGTTTGTTGTGTATAAGTAACTATGTTTCTGCATAATTAAGAAGGAAGATGTGGTAATTCATTCTGCATAAAGTTTTTGATTTTTTAATTTGAGTGATTGTTGTGTTCCACCAACCTTGATTTTTTTGTTAATTGCGATTATATCTCCTATACGACTGGTGTAATTGTTTGGCACATGTAAGAATACAATGATTTTTTTCTTTTTAAATCACAAAGTAAGAGAATTACAATTTATTACAATAAAATTTTTGATAAAGTATTGAGTAACACGGGATTGTCTCACAGTCTCATCGTATAGTTTGTTTAATTGGTGGTTACTTTTTATTATTAATGTTAATCAGTAATTTTTTATTTATGTTACGAAAAAGTTTACTTTACTATTATCATTTTTATTTTTGTTAATGAGTATAATTTTTTATTAAAATATTATTATTTATTATTTATGTCACGAAACTCATTTCGTAGGAGACTCTTATAAAAATGTTCATAAACATAAAATTTCACAAATTTTATTTGTGTATCAAGTTTAAATAATAAAAAAAATATTACTACTTGATACACAATATGGACATATATAAGGATAATAATGTTCAAATTTTTAAAAAGCCGTATTTTCTTTAAGAATCCTTTATATAAATTTATTTTATAAGTTTTTACTATTTAGATGATTGACATGTAATAAGGAGAGGAAATTCAAACAATTGCTGTTAGGATTTATAATTTCTTTTTGGTATAATTTTTCTTCAATTTCACATGTCATTCACATAACCATGTTGAACACGAAATTTTACAATCCACAGAGAACAATGGGCTTCTTATGTCATAATCGCATTCTCCAAAATTGTAATGTAACCCAATTCTTATTTCTTCCTAAATCAAATTTCACGAATGTATTAATACAATTTTTAAAAGATGTGAGGATAGCATGACATTATAAGAAACTCCTTTATTGGGCTCATCTGGAAAATAAAACATGCAATTGGGCTTCTAATAATAATTTACTACATTGATCTCCATAATATTCGTTAGAGCTTATCAGCTTCCTTAAAAGTAATTTATATTTATATTTTTAATAAATATATTATATTTGACTTTTAAATATAATATTTTAATTATTTATTGATGATATGAAAGAAGAAAGACCGTCTTGCTCCTCTAAAAGTGACACCAACAATTTGTTTCTACGTTTCAACGACAGCTTAATAATTAATTATAACATACCATTAATTAGTTGGCTTAATAATTGATAATTAAATATACAGCTACTCGATCTATATATTGGATCTAAACATTAAATTTGTGTCAGATGAAATTTAAAGTCATTATAATATTTAGAACATCTTATTTCCTATATTCTATAACATAGAATTGGGTTCGCTTGTTTTTTGTTTTGAATTTCACAATATTATTATTATTATTATTATTATTATTATTCAACAACTCTATTATAAGTTTATTTTGATTTTATATTACTTTATATTAAATATATTATCACTTTTTACTTATTTTATGAATTATTTATAAAATAATTTAATTAATTTTTATCGTGTCTATTTTCCAAAGGTCCGCTCATTTTTTTCTTTTAATTTAATTAATACAAAAACTAAGTTTAACCGTCTAAAATGGTCATATGCAATATTTTATTTGTTTTAACCTTAAATTTATTTTAGTTAATATAAAAAAACAAGTTATTATCAGAGCGGGTTTCGTCGTCCATCCGTCTCCCGAAGCTGCTGACCGTCAGCCGCCGGTGGGAGATCGCCGCTGTCCGGCTACGGCCGGATTTCCTTCGCCGATCTGGTCGCGATCTGAAGGATCGGAGCCGCCGTCGCTGATCTGCCTGGAGGGGGCTCGCGTTCTGCCCCGCTTCCAGTCGCCGGGAACGCACGATCTGCAGCAACGCGCCTCTGCCGTCCGCCCTCAGCCACCGTCGCTCCGCCGGGATCGCGAGGCCGAGCGCTAGGTTTTGTCCAGATGGCACCGCCGTTGTTCATATCGTGCCGCCTCATGTCGCCAAGCAGCCGCCGGGAACACGAAGCCAGCCGTTGGTGCCACCGCTATCGCCGATCGTTGCCACTGCTATTCTGAAGCGCTGCCGCCACCGCTGCGGGGTTCCTCCGTCGAAATCGCATTTTTTTCGCGAGGATCACGCCGCCGCCATCGCTGGTTCTGTCCGCCGGGAACACGACGCCAGGGTTGGATGGCTGACAGAATTCGTCAGATCTTCAAGAAACGGGAGGCGCTAGGGTTCCGCCAGTTGCTGCTCCTCCGTGGGATCGTCGTCGGATCTGCTCGCCGCCGCCAGCCCGCTGTCCAGTCGCCTTCCGCCTCCGCTGATCGCCAGGAGTCGCGATCTATAGCCGCCGCGGATCTGCTATTCATCGCCAGCGCAGCCGCCGTCCGTTAGCGAAGCTGCTGCTGTCCGCCACCGATTGCCGCCGACCGCCGCCAGCTCCGGTCAGATTAGTTCTGACCACGGTCGATCTTTGGTGATAGGGAAGTCTCTCCCCTTTATTTTTTGTGCTATCGTTTTGTTCTATCCGAAAATATTTCAGATTTATTCTATTGGATATGTTCTTTTTCTGATAGTTGCAGATTGGTTCTGTTTTCTAACTCCCTACATCTGCTTTGTCTCACTTTGTGTGTAGGGTTCAAGCGTGGTAGCGGGCAGGGTGCAGCTCCAAGGTGGGAGTTGCTCATCCGGTTGCCGCTTGAACAAGGCTTCGAGGGATGCTGGTGGCTCGTGGCTCGTAGGGGGTGGTACGGTGTTCGTCCACCACTTCAGGGGAGTTTCTTCATTCCTTTAAACTTCGTGTTTTTTTGCTTTCTAATTTGTTCAGTTATGTTGTATCTGTGTGATATTTGGTTTGCTTTCGCTGCTAATCTGGTTTTTCTGGAATTTTTTGCTCTTTTTGCTATGTGTGTGAATTGAGTTTGTTTCCAGGCCCTAAGATAACATTTGCTTACCTGTGTGTGTGTGTGTTTGTGTTGTTTCTTGAATCTGTGTGAGTCGATTCACTCAACTTTAAGCACCTATGGCTTCTCCTAATGCATTTGGGGAAGGAGACTTCAATATCTGTTTGAAACAGAAGATGAAGTATGAGAGGGTGCTCAAAGCTGTGAATGACTCTTATGATTAAGAGATAATTTCTTGTGTGAATTATTTGTGCCTTTTAAAATCTTGTGTGTGTTTTAATTGGCTAGTTAATTCTGCATGTGATTAGGAAATTTATTTTTCTATCTTGTTTCACTTTGAATCTATGTGCTTCTTTGTGAATTTGTGTTTTCTTGTGTGAAAACTTGTTAGAAATTTATTTTCTATGTTGTGTGCTTGTTTATGTTTTAAACTTGCTTGGTTTTAGGCTGCTCCTAGTCAGGTGGAGTATTTGCATATGTGTTTCTTTATGCTTTTGTGCCTAGTCTACATGCTTATTTGTTTCTCTTAGTGAGGTGGAGCATGTTGTGTGCATTCGAATATGATGTAACATTTGATTGTTGTTTGTCTGTGTGACTGTGTGCTTCTGTGTGAAGTGGTGTCTGTGTGACTTTTATGTCTATGTGACTTTTTTTTGTCTGTGTAACTGTGTGCTTCTGTATAAAGTGGTGTCTGTGTGACTGTGTGTGCTTCTGTGTAAAGTGTTTGTGTGACTTTTAAATGCTATAGCTTGTGTGTCTATGTGACTTTTAAATGCTATAACTTGTGTGTCTGTGTGACTTGACTATGTGTCTGTATGAATTGTGTATTCATGTTAGCTTTGTGCTTGCTTTATTTGTTCTATGTGAATTGTTCGTGTGTCATGAGAACTGTGAGTTCTAATCTATGTGATTACATGACTATGTGAACTTTTGTGACTTTGTGTCATTTTTGACTAACTTTATGTATGTCAAATTTTCTGGATCTTGCATCTAACTTTGTGTTTTTCGTTTTGCAGGTATCCGGGAAAAGGTGCGATAATGAATTTCTAGATGAACACGATGGTGGATGATTTGGGCCAAGGTGGAGATTTGTTGGGCCCGTTGGCCCAAATGTTGGTCTTCATGTTCTCAAAGTATTGGCTCAAATGTGTTTGACCCATAGCCTTACACCCCATCCCTTTTTCATCCCCAATTCGTGAGCCCCAACATAGAATGTGGACGGGATTTTGAATTCTTGTGTGAGTTCAATGGGAATCTGAGCACCTCCCGACGCCACCACCTCCAGCGATGCTCCGGCGAACCGGCGGGTCGACGAGGACGACCACATCCACCCAATAGAGTATATAAATAACACAAATAAACAAGTTTGTTTGGACTACAAATCTGCCTAAGAGTCCGGAGCATTATTCAGCATGACATGCATTTCGACTACTACAGATTTAGATGACACAGATTACTTGTCATCTTTTGTTTGTTCTTGTAATACTGATGTAAATATACAAAGATTTGTAAACAAAATAAATAAAGATTCGTAAACAAAATTTGCCAAAGAATACATAGGCTCCAAAAGCATAATCATAGATACATTGGTCGAAGGTAGAAAAGGGTGCTGCGGGAGTGGGCTGGTGGAAGCAGGGCCTTTATGTTCTCGAATTACTCGTGTGTGCGCTGATCCCACACACTACCTAGTGTGTGCTGATCCCACAATCTACCTATTCTACGACTGCATTCATCCCACCCAATCAACTTATCACACACTCACCCACTTAATACTCCACAACTCGTCTTATCTTCTCACTCAATTCTCCTCCTAAACACATATTTTGTAAATCTTATCCAATCTCCTGTTAAAACAGTATATGAATATGACTTGCGGCTGCGTTCCTCTTTCCCTTTTTTTTGCTTCAATCATTTCTTCCTTGCTTCAATCATTTCTTCCTCCCTCTTTGGCTTTTCGCTCAGTCTTCTCCGACTTGCATACTCTCCTTTTGTTTGCTTCAATTCCTCTTGCCTTTCCTCTCAGCCTTCTCCGCCTGCTTGGCAAGTCTCTTAGGTTCATCTCTTGCTTCAGTCTCTCTTGAAAAAGTCCTGAACCAGATATAAACATTTCATATATTAGTTTGGTGAGGGTGGGTGGGGTTTATAAGACTACCCCATTGATGACTCAAGTAATGGGTCGTCCGCATACGACAAAATAAAATTAAATAAAAAAAATAAAAAATGAAAAGAAATAAGGCAACCGATTGCAAAATAATTCGCTGAGCAACCAAAACCTCAAACCCCTCCAACCCATGCTTTGACCTCACAATGTGAGGTTTGTCACATTGTGATTGGTTACTATTAATTTATTTTATATATAATTTGAATTTTAAATAAATGATATTTAAATTATTATTTTCTAAAAATAAAATAATCAAAATTCATAATTTTATTTTCTCTACAAATAGAATGTAATATTGACATATTTTGGATCACAATAAAAAAATCTATTTCTTTTCTCAATCTTAAAATTATATACTTATTCTTCTCTTTTTCATTTTATTTTTACTTTAAATTTATTTTAAATATAATTATTATTAAAAATCTCAAAATAATAAAATATAATTATATATATATATATATATATATATATATATATATAGAAGAGAGAGAAATAAATATTTTATTAAAAAGATAGGTTGTGTTGGGTTGTTGATGGATTATAAAAAAGTTAAAATTGGGTTAGGTTGTAGGTTGTGTATGTGGATGAGAGAGAAATGTATATTATATTATTGGGTTGGGTTGTGAATGGGGATAGTCTAAGAAAACACATGAGTGAGTGATGAGCCTAATTGAGAATGGAAGATGATACATTGAGGACCTGAGCTGGTTAATTTGCGTTCTCAAATAACTCAGGTGTGTGCTGATCGACACACTACCTATTCTACAACCGCATTCATCCCACCCAAACCTATCACCCACTTAATACTCCACAACTTGTCTTATTTCCACTACACTTCATCTTTAAGGAAGTAATATTCTCACTCAATTCTCCTCCACAAGATGCAAATCTTTAAGGAAGTAATATTCTCACTCAATTCTCCTCCACAAGATGCAAGAAATAAACTCACATCAACCAACATCTTAGTGTTATTCTTCACACATATTTCTGAAGATATTATGAACACGTACCTGAGACTGCGGCCCGGCTGCCGCGACGGACATTTAACATCTATTTCCTACACCTCCCATGCCAAGTTTCTTCGAAAACTCCAGATCTGGCTTCACCTTCGAAAACTCCAGATCTGGCTACACTCTTGAGTTGTGGGAATACTTCGAGGCTGTGCACTGTAGTTTTCTGCAAATGCAACCAGCAAAAATGTAAAGAATCTCAGTAGTCAGTCCCAAAGCAAATCCCAACACCACTACATCGGTGACACAATAAATAAATAAATAAATAAATAAAACTATTCAATCTCGTACATCCGTATCTATTTTCAACAGACATCAAAGAAGCCGCAGGTTAAATTCTTAATTCACCATAACAAAAAAAGAAAAAAAAAATCTACCATGAACCCACTTCATAAATCTTAAAAAAAATATATAAAAACAGCACACTTAAAAAGAGTTCATATTTCCAACCAAGAAAATCAAATGACAAGTAGCAAATATCCATTCTGTTGACTTACAGGAGAAGAGGAGGAAAGAGCTGTAAGTATATAAAACTGGGCATAAACACACTGAGAAACAGCGCTTGTATGTATTCGGAGGAACAACGGGACGGCAACAACCAGGGAAGTAGAATAGGTTGAATAGATCTGTAAACCCTAAGATTCAAAAGAATCTCAGAGAGAAGAGTAAGAGAATAGCTGGAAATTCAAACCGGGGGATTTGGCAGAATTTGGAGCGAAAGAAGAGTGGTGGGGCACAAAAACCCTAAATTTGGGAGATCGAAAGAGGAAGGAAGAGATGCCAAGATGAGCGCTGATGATTTATTACTTTTTTTTTTCAATTACTATTTATTTATTTATTTTTTTTTTGTGAAATTTGACAGAGAGGGGGGTGGCCCAGTGAAAATATAATCGGTTTTTTTTTTTAAGAAAAGAGACATCAATAGAGTTGGGCAAAGACATTCTTCTTTAACAATAATATTTACAAGCCCAATGGGCCAATCCCATATAATTTTATTGCACGAATAAATATAAATCTAACATTTTTTATTGGTCTTTGGGTAACCCAATTATGAGTTCAGCCCAAAACTTCACTATTTACCAAAACAAAAAGGTATTTAATGTTGTTACAAGCATAGGCAGAAGATTACTATTTACACCCCTATATTACTATATACACCCCAAAATTATACTTCTTCTATTTATTTTTAATCTATCAATTTTACTATTTTAGATCGTTCATCCTTAATATATCAATTTCTCTTTTTAGACATATGGGACCTACGTACACTCTACACTAATACAAATAAAATATGAGACTCACACCCTCTACTAATACAACTACCCACTATACATAAAATAATAATACTTCTTAATCTACGTGTAAAAATTAAATTGATATATTGATGTTGGACGGAGGGAGTACAATTTAAATCATCCCTAATTAATAAGGTTAATTGAAAAAATAACTCCGAACTTTACTCATATTGCAAATTAATTTCCACTTTTGAAAAATTGCATAAAAAACTAGCACCTTTAAATATTGTTGCAAAACGCAACCAATTAAAGTTCTTAATTTTTTTTGCAATTAACCCTAATTAATAAGGCATAATTACCCTTATAAATCTTATATTTGTTCGGTTGGAACAATCGAACAGAATCATAATTGTGATCCCTTAGCCTTGCCGGAGAGTTTAAAAGTCGTATCCCATTGCCGGATCCTCGTACCTTGGAAGTTCTTCTCAATAGATTCCTGAATCAAACGGCTTAAATCGACGGAGCTCTTCCCGAAATCCAGCTCTTCGGCGTCGACTGCGATCACGTATACCAGGAAAGGTCTGGTCTGGGTACCACTGCCGAGGGTGAAATACACGTGGCACCTGATGAACAGGGTCTCCTCGAAATCAGCCGCCATCTGCGACACTCGCGAAGGCATTGTTTGGACGGATCCGTCCTTATTCTTTTTCTTTCGTATGCACATGTAGAGACGAAGCTCGTTCATCGAAGCTGGGAGGTTGCAACCACTTCAATGGAAAACAGACAGTCGAGCTTCTGCATGGTGATGTGAGTCAACGCTCGAATGGGTTTCTAGTTCCAGATTCATTTCTTCTCCGAAGACAAACCGGAAGCTGTAGTCACAGCTTCGTCGCTCCATTTGTTGCTCTTCTAGCTGGAGCTGACATGTTCTTCTTCGTCGTCATCGGGCTTAGATAGATGAAATTAATCACAATTCTGATTCTGTTTTGGTTGTTGCAACCGAATAAATAAGATAAATGAATTCTGATTCTGTTATGTTCGATTGTTGCAACAGAACAAATATAAGATTTATAAGGGTACATATAGTAATTTTGGGTGCAAATAGTCGCTTTCTTATAATAATTCAATTGTATTGTACAGGGATATTAAGAAAAAATTATTTTTTACTAATTTTATTGACTTTTAGGGGTAATATGATATTTTTAGGTAATAAGTAAAATATAAAGTATGTTATGTGTGAAAAGAATGTATGTCATTTTTTAAATTAATGTGTACTTTTGAGATGCTAATTTAGAATGATATTTCTTTTTTTAGGAGGTAAACAATTATGTGTAACAAAAAGGAAAGAATAAACAATCTTCAGGGATGTAGGAAGTACATAGAATCACGAAAAAAGAGACGAAAGAAAGAAAATCGCAAAATATTACTCCCTTCATCCTATAAAAGTTGACACACTTCCTTTTTGGTTTGTCTCATAGGAGTTGACACATTTCCTTTTTAATTTATGGGACCCACACAAAAAATAATTAATTTATTTTAAAGGGACCCACATACCACGTCTAATACAACTACCCAATACATATTAAATAGTATTTCTCTTACTTTACTTTACATTAAATTATTATATTCCTTAATTTTCGTGAAAAAAAAATGTGATAAGTTCTTTGATACTAATGAAATATCTTATTTAATAGTTTATGGACATTGATACCTTGGACTAACAATTATAAAATGCTACATTGATGTCTTTTGTCTCCATATTAGAAGGGAAAAAAAATTATCTCGCGCATATTTTTGGACCCAACAAATGATAAGAGATACCCTTTCAAACTTATAATAATTTTTTTTTTTCACATTTTATTTTGCAATGACCATTAAATGGGATAAGGGCAGTTCTTCCAAAATATTGGAGTGTATCTCTTATAACATGTTCTCGAGTGGTAAATTATGTGTTACCCTTTCTAAAGTCATGGAAAACGGAATAAAAACTATTTTTATCCCATAAATTTGATCATGCACAATTTTTATTCCAAATAAAAATAAGTTTGGGCATTTATTTCAATATTTTTCGGAAAGCCGCGACGAAAGAAGGCCAGCTAGTGTGGATCATAAAAGCAAGGAATAAGGAAATGTGAAAAGGTATTGATTTGGCAATTACCCTATAAAAAGAATTTTGTCATTATCGATCCAAGGCTATCATCTTTGGCCCAATATAATCACCTCAGCAATAATAATCAAATAATAATAATAATTCAAATAAAAAGAGAAAATTCATAGGAGTGTTTCTCTAACGAAAGGAATCTTTTCATACGATTATACAAAATCGACGAATTCAAATTCCATACACAAATCACAGAATCATAAATTTTCACATAATTCAATTTGCTAGTAATAGAATGGCATAAAGAAGCTTATATATTGGCCTCACGTTATTATTAGAAAAAAAAAGTACTTGAACCATAAATTTTCCAGTAAAACTTAATTTGTCCTTTAATAAAGAAAATTAAAACTAGACACTTGAATTTTATTGCCTATTAAAGGAAAATATGTGCCGAATTAATGCAATAATTATCAATTAAATATTTATTAAGGAATTTAAATAAATCTATTCATAAAATAAATGAGTAAATAATTGATAATTATGTCAGATCCAGTCAAATAAGTCTGACTTAAAGCTAAGCAAGTGAAAGACCCAAACCCGCAGAATCAGGTCAAATCAATCCTGGACCAATCAGACTGCGAGTTATTTATGGGGCGTCCTCAGTCCTCACCATTCACCTATATAAGGAGCCATCTCCATTCATTCCACACACATTCAAAGACCTAAAGACACAAACGCTCTGAAGAGATTGAAACACGAGCAACGCGTGCGGAGCCCCCAAATCAAGCGTTCTTCATACACTAAGTTCTTCGGTGTTCTTCGCACCAAGAACAACATACGACCCGGGATTAAGGTGCTAAGCCCCCCAGATCGAGTGTTCTTTGGATCAAGTACCTTTAATCCAAACAAAGGCTCGACGCCTCTGGATTAACATTATAAAATCCCAAATCCGAGTTCGGACAAGCTCAACTGAAGATCCGACTCAACACACACAGTCAGCGCAGTCAGCGTAGTTAACCAGTCAACAAGTCAAAGTCAAGGCCAAATTGGTTCGAGAGAAGAATCAGAAGATAGATAGGGATTGTTTCCTAAATTCTCAAATTTAATCCGTCTGGATTATTATTGTAATTCTCTTGTATTTATTTTATCATAAATACAAAATTTGTTGTTACACATACGTCCCGTCCCGCGTTAACATTTACGTTTGCTTTTTGCACTTAGATTAAGAAATATAATATTTTAATATGTAGTGAGGTGAGAGAAATACTAATATCTAATATGAAGTATGTAGTTGTAATTGTATTGTGTGTGGATCCTACATGAAATAAATTAATTATTTTTTATGGACCCCAACTTGACAAAAAAATGAAACGTAACTTTAACTTGGAACAACCTAAGATGAAAAAAAATAAGCCTTAATGTGGGACGGATTGAGTAATGTTTTCTATTTACCAGCCATACAATACAATTTTCTAAAAAAATGAAAGCCCCTAAATTATTAGGCAAAAACTTGCATGCTCATATGGACATAGTATCCTCAAATCCCGCATTTTCTTAAAGATATACTCCACACTTTAGTATTAAATGATATATTTTTTAGTATAGGAACATGTACCCTTTATTTTTTGAAAAAAATAATTTTTTTAATCAATGATTTATAATATTCATATTTCATATCTTTTTAATAAAAAAATTATAATCTTTTTCATTAAAATATATTCCTTTATACCAAAATAATATACTCTTACATGCACGAGAACACAAGAAAGCAACTCCATTATTATCATGAATTTACCATTTTCCCCACTATAATATTACGCACAGTATTGATTTCTACTTTCAATCAAATTACTTTTCTTTCAAAATATATATATTCATTATTTCTTTCTAAAAGAGATAATCTTAAAATAATTTCACAGTAAATATGTCAATGTTTCTAATAATAATTCACTATATATTTCCATAGTCTTCATTCAGCTTATTAGCTTTCTTATATGTAATAAATATATTTTTTTTAATAATCATATTTGACTTTTATATATAAATAAATATTTTAAGTATTTATTGATGACATGAAAAAAGTAGGACCGTCCTGCTTGTCTAAAAGTGACACCAACAACTTGTTTCTACGTTCGCACGACAGCTTAATTATTAATCATAACATACCATTAATTAGTTGGCTTATTATAACTGATAATTAAATATACTGCTACTCATCTATATATTGGATCTATACATTAAATTTGTGTCAGATGAAATTTAAAGTCATTATAATACCTTCCCTTGTTTTCAATTTCATAATATAAGCTCCTTTTTTTTTTTTCTTTCTTTTAGTTAATACATAAAACTAAGTATAATTCGCCAAAATGATCATATTCAATATTTTTTGTTTTTAAGCACAAATTTATTTAAATTAATATATAAAATAAATAATCAATGAGGACGAGTATATAAATAACATGAATAAATGTAGACCTAGTTTGTTT
The DNA here is from genome assembly GCA_023678885.1 of Pogostemon cablin. Taxonomy (NCBI): domain Eukaryota; kingdom Viridiplantae; phylum Streptophyta; class Magnoliopsida; order Lamiales; family Lamiaceae; genus Pogostemon; species Pogostemon cablin. The sequence continues at coordinate 8,761,790 of CM042983.1, forward strand.
AATTGACGAGTATATAAATTAATAATAAATAATTATTTATTCATTAAAAAAATATCTATTCAAAATTTGTAACCAATTGTATAATTTTAGAGTTAGGAGGTTTATTGTGTAAAATTGAGGTGCAGTAAGTAATTATTAAATTTATTTTTAATTATTTTATTTTATTGAGTAACGAGGATTAAATAAAAAATTAATCTAAGGGTTGAGATTATTTTGATGTTTCGGCCTAATTACACTGCAGTTAGACTCATGCACTCATTAAGTAATACTCCCTCTGTCCCAAGAAAGTTTGCACACCGTTTTTCGGCACGGAGATTAAGAAAGTGATAACTTTTAGGGGTATCATGATATTTTTTAGTAATAAATAAAGGGTAAATATCAAAATTGATTCTGTAAGTATGACATTTTCCAACTTTAGTCCTTTTATTATTAGATTTCTCACTTTTGGTTCTCTTGGGTCTGTTTTTGGTCATTTTAGTCCAAATTTAGTCATTTTTAATCGAAAATTTAAAAAACTCATCTGAAAAGTTATGCGTGAGTTGTATGCGTTCAAAGTTGATCCTGTAAGTATGGACCATTCTAACTTCAGTCATTTTTTTATTGCAATTTTTACTTTTGGTCCTTCGTTGTCCTGTTTTAGTCATTTTTTGTCCAAATTTAGTTATTTTTTGCTAAAATTTTAAAAAACTCATCGAAAATCATGCGTGAGTTGAACGTGCTCAAAATCCCCATGCTCACGATTTAAGAAACCTTTAATGTTTGCGGTGGAGAAAACAGATTGTTTCAAAATTGTAATTTATATTTATTAAACTGAAAATTGCTAAATTAATAAAATACCCATTTGCTTCATCTGTATATGATACGATTAATTAAAATACCAAAGCTATAATATTTAGGTAAAAATACAATTTCACATTGTATTTGTTATGAATCACGTGGGGAATAATATTATTTTGGGACTAACAATTAATTAAATAATATACATGTTCAAGATTATTTATTTATTTAATTTTGTGTTACAATTTTGGCTTTAATTTTTTTAATTTTTTATACATAATAATATAAATATTGTTTTATTTATTTATTAATTTTTTCAATAAAATTTTTAGAGTTTTGATATATAATTTTCAAGCTAAGATGTACACGTAAATTTTCAAAAGGATGGAATCTTTTATTGGGTTTTATTGAATGAACTGATTTAGTTGGAATTGGTCTATAGGTCAAATCCATTTTTTATCAATATTTTTGTAATATTTCTTTTGACGTCCATTGGATCTAATTTTATATTCAAAAATTTCATTTTAATTTGATCAATTTAATGTAAAAATTTGCTCAAATCCAATTTAGAGTGAATAAGTAATAAATGTGTTAAGTTTGTAATTTAATTTAAAAAGAAAAAAGAGAAATGAAGAGAAAAATGGAAAGTGGATTGGTCTATGGGTCAAATCCATTTTTTTCAATATTTTGTAATATTTCTTTTGATGACTATCAGATCTAATTTTATATTCGAAAATTTCATTTTAATTAAATTAATTTAATGTAAAAAATTGCTCAAATCTAATTTCGAGTGAATAAGTAATAAATACGTAAAGTTTGTAATTTAATTTAAAAAGAAAAAAGAGAAATGAAGAGAAAAATAGAAAGTGGGAAGATTAATGCAACTCAAGCATGATTTCCGACGAGTTTTTTAAAATTTCGACAAAAAATAACTAAATTTGGACAAAAAATGACTAAAATAGGACAACGGAGGACCAAAAGTAAAAATTGCAATAAAAAAGGACTGAAGTTGGAACGGTCCATACTTACAGGACCAACTTTGAGCGCGTGTAACTCACGCATAATTTTTTCGGCGAGTTTTTGAATTTTCGGCAAAAAATGACTAAATTTGGACCAAAAGGACCAAAAATGGACCCCGGAGGACCAAATGTGAGAAATGCAATAAAAAATGACTGAAGTTGGAAAAGACTATACTTATAGGACCAATTTTGATATTTACCCAATAAATAAATGATAAAGTATGTTAGGTGTGTTAGGTAAGGATTTTTTTTTTTGTAAATAAAGTGTATGGAGAAGGGTGATTGTTTTTTACTTTTTGCTTTTTTAGGAATGTGCAAACTTTTGTGGGACAACCCAAAATGGAAAGTGTGCCATTTGAAATGGGACGGAGAGAGTACATATACTGATTAATTTGATTAATGTTTAAGATTATTGTTATTTAAATAATGTATGGAATTAAGGATGTTTAACCTGATTATATGGTTATATATAGTGAGAGGGTATTTAATTAGCAAAAGATGGAAAATGACTAATATTGGCTAATTTTAATTCCTATGAAACTTAATTGAGAATATTATATAGGAACTAAAATGTTCAAATACCAATATTTAAGGAATTGAAATTATAATTTTCTCTTATATGAAGTCATAATTATCTAAAGTGATGTTTGTTTTTGGGTTGTGTGGAGATTGAAAACCATGAATAGTAATATCATGTTTGGTTTGAATTTTTGATAGGGTGTTTTAATTTTATGTCAAATCAATATATAAGAATGTATTAATTTATGTAAAAAAAATAGATGACAGTATAAAAAAACAAATGTATTAATTGAGATAAGAGAAATAGATGAGAGAAGTGTAATCTTAATTTTAATACATATAATTGGCAAGTAGTTGCCTTATTTAAATTTTCAAAAAACATACGTGTCGCAAGGTTGAGAAAATTCACTATCAAAAATTATATGTGGCATTATTTTATTGGTTAAGCATTTATTATATATATTAATTATTTTCTTTATTCTACATTAAATAGTTCCCTTATTAACATTTTATTCCTTTAACATTTTAATCTTTTAGTTTCTATTATTTATAATATTCTTTAATATTATGTAAAGATTTTAAAAAATCATATTATTTCTTTCTTGATTAATTGTTATTCTATTTTAATATTTTTAATTAATTTAATTTTTCTTTATCACCCTTAAATTGAAAAAAAAATTACAACAAAATCATAATTAATAGTATAGGGTTTCGATTACTTTTATTTTTATACATTATTTTAAATTCGATCAATTTTTTAATTTATACACTAATAAAAAACTTTTTACAAGAGACTTAATTATTTTAATTTTATACATTACTTTAAATTTGATCACTTTTATAATATTATATAACTGATAAAAAAATTATTTTATGTTATTCAATTAAAAGGTGTATTACATATCATGAATGATAAAATATTATTTTTATTGTGATTTTTTGAAAATTTGTGACATTATTTAAGAAAGTGCACAGTAGTACTTTAATGGAATTATTACTATCTACTACAAAATATATACTAATATTATTAGGAGATACCAAGTATATATTTTATTACTATCAAGTATAAAAATAGGTAATGAAAAGTCTCAACTACCCTTATATGAATGTCGCTGAATACAATTGTATTGAATACACTATTTTACATACATCGTACAAATTTCTTATTGTAATATAATTTGATACAAAAATATATCTAAATATTTCTGAATACATCATGCAATCTTATATAATTTGGATAAAAAGATATACTTAAATATTCTGAATATTTATCTAATTATTTCTGAATATGGCAAATTTCTTATCGTAATCTAATTTGGTTACCAAATATACATCATCTAATCTGATACCAAATATATTTAAATATTTCGAATACTTATCTAATTATTTATTAATATTGCAGATTTTTTATGGTATTCTAATCTGATACAAATATATCTAAATATTCTGAATACTTATCAAAATATTTCTGAATACATCATTACTTATCTAAATATTTCTGAATACATCATGCAAATTTCTTATCGTAATATAATCTGGATACCAAAAAATATATAAATATTTAAATATTTTTTAATACATCGTGAGAATATTTTTAAGGATTATATAATCAGGAGCCATGAAGATTTTTTTATCGTAATATATAATGTGAATACCAAAATATATGTAAATATTTCTGAGGACATCATCTTTAATTAATTAATTAATTTTGAATACAGTACAATTAAACCTATTTTTAAATATTTGACCCACAATTGACTAATCCCCAACATATCTCCTATTTTCATGGAGAGATTAATAGTTGATTAATTATGAATACAGTTAAATTTAAATAGGGTTAAAAGTGGTATTTGATTAATATAATTTGGATATTATACCTAGTAGTAATAAATGTTAATAATTTGTATCTATGAGTAATGGACCCTACCTTAATTTAATAAAAATTGTATGGTAAGGTAAATATCTTTTTTTTTTTAATTTTTTTTGTCACCGACATAAGAGTAAATTTTGTGTAAGACCGTCTCACGTGAGATCAATTTACACTTTTTAAAATAGTTATCACTTTCGCTATAAAATATTATTGCTCTACTATAAAATGTTATCACTTTCATTTATTACTCATGAAATAACATAATCACTTTTTATTAATTGAGTATCACTTTTTATTATAAAAGCTATCATTTTTTTTTTGTCTGTCTCAATGATGAGAGTGAAAATAAGCGTATTTTAGTATCTAATTTAACACATTTGTGATTGATATTGTTATCATATATTAGCACAAGTGCCTTTTATTCAATATATGTGAGAAAAAAGTTCACTTGAGGTGTTTTATTGTGTTTTAGGTAGAAAAAAGGATCAAAAGTGCCAAGTTGGAGCAAAATGTGCAATTTGTGCAAGGATGCTCTGAAACGCACGTCTAACTTGTGTAATTTTTATGTGTTCATATGGAGCTTTGAATTGGAAGTGTGATAAATGGTTGGAAAGCCACATAAGAGAGAATCATTTTGGCGTAAGGAACACCTTAATCGAAGTCCAAACGAGAAAGTTATGATCGAAATTGTGACGTCTCGCAAGCTGTTTCTACTCAGTACGACTGTTCCACTTCACATGACTTGTTATATTTTCAAATGTTGGACTTTTGGTGAGATCTTTATATTTTGAGAAAGTCAAGGAAAAGAGAATTGCATGAGCACAAGAATCACTAAAATCGGAGATCGGACGAGGAAGTTATGCTTAAAATCGTGAAGTCGTGCAGCTGCCAGCGAGAATTTTTGAGAATTTTTAAAATTTTTCGAAAATTACCTATTTCTTGGAGCACAATTAATCTCCTTGTCACATAATCCTCCATGATTCACCCATATCTTTTATCCATATATTTTATTTCCTTATTTAATTTCTTCTCACACCTATATATATTTTACATCATTATTCATGTGAGTGGAGAGCCACATCCATCCTACACCACTCCACAAGGGGGGATCACCCCCAACCATCATCCACATCCTTTCCTCCATCTATCCATCACTTTGAAGATTCGTTTGTGGAATCAAGAGGAGAACCAAGAGGAGGATTCAAGACGGAGAAATACGCGACGATGCTCACATCTAGGGTTTATTCATTTTCTAATTTATCTTTTACTTTTCGGACATATGAGTAAGATCTATCCAACACTCATAATTGTTCTTCGCAACATCATGGGCTAGAGCCTTTTTGGTAGAACTAGGATTGTGAAAATTTTTATGAATTAATTGATCTTTCGTGTGTAAACTTCGTACAACACTACTTGTGGATTTATTTTATATATGATTGTGTTTTCTTAATCCATAGTCACGTTATTTTTGTGCATCTTCAATTGGTATATAGAGTCTGAATATATATCTTTGTTGTAGATTGAGTGCGTTCACCGCTGAACGGGATTCCATGTTATGATTCTAAGTGAGGGGACTCCGAAGCTTCATTAGAACTATCATATATGAATATTTATTAATTGAATTGAATTTGGGTTATTAAGTAGGATAAAGAGGATTAGTGATGTATCCAAATTCTACAAGGCAGAGTCGGACATCAACACACGGAAGGGAAATTAATAAGTAAAACTGGATTATCCTAGAGCTACTTATTCTCCTACTTGATCCACTTTCGTATTTTTCGAGTGATATTTTATTTTATTTGTTATTTTATTTAAGTAGTTGTTAATTAAATCCTCAACCGTTATTATTTTCGTCTTAATTAATTTAGTAAATAATTAAATTGATAATACGCCGTCCTTTGAGTTCGATATTCACTTGTCGCTTGCTTAAGCTGCAATTGGTATCCTTAATACTTGGGGATTAATTTTGCGTGCAAAGAAAACACGCATCAAGTTCTTGGCGCCGTTGCCGGGGACGGCTGCTATAATTAGTTTATTATTGCTAGTTGATTAAGACTTTTATTGTGATTATTTATTTCTAACTAACCTTAAATTTTTCTGAGGTACTTGTGTACTAGGAAAAGAAGAGGAAGAAATAACACATTGAGCTAAACATGGCCGGAGCAAGGCAGAATCCGGATAATATTGTCATACGTGAAATTTTTATGAACTATGTAATTGGTAACATGGGGTTGATAGGAGCAAGGGGGGAAGATGATAATTTTGTAATACATACCGCTCTTATTAACATGGTAGAGAAGAATCCCTTTTCTGGAGGTTGCTTTGAAGATCCATATAAACATCTCAGAAGATTCCTTGGTTATGCAAACACTCAAAAGGGTGCTGGAGCTCATGATCATGCTAGGCGGATCGCCCTATTCAAGTTTTCATTAATTGATAAGGCAGAAGCTTAGTATGAAACTCTTGATGCCACAGATTGCACTATATGGGTCCAACTGAAGCAGAAGTTCTTGGAGAGATACATGCCACCCTCAAGGATCTTAAGAATGAGGCAAGACATCACTCAATTTATTATGAATCAGGGTGAAAAATTTCATTAGGCGTGGGACAAGTTTAAAGACATGCTCAGGAAGTACCCACACCATGGAATGTCTAAGGCTGATTACATAAGCATTTTCTACTATGGATTGGATTGGAAGTCGCGTATTTTTATTGATGCATCATCAGGAGGAGCGCTGTTATCTAAGACAGCACTTGAAGTAGAAAAGTGATAGAGGATCATATGTACTTGGAAAGGTGGCACAGGTTGAATATCAAGCGGTGAAGCAGAATAGGGATGATAAGGTCGTCTCTAGTCTAGCTAACATCAACAAGCTACTAGAGTCCCAGCAGAAGCAGATTACAGAGTTGACACTAAGGAGCCCTAGTCTAAAGCAGCACGAAGTGAGAAGTGTTGAAGATATCTTCAATCGATACATGGCTGAGAACGATGCAAGGGTTGACCACATCGAAGCTAGAATGAATATTGATCATGCAGATTTATCTAAGCAGTTGAAGGACCTAACTTTGATTATGGGACAGATGACCGCGAACGTGAATCAATTGATATAAAAATAGGAGAATAAAGCCATCACGTTAAGGTCTGGAATGTAGTACGAGGGACCGATGAAGATGGAAACAAATTTTGAAGCTCCAGGAGCACGATTCGTCCTCAATTCGACCAATCCAACAGGTCGAATCACATCATGGAGGTCGAACCAAGCACCTGAACAACCTCCGGAGCTTCCAGCTGACGGGTTCGACCTCGACTATTATGGTTCGACCAATCCTGTTGGTCGAATCGAGGTCGAACCAGTCTGTCCTCAAGACTCTGATGTCGGGTTCGACCAATCTAGCCATGGTTCGACCAACCCAGTTGGTCGAACCAGCCTGTATGCATTGCTCTGTTTTGTCTGAAGCTCAATTTGACTACGATCACTTCAGTTCGACCAACCCTACTGGTCGAACTCAGGTCGAACAGCATCGTCCCGCACACTCTATTTTATCTGATGCTCAATTCGACCACGATCACTACCATTCGATCAAACCAGTTGGTCGAACCGTGGTCGAATCGGCCTGTAAGGGAGAGAATGTACGTTCAGGTGTGCAATTTGACCACTATTCAACCAATTCGACCAGCAACCCTGGTCGAACTCAGGTCGAATCATTCTGTTCTGCACTGTTTTCCATGCCGAATGCTTTACATGATGTTAATGCTACTCTCATGCCATCCCAAGGACAGAATACTGAGCTTATAGTAGAAAATAAGTGGGAAAGAGCAGAGAGGTTGAGAGTCGAAAAGCTCAGATTACAGATTGTCAATGAAGATGTGGTTTTCTCTCTTGATCAAGCAATGAGGATGCCTATAGAGACTCAGTCATGCAAGAAAATAGATGTAATTTCTAACTTGTTTAATCTTGATTTTTCTAAGACATATGACTCTGAATTTGAGTGGAAGATTGACAAGGAGGTGTCTAGACAACCATGGGAGGAAGAAAATTCCAAGAATCATATACTTGTTACCAAGAAAAGTGAGGTGTTGAGCGTAGACAAGAAGAGGGAAAGAAAGTATTTGAAGGTGAGGATGTGATAAGACCGCCATCTGATCCAGTAGTTCAAAAGCGGTAAATTGTCGCGACTCTTCGACGTTAAACATGAGCGCCTGTTGGGGGCTTGCCCTTCCGTTTTATTGCTTTATTTCTTTCGTGTGAGTAAGAAATTTTTATATTTAAGGTGCTTACTAATCGGCAATTATATCTCTTTGCAAACTTAGTTTCAACTTACGTTTTTACTAAGTTTGGGGGGTGTGATGTTCTTACCTCATTGAAGCACCAAGAGTATAATCTTTTCTTTGTAATGTTTGCTAGGGAAGTTGATTTTTTGCGGTATGTTGAAACTTTAATCGATTTTGATGTGTCGATTTTTGCAATTTGCCTAGTGTTCAGTGGTGTTTCTAGTGTGTGGAGTCGATTAGATAGTCAATTGAGTCTTTCTTATAGTTTTTCTATTTTTATTATTGATGAATCCTGTGATGATGAGATGTATTGAGCTTTGATGATAGAAAATGTACTAGAGTGACAAGATGATCGAGTTGAACAACTCGAGGAGCTCGTGCATACGTTTTGAAGGAGAAAAATCAGGTGCCCTCGTTTCCTTATTCAAATTTTTGTATGTGCTTTTAATTCTTAGGAGTTAAAGGATTGTGTTTTTGGTTTTGGTGATCCACATGAGCTTATATTTTTAAATTGTGCTTAAATTTCATATGCTCTTGAAATTGATGAAGGAAGTATACTTGAGTTATAATACGATATGAAGTTCTATGTGTACTTGTGGGATATTACTTATCATGAAAGATGCTCTGTTACTTGTTAAAAACCCATGTGAGATTTTGAGCATCGTTGATCATGTACATAATCACATGATATTTTCTTTTTGGTGAGTATCATTCTTGTGCATGTATTCTAGAACTTGCGTCTTGTCTTACTTGAAATTACATGTGTGTTAGATAATGAGAAATGATTTTAGGCCATCTTTGATAATTATGAGTCACTTTGCCAAATAATTTCCTACCAAATAATTTTATATCCGTAGTTAGCCTTTTTGAGCCTAAAAGCCTTATTTCTTTGGCAACCTACGAAGATAACCACTTTGATATCCTATTTGAGCCTTAAATTCCTATATTTAGTGGAGAATTAAATACTGTCAAAGTGTGTGAAATTGATTTTAACGGAGTTTGGAAGGAATAAAATATTTAGAGCTGTACAAGTGATTATGAGCTTAAAAATAAGTTGATGAGGGGTAGTGCCCCAAAACTGGTACCCCAAGATGTTAGAGGTAGTGCCCGAAACTGGTACCTCAAGAAAAAAAAAAGAAAAGAAGGAAAAAATGTTGAGCTTGAAGAAAAAGGAGAGAAAAGAAAATTAGAAGAGCATGAAGCTGGATAGCCTTGAAGTGTAAAAAAAATTTGCAGTACAAAAGATCTCCGATTTTAATTCTCTACTAATTGAGTTACTTTATCCAGATGTTTCCTACCCTTACCAAAGAGCCAACATTACATCCTAATAAAAGTTCTTTTTATCCCATTATCGAATCATACTTTAAGTGGTGGAGAGTTTGAGATGTTTGGCAAGCTTATGGTTACGCATGTACTTGAATTGAATTTGAGCGTAAACATCTAAACCCATAAGTGTACATCTTTTACACTTGAGTGCGAGTGATATATATTTCCCGTGAGAACATGTGAATGGAGCATTTGAATTGGTGGTGATTGTCTTGACTTGTATGCTATAAATTGATTATTACATGTAATAAAAATTACATGATTTAAGTTGAGGACAATTGTATTTTGAATGGGGTATTTGTCATAATCCTTGTTTCCCCACTAATTTTCTTACTCTCTCTCTTTATTTTTATTTTGTTACCTCGGGACGAGCAACGAGTAAGTTTGGAGGATTGATGAGAGTGAAAAAAGCGTGTTTTAGTGTCCAATTAACACATTTATGATTGATATTATTTTCATATATTAGCACAAGTGCCTTATATTCAATAAATGTGAGAAAAGGTGCACTTGAGGTGTTTTATTGTGTTTTAGGTGGAAAAAGGGATCAAAAGTGCCAAGTTGGAGAAAAGGTGCAATTTGTGCAAGGATGCTCTGAAACGCATGTCCAACTTGTGTAATTTTTCTGTATTCATGTGGAGCTTTGAATTGGAAGTATGATACATGGTTGGAAAGTCACAGAAGAGATGATCGTTTTGTCGTAAGGAACACCTTAATCAAAGTCCAAACGAGAAAGTTATGATAAAAATGGTGACGTCGCGCAAGCTGTTTCTACTCAGTACGACTGTTTCACTTCATATGACTTGTTATATTTTCAAATGTTAGACTTTTGGTAAGATCTTTATATTATGAGAAATCCAAGGAAAAATAAATCCTATTGATTTATTAAACTAATGGTTCAAGCAGATGCCATTTGTAAATTTTAACTGAAAATGTGATTGGAAGTTTACTATATATTCATGTATATTAGGTATGATGAAAAAGTTGTGCGAGTTCCTATTCAATATTTGTTTTAGAAGCTAAACTATGCTCATCTTCTTGAATGCTTCCAAGAGGGTATTGTTACTTATGTTTTAAGCAAGTTTAGTTGGCTCTTAATATGCTAACTAATTTGTCGTAATTAACCTTACTATTTGTTACTGCTCTAAGGATTCAGCCCACCAAATTGAACTTCAAGTAATATCATATGGAAGAATTCCATTACTTTGTCAAAAACAACTATATGGACTAAAACAATTTGATAGAAAAACTCTAAGAAGATTGAGATACATCAAGTTGCAACAATAAGCATGAGATAAGCGATATACTTAGCAAAATAGGAAAGATCAAATTAGATAAGCATCAAGTTCCATTATTATATATTTTTAGGTAATAAATAATTATAAAGTATGTTATATATATATATATATAAAATGGCGCAGAAGACTAATTCACTTTCATATAAAAAATCTTCTACTTTCAATTTTATTGAGAACTAAAAAAATTCATGCTTTCTAATGAAGGATATTTTCTTAATGGTGGTGAGACAAGAGCCAAGGTCATGCTCTTGATTTTTTTATTTATTTTTATACATAATTTATCGTGTAAAATAGACTATATCATTTCCTAATTAGTTGCATATCCTCATTCTAATTAACTACAGATACTTCGCAATCAAAAACTCCTTCAAGACTTCGTATAGGGGTACCCAGCTCAGATAACTTCTATTATTGTATGATTCGCAACCTGAATGATGCTTAATTAGAGGAGCTATTCTTTGCTCATCTTTAATGTGAAGCAAACACAACACCTCTACAACTAATTGATTTTCTCATTATAAGCAAGACAACTAATTCATGTTATCATTTTGTAAGTGAGTTTTTCATCTGTAGTTAGTTTAATTCCTAAGTTCGCATAAATGCATATTATTTCTGTATCATGTGGCTATTTTATGAATTGTGCATGCGTTCGAGTTGTACTTCATCTATAGGTAGTTATGAAAAAAACTATTTGAATGATGCTTAATCAGAAGATTGTTTGGCAACTAATATTTGGAACTTAGTGTTTATAATATAAAGGTTATTGAACTTATGGTTTTCTCTTAACAACTTATATCATGTATCCAGATTGTAAGGGAGAATGCATTAATATCATTTACGACTCTCTCAAGTAGTGTTCTCTTTGCACTAATGTAGTAGCTCGAGGGATTGATGTTCCTGGTTATGACTGTATAATAGAGGTAGCAGCTAACTATTGAACACTTATTTTTTCTGACTTCGTATGTGCTTGACAACAAGAATCACTAAAATCGGAGATCAGACGAGGAAGTTATGCTTAAAATCGTGAAGTCGTGCAGCTGCCAGCGAGAATTTCCGAGAATTTCCAAAAATTTCCGAAAATTACCTAGTTCTTGGAGCACATTAATCTCCTTATCACATAATCCTCCATGATTCACCCATATATTTTATTTGCTTATTTAATTCCCTTCTCACACCTATATATATTTTACATCATTATTCATGTGAGGGGAGAGCCACATCCATCTTACACCTTGTGGGGATCACCCCCAACCATCATCCACATCCTTTCCTCCATCCATCCATCACTTTGAAGATTCGTTTGTAGAATCAAGAGGAGAACCAAGAGGAGGATTCAAGACGGAGAAGGACGCGACGACGCCCACATCTAGGGTTTATTCGTTTCTTAATTTATCTTTTATTTTCCGGACATATGAGTAAGATCTATCCAACATCCATGATTATTTTTCGCAACATCATGGACTAGAGCCTTTTTGGTAGAATTAGGGTTGTGAAAATTTTTACGAATTAATTGATCTTTCGTGTGTAAACTCCATACAACACAACTTGTGGATTTATTTTATATATGATTTTGCTTTCTTAATCCATATTCACGGTCGTTTTGTGCATCTTCAATTGGTATATAGAGTCTGAATATATATCTTTGTTGTAGATTGAGTGCGTTCACCGCTGAACATGATTCCATGTTATGATTCTAAGTGAGGGGACTCCGAAACTTTATTAGAACTATCATATATGAATACTTATTAATCGAATTTAATTCGGGTTATTAAATAGGATAAAGATGATAATTTTATAGTACCTATAAAGGGAGATCATATCGGGTTAGAGTACCAATTGGCCAGGGAAATAATTGATACTGATAGTACCTAGAAAGGGGGTGGAATTATATCTCTTGCTCTGAGGTTATTCACACGTGTTACACGCATGTTTACTTATGTCTATAGAGTAGATATGCATGGTTTAGTGATGCATCCATATTCCACAAGACAGAGTCGGACATCAACACACGGAAGGAAAATTAATAAGTAAAACTGGATTATCCTAGAGCTACCTATTCTCCTACTTGATCCACTTTCGTATTCTTCGAGTGATAATTTATTTATTTGTTATTTTAATTAATTGTTAAATAGTTGTTAATTAAATCCTCAACCGTTATTGTTTTCGTCTTAATTAATTTAGTAAATAATTAAATTGATAATACGCCGTCCTTTGGGTTCGATATTCACTTGGTCGCTTGCTTAAGCTGCAATTGATATCCTTAATACTTTGGGATTAATTTTGCGTGCAAAGACAACGCGCATCACTCAATAAGGGCGCACAAGTCTTTACCCCAACATAATTCATATATACTTGAATCACAATATTAAGACAAAAATAAAAGAAAACATAATAATAATTTTAACTATTTTCTAGACATAAAATATTAATTATAGGTTTTAATTTTGTATTTTTCATTCAATGATATACGGGACTTATACTAAACATAAATATATAAATATAATTTATATTATTAAATAAAATATTAAAATAAAATTTTATAAACCGCGTAACACGCGGGCTATATACTAGTATTATATATATTATAAATAATTTGTTAATTATTTATAGCCAGTGTGAAAGGAGGAATAACATTATTTATCCAACTCGTGGCGTAATATTGACTTGCAAGTTGGCCTCTATTGAATATTTTTGTCTATAATTAATTTGGGAATTAATTATATGAAAATGAATTAAATTGGTGAAGACTAATTTGCAGTGTATGATTTGTAGAAAGTGGCTTTTTCTTATGAAAGATTTTTTAGTATATTTTCAAATAATCGAAATTATATTCAATACATGTCTAATATTTTAGGAGTAATTTTTGTTAGTGTAGAAAATTTCTTTGCAATCTTGTTATATTTTTTTAATACACATGATGGTGCATGGAATAACGAGAAGCATAAATTGGTATGTTGGCAACGACAAAATTTATTAAAGTTATAGAGGTCCTTCAATCGACTCTATGTGGACATCCAACTTAAACTCCATGAATGAAAGTGTGCCTATTCTGAATGACAAAAGCTCCTACGCTCCCGGGGACACCATGTGAACACAATACTCCTCAGTCCCCCTTCCATATTCTATTTATTGTTAGGGGTTTAAATTATAAAGGGGCATGAAAATTGCAAAATGACACAGATCTAAATCCGTGTGCCCGGACGCATAAGAGACTCACTCATTCTGAATTTGAGGATATTTGCAATGTCCCTCCTCTTACTTTTCTCTAGAGAGAAATTCCATATTACATTTGTTAATGTTGGTGATTTTTAGACCGGCTACCAGTAACAACAATATTATGCCTTACCCAAAAAAAAAAAAGTCATTCGTAGATTGAATGTGAGAGATGCGTACACTACTATATATTTTCTATTTTCGCTGGATCGTATAAGCCCAAATTAATAGCCCTTCTCATTAATGTGTTGATACATTCGCAGCAATAATGAACGAGAAAGGCGATAATGTGCTAGACATTCATCTCTTGTTATATTCTTGAGTTAAAAACATAAACAACATCGATAGTACACTTTTACTTTATTCGAAAATGTATCAAAATAGGGCATTAAATTTCATTCTAAACCTTTTAGTTTTGTTCCGATTTCATTCCAAAATAATATTTTTCACTAATTTCGTCTTATAATTTATGTAAAAGCATTGATTCAGTCTTATAGTTCAGTTTCATGAAATTAGCAAAATTATGCTTTTTTTTAAAAAAAAAATTATAAGTAAAAAAAACATTTTATTGAGAATTTAAAAGTTATAAGACTATTTCAAAAAAAAAGTTAAGTTTTTTGAACTATTTTGAATAAGATAAAAAATTTTAAACATGACTCAAGTCACTCAACCTCTCTACATGAAGTGAAGTACTCTCTTTGTCTCATGATAATGGTTACCCTTAATTGTTACATTTTCTTTGCCATTTGTAAAGAAAATGTAACAATTATCATGGTACGAAGGAGTAATTAAAAGTCCATCCTTCAAACTATGAAGTTCCAATTGATTGATGAGTTATATATGAGTGTCCCACGTGGATTAAATAACCAAAGACTAGACTTATGAGATCAATAATTAAATTGTGTTAGCCCAACTATAATTGTACTGCCAACTCTCTCATTTTCTGAGAATTAATGAATTGACCTCATTCTTTGCTCAAAAAAATTTCCACATCTTTACAAATTTAAAAGATTTTTTTTTTCGTATTATTACATCTTCATTTCCAAATATATACAGATCACAAAAGAATCCCAAGCAACTCCTGCGAGTCATTTGTTATTTCTACCCAAAATTTAATTTAATCTTTTTTTTTTAAGATTTAGTATACTTTTCGTGGTTATAATTTTGATTTTTTTATTAAATTATTTATTTTTTATTATATCATAAATTTTTTTGAAATATTTTACACAAAAAAATGAAATAAAAAATTCTTTCATTTAAATAAAGTTTAAATTAAATCCCGGGAAAGTACGTAGATAAAATATCAAATTTCGTTCTTTAAGTATGAACAATTTTAATTTTAATTATTTTTTATTTGCAATTCTCAATTTTTGTATTTTTTTATTTAATTTTGTTCTTTTTGTCTAAATTTAGTACTTCACTCTTATCAAATTTTAGTCCAATTTTGGAACAAAAAAATTGGACTAGAAATAAAAGGATTTGGACAAAAAGAAAAAAATACAATAAAATAGAATTAAAATTGAGAATTGCAATTAAAAAAAAATCTAAAATTAAAATCGGCTATACTAAGACAAAATTTAATATTTTTCCAAAGTACTTATACTATACATAAAACTCATGTTTAAAATATAAATCGTTCTATACATTTTTACTTTATTTAAAATAGTTTCAAATAATTTAATTTCTTCGAAATTATCTCAATAGTTATTAAACATAAACTTTTTTCGATGTGATGATTTATGTTTTAAACACCATAAAATACATGATGTGTGTTTTTGGGACATGTGTCTCTAACCCACCCCCTTGGATCATGAGATGGAATAGGGTTTGGAGCTGGAGAATTGCACTCCCATAAAACCCACTCTTTATTTCACAATTTTTTTTTTTTTGAAGAGTCTTTATTTCACACAATTAAATCACAATCTTTCAATAGATAAATATGAGAGATATAGTAACACGAGAGTAAATGATACAAATTAATTTACAGATAGAGAGTCATGTATTCCAGCTTTGAAATTGAAATCAGAGAGAAATACTGGCCAGTTAAACGTAAAAAATAAATTAAAAAAATAGAAACATGTGTGTTTGAATATACTCCATATTCCATGAATCTGGAAATCTGGCAGAATGTGGGGCCCACTTTTGAACCTTTGGTATATACGATGAGGTACCGAACGCGGCTAATCGGATTCGGATCCTACCTGTTCGGATACTCCACTTCCCAACCTCTAAAATGTCAACTCTTTTATTACAAACTATATAAACTCCCCAAATCTCACCCCACATACTAAGCATCTAATTATATTTTTAATTAATTAAATAATTAATCATGGGAGATGTGGAAGGTTCTCCCGGCAGCTCCATGCACGGCGTCACCGGCAGGGAGCCGGTTCTGGCTTTCTCCGTCTCAACGGCGGTGGACACGGCGGCGAAGTTCGATTTGCCGGTGGATTCCGAGCACAAGGCGACAAAATTCAAGCTATTCTCCCTGGCGAATCCCCACATGAGGACTTTCCACCTCTCCTGGATCTCCTTCTTCACCTGCTTCGTTTCCACCTTCGCGGCGGCGCCGCTCGTCCCCATCATCCGCGACAACCTCAATCTTACGAAGAGCGACGTCGGAAACGCCGGCGTGGCGTCCGTCTCCGGCAGCATATTCTCCAGGCTGGTGATGGGCGCCGTGTGCGACCTCCTGGGGCCGCGTTATGGCTGCGCCTTCCTCATCATGCTGGCGGCGCCGACGGTCTTCTGCATGTCTTTTGTGTCGTCGGCCGGCGGCTATATGGCCGTCCGGTTCATGATCGGGTTCTCTCTGGCGACGTTCGTGTCGTGCCAGTACTGGATGAGTACTATGTTTAATAGTAAGATTATTGGACTGGTCAACGGCACTGCCGCCGGGTGGGGCAACATGGGAGGTGGCGCCACACAATTGATAATGCCGTTGCTGTACGACGTTATCAAGAGTAGCGGCGCCACCCCCTTCACGGCGTGGCGGATTGCGTTTTTCATTCCCGGGTTGCTCCATATTGTCATGGGTATTTTGGTCATGACGTTGGGGCAGGATTTGCCTGATGGCAATCTTAGTGATCTACAGAAGAAGGGAGATGTTTCCAAAGACAAATTTGGCAAGGTAAATTTATTAATTCCCCTAACGCACCATTTTTTCTCCAAAAATTCGATTTGTGATGTTAAAATATAATAAAACCCTACACATTGAGAATTAATTGTGTTAATTTGTTGTATATTAGGTGTTGTGGTATGCTGTGACAAACTACAGAACATGGATTTTTGTTCTCCTGTATGGATACTCCATGGGAGTTGAATTGTCAACTGATAACGTCATTGCTGAGTATTTCTACGACAGGTTTCTTTCTCTCCCTTACACCAACCTACGACTTACACGGAAAAATATCAAAATTTGTTTTGACAGGTTTCTTTCTCTCCATTACACCAACCTACGACTTACTTACACGGAAAAATATCAAAATTTGTTTTTTAAGGATCGATTTCAATTTTAATCATTTTATATATATATAATTTCTTAATTTTGATTTTTTTTTCAAATTTTGAATAAATTGTAAAAATTATAATACAAAGTACTAAATTTGAAAAAATATCAAAATTTAATTAAAAAAAAAATACCGAATTGCAATTGCAAATAAAAAGGATATAAAATTGATATCCCATAGGTTGAATTTGTATTTTGTCACCTAAATACATATGATCAAACAAGAACTACTTAGCCGCCTAATATTGATGAAATGATGAACAGGTTTGACCTAAAGCTTCACACAGCAGGAACAATAGCGGCGACATTCGGCATGGCGAATCTGGTGGCGCGTCCGTTCGGTGGATTCGCCTCCGACTTCACGGCACGGCGGTTCGGAATGAGGGGGAGGCTGTGGACTCTATGGATCCTTCAGACAATGGGAGGAGCATTCTGTCTCCTCCTAGGAAGGGCTAATTCTCTCCCACTCGCCGTCACTTTCATGATCATCTTCTCCGTCGGAGCTCAGGCCGCCTGCGGAGCCACCTTCGGCATCATCCCCTTCATCTCCCGCCGGTCACTGGGGGTCATCTCCGGCATGACCGGCGCCGGAGGGAACTTCGGGTCCGGGTTGACCCAGCTGCTGTTCTTCACGAGCTCCCGGTACTCGACTGGAACGGGGCTGACGTACATGGGGATCATGATCATGGCATGCACACTTCCGGTGACGTTGGTCCACTTCCCGCAGTGGGGGAGCATGTTTCTGCCGCCGTCCAAGGGGGCGGTGGAAGAGCACTACTACCAGGCAGAGTACACGGAGGAGGAGAAGCGGATCGGAATGCACGAGAAGAGCCTTAAGTTCGCCGAGAACAGCCGCTCTGAACGCGGCAACCGCGTCGCCGCCGTCTCATCGCCGCCGAGCTATATTTGATGTGCCGAACTGGCTGGCTCCGGTGAAACACGTGGCGTGGGATGATGTAGGAATTATATTTTAGTAAAAATACGATAATTTATTATAATCCTTTCCAAATTAAATTTTAACTACCAATTAATAAGTACTCCCTCGTCCCACGACAAGTGTAGTTTTTGCTTTTTGACAAGTGAATTAAGGAGTATTATTATTTAATGTGTAGTGGGTAGTTGTATTAGTGGGAGTATGACCCCATGTTTTAATTGTATTAGAGGGGATGAGTGGATCTCATGTGTGTAAAAAAGGAAAGATGATCATTTGGGTGGAACGAGCAAAATGGAAAAAAGAAACCCTTGCTGTGGGATGAAGGGAGTATACTTTATTTATATACCCTTCCGTCCGATTCTAAGGTATCCATTGAGTATTATTATTATTATATGTAAAGTGGATAGTTGTATTAGAGGGAAGTGGTGGGCCATACTGTTTACTTTTTTACTAAATAGGAGAAATTGATACCTTTAAAGTGAACGACAAAAATAATAAAATGGATACCTTAGCGGACGGAGGGAGTATTAATTTTACTTGTAGACTAGTCTCAAAATCAATCTTATATAAGCATGGCCTCATATACGATGGGGTGATGTATTTAATTATATTAGAGGGAAATAGTGGGTCATATTATGTATTTTTTATTAAATAGGGGTGGGAGTATTAATTTAACTTGTAGGCTAGTCTCAAAATCTATCTTATATAAGCATGGCCTCATATACGATGGAATGATGTATTTAGTTGTATTAGAGGAAAATGGTGGGCCATATTGTGTACTTTTTTACTAAATAGAGGTGTTATTAAGGAGTATTATTAGATGTAAAGTGGGTAGTTCTATTAAAGGGAAGTAAGATTAAGGAGTATTATTAGATGTAAAGTGGGTAGTTGTATTAGAGGGAAGTAGTGGACCATATTGTAAGTTTGCACGTGGATTAAAGAGTATTATTAGATGTAAAGTGGGTAGTTGTATTAGAGGAAAGTGGTGGGTCATATTGTGTAAGGAGTATTATTAGATGTAAAATGAGTAGTTGTATTAGAGGGAAGTGATGGACCATATTGTAAGCTTGCACGTGGATTAAGGAGTATTATTATATATAAAGCGAGTAGTTGTATTAGATGGAAGTGGTGGGTTATATTGTGTAAAAGCTTAAGCTGATAGAGTTAAATTTTGCCTCAAAGAGTATTATTAGATGTAAAGTGGGTAGCTTAAGCTGATAGAGTTGAAATTTTGCCTCAAAGAGTATTATTAGATGTAAAGTGGGTAGAGTTGAAATTTTACCTCAAGGAGTATTATTAGATGTAAAGTGGGTAGTTGGTGGATTCAAGGAGTATTATTAGATGTAAAGTGGGTAGTTGTATTAGAGGGAAGTGATGAGTCATATTGTGGATTAAGGAGTATTATTAGATGTAAAGTGGGTAGTTGGTGGATTCAAGGAGTATTATTAGATATAAAGTGGGTAGTTGTATTAGAGGAAAGTGATGAGCCATATTGTGGATTAAGGAGTATTATTAGATGTAAAGTGGGTAGTGATGGGCCATATTATTATAGATTAAGGAGTATTATTAGATGTAAAGTGAGTAGTTGTATTAGATGGAAGTGGTGGGTTATATTGTGTAAAAGTTTAAGCTGATAGAGTTGAATTTTTGCCTCAAAGAGTATTATTAGATGTAAAGTGGGTAGCTTAAGCTGATAGAGTTGAAATTTTGCCTCAAATAGTATTATTAGATGTAAAGTGGGTAGAGTTGAAATTTTACCTCAAGGAGTATTATTAGATGTAAAGTGGGTAGTTGTATTAGAGGAAAGTGATGAGCCATATTGTGGATTAAGGAGTATTATTAGATGTAAAGTGGGTAGTTGTATTAGAGGGAAGTGATAAGCCATATTGTGGATTAAGGAGTATTATTAGATGTAAAGTGGGTAGTGGTGGGCCATATTATTATAGATTAAGGAGTATTATTAGATGTAAAGTGAGTAGTTGTATTAGATGGAAGTGGTGGGTTATATTGTGTAAAAGCTTAAGCTGATAGAGTTGAAATTTTGCCTCAAAGAGTATTATTAGATGTAAAGTGGGTAGCTTAAGCTGATAGAGTTGAAATTTTGCCTCAAAGAGTATTATTAGATGTAAAGTGGGTAGAGTTGAAATTTTACCTCAAGGAGTATTATTAGATGTAAAGTGGGTAGTTGGTGGATTCAATGAGTATTATTAGATGTAAAGTGGGTAGTTGTATTAGAGGGAAGTGATGAGCCATATTGTGGATTAAGGAGTATTATTAGATGTAAAGTGGGTAGTTGGTGGATTCAAGGAGTATTATTAGATGTAAAGTGGGTAGTTGTATTAGAGGGAAGTGATGAGCCATATTATGGATTAAGGAGTATTATTAGATGTAAAGTGGGTAGTGGTGAGCCATATTATTATAGATTAAGGAGTATTATTAGATGTAAAGTGGGTAGTTGTATTAGAGGGAAGTGATGAGCCATATTGTGGATTAAGGAGTATTATTAGATGTAAAGTGGGTAGTGGTGGATCATATACCATATTATTATAGATTAAGGAGTATTATTAGATGTAAAGTGGGTAGTTGTATTAGAGTCCATATTATTATAGATTAAGGAGTATTATTAGATGTAAAGTGGGTAGTTGTATTAGAGGGAAGTGATATTATTATAGATTAAGGAGTATTATTAGATGTAAAGTGGGTAGTTGTATTAGAGGGAAGTGATGAGTCATATTGTGGATTAAGGAGTATTATTAGATGTAAAGTGGGTAGTGGTGGACCATATAGGGAAATAGTGACCATATTGTGGATTAAGGAATATTAAGCTTAAGCTGATAGAGTTCGAACTCAGGACCTTTGTTAACCAGGCTCTGATTCCATGTTAAACAACCAACTCATCTAAGAGCTTAAGCTGATAGAGAGTTGAATCATTTAATGCTTAACCAAATTACTCTAACAAGGGGAAATAGATACATTTGAAGTGGACGCCAAGCGGACGAAGAGAATATAATTTCAAAATATTATTGTATAATTTACCATAAATAAACTTTAACTACCAATAAACATTTTTATTTATATAATTATTATACTTTAAGAGTATTAGATTTGATCCATTTCATATATACTTGTTTTCTCCTCCATTTTAACTCTATGTATGGTATTTATAAAATCTGAGGCACGCGTAACATATTTTATTTATATAATTATATAATACTTTAATATTATTAGATTTGATCGTTTCATATATACTGGTTTCCCTCTCAACTTTAAATCTACGTATGGTATTTATAAAGGCAGTAAAATCTCATGTGGGTATAACCGTATCAAATGCATGGGCAAGTCTTTTGAGCACTCAAAGTGAACTGTATAGTTAATTTGTTGTTATTAAAAGCTTAGTTTTTTTCATGTAAATTATTTATTAACTACTGTTACATAGAATATATAGAATTGAAAGAAGGGACAACATAATTTACACCGTTGAACCAGATTTACACAAGTGTTGGTGGTTATAAAATGGGGCAGTCATCGTGAAATGCTTTCATAATTTATTATAATTTTTTTTCAAATATTATATTATCATTTTTTATTTATCACTTTTCATTTATTAGGTATCCTTTTTCCCTATAAAAGTTATCAATTGTTTTCCATCTCACAAAATTAAATCATTCTACGAGACGATCTCACACAAGTGTTTCCATACAAAATATATATGCTTGTGTTAAAATATTTTTTTTTAAAAAAACTCTCTTTTCTGTAAAATCAATCAATTAATAAACTTTTAAAATAATACCCTCTTCATGATCTCACACCACCTTTCACACCTACCTTATTCGTTCGTCCCACAACACTCTTCATACCCCCAAACAAGAAAACATCATTTTATCCAATAACCTCAAAAGTTTCTTTAATCTCAAATTTGTCATTTAATTTTTCACACACATAACATTACTTTATATTTTTTTTATTATCTTAAAGTATTACAATACTTTCTAAAGTTAACAAAATTTGTCAAAAAGAGTAATTTTTTCTCAAACAACGTGGAAAGGTGGTCTGGGAAGGAGGGAATATATATATATATATATATATATATATATATATATATATATATATATATATATATATATATATATATATATATATATATATATATACTCCCTCTGTCCCACCCAACAGGTCAGTTTTTTTCATTTTGGGCGTTCCACCAAAAGGGTCTTATTTCTTTTTTTATACACATGGATCTCACATACACCCACTAATACAATAAAAATATGGGGTCCACACTCCCACTAATATAATTACTCACTACACATTAAATAATAATACTTCTTAATCCACGTGCAAATAGCAAAATGCACCCTTTGAGTGAATCGAAGGGAGTATATATATACTCCCTCCGTCCCGTTTCAAATTTTATATTTGCTTTTTGCATGTAGATTAAGAAATGTAGTATTTAATTTGTAGTGAAGTGAGATAAATAATATTTTAATATAAAGTGGGTAGGTGTATTAGTGTGATGTGTGGACTCATGAAGAGAGAAATAATTAATTTGTGTGGTCTCATTTACTAAAAAGGGAAATGTAAAGATTAAAATGGAACATTCAAATTAAAAATATGTAAAGATTAAAATGAGATGGAAGGATATATACTATTGGATACATTTATCACGTTTTTGCCAAATCAAATACTACTTGATACGATTCTATGATAGTACTAATATATATATCAGAAATCAAATTAGAACATTCTAATTAAACCTTGTGAGGTGTTAGTGTGTAATCGAGTATATAATGCATCTAAAAGAAGAAGGATTATTCTTCAAGACGGTCATTACTTAGAATTCCCTCCGTCCCAATTTAAAGTTTACGTTTTTCATTTTAAGTTGTTCCAAGTTAAGGTTTACATTTCCTTTTTTGTCATGTTGGGTGTCGATAACGAGTCTTTGGAGATGATGTAATGATTATGTGGCTGTGACGTGTACTCGACTAATCAAATATAAAGGACGAAGAAGAGGAGACCGGACTTCCTCCCAGCTCTTGTTCTCTGCGAGGGAATGTATTTGTCCTTTATTAATAGTGGTAATAGTACAGAGCTTTGTTCTGCCCCCATTAGGACTTTGGGCCTTCCTATTTATAGGGGGACATTTGGGCTTCATTTAAGAAGGTGGGTCCTATAGGCTTTAAATGAGGGGTCGGTGCGAGGTTTCTCATTGGTGGTCTTTTATTCCGCCGATGGTATTTCGTTCTTCCAGTGGGTAGTTTTAAGACTGGCGGGTCCCTCCATCAGAGTTGGGCTTTCATAGGTTTGGGTCTTGATTATCATCTAATGGGCTAAGTTGCCCATCCACATTAGTCCCCCGGGTTCTGGTATTGTCCGCGGCCCACAGCGGAAGCCAACCCTAACCTTCTTTCGAAAAGCGCGTTGATTGAGTTTCTCTCGAGCGTCGTGTCAGTCGCTTCGTTTCTGACAGCCGTCGTGTCAGTCGCTTCATTTCTTTCTCGAGGTGCCCCCTATTTATTGTCATCTCCTCTGTCAGTTTTGTCACTTTCTAACTTCTTTTTCTCCCATTGTCCCTTTGCATCCTTCTTCTTGTTCCTCTATAAAAAATGAGCGAAATGACCAAATAAGGCAATCATGGTTTTTCAGAGGGCTCTCCTGGGCAGAGCACTGGTGCGACGCCGTCATCTTTCAAGTCTTTGAAGGGGAAGGAGAAGAAGTCAGTAGTATACAGCGAGTTCCTGGCACATTCGTTGGTCTCGACGGTGACGGAGGCGAAAGTAGAGGATGCCAGGATATTGTAGGGGGCGCTGAGCATGGAGCAGGGGCTATATCTATCTTTCCCCCTTGGAATTTGACTATTTGTGCTCGCCGGTGGCGAAGCATCAGTCCATGGTCTACTATCGTCTGAACAAGCGTCCGGCGGGGTCGGTCATTACCGGCCGGCCTTCTTCCATCAAAAGAGGGGTGGTTCTGGGCTTTTGGCAATTAGGGTGCCCCAGGCATTTATGTATTCCCACCTTTCTAGATCGCTCGAGAAGGTAGGATTTATTTATTCTCTTCTTTTGATTCATTTCTCCGATTAGTCACTTATTCGATGGACATTATTGTAAGTATGTAGATTCTAGCCGAGGGAGGCTTGACAACCAAGTTCAAAGTTGTCCTTCGAGCTTGCCGCACTTTCTTCTGTTGAGCGGGATCATTCGAAGTTGGTGATTCACTCGGAGTTGTTGAAACTGAAGGGTTCTGCAGAGTTTGACTAGGCTCTGCCTAGATCGGAGTCGACGGAGGATGCATCTCAGGACGTTCTCGTGATGGTCACCAATCTGAACGACACTGCAGAGGGTGTTGACGAATGGCTGGGGGCCACAATCATTGTTCTTTCGTTGGGGTTGGTTGAATCCGAGCCCCCGAGTTCGTGTGAAGCTGTGATTATTATCGGCGAGCTGGGGTTTGAGCAAAGGCTTCTCTCGATGGCGGCCGGTGGTGATGCAATAGTTGGCTTAGGCACCGCGACGAATGATGAGCTGAGGCTCGACTCGGGCAAAGATGTGGTGGAGGCACCGGGAGCTCGTTGCCGACCGGCTGGGGGTGCTCTTGGGGTACTTCCTTCAGCTGATTTTAATTTAATTTCCTTTTTATCCTTTTTGGGTTGACCATTCTTGTTTTGTGCAGAGTTCTGGTAAGATCCTCTTCTGCTGGTGACTGGCGATCTTCTCTCGCCTTTCCCCATGTTCCCGCTGTCTTAATTTGGCCCGAGGGGCATGGGGTGAGGCGCTCTCCCTCGGACGGGGAAGTTGGTCGAGAGGACGCGGCGAGGATGAAGCGCCCTCGTACTGAGGAGGTTTCCACTGGTGGCACCTCTGCCGGCTCGGTCGCAACCACTTTAGAGGAGACTCTGTTTTTCCTTGGGAGACATTGGAGAAGGTTTCGTCGTTGATTGTGGGCTTTCCTTCTAGCAATTTTGATAAACATGCATCGCTTCGAGCGCCCCCTTTCTCAGCTGACAGGCTGCCTGATTACGCCCGAGCAGCCATGGACGCGATTCCTACTGTGCTGACTCGGGAGAAAGATACTGTGATGGGCCGATTAGACTTGGCGAGCGCTGCACTCGCGGCAATGGGCTATGCCTCTCGGACTTCCGTGTACCTTGGCAGGGTGCATGACCTGGTCATGAATCTCTGACCGAGATGAGTGTGCGGGTTTCTACCCGCCAACATCTTCAAGGTCAACTGCGGCAGCACAATAGTCTTTGAGGCAATCCGAGGAGCGTCTTCAATAGTCTTTGTAGAGCCGAGCTGAGGTCTTCGAGTTGTTAGCCAAGGCTCAGAATGATCTGGCCGAGGTGGTTTGTCGAGGCTGTGAACAGTTGGCGAGAGCAGCTGCAAAGCTTGACCGTGGAAGTCGGTCGCTCGAGGGAGTTTCTCTACCGCCTTGGTCGAGGAGCGTGCCATCGCCGCGGTCGTGGGGTACTACAAGGCCTTCTGCGAAAGCACTTGGATTTTGGGTTTGGAGGAGGGTGATGCTCGGCTGGACAGTTTGCGGGTAGCCTTGAAGAGTAGCATAGCAAGCGTTTAGCTCCTGACCCGAGTGATCTAGAATACTTTCAATATTAATTTTTCCCATTGGGTTCTCCCTCGGACTTCCTCCCTATAAACTTGAAGACGGACACTTCTTCCAGCAAGGCGAGCGGCTCTGCTTTGGATAGACCCTAGCTGTAGTTTTTCTCTTTTCTCCTTTTTAACTTTGGGACTTGTATTTCTGTCATATCTTTTTATGGTAAATAAATGTTGGTTTGATTGATGCGGTTTTATTGAGCAGGGTAATGATTATCTGTCATTAACTTCCCACTATCCCACTAATTCTCTTCATTAATGATCAACCGTCGTTTTGGCAACCTTTTATCTTCCCGATTTTGGGATTTCATTTCTTCTTTGGCTCCAAGTGTGCTTCTAGGGCGCGTGACTTTTATTTCCAAAAGGTCTTTTCCTGTCAATTATCTTGCTATAAATAGGGTGTGTTAGTGGACAAGTATCCATCACTTCAAATTCCCTTTTCTGGAAAAGTTTTCTCTTGGCTTCTTTGTGCTTCTTCTCTAATGGCTTCCTTACATTCATTTGCCATTTTTCTGCTGTTGTTCTTCTCTTTTGGTCCCATACCTAGTTTTCCAATGAGTTCCCGATCATCCCAGGAGCTAAGCGACAGTGACGGGGAGAGTGATGGTGGCGCCCCATTGCGGCTCCTTCCTTTAACCATTTGGAGTGGTAGGGTTTCGGTGTTGCCTCCTTCCCCCTTTCTGGTATTGGAGCTTCCATCAACATCACGAGTTGTAGGGTCGGGTGGTTCCACATACTGTCGTGCGGGGCTCCCCTTTTGCTACGGCGTTGATGCCGGTTCGAGCTTCCGATGGTGCGGAAGGTTCGAGTTCCTCACGGCTCTCTCATCCCAAGCCGGATAAAGTTGTAGTTCCTCACTGGGTTGCTGCCAACGACGTCCCAACCCAGCTGCGGGAAGGCAACATTGAGGTGGCGGCCTTCCACTTTTCTTGTCCGGGGGCTCGTTTCACTGTGTGCTTGTTCATATTGTTTCATGTGTCCCCAAGTGTAGAGAATCAATTGTAGCTCAGCGTGTGATCAAGTAAAAATATCAAATCCAAGGTATTATCGTTAAATAAGATACACACTAACTAATTCGCACCACTAATAATTAAAACAAAATAATCTTTTCTAGTTTTGGAAATTATTAAAATATTTATGCAGAAAAAATAAATACTATTAAATAAAATAAATAAAAATAAAAACCACAAACAATCACAAGTATTTCAAGAGAGAAGACAAGATAGCTCTAGGAAATCCAGTTTAAATTTATCAAATCAAATCACTAGACAATCGGTTATAATTCCTGCCGATTTTATGAAAGCAATCACATAACTATGTTAAATCTCTCTATTAAAGTAAATTTAACACATAAATCTAGTTTAAACCCTTAGATGCAGAAGAATAATTCCTACTTCTTTTCTAAGTAATTCATGCAAAATTTCATTGAAGTCTAGAGCATTAGACTTCCCTTTATAGGTACTTAAGAATTAATCCCCAATTCCCACCTAACAATCTAAAAAATCAAATTCTCTATAATGGTAATTAATAGATACATTAAGTTTCTAATATTAATTATTCTAATGAATAAAAGTTATATGGTTAGATCCACTGTACCCATAACAGATAGACAAATATAATCACTTTATGACACAAGTAACAAGCATAAATATGCATAAGACAATGACATATCATGAATGAGGGCAGACCATATAAGACAAAAATATAAGTCTCAAATTCAAAACATTAATAAAGGAATAAGTATACTGCAGAAATTCAACCTAGTATAGGTCATCAATTCAAACCAATTCAACCTTTAAAACCTAGCACTATCAAGGAAAGTACTAGCCCATGGTATTACAAGCAACAACCATGTCTATGGAATGAAACTTACCATGAGTCTATAAATCAACAATAAGAAATTAAAGAAGATAGAAAAACCCTTGTCTAGAATAATTCTCCGTCTTTTCTTTCCATCTTGATGATCCTTCTCCGTTCTCTTTCTCAAGTAGCAAACACCGTGATTGAGTGTGAGGATGATATATGAAAGGCCGGTGAAGGGCAGAGATGGATGGCGGAATTGTGGTAGGGTATAGAAAGTATGTAGGGTTGTGGAGAGTTGTGAAAAGTTAGGGTTTGGAAAACCAAAAGGGCTCCTTTTATAGTTAAGGGCTGGAAAATTTTGAATTCTACCTCAAAATAGGGCTTTTCACGTCAAAAATACAAACGGGCCGAAAATTGGGCCGCCGGGTCGTGCCACTTGTCAGCAGATTGCTCAACCTCACGATTTTGACCATAACTTCTACATCCGGATCCCGATTGAGGTGATTTTTGTGCTCACACGATCTTCTCTTCTTCAGATTTCTATCCATATAAAGAACTCACAAAAAGTACAATATTTGAAGGGCAAAGTCATGCAAAAGTGGCACAAGTCGTGCAGGGTCGGCACAGCTTGCGCGACTTCACCGTTTTGATCATAACTCCCTCATCTGACCTCTGATTGAGGTATTTCTTGAGCCAAAATAACCTTCTCTTCTATATCTTTCCAACATCATATGATCAGTTTGGACTTCTACAAAAATACAAAAAATTTATGCGAATTGGACATGCGTTTTTCAGCATTCTTTCACGATTCCACTCTTCATTCCAACTTGCACTTTTAATCCATTTTCCACCTAAACACACAAAATAACACCTAAAATACACCAATATCTTAAATATATGAATATTAATCATTTAGTTCTAAAATTCAAACATAAATTCCACAAAACGGTGCTAAATCGGACTCTAAAACATGCAGATTTTCACACTAAACACTGTGGCACAGCCTGGACTTTTGGCGAGTCATCCCCCTGAGGGGTTGATTGCGGCCAACCTGGCCATGCTGGGGGTGGGTGTTCGATTTTCCTTGCCTCCCTTAGTCTGTCGCCTGCTGAGTTTTTGAGGGATAGCCCCTATGCAACTGAAACCATCTGCTTGGTCTAACCTACAAGGTTGCTTGTCCTTCTTCATAACAAAGGCTATTTCTCTCCTACTGTGGAGGACATTAACTATGTTCTGTGCTGTGTGCGCGATCGCGAATCGTCAGCTTACTATTACTTGTGAGTGCGTTAAGGAATGCGGTCCCAATTTGTAGGGAGCGATGTGGACCATCAACGTACTTGGCGGTAGGAGTGGTTTAGGGTCATGGGTTATTAGTGCCGATATCATCGTGGTCGCATCATTCCCTTGCCGCGTGCCTTCAATTTCCCCCCTTAGTAAGTTGATATCCAAACTGCTGCCCTATCCTTCATCATTACTGTTTAGCCGCTGACCTTTTTATCTTTTTGGACATGTCGCTCTCGCTCCGAGTTGGAAGAGCTTTCTTTCAGCTTTCGCCGTGCTTTTGCCGCAATTGAAGGGATGAAGCTTCCTCTCAACGTTCCTGATTTGCTCTGGTACCAGAAGCTTCAGGCTGCCGATTGATGCCCCGATTTAGCCGAGATGCCATGGTAGATTATGAAGGACGTGTTAGCACCAATTTTTCTACCTGGGATGCGGCCCTTAACGAGTACTTTTCTGTGCAGGCCGAGATGGTGGTTTGTGTTGAGGGCAAGGAGGATGCCGATCCCGCCCTTCTGAATGAAGGCTTAAAGCGTTCTGCTTGAGCGAGATCCTTCTTTGGCGGGGCACAAAAAATTCCTTGAGGGGGTCTTTCGACAAGGACTATATGGGAGGGAGTTGAGGAAAGAGCCAAGGAGGAAGCATCCGCCTATGCTGAAGTGGGGATGGGTTGCGTCGGCCAAGAGGATCACGGCAAGCAGCTGATGGGGATGGATTCTCCAGCTGCAGGTCCATCGGGGGTAGCTTCTAGTCCACGTCTGGGTCCCAAGGGGTTCCCGTTTGTTCCACCGGGCTTTGAGGATGTTAGAGCCGACGACGTAAGGCCCATTTTCATTCCTCTGCCGCCTCGGTTGGATCATTTCCCCCGCGAGGGGTTATTTTCTTCGGGTGGTCCCCTCGGATTGGATGAGCTGTTTCAGCTTCGCCCTGTTCAGGATCTTTATCCTTTGATGGAGGCTGATCCGGGTCTTGCGGCAGCCATGTTTATCCCAGCTCGTTCGTGAAATCCGGCTCTCTCTTATTTTCTGCAAGGACTCGGCTCTCAAGAAATTGGACAAGCTGTCCTTGCTAGTTTGGGTCATGCTTTGACTTTCCTAAGTCACCACTTGCTTCTGGGGAGGTTGGACTCGGCGGCTCAGGCTTCTAGTTCATCGGCTGTCGTTCAACCTCCATCCAGTCGCCTGCTGGTTGCTGATCAACTGATTGGAAATGTGAATTTTCAGGCTTGAGGCTTATTAGGAGAGGACCAGGGTGGTGGAACTATAGGCGTCAGAGCTGGAGTCCAGTCAGTATCTCTTGTTTTTCGAGTTGGAACGTTTGCGAGAAAGTGTTGTTCGTTTGGAGGCTGAAGTGGCTTGGCTCCGAAGACATCGAGGTGATTCAGGGGCTGGCTCGAGTAATAGGAGTGACCTGGGGAATGTATGATTTTGTGGCCTAATGGCCTTTTTTATTTGATGCCTAGTCTTTTATTGAACACTTTTGTGTCTATCTTTATTATGAATGGATCTTTCTATTATTAAGAGGCTTTACAGTGTGCTTTTAGCCTCTCATCCATCCAAAAATTAACTATTACATATAGCTACTGGATATTACATATAAATCTCTTAGGCGTAGAACTTCTTGAGGTTTTGTCCATTCCAAGGCTGCTTCATCATTTCTGCACTCATTGTGGAGAGTTGGTATGCTCCATTTCCCAGGCATCTCCTTATTATAAATGGGCCGTCCCAATTATTTTCGAAAATGCCTTGATTTGGTTGCAGCACCCGCCTTAACGAGATCTCCTTCGTTGACTCTTGGGTTAACTTTCTGGTTGTAGTATCTTCTCAACTTATTTTTAAATGCGGCGTTTCGTGTGTCACTTTCCAATCCAATTTCTTCAGCGAGGTCTAGGCAAATTTGCTGAGCTTCTTCGCTGGTGGTTAGGTTGTTTTGATTCACACGAAATGTTGGGACTTCTACTTCAGCGAGGATGACCGCCTCTGCTCTATAAGTGAGCGAGAATGGAGTTTCTTCGGTGGAAGAATGAAGGTGATTCGATATGCCCATAGAACACTGGGAAGGAATTCGGCCCTGTTTCTTTTGAGACCATCCAAACGGGCTTTGAGTGTGTGTTTGATGACTTTATTTACTGCTTCGACTTGACTGTTGGATTGCAGATGGTAGGGGTGGAGAATATCTTTTTTATCTGTAGATCATCACAGAATTCTTGTAGGCCACTTCCCTCGAATTGTTTCCCATTATCAGTAACGATGGCTTGTGGAATTCCAAATCGACTATGTTGGCTAGGATGAAATAGATCATCCTTGCTTCGGTTATTATGACCAAGGCCTCCGCTTCTGCCCATTTGGAAAAGTATTCCACCGCTACGATGGCGTATTTGACTCCGCCTTTTCCTGGGGAAATTGCCCAATAAGGTCGATTCCCCATTTTGAAAAGGGCCACGGGCTGGTGACGATGACCAGTTCTGTGGAGGGACTTCTTGTCGTTGACACTGAAGGCATTTCCTAGCAAACTCTACTACGTCGTTTCTTAGAGAAGACCAATAGTATCCTTGCCTAAGTGCTTTGTACGTCAGAGCTTGTCCTCCTGAATGGTTTCTGCATACTCATTCGTGTATTTCTTCTAGCATCCTCTCGGCTTCTATGTCAGTGAGGCATCTCAGTAGTGGGGTCGAATACCCCCACTTATATAATACGCTGTCGATTAAGGTGTATCGGGCTGAACGGATTCTCAGCTGGCAGGCCTGAATCTTATCATCGGGCAGTTCGCTGATCGAGAGAAAACGTCAGATAGATGTCATCCATGATTCTGCCTGAACGATCTGCGCTATTAATCCCATGCTGGGGCTTTCCTGCTTGACCACGTGGATGTTCCCAAGTTGCTCAACATTCTCAAAAGTCGCCAATCGGGCCAAGGCGTCGGCTTGTGTGTTTTGGAGCCTGGAGATTTGGGTGAGGTATAGTTGGCTAAAATGACCAAAGAGCTCCGAGACCCGCTTTCAATTTTCTGCCATCTGCTGATCCCGAGCCTCGTATTCCCTTTTATCTGATTAACTATCAACTGGGAATCACCGTAGATGATTAGTCACTTGGTGCCGATTGATAACGCCATTATGAGTCCGGCCAACAATGCTTCGTATTCTGCTTCATTGTTAGTGGCGGGAAAACCAAATCAAATGACAGTGTTGATCGTGGCGCCTGTCGGGGTAGATAGAACAATTTCCGCACCTGATGCATGGACTGTGGCTGAACCGTCCACAAATATTTTCCACTACTTTTGAATGGGTTGCTTAAGATCAGTGAGGCTTGTCAATTCTATGACGAAGTCCGCCAGAGCATATCCCTTGATTGCATTTCTGGGGGCATATTTGATGTCGAATTGTCCCAACTCCACTGACCATTTTAAAAGCCGCCAGGCTGAGTCGGGGCGAGACAAAATTTACCTTAAAGGATATATAGCCAGTTAATACTTCGACGGTGTGTGCAAGGAAATACGATCGTAATTTTCAAGCACTCATTAGCATAACGTATGCTAGTTTCTCGACCATTGGGTATCTCAACTCGGTGTCGTGCAACATCTGGCTGAATAGTAGATGGGCTTTTGGACTTTTCCTTCATTTCTCACTAGCACTCCGCTGATGGTAGCATCCGAAGCTGCTATGTAAAGGTTGAGTGTCTCTCCAGGTATTGGTTTAGAAAGCATCTCAGTACTCGAGAGGTGTTCCTTCAATGCTTTGAACGCCGTTTGAGAGGCTGGGGTCCACTCAAACTTTTCCTTTCAGATGACAACAAAAAGGGTTTGCACTTGTCAGATGCTCGAGTGACGAACCTGCTTGATCGTCGCTATTTCTCCTAATTTTTATATCATTTTTGTGTGTGTTTTCGTCTTTTTGTTTCGTATTTTTGTATCTTTTATATTGTATTTTGGGAAATTGATGATGATGATTTTCATGTCTTTGAATAGGTGATTATGAGGATAAATGGTGATAAAAAGCATGAAGAAAGGAGAAAGTTGAAGAAAATTGAAAATTGGCCAAAATACATAGTGCCCGTGTTTTTCTGCCAGTGCCAAAACTTACAGAACTTCAAAATTTTGCAGAAAAACACGGGCAAGTGCAGAAAAACATGCCTGTGTTTTTCTGCAAATCAGTCAAAAGTCATGTTTTCACCTATGAGCGATTTCTAGTTGTGTTGAGGAGGTATAAATACCCCCAATATCACCACTTGAAGGTAGAAATCAAGGGTCTTGGGCTGCACCCAACCCATCTTCATCCATCCTCATCTCCATCCATCCTTCATCCCTCCATCTTCATCTTCATTTCATCCATTCATTCCTCTTGATTTTCTCACATCCAACCATCAATTCCACCAATCCACCAATCTAAGAAGGGAAGAACATCAAGAAGTGAAGATTTGAGCATGTTGAAGGAAGATAAGGCCAACTTCATAAAGAGAAGTCAATCAACCTTTGATTTGTTGTTTTCTTCATTATTTAGCTCAAATGGAGCAAGTCATAGATTTTATTATTTTTGTAATGAGTTGTAGTGGCTAGTCCTCATGTGAGGTTAGCAATATGATTGGTGAAGGATAATGTTGATTTTGCACACCACGTGTTCGAAGAAATGATTGTATGAATATTTTCTATCATGAATGCTTATTCTCACTTCGTGTATGATTTGTGTGGTTAAATTTTCTATTCATAGTATTAGGATGGCCATTCCAATATTGTGCTTAGTGATTTAATTGAATCGTTGATTGCACGAGATGACTTAGTTAGTGTGAGGGGAGGTAAGCATTACCCTTCTTGCGCTTAGAACCTCATGATAGGATATTAGTGATGAACTAATGAGGGGAACCCAACTTATAATCATAGTACCTTCATGGGAATTGAGAGTAAGACACAATCCTAGGAGATTTAAACTTGTAAAAGAGTTGAGAACCTAATTGCCTTGGCCATAGGGATTAGGGGTACATAAGTGATTGCCCTTAATATCATAACATGATGACATTCAAAGCATGTGTGTGTGTGAATCTACATGAGCCTTTTCCATTATATTGCTTGCCTTACATAGTTCTTAGATTGTTCACTTTCACCCATCATCCATCTCATTTGTACATGTTATATCCTTTAATTGCTTTCTTAGGTAGTTTGTAGTATTAATCACTCCCTCCTTTTATAGATTAGTCCTTCTAGAGTGAAACATCTTTCGAATACGGATACATCACTTTCTCCCTTGGGTTCGATATTATAAATTTTGCACTTGGTCACCACGTCTACACACAACGATAGAGTACGCTTACTCTTATCAATTTGTACCAAAATTGAGACTAAGTTCATGGCGCCATTGCCGGGGAGAAAGGCTTCGGTGTAACGTGTTTGAATTTGCTAGCTCTACTTAGGACATTTTTTTTATTTTTGCTTATATATTTGCTTTGGAAAATCTTGGTCTAACTTGTTCTTCTTGATAGGTACACCAACCTTGATAGCAGAGAAGAAGGAGCAACCAAAAATAGAAAGTGAAGGAAGTTGTAGCAAGCCTCCTTCGTCTCCGGAGGAGTCCTCCGATTGCTTAGCCAATGTTACACGCTCTCTAGCGTTAGTAAGACGGGGATTATTGCCGCCCGACCATATTTTGGGGACTTGGACCAATTTCTCCAGCTTTCCTGCCTCGTATAACCGCCAGAGTTCTGCTAAGAGGTCGCAGCATTTATTTGTGTCATGACCCGCTGATTGGTGGTATTTACAAAACTTCTTCTTACTGAGGCGGGTAGGGTCCGCTCACATCTTCGGAGCCGGCCTTAGTAAGTTTTCATTTTGAATTTTCTCGAAGATCTCCTCAGGGGTCAGATTAAGCACCTCATCAAGCTTTTTTATCTACTCCTCGTTCGGGAAAGGTTTGAAGGATGAAGGGGTTTTTAGGCTTTGTCATTCTTTTTCTTCTTTTTCTCCCCCTATCTGGGTTCCTCTTTAACTTTCCGTAATTCGTTAAGGATTTCTTCACTGTGGATTTGGGCTTAGGCTAGTACCATGAACACCGTGTACGAAGGGGATAGTTTTTGCTGGCATGTGGTCCACAGGGTGGATCCTGGACGGAGGGCCGCCGCCGTCAGGATAGTGTACGTCTCATTGGACATTTTTCGGCATTGGCTCACTGTTCGTTGAACCTCTGAATGAAACTTTTCAGGGATTCTTTCGCCCCTTCTCTCATCCAAGCCATCTTCTATTTGGGTTCCTTTCCGTGGATGAGGTAGGCGAAGTGAGAAGAGAAGAACGCGGCTAGCTGGAGCCATGAGTTGACGGAGTTCGTTGGGAGCGCGGTAAACTAAGAGTGTGTCTTGTCCCCCAATGTCAGGGGGAATATTTTGCATTGGTCTTCTTCGGAGCATCCCTGAGCTATCATCCACCCAACATATTTGTTCAGGTGGGTGGTAGGGTTTGAATCTCCATTATATGGGGGTATTTGGGGCAGCTTGATCTTTGAATGAGACAGGATACTAAGGATTCTATGTGAGAAAGACGTGCGTTCTGCGCCTAACTCGAGCTGTTGGGGTTAGGCTTAGCTGGCCTTTTACACAACTTCGCGAGCTGTTCTCGAAGGACAGCGGTTTCTCGCTCCATAATATGCTTGAATTTTGCCAATAAATCTTTGCTTGCACTTTCTGCCATGTCTTCTTCTTTGGACGTAGGCAGAGAGGGAGCTAGACGATCCTTCGCGCTTATGCGGGTTTTGCTTGCGACTGATCGACTTTGGCTAGTCGTCCTTCGACACTTTTATCCATCATCCACGACGTCATGTGCCTCTCGGTGGGGACTGCCCAGCGATTCGGGTGGCTTTTCCTGGTCCAACCGGGAGTCGGTGTCCTATCTTGGTTCTCGAAATTTAGGGATCTATTGACCTGCATCGGGCAGAGCATTTTTCTTTTAGGGTGTTAAGTAGGTCGAAGTACCATTGTCGATATTCGCCTTATTCGTTGACGTATGGTCCTTCCGTAGATGGGATTCTCTTTTTTGCGGTAGGCAGAGGGGGATCTTTGGCCGTCTCGTGGCCTATCGATCTACCGGGGATTTGCCCGCTTGATTCATTCATCATATGGAGGGATAGTGGCTGGACCGCCCCTTCCTCTAGCGTCAAATGTCGATAGCGAGTCTTTGGAGATAACGTAGTAATTATGTGGCTGTGATATGTACTCGACTAATCAAACATAAAGGACGAAGAAGAGGAGACTGGACTTCCTCCCAGTTCTTGTTCTCTGGGATGGAATGTATTTGCCCTTTATTAATAGTGGTAATAGTACAGAGCTTTGTTATGTCCCCATAGGACTTTGGGCCATTCTATTTATAGGGGGACATCTGGGCTTCATTTAAGAAGGTGGGTCCTATAGGCTTTAAATAAGGGGTTCAGTGCGAGGCTTCTCATTGGTGGGCTTTTATTCCGCCGATGGTATTTCGTCCTTCCAATGGGTGGTTTTAAGACTGGTGGGTCCCTCCACCAAAGATGGGCTTTCGTAGGTTTGGGCCTTGATTTTCATCTAATGGGCTGAGTTGAGTCTGCCCATTCACATTGGGTCCACACAAAATAATGAATTATTTTATATCGGGTCCATACACAATACTAATGCAACTACTTACTATACATTAAATATTACTTTTATTTATCTTACCTTATCACTAGTAAAATATTATATCTCTTAATCTCCTTGCAAAAACCAAATGTCGATGTTAACTCTGGACGGGGTGGGTATAGATTACTTAACTTTACATAGTTCTTTAAGTTACTTTTTGTAGAAAATAATTATCTCTAATTGTGTTATGGAGTAACCTTACATTGTATAAAAAATAATCTCGGTTCCATTATAAAATTTGTTCCATTATATTGTATTAAAGAGTAATTTTCAATTCTATTTTAGTTTAGCGCATATTAATTAATGAGTTAATTACGCCAAAAGTCCCAACCTTTTCGCGAATTTCAAATTAGTCCAAACTTTCAATATTTACAAATAAGTACTCGACCTTTAACCCGTTTTTCAAATCAAGTCATCGGGCAATGGGAGACCTGCCCGGTGGTGACGTGGCATTTTTTTTATTACATCACCCCCTACACCTGTAAAATAATACTAATAATAATAATAATAATAATAAATAATTCACCACCGGGCAGGCCTCGATGGGGCTTCACTTTTCTGCCTTCGGCAGACTCTCAACCAATGCTGCCTCTGCACGTGACGCCCTCACTCAGCCGCTGCGATTTAATGATGGAAGCGATTTCGCTGGCCAAATCCTCTTTAGCTCGCGGCTAATGTTCCTCCACCGCTCCTCCCCGATGGAGACTCATCTCTGACTAGGGGTGTGCAAACTTTGGACAAAACTGAATAAATCGACCAAACCGAATCAAATTAAATAATTTGGTTTGATTTTTGGTTTATGATTTTTAAAATAAAAAACTTCGGTGTTCGGTTCAGTTTTCAGTTATAGAAATTTTAAAAATTGGTTAACCGAACCGAACCGAAATAATAGTTATATATAAGCATACCTAACCCTAGCACTCAACATTAACCAATTCCCATTCCTCATCTCCCCTTCACGGCTGTGCACCCAAGCTTTCTGGCCTAGAAAGATAGAGATATTAGAGATTTTCCTTCATCTCTTTCTCTTTGTATCACTACTTATATGATTCGATTTTGACTCTCTTTTTGGATGCTCTGAAGTTTTGAGAAAGAGGGTTACCCAGAAAAGGGGTTTGGAGGCAGAGTTTTTTATGTTAGCGAATTGGGGTTTGGTTCTTGTATTTGGGGCTCCATTTTTCTCTTCGGATTCTATTACTGCATGCCTAAATCTCTAGATCTGTTGTTCACCTCTGCACAACACCCCCTTTTCTTCCCAACTGTTTCGATGTGTTTGAGGCTTAAGAGGTACACCCATTCTTCCTTAAACCATCTGTTTGTCTTTTTCTTTTATATATGTGTTTATATGGTTAGATATATTGAAGGATGATTTGGGGGATCTGTTTTATGCAGATGTGCTATATGATTAGATGGCTTAATAGGTGGTTTTGGGTGTTTTATAGGCTTGTGTGTATTCTGTGTTTAGGTAACTTGATTAGCTATGTTTACCGTGATTAGATGGGTTTTATGGGCAGATCTAAAACATGTTTACTTTAATTATTTGTGGGTTTTGCTTGTTATGCAGGAATTTTTCTAGAGTTCAGTGAATTGGGGACAATAACAATGGCTTTTATCAATTGATCTAAGCATTTGCCTCAACGGACTAATGGTGGACGGCCACCTTCTTCTCCAGTTCCGGCGACGCCATCAGCATGATCTAAAAATAGAATAATGTGAATGTTGTAATGTTTACAGGTTTAAGCTGTGAATTTTCGAAATATTGCAAGATTTAAGTGTGAATTTGAGAAATAATGTGAACATTGATGTTTAATTTTATATTTTTTAATTTATTAAAAAAATATTTCAATTTCGGTTAATTGGTGTAACCGATCAGATTATTTTAGTTTGGTTTAATTCGGTTTTGACTTAATTTGGTTCGACTTTGGTTTTAAAAAAAATTCAGAAAAATTTTAATTTTTAGATTTCGGTTGGTTCGGTTAACTGAACCGACCGATGCACACCCCTATCTCTGACTTCCTCATCACCCAGCCCTCACCGGTGACCCTCTGCCTAGGGCATCCTTTTTACTGCAGCCGATTGATTAATCCCAGAAGCGAGTCCCGCTTAATCTACTACCGGCGAGCATCTCAGTCAATTATGGCTTCCATCGACGCCTAGCGATGGCTATATTCCTATCGATCACAAAACGCTACCCGTAACGCCCGTGGTCACTATGCAACGACCCTGTTTTTGTTAAGGTTTTTTCTTCGGTCTCCTCTCGGGAGTTCTCTTTAGTGCCTAAGGCAGTTCTCAATTCTCACCACCTGAATTTTCACCGCCAAGATACTTTTCAAAGTATGGTGTTTCGAAGCCATTCTCTAGGGCTTCCCCAAAATTTCGTCCTGTGACCAACACGCCCAACACTGTCCAGGAATGTTTTGATTCGAAGTCCCCCTCGCAGTCGACTGATTTGGCAAGAATCTCTTCTCCAGCGTGCCCCTGGTTTTTCTTTTAGTTTTGGGGTTATTATTATTATTATTATTATTATTATTATTATTATTATTATTATTATTATTATTATCTTTCTTACAGATGGAGGGGGTGATGTAATAGAAAAATGCCACGTCAGCTATCGGGCAGACCTCCTACTGTCTGGTGGCTTGATTTGAAAAACGGGTTAAAGGTCGAATACTTATTTGTAAATATTAAAATGTTTTGATTAATTTAAAATTCGTAGACATATTGGGACTTTTGACGTAATTAACCCTTAATTAATTAACTTGCTCGTTAATAAAAATTAGCAAGTCTTATGTACTAATTTGGAGGGTAATAAATTTTGTGACGTACACTTCTAGATTAAAGTGACAAATTTTTTATTGAAAAGTAACGGTATGTTATATCTTTAATTTAAACATAAACGAAAGACCACTAAAAATTAATCAAACATGCTTTGAAAAATTTAGTGGTGTTGTATTGAACAATGTAATGCGCCATTAAATATTGCATGTTCTAAAAAGTATTTTTAAAATTTTAAATTATAATGTCTAGGAAAGCAAATGAGATCATGGGTTTCACAATGGTGTTTCATCTACTGTTTCATAAATTAAATGATTGACACGTGGCATAATCAATGCCCAAAATTTAATACTTGCCCCAAGGGTTTAATGGTCATTTGTAGGGTATAGTATTTTTATGTTGTGAAACACCAATGAAACACCGGAAATGTAACAGGGAATTCAACTTGGAAAGAGTATTAGTTGATGTGAGAGAAGAATTAGAAATTTATTTTAAAAAAAATAATGGAAAGAAAAAAAATTGAGGAAAAATAATGTATGATTTGGTTGTGAATTAATTAATAAAGTTGAGATTCCTAGCTATTTCGTAATTTCAATTATATATTTCATTCCCTATTTTATTTATGAGAGGTAGTGAACAACGGCATGTTTTCTACGGCGTACACTTTTGAGAAAAGTTACTATTTAAAATATCAATGATTGGAGTTATTTTATTCGAAAGAATTGATTATGAACAAGTAATATTTCTCTTTTTACTGTACAATAATTGTTTGCTATACAGTAGACTAATGGCTAGTTTGATAAGTGAAATAAGATAAGTGAGTATATATAATAAATGAGATTTAAATTAAGATGAAAATTTGTATTATAAAAAATGAGGATTGCTTGATAAGTTGTATTACGATTAAGAAAATAAATAATTGAGAAGTTTGATAGGAGATAGTAAAAGAATTAAGATAAATATTAAAATTACCGTTATACCCCCTCCTTATATTATCATTGGCATTTTACTCTTAATTATATATTATTATTAATTTTTTAAACATACCTACAATTTCATACCAAGAATTGGTTTGTTAAGGTGTCTGAAAGAAATTTTTTGAGGATTAGAAGAATTTTCAATTAGAGAAGTTGGAGAAGAGTTATATGTATTCATTATATAATTCTATCCATTTGAAATTAAGATGATGAACATGAAGCAGAAAAAATGGAGGAGGAGAATTATTAGACTAATCAAGCATGAAGCTCACTTTTACAGGTTTCAAGAACACCGTTGCAGAGTCGTCAAGAACCCTAATTTTAGAAAATCTAAATTAAATCTAATCAAACATTCTAAATCTAATTTGTTAATTAGGACAAATAATGTAGAAATCAAACACTAATTTCACAAATTCATTCTCAACTCATTGTCTTAACTCTCAGATTAAAATCAAAGATAAAAATTTAAATAAAGAAAAACAGGGCATCAGCCATAAGTGCAAAGGAAAAAAACCATGACCGAGGCGAACAATAACCCAACGATGAAGGACGGCATCGGTGAGGACCTAAGGCAGCGACGCGTGGTTGCTGCGAGCGGACGGAGGACAACCTTGCATCATTTTGTTTTTGGGCTGATTCGATTTTAATTTGGGTAAGGTGAATACGAGGTGGTGACCGCTGGAGCTGTCGATGAAAAACACGGCACTGGAGATTGCACCACTTTTTTCTGTCCGATTTCTTACCACTGGTGAAGAATTAGTTGATCAGATTCGTGAGCTTCGCGCCTGGCAAAATCGGCTGCTTCAGTTTCTTCAAATTGGAGTTGAATTTCAAAGCCCTAGATTTCGATTTGATTACATCGTCGTCGGATTTTTCTCATCGGACGAGAAACAGTCGTTGATTCGACGAGGCGTCTTCTTTGCGGACGGCCTTGAAAGTCGCTCTTTGTGCTATGGCGGTGATGTCAATGGTCAGCGCCGCCGTGGACATCACCTCCGGGAGGAGTCGGAAACAGAGGCGAAGTTCACTGTGTTTTTGAAGATGAAGGGGCGGTAGTCGTGTGGACTGTGGAATCTGCAGATTAGCATGTAAATGATGTTAGGGTTTGAGGACAATGGTGTAATTTCCAAATTTAATATGGATCTACTGTGCAACCCTTTTTACTAATACTACCAATTTTGCAGTATAAGTTTTGTGAAGGAAACAGTATATTTTAACGG
This sequence comes from Pogostemon cablin, assembly GCA_023678885.1. Lineage (NCBI taxonomy): Eukaryota > Viridiplantae > Streptophyta > Magnoliopsida > Lamiales > Lamiaceae > Pogostemon > Pogostemon cablin. The sequence goes on from CM042983.1 coordinate 8,803,809, forward strand.
GCTTGCCCATTTTTATTGGGCCCCCACTAAATCATTTATTATCTATCAAACAAAGTAAAAGGATATATTATATATGCTATTTTCCCCTAATAAGGGGTATCAAACGAGCCGTAAGTAGAGTAATCATTTTTCATACTATGAAGTGAAGTAACTTTCAGTTACATTGTGAAACCAATTTCGTATTAGTTTTTGCGTTTAATTATTACTAAATGATTGTCATGTGTCAAAGGCCTTCCAACTGAGCTTGGTTGCTGCAGGGTGGGGGTTCGAATCCTGCCTTTGGCATGGATTTGGCCCCTTGCAAGCACAAGTTTAACAGTGAGCCCTCTCTATAAGCCACTTGAGGCACATCCTGCGATTTACCTCCTCCACCAATCCCCAAGGCAGGGGCGATGGGGGCCCCTAATGGTGGGGTACACCATATTTAAAGTCTATACACCACAAGGTGTGCAAACGTTTAATAATCATTTTTAAAGTTTAGTATTTTAATAAAAAAATACTCTCTCATTCCCACCCAAAGGGTTTTTTTTGCATTTTATTTGTTCCACCTAAAGGTTCTCTTTCCTTTTTTACACACATGAGACCTACACACCCCCTCTAATACAATTAAAATATGGAGTCCACACTCCCACTAATACAACTACCCACTACACATTAAATAATAATACTCCTTAATTCACGTGCCAAAAAACAAAAATAACCCTTTTGACGGGACGGATGGAGTATGTTATAAAATATAAAATGAAACACCATGTGAAATATTGTGAAGTAGGAAATCAGCCTGATCAAATTTGCCTGTGGATGTAGAAATGATTTTTAAAATTTAAGTATGAATCTTATAATTTTAAATTTAATTTTTAAACTCAAAATAAACATGATTTTGTAATTTTCATATGGTGACTTTTTAAAAATTAATTTATGAAACTCTATCGTTTTAAAATTATGATATTAATTTATAGTATGGTGCGCCGAAGATTTGTGCAAGGTGAAAATGTCAAAAGTGGAAAAGAAAAAAAAAATTTGTTACGTATCAAATTTTGAAAAGAATATTCAGAATCTAAAAGGGAGGAAGATTCCTTAATCAATTACAAGTGGTGCAGTACTTAGTGTCATGATATTGACATTTATATGTAGTTGATATTAATTTTTTATTTATAAATTTGAATGTGGGTGCTATTATATTATATATAAGTAACAAATAAAAAAAATGTAAATAGGATTTCAAACAATTGATGTGCCGACGAAATTTGTAGTCAGCTCTTACTGATTATGACATTTCATCAAACTTGAAGTTGAATTTTTTGACAATAACACAAAAGCAATTTCAAAGATAATTTAAATGGGAGAATTTAGAAAAAAAGTTTCTATCATCTAATTTCTCTTTGAGACTAACTTTCAATTTTTAAAATTGAATTTTGTATTGAAGCTTTTCTAACGTCAGATTTGAAATTTTATAGCAGAAAGTCGGAATATTAATATATCTTAATTACAAATCATTTAACATGATTACTCTTCTTCCACAATAATTATTCGATAAATTATGTGATTTAGGAATATCATAGGCGCAAAGGTCCAAAGTTTTTGGAAGTCGGACACATTTATGTTGACTTTATCATCTCTATTATTGGTCCCAAATCTTTTAGAAATATTAATTTATGATTTAAAATTTATCAAAATCAAACATACATGGTGTCATGGTAACAACTCATGATCAACATATACAACTTAAAAACATTATAGTAATACTTTATGTGTTGTTAGCCTATTGAAGAACTTGTTTCAACTATGAGAATTATGTAATTGGTGTATATATGGTAAATCATTTTAAAATGACTTGCTCTATTCAATGAGTTTATTAATAATAGTAATATCATTCAAGGAGGTTTGTCTAAATTATCAAATAAACTTCGTGGTTTAAAAAATTATTAATTACCCCCTTTAAAAACTTTTTTTTTTAAAAAAATAGTGAAATTTAAAAATACAATGTTATAAAATATATGAGTCTTGTCATTTCCATCATTCTTTATTTTAAGAAAAAGTGTATTTTTATTAATGTTCAAATAAAAAATAAATTAAAGGGGACAATTAGTAATTTTTCAAACCACGAGATTTATTTGATAGTTTGGATAAATTTCGAGAGATTTTGGTAATTTACCCTATTCTTTTAGTAGTAATATACATCATTTTTATAAAGAGAAACTTATTATTATTATCCTAGCAGCATCTGAATTTTGTAATTAAATTATGGCAATAACTAACATAAATAAAGTTTTTTTTTTTCAAAATTGGTGAAATCGTGTCCCCACCCATTCTCATTCAAATTTCGTATAGTTACCGGCACTTACCACATTTTTTTATTTTATTTTATTCTTTTCTTTCTGTATTTTTTTAATTTAATTTTAGGGGTATAATTTACCTTAGAGTTTAAGGTTTAGGGTATTTCACCCCAATGAATTTAGGGTGTAATTGTGATTTGAGTTTATTAGTATAAGATACACACTTTTAAACTTAATTACACCTAATACATTAAACAAATAAAAATACTATGAGATACATAAATTAGCAGTAAAGAGATGGAATTATCCTTTGCTATACGAAGAAAATAGAACTCCCAATTAACTCAAAATTGGAAGAGTTAAACTACCACGATCGATGAGTAAGGATCGATGGTTCCGCCGCCACAGCCGTAAAGAAGTCACCTCCTGTCGCTGGATTAACGGTCGAAAGAAGCTGATCCAACTGAGGGCGCGAATCTATTGATCCTCCGTCCCCCAAGGATTCCAGAGTCATCGATTTTAGACCACGCGGAAATTTCGCCGCCACAGCGTCCACCGTCGATCTTCCGCCCTCCACCTTCACGACGATGCCGTTTATTACGTTCGCCATCGCTGCGTCCCAATTTTTCGCTCTGTCGATTAATTGTGCACAGAGGACCTTGTCGTTCGACGTTTTGGCCGTTGACGGATTGTTGTGTAGGTAGGATTTCGGCGAATTTATCGATAAGATTAATCAAATAAAATTGAATTAATATTCCGACTATGCAATTGAGCAAGGGTTTATGAACATTTTTTATGATTGTACAATGTTTTACTTCTTTTGCTGCTAATTGTCCCTCTGATTTACCTATTTTGGTTCAGGTTGGTGAGATAATCGACTTTTCTTAAAAAGAAAGGATTCACTCTGAAAGGTAAGCATCTGCCAGTGTTTTCTGTGACGGTTGTGGATAGCGATTCGCTTGAATTGTTTCCTTTAGTTTGTTAATTTCTTGTTTTATTGTAAATATGTAATTACTCCCCACTCACCTGTTATGTGACTGTTGTTGATGATCCTAAGCAACGATTGTGTCTTATTTGCTGATCTTAAGCATTGATTGATTGTATCTTGCGATTATGTTAGGTCTTAATTAAAGATGTCGTTAACAATTTTTCTTCAGTCTATCTGTCATCGAGGTTGGTTACTTAATGATATCTATCAAGTGTTTCTCTCCATAGGGGGTTTGTGTGTTCATCTAATCCTTGATCATCTGCTTTTCCGCAGCTAACTTATGCAATCTGTTGAACTTGTCTCGAACATACTATACGCTGTACAATATCTTCAACACAATGTTGTTAACCCTGTTTGTTTTCCATATATTGGTGGGTTTTTAAATGTTCACTGATCACAACACACATAAAAAACAGAGGAAAATTTGGGGAAGATACACGATTGGGTATGTTGCAAAGCACACAACTTTACTTGATTGGTGGAAATATGTTATCTGTTTGTGTTTTTCACGGTGCCTGGGTGCTATTAGTAGCACCAACAATAGGACACCTTGATCTGGGATTTAAATTTCATGTCTTATTCAGCAACCGTTGTTTGTAATGTCGCAAAACAAACAACTTTAGTTGATTGATTGGTGCTAATGCGTTATCTGTTTGTTTTTATGGTGCCTTGGTACTATGTTAATAGAACCAAGGTAACACCAATGCCACTTGTGATCTGGGTTTTATTTTGTGCACTGGATTGCTTATAAGCTAACTAGGTCAAGATTAGATTGTGTTATTTTGACACGAATTCATTACACGAATGTATTAATTTCGTGTGGAAAAAAACAAAAAAAAATCAATTCGTGTAGCAATTTCGTGTAGAATTACAACAATTCGTGTAAAAAATTACAACATAAATCGTGTTAAATTAAAAAAAATTAAAAATTAAAAAAGTCAATCAAAATTTCATGTAAAAAATTACAACAAAAATTGTCTTAAATTAAAAAAATAAAAAATAACTAGAAAAGTCAATCAAAATTCGTGTAGAAATTTTGTGTAAAATTACATTAATTCGTGTAAAAAATTACAACACAAAAATCGTGTTAAATTAAAAAAAAAAACTAAAATAGTCAATCAAAATTTCGTGTAAAATTACATTAATTCATGTATAAAATTACAACAAAAATCGTGTTAATTTTTTTTTAAAAAAAAACTAAAAAAGCCAATCAAAAATTCATGTAGCTATTTCGTGTAAAATTACAATGTAAAAAATACTCCCTCCGATGAAACGTGGCGTGGAATGATGTAGGAATTATATATACTAATCTACTGTTGTAGTAATTAATTAAGTTTGATCTGCAAAACATATGTATTACTGTAGCAATACAAATTAAATAGTATTCTCCTATAATTATTTTGTCATAAACTTTCTCTCTCTCCCTCTATATAGATCTACATATATGTATGCAACACTTATTTCATACTTATTTCATTTCCCTATTTTCATCTACCATTAAAAAAAAATCCAGTGCTCCCTATATCGTTGGGTTTATTTGGGTTTCAATATAATATGTTAAATATATAATCAAAATTTGGAAAATTCAATTTGAAATACTCCATTCATCTCATTTTTGTTGTTACGTTTACTGCTTCTACGGAGATTAAGGAGTATTATATTTTAAAGAATTGTGAGGTGAGAAAAATAATATTTTAATATAAAGTAGGTAGATGTATTAATGGAGTGTTGTGGGTCCCATGAAAATATTTAATAGCTTTGTGTGAGTCTCATCACCCAAAAATAGAAATGCAACATTAATTGTGGGACGCGCTTTTTAGAAAAATGTAACAATAATCATTAGACGGAGAGAGTATATACAACACTTGCCATGCAGAAAAATTAAAACTAATTTGCGTACTTTGGTGTTTGTAAGTACTCATTCTTTTTTAATATCCTTTTTAATCAAACAATATTATATCGGAGTCATGAGTCAGTTTTGTCTTAAAATTGTTGGGTATATTTAGGTTTCGATATTATATGTTGACTAGAAAAATATGACTAAAATTTGTAGAATAAAATTTGAGTCAAGTTAAGAGTTACACTCTTTCTCCTTAAGACGAAATTGCCCTGCTCTAGTATTTATGGTTCGACGGCAATCATCTCCAAGATATAACGACTAACATCTTGTGATAGTAGCACTACAAATCACAAGATACGGCAAACCAACCGGTATTATGAACTCACCTTAGGAGTAGCACGATATAGGAATACATTTCGAATCAGTTTGAATAACTCGACTTCACTGGACTTTATTGGATTTTCACGACATGTGTGTGTGAGTGTATATTCGGAATCATTTTCAAGTCATGGATTATGGAATGGGTGGACTTATTTATAGATTTTAAGGTGTCTTTTTTGTGAATTGTTGCAATCATTGGTCTTGATTTTAAATTCAAATAAAAATGTTTTTTTATGAAAAGACACGATTTATTTACCCTTTGGTCACACATCTTTATAGACACACTTTAATCTAATAGACACAATTTTAAGATGATTTTTCTATTCATTTTAATTTTTTTTCAACAATTTCCATATGAGTGGATAAATTCAACTAAAAAGACTAACATGGGAAATTGACGGTAAGGTGAGTTCAAACGAAAAGATATAAAATCTCGATTAGCAAGTCTTATGTTGGATGGGTAATAAATTTTGTGAACAACACTTCTAGATTAAAGTGACAAATTTTTAATTGAAAAGTAATGGTATGCTATATTTTTAAAAATAAACGAACTACCACTAAAAATTAATCAAACATGCTTTGAAAAATTCAGTGGTGTTGTATTGAACAACGTAATGCGCCATTAATTATTGCGTGTTACAACAAGTGTAATTTTAAAAGTTTAAATTATAAATTATATAGGAGGCTGTTAATTGATGTGAAAAATGAGTTTGAGAAAAAGATTAAAAGAGAGAGAGAGAAAAATATTGAGGAAAAATAATAATGTATGATTTAATTGTGAGGAGTAATTAATAAAGTTGAGATGCTTATTTCATAATTTTATTTTAGCAAAAACTTGGGTGCGCCCCTACACACAGAAGTACATTATGTGTCTTTACAATTTTGTGTTAAATTATATACCCTTTAATATAAAGATGTGTACCCTTTATTTTATAAGGCAAAATCTGGGCGCACGGAAGCACACTCCGTATGCCTTTAAAATTTTGTATTAAATTATATATCCTCTAGTATAAAGGTGTGTACCCTTTATTTTCTGAAGAAAAATAAAAAATATAATAAAAAGTGTATACCCTTTAGAACAAAATAGTGTACTTTTATCAATTAAAGTGTATACCCTTTAGAACAAAATAATATACCCTTATCTATAATATTAAATTCTAAAGACACACGGAATGTGCTTCCGTGTGCCCGGGCGCACGTAAGCCTCACTCTTTTATTTTTATACTCCCTCCGTCCCAACTTCAACTTCACACTTTCCGTTTTGGTCCGTCCCAATTTCAACTTCACACTTCCATAAAAGGAAAAAATACATAATTAATATCACTCTAACATAATTTAATTTCAAAATTGTCATCACCTTTTTAACACACATAACATACTTTATCATTTATTTATTACTCAAAAATACCAAACTACCCCCAAAAGTTACTCAAAAAGCAAATTTTCTTAATTTGCGTGTGTACAGTAAATATGAAGATAAAAATGGGACGGAGGGAGTATTTCTTTTCTTATTTTATTTATGAGAGGCAGTGAGCACCTGCCTGTATGTTCACGACTTCAAGGTACACTCTCTTGAGAAGAGTCAATATTTAAAATACGATGGTTGAGTTACTTTATTTGAAAAAAGTTGATTATAATAAACTATACTCCCTCCGTCCCACGTATTTTTACCCACTTTCTATTATACAAAAGAATAATCATGGTTACATCGTGAAACCAATTCCGTGTTAGTTTTTGCTTTTATATATTAAACTAGTACGATGCCCGCGTGCGACGCTGGTAATTGTGTCTTATTATTTATTTATTATTTTAAAATTTTATTTTTAATAGAAATCAAACATATTAATTTATGATAATGAAAGTTTTTTAATTTTTTTTTAATTTTTTTGTAAAAAACATTGGAACATCTAATATTTATTAGAATCATAACTTATTATGATTAGGATATATAAAACTCATAATTGAGTAATCGTACTAATAAGAATAATTTAAGAATTGGTATGCACCATTAAAATAAAAAAAATAAATAATAATGATAATAAAAGAAAAAAATCATTTTTTTTTTTGTTGATTCAATGCTTTATTGATCATGTTTTTGATCTAATTTAGCAGTACGTATTAAGTTATGTAATTTGATTATAATTAAAATTAATAATGGTTTGTACGTAAAGAAAAATATTAAGTTATTGTAATTGACAAAGTCTCTTGAGAGACGTTAGTTATGTGAGACGGTTTGTGAGAAGTGTTAAAGTGTGTCAATTATATAGATAAAGTATGTTTAATGGGTGTTAAATTATATTTTCTAAATTATGATGGATGATGAATTAAAATATGATTTTAATGTGTTATAACATGATTCATTATTGACATACTTTAACTACAAATATGCATACTTTATCTATATACTAAGCATACTTTAGTAATGGGTCGACCCGTCTCATACCCATCTCACAAAATCCGTCTCACAAGAGAGTGTCTCATTGTAATTTGATTATAACTAAAATAATATATGGTTTGTACGTAAAGAAAAATAAAAAATTAAGTGTCCAATCAATTTACCGATTAAAATTATAATAATTATAATAATAATAAAAAATCAATCTTATTGTTGATGTAAATGCCTAATTGATCATGTTTTTTTAAATCTAATTTACAACGTTATATTAATTTGAACTGAATAAGTTTGATTACTATTCTTTATTTATATATTGTTAAAACTAAAATATTTGGTTTACATGAAAAGTAAAGAAAAAAAAATCAAATTATCAGTTAATATTTGAAAGATTAGAAATTTTAAAACTATATATTATCCGTTTCAATTAGTTACCTTTCAATTAGTAATTCAGTTAATCATCAGTTAACATTTGAAATATTAGAAATTCTAAGACTATATATTATCCTTTTCAATTAATTAATTAATTAATTATTATTATTATTTATATGAGATATGAATTTTTCAAAGTAATTTTTAAAAACAACCATGATTAAATTAGGGGATTCTATTAATTAATTTCTTTAATTAAAGAAAAAGCAAAAAAGATGCATTTTTTATTTCATAAATTTTTAATACATATTTAATAAAATTTAATTAATTAATTAATAAATAAATTATATATTAGCAAAATAATAATATAAATACGGTGATATGCAATATTAATTTATTTAATATAATATGATTATTTGTAATAATTTTAATTTAAACATTAATTTATATACTTATTGAATTTAATTAAAATTATCTTTTTAAATTAATAATAAAATTTAATCTATTAATTTGTCATTAGGAAAAAATAAAAAAAAATAAACATGTAATCTACGTAGTTATTAGTCTTTTAAAACTTACTAAAAATATTTATTAATTTGAGAATGATACATGTGAGCTTAAAAACAAAAGTTAATCATAATTTAACAAATTGCAACATAAAATATATTCAATATTTGATGTGTCAAATAAATCATGGATATGCACTATTAAATTTGAATAAATGCAAAGTTTAGATTTTTATTGATATAAAATAAAAATAAAAAGTACATGCATCATTTTGTTATTTAAGATTTCAACCCAACTCATTTTGTAATTATAAAAAGACAAATTCTCTTGCGAGACGGGTTATTTAGTGAGACGGGTCGACCCATCACTAAAGTATGCTTATTGTATACATAAAGTATGTTTAAATGTTGTTAAAGTATGTTTTCTAAAGTATGCTGGATTATGCATTAAAGTATGAATGTAGTGTGTTATAATATGATTTATTATTAACATACTTTAACTACAAATAACCATACTTTAACTATACAATAAGTATACTTTAGTAATTGGCTGACCCGTCTCACACCCGTCTCACAAATAACTCATCTCACAAGAGAGTTACTCTTATAAAAATTGGGCTAATGTTAAATTTTTTTTAAAAAATATGTCTATTTATTATTATTTCATATTTTTTTTATCTAATTTAGCAGTACGTATTAAAAATAGAAAATTAAGTATCCAGTCAATTCACCGATCAAAATTATAATAATTATAATAAAAATAAAGAATCAATCTTATTGTTGATGTAAATGCCTAATTGATCATGATTTTTTTAAAAAATCTAATTTACAAAGTTATATTAATTTGAACTGAATAAGTTTGATTACTATTCTTTATTTATATATTGTTAAAACTAAAATATTTGATTTACATGAAAAGTAAAGGAAAAAAAAATCAAATCATCAGTTAATATTTGAAAGATTAGAAATTTTAAGACTATATATTATCCGTTTCAATTAGTTACATTTCAATTAGTAATTCAATTAGTAAATCATCAGTTAACGTTTGAAATATTAGAAATTCTAAGACTATATATTATCCTTTTTAATTAATTGATTATTATTATTATTATTATTTATATGAGATATGAATTTTCCAAAATAATTTTTAAAAACAACCATGATTAAATTACGGGCTTCTATTAATTAATTTCTTTAATTAAAGAAAAAGCAAAAAGATGCATTTTTTATTTCATAAAATTTTAATACATATTTAATAAAATTTGATTAATTAATTAATAAATAAATTATATAATAGCAAAATAATGATATAAATACGGTGATATGCAATATTAATTTATTTAATATAATATGATTATTTGTAATAATTTTAATTTAAACATTAATTTATATACCTATTGAATTTAATTAAAATTATCTTTTTAAATTAATAATAAAATTCAATCTATTAATTTGTCATTAGGAAAAAATAAAAAAATAAACTTGTAATCTACGTAGCTATTAGTCTTTTAAAACTTACTAAAAATGTAAATTAATTTGAGAATGATACGTGTAAACTTAAAAACAAAAGTTAATCATAATTTAACAAATTATAACATAAAATATATATTCAATATTTGATGTTTCAAATTAAATAAAAAGCACATGCATCATTTTGTTATTTAAAATTTCAACCCAACTTATTTTGTAATTATAAAAATTGGGCTAATGTTAAATTTTTTTAAAAAATAAGTCCATTTATTATTATTTTATTAGTTAAATTTTCAGTCCAACCTATCACACAGTCATAGCCCACTTTAAGATTATCATTTAAGAAAATACATAAATAAATAATTTAAAATAAATACACTCATTGAGGTTTGAACCTGTGACCTCCTCAAAACTATCCAACAAATCACATTATGCCACCTCACAAATTCATAAAAATAATAAATGATAACTCACCACAATTTGACACCTCACATTTTATAAAATCTAAATTGGGAAAGTTATTTTGTTTTAATATATAAGAAGATGATTGTCATGTGTCACCATCAATGCTTAAAGTCTATACACGTGCAAATGTTTAATAATTATTTTTAGGGTATAATATTGTAATCAAAAAATATATTATAAAACATGAAATGAAACACCATATGAAACATTGTGAAGTAGGGAATTCTGATATAAATTTGTAGGTAAATATAGGGATGATTTTTAAAATTTAAGTATGAATTTTAAGTTTTAAATTTAATTTTTAAACCCAAAAATACAAAATATACATGATTTTGTAATTTTTATATTGTGACCTTTTCAAAATATTTTATGATACTGTATCATTTTAAAGTCATGATATTAATTTATAGTATGGTGCGCCGAAGATTTGTAGAAGGCGAAAACGTCAAAAGTGGAAAAGAAAACAATAAAAGAAAGAGAGAAAAAGAAAATTTTGTCACGTATGAAATTTTGAAAAGAATCTTCAGAATCTAAAGGAGAGGAAGATTCCTTAATCAATTATAAGTGGTGCAATACTCAGTGTCATGATATTGACATCTTTATGTAGTTGATATTAATTTTTAAGATATACTCTCATAGAGCCAGAATTTTAGGTGAGGAACTCAAATAATATGTATAGTTTTGGTCTAATTTCTTTATCTCAAATTTTTTTACACATATATGAAGGTTCCAGGATTTTTGGTGAGAGGGCCCAAAAAATACTTATAGTTTCGATGTAATCCCTTTGTCTCTTATCGTTGCCATTCTCACCTAAATTTTAGTGTTTTTATTTATGGATTTTCGAATGTTTTTATCCGTATTTGTGTAACTTTGGTGGAGTTTTATGTTAATTAGGAGAAGTATGGTATGGATTGATAAAAGTATGTAAATGAGTTTAAATGTATATAAAACAGGTTAAAAATGGAGAAAAACAGAATTGGGAGCTAAAACGAAGAAGGAGAACAGGGCATGCATGAACACGCCCAGCCGCGTCAGGTGCACGAGCCGTGCTCGAGCACACGCCCCGTGTGCAGAACATGGGCCTGTAAGCTCAGGCCGTGTACAGACATCAAAAGCAGCTACACGCCCATGATTGAGGCCGTGTATATTACACGAGCCGTGTCCTGTCAGCACACAAACACGCCGAATTGTGTGTGCATTACACGAGCCGTGTGCTGCTACACGACCCATGTAGGTGCAGAATTTAAAGTTAAAATTGGGAATGTTCTAGAAGGTTTCAAAGGGTATAAAAGTCCAATTGAGTACGAAAATTGGAGGAGAATCACGTTTTGGAGCAGTTTCTAAGATCTAAACACACACTATCACACCATAACTTCACATACACATTCAAATTCATCTATCTTCCACACTTTTCATCCATTCAATCCATTGGTTCTCCCAAAATTCATCCATCACTCCATCATTTCATCACCTTGAGAAGAGAAGATCATCATAGATTGAAGAATTGAGCATGTTGAAAGAAAGGAAGGCCATATTAAAAAAAGGGAAGCCGATCTACTTTTCAATTGTTATTTTTCTTCATATTTTGGCTTAAATGGAACAACCCATGGGATGTATTGATTTGAACATGATGTATAGTGGCTAGTCCTATAGTAGGGCTAATCATACGATTGGTTGAGTAGAATGCTAGATATGTAGGATTTGAGATATTGAATTTAGTTAATTTTGGACTTCCTTTTATATTTGATGATTCATGTTGCATTTCAATATTTGTGTGATTAATTCTTACTTACAACATGTTAGGATAGCCAATCCGATATTTTGTAGGAGGGTTTAATTGAATCATGTATTAAGATGAACATGCATGTTAGTGTGAGAAGAGGTAAGTCATACACTTCTTATGCTTAGAACACCTATAAAGGAACACTTAAGAAATTGAGTGAAAAGAACCAAACTTATGATCATAGTATCTTAAAGGAATTGAGAGTAAGGACAATCTTAGGAGATTTATACTTGTCAAAGAGTCGAGAACCTAGTCAACTTGACATAGGGATTAGGGGTAAAAATGTGATTGCTTTTAGTCTATGGTTAATGAACTTCAATGTTAAAAGTCATGCATATCTAGCTAGCTTCTTAACCATGAGTATGGTTAGCCTTACCCTCTTCTTAAGTACATTCTATCCATTCCATTCCACTTCGTTACGTGATTGATATTTGATACTATTAGTTGTTAATTGATTTCTTTAGTTAATTGATTAGAGTAATCATTATTATACAACCAAACCTACATCCTTATCACTCTTACAAAGCATAATTGATGACAAATCCTAGAGTTTACTTTTCCTTGAGACGATATCTTATAAATTTTTTTACTTGATCACACGTTTACAACAACGATAGAGTTTTCTTACTCTAAATTCAATTTATCAAAAATGGGACTAAGAACAGTTTTGGGTTTATTGCACACATATATGGGCATATGGATTAAAAAGTATTATTTTTTAAGTGTATATAATGTAAGAAAAAGTACGAGTAAACTGTATAACTTAAAGAAAAAAGTATATAAAGTTGTTGGAAGTAATAAAAAAAGTGTAAAAAATAGGTTAGTGTCTAACGTATTTTTATTATTAATAAAACACACAAATATACGCTGGACGACTAAAAAAGAAAGTGTGAAACATATGTTATAGAGAAATTACCACTAATTAGTAACAAATTGATATATTTAAATATGAAAGAAAATGGTAATTAGTAACAAAATGATGATATATTTAAATAGGAAAGAAAAGTAGTAAATAGATAAAAAGTATTAAATAACAATATAAATTGTAAACTTATAAGAAGATAGAAAAAACATAATTTACTTAAAAAAAAAATATAAAAAAAATGCATTTTATAAATATATTAATGAAGCACAATATTTTATACGGAAAAAAAGATTAATAAATGGGAAACTTAAGAAATAAAGCGGAAAAGAAAAAATAGATTATTAAATGGGAAAAATAAGATATAATATGAAAAAAAAATTATTAAATAGAAAAACAGAAATAAAATGGAAAAGAGTAATGTTGCTCTCAAGAATCGAACCCGGGCCATTAAGGATGAGAACATCATGCCTATCAGTTACATAAGAAAGTTATTATCACATATATATTAATTTAAAGGAAAAATATATTTTTTCGTCCGTTAACTTTGTCCAATTTTGAATTTAGTCCATAAGTTTTTCACTTTTTGAAAATTGTCCATTATATTTGCAAAATTTTGAAAATCGTCCATTATATTTGAAAATTTTGAAAATGGTCCATCATGTTTACCAAGTTCAACAAAATCGTCCGTTTCAACAGGTCATTAGCAGTTTATTCTAAAAGATAAAAAAAAAAAATATGTAATATATATATATATATACTATTTTACAAAAAAATAGTTCACACTAAGAATTTATATTATACTCCCTCCGTCCGTCCAAAAGAGGGCATTTTGCTTTTGTGCAAGTTGATTAAGAAGTATTGTTATTTAATATGTAGTGGGTAGTTGTATTAGTGGGAGTGTGGACCCCATATTTTAATTGTATTAGTGGGTGTGTGGATCTCATCTGTGTAAAAAATGAAGTGACTCTCTTTAAAACGGACGACCAAAATGAAAAAAAGACCCTCTTTCGAGCGGATGGAGGAAATATCAATATTTAGTTAAATTTGTTCCACTTTAATATTGAGATTAATATTATTTGTTTGATATACGGAAGTGAAAAATGAAAAGTGAGATAAAATTGGTTAAATAAAAATATTATACAAATTAATTGGAGTGAAAATATTCAAATGACCTGCCATAGCAGGTCAAAGGATCAAAATATTGAATTTTATGAAGTTAATGGACTAATTTCAAAATTGTTATAAAATTAACGGACTAATTTTAAAATTGAAAAAGTTAATGGACTAATTTCAAAATGAGTGAAAGTTAACGGACAAAAAATCTATTTTTCCTAATTTAAAAGTGGAGGGGGAGGGGGGCAGTAGCAGTACTCTGGCCTCAATGTGGCTCGTCCATGCTACTAATTGATGTATTTCATATACATTTTCACTATATTATATGAGCTGGATTAAGATAGTTAGTCATCCTAAAATTAGGGTGCATGAGACTATTTATATGAGATGGATCAACTTATTATTAAAGTATAATTGTTGTATATGTAAAATATGCTTATTAAAGTATGTTTATAGTAAATTATAATATAATACTCTAATAACATACTTTAATTAATTATTCATTATACTTTAAGAAAAACATACTTTAAATACAAATTATCACACTTTATCTATATAATAACAAACATAGTTAACAACGGTCGGTCAGTCTCACAACTTGTCTCACGTAATTATCTTCTCACAAAAAACTTTGTCAATTTTTAATGTATAAATTTGGATATATATCAAACATGAAGTTAAATTTTCATAATAACACATATTTCAAAGATAATTTAAATGGAAGAATTTAGAAAAAAAAAATTCTATCTATCATCTAATTTCTCTTGAGTTGATTATGATTAGGGTGTGGCTATTTGCACTCCAAAATCACTTCTCATACCCTAATTTTTTCTTAAATTAGTTATTTTAATATTAAAAGACAATATTACCCTTTATCTACATTAATATTTCATCATTAATAATAACTAGTATTTACCCGGATCCGTGCGTTGCACGGTCATGGATTTTTATAATAGAACTATATATGTAATGGGTTGTTTAATTTTAGTGGAAATATGAAGCATTACAATCCAATTATGCGATTGTAAAGTTTTAATAACTGGATAATAAAAAACATTTAGTCAGATTGTATAAAAAAAATACATACATAAATGAAAATTTGATTATAAAAAATTTAGTAATTAAAAAAAAATAGAAATTTCATAAAGTAGTATCATTTTCAAAATCCATATAAAATAGAAAGTCATAAATTTCTAAAAACTTCTCTAAAAACAACATTCTTACAGGTACTGCTGTCAACGTCTTTCTTATCACAAAACATGATTTTCAAACCTTTACGATTTGTAACTCTAGATACCGCAACGTACAACTGATCGTGACCAAAAATTGATCTCTTTAGGTAGATGCCAACGTGGTTCAATGATTGTCCCTGACTTTTATTTATTGTCATTGCGTAAGAGACTATTATTAGAAATTGTCTCCTTTGGAACCTAAAAGGAATTCTAGAGTCTGAAGGTGTCAATGTTAATCTTGGAATTAGAACACGTTGACCTGCACTGTTACCTGTTAGGACTTTAGCCTGCAAAACTCTGTCTCCTAGTTTCGTAATCACCAGCCTTGTCCCGTTAATCACCAGCCTTGTCCCGTTACACACCTAAAGAGAAAATTGTAATTCTTAAATAATAAAGGATTATGATTAAATTAAAAGGTTTCCAAAATAGGTAAAATTAGAAAAGGGGGAAGAATTGAGTCCAATTTTAGCAAAATCATTTTGCTTTTATATATGTATGTTTAGTGGTGAAGATGAATTCTTAAATAATAAAGGATTATAATTAAATTAAAAGGTTTCCAAAAGAGGTTTTTTCTGATCGGCTTTGTTGTACATTAATTCAATTGATATCAATCTGTTATGATGGTTTTGGATTTCTTCATCTTTAGGTACAGACATCCCTTCAAAGTCCTCAAGGGTTTATTTGAAAACTTTCAATGCATGATCTATCTCACGAAGACAACCATTCTTAATTTCATCTTCAGTCATGACCAATTCTGAAAAAGAAGTATTAAAATTTATTGAATAAAAATATATAAATAAATTAGAAAATGAGGTACTTAAAATTTGTTGAATAAAAATGTCAAGGGATGATTAATGGTGAAGATGAATTCTTAAATAATAAAGGATTAGGATTAAATTAAAATATTTCCAAAAGAGGTAAAATTAGAAAAGAGGGAAAAAATTGAGTCCAATTTAGCAAAATCATTTTGCTTATATTTATTTTTTAATTTTTTTTGGGTGTTTATGATTTGTTTAAGAAAAATGAGGTACTTAAAATTTGTTGAATAAAAATGTCAAGGGATGGTTAATGGTGAAAATGAATTCTTAAAACCCTAAACCCTAAAATCCTAAACCCTAAACCCTAAACCAGACTGAGATTTGGTTTTAAACCCTAAAGGAGGTACTTAAATTTTTAAATGACAATTAAAAATATAAATAAATTTAAATGACAATTAAAAATATAAATAAATTAGAAAATAAGCTACTTAAAATTTGTTGAATAAAAATATATAAATAAATTAGAAAAGGAGGTACTTAAAATTTATTGAATAAAAATGTCAAGGGATGGTTAATGGTGAAGATGAATTCTTAAATAATAAAGGATTAGGATTTTTAAATGACAATTAAAAATATAAATAAATTTAAATGACAATTAAATTAGAAAAGAAGCTACTTAAAATTTGTTGAATAAAAATATATAAATAAATTAGAAAATGAGGTACTTAAAATTTGTTGAATAAAAATGTCAAGGGATGGTTAATAGTGAAGATGAAAAATTTGTTGAATAAAAATACTTAAAATTTGTTGAATAAAAATATATAAATAAATTAGGAAAGGAGGTATTTAAAATTTGTTGAATAAAAATGTCAAGGGATGGTTAATGGTGAAGATGAATTCTTAAATAATAAAGGATTAGGATTAAATTAAAAGATTTTCAAAATAGGTAAAATTAGAAAAGGGGGAAAAATTGAGTCCAATTTTAGCAAAATCATTTTGCTTTTATATATGTATGTTTAGTGGTGAAGATGAATTCTTAAACAATAAAGGATTAAGATTAAATTAAAAGGTTTCCAAAAGAGGTTTTTTCTGATCGGCTTTGTTGTAAATTAATTCAATTGATATCAATCTGTTATGATGGTTTTGGATTTCTTCATCTTTTGGTACATGCATCCCTTCAAAGTCCTCAAGGGTTTATTTGAAAACTTTCAATGTATGATCTATCTCACGAAGACAACCATTCTTAATTTCATCTTCAGTCATGACCAATTCTAAAAAAGAAGTATTAAAATTTATTGAATAAAAATATATAAATAAATTAGAAAATGAGGTACTTAAAATTTGTTGAATAAAAATGTCAAGGGATGGTTAATGATGAAGATGAATTCTTAAATAATAAAGGATTAGAATTAAATTAAAATATTTCCAAAAGAAGTAAAATTAGAAAAGATGAAGAAAATTGAGTCCAATTTAGCAAAATCATTTTGCTTATATTTATTTTTTTTATTTTTTTCGGGTATTTATGATTTATTTAAGAAAAATGAGGTACTTAAAATTTGTTGAATAAAAATGTCAAGGGATGGTTAATGGTGAAAATGAATTCTTAAAACCCTAAAATCTTAAATCCTAAACCCTAAACCAGACTGAGATTTGGTTTTAAACCCTAAAGGAGGTACTTAAATTTTTAAATGACAATTAAAAATATAAATAAATTTAAATGACAATTAAAAAATATAAATAAATTAGAAAATGAGCTACTTAAAATTTGTTGAATAAAAATATATAAATAAATTAGAAAATGAGGTACTTAAAATTTGTTGAATAAAAATGTCAAGGGATGGTTAATGGTGAAGATGAATTCTTAAATAATAAAGGATTAGGATTAAATTAAAATATTTTCAAAAGATGTAAAATTAGAAAAGAGGGGAAAAATTGAGTCCAATTTAGCAAAATCATTTTGCTTATATTTATTTTTAAATTTTTTTCGGGTGTTTATGATTTGTTTAAGAAAAATGAGGTACTTAAAATTTGTTGAATAAAAATGTCAAGGGATGGTTAATGATGAAAATGAATTCTTAAGACCCTAAACCCTAAACCCTAAATCAGACTGAGATTTGGTTTTAAACCCTAAAGGAGGTACTTAAATTTTTAAATGACAATTAAAAATATAAATAAATTTAAATGACAATTAAAAAATATAAATAAATTAGAAATTGAGCTACTTAAAATTTGTTGAATAAAAATATATAAATAAATTAGGAAATGAGGTACTTAAAATTTATTGAATAAAAATGTCCAGGGATGGGTAATGGTGAAGATGAATTCTTAAATAATAAAGGATTAGAATTTTTAAATGACAATTAAAAATATAAATAAATTTAAATGACAATTAAATTAGAAAAGAAGCTACTTAAAATTTGTTGAATAAAAATATATAAATAAATTAGAAAATGAGGTACTTAAATTTTGTTGAATAAAAATGTTAAGGGATGGTTAATGGTGAAGATGAAAAATTTGTTGAATAAAAATACTTAAAATTTGTTGAATAAAAATATATAAATAAATTAGAAAATGAGGTATTTAAAATTTGTTGAATAAAAATGTCAAGGGATGATTAATGGTGAAGATGAATTCTTAAATAATAAAGGATTAGGATTAAATTAAAAGGTTTTCAAAATAGGTAAAATTAGAAAAGGGGGGAAAAATTGAGTCTAATTTTAGCAAAATCATTTTGCTTTTATATATGTATAGATAGATACGTTGATTTATTTACTTCTTATCTTCTACCTCAGTCTATTGTATCGTTATACCATTGAAAAAAACAAGAAAAATTAATCTCAAATATTTCTAACTAAACTTGTTAGCAATCGTCTGTATAAAAGTTGAAGATTAATTAAAGCTTTATTTGTTCTCTAATTTATCTTGAAAATTGATCTTTACTCCCTCTGTCCCAGGTAATGAGGGTCAGAAACCTTATGCGTCCAAGGCAGTGGCGGACGTACCAAGGGGGTAGGGGGGCATTGGGCCCCCTGAACTTCTAAAAATTACTAGTATAGATATAGAAATTTTCTTGAAATACCTTTGTGTCCAAGTGGTGAAGTGAGGATGTTTCACTGTTATTTTTTTCCCCTCGACTCATGCATCACTGTTATTTTTTTCCCCTCTTCTATTTCTTTTATTTATTTATTTTCCCACGAACTATTGTATGAGAAAAGTTGGGCCAACGAGGAACAGAGACCTTATGCGTCTCAGGTAATGAGGAACAGAGACCTTAAACATAAGGTCTCTGACCCTTATTATCTGGGACGGAGGGAGTATATTTTATCAGAAAACTAATTAGAGAAAGTATAGGTACAACAGAAATTTAAGGATTTTTATTAATTCTTAGCAGCTTTAATTTTTTTTCATTTTTTTTAGAATTAGAAAATAAAAGTGAAAAGATGATGAATCTCACCGTGGGATTTGAAGAGAAAAGCACGATTGCAGAAAAAAAAAACTTCAACCAATGCGAATTCTTTTTCATGATGCATGAAAAGCTTTACTAGATATTAATTTTTGGCTAATTATAGTGTGCATCCGGTGCACCATAAGATAGGGTTCACCTATATACAAATATAAATAAAAATATATATAATTATGAGCAAAAATGTATATAATTTAATTGTTAGATTTTTAATGAAAATTGAGTGTAAAAAATATACAATTATTAAAAAATATGTATACACTATTGAATAAAAAGTTATACACATATGGATATTAGTTTTTTTAATGAAAAAATTAGTGTGAAAAAATATACAATTATTACAAAACACGTATACAAAATAGAATAACATTTATACAAAATAAAATAAAAAGTCATACACATAGGGATGGACACTTGCACTCGGGTGCACCCAATATACATTCTTAATTTTTTAGATGTGGAATGATAATCAACAGCAAATCTTGATATTCTTCATATTCAGTTCAATTCCAAATTAAAAATTTATTCATCTTCAACAATACACAGTTGGGATCCTTCACATACACATTCAAATTAATCTATCTTCCACACTTTTCATCCATTCAATCCTGGTTCTCCCAAAATTCATCCATTACTCCATCATTTCATCACCTTGAGAAGAGAAGAGAAGATCATCATTTAGTCAAAAATTACTTCATATAAGAGAGTAAGCAAATTCTTCCTTTATTAAATTATTTTTTATTTTTTCGACACAAGCCACCGCACACTCAAATATCTCACTAAAACTTCTAATTAGTTAGCAGCTGAATTTAAAACTGACATACATCAGAAATATTTTAAAGGGAAAAAAATTCTTATTCGGAATATATAGTATATATAGTTAAGGCTTCATTACGGTTATGAAATATGAAGAATTCACAAAGTTGACCATAGCAAGCATAAGCCTACTGCTGGATGGATAATCCAAGAAAATAAATCACCCACAACACTGCCCCATTTTCCTCTACTAATAGCTGCTTAATTTCATCAACCAAGAAATGGTCCTAGATCTAGCCTCCAGGGTTGAAGGAGTGAACCAAAAGGGTGCAGGAATAATCCTTTTCATGGATAGTAGTAAGGCGAGATTCGATAGTCGAACACGCCTATGTCGTGGCTGCCATATTTATACTCGGGGAATCAATGAGTGATGAAGGCTTAGTACAGCCTGTGTTTATAATTTTTTCACACCATTAAATTGCTTGTTGTTTTGGTGGATACTAATTGTGAAACCTGTTGTAATCTGATTATTATATCTACATGGTAATTCCAAATTGAGTTATGTTGGTATAAAATTTAATCTACACTAGATCATCAACGAGTGATGTTTCCTTGCAAGTTAGAGGTAATTGTTGTTGGTCATAATAAAACCATTGTTACCAATGTGATACTATTATTAGACAAAATGATGATAAATGGGAGCCATGATCTTGAAACTGCATTCTATTCCAGTTATGCTGGTCATGCTGATAATAGAGATGGAAGCAATGGGACCATGGTTTTGAAAATAAGAAGAAAAAATGGAGAATAATGTTAACCAATTTGTTGACCAATTGATCAACTGTCCAGTTGCTATAACTAGTCAACAGGTTTCTCCGGTGACAATTCTGTTCAAATAAATATAATTATAGCTTTTTTAAATTAGATAATAATTTTTATATATATCTTTAAAATAATTAAATAGTTGTAATTGTAAAATTTTAAAAATAATTTAATCCAAACCGTGATCACCTATATCTCAAATAAATCTCAGACACCCATTAAATAATTATAATTACTAGCGTGGAACTCGCGTACTACGTGGGATCATTAATTTTTTTTAATAAAATTAATAATATTACTAATGTTTCTAATTATATTATATTAGCTCATATTTTAATTTATCTTTATGGTTAAAATTAAATTTTTTTGACATACTATTGTTGTTTTAATTATAAGTGCCATATGTATAATTTAATATTAAAAATTATTAAACATTATTGAAAACTTCTCGATAAACCACATTTTGTATTTTGTTTGATACATTACCTTCTTCATCAAGGCACAAAAAATTTTTAAACTCTTTCAATCTTTTACTCTTGATACAGCAACAATAGTTGCCCATGTGTAAAAATAGATTTTGGAAAATACACTTCAACTATTTGAAGAGATAGTCCCTAACTTTTATTTATCTCCATTGCGAAACACACCACCATAGGGAATTAAATTTAACCCTTGTGCTATCATAAGAAGGAGTAAGAGTCATCCTTGGTATGTAGAGAATGTTTCTAATATTTCTCCCACCAGTTATTTTTGCTTGTATAACATGATTTCCCATCTTTCTCACGATTAATCTTGTACCATTTGCACAATTTAGATCTTCGATCAATGTTTCTAATAAGCATTATTGGTACTTCATTCTTAAGCTTCAATATGTGGTTCGAAAGTTTTGAACACTTAAAAGAATTTAGAAACTCTACTGAGTAAAGATTCTTATTATAACCTGTGACCCCATCTAATTTGGACACGTTGTCTGAACTCAAATATTCCCTTTCTAAGCCTGGAATTCGAGACAACACCTTTTCATTTATGGATTTAACAACTTGATCTGTTGGTGCAAGAATCGTCTTATCTTCAAAATAGTGTAAATTTTTGTAATCAGAAGCAATAGATGGATAAATGTACTCAACAATAGAATCCAGATGATCTTGTACATTTTTCAATAATAGATCATCTGGAATTTTAATATTCTTTTCGAAATTAGTTATTTCTCCTAAATTTCCATCTCCTAAGCTCAAAGTCCATCTTAAAAAATCTTCAATTTCCTGTTTGAATTTTTTGATGCTGGAGCTTTGACTTTGCAATCTCTTGTGCTTTGTTAGCTTAAGTACCTTACAATATTCCAAAGATAAGATGTTAGTGTGATATACACAATTTTTTCTCTTGTACCATTAGTAATTACTGGTAAAATTTGTCTAAAATCACCTCCATAGACAATTGTCTTTCCACCAAATGGTAAATTCTACATATCTCTTCTACATCTCAAAATATCATTTGAACTTCTATCAAAAGCCTCGAAACAATATCGATTGGTCATCGGAACTTCATCCCAAATAATAAGTTTTGTCTGCTTAATTAATTCTGACAATTCTATTCCAGGCTTAATATGGCAAGTAGAGTGTTCATTTACTTATATAATGATTCCAAATCTAGAATGCGTTGTCCATTGGGTAATAGCAAAGAAGCAATACCACTTGATGTAACACACAAAACAATCTCACCTTCAGATCGAGTGCTACCTGCAGCCGCATTAACCAAAAGAAGATTATTATGAAGAGATTATATATTACTTTCTCAGTCTTGATTAATTTAACTATTGTTTTCAGTCTTGATTAATTCAACTATTATTTTTACATCCGATAAAACTAAATCTTCATTGGATTTAATTTAATTGTTTTGAAGTGAAATATTGAAAAATAATTTCTCTAACCTATCATCAATATTGATATATTGTTATGTAGAAAAAAATGGATAAGAATTCATGAGAGAAAATAAAACCTAAGAATTTAATGCGTTGATTAGAAGAAAGTGCATGAATTTGAATTTTTGAATCTCATCAACACAGTCATCATTCAAAATAATTCGACTTGAATAGTACGAATTGGACACCTTCAAATCGTCTAATAATAATGTTAAAAAAAAGAGTCATATTAATAATTTTAATTTTTTTAATTAATACATTATTATATAATTAATATCACTAATCATTCCATTTTGTAGATTTTTGCAAACCTCAAAATTAACACAACAACACCAGATTTTGCAATCTTTGAGGATTCTATCAATTGATCCGCATATTTTTCTCAAATAGTACATTCAAAAGTAGTCCACTAAATCAAGTTGAAAGGAAAAATTATAAAATTGATAAATTAATATGGTGTTTGACTTCAAAAAAAAAATACAATAAAAAAGGCATATTTAGGATCAATATACTCCTTTTAGAAGGATTACCCTTAGTGTAACTCAATTTACTGACATCAGTCATTTGTCTAATAATATCTATCTATAATTAAAAAAATATAAATAATCACAATTAAATTTTATATATTTATATATAGTAAAATATTTAAATAATGTGATCAAATATATCACTCTTAGAACCATCTATATTTCATAAGCTGCAAATTTCAAAAGACAGAATGAGACATGTATGTAGGAAATTTAAAATAACACATTACACACACCATGATAATAAATTTAACTTACCAATCAAGTTTGATTCTTCCACTTTATTTTGTAATATTGTAATGAAATCAAATCCATATTTAGGTATAATCACTGCATCCTCTAAATATTGTAAATCTATAATTAAAATTCAATCTTATAGTTGTTAGAAAATCTTGTTGATTTGCCATAACTTTATAGTTTGAAATCTTTTAATTTTTTAGTCCTATAATTTGTAAAAAATTGAAAAAAAATAAAATATTTATTAGTTAATTTATATGACGAAAGATAGACCAATATATGTCCATCCATAAGAACGGCATGAATGTTGAACTTATAGTAACAATATATGTATATATATAATAGGAGAAGATCTTTATTTATGATAATAATAATTTTAAAATAATGGAATTAGTATCCACACAATTTTTATTTTATATTATAATAATATAATATTAATAACAATAAAAAATAATAATGGAGCACAACGTGTATTGGGCTGACTTAGTGTGATTATACCATTTTTTAATTAACTCCAAAATAAATTTAACCTAATATAGAATTATAAATAGTAAAGTCTTATTGAATATAAGACTTTATTTTTTAATCTAACTCCAATATAAATTTTACCAAATTTAGAAATATGAATTAGTAAAACCTAATTTAAATTTGTAAGTAAAAAATTGAATAGAAAAGAGAATACATTATTTAAAATTAAAATATTATTATAATAATATTAAGGGTCACTTACTATTGGATACATAAAATAATGCATAATTACTATAAACTACATGACTTAAAGCACTAATACTCATAACTACACAATTATAATTGTGATACCATAAATACCCTATGTGTTTGCACAATTTTTTTTGCACAATTTTGTTTTTGCACATTTTGTTTGCACATTTTAATACCCTATGTGTTTGCACAATTTTGTTTTTGCACATTTTAAGTTCCGTTGGAGGTCCGGTAGCCGGCAGCGGAGGTACGACTGCCGGCCGGCGACGATCCGGCACAATTTTATTTTGCACATTTTACTTTTCACATTTTCTTTTTCACAATTTTTTTTTGCACATTTTCTTCGTTTTTACAATTTTTTTCACACTTTCATTTTTACACATTTTTTTGCACAATATTTTCACATTTTCTTTTACACATTTTTTTTTACTAATTTTTTTCTTTCCATTTTTTTTATTTTCGTACTCAATATTTTAAAATAAAGAAGTGATTAGTACTAGGTACATAAAATAATTTATTATTACTTTAAGCATAAACTAAACAATATCAGTTAATGAAATGATTAATTCTCCTGAATTTATTTTATTTTATTGTTTAATCCTAAAATGTACATTAAGATCAAGTTTTCCTGCCAAAGCAAGCAGAAGAGTTACCACTCATAACTGAAAGTCATGCATACAGAAGGAACAAGCAGAAGAGTTACCACTCATAACTGAAAGTCATGCATACAGAAGGAACAATATTTGAGAATGAAATTTCGCAGTATTATAATTCGTTAAGAGTATCCATACCACTAACATATATATAAATAAATAAAAAATCATGGATTGATCTCATTATACTGTACATAATGTGCAAGACAAACCTCTATTGCACTTTCATCCCAAAACACCATAATTTCAACTAGTTTAGATTTCCATCAGTTCTGTTTCAACAGTGGAAGAAGCGCTTTTGTTATAAAGCCCATGTCTGGACGATCATCAGCAGTAAATTGCAAACACAGGGCAGCTACTGCAGCCATCTGCATTCATCGAGTCATGTATTCCGAATAAACTCTACTTCAGATTAAAATGAAACAGCTAGACAAGCTGATATATATATTACCTTTGCAACGGCTTTCGGTGTGTAGTTTCCATGCAGTCTAGCATCTACAATCTGCTTTACCCTGTCTTCAGTGAGACTTGATTTTGCCTGTTGTTATACAAGTTTGTTATTTATTCAAATTATCATTACAAAGAAGTATACATGGTAAGGAAGACGTACAGCATACTCATGTCTCAATATGTTGTTTCCATCTTGGCCGTTGGAGATCAACTAGTTTACTACCCGTCAAGAGTTCCAGGAGAACCACACCAAAGCTATAAACATCGCTCCTCCAGCTTAATATTCCATGCTGTGTATATCTACCATGGATTCAATGTAAAGTATCCTGTCATATATTAGTAAAAATTCAAACTATCTTGAGGAAAGACTCAAGTAGAACATACTCTGGGGCATTATGTCCACGAGGTTGACCAATAGAAGAAGGATGATAGTAACAAGAATCAATCGTGTAATGATAAAAATGTTGAGTTAACAGACCAAAATCAACTAATTTAGCCACTTGGTAGTCATCATAAAGTAAAATGTTGCTGGATTTGATGTTACGATGAACCTGTCCCTGATCGTGAATGTATTTTAATCCTTTCGCTGCCCCTATAGCAATTTCGACTCTTTTAGCCCATGATAGAGACGGAACAGGCTTTGAGTTACCTTTTGCCCCTACTGGTCCTAATGCACATAATAGACACACCTCAAATCATGGATTTAATTACATCAAGAAGCTATTCATGTATGCAATGGAATTGTTTGAAAATGCTTGTAAACTACACAGATAGTGATGGCTCCCACATTCCAGAATGAACTCAAGATAAAACTTCCTATGATACAATCTAATCTTGACCTAGTTAGCTTATAAGCAATCCAGTGCACAAAATAAAACCCAGATCACAAGTGGCATTGGCGTTGCCTTGGTTCTATGAACATAGTACCAAGGCACCATAAAAACAAACAGATAACGCATTAGCACCAATCAATCAACTAAAGTTGTTTGTTTTGCGACACTACAAACAACGGTTGCTGAATAAGACATGGAATTAAATCCTAGATCAAGGTGTCCTATTGTTGGTGCTACTAATAGTACCCAGGCACAGTGAAAAACACAAACAGATAACATATTTCCACCAATCAAGTAAAGTTGTGTGCTTTACAACATACCCAATCGTGTATCTTCCCCAACTTTTCCTCTGTTTTTTATCTGTGTTGTGATCAGTGAACATTTAAGAACCCACCAATATATGGAAAACAAACAGGGTTAACAACATTGTGTTGAAGATATTGTACAGCATATAGTATGTTCGAGACAAGTTCAACAGATTGCATAAGTTAGCTGCGGAAAAGCAGATGATCAAGGATTAGATGAACACACAAACCCCCTATGGAGAGAAACACTTGATAGATATCATTAAGAAACCAACCTCGATGATAGATAGACTGAAGAAAAATTGTTAACGACATCTTTAATTAAGACCTAACATAATCGCAAGATACAATCAATCAATACTTAAGATCAGCAAATAAGACACAATCGTTGCTTAGGATCATCAACAACAGTCACATAACAGGTGAGTGGGGAGTAATTACATATTTACAATAAAACAAGAAATTATCAAACTAAAGGAAACAATTCAAGCGAATCGCTATCCACAACCGTCACAGAAAACACTGGCAGATGCTTACCTTTCAGAGTGAATCCTTTCTTTTTAAGAAAAGTCGATAATCTCACCAACCTGAACCAAAATAGGTAAATCAGAGGGACAATTAGCAGCAAAAGAAGTAAAACATTGTACAATCATAAAAAATGTTCATAAACCCTTGCTCAATTGCATAGTCGGAATATTAATCCAATTTGATTTGATTAATCTTACCGATAAATTCACCGAAATCCTACCTACACAACAATCCGTCAACGGCCAAAACGTCGAACGACAAGGTCCTCTGTGCACAATTGATCGACAGAGCGAAAAATTGGGATGCAGCGATGACGAACGTAATAAACGGCGTCGTCGTGAAGGTGGAGGGCGGAAGATAGACGGTGGACGCTGTGGCGGCCAAATTTCCGCGTGGTCAAAAATCGATGACTCTGGAATCCTTGGGGGACGGAGGATCAATAGATCCGCGCCCTCAGTTGGATCAGCTTCTTTCGACCGTTAATCCAGCGACCGGATGTGACTTCTTCACGGCTGTGGCGGCGGAACCATCGATCCTTGCTCATCGATCGTGGTAGTTTAACTCTTCCAAATTTTGAGTTCATTGGGAGTTCTATTTTCTTCGTATAGCAAAGGATAATTCCGTCCCTTTACTGCTAATTTATAATTTATGTATCTCATAGTATTTTTATTTGTTTAATGTATCAGGTGTAATTAAGTTTAAAACTGTGTATCTTATACTAATAAATCTTAATATTAATAATAATAAATTATACCTTATTTAGATTATTGAATAGTAAAATCTTATGAATTATTATACAATTTTATTTTTTAATTTAACTCCAAAATAATTTTACCTAATTTAGATTTATGAATAGAAGAGTAAATAAATTATTTAAAATCAAAATATTACAATATTAATAATAATAATAGATTTATTTTTAATTATTTGTTTATAAAAATCAAATAAATATGTTTGTAAAATATATATTTTTAATCTATTACTTAATTTAGATTTATAAATAGAAAAAAAATACATTATTTTAAAAAAATAATTACAAAATAAGGAAATTATTTATAAGAAAATAAGGAGAATATAAAAAAAATTACTTAAAAATTCAAAAAAGCGAGAAAATTACACGTCATAATGGAGCGCCCTAGAGACGACACACAATCAAAAAAGTATCAAAAAAGTTTATGATATAATATACTTAAGATTACTCTTTCAAATTAGGAATAAGAGTATTATTTATTAAAAATCTAATAATATTAAATATATTATTTGAATATATTCAAAATTTTCAAATAAATCTCAACCACCTATTAAAATAATTAAATAATTGTAATTATTACTATTTTAATTTTTTCAAATCAGAAAATAAGATACTCTATTATTTATTAAAATTTGAATAATATTAAATATATTATTTGAATATATTCAAAATTTTCAAACAAATCTCACCGCCCATTAAAATAATGGGTAGGTCTTGCATGTGACCGTTTCACGTAAGACCATTTTTCACTTTTTAAATTAATTATCACTTTCGCTATAAATCATTATCATTTTCGCTATAAAATGTTATCACTTTTATTTATACTATAAGTTGTTCATGAAATGACATTATCACTTTTTATTAATTTATTATCACTTTTCTATACAAAAGTTATCACTTTCTGACCGTCTCACGTAAGCCCTTACGTGAGACGGTCTCACACAAGTCTTTGCCTAAAATAATTAAATAATTGTAATTATGATTTTTTCAAATAATAAAATAATTTAGTCCAAATTCTAATTATTTATTTCTTAAACAAATTTCAGTCACCCATTAAAATATACTCCCTTCGTCCTAGGCTAAGGGGGTTATTTTATCATTTTCGTTGGGAAATTTTCTAAATCTTATAAATATATACATTTTTTTTAATATATACATGCATGTCCGGTAATATATATAATTGTGATAAAAAAATATTTATCTAAATTGTTTATTTATTTAAATATTATTTTATTATTTCATGTCATATTTGATTAATTAATTCTATAACAAAGAGGTACATTTTGACACGTGATAAAAGCTTTCAATAGTTCCTCTCGTTCCCAATATTAACATGTGGGTCAAGGCCATTAATGGCATTACATATATAAAGTGAGCAGATTAGTTATATGGTAGAAATTTGGGCAATTTAGATGGAGTAAATTTTTAAAATAGGGTTAGTGTTTACTTTTCCCAATAATTACTCATTTAATTTGTGTTGCTACAATATATATACTTGCTAGCTACATATGTTTTGCAGATCGAACTTAATTAGTGGGCTAGACACGGCGGCGACGCGTTCAGAGCGGCTGTTCTCGGCGAACTTAAGGCTCTTCTCGTGCATTCCGATCCGCTTCTCCTCCTCCGTGTACTCCGACTGGTAGTAGTGCTCTTCCACCGCTCCCTTCGACCGCGGAAGAAACATGCTCCCCCACTGCGGGAAGTGGACCAACGTCACCGGAAGTGTGCAGACCATGATCATGATCCCCATGTACGTCAGCCCCTTTCCGGTCGAGTACCGGGAGCTCGTGAAGAACAGCAGCTGGGTCAACCCGGACCCGAAGTTCCCTCCGGCGTCGGTCATGCCGGAGATGACTCCCAATGAGCGGGGGGAGATGAAGGGGATGATGCCGAAGGTGGCTCCGCAGGCTGCCTGAGCTCCGACAAAGAAGATAATCATGAAAGTGACGGCGAGAGGAGAGAATTAGCCCTTCCTAGGAGGAGACAGAAGGCTCCTCCCATTGTCTGAAGGATCCATAGACTCTACAGCCTTCCCCTCATTCCGAACCGCCGTGCCGTGAAGTCAGAGGCGAATCCGCCGAACCCAGATTCGCCATGCCGAATGTCGCCGCTATTGTTCCAGCTGTGTGAAACTTTAGGTCAAATCTGTTCATCGATATCATTTCATAGTATTAGGCTTAGTAGTTCTTGTTTGATCATATATATATATATATGTAGGTGACAAAATACAAAATTCAACCTATTGCGTCGGATTTCAATTTTAAATACAAAATTCAACCTAGTGCGTCGGATTTCAATTTTAGATCCTTTTTATTTGCATTGAAATCAAAATTAAAAAATTATACTAAAATGACTAAAATTGAGATGGATTCTTAAAAAAAGAATTTTGATATTTTTCAAAAGTAGTAGGTCGGTGTAAAGGAGAGAGAAACCTGTCGTAGAATTACTCAGCAATGTTGACAATTCAACTCCCATGGAGTATCCATGCATGACAACAAAAATCCATGTTCTGTAGTTTGTCACAGCATACCACAACACCTAATATACAACAAATTAACACAATTAATTCTCAAGTCAATAATTCAATCAAGAATGCGTAGGGTATTATATTTTAACATCACATTCTATGATACTATCGAATTTTTGGAGAAAAAAATGATGTAACATTCCTGCACATATTGTTGGATGTGTGGAAAAAAAACGCCCTAAAATAAAGCACATAAATTTTTAAGAGTATAGTATTTATTTTAAATTTTTGTCATTTTGAAAACCATAAATATTGATAATCTATAATGCTTAATTAATAAATTTACCTTGCCAAATTTGTCTTTGGAAACATCTCCCTTCTTCTGTAGATCACTAAGATATTAGGCAAATCCTGCCCTAACGTGATGACCAAAATACCCATAACAATATGGAGCAACCCGGGAATGAAAAACGCGATCCGCCACGCAGTGAGGGGGTGGCGCCACTACTCTTGATAACGTCGTACAGCAACGGCATTATCAATTGTGTGGCGCCACCTCCCATGTTGCCCCACCGGCGGCGGTGCCATTGACCAGCCCAATAATCTTACTATTAAACATGTACTCATCCAGTACTGACACGACACGAACGTCACCAGAGAAAACCCGATCATGAACACCGCCACATAACCGCCGGCCGACGACACGAAGGACATGATGAGGAAGGCGCAGCCGTAGCACGGCCCCAGGAGGTCGCACACGGCTCCCCTCACCAGCCTGGAGAATATGCTGCCGGAGACGGACGCCACGCGGCATTCCCGACGTCGCTCTTGGTAAGACTGAGGTTGTCGCGGATGATGGGGACGAACGGCGCCGCCGCGAACGTGGAAACGAAGCAGGTGAAGAAGGAGATCCAGGAGAGGTGGAAAGTCCTCATGTGGGGATTCGCCAGGGAGAATAGCTTGAATTTTGTCGCCTTGTGCTCGGAATCCACCAGCAAATCGAACTTCGCCGCTGTGTCCACCGCCGTCGCGACGGAGAACGCCAGAACTGGTTCCCTTCAGGTGACACCGTGCATGGAGCTGCCGGAAGAACCTTCGACATCTCCCTTGATTTATATTTGGGGTGAGGGACCCGGATCTCTCCATGAGAATAGTCAATTTCCTCAATTTATTTAAATATGCATCATTCACTTAATATAACGCTAATTATATAGCCACCTTATTCCACTAACTAATTAAATTTCTAATTATCTTTAAATTTTCAATATATTTCATTTTTCAAAAATATTAATTAAATCATCACATCTCTAATTTTAATTAATTTTAATTTTTTATGAAACTCATTCTTTCTTTTTCTTGTAAATTAATTTATTAATTAATTACTAGTAATTATAATTATATAATTGGAATTAACATTAAACTCTAAACCTTAAAAATAAATATTAAATCCTCTAGACAAAATATACCATAAATCACAAAATAAAATTATAATTTTACTCTTAAAATTAATGTTAAACATTAACCCTAAACCCCTAAATCGTAAACCCAAAAAATAAATATTACTTCCTCCGTCCCATAGAAGTTGACACACTTTCCTTTTTGGTTTATCTCACTAAAGTTGACACATTTCCTTTTTAATACATGGGACCCACATAAAATAATTAATCTACTCTCATGGGCCCTACATATCACCTATAATATAACTACTCACTACACATTAAATATTATTTCTCTCACTTCACTTTACTTCACTTTACATTAAATTATTATATTCCTTAATCTCCGTGTCCAAAAAAAATTATACCAAATTTAATGTAACGGAGGGAGTAAATTTTAGAGTAAACTAAATCATAAACCACAAAATAAAATTATAATTATATTTTCGAATTAACTATAAACTCTAAAAATAAATATTAAACCTATGATCAAAATAAACCTTAATCATACGTTATGAACTAATACAGTAAAATACTGATTATTAAAAATATAATTAATAATAATAAATGAAAAATAAAAGAAACAAAAAGCAAAAAGAAAACTGATCTAAAATCAAGAATAATTAATTAATAAAAAAAAAGACGTGGCACAAACGCTTAAAAAATCAGAAATAATAGCAGATTTAATGTATAACTACTGACGAAATTTACAACTAACTAAATGGAAAGGATTCAATTCGGAATTTCGTTGGGATTAGATTTGGGGAGTTTATATAGTTTGTAAATTGTAATAAAAGAGTTGACATTTTAGAGGTTGGGAAGTGGACTGGTGGAGTTTCCGAACAGGTAGGATCCGAATCCGCTTAGCCGCGTTCGATACCTCATCGCATATATCAAAGGTTCAAAAGTGGGCCACACATTCTGCCAGATTTCTAGATTCATGGAAAATGGAGTATATTCAAATTTCTAACACGTTTCTATTTTTTTAATTTATTTTTGGGAGATTACTATTAATTATACAAAAAAACCCCTTAATTACTACTCCCTCCATCCTATAAAGAAGTTCACAGTTATTGTAGATACGAAGTTTAAGAAAAAATTACTTTTTGGGGTAGTTTGGTATTTTTAGATAATAAATAAATTATAAAGTAAGTTATGTGAGTTGTAAAGGGGTGTCAATTTTGAAATTAAAGTGTGTTGTGGGATTATTGATTTGTGTGTATTTTCTTATTTGGGGTGTGAACTTGTTTATGGGACGGACAAAAATAGAAAGTGTGAATTTGTTTATGGGACGGAGGGAATATGAGATACAAACATAAAAAAATATTACTACGAATTACAAAAATATACTCTCTCCATCCTAACGTAAGAGTGCCATTTGCTTTTTGGCGTATTATTATTTAATATGTAGTGGGTATTGTATTAGTAGGAGTATGAGCCACATATTTTAATTGTATTAGAGGAGATGTGTGGGTTCCATGTGTGTAAAAAAAGAAAGGGGACTCTTTGAGTGGGACGACCAAAATGGAAAAATAGCCCCCTTAACTTGGGACGGAGGGAGTATAGTGATATTTCAATATTACCCCTACAATGTGCTGCACATAAATGTTGTGTGCAGCAAGAGTTCGTGTGCTGTAACAAAAGTGTGTGCAGTAAAAAAAAGTGTGTGCAGCAAAAAAGTGTGGTGGTCCGGCAGAGCTCCGGCGGCGACGGTCTGGTGACTTTTCTGGCGGCAGGCCAGCAGTCCGGCAGTGCTCCGGCAGCGGCAGATTTCCGGCTGTGGCGGCGGCGGCAGTTTTCGGCGGCCGACCGGCGGTCCGACAGTAGTGGGGGTTTAGGGTTTGTGGTTTAAAAATATATGGGTTTAGGATTATATTTGATATTTTACTTTAATATTTTGTATGTAATAGTGATTATTTTAAATCAATATATATAACAGTAATTAGGGTACAAAGTGTGTATCTACGAGTAATTAATCTTTTACTCCATTTCTTTACGTTTAACTTGGACAGTATTTCTTTCTGATTTCAATTTCAAAGCTGGACATTATTTCTTTCTGATTTCAATCTCAAAGCTGGAATACATGGCTCTCAATATGTAAGTTAATTTGTATCATTAACTCTCATATGACTATATCTCTCATGAGTCATATGAGTTGATGTGTGTGACCGGATGCAAGGGTGCAATATCCGTGTATAACTTTTTATTTTATATTATATACATATTTTTTAATAATTATATATTTTTTTATATTTAATTTTTCATTAAAAAAACTAGCATTCATATGTGTATAATTTTTTATTCAATAATGTACATAAATTTTTTAATAATTGTATTATGTATTTTTTTTTACACTCAAATTTTTATTAAAAAACTAACAGAAAATTCGCTAACAAAATGTATAAATTTTTTTCATAAGCCATGTATACAATATGTTTTTCTATATAATTATATATATTTCTAAAAGTAAGTGCACCGTATATTGAAGTGCACCCAAGAGTATTAGCCCTCTCATATTTATGTATTGAAAGATTGTGATTTAATTGTGTGAAATAAAGACTCTTAAATAAAATTAAAAGATTTGTAAAATAAAGAGTGGGTTTTATGGTGTTTAAAACATAAATTTTCTTGTACCTTTTTATTTTATTAAAAAAGGTTTTTGTTTAATAACTATGAGATCATTTTGAAGAATTAAAGTGGTTTGGGATTATTTTAAATAAAGTAAAAATGTACATAACGATTTACTATGTTTTAAAATTGAGTTTTATGTATAGTATATACGTACTTTCGAAAAATATCAAATTTTGTCCTTAATTTAAATATAGCCAATTCTAATTTTAAACATTTTTTTTAATTTCAATTCTTAATTTTAGTTTTATTTTTGTCTATTTTTTTCTTTTTATCCAAATCCTTTTATTAAATCTAGTTCAATTTTTTTTTAAATTGGACTAAATTTCACTAAAAGTGGAGTACTAAATTTAGATTAAAAAAATAAAAAATCGAATAAAAAAGTACAAAAATTGAGAATTATAAATAAAAATGAATTAAAATTAAAATTGTTCATACTTAAATGATGAAATTTGATATTTTCTCTGTGTACTTTCCCGGGATTTAATTTAAACTTTATTTGAATGAAAGAATTTTTAATTACATTTTTTTGTGTGTAAAATATTTCAAAATTTATGATATAGTAAAAAATAAATAATTAAATAAAATAATTTCATGCCATCAATAAATAATTAAAATATTTTATATTTTAAAGTCAAATATGATTATTAAAAATAAAAATAGAAATTACTTATAAAAAAAAAAGCTAATAAGCTCGAACGAAGACTATGGAATACATAGTGAATTATTATTAGAAACATTAACATATAGGTGTGAAATTATTTAATGATTATTATCTCTTTAAGAGAGAAATAATGAATATATATTTAAAAGAAAAGTAATTTCTTCAAGAGAGAAATAATGATTTTAAAAGAAAAGTAATTTCTTTAAGAGAGAAATAATGAATATATATTTTAAAAGAAACGTAATTTTATTGAAAGTAAAAAGCAATACTGTGCTTAATATTATAGTGGGGAGAATGGTAATTTCATGATAATAATTTATTGTTTTCATTGTTAGGAAATTAGGTTGTACTGCGGGTAAATAGAAAATATTATGATTCAACTCGCGTTTAACCCGTGCGATGTACGGAAAGACGTTATGAAAATAATATTTGTATTTTTTGTGAATTTAAAAAACTTTGTTGCATGTTAATTGATTTGTGTAATTGTGTATATATACCCTATCGACAAATTGTAAACTCTCGGGATATATTATGTTATAAATCACTGGGTAAGAGTATACAAAAAATAATAGAGGTAAAATCTTAATTTTACATTTGGAGTGAACACTATACTCTAACGATAAATGATAAACCCTCGAATTACATTATGCCCTAAACTACTGGATTAGAGTAAATCACAAACCATAAGGGTAAAGTTTTAATTTTACTTTGAATGGAATAAACTGTTAGTCTTTATTATGTATTGCCCAATCTTATTTATTTAAGTTGATTTAGTATTTATTGGATAATATATAAGTATTTCATTATTGAGACATTATTTAGATGAGACGGTTTGTGAGACATGTTAAATTATGTCTATTATTTAGATAAAGTATGTTTAATTAATAGTTAAAATATATTTTTTAAAGTATGCTGAATTATGCATTAAAATATGATTTTAGTGTGTTATAACATGATTTATTATTGACATAATTTAACTACAAACAAGTATACTTTATCTATGCAGTAAGCATACTTTAATGATAGGTCAACCCGTCTCACATCCGTTTCACAAATAATCCGTCTCACAAAAGTGTAACTCTTCATTATTATTAATAATAATAATAATAACAAATAATTATATTTAAAAATTGATTATACATGAATTTAAGAAAAAGAAAAAAATTATTTTTTAAATTCAAACAACTAACTGTTTTTATGTCATTTAAGAAAGTTACTATCTCTACGTAATTAATAAAAATTCTGAGCAACTAAATTTTGAATTCTCTAATGCATAAATAGTAAAGGCATCGTCAATAAATTTAAGTTTTGGGTGAGACCGTCTTTTTAAAATAGTTATTTCTCTTACGATAAAATATTATATTATCACTTTTTTTATAAAATGTTATCACTTTTCATATATATATATAAATAATTTATGAAATATAAGTACCATTTTTCATCAATTGAGCATCAATTTTTTTTTTAAGTTACCACTTTTTATTTGTCTCACGTAAATCCTTAGATAATTCTTTGCCATTTTTTTAACTTAAATGATGATACTTGTGAATTTAATTACAAACTTTTTATTATTGTCTATATTTAATCATTAAAAATAATAATTTTATTTTCTCCAACCATGGAGTATTTAAAAAGATATAACATTTATTTAATTTAATATTATTTCCTAGCATGCATGTTTCTAAATTCTTCTTTGAAAACATAATTTCTTAAATATTTTTTAATAACTTTGATATATCCAATAATGTAAACTAAACAGCTGTCTTTTTAGAAAAATACAAATATACATATTTATTTGTTAAATGTTTAAAATTCTTTACGTGTAAAATATGTCTTTTTCAAAGGAAGGAATATAAATAACAATAATTTTGCTTTTAATTCATGTTTCATGAGTTCAGTTTATTGTGTTAAAAGTAAAAGAAAATTGTAAGATCCACTCATATGCATAATGAATTTCGTAAAACATATAAAAAATAATAATATTTTAATAAAAATGATAATTATTGAAAAATATTATTATTTTAAGTTAGTTATTATAATAACAATTATCACAATTATTTTTATAATAAAGGCAAATTAAACCCTGGTCTCCAAAATCGTTTTAATGATTTAATTATTGCATTAAATCAACATAAAATATAGTACATAATTTCATATTTTATTTTAAAATTAAAAGTTTTAATAATTAATTTTATAGTAGTATTAAATGATTTAAATAATTAAAATGAATAAAATAATAATTTAGAAAATATTGCAAGAATATTTTTTTATCATGTAAATATTGGGGATAATATTCCCAAATCACCGAGATTTGTTGATTGCAATTTATTGGGGTTGCCTTCTTCGAACACTTTTTTGATAGCATAACATTTTTAAGTAGTACATCTTTATAAGCTAAAATAGAAGAGTTAGTGGTTAGTTATCAAAATTATTTTAATTATTTTATTTTATTGAGTGGTGAGAATGAAATGAAAATTTAATCTATGATTGAAATTATTCAGATACACCCCACAATCAGACTCCATTTTTACATTACTTTACAAAAAAAATACTATATAAAACTATACTCTTGGAGCATAACATTTTTTAATTAGAGGAAAGTGAAAATATATGATTCACTACGTAACTATGAATAAGTATATTTTACCTATATAATAACTGCTCCCTCCATCACTTGGTAAGATTTTCATTTGCTTTTGAGCACGTGGATTAAGGAGTATTATTATTTAATGTATAGTGGGTAGTTGTATCATTGGTGTGTGAACCCCATGTTTTAATTGTATTAGTGGGTGTGGGTGAGTTCCATGTGTCCAAAAAAAAATTGGATCCTTTGGATGGGACAACCAAAATGGTAAAATGTGACTCTTACCTAGAAACAGAGGACAGAGGAAGTATATTTTAATAATAGATTAACTCGTCTCATATATATCTTAATGAAAATTTGATTAATAATCAAATAAAAAATAATATATAAAAATAAAATTAAAATAATCGAAACCCTACATTTAATTATGATATCATTGTATTTTTTTTTTTTTACAATTCAAGGCTGATAAAAAAACTAATTAAAAAATCAAGACAAAAAAAAATTAATAAAAATAATAATAAGATTTTAAGTTTTTAAATAATATAAAAATATTATAAATAATAGAAACGATGAAAGGTAGAATGCTAAACAAATAAAATGGAAACTAATTAATACATACAAAATAGAAAACTATTAAATATATAATAATTAATGTTTAACCAATAAAATGTTTACACATATAACTTTGTGATAGATATTCTCTAACCTTACAACATGTGTACTGTTTAAAAACTTAAATAAGGCAAGTACTTGCCAATTAAGATATTAAGATTGTTTAATTATATGATAAATTGTTTTCATGAAATGGTTAACAAAACTATTATTACATTTTATTAATTACGTATTAATTTCTTATTGAATATACTTATTCTGTGAGACAAACTCTATTATTACATGTCTGCTTAAAATAAAAATGAGAATTGATAACATTTTTTTATAAAAATGGAAATTAATCAAAAAATTTAATGATCTCACACTAAAGTTAATTAGGTATATAATATATAATATTACAATTATTTTACTAAATTTAATACTCCCATTTTTATTTTTATTTTTTTCATTTTTATCCGTTTTATAACAAAATATTCATTTTCCTTAAAGTAAAGAATGAACCTCACGCCTCATAATAAAATAAAATAAATAATCTTAAAATTACACAAATATCATCTCTTTATTTAAAAAGGTAAAAATAAAGAGGTAAAAGAATTTTCAAATATCACAACTATACATTAAATAGTATTCTCCTTAATCTAAATAAAAAAAATTACATGTTTACCATCAATTAAATTATATTTTTTAGAAAAAAAATTAAAATACATTTAAAAGTCTCATTACTATAAAATATTGTACTTTTTAATCTATCTATCTAGACAATTTATTGGGTGCAACTGAGTGCAAGGTTGCACCCAGATCCGACCCGTTTTCCTGATTTGTCACATATATATTATTTTTAACTCATTTCATTCTTCAGATTCGTCACCAAACTTACGTTTCATCCCGCGTCACTCTCTTTCTTCGGATCCTCTCTGGAACCCTAGCTCAAGCAACTCTCTTTCTTCTTCCTTTCTTTCTCTCTGGCAACCCTAGTCTCCTCCCACTCTCTCTATTACTCTCTTCATCTCTATCTCCTGTACGAATTACAGTTGAAGTAATTCCGCATCTGTTCTTCGATTATCCGCGGTAAGTATTTATCTATTTTTTTTTTCGAGTTTCAATTTTTGTTTGATTTTTATATTTTTTGTTCAATCGGTGATTATGTAGGTTTTTTCCACTCCAATGTGTTCGTGTGTGGTTAAACTCTCTATCCCTATTTATGGTCAATCGGTGTTTCCCCTCTTAAAGGTACGATTACATCCTTTTGATTATTTTTTTTTGTAATATGCTTTTCTGCAAATATTTAATTCAGTAGTGTGGGCTGATCTCTCTGGAGATTTTGTGGCACTTAGTTTTAAACTAATCTGAAAAATATGGATCTTAGTTGCATGCTAGGGTATTGGTTAT
Organism: Pogostemon cablin; assembly: GCA_023678885.1. Lineage (NCBI taxonomy): Eukaryota > Viridiplantae > Streptophyta > Magnoliopsida > Lamiales > Lamiaceae > Pogostemon > Pogostemon cablin. Next base: position 8,843,996 of record CM042983.1, read on the forward strand.
TTGGTTTGAAAAATATAAAAATATTGCTGGTGTCATCTTAAGCATCTGTTGAGTTCTTAAATAATTGGAGTGTGTGTGTTAATATTACAAAACAGAGGCAAGTGAAAATAGAGTTTTTTGTAGACTTATGCAACTGTAATAACTTGAGACTTGAGCAATAACTTGAGCAAATTAAGAATAAATGAGACTTGCCTTTAAACAACTGCAATTGTTCCTCACCTTTTATGATAATAAAGATGGGCAAGTTCATGAGAATTAGTAGGAAGATAATAGCATGTACAATATGCATACCCTCCTCTTTACTCGGGCTTGGGCCCCATCTCAATCCTCTGATAACACTGAAATCCCAGCTGATTTAAGGGCCAAAATTCGGGCGATGTTGATGGCAACTCGATCGTAGTTGTATTTAATGGATCAGAATTTTGTTATATCAATCCAAATTGTTTTCCTGTTTCGAAGGTATGGAATTTATTGACATGGAAGAGTGATGTCTTCTTAACTGAGAATTTGGTCCAACCAACGAATTTGTTAGTTTAGTTTAATGAATAAACTTATATTCCAACATGAAATGGTGAGACACCTTATGAGATGATGCCCTTAAATCGTGACATTAGTCTCTTCTTCACAATCCTTGTCATCAAGATCTGTGCTTTTATGTGAGAGTTAATTTCTTAAATTTTTTTTATAAATGTCAATTGATTGGAGATAGAAGTGGAAAAATGATTATAAGTTTGTTCATTTGTATGAGAAAAAGTTATGGAGGGAAACCTAATGATATTGTCAATCTGTGTTTATGAGGTTTATTAATTGTTGGTGGCTGTAGTATTTTTTTTATTGTTATAAGCATTAAATTTTGTATTATTTGTTTGAAGAATTTGCATTCTTGCAGTAAATACTGAATCCTTATTCAGGAAATAATATTGGGTTTTATCATATTTCTGTGGATGAATGTCTTATGCCACAATTTACCTTATATTTGTGAATGAGTGGTTTGTATGTTTGGACAATCATAAACATGGTTAATCAATATCAAATTGGCTTGTATGATCATGAAGATGGGCCCGCTTTTTGTTCTAGCATATCCAAATATTGTTGATAGAGTGATAAAAAATATTTTTTATATTTATCTAATTATGTTAGAATACAATGGTAAGACAAACCTTCTATATTAACTTCTATAGTATTGTAAAACGACTGCATAAGATAAAGTATCATGATAATTCTAATCTATGTTGGAAAGTTATATTTGTTCATACTGTATAACTTTTGAGAATCAACTATATAAGTTTTTTAAGTCAACTGTATAGGTTTTATGTCTTGGTGTTTATGTTGTTTTATACTGTATATGTGTTTGCCTCAGTGTCTATGATATTAATTAATAGTATAAGTTTTGAAAATCAAGTATATAGGTTCCTACTTTAGTGCATTATTGGTTTCTAATTATTGTATAGAATATTCATTCGTACTGTATAAAATTTTGAAATAATTGTACATGCTTTTGTCTAAGTGTTAAGGTTGTTGTTTTATACTGCATAGGTTCTATTTGGGTAATCTCACTGCCTTCAAATTCTCATATGACATGGGAAAAGTGTGAAGTTTGATGCTGTCAACTAAATTTGGAAACAAATGGAGTAGCTTGTTGTTGGCGTTTGGATCTTTAGGTTAGCGTGAATCGTTAGGGTTCCATGTAATTCTATAGCAGCGGAAGCATAAGTGTAGAATCGAATTACCTTTCACCAGGGTTGATGTAGAGGTTGAATTCTCGCCGACAGCCTGTGCAGCCTCACGGTTTAGGGCATAACTCTCTCATCCGATATTGGAATCGAGTGATCTATGCGCCAAAATGATCCTCTCTTCAGCGGCTTTTTAATGGTATATCATATATATAGTTTCAACTTCCACACAATTTTAGAAAATTCGGTGAAGTTGATGGACAGAAATAACAAACGACCTTCCGATCTTCTGTTGTATTCCTAAGCCACGTCTTGACGTTAGTGTGGGCAACGATCTAAAAGATGAACTCAGTCTACAACCCTAATCTGCCTTTCACATGTGTTATGCGTGTGATTCAGATTCCAGATTGACGAGACTGGCTATTATATAGGCTACAATAGGGACCAGGAGGAGAAATTAGGGTTTGGGCCTCCCATTGGGCTTAAGCATCCAAGTTTAGCCCAAAACTTATACTTAAGTCCAATAATAATAAATCATTCCACTAAAGAAATATTATTGCACTACCACCCTAATTCCAAATTATGTTTATGGGCTCCTTCTTATTATGAGCCTGTTAGTCTCCCCGTGTTTAAGATTCAATGTCCATTAATTAATTAAGTTACTGACATCTCCATTAATTATATTTACCGAGAGTAGTACCACTCAACCTTATTATCATGCCAGAATAAATCCACCTGCAGGGTTTACATGATAATCCTTATGAGCTCTTCAATGGGACATCATCAACCAATTCCGTTAGGACACGGATTCCTTCTACAATCAACAGCACACCATAGAGATAACATCATCTCCTAACTCACCGAGCATATTAATTTAACAATTAAATCTCACCCATTGATGAATTAAAGAAATAAATACTGACTTACGTATCGAGATTATTGTATAGAGATTAAGAGTACGAACATCCATAATAACAGAGATCAAGTTCTATTATATAGTCAGTATAAACTGAACGATCTCACCAGCGATCCTATTCAATACACAAGCGCACAAGTGCAATTTTATAGTCAAGACTGACTAATGCCAAATCACACTACAACCATACTGATAGATAGTCCCCTTCTATCTCGGTTGTGAATATCTGTTTATACTTTATAAGGAGCCGATAATATGATCTTCCATGTGACACCGCACACCATATTATCTACAGTATAAAGTAAATGGACTTTTGCAATATCTTAATTGTAAACGTTTGATCACATGATTCTCATTTTAAATATTGTCAAAGCATTGTTCATACCAAAAGCAAGACTTTTAGTATACAATCCAACATTTGCTTGTAAACGGTAGTGTTGGTGATGTGGAAATAAGTTTTGGATTTTATAAGTTTCTGATTTGTATACGATATTGATTCATATTGTATATGTTATGAAATATAGTGTATATATTTCTGATTATCATATTGTATATGATTTGAAATGTAGTGTATAAGTTTCTGATTTGTATACGATATTGATTCTTGTTATATATGTTTTGAAATATAGTGTATATGTTTCTGATTACTGTATAGATGTTGGTTCATGTTATATAATTTTGAATTATAGTGTATAAGTCTTTCATTATTGTATACGTTATTAGTTTATACAAATTTCCATTTACAAAGGTATTACTTCATAAAGTATGTAAATACTTTAGATAAGCAATTGTATAGTGAAAATATATTATTGAATTAAAAAGTAATACATTTATTAAGAAAAAAATACGCTAATATATTAAAACTAATACACTTATTATTCAAATGTGCATAAATAACTAAGTACTTTTTTTTTGCAATAAAATAATATAATTATCTATAAAAAGTGATGCATTTATTGCTAAAAACATATACAGTACATTATTTTCCATTACTAACTAACTCCTCCATCAATCACTTCAACACCTACTTTGGCACTCCAATACCTATTTTGTGCTTTTTATGATGATTCTTCAATGAAATCATGTTCTTATTGCATCCGTTACTTGACAATTAGGAATTGGAGACAAAATCTCACATGAATTCACTTGGTGCAATAAAAGTTTCATCACTTGCTTTAATTTACTCAAGAATAAGAAAAAATCATGTTAATTTCCACTAAAAAAACTAGAAGAAAGTGTATTCCACAATATTTAATTTCTAATCGGCAATACAGTTCGTGCATGCTTACAATACAGTTTGTGCATGCTTACAATATAGTTTGTGCATCTCCTCAAGTGTATCTCTTGGTAATACAACTAATGAATTTGTAACTTTCTCATATTCCCTATTTTCCTCATCTTTATGAATAGGATAGGATCTGCATATAATAAACATAATTGATTATTACACCCATGTACAATTCAGAGGATATTTATATATGATTAACGGAGAAAACCTATACAATAAAGAAAAATCCATTACTTCGAATGCACAACCCTTAAGGTTTAGGGTTTAGGGTTTAGGTTTTTCACCTTTAACCAAATCCATCTTATCGAATGCACAATGCTACCAAGATGCACATCACGACCACATACAATTTAGAACATATGTGTGTACAATTAATGAAGAAAACATATACAATTAAAATAATCCACCATACTCATGCACATGTACAATTCAGACCATACCTATATACAATTAACAGAGAAAACATATACAGCAAAGAAAAATCTAACACATCCAATGCACAATGCTACCAAGATGCCCATCATGACCACGTACAATTCAAAACATACTTATATACAATTAACGGAGAAAACATATACAATTAAAATAATACACCATACAAATCATGCCCATGTACAATTCAGACCATACATATATACAATTAACGGAGAAAATATATACAGTAAAGAAAAATCCATCACATCCAATGAACAATGCTACCAAGATGCCCATCATGACCCTGTACAATTCAAAACATACCTATATACAGTTAACGGAGAAAACATATATAATTAAAATAATTCACCATACAAATCATGCCCATGTGCAATTCAGACCATACATATATACAATTAATGGAGAAACATATACAGTAAAGAAAAATCCATCGCATCCAATTTGCAATGCTACCAAGATGCCCATCATGACCACATACAATTTAGAACGTACTTATATACATTTAACGGATAAAACATGTACAATTAAAATAATCCACCATATAAATCATGACCATGCACAATTCAGACCATACCTATTTACAATTAAAGGAGAAAACATATACAATTAAAAATTTCAAAATCAATTTGTTGATCAGAATACATTCAATGTATTGGATGAAACATGAGCCCATGAACTACGAACAGACTGCTCTGCTGTTACAAAATACGTCCATGGTTTAGGATTTTCCTTTGCTGATTGGAGATATAATTAGTTATAGAAAATCTTAACAATAAACAGGAAAGCAAAAATATATACAAATTGGTTTATTAGAGATTTTGGAAAAGAATGAATCATAGATTAGAAGAAAAAAATCTAACAATATTATTTGAAATCAGAAACTACAATTTGAGATAAGATTAACTTTACCTAATTTTGGAATGAAACTTCAACAACGACGAAATTGACAGAACACAACAGCTGTGGTGGAATCGACATAGCACAATGGCAGAATCTGGTAGAAAACACCGGTGAAATTGTCAGAATATGGCGGCAGAATCTGGCAGCAAAATCAGCAGAACACGGCAGCGGAATCCTAGTGGTGAAATCAACATAACTCAGCGGTGGCGCGGCAAAATCATAAGGAATGAACGAACTGTAGTGGCACAACTTTAAAACTGTGTGGTGGCGCGATGAATCCTTGCGGCAAAATCGGCGGTGGACTGAGAGTGGATTGAGAGAGAATCGCCATGGGAGAAAATCGCGTGAAGGTAGAATTGTCATGGGAGAGAATCGACAAAATCGGCTGATTTAGAATGAATTCTTTATGCTTAGTTTTAGATTTTATATGACCCATTTAAAAATGGGTCGACCCGGTGCACAATTAAAAAATATGAAACTAATTGCACTCAATATACACTCATCTATCTATCTATAACTATGTAAAAGCAAAATATTTTCACTGATTTTGACCAATTTTGACCATTTAATTTTTAATCTTGGCCATTGATCTAATTTTACATTCAATTTTCAATCTTGGCCATTGATTTTTACACCCTAATGCAATTCTATCACTACCACTATCCACTTACATACTCCTCCTCGAAGTGGCGGCGAACAAACATGAGAAATTGAAGAATAAATCTAACCGGAAGCCTCTCCAGTGGCAGCGCCTTGAAGTCGTCCCCTTCACAGCCGCAGTCACCACCGATGAATTGTAATTTAAAACTATTTTTGTTCACCAGATTTTTGGTACTAAACTAATTTTTTATCTCATTTTCGAACCCTAATGTAATTATCTCTCCGCCGCTGCGTCAAACTCATGCTCTTCTCTTAACGTGGTGGCAGCGAATAGGCACGGTAGTGGCAGCTTGAAGGTGGGGAACCAGATTTGCAGCTACGTTTTTTTTTGGCATAGGATCGTACGATACTATTCGACAAAGTTAAGAGAACCTCCAGCGGTGATGGGCGATGATATTCCGGTGGGTTGCTTTACTTTCTTTTACTTCATTTAATCACATTCACATGGTTCGATCAAATTGCACTCTTTTTGGTGATTATGCATTGAACTAATATGGTACATAATCACTGATTACACATCCTCCCTAATTTAAGGATTTCTTTTGCAATTACATTGAATTTGGCAGAGAAGTCTTGAACCCTAATTAGATACATATTTCTGCAGTTTCTCTTCTTACATAGGGCATCTCTCTTTTCTTTTTCTTTTTTTCCTCGGTTAATTACCCTTAGAACTTTTGACATCTAATTAATTATATTGTAGGCAGACAAAGATCTGCAGTTATTGGACATGATGTTGATTGACTTCCATGATATTTGATGACAAGCACAACAGAGGTAGCTATGTTTGGTACTTTTAAATGCTAGAATTTTTGTGCCATAATATTATTTTTGGATTGATTAGGTTGGCTACTCAACTCATATTTGTTCCTCTTTAAGGCATTCCACTAAAATAAATTCTTAATTTTTACATTTTATTTTAAATTATTTATAAGAATGATCTCTTTTGGGACATACTTTTTGAAGAAATGTTCTGATAAGAATTTTGTATTTATATAAGATTGTTGCAGCTGATGGAAGAAATGGTGTGTGATGTGTGTGTAGAGGATGGGATTTTCAGATGTTTTTGCCAATTGTTGAATAAAGGGGTATTTATACCCCTATGGAGGCTTCTAGAAGGATCTGGAAATTTCAGCAGGAAAATACACGGCACGAGTCGTGCTCTGCAACACGGCCACGAGGTGGCCGTGTTGTGTCTTCTGATGCTACCGCACGGCCTCGCCTTACAGGGCCGTGTTACGCAACACGGCTCGTGTGCTGCAACACGAGTCGTGTGTTGTAACACGGCCACGAGGTGATCGTGTTGGCTCTTCTGATGTCGGCACACGGCCACTTCTTACAGGGCCGTGTTGATGACACGGCTCGTGCTTCCAACTCGACTCGTGCAACTGGACACGGCCTTAAGTTGCCCGTGTTGAATGACTAGGTGTCGCCGCACGGCCAACTCTTACAGGGCCGTGTTGGTGCTGGCTCCTGCATTTCTTCACTGTTTTGGCTCGTTCTCCCTCGTTTCAACTCCGGATTGAGATCCGCTTTTTCCTACATCTTCCTTATCATGTTTAGCATCCAATAAAAAGTGAAAATCTTAAGTTTAAGTTCATTCACACATATTTCAATAAAAACACAAAACACAACAAAATAACACATAAAATACGGATAAAATAATACGAAAACACATATAAAAAGACACTAAAATGTAGGTGAAAATAGCTCTAATCAATCACAGTAGACTTATTCTATCTTTTCTAAATAATGATATAGTGTGTTTGTCTTAATTTCAGGCAAAGGCTGACAAATTTGTTAATTTCTCAGGATATGATGAGTATGTTGCCATGGTTGACAAGGCTTTTAATTTGGATGGAAGACCCAAAAAAAGAAAAAAAGAAAAAGATAGAAAATCGGAGAAACGTGATATTTCTAAAGGTTAAATCTACTTTGATTGCTTTAGATGTTCTACATTTAAATTCAGTTATGGTCTTCTTATACATTATTTATTCATAACTTTTACATGAAAATGGTCATTTACATCAAAAGCCAATCTACTTATTTATTTGTGAATTTTTCTTATTCTTTCTTTCCATAGTTTTCTCTCTTCTATTTGGAATTAATGGAATCACATGAAAATCTTGCCATTTTGATGTAGTTCTAAAAGTAAACTTATTCTATGTAGTTTGGAATTAATGGAGTTAATGCACATGCTACTTGCTTGATTTCATCATTGCCTTTCTACTTGCTTTGCTTCACTATGTTGTACTATAGTTGATCAAGAGTGGATTTTTCTTAATATCATTTTTCTTATTTTCCAGAATTTATTGCTGAAGGTCAGTTTATCTATTCTAAAATTTTAAGTACACTAAGTATGCTTCATATTTTGTCACTTCTCTAGCATGTAAATTATATATGCTTTTATCACATATTAGAGGCTTGCTGATCCTCCATGTGTTGTTAACTTCATTAGAAAGGAGGTTATGCTCAAATTTACAATGGTTGTTTGGAAAATGGACTATTGGTGGTCATAAAAAATATGAATCAAGGAATAGGAGAAGTGGATTTAATTAATTTCCTTTCAGAGATTGGAACTATTGCTCATATAAACCATCCAAACACTATAAAATGATTGGCTGTGGAGATGAGAGAGGATCTTTTCTTATTCTTCATGAATTATCATCATTGGGGAGTTTGGTTTCATGCCTGCATGGTAATCATATATATATTTGTTTTCTTTTTCTCTTTAAGTGGATAATTAAATAAATTAATTAAACAATATAAAATACATGATTCAGGTTCAAACGAGAAAATCGATTGGAATAAGTACTACAAGATCATTCTAGGGATAGCAGAAGGCTTACATTATCTACATGAAAGTTGCAAAAGGTGAATTATCCATAAAGATATTAAGGCTGATAATATCCTTTTTTTATCTGATGCATTTGCTGATTTGAATATATTTTTCCTACAGGTGTGAAGTAATTCATCAAATGATATTCTTACAGTGTATCACCTGTATATGGAATCTTACAATGGTATGAAGTAATTCATCAAATGATATTCTTGATTATCTTAATTATTCAAAATTTGTTGGTTTAGGAGCATGATGTGCATCTGAATATTAAGTTAGTTTATTTGCACTAAAGTTAATGCATGTTGGGTAGTGATAAAGAATTTAATTGTTTGTAAATTCTTTGATAAGAAATTAGTGCCAAAATGATCATGTGATAGTTATGTGCATGAAACAGTCAAATAAGTATCTATTTGACCTAGATGTATCTATGCCAACCAATCTACAAAGTTGGTAGTATTTTTTTGTATACTTTTTTTTCGTTAAAAAAATTAATTTATGATCGCGTAAAGCAATTTAAAATTTCTAACAATATTATTTGTTTGCATGTGTGACCGTGCATTCTATTTGGTACGGGGCAAGTTTACTTCTCTCCATCTCTCTGCCCTTTTGTGTTTGCTTTAAGGAAGACAATCCAGTTTAGCAGCAGCTCAAGATACCAAATATTTAATCTGAAAATTGGTTAGATGATGCCTTTGGTAGCCAGAAGTTTGGAGTATTAAAAATCATGTGGTAATAAATATTTCTTTGTTTAGAGTAGTACAAGGTAAAAAATGACAAATAATTTATGAGAGATAATTGTACCTCGAACAATTGGAAGTGATTGATTGAGGTAAAAAAAGGGATGCATTCTTTGCTAATTGTGATATTCTTAGAATATTTAATAAGATCTAGAACGTTCAAAATAAATTATAAGATTTTTTATGTTTCAAGATCTACTACTGTTTGCTTCTATGCTGCCTAAATTTCTTAATTACATAAATATGCATATGAGGATTATTGTCTATACTTATTTGCCTGCTGCAATTTAAAGTTATTTCAATTTGAGATATTATCTTGCATTTGTGCAATCGTATAATGTGGTCTATGCTCTTTTTCCTACTATTGAGTGCATATTTCTGCATAAATGTCTTACTTTGAACGTTTCATATATATATATATATATATATATATATATATATATATATATATATATATATATATATATATATATATATATATATATATATATATATCATTGTCTTAATTACTTGCCAATGGTTATCCTTCATACTAAATCCGTGATATTTGTATGACAGATCTAGAAATATTTTTTGTGTTATTTGATGGTAATGGTCTACTCTTTATATAATTAGCAAACCTGACATTGATATTAATTATCCTACTTGGTGTCTATTTCCATATAGCATTTGACTATATGTATATTTTTTTAAGCTAAAGATGGAGATATCTCTGTTGTGATTTCACTTTTTATCACTATAAGACAAAATTTTTTTAATTTATATAAGTTTGAGCATTATTTTGCATCATTTTGTATTAATTTATGCAATAAATCATATTCTTACATCTATTGCATCCATTTTATGATTATGTGTATTATAATTTCACCTAGCATTATTGAGCTTTCATGTTAATCATTTAACATTTAGTTTTTCATGTTGAAATGTAGGTACTCATGTAGTTATGCTTTATTGATTGTTAAGTAGGTTATTGATTCATTTGTCGTTTTGTTTGTTTGTGTGTGTGTGTGTTTTTCCACCTTTAGATTGAGGATACATTTTTTTTTATAAGTTTATTAAAAGGGGCTATCAATATATTCTATTGGAATCTGGCAAATAATTAAATTTAGGGATTGTATGAAGAGTTAAAAGCTTACAGAATAGGAATTCACTTTTAAATAATAATTTTTATATTTATTAACTTTTCCAATTCTGTCCATGAAACCATATAAATCAGTGGATTTTTCATAGTATAATTTATAATAGATTGCTCTATGGAAGATTAATAAGTGCGCAGTGCCTTAGTTTTTTTTTTTTTTTTGACAGAGCGCAGTGCCTTAGTTACCACTCTTTAAACACTACATTTCACGCTATAATTTAACACTATATTGTGTCTATGTAATACATCATGAATATATCCAAATAGGCAAGGGCTGAGATGTCAGTATGAACCATATATCTCTATTTGAGGCAAAGGTTGAGCAGACACGTAGTCTAGATATATATTAACTTGGGTGTCGATTTGATTTCTATTGGACTCTGTCTTTCTACTTCACAACAGTTGGTTTTTACTTCGAAGGCATGGTATGTGAATTCGATTTATTATCTTTTTTTCTCATGGTATGAGAATTCGATTTATTACCTCATGGGGAAGCATATTTGACTCGACTCTATAAAAGAAAAAGTGTTGAGTGGTTTTAAACTCTTTTAAAAAATATTCAAATTCTGTAGACGGTGTCCGCTGCTATATAATTGGTTAAAATTGTTCACATTATTGTTCAAGTACATTGGCAACTATTATTGAGAAACAGTTGTTGTATCAAGTATTTTGGTAATTATCTTAATAATTTATCATGATTTCTAATGCTCTATAATAATAGTTTCTCACTAACGGTGCCTCAATCCATAATAGTTTCAGTTTCTCAAGTATATTGGCAAATACTTAAACTTAATTTTTTTGTTCTACATTGTTAAGTTATAATTTGTTTGAGTATTCTATATATATTTTTTGTCTTCTTATTTTATTGTAGTTTTTTTCATTTTGAAAGTACTACACCACATCAAGAAAAGTGAAGTATAAGTTACATTAACTTGAGCATAAAAATGTATACATAATGCAGAAAATCTTGCTGGAGTTGTAAAATCATTTTGTTTTGATTTTTTTTAATCATGGGTGACCCTATGGAAGATTCATCGTATATCTTCATTTGTAGGCATGCAAAATATTTTAGTAGCCCATATTTAGAATGTTGGCTATGCAGGTAAAATAAATACGAGAAAGAAGAAAACGACCAAGAGGCTCCCAAGAAAATGACTACATTATGAGCACTATATTTATAAACTTATTTCAGATTATCATCTTATTGATTGTACCAATGAAAATTCAGATTCTCTCTCATGTTGGTTTAGCTAGACATTATTTTGGTACAAGACAATACTATTTTGTAGTATAATCAAATTTTTAAGTGGCATGTGAGGACATGTACCAAATTTGCTTGAGCTTTGTATTGATTTTACCATGTGAATTCTTTGTTAATTTTGCTTCGCTATAATTTTTATGTGGATTGAACTATTTAGATTGATTTAGTGGTCATAGAGTTTTTAGGTCAAGTTAATGTGTTTCAATAGAATTCTTATCTGAATTTAGGAATTTAATGGGTCATGGGTGTCTGCTTAAGGTATTTTTTGATCAAATGTTTACTTTCCTATAACTGCATTCCTAAAAGTTAATTTTTTTTTTCTGATTATATGATGTATTAAAGATGGTTTTGGAAGTATGTTCATTTTGTTTTTGTCCTCATTGATCATATTTATACATTCAAAGTATTGTGCTTACTGAAATTGAAAATCGGGCATAGTTTTTTAAGTATATGCTTCATAGGATCCTTGACATATATAATTGTAGAGTTCTCTATGTTATTCCTATTTGACTTTTTTTCCATTTTATACTTGAATGAAGTTGAATCGAATGGAGTTAGGTACCATTAAAGCGAATGCAGTTAATTGGGTTCGAAAAACTATTTGTTATTGTAAATTGAGGTTTGCTACGTGTATCGCAAATATATTTCTTAAGCATTCTTCACTATTTTGTTTTATAAACATTTTGTTTTATCTAAAAAGAGAAATTTTGTATTCAATTCCTTATGTATGAGTAGAGATAAAATGTAAAATTTTTAATATATACTTTAACGTATGGAATATTTTTTTTTATATAATTAAAATTGTAAGTTTTTCGTTTTACTATAGTTATTTAAAAGAATTATTTTTTTATTATATGGACGCAGGAAATTATTAGTAATTTTTTTTATTTGGTCTATGATGCTAAATAGTTGTATCCACTATTAATATTGTATATTTAGAAGTTCATATTTTTATTATCAATTTAATTATGAGTTCAATTGTGGTGTACTTGGTGTGTGACGGTGCACTTAGACAAACTTAATCATTAGATTACTGATTAATTTAATCTCCACCATTAAATAAAATAATATAGATAATTTTTTTAAAAAAGAAACTACCCACTATTCTATTTTAACTCATAAACAATGGTTCATTCTTCGCGTACTTAAATCCATTTTTTTATTTGGTTATTATTCTAAAGATTATTATTTCCAAAAATTTTGGTATTATTCTAAAAATAATTGGTTATAATTCCAAAAATTATTCCAATAATTTAGTGATAATTATATAAATTTACCGTATAACTGAATGTTTTATTTATGTTAATAATATTAAAAATTTCCTCTATATATTTAGTTAATAACAATAGTATATTTTTATGTTAAATATTAATTTTATCATTAAAATTAAAAATATTTGTAAATAAATTGATATTAAATGAGTATTTATAACATACGGATATGGATAAATATGTCTGGGATGACTACAAATATGGTTGAGTGAGTGCAGGTGTAATATTTAAATTTTATTTTTAAAAATTATTCTTTAGTACATAAACTTACTCTTTAAAGGGTAATAATTTTTATTTAGAAAAGTAATAATTTATTTCTCTAAAAAGTAATTTTTCATGTATTAAAGAATCCATAAATAAGGATTTACAAGAGTTTTAAGAGCAATTATTTATTTAAAAGTATAATAATTTATATATCTAAAGAGTAATTTTTTCATTTAATAAATAATGATATTTTTTTATCAGATTTAATTTATACTATTTATTTGAAAAATAACATAATTTATATTATTTTCAGTTAAATAATAGTACAATTTTTATTAAAATATTGACTTTAATACTAAAAAATACAATTAAATATAAAATTAATAAGTATCAAATGGGTACGGGTATGTATAAACGGTTTGGGACGGGTACCATAATGATTTTTTTAACGAGACGGGTACATGTAGTGAATATTTAAATGAGTAACGAGACGGGTACATGTAGTGAATATTTAAATGGGTACGAGTGCCTAAAAAAGGTGGGTGCCCTATCTATGCTATCCCTAAATACGAGTATGAGTTTTGATACACAAAAAATAAATATCATATGGGTACGAGTAATTTGCGGGTCAATATACACGGATTTGAGATTGGTACGAGTATTATAATGAATTTTTTATACGGGTTAAGTATATACTTTTACTTGAATTATTATATAAATAAGTATCATAATTCAAATAATTCTCACAATTAATCCTAAAAAGAGAAAATCAAAATTTCTAATCTTATCTTAATACATCTATAGATCAGTTTTTTTATGTTCACGTGGAATAACTCTATATTCTCCTTGATGACATGGCATTAGGAGAGTGTTTATAGCACTTTCTATTCTAATTTTATTTTTATTAATTTTTTTTTACGTTTCTTTTCTCTTCCTTTTTTGCTTTCCTTTTTAATTTATTAATTAATTAAATCTGCTTACCCTTTTTAACATTCCATACATGCGTTATATTTTTTGTCATTAAATGTCATTAAATAGTGAATTATATTCCTTTTTATATAAGCTCACCCCTTTTTTTCTTTCTTGACTATTTAATTGCTCATTAGCTTTTTTCTAACGCAAAAATGCAAAATCCTAATCTTAATTACATGTTTTTTATGGAATTTCTTTTGGTGTTTTGTTAGTGTAGAATTTCAATAAGCGTTCCTTCATGCACCTCCCAACGTCTTCTTTCACCAGGAACATATTCAGCGATTCTCACCTTATAAGATTGATTGATTCCTTTATATTTTTTGACTGACGCCCATTTATTTCTCAACTTAACGATCGAAGATGTGTTTTCAAGTTTTCTTTAACAAATTAATGGTGAGTTCGATTTTTCTTTTAGTTTCAAAAGATGTGAAAAGTTTATTATATTTCGGTGATGTGAAAAGTTTTTCTATTTCAATTATTAATTCATGTTCAATATTTTCAATCCCTAATGAATGTGGTTCCACTTTCAGTGTTATATCCTTTATCCACACCTTTATTACTTTAGTAAGAGATTATTTGGATTTAAATGTTTTGATTATTTTATACATGAGATGTGAGTTATAATGTCCATGTATGGAAAAATCAAATTTCCAATAATTGCAGTGACATGTAGCAAAATCAATTGAAATTTGAATAAAGTGATAGGCTTGATTTGGCATTTGAATAATTGCAGTGACATGTAGCAAAATTTTCGGTTTTATTTTTTATAAACTGAGTTACTTATCAATCAATCCATTAATGTGGATAGAAATTAATTTGTCAATTGTCATTACCTCCTCCACCAATCCTCAGGGCAAGGGCGGTGGCCCCTAATAGTAGGGTACACCATTAGAAATTAATTTGTCAATTAACTTATTTAATATTTCGTATTCCTATTGATTTATCTTATTTAAAATTAAATTTTATTTTTTATGAAATCAGTTATTATCCATGGTCCATTACCTTATTTAATAATTTGCATTTATATTAATTTACCTTATTTAAGAAATCTTTATATATTATATTTTTTTATTAATTAATAAAATTTAATTTGTATTTTTGATTGATTTGATTTAGTTGATTTCTTAATGTTTAAAATTATATCAATCGTTTTAACAATAATTTAATGGTTGTTACATCAACTAAGTTTTCTATTTAAAATTTTCCGTTTTATTTTTTACAAATAGAGTTACTTATCAATCAATATTAATGTTGATAAAAATCAATTTGTCAATTATCTTATTTAACATTTTGTATTCATACGGATTTACTTTATTTAAAATTGGATTTTATTTTGTATGAAATGAGTTACTTATCTATAATGATTATTATTTAATAATTTGCATTTATATTGATTTGCCTTATTTAACAAATCTTTATATATATTATATTTTTTTCTATTAATTAATAAAATTTAATTTGTATTTTTTTTATTGATTTGATTTAGTTGATAGAAATCAATTTGTCAAATATCTTATTTAACATTTTGTATTTATACTGATTACCTTATTTAAAATTGGATTTTATTTTGTATGAAATGAGTTATTATCTATAATCATTATATCCATTATTTAATAATTTGCATTTATATTGATTTGCCTTATTTAAGAAATTTTTTTATATTATATTTTTTCTATTAATTAATAAAATTTAATTTGTATTTTTGATTGATTTGATTTAGTTGATTTCTTAATGTTTAAAAATATATCAATTGCTTTAACAATAATTTAATGAGATTTATTAATTTATTAACATAAGTACTTCGATAATTTGTCTATACGGAAATCTATGACTTTTATGTACTATGTGTTTTCTTTTCTCTCAAATAGCAATCAAGAGTATTCTTACTCCATGTTTCAATTTTCTTTTTCCCTGAAAATTATTGATTTAGAGTGTCCTATTAATATAATTTTTTATTTTCTTTTATTTTTTTCACAGCGGTCAGGGTACTACCAAGTTGGGAAATCATTGCTCAAAATCATGAAGAATCAAAATCAAGAAGAATTAATGGAAGCAATTTCTAAAAAAAAAATTGGCCACACAAATTTTGAAGTTGATGAGTGATATTTTCACCTAGATTTTAGTGTCTTTTTATATGTGTTTTCGTATTATTTTATCCGTATTTTATGTTCTATTTGGTTGTGTTTTGTGTTTTTTTGGAAATATGTGTGAATGAGCTTAAACCTATAATTTTCACTTTTTATTTGATGCTAAACATGATAAGGAAGATGTAGGAAAAAGCGGATCTCAATTAGGAGTTGAAACGAGGGAGAACGAGCCAAAACAGTGAAGGAATCAGGACAGCAGCAACACGACTGGCCGTGTCGGTGGCACGAGCCGTGTCGCAGTACACGACCCGTGTAGTCAACACGGGCCTGTCCAGAATGGCCGTGCGGCAACATCTATTCATCCAACACGACCACCACTTGGCCGTGTTGCGGAGCACGAACCGTATACCAGACACGGGCCTGTAAGCGGAGGCCGTGTGGCGACGTCTATACATTCAACACGGCCACCCTTTGGCCGTGTAACGCAGAACGACTTGTGTGTCGTTTGCCCTGACACGACACGACCCGTGCTACGTAGCGCGACTCGTGTCGGCACCAGAACAGGATATTTTTTATAATTCTTCTAGAAGGTCTCCATGGGGTATAAATACCAATCCATTCAACATTTTGAAGGAGATCCGAAATTCCACCTTCCCCACACACCTCACACACCATTTCCTCCATTTTTCACCTTCATCTTCATCCATTCACCATCTTTTGGATCTACAATCATCCAACCATCAAAATCATCATCCAATTGAAGAAAAGAAGCAAGGAAGAGAGGAAGATAACAAGGGAAGGAAGGAAATCACCATTGAAGTGACATCAAGGGAGTTTCCATTCATTTCTTGTATTAAACCTCATAGTTTCATCGTGTTTTGTAAGGATCTTAATGTTTATGTTCATTTCCTTCTTAATATGGTAGGCTAATCTCCCTTGTGAGATTAGCAACATGATAGTTGTTGGATAATTTTGGGGATTTGTGTATTTAAATTCATATGTTGATTGGATCTATGATTTTCTACCATTGATTATTAATTGCTTGAATTGTATTGATGATTTGTGTGTTTAGTTGTTCTAGATATGTGATTAGATTGAGAAATCAATTATATGCTTAGGATAATTAAGTGAATCATTACATCAAACACTTCATGTGCATTATAGATTGTGAAGAGATTGAGAAGTCCTTCATAGTTTAGAACCCTTTGGCAGGACATGTGATTGGTTTGATCGAGAGATTGATTAATTGTGTAAAGGGACTCTCATTTAAGCTTAGTACCTAGTTGGAATTGTTTAAGTGAGAACCAATCCATTGAGCTATTTGATATTCATATCATATCCATCTCGAGAGGGAGTTTAGGTGATCTTAGTGTTGGCCTTAGTCTACAATCCATGATACATATGAATTTGATACATAATTCCTAGAATTACCACTTCTTGATTGTTGTTAATCTCACTTTTAATCAATTTGGTAAATCACTTTCCATCCATCCATCTTGTTGATTGATCATTACTTGCTTTGATTACTTGTCATTTATTTGTTTACAACCAATCCATTGATGATTCGTCTCTATAAAATTACAACAAACGTGAGATCGCTTAAGCACTAGTGCCTACCTCCCTTGGGTTCGATAATTTCTTGAATTGGTCATTACCCACTAAACTATGGCTAATCAAATGGCGCCGTTGCCGGAGAGGCAACGGTTGCTAGTAGCTTGACGAAGGATCGTTGTGAGTAATCTTAGTAGAGACATTTTTTTTAATTATTATTTTATTTATTTACTTGTATTTGCTTTGTGAAACTTTGTGCTAACTTCTCTCATTTTTGAAGGTATATGCAAACAAGATCCAAGGGGAAACAAGTAGAACCTATTGATTTGGAGATTGAGCATACTTTGAGGAGAAGGAGAAGAGAGAACAAAACCAAAAATAGTAATTCAATGGAGAATTTTCAAGAAGATAATCGTGTGGAGATAGAGCATGATGGGGAAGGAGGACACAATATGAACGTGCATGACAACGCACCTCAATTCAATGCAAATCTTCCCCAACAAGCCTATCAAAATTATGGAGCTATGAACAACCAAGCTTTTCTTCAACAAATGGTTCAACAAGTTCTAAGGCAACAAGGCTTTCAACAAGCTTATGCTCCTCCACAACAAGCATATGTACCACCACCTCCATTTTCGGTGCAACACGGGATGCAAAATGATCAAAGGGTGATCCGGGACTTCTTTATGCCAAGATCAATGCCACAAATGATGGGACCACCAATTCATGCCAACAACTTTGAATTTAAAATGGGCTTGATTTCATTGGTGAGAGAGCAACAATTTAGTGGAACCCCGAATGAAGATCCTAATGCTCATCTAGCCCAATTTGTGGAGATTGCCAACACCGTGAAGATGAATGGGGTGAGTGAAGATTGCATCAAGATGAGGTTATTCCCATTTTCTTTAAAGGATAGAGCAAGAACATGGTTATCTACCATTACTCCCGGTACGTGCAACACTTGGGACGAGCTAGCACAATTATTTTTGAACAAATACTTTCCACCTTCCAAGACGCTTCAAATGAAGAGCTTGATCACTCAATTCAAGCAAATGCCTCAAGAGAGTTTTTATGAAGCGTGGGAAAGGTTTAAGGATATGCTACGCAAGTGTCCACAACATGGTTTCCCGGAGAATCAACAAGTTGGATTTTTCTATCAAGGACTTGTGAATGGGCAAAGAGTGCTTGTTGATGCTTCGGCGGGTGGATCCGTACTTGGAGTGACTCCGGAAAGGGCCATAAAAATTTTTGAAGAGATTGCTACAAATGTGTACCAATGGCCATCGGAGAGGGTAAGTGGATGCTATGGATTTGAAAGTTTTGATCAAGGGCAACACTCGAGTGTGAAGACTGTGAATGTTGAAGCACAAGTGCCCAGCATGGAAAAGATAGTGGCGGAAGTCATTAAACAAATGAGCTTGAATCAAAGTGTGAACAATCAAGGAGCGAATATGGTTGAGGGGCTACAAGTCGAGGAAGGTGTGCTACCTCCGAATGTTGTGAATGGTGAAAAATGGGCCAACTCTATGCCACGTGTTGATGTGTCGTACATGCAAGGAAGAAACTACCAAGGGAATTACCAAAATAATTTCCAAGGTAGTTTCAACCAAAGTCAAGGAAGCTATCCACCAAGGCAAGGGGGTTTCAATGGTCAAAGTAGCGGAAGCTCATACCCACAACAACAAAGGCAAAGGAACTTCTCCTACTCAAACCCGAGCAATGCGGTTGCTTATCCTCCGGGATATCAACCGGGGGATAAGGCACCAAACAATGAGGGGAGAGCATCTATTGATGAGCTACTTGAACAAATGATTGCCTCAAACAAAGTTAGAGATGAAGCTAATGAAAGAAGATTCAAAGCTTTTGAGGAAAATAATGAAAGAAGATTAAAAGCTATTGAGGAAAATAGTGATAGAAGATGCAAAGCTTTGGAATATAATGTTGGACAAATGGCAAGTTCATTGAGTGCTCAACAAAAAGAAAAGTTTCCAGCCACAACCGAGGTTAATCCGAAAGCTTAATGTTTATTTGTTGAAACGGAAGAGGAAAGAAAGGTTGAAGAAGGGTTGGTGGAAAGCAAGGTTGTTGAAGAAATGAAAGAAGAGCAAAAGCCTAAATGGATACCTAAGTGGAAAAGAGTGCAAGAGGAAAAGAAAGTTGAAGAAAAGGGAAAAGAAAAGGAGTACAAACGTGATTATTAGGGTATTCTGATCACTCTATTCCCTATTCCCTATCCACAAATGTTTGTAAAAGAGGAGAAGAAAAAGGAGTTTGAGGAGTATGTGAAAGAGCTCAAGAAAAAGTATGAGAAAAAAAGGAAAGAAGAGCAACCCGAAGCAAGTGGATCAATGCAAAAAGGGGGGCCTACAAAAGTTGGTGATCCGGGGAAGTTCATAATCCTTTGTGATTTTGAAAAGAAAGGTACCCTTGATGCATTGTGTGACTTGGGGGCAAGCGTTAACGTGATTTCTCATGCCACGTTCAAAGACCTTGCAATTGGAAAGTTAAAGCCTACTACTATCCATCTTGAAGTTGTCAATGGTGAGGTTGTGAAGCCACTAGGAATTGTTGAAGACGTGGAGGTAAAGGTGAAGGGGCTAGCTTTCCCAGTCGACTTCATGATTTTGGAAGTGAAGGCGGACCCCAAAGTTCCACTCATTTTGGGAAGGCCATTTCTAGCTACGGGAAGAGCAAGAATTGATGTTGGTAGAGAAGAGTTATCCTTGAGCTCAAAAGGAAAGAGTGTCACGTTCATGTGCAAGAAGGAAAAATGAGCCAAGTCTCACTTAAAGCCTCCAGATGATTTCGATGATCATGATTCTCTTCTCTTTGACAATTTAAATTCATTTCTTCATGATTATATGAAATTGTCAAATGCTAACTTGTCTTCTTGTGATGTTGATAGAAAGAAAGCTCCGAACCTCGATTGGAAACTTGACAAAGAAGAAAGAGGAAGTCCACTAGAATCACTTCTTGATGACGATTTGATGCTAGTGAGCAAGAATGGAGAGGTTGAGCTAGTGGACAAGAAGAAGGCCAAGCTAATGTTCAAAGTGAGGATGCGAGGAGAAAGTGGGATGGACCATCCTTTGGTCCAATGATCGTAAAATTCCGTCCGGCTTGAAGACGTTAAACTTAGCGCTAAATGGGAGGCAACCCATTCTTTTGTTATTTTGATGCTTTTTGTTGTTTATTTTGGTCTTGTAGGTGGATTGTGCTCGTGAGAAAAAGAATATTGAAGAAAGGAGAAGAGCTTCATGGATTTGAGTAAAAATACCACCATTTGTTGCAAACTTAATTCTCGACTCTTGTATCGAGTCAAGTTTGGGGGGAAAGTGCATGGTGAACATAGCTTGAGTCATGTGGATGTGTTTACTTCTTCACAAGAAGATCATCAATGGAAACTACAAGGGTAAGTCCCACCACTTTTTGCAAACTTAATTCTCACTTCTAAGTTCGATTTAAGTTTGGGGGGAGAGTGCGTGATGTGACTCACCACTTGAGTGTGCTTGATATGATGATATTGATGATGATAGGTCTTCTTGTAATATTCACCCAATTTTAAAAATTTTCTCATGAGTTTTGGTTGGATTTTGGTATGATTGGTTGTGTTGAAGTGCATGTGAATCCATATTTTTAATGCAATTGTGGAGCTAACGGTGTTTGTTGAGTTTTTGAGCATGAATGAAGAGGTATTGGAAGCATGAATGGAGCTTGGAGCTAATGCTTTCTTTACCAAATGCCTATTGAGGGAGTACTCTACACCTTATTACTTCTAGTTGCTTGATATGTTTTGATGTGGATTGATGTGATTTGCATGTTACTTCATGTGTTATGTTTTTGGGATGTTTATTTTCATTATTTAGGATTTCCTTTTCAATAAAAGTTGGGATGATTGTGAGCTTACATTGTTATGGATGATTGAATGTGTGCTTCATTGTTTTATGATGGTGATTTTTTATTCTTGCATGTTATGTGTTTTTGGTTATTTCTTGTTTGTTGAGTCTTTATTTTATGTTTCGTGTGCATTTTTATTCTTGTTTAGGGAGTGTTTGGTGGATTATTTTTGGGATGTCGTGAGTCATTTTTGAATATGAGTGATGATATGTTGTGGTAATAAGTGATGAAAAGTTATGATTAAGAATCTCTACACTTTCGAATTGTGACATGTTTTATTTAACTTGTTCAATTTTGAGATGAATGTGGTGTAATAAGTTTCCTAAGGTCCGAGCATAAGCTTGTGAGAATTTGAGCCTCAACCGTGCATACATGGTTTTTTTTCATGAGTGGATTGGTTGTGTTTGATAAGCTAGAACTTGCTCAAGGACTATAGGAACGAGCCCG
Source organism: Pogostemon cablin (assembly GCA_023678885.1). Taxonomy (NCBI): domain Eukaryota; kingdom Viridiplantae; phylum Streptophyta; class Magnoliopsida; order Lamiales; family Lamiaceae; genus Pogostemon; species Pogostemon cablin. The sequence goes on from CM042983.1 coordinate 8,866,272, forward strand.
ATTTGTGGAGATTAGTGAAATGATCTAAGGCCATCCTTGTCATTTATAGTCATTGCCAAATATTTTCCTACCTTGAACATCATCCCTAGTCAACCACTTTAAGCCTTAAAGCCATTTTATTGTAAATTTAGCACATTACAAGCCTTGATTACCCATTTGAGCCTTATATAATTACCCTTTTGTGTGAGTGATTGAGGAGATGTGGTTTAGAAAGGTTTGATGAGAATTGTGCAAGAAAAGAAAGAAAATGGTAACAAGCAAGAAAAAGGATGAAAAGAGCACAAACAAGAATGAACATGCAACCTCATGACAAGAAAATGAGCAAAGAAGCAACAATAATATGCTCAAGTACTTAAAAATCCAAGAAAGGAAGCATGAATCATAAGAAGCTCAAGAAATCCAACGTAAGTTGATGAGTAGTGCTTGTGAGTACCAAAGACAAGAAAGGAAGAAAGAAAAGTGGAGAAGTTGGAGAAATTGGCCATCTCTTCGATTACGTACACTTGATTAGTCACTCTTACCTATACTCTTCCTACCTTACCAAAGAGCCAATCATTACATCCCAATTAAAGACCTTTTTGATCATTAATTTAAACTTTGGTGGTTTGTGAATGTAGTCCACGAGCAAGCTTATAGCGAGTCGAGCCAATCGATTGATGAGTGTTGTTTTACCCTACTTTAAAGAGTGTTGAGTGAAATTGATATCTATGTGAGGCTTGGACTAAAAAGGGACTGTATTACACTATCATTCTCTTTAGATTGAACTTGTTAATTCTTCATGTCATGAATCTAATGTTGTAGGATGACTTAGCATAAATTGTGATTATTATTATTATTGATGTGTTGTTACTTATGTTCGTTTAGTCTTTTCCTAGGTGAAAATCACTCTCCTTGGTTTATCATTTTCGTTGTGCGGAGACGCACAACACTTTAAGTTTGGGAGTGTGATGAGTGATATTTTCACCTAGATTTTAGTGTCTTTTTATATGTGTTTTCGTATTATTTTATCCGTATTTTATGTTCTATTTGGTTGTGTTTTGTGTTTTTTTGGAAATATGTGTGAATGAGCTTAAACCTATAATTTTCACTTTTTATTTGATGCTAAACATGATAAGGAAGATGTAGGAAAAAACGGATCTCAATTAGGAGTTGAAACGAGGGAGAACGAGCCAAAACAGTGAAGGAATCAGGACAGCAGCAACACGACTGGCCGTGTCGGTGGCACGAGCCGTGTCGCAGTACACGACCCGTGTAGTCAACACGGGCCTGTCCAGAATGGCCGTGCGGCAACATCTATTCATCCAACACGACCACCACTTGGCCGTGTTGCGGAGCACGACCCGTGTACCAGACACGGGCCTGTAAGCGGAGGCCGTGCGGCGACGTCTATACATTCAACACGGTCACCCTTTGGCCATGTAACGCAGAACGACTCGTGTGCCGTTTGCCCTGACACGACACGACCCGTGCTACGTAGCACAACTCGTGTCGGCACCAGAACAGGATATTTTTTATAATTCTTCTAGAAGGTCTCCATGGGGTATAAATACCAATCCATTCAACATTTTGAAGGAGATCCGAAATTCCACCTTCCCCACACACCTCACACACCATTTCCTCCATTTTTCACCTTCATCTTCATCCATTCACCATCTTTTGGATCTACAATCATCCAACCATCAAAATCATCATCCAATTGAAGAAAAGAAGTAAGGAAGAGAGGAAGATAACAAGGGAAGGAAGGAAATCACCATTGAAGTGACATCAAGGGAGTTTCCATTCATTTCTTGTATTAAACCTCATAGTTTCATCATGTTTTGTAAGGATCTTAATGTTTATGTTCATTTCCTTCTTAATATGGTAGGCTAATCTCCCTTGTGAGATTAACAACATGATAGTTGTTGGATAATTTTGGGGATTTGTGTATTTAAATTCATATGTTGATTGGATCTATAATTTTCTACCATTGATTATTAATTGCTTGAATTGTATTGATGATTTGTGTGTTTAGTTGTTCTAGATATGTGATTAGATTGAAAAATCAATTATATGCTTAGGATAATTAAGTGAATCATTTCATCAAACACTTCATGTGCATTATAGATTGTGAAGAGATTGAGAAGTCCTTCATAGTTTAGAACCCTTTGGTAGGACATGTGATTGGTTTGATCGAGAGATTGATTAATTGTGTGAAGGGACTCTCATTTAAGCTTAGTACCTAGTTGGAATTGTTTAAGTGAGAACCAATCCATTGAGCTATTTGATATTCATATCCTATCCATCTCGAGAGGGAGTTTAGGTGATCTTTGTGTTGGCCCTTAGTCTACAATCCATGATACATATGAATTTGATACATAATTCCTAGAATTACCACTTCTTGATTGTTGTTAATCTCACTTTTAATCAATTTGGTAAACCACTTTCCATCCATCCATCTTGTTGATTGATCATTACTTGCTTTGATTACTTGTCATTTATTTGTTTACAACCAATCCATTGATGATTCGTCTCTATAAAATTATAACAAACGTGAGATCGCTTAAGCACTAGTGCCTACCTCCCTTGGGTTCGATAATTTCTTGAATTGGTCATTGCCCACTAAACTATGGCTAATCAGAAGTCTTGGAGTTTTTCATTGGAGTGGAAATAGAAAATTTCTTTAAAGATATAAGGGTTAATTGCAAAAAAAAATTATGAACTTTACTCCTATTACAAATTAATTCTCACTTTTGAGAAATTACAAAAAAAATCATCATCTTCAAATACTGTTGCAAAAAAAATCCAAAAAAACCTACTTTTAGTCACAAATTGGGTTTTTTTTGCAACAATACTTAAAGGTTGTGTTTTTTTTTTGCAATTTCTCAAAAGTAAGAATTAATTTGCAATAGGAGTAAAGTTCGTGGTTTTTTTTGCAATTAACCCAAAATATAAATAGTTAGTTATTAAAATTGAGGATATGATTTGTTTATTTTTATTTTAGCTCATGTGTAATCTCATGATTCTTGGATGCAAAAATTATTCAAAATCTGAAAATTATTCATCTTGAGCCCAAACACTTCGAATTAACTTAAACATTCATGACCTCACGAGAATGTTTTCGTGTCAGAGCATTCACATGAATTAACAAACATGTTCAAAAAATGTTCATTTCGTGTTAAAATTTTAACTCGAATTTATTACTCGAATGCATCATTTAATTTGAATTCATTACTCGAATTCATTACTCGAATATTATTTAACTTGAATTTATTATTCGAATATGTTTACTCGAAAAAAATTTGACTCGAATTTTGATTTGAGAATTATTCTTCATTTTATTCTAATACATTACTCGAATGAATTCGAGCAAAGGGTATTTTCACCAATTCGAGCATTAAAAGATATAGTGTTAAAATTAGGATAAAAAATAATTAAATTGTTATCTCTGATTTGGGTTTTCTACATTTCCACATGAATTTCATTTTTATCTTGATAATAAAATCATAAATGTCATAAACTACTTTTATCTCTTCATATTTTCCTTCATAATACATGTTATTTTGTAATTTGTGGTTCTGTAATCTACATGGAATAGTGTTAATATTAATTAATTTTTGTTATTAAATAATTATTTTTATATAAATATAGAAGATTGAATGAATAACATTTTAATATTTGAGTTTTAGTGATGACATAAATTAATTAATAATAAGAATTAACTAAGGTGCATTTATGTGTAATTTGTATTTTCTGAAAGCTAAATTAATAATAATAATTTGAATTCTTACGATCTTATATTTTTAATCTTTAATTAAAATCCTTTTTTATGATTTTGATTTTTAATACATATGTATAGTATCGATTAAAATGATAAAATATTTTATTTTATAAGTTCACATTTTATAATTGTATTAATTTACTTTTACATGTCAATTATCTTTTATATTTTAATAATGAACTCCGTTTGAAATTTCAATAATTAATGTCATGAAAGAATCACTTTTGAAAATAATCAAGTTCATAGCTAATATAATACAGTTCGTTATCTGACTCTACCAAAATGTGATTACCTAGTCTTTTTTCTATTTCATCAATTATTCCATTTATTAAATAGATATCATGTATTATAATTTTTAACTAATTTACTGGCAAGTGTGCAATGGTTTAATGAATTCTTTTTATAGTATTTTAATTGAAAACAATTATACAACATCAAGTAGTTACCATTGTTGAATAGGAAATTCGGACCATAACTCTACCCTCTCAGACGCTATTCTCTATATTATTCATTAACAACAATCGATAGTCGTCGTATCATGAGAATTAACAGATATACTATTGAATGTGAATGTCGTTGCATAGATTTCATTTAATAAAAAGAAAAAAATTTCATGATTTACAATTATTTTTCACTAATGGATTGATAGTTTATCGATTTTGAGTACGATATTAGTGTCCAAAGAAAATATCATTTTTAACAATTGAAGATAACTTATAATAATGGTGTAATTTTTTTTTTTGAAATTTAATAAATTATATGTAAATTTTTATAATGTAAAATTTATAAAAATTAGTATTATAAAATTAATAAATATATTAAAATTTAATACTCCCTCCGTCCCGGACGTAGGTCCCCATTTGTTTTTTATACGTAGATTAAGGAGTATTATTATGTCATGTGTAATGAGTAGTTGTATTATATGTGGATCCCTTTTACAAAAAACAAAAAATAAAAACCTTTGAATTGGACGCCCAATAGTAAAATAAAGACCTTTTAATAGGACGAAGAGAATATAAAATTTCACATAATAAATAAAAAAATAAATTTAATATTAAAATATTAGATAATACTCCCTCCGTCCTAAGCTAAGAGGGCCATTTTTTTCATTTTGGTCATCCCACCCAAAGAGTCCCCTTTCTTTTTTACACACATGGAACCCACATACCCCCTCTAATACAATTAAAATATGGGTCCCACACTCCCACTAATACAACTACCCAATACACATTAAATAATAATACTCCTTAATCTAAGTGCAAAAAAGCAAATGGCCCTCTTACGCCGGGACGGAGAGAGTATAATCGAATCCAGTGCATCGCAGGGCTCGATACTAGTATTTAATTGTAACGAAAAAAGAAACCAAGAAGAAAGAATAGAAGCCGTAAAAAAACATACATTGAATGGTTAATAAAAAAAATTACAAAATACAAAAAATGTGGTCGAGTATAAAAAAAAATATTCCTCACATTCCAAGAAAATTCTATTAACCTTATAAGAAAAAAAAATTATATATATAAATTTTCCTTGTTCGCGCAACGCGCGGACATGTAAACGCTAGTTTTATAAATAAAGCAAATTAAATACATATCAATAAAACAAAAAAAAATACTTTATAATACTTTATAATTAGAGTAGGTCTTGCACGAGACCGTCTCAGGATCTCCTTTCGTGAGACGTATTATCTATCACTTAATTAACATAATATGTAAAATAAAAAACAAGAAAAAAGGCGGGTGTGGCAGGTCTCGGGTCACCCATGCTTAACTTCTCAAAAGCGAAACATTAATGAACTTTATTTATTAATGAACTTTAATGGTGGGTACACTATTTTTTTATAATGAACTTTACGAATGTGAAATTAATTAACTCTGACATCTTTTTCTTTTCTTTATTTATGCTTTATTTTAAAATTTTATTAATTATTAAAATTATAAGTAATATTATATTTAAGACAAAGACTTATGTGAGATCGTCTCACATAAAAACTTAATATGAGACGGTTAGAAAGTGATAACTTTTATAACAAAAAGTGATACTCCCTCCGTCTCAACTTCAACTTCACACTTTCTGTTTTGGTCCGTCTCAAATTCAACTTCACACTTCCATAAAAGAAAAAAACAACAAACTAATATCCCTCTAACATACTTTAATTTCAAATTTGTCATCACCTTTTTAACACACATAACATACTTTATTATTTATTTATTACCCAAAAATACCTACTACCCTCAAAAGTAAGTCAAAAAGTGACTTTTCTTAAACTCCGTATCTACAGTAAACGTGAACTTGAATTTGGGACGGAGGGAGTATTAAATTACTAATAAAAAGTAATAATTTTATTTCATGAACAATTTATAATATAAATTAAAAATGATAACATTTTATGGCGAAAGTGATAACTATTTAAAAACATACTCCATAATTTAATTATATTCGACTAATCAAATTATTTCATAAATAATTTTTAAGAAAAAAAAGTGATAACATTTTCAATTAAGAGTGATAACTTGATTAAGAAAAAGTGATACACATCCGATTAAACTATTTATGTATGACGAATAAAAAGTGATAATATTTATAATAAAAAGTGATTAAGAAAAGTAATACACATTCAATTAAACTATTTATATAGGACTAATAAAAAGTGATAATATTTTTGATAAAAAGTGATATCTGATCAAAAAAAAGTGGTAAATGTTCAATTAAATTATTTAATGAACACTATTTTTTTAAAAAGAATAAAAAGTGATAATATTTTGATAATTAGTGATAACTGATAAAGAAAAAATGATTAAAATAAACTCTTTTCATGAACTATTATTATTATAATAAACAAATGGTAACTTAATTAATAAAAGTAAAAGCGAAATAATATATGTTCAAAAATAAAATAAAGCCTAATTGAAAAAAAAAAAAGGTGGGGGGGGGGGGGGGGGGGGGGTGTGGGGGTTAAAACGCCAAAATGATCAATTACCAGTTAAGTTGCAAGGGTGGACATAACATGTATCATGCTTATGGTAGCAGGTAACGCGTTGATTGTAGATCCGCGAATATTAATTCAGCTTTTATTTGACCCGTCACCGGATGAGATTTGTGAGACGTGAATATTAATTCAGTTTTTATTTGACCCGCGTCTCACGGGATGAGATTCGAGAGACGATCTCATACAAGTTTTTGCCTTATACAAATATAAACAAAAACATATACAATTATGAGTAAAAATGTACACAATTTAATTGTTAGTTTTTTAATAAAAAATTTGAGTGTAAAAAATATACAACTGTTAAAAAACATGTATACACTATTGAATAAAAAGTTAAACACATATGGATATTTTTTTAATGAAAAATTTAGTGTGAAAAAAATATACAATTATTACAAAATATATGTACAAAATAGAATAACATGGAGTATACAAAATAGAATAAAAAGTTATACATATACACTCGTACTAGTTTACCTTAATTTAAAAAAAAAAAAAGGGCCTAAACATTCGTTCCACCTTCTTCATTCATCCTCTTTTCCGTGGGTGTGGCGACCTCGACTCCTCTCCTTCTACCTTGCAATTAAATTCGGATGCGTCAAGATTTTGAGAACTCTAATTCAACCATTAGCTCTTGGCATACGCATTCCTCTACAGTGAGTTATTTCATTTTAGGGCTACGATTCTACAGACGGATTATGCATTGCTACTCCTACTCACTTCGTCTTCTCGCCTTGCATACATTTTCTTTTGCAGTTCTGAAACTTTTTTGGGGTTTTAATTACGATTTGAAATCCATTTTCAGGTGAAATTGTAATATGCATTGAAATATTGTTTTTCTCAATTTTGAAGTGAATTTTGCTGGAATTTTTTTTTCTTTCTGTTTAATGTGGTTTTTGTCCCTGTTTTGGTGGTAACAATTTCTCGTTTCTATTAGTAATGAATGTTGATTTTGATGCTTTATTTAAATTTGCATTTCCAAACCATCTTATCTGAATTATGTTGATGGTTGGGGGTACACTACAAAATTGATAAATTGTAATTATGTAAATATCCTCTTAATTAAGTTACCTCGTAGACTTTAGGTTATGTCCTTATTTAGTGATTTCTGGGGTTCATCAATATAATTGGACTTCAGTCCCTGACTTGGTATCCATTTAATTATTTTATTCTTCAAAATCCTCCATTACCCTGTTGAAACAGTTTCTTGGACACTTGAATTCTTATGTTACATAGAGGTGTCTATGTGTCATATACCAAATTCACCCTTTACCTCAATATTTCTCTTTCCTTCAACCATGAAATTTGACACCACCTTTGAGTATTATATTTAATAAATGTGTTACACCTTGTGCATAAATATAATCTTGAATTCAAACTCTACTCTCTTTAATTAAACATCTATTAATTATCTCTTTTAGGGGTCCCCATTCCAGATATCATATTTAGAACAACTTTGCAATGTCTTGTTAATTCATTTCTTCCAAACCTTATAGATTTTGTAACCTCGTTTTAGAATTTTGTGGTAACCTCGTTTTAGAATTTTGTTATTGAATTTTTAAATTTTAGGCCCAAATCATTCAACGCTCTGTTTCACTAATTTAGATTGTACCCATATATTATCAACTACAATATAAATATGTGACATAATTGATTGTAATTTAAAATAGCACATACCTATTGATTACATTTAACGTCTCCAATGTTATCGAGAGAAATTAAATTCTTTTTATTATTTTGAATAAAAGGACAACTCATAGTCTTGCTCATTTTATTATTTTATTTTTTCTAGCTATTCTCTTATATATTTTATATTTCATCGATTAATATTTGAGTGTGATCGTTCAATATATATTTTCATTTTTTAAAATTAAATTAATCATACTTTTTTTTATTAAAAATACTATCAATATTTATTTATATTACAAATTAATTATAACTTAATTTACATGGATGAACAGTTACTCCCTCCGTCCAGCTCAAACGTTGATGGTTATTTTTTGTACGAGAATTCAAAAATATACTTATATTTTAATGTATGGTGAGGTAAAAGGAGTAATATTTTAATGTATATAGGTAGTTATATCGGTATTGTAAGTGTTATTTTGTATGGGTGTCATTTACTATAAAAAAAATATAAATTGTACGATGGAATGCCAAAATAAAAATACTTAAATATTATTGTAAGCAATTAAAATTCACGGTCCAATCAAATGGCGACACGTGGATTTTATTGATTAAATATCAATTTTAATTTATTATATTTTATTTTGGGGATTTAATAAATTAATTCCTAAAATAAATTAATAAATAATTGATAATTAATTTAATACCCAACAAATTAAGTAGAGTTCAAATTAAGTAAAGCTTGACCCCTAAGTTAAGTAAAGCATGGAAGGTTCCAAAATCAGGTCAAATTGAAATTAAGCAATGACCAATCAAGCCGTGATATATTTGGAACGGCCCAAGCCCGCAGTACCAGGCCAAATCTATCTTGGACCAATCAGATTGCAAGTTATTTATGGGACATGCTCATCCTTCACCTATATAAGGAGCCCTCCTTCATTCACTCCAGGGACACTAAAAAAATAATTGAAGACATAAACGCTCTGAAGAGATCAAGAATACGAGCAGTGCTCCCTTGATATCTTCAAGCATCTTCAAGTCAAGAACGACAAACGATTCGGGATTAAGGTGCGGAGCCCCCTAAATCAAGCATTCTTCATACACTAAGTTCTTCGGTGTTCTTCACGCCAAGAGCAGCATACGAACCGGGATTAAGGTGCTAAGCCCCCCAGATCGAGTGTTCTTCGGATCACGTACGTTTAATCCAAACAAAGGCTCGACGCTTCTGGATTAACGTTATAAGGTCCCAAATTCGAGTTCGGACAAGCTTCAACTGAATATCCGACTCAACACACACAGTCAACGCGGTCAACACACAAGTCAAGTCAAAGTCAAAGTCCAAATTGGTTCGAGAGAAGAATCAGAGGATTGATAGAGATTGTTCCTAAATTTTCAAGTTCAATCCGTCTGGATTATTATTGTAATTCTTTTGTGTTTATTTCATTATAAATACAAAAAATTTGTTGTTACAAATTTTGGCACGCCCAGTGGGACAGTCTCTACCTCTCATCTCTTCTCTCTACAAGCTCGAAAGTACGATATGACTCCTGTCAGGATTACTGTAGGTAGGACTGTTGCTTCTAAGCTCTCAGAGTCATTGACTGAATATGTTGTTGTTGTTACGAGGAGCATGTCAGAAAAAGCTCGTTCGGAAGCCTCATCTGGATCTAACCCTTCGGTTGAGGAGGCTTCGAGAAAATAATTACCTAAGAAAGATGATAGTGATGAAGATTTTGCATCTTTAAACTCTTCATCTGACTCCGTTGCAGCTCCATTAATGATGGCAGACGCCTCAACTATTGAGGAGCAGTTAGCAAGTATGATGAAAGCTATCGAAGGGCTCACAAAACACATAGAAGCTCAAGATTCAAAAATCTCTCAATTGATGGAAAAAAGAGACGTCGCGGAGACTAGCCGTGCAAACGGAAAAGGAGTCATGGACGATAGTGAAGTGAAAGAGGTCACAAGGCGCCAGACTATTGAAAAGGAGCAAACTCAAGGAACGTTGTCACTTTCAGCTGATGGAATGCTCCAAGTGGATCAACTCAAGGATATTATACTTGGAACAATAAAAGAAAGGTTTGAGGAGAATTCCAAGCCTACTGTTACTTATGTCAAGCCATACACGAAAAGAGTGGACAACTTGAAGTTGTCAGCTGGCTATCAGCCTCCCAAGTTCCAACAATTTGATGGCAAGGGAAACCCGAGGTTGCATATAGCACACTTTATTGAGACTTGCCATGACGCTGGTACCTATGGAGACCATATGATAAGGCAGTTCGTTCGCTCTCTTAAAGGAAATGCATTTGATTGGTATATCGACTTGCAAGCTGAATCCATTGATAGTTGGGCACAAATAGAACATGAGTTCCTTAATCGTTTCTACAGCACGAGGAGAACTGTTAGCATAGCTGAGTTAACTAATACTCGTCAATTGAAGGAAGAACCTGTGATTGATTATATCAATCGATGGAGAAATTTGAGTTTAAATTGCAAGGACCGATTATCCGGAGAGTCTGCTATTGAGATGTGTATCCAAGGGATGGAATGGAATCTCCTTTTGTACTCAAAGGAATTCAACCTAAGACTTTCAAAGAGTTGGCTACTAGGGCCCATGACATGGAATTAAGTATGGCTGCTAGTGGAATCAAATATTCACCGATGTCGGACTCCTACAAGTCTAAAGATAAACAAGATTTCAAGAAGGGGGGCAAGTCATATGTTAAAAGTTCCAACAAAGAGTCAATGGCCACAAATATTATGACGGTCAAGGTTCGAAAGAATGAAAATGATAAGAAAGACAAAGGGAGGCAAGTTGCCCAAGAGTGGGGGCAAAGAAGGTTAACTCTGAAAGAGATGCAAGAAAATGAGTATCCATTTCTGAATTCAGACATTTCTGGTATATTCGATGATCTAATGAAGAACAAACTCCTTGATCTTCCTGAGATGAAGCGTCCAGAGGAAGCCGGTCGAACTAATGACCCAAAATACTGCAAGTATCATAGGTTGGTGAGTCATCCAATTCATGATTGTTTCGTTCTTAAGGAAAAGATCATGCAACTAGCTAAGGAAGGGAAAATCGTGTTAGAAGATGAGGCAGGCACAAACTTCACTTCTGTAAAAGAAAGTCATAATGAAGGCTCATGTCATGTCGTGAACAAGGACAATGAAAGCGAACAACTTGAAACTAAGGGTAAAGCTTACTCCATGAAGGTGACCTTCACGGATGAAGATATGTTGTTGGGTATGCAATCTCATAATCGACCTCTATTTATGACTGGTTACACTAAAGGGATGCGAGTGAATCGCATACTTATTGATGGAGGTTCGGCAGTGAACATTTTGTCCTTGAGAATGTTGAAGAAGATAGAAATACCAATGGATGAACTCAACCATAGCCGATTGATGATTCAAGGGTTTAACCATGAGGGGCAGAGAACTCTCGGCACAATAGTTCTTGATTTGCTAATTGATGAGATGAAATCCACAGTCCTCTTCCATGTTATCGATGCAAAAACTTTGTACAACATGCTTTTGGGGCGCCCATGGCTACATGAGAATGGTGTGATTCCTTCCACATTACACCAGTGCTTCAAATATAGTGAAGGTGATAATGTGAATAGGGTGTTCGGCGACGACAAGCCATTTACTGAAGCTGAAGCTTACTTTGCTGATGCTAAATATTTCTTCAAGAGTACAAAGGAAGTAAAACGTGAAGAAGCCCCAGTGCAAGATAATGGGGGCAGTAAACAAATAAAGGATGAGGAAGGTAGTACATCATCTGCCACTCTCAAGGATAATAAAGGCAAAGGGCTTGAGACCTCGGAAGAATTGACATTGCCTCTAACAAAAATTGATGCAAATAGGCCTTCTTCTCCACCACTCAAAGGATTCACACGTCCTATTGAAGGACCAAAGACCGAACACGGTGAACTGATTGAAGTCGAAATAACCAAGTCGTATAGTCCACAAGCTTATAAACTCCTTATGAAGGCTGGTTATGAACCAAGGGAAAAAGCGATGGCGAGCAAGGTGTGTCAAGAAACTATCAACCCACCAGGACATGGGCTCAATGTTAATCAGAAAATGTTGAAAAATGGTGGTCACACTATCAAGAAGGCTAAGCCAGGTTTGGGATATGTCCCTCAAAAGCCAGTCCGCATTGCAATTAGAAGAGCAAGTACAAATTATATCACCGAGGGAGAAGCTTTATCCACGGAGGTTATGTTTGACGCAAGTAGTAGGAAAGTCAAGAGAATATCTATTTTTGAAAGGCTTAGGAGTGTCTTCGAAAGGCTTGAACCCTGTAAAGGGAAGTGTAGGAGGCAAAATCATGTCAAGTCCCTTAACCTCCGAAAACTCCGGGGTCAAAATCCTTCTCGCATCAAGCGGCGAAATATCTTGACTGTCTCAAGTGGAAGAGTATTGAAAGCTAAGGTGCGAAGAATCATCTTTACAAAAGATGATAGTAATAATGATAGAGAAAGTATAGCTTCTACCAATCATATTACTGTTGTGGAAGATTCTCAAATGGAGGAAGTAGATGCTGAAGATGCCCCTCCACAATTTGAAGAATGAGTGAAAGTCACTGTTGATGAGTTGAAAGAAATTAACTTAGGTGATGAAAATGACCCACGTCCTACCTACATAAGTGCTCTGCTAAATGTTGAGGAAGAAACAAAGTATGTCAGCCTTTTGCGAGAATTCAGAGATGTCTTTGCATGGTCGCATAAAAAAATACCAAGCTTAGATCCGAAAATCGCAGTGCACCACTTGTTCATTAAAAAGAGAACTCGGCCGATTAAACAAATACAGCGTCGATTTCGACCAGAGTTGATTCCTTTGATTGATGACGAGGTTAATAAGCTTCTTGAAACAGGCAAGATCCGAGAAGTAAAATATCCTGCATGGATTTCCAATATCGTGTCGGTAAGAAAGAAAAATGGGCAACTCAGAGTATGTGTTGATTTCCGAGATTTGAATATGGCATGTCCGAAAGATGAGTTTTTATTACCAATTACTGAACTCATGATTGATGCAACAACGGGGCATGAGGTCCTTTCATTTATGGATGGGTCATCTGGCTACAATCAAATTGGTTTGGCTCCTGAGGATCAAGAGAAGACAGCCTTTCGTACTCCGAAAGGGATATATTGCTATAATGTTATGCCATTTGGCTTAAAGAATGCTGGTGCCACTTATCATCGAGCCATGCAAAAGATATTTGATGACATGCTTCATAAGATTGTCGAATGCTATATTGATGATATTGTGGTAAAATCAAAGGAAAAGAAAGATCATATCCATGATCTAAGACGAGTGTTTGAACGATTAAGAGAGCATCAACTCAAGATGAATCCGCTCAAGTGTGCATTTGGAGTTTCATCCGGGAAATTTCTTGGGTTTATTGTTCGCCGTCGAGGGATTGAGATTGAGAAAGCAAAGACTGACGCAATCATGAAAATGCATGTGCCTCGGAACATACATGAACTCAAAAGTCTGCAAGGAAAGTTGGCATACTTAAAGAGATTCATATCAAACTTAGCTGGCCGATGCCAACCATTTAGTCATCTCATGAAAAAAGACAGCATATTCGAATGGGATGAAGCTTGCAATAATGCTTTCAACAGCATTAAAGAATACTTGATGAAGGCACCAGTGTTGAGTGCTCCAATACCGGGACGTCCATTAGTCCTTTATCTAGCTGCTCAAGAGCGTTCTGTGGGAGCTTTACTTGCACAAGAAAATGATGATGGTAAAGAAAGAGCTCTATATTATCTAAGTAGAACCATGACTCCAAACGAGTTGAAGTATTCACCCATTGAGAAGATCTGCTTATCCCTTATCTTCGTGATTCAGAAGTTGAAATATTATTTTCAAGCTCACACAGTTCAGCTAGTTTCGAAAGCCAACCCACTAAAATTTATCATGTCAAAACCAGTACTCTCTGATCGGCTTGCAAGATGGTATCTCCAACTTCAACAGTTTGAGATCGTGTACGTCCCTTAAAAGGCCGTAAAAGGATAAGTGTTGGCAGATTTTCTAGCTGATCATCCAATGCCTGCTGAATGGGAACTATCTGATGAACTCCCCGATAAAGATGCTTTCACTGTGGACATAGTTTCTCCTTGGAAGATGTATTTCGATGGAGCATCTCATAGAGAGGGAGCTGGTGCAGGAGTCGTGTTTGTAACATCCAGTGGTGAAGTTCTACCTTTCTCATTTTCCTTAACAGAAAATTGGTCTAACAATGTGGCTGAGTATCAAGCACTCATACTTGGAAATGGCTGTCGATATAAAGCAGCTACACCTTAGAGTGTATGGTGATTCGCTATTGGTGATAAATCAACTCCTTGGAGTGTATGAAGTGAAGAAGCCTGAGTTGTTCCCCTACTACAAGTATGCTCAAAAGCTTATGGGTTATCTCGGTGATGTTGATATTAAGCATTTGTCTAGAAGAGAAAGAATAGCAAGGACGAAGCTCGCCCATGATTTTCTCAGACGAGAAAGAGGGGCTAGGACGAGGCTCACCGTAGATTTCCTCAGATGAGAAAGAGGAGCGAGGACAAGGCTCGCTGTCGATTTCTAAGAAGAGAAAGAATAGTAAGGACGAGGCTCGCCCATGATTTTCTCAGACGAGAAAGAGGGGCTAGGACGAGGCTCGCCGTAGATTTTCTCAGACGAGAAAGAGGGGCGAGGACAAGGCTCGCTGTCGATTTCTCAGAAGAGAAAGAATAGCAAGGAAGAGGCTCGCCCATGATTTTCTCAGACGAGAAAGAGGGGCTAGGACGAGGCTCGCCGTAGATTTTCTCAGATGAGAAAGAGGGACGAGGACAAGGCTCGCTGTCGATTTCTCAGAAGAGAAAGAATGGCAAGGACGAGGCTCGCCGTAGATTTTCTCAGACGAGAAAGAGAGGCGAGGACAAGGCTTGCTGTCGATTTCTCAGAAGAGAAAGAATAGCAAGGATGAGGTTCGCCCATGATTTTCTCAGACGAGAAAGAGGGGCGAGGACAAGCAGGTTACTAAATTCTTGGTCGGAAGCAAGAGCAACAAGCAAGTAACAAAAAAAAAATAAACAGTTCAAAAGTAGATGAGCAAATTAAAGAATTGAAAGCTTACACTTGTAACTTGAATTACTTGGATGGTGTTTGATTGGTGCTTGTCTAAGTCAAAAGTCTTGTTGGATGTCTTTGATGAAAAAAATTGAGTTCATGAGCTATTATTATATAGTAGTGGACTCATGGATAATTATGGAAACTACTAGTGGGACTCATGGATAATTATGGAGATTATTGTGAGGTGCGAAATCTCTACAAAATTGTAAGAGATTCTTTACTACAAATAACTTTGATAATTTTGGGTAAGATTCATGAAATCTTGGTGAACAAGAAATAAATCTTTTGCGATTCCTTCACAACAAGACATTCTGTCCGTGAACAAATCGCAAGGGGGCATTTGTAAGCAATTAAAATTCACTGTCCAATAAAATGACGACACGTGGATTTTATTGATTAAATATCAATTTTAATTTATTATATTTTATTTTGGGAATTTAATAAATTAATTCCTAAAATAGATTAATAAATAATTGATAATTAATTTAATACCCAACAAATTAAGTAGGGTTTAAATTAAGTAAAGCTTGACCCCTAAGTTAAGTAAAGAATGGAAGGTTCCAGAATCAGGTCAAATTAAGCAATGACCAATCAAGCCGTGATATATTTGGAACGGCCCAAGCCCGCAGTACCAGGCCAAATCTATCTTGGACCAATCAGATTGCAAGTTATTTATGGGACATGCACATCCTTCACCTATATAAGGAGCCCTCCTTCATTCACTCCAGGGACACTAAAAAAATACTTGAAGACATAAACGCTCTGAAGAGATCAAGAATACGAGTAGTGCTCCCTTGAGATCTTCAAGCATCTTCAAGTCAAGAACGACAAACGATTCGGGATTAAGGTGCGGAGCCCCCCTAAATCAAGCGTTCTTCATACACTAAGTTCTTCGGTGTTCTTCACGCCAAGAACAGCATACGAACCGGGATTAAGGTGCTAAGCCCCCCAGATCGAGTGTTCTTCGGATCACATACGTTTAATCCAAACAAAGGCTCGACGCTTCTGGATTAACGTTATAAGGTCCCAAATCTGAGTTCAGACAAGCTTCAACTGAATATCCGACTCAACACACACAGTCAACGCGGTCAACACACAAGTCAAGTCAAAGTCAAAGTCCAAATTGGTTCGAGAGAAGAATCAGAGGATTGATAGAGATTATTCCTAAACTTTCAAGTTCAATCCGTCTGGATTATTATTGTAATTCTTTTGTGTTTATTTCATTATAAATACAAAAAATTTGTTGTTACAAATTTTGGCACGCCCAGTGGGACAGTCTCTACCTCTCATCTCTTCTCTCTACAAGCTCGAAAGTACGATATGACTCCTGTCAGGATTACTGTAGGTAGGACTGCTGCTTCTAAGCTCTCAGAGTCATTGACTGAATATGTTGCTGTTGTTACGAGGAGCATGTCAGAAAAAGCTCGTTCGGAAGCCTCATCTGGATCTAACCCTTCGGTTGAGGAGGCTTCGAGAAAACAATTACCTATGAAAGATGATAGTGATGAAGATTTTGCATCTTCAAACTCTTCATCTGACTCCGTTGCAGCTCCATTAATGATGGCAGACGCCTCAACTATTGAGGAGCAGTTAGCAAGTATGATGAAAGCTATCGAAGGGCTCACAAAACACATAGAAGCTCAAGATTCAAAAATCTCCCAATTGATGGAAAAAAGAGACGTCGCGGAGACTAGCCGTGCAAACGAAAAAGGAGTCATGGACGATAGTGAAGTGAAAGAGGTCACAAGGCGCCAGACTATTGAAAAGGAGCAAACTCAAGGAATGTTGCCACTTTCAGCTGATGGAATGCTCCAAGTGGATCAACTCAAGGATATTATACTTGGAACAATAAAAGAAAGGTTTGAGAAGAATTCCAAGCCTACTGTTACTTATGTCAAGCCATACACGAAAAGAGTGGACAACTTGAAGTTGCCAGCTGGCTATCAGCCTCCCAAGTTCCAATAATTTGATGGCAAGGAAAACCCGAGGCAGCATATAGCACACTTTATTAAGACTTGATATGACGCTGGTACCTATGGAGACCATATGATAAGGCAGTTCGTTCGCTCTCTTAAAGGAAATGCATTTGATTGGTATATCGACTTGCAAGCTGAATCCATTGATAGTTGGGCACAAATGGAACATGAGTTCCTTAATCGTTTCTACAGCACGAGGAGAACTGTTAGCATGACTGAGTTAACTAATACTCGTCAATTGAAGGAAGAACCTGTGATTGATTACATCAATCGATGGATAAATTTGAGTTTAAATTGCAAGGACCGATTATCCGGAGAGTCTGCTATTGAGATGTGTATCCAAGGGATGGAATGGAATCTCCTTTATATACTCAAAGGAATACAATCTAAGACTTTCGAAGAGTTGGCTACTAGGGCCCATGACATGGAATTAAGTATGGCTGCTAGTGGAATCAAACATTCACCGATGTCGGACTCCTACAAGTCTAAAGATAAACAAGATTTCAAGAAGGGGGGCAAGTCCTATGCTAAAAGTTCCAACAAAGAGTCAATGGCCACAAATATTATGACGGTCAAGGTTCGAAAGAATGAAAATGATAAGAAAGACAAAGGGAGGCAAGTTGCCCAAGAGTGGGGGCAAAGAAGGTTAACTCTGAAAGAGATGCAAGAAAAGGAGTATCCATTTCTGAATTCAGACATTTCTGGTATATTCGATGATCTAATGAAGAACAAACTCCTTGATCTTCCTGAGATGAAGTGTCCAGAGGAAGCCGGTCGAACTAATGACCCTACTGCAAGTATCATAGGTTGGTGAGTCATCCAATTCATGATTGTTTCGTTCTTAATGAAAAGATCATGCAACTAGCTAAGGAAGGGAAAATCGTGTTAGAAGATGAGGCAGGCACAAACTTCACTTCTGTAAAAGAAAGTCATGATGAAGGCTCATGTCATGTCGTGAACGAGGACAATGAAAGCGAACAACTTGAAACTAAGGGTAAAGCTTACTCCATGAAGGTGACCTTCACGGATGAAGATATGTTGTTGGGTATGCAATCTCATAATCGACCTCTATTTGTGACTGGTTACACTAAAGGGATGCGAGTGAATCGCATACTTGTTGATGGAGGTTCGGCAGTGAACATTTTGTCCTTGAGAATGTTGAAGAAGATAGAAATACCAATGGATGAACTCAACCATAGCCGATTGATGATTCAAGGGTTTAACCATGAGGGGCAGAGAACTCTCGGCACAATAGTTCTTGATTTGCTAATTGATGAGATGAAATCCACAGTCCTCTTCCATGTTATCGATGCAAAAACTTTGTACAATATGCTTTTGGGGCGCCCATGGCTACATGAGAATGGTGTGATTCCTTCCACATTACACCAGTGCTTCAAATATAGTGAAGGTGATAATGTGAATAGGGTGTTCGGCGACAACAAGCCATTTACTGAAGCTGAATCTTACTTTGCTGATGCTAAATATTTCTTCAAGAGTACAAAGGAAGTAAAGCGTGAAGAAGCCCCAGTGCAAGATAATGGGGGCAGTAAACAAATAAAGGATGAGGAAGGTAGTACATCATCTGCCACTCTCAAGGAGAATAAAGGCAAAGGGCTTGAGACCTCGGAAGAGTTGACATTGCCTCTAACAAAAATTAATGCAAATAGGCCTTCTTCTCCACCACTCAAAGGATTCACACGTCCTATTGAAGGACCAAAGACCGAACACGGTGAAGTGTTTGAAGCCGAAATAACCAAGTCGTATAGTCCACAAGCTTATAAACTCCTTATGAAGGCTGGTTATGAACCAAGGGAAAAAGCGATGGTGAGCAAGGTGTGTCAAGAAACTATCAACCCACCAGGACATGGGCTCAATGTTAATCAGAAAATGTTGAAAAATGGTGGTCACACTATCAAGAAGGCTAAGCCAGGTTTGGGATATGTCCCTCAAAAGCCAGTCCGCATTGCAATTAGAAGAGCAAGTACAAATTATATCACCGAGGGAGAAGCTTTATCCACAGAGGATATGTTTGACGCAAGTAGTAGGGAAGTCAAGAGAATATCTATTTTTGAAAGGCTTGGGAGTGTCTTCGAAAGGCTTGGACCCTGTAAAGGGAAGTGTAGGAGGCAAAATCATGTCAAGTCCCTTAACCTCCGAAAACTCCGGGGTCAAAATCCTTCTCGCATCAAGTGGCGAAATATCTTGACTGTCTCAAGTGGAAGAGTATTGAAAGCTAAGGTGCGAAGAATCATCTTTACAAAAGATGATAGTAATAATGATAGAGAAAGTATAGCTTCTACCAATCATATTACTGTTGTGGAAGGTTCTCAAATGGAGGAAGTAGATGCTGAAGATGCCCCTCCACAATTTGAAGAATGAGTGAAAGTCACTGTTGATGAGTTGAAAGAAATTAACTTAGGTGATGAAAATGACCCACGTCCTACCTACATAAGTGCTCTGCTAAATGTTGAGGAAGAAACAAAGTATGTCAGCCTTTTGCGAGAATTCAGAGATGTCTTTGCATGGTCGCATAAAGAAATGCCAGGCTTAGATCCGAAAATCGCAGTGCACCACTTGTTCATTAAAAAGGGAACTCGGCCGATTAAACAAATACAGCGTCGATTTCGACCAGAGTTGATTCCTTTGATTGATGACGAGGTTAATAAGCTTCTTAAAACAGGCAAGATCCGAGAAGTCAAATATCCTGCATGGATTTCCAATATCGTGCCGGTAAGAAAAAAAAATGGGCAACTCAGAGTATGTGTTGATTTCCGAGATTTGAATACGGCATGTCCGAAAGATGACTTTTCATTACCAATTACTGAACTCATGATTGATGCAACAACGGGGCATGAGGTCCTTTCATTTATGGATGGGTCATCTGGCTACAATCAAATTGGTTTGGCTCCTGAGGATCAAGAGAAGACAGCCTTTCGTACTCCGAAAGGGATATATTGCTATAATGTTATGCCATTTGGCTTAAAGAATGCTGGTGCCACTTATCAGCGAGCCATGCAAAAGATATTTGATGACATGCTTCATAAGATTGTCGAATGCTATGTTGATGATATTGTGGTAAAATCAAAGGAAAAGAAAGATCATATCCATGATCTAAGGCGAGTGTTTGAACGATTAAGAGAGCATCAACTCAAGATGAATCCGCTCAAGTGTGCATTTGGAGTTTCATCCGGGAAATTTCTTGGGTTTATTATTCGTCGTCGAGGGATTGAGATTGAGAAAGCAAAGATTGACGCAATCATGAAAATGCATGTGCCTCGGAACATACATGAACTCAAAAGTCTGCAAGGAAAGTTGGCATACTTAAGGAGATTCATATCAAACTTAGCTGGCCGATGCCAACCATTTAGTCATCTCATGAAAAAAGACAGCATATTCGAATGGGATGAAGCTTGCAATAATGCTTTCAACAGCATTAAAGAATACTTGATGAAGGCACCAGTGTTGAGTGCTCCAATACCGGGACGTCCATTAGTCCTTTATCTAGCTGCTCAAGAGCGTTCTGTGGGAGCTTTACTTGCACAAGAAAATGATGATGGTAAAGAAAGAGCTCTATATTATCTAAGTAGAACCATGACTCCAAACGAGTTGAAGTATTCACCCATTGAGAAGATCTGCTTATCCCTTATCTTCGTGATTCAGAAGTTGAAATATTATTTTCAAGCTCACACAGTTCAGCTATTTTCGAAAGCCAACCCACTAAAATTTATCATGTCAAAACCAGTACTCTCTGATCGGATTGCAAGATGGTATCTCCAACTTCAACAGTTTGAGATCGTGTACGTCCCTCAAAAGGCCATAAAAGGATAAGTGTTGGCAGATTTTCTAGATGATCATCCAATGCCTGCTGAATGGGAACTATCTGATGAACTCCCCGATGAAGATGCTTTCACTGTGGACATAGTTTCTCCTTGGAAGATGTATTTCGATGGAGCATCTCATAGAGAGGGAGCTGGTGCGGGAGTCGTGTTTGTAACATCCAGTGGTGAAGTTCTACCTTTCTCATTTTCCTTAACAGAAAATTGGTCTAACAATGTGGCTGAGTATCAAGCACTCATACTTGGTTTAGAAATGGCTGTCGATATAAAGTAGCTACACCTTAGAGTGTATGGTGATTCGCTATTGGTGATAAATCAACTCCTTGGAGTGTATGAAGTGAAGAAGCCTGAGTTGTTCCCCTACTACAAGTATGCTCAAAAGCTTATGGGTTATCTCGGTGATGTTGATATTAAGCATTTGTCTAGAAGAGAAAGAATAGCAAGGACGAGGCTCGCCCATGATTTTCTCAGACGAGAAAGAGGGGCTAGGACGAGGCTCGCCGTAGATTTCCTCAGACGAGAAAGAGGAGCGAGGACAAGGCTCACTGTCGATTTCTCAGAAGAGAAAGAATAGTAAGGACGAGGCTCGCCCATGATTTTCTCAGACGAGAAAGATGGGCTAGGACGAGGCTCGTCGTAGATTTTCTCAGACGAGAAAGAGGGGCGAGGACAAGGCTCGCTGTCGATTTCTCAGAAGAGAAAGAATGGCAAGGACGAGGCTCGCCGTAGATTTTCTCAGACAAGAAAGAGGGGCGAGGACAAGGCTCGCTGTCGATTTCTCAGAAGAGAAAGAATAGTAAGGATGAGGTTCGCCCATGATTTTCTCAGACGAGAAAGAGGGGCGAGGACAAGCAGGTTACTAAATTCTTGGTCGGAAGCAAGAGCAACAAGCAAGTAACAAAAAAAATAAACAGTTCAAAAGTAGATGAGCAAATTAAAGAATTGAAAGCTTACACTTGTAACTTGAATTACTTGGATGGTGTTTGATTGGTACTTGTCTAAGTCAAAAGTCTTGTTGGATGTCTTTGATGAAAAAAATTGAGTTCATGAGCTATTATTATATAGTAGTGAACTCATGGATAATTATGGAAACTACTAGTGGGACTCATGGATAATTATGGAGATTATTGTGAGGTGCGATTAATTTAATACCCAACAAATTAAGTAGGGTTTAAATTAAGTAAAGCTTGACCCCTAAGTTAAGTAAAGCATGGAAGGTTCCAAAATCTGGTCAAATTAAGCAATGACCAATCAAGCCGTGATATATTTGGAATGGCCCAAGCCCGCAGTACCAGGCCAAATCTTGTTGGATTGTATACTAAAAGTCTAGCTTTAGTATGAACAATGTCATAACAATATTTGAAATGAGAATCATTGATCAAATGATTGCATCTTATAATTTATTTTATATGCATGATGCAATAGTCCACTTACTTTATGCTGTAGATAATATGTTGTGCGACAACACGCGGAAGATCATATTATCGGTTTCCTTATAAAGTATAAACAGATGCTCACAACTGAGATAGACGGGGACTCTCTATCGGTATGGTTGTAGTGTGGTTTGGTATTAGCTTGTCTTGGCTATAGAATCACATTAGTGCACTTGTGTGTATTGAGCAGGACCGCCTGAGATCGTTCTTCTTATACTGACTATATAGTAGAACTTGATCTCTGTTATTATGGAAGTTCGTACTCTTAATCCCTATACAATAACCTCGACACGTAGGGCAGTATGTATTTCTTTGATTCATCAATGGGTGAGATTTATAAGTATTAAATCAACAAACTCGGTGAGTTGGGAAGTAGTGTTGTATCTATGGTGTGCTGTTGATTGTAGAAGGAATCCATGTCCGTCATAGGTTGATGATGTCCCCTTGAGGAGCTCATAAGGTTTATCATGTAAATCTTGCAAGTGGATTAATTTCCGGCATGATAATAAGGTTGAGTGGTACTACTCTCGGATGAGATATTAATTAATTTGAGTTGTCAGTAACTTAATTAATTAATGGGCATTGTATATCTTAAATATGGGGAGACTGTCGGGCTTATAATAAGAAGGAGCCCAGAACATAATTTTGGGATTGGACGGGTAGTGCAGTAATAATATTTTAGTGGACTATATTATTATTATTGGATTTAATTAAAAGCTTTGGGCTAAGCTTGGTTAATTAAATTCAATTGAGGCCCAGCCCAATTTCTCCTCCTGGTCCCTGCTGTAGCCCAACTATATAAGTCATCTCAGCTCCTGTTAACCCTAAGTCAGTGCCTCATTTGACAGTTAGAAAGAACAGGAGCAGATTGAGAGAATCATGCGGATTGTTGCCCACACAACAGCAGGATTCGACTTGGGACATACAGCAGAAGATTGAGAGGTGGTTCTCTGCTGTTCATCCTCTACATCAACCCAGAAGTACGGTAAACACATTTAAATTGCTTCCGCTGTTTTGTTTGCCTGTTTGACTAACGGATCACGTTTGAACCACACGATCCAATTGCCAACAATTGGTATCAGAGCATTGGTTTCGTGGTGAAACGTGAACCGTAAGGTTTGTGATTATGTGATTATATGAATTGTCTAATTTTAATCGCATGATAAGGTTAGGTAGAGTTTTACATTATCCCTTAAACCCTATCTAATATGTGTGGTTGCTTTTGATTGAAATCTGAGAACGATCACACACGGAGATTGAAACCACCATACGATCTGCTCCTAATCTTTCACCCTCTCTGTTCACGGAGAAAAAAAAAAGGACTGAACGGTGAGGGCTGCAACACGGCAAGACTAGTGTGGGGCCGCTGGTAGCGATCGTGAACTACGACGGCTTGAGCAGCGACTCCAATCGGTGACTATTGTCGATGACTGATGGGGGCGTGCCGAAGATAGGGCATGGTGCACGATTGCACGCCCGGATGGATGCTGATTGTTGACCGTGATAGGGCAGGAGGCGTGGTGTGCGAGCCTCACGGTCGGACAATCTGATGGCGAGCCTTGCCAACTCATCGGCACGACAAGGAGGGACTAAGGACGTGAGTCCATTCTGTCCCTGGTCGAGTGCGAGGCATGTTCAAACAGAGTCGGAGGCTTGGTGCTGATTGGACATAGGTAATGGCTGGGTTAGACGGCGGCCATGGCAGTCTGAGAAACTTCCGATCGAGACTGCTACTTCTTTCGATCGGGTCTGTTTGAAGACTGGATCTGGGCAGTTTTCGATCGTATCCTACCAGTTCCGAGCGCGTTTGCTGCAAGTTTTAGTCGCTTCCAGATGGCTTCTGAGCGAGGCATCTTCTTTCTGGGCGAGTCTGTGTTGAAATCAGGAGCGGCTCTTGGTTGATGTTGATACCGGCGAGTCATCGGGCATCAACAGAAATGGGCGGGCATGCTGGACCACTTTTCGGGCAAGGCAGCAGCTTCCGGCGTGATGCTGAGTGGATGGCTGGGCGGCCTGTTCAGTGATGTGCACGCCAAGGTGCCCGGTTGCTTGTCGAGGACGAGTGCATTTTCTGATTTCCGGGCGATTCGTGGAGTCGGAGCTTGCGACGGTGCGATTCTGGCAGGCGACGGCAAGACTCCAGCGGCTAACGGAGAGCTTAAGCGCCGGTGGTTGCTAGCGGTTCAGGATCAGCTGGCAGGCCTTTTGCGGCTGTGTATTAGGGCTGCATAGAGGGTCTGGCTGGTTGGTAGATTTTGGGCCTATGTTCAGTTAGGCCCAATTTCAATTCATGAGCTGTTGGGCCGAGCAGTTGGGCTTGTTGTGTTGTTGGGTCTTTGCTCAATTTATTTTAATTTGGTTGTTGGGCTTAGGGGTCCAATTTAATTAAAATATGTGTTGGGCTGCTAGGCCAATGAGCTGCTCAATTTTAATTTGGTTTTGGGCTGTTGGCCCAAATTTAATTAAAATGGATATGGGCTGCTGGACTAATTAATTTAATTAATTGTGGGTAATGGGCCTAGCATGATTAATTAATTTTATTAATGGACTTTTTGTGCTAGTGGGCTTGGTGGACTTAATTTAAGTTTGGGCTAAGATTATGGATGATGGATAATGGGCTTGATTAATTATTTAATCTGCTGCTCATTTTGTGCTTATTTGTTGCTCTTGGGCCCAAATTGATTGATCCACTTATTATGCAATTAATTAATGTTATATAACTGAGTTAATTGTTTTAACTTGACAATTAATTGTCATATATGAAAGGCATGTTCTATGTGATTTATTTATTTAAATTGCTGTTAATAGAAGCATGTCTAAGTTGTATATTTTATTCTGGAATATTATATGCATGTTAAAACCCTCGGTGTTAAATAACTAAGTGGGAGAGGGGATTGGTTATAAATTCCCGCGGCCTCCATTATTGGTTTGTTAGTAATGTGAATAGACTTGCGCGTCGGCATTAGAGCCTTCCTCCCCATCGGATGAGTTTATTCATGGATTGCTGGAACAGAATTCATTAAATAATTACGTTTTTAATGTGATGCATATGAACTTGCGCGTTGGCTTAGACCTTCCTCCCTATCGGATGAGTTTATATGCTGTTCACTGGTACAAACTTGTAATTGATGATTGTAGGAAGTTATCCGAGTGCGTGTGTACTTCTCTATCTGTAAGGCACATAAGCTTGGGCCGCGGACTTGGGGTCAAATAATAGTGTACACTTGGATGTAAATAATAAGTATCCTCCCCATCGGAGTCACTGCTTTTATTTGCATGGCTAAAGAGGAACCGACTATTAATTATTTTGTCATAAAGTGAGGTTGACAAATGAAATTAATGGGTAAAACCTTCTCTTGTAAATGTTCGGGTTTGTAAACGTCCACACTATCGTGGCTTGCAGACTCACGGTGCTTGAGATGTCGGTGAATTTTATTTTATATTGTTTTGAGGGAATCAATATAAAAGAATAAAATTCGAAGATTTGATCGGTAAATTTATTTGTGATTCTCTGAATTTTGAATGGTTTTATTTCACTAATTGTTAACTAAAAGACATTACATTTACTTGTCCAAATTAAATGATTAGAAAGAATCTTGGTTTTGATAATTACTGCTTAAGAAAATACATGTGTATTCTCACAAAGGACGTCTCATGATGCCTATTAAAGTCTCTAGTGAAGAGATGAGAGGTTCATAGAAATATGATGGTCTCATGTAACTCTTCGGATACTTGAGTAAATTAAAAGGCAGAAGATCATGGTTAAATTGATGAATGAATTGAAAAAGCTTGGAATAGAAATTGAAAGGGAAACCTAAATCAATTTATTCTTCACAATTTGTCTGGATGTTTTGAGCAAGTCCTACCTGAAATACGAAAGGTTGTATATGGTGGGAAACTTCTGACAAAACATGTGGCAAAGGAAAGCCATTTTCATCATAATGTGAACAAGTTTAATATCTTATTCACTAGTTGTTTAAACATGATTAGTGATGGCATCTACTGACACGAACTCTGTAGATACTGGAATCACTAAATGTTTATCACTTAGTAAGGATAAGATTGTTATGACATGGGTAAAACTACAAAGGTAGTGGCCATTGCAGTGGGAGTAGTTTATTTATCTCATGATAAGAATAAACGATTGATTATGAGAAATTGTCTTTACGTACGATTCATAGAAAGAATTTAATTTCGGTTTCTATGCATTAACGGATGGATACTTCATTTCATTTAAATGACATGGTCATGGTAATGAGGAATGAGGCTATAATCCGTTAAAGTATGTTGAGGATAAAAAGTATACTCTTGAATCATGTACATCCCACAGATGCAATAAATAGTAATTAAATAATGCATCTTCTAATATTAGTAAGAGAAAGGAACCTTCGGAAATGAACTAAACATACATTTGGCGTCTATGACTAATTCATTTTACTTAAGTAGGATTCAAAAGTTGATAGCCGATAGACCGTAAGGTTTATCTGTAGTGGAAACTATCGGACTTGCGAGTCTTGCTTGGAAGTAAAAATGATTAAATACCTTTTCAAGGCTGTGGGGTGTAGAGCCAAAGATATATATGTTGGAATTAGTTCATTCTGATTCAAGCGAACCTAACAATATCCAGGCGAGAGGTGGTTATGAATATTCAAAGATTATTCTGGGAACCGATATATTTATTTGATGCACTGCATGTCTAAGTTCTTAGATTAATTCAAGAATTGTAAGGCTGGTACAGTGAGCGTCATGGAAAATATATCATATCATTACGATTCAATCGTGATGATGAATACCTCTTGGGATAGTTAGGAGCTATTGATCAGAAGTTGAGATTAAATCTCAAGTTGATTACACCGGGCATGCCCCAACTGAATGGTGTGATGGAAAGAAGGAATAAGCCTCTTATATTTATGATTAGATAGATGATGAATTATTTGGAATAATTAAATTCATTTTATGGATATGCCCTATGATAGGCTTTTTCTATGCACTATAATTTAATCCTCAAGTATAAGGATGTCAATTGTAGCAACAAGTTCCCAAGTTAAATTATCGATCCCACTGAGACAGCTAATTATTTATTTTACTATGAATTACTAATTAATCAGAATTATGTAACCAAATTTCCAAGGTTTTGAAGTGAAATAATTAACTAAAATACGCAAATAATAAATTGCTGAATTATTAAAAGCAATAAAAATAAAAGCAAGTTCTAACCAAGAGATGACGAACAGTTCTAAGGTATCAGGTATTGACCAATTAATTTGGGTTATTAGACTTACGATTGTTCATTCATGCAGTTTCACTGAAAATACACCACATATCCCTGTTATCCCACCGAATATGATTCGATTCAAAGCTAACAGTCTAATCTGGTTTAAATCCTAAGGTGCGCAAATATTACCAAGCCTTATTCCTAGATACTAATCAAAGCAAGCAACAATACCTCCGGTTGGTAAGCCTGACTAACAAGATATTTTCTGGAATTACTACAAGGTTCTATTCACTTCCTACTTGATTGTCTAATTGCATTGTTCCACTAAACAAATCAAGTATTTGATTAACCAGTTCATGAAATTAAAGTGCTTATAGCGGAGCTACTCTAATCTCTAACAGATAGACAATACCAATCATGAACGCACACAAGCTAACACAATAATCCAAGCATTATAGCGGATGTCATGAATATATTATGAAGACGTTACGAAGCAGATTAACATGTCTTAGTAAAATAAGTAAAATCAAAAGCTCAACTGCATAAAATCCCAATCTTTGGTCTAAATCCCCAAATCAATTAAATCAATCCATCAAACCCTAGAACTGTATAGGAAATTAGCCCATGAGATTACAAGCAATCCTCATGGCTAAGCAATTCATACCAAAAATCAAAGTAAAAGAAAGGAATAGATAAGAATTGTGAAACCCTAGTGTAGGAGCAATCTCACGTTCCTTCTCCGTCTCTTCAATCGCTTGATTTTCCCTCAATTAGCACTTGAAACCCTTGTAGAATTGGATGGAGGATGAAATCAGATTATAATCTGATATGGGTGTGATAGGAGTGTGGATTGATGATGGTTTATGGCTGGGCTCTCTCCGATTGACGTCTCGATCTCCCTAATTGTTTCTAAGATGGATGCAGGGCTGTTTTCGCGACGAATCTTACGTCTGAATGACGAAATACACATATATATACGTTGCTGAATCGAACAGGCGTCGTCTGGGCCAGAACTGGGCCGCTCGGCTAGCCGCTCGGCTCGAGCTGGGTCCTGACCCGGCCGAGCGGCCTGCCCTCGAACTTGCCACGTCACTGGGGTCCAAGTGGGACCCCACTCGGCGCTGTTTACCGCCGCTCGGCACCCAGCTCGGCTCGAGCGGCTCGCCGAGCTGCTCCCGAGCTGGGCCGTTCCGGGTCTGTTTTGCTCCTCTTCCGATCCTGCCCTGTTTTACCCTGTTTCCTGCCTTCGAAACTCACAAAAACACCTTAATAGCCTTAAAATCGTGTAAATACTTAAACATACACAATTCCATGCAAAAACGATCAATTTCCTAAGCAAAATGGTGTAATGTGCACACATAAAATGCGTGAAATTCCACTCTCAACAAACCCCCAAACTTACCTGTTGCTCGTCCCGAGGCAACAACATCAAAAACCAATAGATTAACTGAGAGGAAATTTCACAGCAGAAAAACATTCAAGACAATATAGCAATTTAAATATCAT
This sequence comes from Pogostemon cablin, assembly GCA_023678885.1. Classification (NCBI taxonomy): domain Eukaryota; kingdom Viridiplantae; phylum Streptophyta; class Magnoliopsida; order Lamiales; family Lamiaceae; genus Pogostemon; species Pogostemon cablin. Next base: position 8,895,723 of record CM042983.1, read on the forward strand.
ACTTTGGATACAAGATAACCATCCATTTAAAAACATACAATTCAAATCAACTAATTCACCTTTTCGGAATGCTCATCCACCCATTCTCACGGGTAGTATTTACGCTCAACACTCAAGTGCGAGATATACACTTTAGGGTAAGGTGTTTACACTCATAATCAATCCAAACACACGCGTAACCATAAGCTTGGCAATCATCTCAACTCTCGACTAAAGGAATAATTTCGACAATAGGATCACAAAGGTCTTGCATTAGGTTGTAATGTTGGCTCTTTGGTAAAGGTAGGGAGTATATGGATAAGGTGACTCAATCACTAGTAGAGAATCAAAGAAGACTTACAGCTTTTCAACAAACAGTTTAACTTTCTTCTTTCTTCTTCAACGCTCTTCAATGCTTCTTGCAATTTGATTCCTCCTTCACTTTTGAACACCACATCCTTACTTGAAATTTCTTTTTCTTCTTCCCTCTTTTCTTTTTTTTTCTAAATAAGGGTACCAGTTTCAGGCACTACCCTTTTCATGGGGTACCAGTTTCGGGCACTACCCCTTTATGCAACAATTTAACCACTCTTTTCAACAATTTTCATCACTTCCAACTTATTCTCCTTTTATACTTCATCACAAGACACCAAATTGACTCCTTCAACTCTCTACTAGGTAGGAATATTTAAGGCTAGCAAATGGATCAATTGGCTAATCACGTAGGCTTCCACAAAAATAAAGCTTTTAGGCTCAAAAGGGTTGACTACGGATATTTCATTAGGTAGAAAAATAATATGGCTAGTGACTAATAAAAAAAAACAAAGATGGCCTAAGATCATTTTCTATTGTCTAGTCAAACACGTAGCTTCAAGCAAGATACAAAGCCAAGTTCTAGAATACGTGCGTATGAACGACACTCACAAGAATAAACTGAATCATGCAATTTGTCATGATTTCAAAAGGCTCAAAATCTCACATGGCTATAGGAATGAACGAGCAATCCTAATTAAGCTACATAGCTAATCTTCCTTGCACATTATCAAATTTCAAGCATCTCAATATCAAAGCACAATCTCAAACTGCTTCTCAACAATCACACATATAATCAAGTGCCGAGAAAAATCAGAAAATTATCCTAGAGAACCAAAAACAACTAAACCGACACTAGGATTAACACAAAACAAACAATAAACACCACAAAACACGAAACCTGAAAAATCGCAAAAAATCGAACCCTCAATATTCTCAAATAAATCAAAAATATTAAGAATCCGCAAAAAATCGACTCTCCAAGCAACAACACAATGTAAAAATTCTATTTCGACACTGCAAGACAAGGTATGTACGTTACCCCCCCCAAACTTAGATTAAACGAAGTGAGAAACTAAGTTTGCAAAGAAGTATATACCGCAGTCAAGCAACATCTAATAAAACTCCTACACCAACACAGACATATAAAAGCAATAAAACGGAAGGGACAGCCCCCAACAAGCGCTCATGTTTAACGTCGAAGAGTCACGACGGATACCTCTTTTTAACTACTGGATCGGAGGACAGTCTTTTCGCATCCTTACTTTCAAGTACTTCTTCCCTCTCTTATTCTCTACTCCAACCACCTTACCGTTCTTTGTCACTGAAACAGGACTCTTTAAATTCTTTTCCTCCCATGACTGGCTTGGTTCCTTCTTGTCAATCTTCCATTCTGTTGTAGGCTCACCCTGTGTAGCAAAACAAGGATCAAACAAGTTAGAAATTATAACACCAATATAAGAAAAAAAATCGGGAGGTATGTTCGGAGGCTTCAAATATGGATCATCCATTGTTCCTGCAACCAAAAGATTATCAAATATCACATTAGAGTTAGTAGTAGGAAAAGTAAGAGATACGCCTGGTCCTGCGATCTCCTCTACCACTTCAACTCTTTGGCTCTCATGCTTCTCTTCCTTAGCAGCAGGCTGCATCTCCTCTTTAACAGTGGACTTCTTATTCTGATTCACTATGTCAGCAGTGGTCTTTCTTATCTGTTCATCCCTTGCATCACCTAATGCAAGTAATTTCTCAAGATAGTCAATACATGCATCATTGGACAAACTCTCAAACTCTGCATCAGGCAGGGTGAAGTCCTCTACTACTTCCACAGACTTGCATTGCTGCTTATCTGTAGGCCACTGCATCTCCTTATTCAAAGAAAAGACGATCTCCTTATCATTAGCCCTCAGCCTCAACTCTCCTTTGAACACATCTATTAGAGCTCTCCCAGTTGCAAGGAATGGACGCCCCAAGATCAGAGGCGCACCATCCTTTTCATCCTCCATGTCAAGTACAAGGAAATCCACAGGAAAAGTCAAATTCGACACCTTCACTAGCACATCTTCAATCACTCCCTCGGGGTATGTCAACGATCGATCTGCTAACTGTAGGGCAACAGACGCAGGTTTCAACTCCCCCAAACCAAGCTTCTTGAACACTGATAAAGACATCAAATTTATACTGGCTCCTAAATCACACAGTGCTCTCCTAGATGGTCCTTTTCCAATCTCACAGGGAATGATGAAGCTCCCTGGATCCTTCAATTTTTCTGGAAGCTTTTTCTGAATAATAGAGCTACAGTTCTCCGTCAAATTCACTGTCTCCACTCTGTTAAGCTTCCTCTTTCTGGAGATAAGTTCCTTGATGAACCTTGAATAATGTGGCATCTCTTCCAATGCTTCCGAGAAAGGAATAGTGACTTGGACATCCCTCATAACATCAGCGAACTTACGAAACTTCTCATCAAGGCTCTTCGACAAGAATCTCTGAGGGAAAGGAATTGGTACCTTTGTTATCGGAAGTCCCAAACTATCTTTCTCGAATACCTGTTCCGCTTCTCTCAGTTTCTTCGCTCTCTGCCACTTTTTATCAGAAATTTCCAGATCAGATTGACTCTGTACAGAATTCGGACACGCAGAAAACCCCGGAGGATAGCTCGTCGCCTCGCTCGAGCCGAGCCATGGACAAACTGAGCCGAGCAGGGTTCCAACTGAACCGGAGGGACCTTCTGAACCGTCTGGTGGGCCACTCGGCGGTGATTGAGCCCGCTCGGCAGGTTGCTCGGCCCGAGCGGGTGGCCGAGCGGCGTCTTTTCCGTTCTGCTCCGCCCCTGTTTCGTTCTGCTTCTGTTCTGCTTCATGCTGTACAAGTTCTGTTACATCCTGCATCAGTGTTGTACCTTTATACTGCTTCCCGGACCTCAAAGTGATCGCATTTGCAGTCTCCTTCGGGTTTATTTCTGTATCTGAAGGAAACTTCCCCTTCTGAAACTGCACTTGCTGCTGATTTACTGTAGTGGAGATCTGCCCTATGTTATATGACAAACTCTTCAACTGCTTGTTCACTTCTTCATGTTGCTTTGTCATATTTGAATCCATGAGAACAATGCAATTATTAATCTTGTCAATATCTCCATCAGTCTTCTTCATATACCTGGCCAACACATCATCAATACTGGACTTCCCTTCTTCAGTTTTAGCGCCATGATCAAAATTAGGAGGATATGGAACAGCATTATTCGGATTTGAATAAGAGAAGTTCTCATGCCTCTGATTCTGCCAATTGCCTCCTTGATTATTAGGACCTCCCCCTTGGATATTCCTCTGGTTAGAATTACCTTGAGGGTACCTATTTCCTTGCCAATTCTGAGGAGCTCTCGAACCTTGAAGACTCTGCCCCATAGCCCAATTAGCATCCTCGACCTCTTGAAGGTTCATCACCACATCATCACTTGCAGGCCCTCGGTTGCCTCCCCCATTATTACCTGATATCAGAGTAATCAGGTTCTTATTCATCTGTTCCAATTGAGCGACAACCTTATCATTCTTATCAGCTTCAGAAAATTTCTCTTCAACCTTTGCAACTTTACCAAGTATATAAGTCCCTCGGATCCTCTCAGATGGCCAATCCCTTGAGTTCAAAGAGATATCATCAAACAATTTCTCTACTACATTGGATGTCTTGCCAAAAATTGTTCCTCCAGCAGAAGCATCAACCAACACTCTCGATTCGTTGTCAAGGCCATTATAGAAGACACTGATGAGTTGAGACTTTTTGAATCCATGCTGAGGGCATCTCCTCAACGCATCAGTAAACCTTTCCCAAGCCTCTCCAAACGACTCATCTCTTCTCTGCTTGAATTGATTGATCTCCTGTTTCAATAAAAGAACCTTTCCTGGTGGCATAAATCGATCCACGAACAACTGCTGCAACTCAGTCCAATTCGAGCAGCTATCTCCCTTTAGCTTATCATACCACTCCCTTGCCTTATCAACCAATGAAAACTGAAAAAGCCTCATCTTCCATCTATCATTAGTAGCATCCGCAGCTTTCACTGTATCCATGTAGCTGTTGAAACGCTTAAGATGGCCATAGGGCTCATCAAAAACGCCTCCGGCAAAGGGGTTTTTCTCCACCATATGAATCAGGGCTGGCCTTATGTCATTTGCTTCATTCGCCTGAATTGCTCCAACTACGCCTGATCCTCCTAGATTGGTGGACTTGAATGTCTCCCGGATGACGATGTCATCCTCATCGACTCTTTCTCCCATTGATGCTGTTTCAGATTCTGTCTCAGATTCTGATTCAAACTCCGATTCAGCCTCTTCTAGGATAGCCTGATTCTCAATCTGCACTTCTTCCTCCTCTAAAATTGCTTTAGGAGGTGCTTTGGTATTCTTTGATTTTACTCTTCTTTTTCTCGCAGAAGCTTCAATTTCCGGATCAAATTCGAGATCTTGTGCTCTCGTCTTTGACCTAGTTTGCATGCAACTTCAAGAAAAATCCAAAGTAAAACAATTAAATCCCAAAGAAAATATTCTAATTAACTAAGTAATAAAAGAAAATAAATAATTAAAACTGTCCCCGGCAACGGCGCCAAAAACTTGATAGGCTTTTTCTATGCACTATAATTTAATCCTCAAGTATAAGGATGTCAATTGTAGCAACAAGTTCCCAAGTTAAATTATCGATCCCACTGAGACAGCTAATTATTTATTTTACTATGAATTACTAATTAATCAGAATTATGTAACCAAATTTCCAAGGTTTTGAAGTGAAATAATTAACTAAAATACGCAAATAATAAATTGCTGAATTATTAAAAGCAATAAAAATAAAAGCAAGTTCTAACCAAGAGATGACGAACAGTTCTAAGGTATCAGGTATTGACCAATTAATTTGGGTTATTAGACTTACGATTGTTCATTCATGCAGTTTCACTGAAAATACACCACATATCCCTGTTATCCCACCGAATATGATTCGATTCAAAGCTAACAGTCTAATCTGGTTTAAATCCTAAGGTGCGCAAATATTACCAAGCCTTATTCCTAGATACTAATCAAAGCAAGCAACAATACCTCCGGTTGGTAAGCCTGACTAACAAGATATTTTCTGGAATTACTACAAGGTTCTATTCACTTCCTACTTGATTGTCTAATTGCATTGTTCCACTAAACAAATCAAGTATTTGATTAACCAGTTCATGAAATTAAAGTGCTTATAGCGGAGCTACTCTAATCTCTAACAGATAGACAATACCAATCATGAACGCACACAAGCTAACACAATAATCCAAGCATTATAGCGGATGTCATGAATATATTATGAAGACGTTACGAAGCAGATTAACATGTCTTAGTAAAATAAGTAAAATCAAAAGCTCAACTGCATAAAATCCCAATCTTTGGTCTAAATCCCCAAATCAATTAAATCAATCCATCAAACCCTAGAACTGTATAGGAAATTAGCCCATGAGATTACAAGCAATCCTCATGGCTAAGCAATTCATACCAAAAATCAAAGTAAAAGAAAGGAATAGATAAGAATTGTGAAACCCTAGTGTAGGAGCAATCTCACGTTCCTTCTCCGTCTCTTCAATCGCTTGATTTTCCCTCAATTAGCACTTGAAACCCTTGTAGAATTGGATGGAGGATGAAATCAGATTATAATCTGATATGGGTGTGATAGGAGTGTGGATTGATGATGGTTTATGGCTGGGCTCTCTCCGATTGACGTCTCGATCTCCCTAATTGTTTCTAAGATGGATGCAGGGCTGTTTTCGCGACGAATCTTACGTCTGAATGACGAAATACACATATATATACGTTGCTGAATCGAACAGGCGTCGTCTGGGCCAGAACTGGGCCGCTCGGCTAGCCGCTCGGCTCGAGCTGGGTCCTGACCCGGCCGAGCGGCCTGCCCTCGAACTTGCCACGTCACTGGGGTCCAAGTGGGACCCCACTCGGCGCTGTTTACCGCCGCTCGGCACCCAGCTCGGCTCGAGCGGCTCGCCGAGCTGCTCCCGAGCTGGGCCGTTCCGGGTCTGTTTTGCTCCTCTTCCGATCCTGCCCTGTTTTACCCTGTTTCCTGCCTTCGAAACTCACAAAAACACCTTAATAGCCTTAAAATCGTGTAAATACTTAAACATACACAATTCCATGCAAAAACGATCAATTTCCTAAGCAAAATGGTGTAATGTGCACACATAAAATGCGTGAAATTCCACTCTCAACACCCTAGATACAGTAATTCGTGAAACGTTTGTCTGTATATGGGATATTCTAGAAAAATGGATAGTGATTTATTTAGTCCAAAAGATCGAAGGGTAATTGTTAACACAATAACCAGATTTTTGGAAAAGGACTATGTAATAAATCACAAGCCCATGTATAAGTTGTTCTAAAGGAAGTGAGAGGAAAACACTAAGTATAAGTACCAAGTGTACAAGAGGATATACCACAAGGTAAACTGCAACGCGTGTCACGTCTGATACACAATTACATGTAGTGCCTTGTCGTAGTGGGAGGGTTGTATGACAACCCATAAATATATATTTTGGGAGAGTCGTGAGACTTGATCCCTAGTAAACATGGTATTATCCCACGGATACGACGCAGCACTACAAGATTAAAATGCGGAATCTTAGTAAGTTGCAATGTATGTTGAAATAGAATCTACGGATTCTAAATTAAGTTTGGAGCTTGAAGGATCACTAAAATGGTGTAAAAGCCATTGCAAGTGGTCAAAGGAAATAAAAGAGGATCATATGGAAAGGTGAAAACTTTGGAAGCAAAGCTGGTTGCGGATAAGTGTACTCAGAAAGAAATGGTCCGATTATGAGAAAACATGTTCGCTGGTAGCTATGCTTATATTGATCCGGATTCTTTTATTGCTGCTATGAGGAACAGCAAATAGATGTCAAGACAGCTTTCCTGATTGGAAGTCTTGAGGAAAACATCTATGTGAAGCAACCAGAGTAATTCATTGCAAAGTACTAATAACATTTTGATAGTAAGCTTAAAAGTGTCCAGCGATGGACTAAAGCAAGCTTTGAGATCGTGAAGCATCTGTTTTGATTAGGTAATCCAGTGGCACGGATTTAAATCAATCAGCGGATGTATCTTGTGTATTGTAAAGAGTGACGGAAACGTGGTGGTATTTTTTGTACTATACGTAGATAGTATCTTGCTCATTGGAGACAATGAAAGAGTATTATCGGGCGTATGGGTACGGTTAATAAAGCGGTAGAAATGAAGGACTTAAGAAAGGCAAAATATACCTTTTGATCACGGTTATACGGATCAAAAGAAAGGATATTATGCTTATCTCAAGTTTCATAAATGATACAGTCCATAATCGTTTAGCATGTAAATTTATCTTAGTGATTGTGTCTTAAGACACAAAAAGAAGATAAAGAGGATGAAAGCAGTTCCTTATGCTTCGGCGAATAAAGAAGCTTAATCTATGAAATGCTATGAACGATGTTGGACATTTGTTTTGCTAAATGCAAGAACAGTGGGTATCAACGTAACCCGGAACAAGAATGATGAACTGTGGTAAGACATTTATAAAGTACCTGAGAAGGACTGGAAATTATATGTGGACTTACTGGACAGATTCACTGCTTCTTGTGGATTACGTAGATTCGGATTTTTTAGTCAGATTGGACGGCAGTAAATTCACCTCAAAGGTTATGTGTTTAATCTTAGGAAGTAGAGTCATAATGTGGAGGAGTGTTATATAGAAATATATTTCAGACTCCGGACTCCATCATGGAAAGATGATAAATTGGAGCCTATGAGGCAGCCAAAGTATCTATATGACTCTAGAGACTTCATGATGGACTTTGAAGTGTTTCTAAGTTTGCCCAAGGTAATCACAATTTACATTGATGATATTGGTGCAGTTGCAAACTTGAAGAAATCACAAGTCCATAAGGCAATTAAACACATGGAGCGCGAGTACCAACTGTTACGAGAAATCGTATGATGAGGGGAAGGTTGTTGTCGCCTAGATTGCATCGGATGATGACCTAGTAAACCATTTACAAGGACCTTAAGGCGAGAGCTTTTAATGGTCGTGTAGTGGGAGTAGGAATCAGATGTATGGCAGAAGACATGGCAACATAGTCTTTCAGTATAAGTGGGAGATTGTTGGATTGTATACTAAAAGTCTAGCTTTAGTATGAACAATGTCATAACAATATTTGAAATGAGAATCATTGATCAAATGATTGCATCTTATAATTTATTTTATATGCATGATGCAATAGTCCACTTACTTTATACTGTAGATAATATGTTGTGCGACAACACGCGGAAGATCATATTATTGGTTTTCTTATAAAGTATAAACAGATGCTCACAACTGAGATAGATGGGGACTCTCTATCGGTATAGTTGTAGTGTGGTTTGGTATTAGCTTGTCTTGGCTATAGAATCACATTAGTGCACTTGTGTGTATTGAGCAGGACCGCCTGAGATCGTTCTTCTTATACTGACTATATAGTAGAACTTGATCTCTGTTATTATGGAAGTTCGTACTCTTAATCCCTATACAATAACCTCGACACGTAGGGCAGTATGTATTTCTTTGATTCATCAATGGGTGAGATTTATAAGTATTAAATCAACAAACTCGGTGAGTTGGGAAGTAGTGCTGTATCTATGGTGTGCTGTTGATTGTAGAAGGAATCCATGTCCGTCATAGGTTGATGATGTCCCCTTGAGGAGCTCATAAGGTTTATCATGTAAATCTTGCAAGTGGATTAATTTCCGGCATGATAATAAGGTTGAGTGGTACTACTCTCGGATGAGATATTAATTAATTTGAGTTGTCAGTAACTTAATTAATTAATGGGCATTGTATATCTTAAATATGGGGAGACTGTCGGGCTTATAATAAGAAGGAGCCCAGAACATAATTTTGGGATTGGACGGGTAGTGCAGTAATAATATTTTAGTGGACTATATTATTATTATTGGATTTAATTAAAAGCTTTGGGCTAAGCTTGGTTAATTAAATTCAATTGAGGCCCAGCCCAATTTCTCCTCCTGGTCCCTGCTGTAGCCCAACTATATAAGTCATCTCAACTCCTGTTAACCCTAAGTCAGTGCCTCATTTGACAGTTAGAAAGAACAGGAGCAGATTGAGAGAATCCTGCGGATTGTTGCCCACACAACAGCAGGATTCGACTTGGGACATACAGCAGAAGATTGAGAGGTGGTTCTCTGCTGTTCATCCTCTACATCAACCCAGAAGTACGGTAAACACATTTAAATTGCTTCCGCTGTTTTGTTTGCCTGTTTGACTAACGGATCACGTTTGAACCACACGATCCAATTGCCAACAAATCTATCTTGGACCAATCAGATTACAAGTTATTTATGGGACATGCTCATCCTTCACCTATATAAGGAGCCCTCCTTCATTCACTCCAGGGACACTAAAAAAATACTTGAAGACATAAACGCTCTGAAGAGATCAAGAATACGAGCAGTGCTCCCTTGAGATCTTCAAGCATCTTCAAGTCAAGAACGACAAACGATTCGGGATTAAGGTGCGGAGCCCCCTAAATCAAGCGTTCTTCATACACTATGTTCTTCGGTGTTCTTCGCGCCAAGAACAGCATACGACCCTGGATTAAGGTGCTAAGCCCCCCAGATCGAGTGTTCTTCGGATCACGTACGTTTAATCCAAACAAAGGCTCGACGCTTCTGGATTAAAGTTATAAGGTCCCAAATCCGAGTTCGAACAAGCTTCAACTGAAGATCCAACTCAACACACACAGTCAACGCGGTCAACACACAAGTCAAATCAAAGTCAAAGTCCAAATTGGTTCGAGAGAAGAATCAGAGGATTGATAGAAATTATTCCTAAATTTTCAAGTTCAAACCGTCTGGATTATTATTGTAATTCTTTTGTGTTTATTTCATTATAAATACAAAAAATTTGTTGTTACAATTATGATGGAACAAATTTAGCTTCAGTTTTTATTAAAAAAAGTATCCCTTTATTATATAAAATATGGATTGAGAATCTATATCACACAAATGTTAGGTTACCTCTTTTTTATGATAATGCGTTTATGTTAGTTTTTTAACTTTCAAAACAGTTTTAGGTTTTAAAATCCTGTACGTGTTTTAATTGAAATTATCAAAATCATCTGTTAAAAAAGCTACTCCGTACATATTATTATTAATTGAAATTGACCATAATCTCAAATAGCTAGGGAGGATCAGATCCGTTGTAAGTCTACTTGGGCACATAGAGAAACAATGCATTCGTTTTTTTTTATCGAACAAAGTTAGTTGTTAGTACATCAAGTCTCCATACACCCTTATTTTCTCCAAAGCCCTCCTTATAACTCCCCTCCTATTCGTTCCCATGGGAATCGAAATCGGATCATTCACTTGTGGAGCCGATGGAAAAAAAAAAAAGCATGAGGTTTGCTCCAACCTCTTTATTTTCATTCGAAGCTACATATTTTAATTGTCACTCCCTCATAACAATTACTAAAGTTTTAAATATTAAAGAGTACTCATATTATACGCATGATAATTGTTTTTCAATCATCAACCACCCTTTTTAAAACTATCCGCAACTAATTTAATGATGGGATGAAAAAAAATATATCTTATAAAACTGTTCATTCTAATATCACAAAAAAAAAATTAACAAAAAATACTCCATTTGTTCCAAAATAAATTAAGTACATTAATACTATAGCATGCAATTTAAAAAGACAAAGACGTGTGTGATACCGTCTCACGTAAGAGGTTACGTGAGATGGATAGAAAGTGATAATTTATATAATAAAAAATGATATTTAATTGAAGAGAAGTGATAATGTTATTTCATGAGCAATTTTAGTGTAAATGAAAAGCGATAACGTTTTATAGCGAAAATAATAACTAATTTAAAATATGTAAAATGATCTCACGTGAAATGATTTCACACAAAACCTACCAATTTAAAAAAAAAAAACTAACTTTATTAATTTTGGAGGTAATACTCCCTCCATCCTGTTAATAGATATCCGTTTAATTTTAGCACGTGGATTAAGGACTATAATATTTTAATGTGTAATGAAGTAAGAGAAAAAATATTTTAATATGTAGTAGTTAGTTGTATTAGTGTTGAGGGTGAACTTTGTATGTCACATCAATCCAAAAAAAGAAATTAATATTTTGTATTGGAACAGAGCAAAATGGCAAAATGGATATACATATTAAGAGGAAGGGAGCATAATTTTCTTATAAATACTGTATTATTGAATTATAATTTACAATCGAGTAATAAACATTTACAATCGAGTAGTAATTTAATTTAAATTAAAAAATTGAATATTTTGACAATTATTATTAAAAAGAAAATTAACTATTCTATTACGCACGACTCCGAAAAATTCATTACATAAAATAAAAATAGGTAGGATAGGGAGACAAAATAGAGATACATACACCCCTGCCCTAACACAAGAAGCAGAACTCCAAATATTATTTGTTGTTGTTAGGTAGGGCAAGTTGGATGGTCCACAAAATAGATTATTACATTTGACTCCCCTGTCAACAGCAGATTTCCGTTATTGGCCAAAAATTATTATTCCCCAATATTCCCTAAAATGTTCAGCATGCCAATCTGCAACTCAGGTTAGAGTTTAATGTTCTACTCTCTCTCCCAATCTCTTGTTACTTTTTTTTAATGTCTCCGTTTAAGTTTGTTACTTTTTTAATGTTATTTTTTAATGTTACACCCCAACACAACACAACACAACAGCATTACTCCAAATATTATTGGTTGTTAGGTAGGGTTAAAGGGATCCTGTCACAATAATAGATTATTACTCCACATTTGACCACCATAATACATTACCTCCCCTGCAGATTTCCGTTATTGGCCACAAATTACTACTCCACAAATTAATCTGATATCTCCCTTTAAATTATATTTTCGTATAAAATAATACTCTCTCCATCCCACACTTATGTTCACATTTTCCATTTTCGTCTGTCTCACACTTATGTTCACCATCCAAAAAAAGAAACTTCACATCAACCAACAACCTCAAAAGTTATTTTAATTTCAAAAATATCACTCTCACCTAACACACATAACATACTTTATAATTTATTTATTACCTAAAAATATCACAATACCCCTAAAAAGTCAATAAAATTGGTCAAAAAACAACTTTTCTTAAACTCCGTATCTACAGTGCCGGTGAACATAAATCCGGGACGGAAGGAGTATAAAAATGAAGAAATAATATAAAATTGAAGAGACCTCCAACCCATCAAATTTGGCTTCCCAACACTAACAATTACACCCATACAATCCATGCATACATAATCTTTGGCTTCCCAACACTAACAATTTCCCACATTTTTACCCCCATACAATCCATGCATATGTAATCCTTTCTTTTTCACTTTTGTCCTTTTCACATGGGATTCAAATCCAAAAGTATTGTTGCAAATTGGTTATTAGTGCTACACTCCTCTCCTCATCCATTTAAATTTACCAATTTAGATTTTTTGAATACATATATTAATTATATATTCATAGGTATACATTTAATTAAAGAAAAAAACCCATTTAAATATTTAGATGAAATAGAGAAGCGTGAAGTGGCAGTTCAGCCAAAGTAGTTAAATGAGGGACTATTTAATTGTCAATGGACCACACTTGAAAATGTATATGAACAAACTGTTGGGTTGGGTTTCCAAATATGTGAAGAGCCCAATAGCCAACAATGTTAGGTTAGCCCAAGTAGGCCCGATACTTGGTTTTATCTTGTCCCGTAAGTCATTGACGGAAGAGAGAAGAAAAAGAGGGCAAAAACACAATTCACGTTTTTTGAGAGAAAATCCAGCGCAGTGATATTGCAGAGGAAATAACCAAAGTTTCAACCGTCGGATCGAGCTGAATTTTGGTCAGCACGTTCGGAACTTGGGAGGTATATTCTGAACGGTGAAGATCGTGTTTGGAGCTTTTTGTTGACGGGAATACGCCGAAAACAGAAGCAGGTTTTTGGGCGATTCTGTTCTGCGCAGTCGAGGGGAAAGAGCCGTTTCTCACAAACCAACCGTTGGATCGAGCTGTAATTTGGACAGCACGTTCAGGACTCACAGGGGTTGATTCTGGACGGTGAAGATCGGATTCTGAGGGTTCTACAGTTGCGAACTCAGAACGTCAGTTTGCGTAGTTTGGTGAGGTCTTTCTAATCTCGTTGTTTGTTATCAAGTATTGATTGTCTTGATACGTTTGTGGTAGTTCATCTGTGGTGGCAGATTGTAACTCTTGGATTTTTTGTCTCATAGTGAAGTGTTTGGTGGGCTTCGGTCCCGTGGTTTTTTACCTTCTCACATTGAGGAGGTTTTCCACATTAAATTGCTTGTGTTGTGCGTTGTTGATTGCTTGCTTTATCGTGCATCATATTATTATTAGGATTGTTTTCTACTAGATTCACACAAGAGAGGGATAATTGATCATTCCACTGCGTAGACGAATAGATTATTATTTGATTATTCGTATATTTATCCCAACAAAGTGGTATCAGAGCGGGTTTCTGCTCTGTGCCTTGTGGTGAATATGGAAACCAATACTAATAGAATGGTGAATCTCAATGGTTCTAATTATCATGTGTGGAAAGGCAAGATGGAGGATCTTCTTTATGTGAAAGATTATTATTTGTCTGTATTTGAAACTAAAAAGCCTGATGATAAAACAGATGATCAATGGAATATATTGCATCGTCAAGTATGTGGTTACATTAGGCAGTGGGTGGATGATAATGTATTGAACCATGTGAGTGGAGAAACACATGCACGATCATTGTAGAAAAAGTTGGAGGAACTGTATGCTAGAAAAATTGGGAACAACAAGTTATTTCTAATCAAGCAGTTGATGAATCTGAAATTCAAAGATAGCACTCCTATGACGGATCACTTGAATTCATTTCAGGGCATTATTAATCAATTGTCGGAAATGAATATCAAGTTTGAGGATGGAGTACAGGGCTTATGGCTTCTTGGTATATTGCCGGATTCATGGGAGACATTCAGTACATCTTTGTCTAATTCAGGCCCCAATGGTACCATTACAATGGATTTGGTTAAGGGTAGCATTTTGAATGAGGCCTTTTGGGTGTGATATCCAGAGTGGTAAAACCGTGCGGGCCAGTGAGCGGCCCAAAGCGGACAATATCATGCTAGTGGATTGAGTGGGCCCGGCTCCCTGGGCGGATAAACCCAACAAGTGGTATCAGAGCAAGGTTGAGTGAGGAAACAAGGAGAAAATCGCAGGGTCCTTTACAACAATCAGAGGTTTTGGTTACAGAGAAGAGGGGGAGAAGTAACAGTAGAGGTCCAACAGGCAAGCAAAAAGGTAGGAGGAGTAAATCCAACAAACATAGCAAGGTTGAGTGTTGGAATTGTAAAACTCCAGGACACATAGCAAAGTATTGCAGAAAACCCAAGCAAGATGACAAGAAAGAAAATGGGAAAGAAAGAAAGAATGAAGAAACGAAAGATAATGATCGAGTGTCTACTGCAACAGGTGATTTTCTTATCTTTCGTGATTATGAAGTTGTCAATCTTGTATATGGTGAAAGCAGTTGGGTGATTGATAGTGGGGCATCCATACATGCCACATCTCGTAGAGAGATGTTCACATCCTACATGTCAGGTGACTATGGTAATGTTAGGACGGGTGATGATGGCTTAGCTAAAGCCATTGGTGTTGGAGATGTATGTTTGCGGACTAGTAATGGTGCTACACTAGTTTTGAGAAATGTGAAGCACGTGTCTGATCTTCGATTGAACTTGATATCTGTTGGGAGACTTGATGATGAAGGTTTCTGCAGTGTGTTCTTCGATGGTCAGTGGAAGCTTACAAGAGATTCTTTAGTTGTTGCTAGAGGTCAAAAACACTCCTTATTGTATTTGATGCAAGCAAAGCTACTTGATGGCTCTATTAATGCAGTTAAGAATGAAGAGATAGTTGAGTTGTGGCACAGCAGACTCAGTCATATCAGTGAAAAGGGATTGAAGATTTTAGAGAAGAGAAATCTCATTCCAGACTTGAAGAATGCATCTTTAAGGAAGTGCTCTCACTGTTTGGCGGGAAAGCAAACTCGAGTTGCTTTCAAGACCTCAACTCCTACCAAAGCATCAGGTAACTCGATTTAATTTATTCTGATGTTTGTGGTCCTATGAAAACAAGAACTCTTGGTGGTGCTTTATATTTTGTTACTTTTATAGATGATCACTCAAGAAAGACCTGGATCTACATGTTGAAGATGAAAGATCAGGTGCTCGATGCATTCAAGCAGTTTCATGCCTTAGTTGAGAGACAGACTGGGAAGAAGTTGAAATGTATCAGATCGGATAATGGAGGGGAATATATTGGTCCTTTTGATGAGTATTGCAGAGAGCAAGGTATCCGACATCAAAAGACTCCTCCAAAAACTCCTCAGTTGAATGGTCTTGCAGAAAGGATGAACAGAACATTGGTCGAGAGAGTAAGATGTCTGCTATTAGAAGCAGGATTGTCTTCATCATTTTGGGGTGAGGCTCTGAGTACTGTGGTACATGTTTTAAATCTTACTCCGTGTGTTCCTTTAGACTTTGATGTTCCAGATAGAGTCTGGTCAGGAAAAGATATTTCCTATAATCATTTACGGGTCTTTGGATGTAAGACATTTGTGCATATTCCCAAAGATGAGAGGTCTAAGTTGGATATGAATACTCGACAGTGTGTGTTTCTTGGTTATGGCCAAGATGAGTTTGGTTACAGACTTTATGATCTCGTGGAGAAGAAGCTTGTCAGAAGTCGGGATGTTGTGTTTGTTGAGGATCAAACCATAAGAGACATTGAGAAGACGGATAGCTCAGTTTCTACACATGGTGATGACTTGATTGACTTGGAAATTGTTCCTCACAGTCAAGGTCAAGTAGAAGCTGAAGAGGAGAATCAGGATCAGCCTGATTTCGGTAATGACGAGCATGTCGATCATCCTTTGCATGATGAAGAGGATATCGATCAGCCGCAACCACCTGATGTTCCAGAACAGGAGGTTCAAGAACCACCTAGAAGAAGTAGTAGAGCTCGTGTACATTCTAGGATGTATCCTCCTGATCAGTATGTGCTCTTGACCAACGGGGGAGAGCCTGAATGCTATGGAGAAGCAGTTCGTGGAGAACACAGGAATGAATGGTTGGAAGGAATGCAAGATGAGATGAAGTCCTTGCATGAAAATGACACATTTGATCTGGTGAAACTACCAAAGGGGAAGCATGCTTTGAAGAACAAGTGGGTGTACAGGATAAAACAAGATGAGCACACCTCAAAGCCTCGATTCAAAGCTAGATTGGTTGTTAAAGGTTTCAGTCAGAAAGAGGGAGTTGATTTTGAAGAAATTTTCTCTCCGGTTGTCAAAATGTCTTCTATCTGTTTTGTGCTTGGTTTGGCTGCTAGTCTTGACTTGGAGATTGAGCAGATGGATGTCAAAACTGATTTTCTTCATAGTGAGCTAGATAAAGAGATTTACATGGTGCAACCTGAAGGTTTCAAGGTGAAGGGAAAAGAAGACCATGTATGCAAACTAAAGAAAAGTCTCTACGGTTTGAAGCAAGCACCTAGATTGTGGTATCAGAAATTTGAGTCAGTTATGGGGTAGCAAGGCTACCAGAAGACTATTTCTGATCATTGTGTGTTTGTTCAGAAGTTCTCGGATGATGATTTCATTATATTATTGTTGTATGTTGATGATATATTGATTGTTGGCAGGAATGTTTCAAGAGTTGACAGGTTGAAGAAACAGTTGAGCAAATCCTTTGCCATGAAGGATTTGGGGCCAGCAAAGAAAATCCTTGGTATCAACATCACCCGAGATAGAGCAAACAAGAAGCTGCACTTGTCACAGGAGAAGTATATTGAGAAAGTGCTTGAGAAATTCAATATGAGCAAAGCTAAAGTGGTTAGTTCTCCTATTGCCACTCATTTTAAGCTTGGTGCTCATCATAGTCCTTCAACCGATGAAGAGAAGGAAGCAATGAGAAGAGTCCCATATGCTTCAGCTGTGGGAAGCTTGATGTATGCAATGGTGTGTACGAGGCCTGACATAGCTCATGCAGTTGGTGTTGTTAGCCGTTATTTGTCTAATCCGGGAAAGGAGCATTGGAATGCTGTGAAGTGGATAATGAGGTATCTACGAGGTACGTCTAGTTTGAGACTCACCTTTGGAGGTGGGAAGCCCGAGTTAGTTGGCTATACCGATTCAGATATGGGATCTGATGTGGACACCAGAAAGTCGATTTCTGCTTACCTAGTGACATTCACAGGTGGCGCTGTGTCATGGCAATCAAGATTGCAAAAGTGTGTTGCACTCTCCACAACAGAATCAGAGTACATTGCTGCAACGGAAGCATGCAAAGAGGTGTTATGGTTCAAAAGGTTTATGGAGGAGATTGGATTGAAGCAACAGAGGTATGTAGTATTTTGTGATAGTCAGAGTGCTATCCATCTCACAAAGAATGCTGCATTTCATTCAAGATCGAAGCATATTCATGTGAGATATCATTGGATGAGGGATGTCATCAATGATAAGTTGCTTGAGCTTGAAAAGATTCATACAGATGATAATGGTGCTGACATGATGACGAAGGCATTGCCTAGAGATAAGCTCGAGGTATGTCGTGTGATAGCCGGAATGGCTAGTCTCTCCACATAATCGGAAAGGGTGAGATTTGTTGGGTTGGGTTTCCAAATATGTGAAGAGCCCAATAGCCAACAATGTTAGGTTAGCCCAAGTAGGCCCGATACTTGGTTTTATCTTGTCCCGTAAGTCATTGACGGAAGAGAGAAGAAAAAGAGGGCAAAAACACAATTCACGTTTTTGAGAGAAAATCCAGCGCAGTGATATTGCAGAGGCAATAACCAAAGTTTCAACCGTCGGATCGAGCTGAATTTTGGTCAGCACGTTCGGAACTTGTGGAGGTATATTCTGAACGGTGGAGATCGTGTTTGGAGCTTTTTGTTGACGGGAATACGCCGAAAACAGAAGCAGGTTTTTGGGCGATTCTGTTCTGCGCAGTCGAGGGGAAAGAGCCGTTTCTCACAAACCAACCGTTGGATCGAGCTGTAATTTGGACAGCACGTTCAGGACTCACAGGGTTGATTCTGGACGGTGGAGATCGGATTCTGAGGGTTCTACAGTTGCGAACTCAGAACGTCAGTTTGCGTAGTTTGGTGAGGTCTTTCTAATCTCGTTGTTTGTTATCAAGTATTGATTGTCTTGATACGTTTGTGGTAGTTCATCTGTGGTGACAGATTGTAACTCTTGAATTTTTTGTCTCATAGTGAAGTGTTTGGTGGGCTTCGGTCCCGTGATTTTTTACCTTCTCACATTGAGGAGGTTTTCCACGTTAAATTGCTTGTGTTGTGCGTTGTTGATTGCTTGCTTTATCGTGCATCATATTATTATTAGGATTGTTTCCTACTAGATTCACACAAGAGAGGGATAATTGATCATTCCGCTGCGTAGACGAATAGATTATTATTATAATATTCGTGTGTTTATCCCAACACAAACATTAATTAATTACTCCTCTAATCACAACACAATTAATAGAGTATCATAATTCCAAAAACATGTTAAAAACAAATATGGAGTAATAATATAATAATTCCAGAAATCAAACAGAAGTCAATACCCGAACCATACAGTATTCCTTGCCATGATAGAAATTAAGAGATGACTATGGCTAATTATATGAATTAAATCGGCAAGAAAAACGAGTATGGTGCGTTCTTGACTACCCTTCCAAAGTAGGAGTAAATGAAATTAGTATTTGAGATCACTCAAGGAGGCTCTGATCTGGTGGATGGTATTGCCTATGAGGTTGGTGAATGTGGTCACTGATTTAGGGCTCATTCTGGCGGACGGGAGGTTGCTCACCAGTATTTGAAACAATAAGGTTATTAGCGAACCCGAGGACGGGTTGGAGCTGGTGGATGCCCCTGCAGCTGCATCACTCCCCCCTGCACTCATGTGTGGTTGTGAACCCTGATGGTAGTAAGGGGATGTAGGACGGATCCTCCCCGCTCATTGCTATGTTGATGGCTGGCACTACACCACGATCGAGCCCAATGAATCTATGCAGCTTTCTTGGAGTATCAACATGTTGTTTTGGCTAGTGTTGAAGGCCTAATATTATATTTAACACTACTACTGTTAGTGTTAGATATAGCATTAGCATTAGCATTAGCATTAGCATTAGCATATACCATAGCATGCATCCAATGATCAACTAGCTAGCTAGATTATATATATATATATATATATATATATATATATATATATATACACGTATACCCACCCGGAGGAGAGAGATACAATTCCCAGGATGAGAGTCATTAGCGATGTGAGCAAAACCTCTTGCACTGGGTTTTGGTTGGACAGAACATCCCACTGCACATTTCATAATAAAAATACAATTGAGAATATGAATGCCTCATATATGCATGTCTGCAGCACTACATCAAGTATATATATTATACCTAAGGCCTATTTCTCTCATCCCTGAAGAAATTGAAGACGTTTGTCGGAGATTCTAAAATTAGCACCCACTAACCTGCAAAATGATTTTAACAAGCAACCAAATCAGCAGTACAGAAGAACCAATATATATACATGAGCTAGTTCAGGTATGGTGCCAGTAATCTCAAATTGGCAGGTTTAGACAATACCCGTAAATGTTAAGGAAAGAACTATCTGTTAGCAGCTCTTTTTCATAGAGTTGAGTGCATAGATCATAACTACGTGTGTAGACCTGTTTATAAGCACCAATAAGACAATTAGACAGCTATTACTTAATATGGTACGGACAGAAAATTTGAGTCATATAACAATGAACCAAATATCTTCTCATTTCTTTTTCTTTGGGGTGGGTGGGGGTAGTTTTACTCAACCCAAATTATTTCATGTTTAATTGTTCCCACTTCCCATTACTTTAGCATCAAACCTTGTAAGACTCACAAGTACTTATTTATGCACACTTTTCTGAATGACCAAACTCCAAGCTTTGCATTTCATTTATAACATTAAACTCAAAATATGAGATATATTAGAGAGGCTATGCACAATGAGAATTAAGTGCAATTTAAATTTGTAGCACCAATGATTAGAATTAACAGTGACACGTTTAAGTGTGTTTTAACCAGTAATAATCCCCCAAGTACATGAAGTAACAGATTAAGCAAATCATGTGCTAGCACACTAAGAACGTTCATTTTTTCTGAAAAATGAATAGCTCTGTCAGTTACTAACACATATCAAGTATATCCAACAATGATAGTGGTTTATAGTCTTCCAGACGATTTTGAGAGGAAGATGGCTTCAGTGGAGAGTCTCAATACAACTAAGGTTAATATGTACTGGAACATGGAAAGTAATTGCGAAATGTGAGCTCAAACAGATTGACCATTGCTACCTCACATGATAAAGAAACTTCCTAGTTTCTACAAACAAGATCTCACAAACTCATAAGTCACATTAGCAACTTCTCAATTGCGCTTTAACATAAATCATAGAATATTTCTATCATATAAAAAAGAGAACAAGATAGATATGGGGGCAGCTGCATATTGAATATAAGAAACCAAAGACCTAACTAGTCAAATGTTTAGCGTTAGGGTCTTGGTTAAATACGTTTCTTGTCCTTTAATAATCAAATACTCATATCAAAGAATATTATGATTGTAAATGCCATCACAACTACAACAAAAAGTGCTTTGGAAACATAAGGGTGTGTCGAAAAATGTCTGAAATCAAATTCCCCAAAAGATAATTGGTATATCCACAGCAAGAAATAATTTAGTAATCAAGTATTACAGAGGCCTAATGCTACAATGGTAATTAAGTAGAAAAGAAGATGAGAATGGTTCAAAAACAGATGAAGCTAGCATCACTTGAATGAAATTCGCATCGCAAAAAGACAAACACCACTGTTATATATAATCATTTTCATTTAGTCATGGGAAATGCTGTAAATCCAGAATGACATTAAAGTTTTCCATGTTTAGTTAACTGTTTCTCAAATTATTTAATTCCAGATATATCTCTAAGTTATAAATATCTGGAACCTATGAATGTTTGATCTGTAAAATTCAATTGTGGATACCCAGAAATCAAACAATCTGTATCGATTGGAATATATAACTATGTTAAACTTACAGAACAATAGTCAGTGGAGATAAAGACACATATTTGGTGATGATTCACCCATAGGATTGTAATAGTCACAAAGTCGTATGAGTCTTTGGTAAACTAATGATCTCTAGGAATCAGACAGTTGAAAGATTAGTAACTTGAGGACAAGTTTGGTTTAAGAGATTTGTTCTCTTGTCTACCAAGAATTTTGAGAAAAGGCTTATGTAAAAACTCTTCATTTTTGTTCAGATATCCAAAAAATAAAAAGAACACCTTGAGTTCTACAAAATATTTTAAAACCATCCTCTTTCCTCATCAACAATACAGATAACTTACATTCCAGCACAGGCATGCATGCAATGATCTATAGGTAGGCCACAGACATATAGTTTCAAACAAATCAAAAAAATTTAACACTTATTGGGAAATTGTGAAATAAAAAGAACAATAGTTAGTATAGAGAGCAATAGAGCATAACAAAATATAATAACAGGCAAGAGACCATACTCTTTGTTGGCTTTGACTACACAAAAATGATTTAGCAGGTGTTCCAGGCTGTATCTTTCCATTTTCAATACCCTTGAGGCCTACAAACCAAAAATAATAGATAAATACTCAAGCACTGAACAGATAAAAAAATGATTACTTCAAGAATTGTTCTTTCTAGAACACAAGAGAGAAGCTCGGTAAAAGTACAACTGTTATATGAATCTAGCATATAAAGACATACAGGAGCAAAAACATAGAATAATCATTAAAAACAACTCTTTTTCAGAACCGAATGAGTTAATTTGCTCTCAACGCTGAGTTTTCTGCTCTAATCTAAACATGCGAGGCAAATGTGATAACTGATGACAAAGTCAATTGAGTAGCTCAATCTGGTTAGATTAATCATACTTAACCACATTAAAACTATACAATTCAAACAAAATTACTTAGTTTTTTTTGGGAGGTAATGAAAAAATTAACAGTTTTTGGGAGGTAATGAAAAAATTAACAGCAACAGCAATTATATAACATAGAACTTCTTATGCCAGAAAATTTAAATGCAATATGTCACCAGTGTCCAGAATTACATAAGCTAAAGCTAAGAACCTGTCCCGTGTCAAACATATTACATATATAAATGCCAAAATCCCGTTGTAGACGAACAATGTCACGATCAGCTCCATGAAGTACCTAATTAAGCCAAGTAATATCATGAGTGAGAGAAGGTAAACTGCAGTCCCAACAAAATATAATTTTCTGCATACTTACCTTTCTCTTACTGGGATCTTTGAATGCTTCTCTAAGATATGGACCTATATGAATTCGAAGTTTCAGAGTATCTATAATAAAATCTTCTGTCCTTGTGGATATTTGCATCAAACACATTAGTCCTTGAAAAGACCTGTATTGATTGTGTTCCAAATCAACCTGCACCAAAAAAATAAAAAGCCTTTCGGCTTAAGCAATTTATATCCACGAAACTTATAAAAAGTAAAAACATATGAAACATATTAAGGAATTAAAATTCAGAAAAATAATAGGGTGATTTTGGTGGCTAGGACCAGAGCACATACTTTTCTACCAAGATGTGCATTACTTTTCTACCAAGATGTGCATTAACCCATTAAGTACAGTCAAGCGATGAATGTTAGAATGACCAAATTAGAAAGAGGCATCATTGGATGGATAATGCTATGATATATCAACTGCATAACACAAATCAGTATCCAAAGGTCCGTCACGCGGAACTAAAGTCCACTTCATATATAAATTGGGTCAAGAAGCCACGTTAGACAAAAAATTGTGGCTGTCAGCTCTTGGGAACTAAAATTCTAAAACGAGGTCACCACATGCAGTACAGCTTGCATCCTCAGTCTTAATATGAGGTATCTACAAAGGAGTAACAGGTATCCAAGCCCATATACAGAACTAAAACACACTTAAATATCAATTCTCCAGTAGCATGTTCATGCATGATTTTATTAATGCACAAGCCTAGTCAAAATTATCGATTTTGTGGAGCTTGTGAATTCTAATATTCCAAAAGTTGCAGGTTTAGAAAATGTGATGTGGACCTAAATCGGCTACTCTCCTCTAAAATGTTTTCATCAGTAGACATTATAGAACTGATGAGCTCCCTGTTCCATTTTGCAACAAATCATTCTCGGGTAAAGAAAACACCAACTTATGTGAGGTTAAGGCAATGCCAGCTTCACAGAGACAATAATTAATTAGAAAACATAATTACACCACTTTAAGGTTTGGAAGAAATTAATTAACAAGATATTGCTGTAGGTATAAACAAAGTTGTTCTAAATATGATATCTGTAATGGGGACCCCTAAAAGAGATAAATAATAGATGTTTAAAGTGAGTAGAGTTTGAGTCAAGATTATATTTATGCACAAGGTGTAACACATTGCTCCAGGAAAAGCACATTAAATATAATACTCAAAGGTGGTGTCAAATTTCATGGTTGAAGGAAAGAAATATTAAGGTGAAGGGCTTATAACTGAATTTGGTACATGACACAGGCATCCCATAGACACCTCTATGAAACATAAGAATTCAAGAGTCCAGAAACTGTTTCAACAGGGTAACGAAGGATTTTGAAGAATAAAATAATTAAATGGATACCAAGTCAGGGACTAGAATGTTTTAGAGTTAAATACCATTAACTTGATGAACTGAAGCCCAATTATATTGCTGAACCCCAGAAGTCACTAAATAAGGACATAACCTAAAGTCTGCGAGGTAATTAAGAGGATATTTACATAATTACATCAAGTCAAAAATTCAAGACACTAAATCTTCAACCAAAGAAAATTGCATGAAGATTTAAAGATATCCCTTTAAGGGAGACACTGAATCTTCAACCAAAGAAAATTGCATGAAGATTTAAAGATATCCCTTTAAGGGCTACTTACCTAACTCCTAAAGTTTGATTTCTAACTCATTCCATGGTACAAAAAGATAGGTATGCTCCATCTTCAGACAAATTTATACATCCACCAAGGCTTCAGACTAATTTTATTGAAAGATGAAGCAAATAAAATATACTATCATGTATTGGACTTACCCACACAGCCAGACACCTCCAAATATAAAGATATCTATACTGAACTCAAAAGCTAAAGATAACAGTATTTTGTTTGGAAATGCGAATTCAAGTCACAAGGTATTTATAACCATAGTGTTAGGCAAGAGCATTTATACCCAGAAATAAAAACTCCCCATCCCAAATGAGTGTCAGGTTGCATATTTGTTCATTTCAAAATACAAACAGGAACTGGTAAGAACAAATCAATAAATTAAATTCGACAAAGAATCGAGAAAATAATTGAAGTGCAATCTTTACCGCAAATTCATCAACACTCTTTAATTTATTTGCTAACTGCTTCAAATCTTTTACTTCTTCCACATGTTTGAATGGTGTCACTTCAAGGGGAAGAGGTTTTATAGGTTCAGGAACATTTTTATCAACAAAGTCTAGAACAGAGAGAGTCTCCTGTAACAGAGCAAACCAGATTAGCAATAATAATCATATTCTATCATAGAATCACAATCTTAACGACAGTACCAACAATGGAAATTAGCAACACAAGCCTTTCAATCTCCTCAATTTAAAACTTGTCCTCCAGTTAAAATGATGGTACCAAATAAAACTAAAATGGGAGCCGCTTGACATGGGCACATGGGCTAAGGTTCCATATCACATACTGAAGATTGTTAGGTAAAACTTGAGGTTACTGGAACTGAAACTATAGGCTGGGAGAGTATCCGATCTACGTGGCTTGGTATCTCCAGCAGTGGGACTTCTACAAAGTACTTAAGGATAAATCAAATACAACCATATCACAATGACTTATATGAGAAGCACACCTTCATCTTTCAACATCAAAAGGGAATCAATTCTAGCACATGCTAGAAAGGATACGATGACGACTGCAATTTCTCTTCGATTGTACTAGAAGGGTCTTTCTTAAGGGGCTTCAGTTTTGTCTTCTCTCTGTAACTGAAACCAAAGTTCACCAAGAGTGTGAGTAATAAAAAGGAAAAAAGGATATTCAACTTCAGGTAATGCTTGCACGGAATAGATATTCTTGCATATTCTCAAGGTGAAATATGTCCATTAAAATTTCCAGTGATTATCATGAAGAATCATCTACACAAGGAACTAACAGCCATCAGTTAAAGGAACATACGGGGGTTCCTCAGTTTGTTCTCCAATCGTAGAAGACGAGGTTTCCTCGGGAAGTCCCTGCAAAACCCGTCTTCAATGATCAATAATTTTTTTTTGAGAAAGATTAAATGTCAAGTAGATATTGGCAACATGACCATGAGAATCATGCGATATATATTTTAGTTAGAGGAGCAAGAAAAGGTAAAATAAAACTGACGGGCATACCTTATATCAAATCAATGATACCAGGAAAGAATCTAGTATAAAATTTTAAACAATAGAAATTTTGGAAAACATACTTAGGTTTTCATGACACCATAATATTAAATATGTTAAAGAAAAACTCCCACTAGCAAGATTTTTTTTTTTTCCTTTTAATTATAATAACCAACAGTTATCACACCAATTACTCAAAAATTGAATACAAAGCGCAGCACCAATTAAGAAACACGTAGACTTTTAAGAATTCAAAATCCAGCAAGAATCTCTCAAACAGATCAACAGAATCTGAACCCAATAGAAAGGCCCACAAAAATATCACACATATCAGAAAATCAAAATACTCGAAACAGCATACTGAAGCTGATGCATTACAACATTGTGAATTACTGATGAGTAAATTAATTACGAAAATCTCAAAAAATTTAAGGAAATCTAGATTAGTCCAATCGAAAAACCCACAAAAGACAAACAGCATCAGTCGATCAATATGTTCATAGCATAAAATTAAAGCAGAAATCATACAGCAATAAGTATGTTCTAATTGACCAATATAGTGAATGGTCAGGCAATCATACAGCAAGCTGAAATCATTGCATATACTCACCAACATAATAGCTGATGTTTCAAGAAAATAATGAAGATAACAGGAAATGAGTACTGAAAACAAATTGAAAGGAAAATAATGAAAAGGGGCACGGTATCCTCGGGGGCAGCTGCTAGTGCCATTAATCATTGTCGTCCAAGGTATACATCAATAACTTGAGCAGCTGCTTGATCTTGCAATAAACATGATCCTGGCCTATTCAGGATGCAGTAATAGCATCCCTGGCAAACAGAAGATTACATATACTTTCCTCCACTGTAAGATTTGAAGTACATCTTTCAAACCATAGCCTCTTTTTTTCTTTCCTGTAGTACTCTAAATCACGAGCTTTCCTGCATTTCTCAAGACCAGCTATCAGCACACAATAAGTGCCTAGGGCAACATTAACACCCTCACTTTTCATAGTTTTGTATGTTTCGAGCCCTTTGCCAATATTTCCAGAAGAGAGATAAGCACTGATCATAGCTGTATATTCAGCAGTACTCTTCTCTTTGTCAGGTAATAAATCAAACACTTTCGCAGCGGAGGCAGATTCTCTGCTGCAGCCCAGACGATATATTAGAAGAGAATTTAAATGTATGCCAAGAGAAAAACCTTGCTCAACCATCTTCTCAACAATCTCCACCACTTTATGAAAGCAATTTACTCTAATTGATAAGCCTATTAAAGCAAGATATGCATTTCTCTCAATTTTTATGTCCAACTTCAAACTGTACTCGTATGCCAAAAATGCCCCATTTTGTCTGTGACGAGCGCTGTTGACCTCAATAATCTTTGAGATCACCTTAGAGTCCAAGCAAACACCCTTGTCCATCATGTCAGCAAGCAAAGTGTCAACAGCAACAAGACTCTTCTTATCTATTAGGTACAAAACTAGGCCATTCTCCATTTCAAATTCACTATCTACAGATGCATCATATTCATTAGCGCCCTCATTGGGGTGCCCTGAAGAGATATGTCGATTAACTTGCCTCAAAAGCACATCACTTTCACCAGCAATTTCAAAAGCTTCAAGAGCTTTCTGATATATGGGGTATCGGAGGACAAGGAAATTCACCTTCATGTATTCAAGAATCTTCACAATTGCCCATAATTCTCCTGTTTTACAACAAATTTCTATTAAAATGTTGCATGCAGCTTTATCCGGTAGCGCACCAGCTTCTTGCATTTTGTAAAATATCTCCAAAGCTTCAGTGTGTTTGCCTGAGATCAATGACAAAAAATACCCTTGAAATGTTTATGAGATAATGAAACTATCAGACATGAGACATCCAACATCTTCCTGCAAAGACTTGAATAGATAAGAAGCTACAAGATGTTCAAACACATAAGAAGTCAGATGTCAACTATTAAAATTAGAGGATGTATAAGGATATTGACAGCTCCATCCCAATACTAACTACATAAATCACAGAACAAGTTTCTCATATATACAAATGAGGATGTCAAAGTTCAAGAAAAAACATGTAAGCACTCAGATGCAGTTTGAGCTGCACTATGCAGTTATGCTAAATTCCTCTATCATTAATAGTAGCAGCCATAGGAAAACCAAATTCATTAAGTGCTGCTGCCAACTTCACATTTAGGAAAACCCAAATTTATTAAGTGCTTCTTCCAGTTTCACATTAATTCAATTTTCTAGATAAAAGGTTTGCCAGTTTCTTAAGATGGCGAACCTATTCAAAAGTGTTGATACATATAAAGAGAATCAGTTCCTTCCATTCACAAAGTCTGTTACAAACGACTAAAATGAGGTTTTTTCCCCTTTCCAAACAATCAACCTCCTCGTAGATTTGTGGGGCAGAATTCCATTAAAATCAGAAATCTATTGAGAGTGTGACAGTAAACACATGTATTAAGGCATAAATTTTATGAAGAAGGCTCTAAAAGCATTGTGTTGAGCTAACTCACCAGAAGAAGCAAGATACTCCATAAGAACAGTGTAAGTGTAACAATTAGGCGAAAGGCCTGATTCAAGCATCTCTTTGTAGACATCAGCTGCATCATTAACCTTTTTACTATCAAACAAAATCTTCATATATGCTGTGTATGAGACAACAGTTGGACGACAACTCTTAGCCTTCATCTCCCTCCACAAATTAACAGCCCCATCAACATCTCCATTATTAGACACCCAATGCATCAGAGAAGTGTAAGTAACTACATCAATTTTGATCCCTTTCTCTTTCATTTGGTTAAAAACATACATCATCGATGAAATTCTTCCGGCTTCCCCAAAGATGTCCATCATTGTAGTGTAGGTATACTGATCGTGCTTGAAATTTTTCCTCCCAGATGCCCAGTTGAAAAAAAGCCAAGATTTTTCCATTGGAGGATGGGTCTTGAGAACTTGGTTCACAGTGTAGGAATCCCATTTGATGCAGAGACTTTCCAACTGTTGTTGAGCAGAATCCCAAGAGGAATACTTCAGAATATTGTAAACTTTAGTAATTCTTTCACTCGAATAAACTTTTGGCTCTACAATCCGTTTCTTGATTGACGATTTTGGCGCGTGAGATTTCTTAAACTTTAGGGAAATGTTCTTGGTGGATTTTCTAAGTTTGGTAGTTTTCTCAGAACTAAAACACCTAATAATAACTGGATGCGACAAAGGAAGAAGACTCTTGAGCAATTGACGGGAAATATTGAAATAACTCATAGAGAAACAACTCACAGAAATGAAACATCAGGAGCACCATGAGATAACCATTCCTTCAAAACAAAGCTTTGAAAGAGGAAAAAGATGGGAAAAGAAGGAACAAGAGAAAGAGACGGAGGAAACGACTGCGGTACAGTGGAAGAGGAACAATTGTGGACGACAGCGCAAGTCTGTTAATAAACTGAATAGAGATTCAGTAAATAAGACGAACCTGTAAGTTGAACCAGTAATTAGAATCATTATCCTGTGTTTTCATATTCACATAATCAAACTTACAGGCATATATATACAGAAAAGATATTTTATCCCAAATGGGTTTATACCTCAACAAGATCAGAGAACAAGCTAAGACAAATGAGTAAAGAAAAAATCAATAATTAAGGCAAAATATGTTGATATTCACAACTAGAAGTATCATACGCTAATTTATCCCTCAAAATTTTAACAATTTGATCATTATGGACGAGACGTGCACTTAATGAATCCAAGAAATGAACAAAAGAGCATAAAATGGTGGTTACGGGAAATACAATGCTGGAAATTTTAGTACCTGGTCTCCTAAGAGGCCGCAGCAACTTCAGTTGATTTCTCTGTTTCTTTCATCACTCTTTTCCAGTTTTCTGCACTGTCAATAATTTCACCAGTCTTTATTAGGTAACGAACTCATTTCCAATCAGCAAAAAATCACAGCAAGAAAAGAGTTAAAAGTACTATCAATGTCTCTGGGGCAATTAATCATACACTTGGTGGGCAGTAATATACCGGCAAATAGATTGCACATTCTAAAGCGTATTCCAACGCCCTTAAGCAGTAATATATCAGGAAGGTGACTGAAAATTCAAGGGTGTGTTCCAGCAGTACCTATTACCAAACGCAGAAATTAAACTTGGAAGAAGTACCTCGTGATCCCAATCTGTGCGAGGAGGCGCTGCCATCGGCAAGGGAGAGAGATATGGAAGAGGAAGTATAATTGGGAAGTGGAATGCTCACCGTTGCAGCTGCTGTACACTTACTAACCAAGCCTCACTCAACCTGAAAATATTCCATGGAAAAGGATAAGAGCTTTAAAGGTAAAACCTAAACAATTTCTAACAAAGATTATAGTGACATGGAGTTCATTAACTTGGAATGTCTAAACAGTATTAAGGATCAGCAGCTTATTGTTTGATGTTTTATATATATACTAGGAAAGTAGCACCTCACTATGAGAGGTTCACACCAGTATTCTAGTGAATATTTTGTGAAATAGTTTATTTTGGATAGGTACAATTTTAGTAGAGAAGCTGACATTCAAAACAGTCAATAACAAAATGGATATGTACAATGGCAACACTTGCTGCTGTAACATGGGTAATTGGGTTGGCATATTTTAGCAAAATGCCTCTAGGAAGAGATATGTGGCCATATGTAGCATAAATTGTTGCAAGTTCCTGCAAAATGATTTTAACGCAGCACCAAAATATTGAGAAAAAGGCAGATGCAAAATGGTATAAACTGTGGTGGCATGGTTTTGTCAATCTTGTTTTATATGTTTGGTAATCGCATACTTTTTGTGTCTACTGACAGATGAGGTTAAGGTTGGGCCTTGTGAGCAAGGAATAGTATGCCTTGCAATTTAAGAAAGAAAGGGAGAGTTGTTGTCAAGTTTACTGATCATAAACAATGATTACTTTGGACGGTAATGGGAAAAGTACATAAAAAGAAAGAAGCAGGACATAAACTTAAGGGAAGGGATAGTGAAATCAATAAAATTATATTGTGTTTCTTATCCTTAAGCAAATTAGCCCTATCCACAATTGTGTGGAGCTCAATTTAACCAAATAAATAAATAAAAAAAAAAAAGAGCTGCAGTTGTAAAATGAAACTGAAAATGTGGAAAAAGAGTTTAGGCTAAAGTAATTCAATTTGAACTGACCGATCTCGATTAAAACAATAATACTCAAACCCAAAGCTCTTCAGGCTGGGAAATCTAACAACAACATCAAAGAAAGTAGGTCATATGTATCAATAAGCAATGACAAAAGCGTACTGGGAAATCTAACGCGATCAAGATCCCCTAGGAATGAACAGAGTGAACCTCAGAACATATAGTTTCTACCATTAGTAAAAAGATACAACAGATAGAACACATATAGTTACTAGCCTGCATAAGAAAGCAAGATTATATCTTACCCTAAACGTTCAGCACAACTTGTAGAATTAATGGTCGATTGTCAGCAAAAGCCTAAAAGAAAAAGTTAGCAAAAAACAAAGAACCATGTTGGCACAAAAGTTCATATTGTAAAATCGGTATTGCAATCCAAGTTAATTGGCATGTGCAGAGAAACAAATTCAACATCGTCACCTAGTCCACTCACAGTGGTAGATAAGTTAATATAGCAGATACAAAATAAAGCCACCAAGTCAGGAGCTTGAATGGAACACCATTAACGTCCATGTCAACATACAATATTATTACCTGGAAAATTGTAAAATACCCCTTTCTGAAAAATGTTGAATTCGAAGAAATACCTAAAATTAAATGGAAGGTACAATCAGGATTATAAAATTTGGATAAACGTATTTGAATTGAGAAGGCAGACTTAGGGATGAATCTCACCGGCAGAGAAAGCTTGAATGAGAGAGCAGCAGAGGAGGGCGGTGCAGGAGAACAACTTTGTGTCAGACTCGGCGGGTGGCGCGGGTAACGGAAAAAGAGTAATGGACTGTTGATTTTTTTTTAAATAGAAATTACAAAGTATAACAAAAGTGTATAAGTATGCTATGCATTAGTATGAGAATCATCATTTTGAAATTAAAATAATTTAGAGAATATTATATAAATAAAGTATGTTTATTTGTAATTAAAGTGTGTTTATAAATAATTATACTATAACGCCTTAAAAATATAATTTAATTTATTATTCATCATACTTTAAAAAAATATTTTAACTAAGGATTGAAAAATCTCATATAATTATCATTTCACATGATCAAAGATTTATACACCACGTAGAAAAAGAAAGAGCGATTAATTTAGTAATGCTACTCATCAATCTACGATTACCTTCATTGTAAGGTGGAACTATATACTCCTAATTGTTCTAAGAAATTTCAACTGTATTATGAAGCGTTCATGGTTATTAATGTTAGGCTTATCTCTGTGTTTACTAATCCATTTAATAATGGATATTCCATTAAACTTAATGTAACAATTAAGATAATTCAATGACTCGGTGCATCTTTATTAAACTCTAAAATTTGCAAACGAAAATTTTCATACACCCCAAACTAATGCATCCAAATAATCCCGAAAAAACAAAAAATTAAGTTGAACTAATTACTAATTAATTAATCTATAACTATAAACTAGCGTTGCATCGTGCCCACACGACTCCTAGTCTCCTACGACCACGGCCAGCCCTTACTGCCATTCATGAATCAATAATCTTTTCAACAAAACCATTTCCATCATCTTATTCATCCATTACATTCATCTTTTAAAAAAAATACAGTGACATTGGATCGATCATTTCGAAAAATTCAGTTAGTGAAAAGTAGAATCGAGCAAGATGAGTGGGAAAACGAAGCATAAAATAGTGATGAGGAAACTGTGTCCGAATTTCGAGCGGGAAGATTCGCTGGAGACGGTGCTGGAGGTGCCGGTGCCGGAGGAGATGTTCGCCGGACTGGGCAACAACGCGGCGGTGCGGTGGCAGAACATGGCTACCTGGATGAAGGCCCAGCCGGCGGACAAGTGGTCCTCCCCCATCGTCGCCAGTAAATACAACGAGATGAGCTTCCTCCTTTGCATCGTCGGATCCCCCCTCCTACCCTTCCCCCTCCACCAGCCCGATCGCCCCACCACCACCCGTCCTAACAAACACTCTTCCATAGTCAGTAACTGTCCTGTGCATTGTCGGGCTCCATAAGAAATCCAACCTTCATTTACGTGCTCTTTTTACATGCAATACAATGCATGGGTGACGTGACATTTTTATTTGTTGGTAGGAAGCGTCCACGGCGAAATACATCGTGCAGCAGTACATAGCAGCGATAGGAGGGCAGCCGGCGATGAACAGTTTCCACAGCATGTGTGTGATCGGACAGGTGAAGATCAGTGCGTCGGAGTTTCATCAAGGAGACGAGAACGTGAAGTCGAAGAGCAACGAGGAGGCCGGGGGGTTCGTCATGTGGCAGAAGAATCCGGACCAGTGGTGTCTGGAGCTGCTCATATCTGGGGCCAAGGTCATCTCAGGTTGCAATGGCAAGTGTGCATGGAGGCAGTCTTCCAATCAACAGAGACCTATCTCCACTGGCCCTCCAAGGCCTCTGCGTAGATTCTTGCAGGTAATTAAAATTATGTAATAACATTAAATGCTCAAATTCATACCTCATGGATATAATAATCTGATGATTTGATGAATGATCAACCAGGGGCTGGATCCAAAAGCCATAGCCAATCTATTCGAAGATGCAGTCTGTATCGGGGAGAAGATAATAGACGACGAGGATTGCTTCATCCTGAAGCTCGACGCCAGCCAATCGACGCTGGAAGCACAGGGCGGTTCCAAACATGACATCATTCACCACACCTTGTGGGGATACTTCAGCCAGAGGTCAGGGCTGCTTGTGAAGCTGGAGGACTCGAAGCTGCTTTCGGTAAAGACCTGCAAGGAAGATGGGGATGTGTTTTGGGAGACGACCACCGAATCGGTCATTGATGACTATAAGTACGTTGAGGGAGTAAATATAGCACATGCTGGAAAGACATTCTTCACAGTTTTTCGGTACGGAGAGGAATCTGCAAACCACAAAAGGGAGCTCCAAGAAACGTGGAAGATTGAAGAGGTTGATTTTAATGTTTTTGGTCTGAAACCAGTTTTCTTTATGCCACCTACGGAATTCTTTAAGCACCACTAACAACACAAAATGAGTAACAAAACTACTACCCCATTAATCATTTCTTCTAAACTAGCTTAGCTAGAGTGTATTTCAAAATTTGCTAGTACGGTCTAAAATTGTACGGTATTATACCGAGCATCATCAATGATAAGATTACCCCTTGTTCTCGTTCCCCCTTTCTAATATCCCCAACCAAAAACCCGTGCATGTATCATCCACGAGAATCTCAGAACAGAAAATAAGCATGGATTATCTTCAAAAGCAAAAGCAATTACCATTCTCAATGCTATTGTACACCAGAAAAAATACGCTATCACTTGAACAAGATACCTATCTATACACGATCATTAACCGCAAATCTGCAATACTCCTCATCTTTTAGCTTCCATGATATGATGCTAATTTGTGTAGCTTAGCTTCCCACTGCCACCACACGTGGTGCAGGATCGTGCAGACGAGCACTTTGTGCAGTAGCTCCACTTCTTTGGAAGCCTGGATCATCGGAGTAGGAAAGTGTATACTGTAGCTATAAATCAATACGTTGGAGAAAGAGTTTATTTAAAGAACCATAATAAATGGGACAGTAGTCTACCCTGCAGTGTATCTAGTAGCTGCATCTTTTGCCATTAATCGGGCTCTTTCAGCACTTTCCTTGGACAATTTCTTGAGGACAAATCCTTCACCTTTGCATTCAGAACATATACCTGAACCATCACAGTCCTCACAAGTTTTCGTAGGGGCCTGTCTATCACAACAATCACTTTCAAACAAAATCGGCACAAGGCTGCAGAAGTAGAAGTTAATAGAAGATGAAATTAAATGTTATATGGTGTAATGACTAATTATTTACTAAATATGCAGCAGCTATTTTCTGTCTTTGTTATGCTTTGCACAGTGCAACTTCCACCACTTTCCAAGAGACGCATCAAGAAGAAACAAAACAAACTTTCTTCGCACACATGAATAACTACTAGGTACGTCAGGAAAAGCAATTATCTCACACCAGCTAATGGAAGGTAACTTTAACAGCAATTACTTCAACTTGTATAATCGTGTAACAATTGACTTGGGAGGATTTCTTTATGGGCATAGTGGTAAAGACATACTATTGTAAATATGTATAGAGGCAATTTTCTTCTATCATGCTTACACAGTTGCACAATTTGTTATATCTTCACATGCTAAGCTTTGTCAAGGAACAAGAATGCA
The DNA here is from genome assembly GCA_023678885.1 of Pogostemon cablin. Lineage (NCBI taxonomy): Eukaryota > Viridiplantae > Streptophyta > Magnoliopsida > Lamiales > Lamiaceae > Pogostemon > Pogostemon cablin. Next base: position 8,930,979 of record CM042983.1, read on the forward strand.
TCACACTACATCTCCACACACAAAAAATCCGGATCCTTCCATGAATTGCATCAACTATGTTTGTATATGTGCTGGTTAAAATTTTTTAATTTACATTCCTTCTTCTTAATAGACACAGAACTAGACTAACTGCGACATATACCTCAATCACTTCAGAACTTTTAGTTCTACTAATAAGGAATGTAGCAGCAGCACCAACAACTGTAGCAGCAAATGCAACCGAAGCTGCTGTTTCTGGTAGTGCTGACAGTATCCACACACTTTCCCTACTTCGTGCTTTCGCATTTTTCACATAGAGAGATCCAATATCAACTCTGGATTTTGACTTTCTTGCAGCTGCATGAAAACAAGTACAAAAACAAATTCATTCCTAATAAAATGTTGTGATCTGTGAACATAGGTACTACAGTGAAAATTTATTACGTTCATCCTGTTGGTTGGTGTCAAACCAAAGTCCCATATCGGTTAGAAGTGGGGATGGCTATGGGTTTATAAGTGCGGACAAAAACTCTCCCTAGCATGAGGCCTTTTTGGTGTGAGCCCAGAGAGCAAAATCGTGCGGGCCAGTGGGCGGCCCAAAACGGACAATATCATGCTAGTGGATTGAGTGGGCCCGGCTGCTCTGGGCCGATAAACCCACCCGATAAACCCAACACATCCAATGTGAGTGAGGGTCACTGATTCGTAAAATAGTTGGCTTTCAACATTAAAAAAAAGAAGCAAGACATATTCCTTAACTTTGAAAGACAGCTAAAGATAAACCCAGATAGATCATAAATTTTCAATAATGTTAATGATAAATAATAGGAGTAATTGTACTCTTGAAACTATATAAAAACATTTATTCATAATTGATATCATAAATTTTGAAGAAGCGTTAAAAAACATATATATATATATATATATATATATATATATATATATATATATTGAGTGGTAAGGGTTTTATCGGGTTAGGATTCTGAGTCACGAAAAGTATCAACACATAAAGGCTGTGCATTTACAAATGCATAAACAAAAATTTGAGTAATTCATCATGACATCATCTAGTATTCTAGTTTAAAGAAGTTAATAGAGTGAAGTTCTATTTCTACTGTAACAAAAATGTCAGAAATAAGATCCAACTATTATAAACAAAAAATTTTGGATCAAGGCCCTCATTACTGCAATAGCGTTTGACGAGAAGATTTCCAATGATGGTATGGCAAGGTCTACATCCAAAAACACCTGGCGAATAAATTTTAATGTAATCACACAGAAATCAGAACTAATTAATCCCCAATAACCAGTTCTAACTTATAAATGTAATATATCACATACACAATTTCAATCCAGATAAAGATATCATCTTTTAAATGCACGCCATACAGTAGCTGCTATTATACGTTATCATATCAAGATTTTGAAACTTCATCCATTCTAATCATTTGCTATATTTGAACAGTTGCTCACTTATTTTCTATTCATTCATGTATGAAAGGAGATTTATTATACAACCTGTACAACATAGGCAATATAATTAGAATTCTGTAGCAAATAGATTTTCAATAGTTTAATTCTCCTATAATTGCATCAAGCACCTGTTGAGCCAAAAAAAATAGCCACCATCCATGATACGTAAATGATTAAAATCAAGCATAAAACATCAGATAATATTAAATAACCGGAAACAGGAGAAGAGAATATTTCAGGCTACACAATTACTATAGCCTATTAATACTTCAACACCATCTCTTAGCTGGTAGCTTAATGCTTAATGCACTCAATTGAAGATCATTACTCGGCCATGAATACGACTACACCCACACTACCAAACCATAAATCCAAATCAAGACACCAACACCATTTATCACAAACCAACATAATGCAACACAACCACCCCAAGTAAACCTCGACGAACGACTACTCCATCCCATTTTCAACAATCCTCAACACCATAGATACAACAAACAAACACAACGACAATGTAATCCAAAACTTACACCAATAAAGTGCTGCTCACCACCAACTTCGTTCTGCCTATATCCAATTCCAATAAATACATACTCCAAAAAACATTTGGGCATTAATAACAGGCCCTTTAAGGTGTAGAAAACATAACATTAACTAAGATTACAACTACTGCAGTAGCAGCTTCTTTAATTCATTGTAACCGACGAACTAACGACAATTAAATTCGATATTACAATTGCAGAAAAACTAAACCAGGCCCCTATTCTGCAATTAGTGATCATAAACACCTCACAAAAGAATTAAGATAATGTCCCTCTCATTAATGGCATTTGGCAGATGTCCCACTAAAAGTAGATATCATACTCTTTACAAAAATTTATAACCACTAAAACAGAATGGATAAGATGGAAGGACAAAAATTAAAGAAAATGAGGAGATTCAGAACTGACCGCCATTGATGGAGGCAATCGGTATATTAAGACTCTGCAAATTTAGCTCCATTTCTTTCTATCTTTTTGCTGTGGTTTATGTTTAATGTGGATTCATCATTCATCTATTAACGTTTTCTATTTTCAATAAAATGTGCTGTCATTGAGTGTAAGGGTCTGTTTGGCACGGTGTCCAGATATTCAAAATTAACTGTTTTTGGTTTTATAAATTCAGTTTCAGATTTACCTAATTCATTTTTTAGTTTGAATTTAATAAAATTGGATTATATAAATTCCATCTATTCTTATATTTCCTTTATCCGCATTTATCATTTTTAACGTCCACTCTAATTTTTTTTTTAATTATGTCATGATCAATTCGATTTGTCCAATTCTTAAAATAGGTAGGGATGTAAAAGGGCAAATAGGGTACGGTATGCTTACTCAATATGCTATCACCAATCCTATTTTTAGTATTGTTACCCTATCCTATTACTATATCATTAGATAGATGATTATTTGCAATTTTAAAAAAAATGTGAATAGTTAATGATTGTATCCCGACCTATCTTATCATATTTGTAAAATCCCGACTTATCTTATCCTACATATATGATTCGAATTTGGCATTAAAAAAATCATTATCAATACAATATGAGATTCATAAATATATAGAAATAATTTCATATTATGTAACAATATAAAACAATTAAAACTTAAATCAAATAAACATACAAAGCAATGCAGAGTTAAACAAACTAATTCAATAATGCTAACAAATTAACTACAAATATATGAAATTAAGTTTATATATAAATATATAGTACGTAATAAAAAATGAATAATTGGATCTTTTACAAAATTCATACCATATCCTTATCCTCAACATTTCAATGCTAATGCGGATACAGAGTTAAACAAACTAATCCAATAATTCTAATAAATTAACTACAAATATATGGAATTAGTGAAATTGGTAAATGTTATTTTCTGGAAACGGTTACAAAGTACTTACGTACAATGCGAATACAAAGTTTACTCAACCTATCCAACCTACCTAAGCCATATACTTAGGGTGAATACAACTCAAAATATTACATCACTAGTTTAAATACAAAGAAACTATCTGAAGTTTAATTTTATCCGTTATATGTCTCGGAGATAGTATCCTCGTATGAAAATGTAAGGCATTCCTTTCCATCCAAGTATGGTATATCATGGTATCAAAGGTGATGAAGAGTAGTTTTCTTGCCTTTTATTTCCTCGAGTATCTGCAATAATCTTACGAAAGGCATCTGTGACTGAATTGATCCTTCCTCTCCTCCAACCAATCCATTCCTTTACCTCTCTCCAAATCTGGTTGGTATACGGGTAATGAAAGAAGAGATGCGATGTAGTTTCAAAATCAAAGCAAAAACCACATCATTTATCTTCTCCTGTGCACCATATCCTGTCCTTCGTAGAGAGTCTTTTTCTATGCACAAACCAAATTCTGAAGCTTTGCTTTCTTACTATCCATTTGTGCCAGATTTGTTTGTATACAAAGATTAAGTCCTCCTTATGTCTGCTCTTCAAGTGTGTATACATACGGGTAGCTCTAAATACTCCATTCTCACTACAGTTTTCCATAATACAGACCACCTCTTCATCTTCTTCCATTTCACTCACTATCATATTCCTGATGGCAATCAATGTTTTCCATAAATATATGGAATTAAGTTTATATATAAATATATAGTACGTAATAAATAAATGAATAATTGGATATTTTACAAAATTCATACCCTATCCTTATCCTCAACATTTTCAATGTTAATGCGGATACTATTATACTCGAAACCCAAAATATCTTACTCTATTCATACCCAATAGAATATTATCCATTGAATACCTGGAGAAAATTTACGGCCCTAAAAATAGGTTAGGTGGATCCGACCTACAGAAAAGGTCGAATCGATCACTTTGACAACCCTATGACTCATCTTAAATCTTACTCCCTCCGTCCCAATAATACATTCGCACTTTTCATTGTGGCCCATCCCAAGAATACTTTCACCCCCTAAAAATGGAAACAATACACAATATCAATAACCTTACAATACTACAATATTACAAAAATGTCACCTTCTTTTTACACACAAACTAGTCAAAATCAACTATATCATACACTTTATTCTACCCAATTACCCAAAATATCCCCTCTCTTTCTTACTTCACACTAACAAAAAGTTACTTTTCTTAAGCTTCGGGCCAGAGAATACGCGAATGTATTCTTGGGACGGAGGGAGTAATATTTTACTGTTAATTTATTAAAATAAAATGTAAAATGTGAAATTATAATTCGTGTTATTTGTAACCAGAAATATTATTATAATACTCATGGTGAAAACTGAAAACTAATTAAAAATTGTGTATATATATATACTTTTCTTTTATTTTACTAAAAGAAGTTAAATATTGTAGGTGGCATTTGCACTTGGGCGGGACCTCATTTCTGGCAATGCACAAGATATGCCATTTTATATTAATTGCGGATAAATGTACTATTCTATTTATTACATATAAACTCCTTTATTTCTTTGCAAAGTGTGTTTATATCATAATTCTATTTTTGGAGTGGCAAATCAGATTTATAGGCATTGAGATTTGAACTCAGAATATTATTTCCATTTTAATTTCATTTTTATAAAATCAAATACGTTAATTGGATTTTTTTTTCCTTGTATTAGTATATTTTTGGTTAAGTATTATGTGGAACGATTTCATCCCATATAACATTTTTTTATGTTTTTCATATTTTGCCCCCCCCCCTTTTTTCTGTTTTTCTTTAGTCCTTTTTCTAAATTGCTTTTGTGTTTTTTTTTTCATTAATTATTATTAATTACAATTTTAATAATATATGTCGTAATATTTTATGATACTAAATGGTGTACTCCACCATTAGGGGCCCCACCGCGCCTGCCCTGTTATTCTTTCGATTTATGGAACCTCGTGATTTATGGTTTATATTATCTTTAGAGTTTAGTGCTTCTAAAAATATATAATTTCACTATTATAATTTATGATCTATTATATCCCTAAAGTTTAATATTTATATTCAGGATTTGATGTTAATACTAATAATATAAAATATAATTGCAATTTCGTTTAGAGTGGTTTATGACTCATTTTGATTTTATATTTATTTTTAAGATTTAATATTAATTTAAAAAATAAATAGTAATTAATTAATATAAAAACAAAAAGGGATTGAGTCTGAAAAAGGGGATGACAACCACAAATGTTCCACTGTTTCGTGGAATATATTTTATTTATACTTTAAAATATAATTCTGAGTTGCAATTGAAGATTAAAAAGGTGCAATCATATACTATTTGTATACATTATATTATTGCATTATAAGAATGCCTTGATATTTTTGTGAGGGGATATTTTGAGACTAATATATCAGGATTTTAAGTCGAGTCAAGTCATTATTAAAGATAGTTAAAGTATGTCTCTAATTAATTACTCCCTCCGTCCCAGGTAATGAGGAACAGAGACCTTATATTTAATATAATTATTATACATTAACAACCGTCTCATATAAACACAAAATCTCAACAGAATTTGTCTTTTTTGAGATATATGAAATTTGCCATTTGTCAACAATTATTGATACATGAAAACTAAAGCATTAATTCACTACACAAATAACATAAATGATCAGTTGGTGCTTCCATAATTACTATGCACATCTTTGCTCGATTCAACCTTCCTATAATGCTCTTCTGCATAATTTATTATTACTTTTGAAGAAGAATAAGTACTTATAAATCCGAAGAACAATAATAAAAAAAAAACATACACCAAGTTCCACATTATTCATACTCCTTAATTTATAAAAAGTATTAATTTTTTCATTTATGCTGTTCTATAAGCTTGTTTCCTTTAAAAATACTATATCAAGTACTATAATTTATTTATAATGAGTTTATTCATATTTATTTTTGTAACACTATAATTTTATTTAGTATTTTTCTGCATAAAAGTAAACTAAGAAGATTTAGAGTAAATTTTCAATAATAAAAACAATAAAAAATATTTTTTTCTTTTTGTTGGAGAGTAGAGAGAATTAGCTATACCTAAATGTTGAAAATAGGTAGAATAATAGTGATATAGCATTGATTACCAATAAATTCTCAAATAAATAGGTATAATAGTATTGAATTCAAGATATATAAATGTAAGCATTGATGTATTTGATAATAAGATCTCACTTTCCCTCACACTGTAGCTCTTGCACAAAATAGAACATCCTCATTCTCTAACACCTACTTAAATGTGTGGCATTACATTACTTCATCTTCTTCTTCTGCTGCTCTCTTCTCCACATTATGAAGCAATGGGCAGGCTCCATCCTGTCTCACCTAGTGCTCCGTCGACAGCGTTGTCGAAGGCAGCCGATTACCTGAAGATGAAAGCGTGGTTGAATCACGCGCATCGGGTGTTCTTCCACCACGTGGAACTCGACGACTGCAAGCCTAAGACGGCACACCATTCTTCTTCTCCGAGTCGACGTGGTAATCATCAGACACTTGATAATTCATTCAAATGCCTCCCCCGCTCCAAGAAGCCATAGATATGATATATCATGAGCTGAATACATTGAGTCAGTAGAGAGATTGAATGTGGTTTATGTGTACATCATTATGTTTGGACATACATAGTTTGATTTTGCCAAGAAAAAACTGTCTTTTTGTTTGCATTGATGACAACGTCTCGAATGATCGACGTTGTCATTAGTCAAGATCAGTAGGCAGTAGGTATATGTATTATTCTTTCCATGGTATATTGTTATGTTGTAAAAACAGCACAGCACCAGGATCCAAATCTTACAACAAGTGAAGTATTATTCTTTTCATGGTACATTGTTATGTCCATTAAAAAATATACTCACTCCGTCCCACAATAGGTTGCATACTTTTCTCATTCATTCGTCTCACAATAACCTTCAACCCCAAAAAAAGAAAACACACATTTATCCAATAACCTCAAAAGTTACTTTAATACCAACAGACCACTCATTGTAATTTGCAAACAACATGTTGTCAAGTGTATAAATACTGTCTAACTTAGAACTTGGTAAAATGGTGGTGGTGGCCATTACGCCCCATCAAGCATGAATGAAATACGCACCGCAGATTGAACTTACAGAATCGAACGAACAGGGTTCAAGAGTCTTGAAGCTGAGATCAAACTTCTCAAGTAAGGTTTTGCACTAATGCATCCTGCTAAAATGGATACACCATCATGTGTTGGAAATAAATACTTAAAATCTTATCCCTATTATGATAAACTGAGATCAAACTGTAATGCGGAAGCGTACCTTAATCCAGAATTAGGCGGAACACGATTGATAGGTATTACGGCATTCCTCAACTAAGCCTCCTTATTCCTTATGGGGACCGTAGTAATCCCTCCCGATGGGGAGAAGGGAAGACCATGTGCGACTTAGTATCTTGGGGACCATAACCTGGGAACTTTTATATACTATACAATTGGGCCACCCTAATCACTCAATCATGTAGTATTGAGTATATGCTCAATTGGTCCATATCAAAATATTATAGCCCATGGACTTATCAATGTAATTGAATCACTTAATTAAGTCCATAAAACAATTGAATAGCTAATATAATTGCATAATAATATATTGTCCACAATTAGATTATAGTGAAAATTAAAATTTTCCTTACAATCTCCCACTTGGGCTATATATTTCTCAAAGCAAATATATCGAGTCCTTAGTTGCGCAACTTTATGTTATTCCTCTTCAGGCTATACTTAACAATCTGGTCCATCTCATATACTAATATGGAAATACCGCGGCATTCACCACATTATAAATCGTGGTTAAACCCCGATAATCACCAATATCAATATACTCAATGACATAGATCAAATATGGTGAGTAACATGGAAATTACATGTAAAATGTGATCAACATCATGTCTATTTCCAACTGGTCCTACTTTAACCTTTAGTGAGATCAATTCATAATGTAAAATATTACAAAATGAAAATTACTTAAGTGAATTCGCAACGAATTCATAACCATCAACTTTATTCTACAGAAAACTGAATTATCCAAATCAAAGTGTCTTAAAAATTTTAAAGAGCAATAAATATAGACTCCCACTGAACCAATGTATTTTAAAATCGTATAACACCCACATGAGTAACTAGCTCATAAAATTACAGGGCGTTGAATACATAATTGGCGGATCCATATTTAGAGTCCATTACAATATGTTCTATTGAAATTTTATCCACACAAAACACCTTCTTTAACAACCAAGAATTATATGTCAATATGCTTGACTTATAAGAACTCTTGTTGCCAATACTTTACTGCGAACTAACTGTCACAATAAACTTTACGTGACAGTTTCGCAACCTATATTTCATGTTTGAATGCCCCTTAGTGTGCTACTAATTCAGTTGTCATGGTTAAGGAGCTACGAGTGTTTGCTTAACACTTTTACTTGTATAGCTCTCCAGACCAACAAAAGATGTAGCCTGAAGTGGATCTTATACTGTATTGGCATTCAACAAACTCATAATCAGAATTCCTTATGATCTCTAACAAATCTGATCTCTGATATGCAAGCATGTTATCCTTAGTTCTTTGTAGATACTTTATAAAGATCCATACTAGAGTTACTTAAATGTCTACTTAATATACCAACAACATAAGCCAAATTAGGTCTTGTAGAAACCTCATCATACAACAACTTCCAAAAATCAAAACATATAGAATATTTTATATTTCTTAAATCTTTAGTTTAACTTTATAGCACTTGATTGAGACTGCACTTGTCTCCCTTATTTTAACTTAAACATTCTCCCACTGAATCACACAATCATTCAATCAAATACATTTGTCTCAAAACCAAATGAGATAATTACCTCATGATGATACGTGTGATTCCTCTATGGAAAAACTTACTTGAATGCATAGATGGATTTTCCTTTTTTTATTTTATTTAATTCTTAAAATTATTGACATTGTTTCATCAATGTTGCCATCAAGAAACTTTATCTTTACAACCATCAAATTTAATGCAATTCAAGATCAAAATGTACTACTTATGTGACGATTATCTTAAAAAAGAGTCTTTCTTAGAATCCGAATAGAAAGTCTCTTAAAACAATGCATTTCTTCATTTTTGAGTATAATCCTTTACCAAGATGCAAACCTGATCATCTTGTCTTGATTTAAATCCATAACTTATAGCATTAAACCACTTTCAACTATTTGGACCTTATATGGCTTGATGAATATTGTTGGAATATTCTACCACTAATTCCATAGTGTCCTCTTTATTTAGGAAAGAACTTATTAAATCATTCAAAATTGTCTCTCTCCCAACTCTAGTGGTTTCCTTAGTAACATTAATTCTTTAGGTTGTTGAATATGTTATTCTTTAAATATTATTGACATTGTCTTATCGATATTTTGAATTTGCAACATCTTAAAAGCATAAGTAGGGGTCGAATTGACTCCTCCTCAAAGACAATGTTTCTAATATTATTCTTTCCCCCAATTCAACATCCACAAAGAATACCGTATTACCCATCTCAAATATGATCCAATTAATTGAATCATAATTTTTTTTTATTCATAATCAATAAAGTAGTTGGTATCTATCTGTGTCCAATTTTCTTTAGTAGATCCCAATGATCTAGCCTTAGTTGGACATCACCATGTAAAACTCAAAGAGTTCTCACAACTACTTCAGTTAAAACTTTATTGAGACCATAAGTTGCAATCTTAAGTATTTCTCCTATTAGTAACCATATATTGTGGAGTACTATTTTTGTCTTTCAACTAAACCACAACATCATTCATGCTAAGTAATCTTAATGTGGTGTATTATAAAACAATCCCACAAGCCTTTAGGAGTAAACAAAAGGTTGTACTTTAGTTGTCTTTAGCAGTTTTCTTAATGAGTTTTCTTTTATTGCCCTTATACTTTATTGAGACAAAGTTTGTTAGAAACCTATTAGTCTCATCCTTATTATTGAAGTTCACTCATAATGTATGATTTTGTTGTTGATATATGTTAAACTTAATTAGCAGACTTCTTAATTATACAGAGAATTAATCCAAAATGATTATTATGCTTGCACTAAACTCTATAATCTTTCAAATTTAAATAGTTTAGAATCATCTTGAGGAATCGAGCACATCATTAGTATCAAGCTCAATGACAACATTACTAACTTGTGACACCCTCTACGTAGTAGTCAAATACTAACAATAAAATTGTCAAGTAATAGTCTTCCTTTAGGCCGACTTATTACTCACATGTTAAACAAAAATTGTCACGTATTCACCACCACAGGTGTTTGTGTATTTCGGGCCAAATATTAATCTACTTTTGGACCGATCAATACCCGCATGAAGATACACTTGCACAACATTATTAATTGGGGACCCATCACAAGACACCTTGTGCAACATTAACCTCGTCTATGGACAAAAATTAATTGCAGGGGTAATCTTGGTGTAATAATCAAGTACTGATAATAAGTTCTGTCAAACAAAAGTCTATCTATGGACCGACAAATGTTCACATGAACAATTTAATAATTATCACATACTTATTATCACATATGTGTTATTATTCTGTCAAATTGTGCCTACCTATGGGCCGAACACAGAACAATAAATAATTCCACACTTATCTATGATAAAACACATTCTTTAACAACCAAGAATTCTTATACCACTTGTTGGAAATAAATCCTTAAAATCTTATCCCTATTATGATAAACTGAGATCAAACTGTAATGCGGAAGTGTACCTTAATCCAGAGTTAGGCGGAACACGATTGATAGGCATTATGGCCTTACTCAACTAAGTCTCCTTATTCCTTATGGGGACGGTAGTAATCCCTCCCGATGGGGAGAAGGGAAGACCATGTGCGACTTAGTATCTTGGGGACCATAACCTGGGAACCTTTATATACTATACAACTGGGTCACCCATAATCACCCAATCATGTAGTATTGAGTATATACTCAATTGGCCCATATCAAAATATTATAGCTCATGGACCTTATCAACGTAATTGGATCACTTAATTAAGTCCATAAAACAATTGAATAGCTAATATAATTGCATAATAATATATTGCCCACAATTAGATTATAGTGGAAATTAAAATTTTCCTTACATCATGATCATGAAAATAGACGGGAAAATCGCAATCTTGCTGCTGTGAAGAGATAAAGAAAGGCAAGAGCAACATTTTCTCAATAAGGTCAATGGTAATGAATGGAATCAATATTTATCAACTAAGGTCTAGTGAATACAGAAAAATATGCATAAGAACACAGGCATATCATTAATGTATATTCAATTATACTCCAATTTGTATCACTAAATTTGTTAACCAAAAAACAGCTTCTTTTATGTTCATTCCAAGATCCTTTTAACAAGCAATGATAACTTCATTATTCAGCAGAGAATGTGAAGAAGAACTCCATAATGATTAAAAGATTGTAAAGATTAATGGTTAAACCTTGTAAGAAATCACATTTGCATGTATGCTTATAAGCTCTCACCCTATATTTAATGGGCACCACCTGTTTGATAATATTCCCCAGAAAATTAACCACTAGTTGATTTTAAACAGGACTGGGAACTAAAAACAATACTTAAAGTTCATCCATACAAGACAAAAATTGAACCAAAACAGGTGAAATTTTAATCTAGCAAGATTTAAGCTAATAATTGTACCCATCAGATTTGAAGTTACTCACTCTGTACTTTCTCTCTCCTAATTAAACCCCTTTCCCAAGATTTTCTTGATGCAGAAATCTCCAATGTTTTCTTGTGCTACCAAAAACATTAAACCAAAAATATATGTATATTATTCTCTATGTTAGCAGCAAAACAATAAACAAATGTAAGAACTCACTAACAGATCAATCAAAAGAATACCAAGTGGAAAATAGCTCAAGTATAACTGCTTCTAGCCACCATACAAGGAGTGATTGTAATTTTCACGAACTTAAAAAAGAGTGAGAGTAATTTACCTAGCAATTTGAATATTTAAAATTTTGAATATCTCAAATAACAATATTCATTTAATTTTTTTCTATGTTTTCCTTTTTCTTATGGTGGTCACGGTTATTTCAGTATAATTTAAATTGTGCTGTCATATACTGTTAGGTTTGCGAACTAGTAATAATAATAATTATAAAAAATGCGTAGTATGCGTCACAAAAAAAAATGATGCCATTGGATCTTTTAATTTTAAGTTTTAACGTGAAAAGAAATACTTTTGCTATAAAAAGTATAATACTTGGATATAAATTGAAAGCTGCAACATAATGTGTGAAATAGTCAAATAGACAACAAAAGAAACAGTATTTCAGTGCATAAAAGGGAGAATTAGCAAATGATAAGTTAAGTATATCCCCATTAATCGCACAAGTATAAATAGTTTTCAGATATGAAAGCATAGATAACTAATCCATTGCTCAAGTGCACACCACTTGAACCGTAAACCCCGCAAGATTTAACTATACAAATCGTCATCATCGGCGCCACCAGCTGAGGCTCCAAACGGGTCGGATGCAGCTGCAGATGCCCCACCTGCTGTCTCAGCAAACCTGAACTCAGTTCCAAAACCACGAGACTGCTGCAATGTCTGAGCAAATGCCTGGTACTTGCGAATATCAGCATCGCTCACACTCCTTCGAGCGAATTTCATGGATTCCTCGAAATGTGCAGGCTTGATCTCCGACACTTCATCCTCAGCGTCCTCATCCATTAAATCGGGATTATCTTTTGCCCTCCTTTCTCTCTCGATGTCCTGAAAAAAGTATACTCTTGTCAGTAACCTAACATTCTCCTAAACCCCTTGCAGATCACAGGATGGATATCCTTAACACAGTTTAGAAGAATGACATTCTGACATAAATATCAAGGAGATGGTCATCTATACGAGGAGAAAAAAGGTTGTCGCACTCAATGACATTTAAACTTCCACATAAATACAACTGTGTTTTAACCAGAATAACTAAAAAGCCTATTTACGAGTATATGTTCTAGCTCAGCTTATGTTACCCATCATATTAAATAACCTGCAGAAATAGAATACGCTTCTCTTTAAATCCAAATCTTGTTGAAGCAAAAATGACAGCAGTACCAAACAAGAAACATAAACAACGATTGTGCGTCTAATATGAACTTCAATAAAACAGATGACACAGAAACAGGTTTAAATGGATCTACTTAATAAGAATAACAAAGCTTCCATTCTTCCGATTCAAGTCACACAGTTCCAAATTCAAGGTTGGAAAATAATTGAAAATAACATGCATGGAATGATCATTAATTACAGGAGAAAGTTTTTTGATATCTAAGATCTTACACTTGATAGCGCTTTTAATGAAAATTCAGCCGCCAACAATGTAAAGTAAAAGAAAAGGATAACCAAAACAAGGATATAAATAAGTTGCATGGTAACACAATAAGTTACCAGGGTCAGGGTCGCATGCATAAGGTCACTATTAAAGAAAAAGACATATTGCGGATTCCACTCTTCATTCGAGCCCTCTTTTTTTGGTCAAGACCATAAATATACAAGCAATATTGATATGTTTTAAATTATCCATAGAAGCATGAATAAAAAAGTACGAAGAGGAAGAATAAAAATTCTCACTTTCTCAATGTTCTCTCTTATGGCATATTTGCAAGCTCGCTGACAGATCTCTGTGATATCAGCCCCACTAAATCCTTGCGTGTACTTGGCAAGAGCTCGCAAATCAACATCTTTGGAAAGTGGTGATTTACGGAGGCAAGCTTTGAAGATCTGATGACGGGAATCTTCATCTGGAAGAGGGATATATATTAACTGATCAAGACGACCTGGGCGGAGAAGTGCAGGATCAATAATGTCAGGCCTGTTAGTAGCCCCAATAATAAAAACAGTCTTTTTGGCATTCATGCCATCCATCTCAGTCAGAAGTTGGTTAAGAACCCGATCAGCAGCACCACCAGCATCTCCAACACTGCTACCTCTCTATAGCAATTAACAAGATTCATTACTTAACAACTCATACACAAATAATTAGACAATTCTGTAAAGAATTAAGATTCCATGAATGATTATTTAAATGTGGAAAGGTTATAACCTGAGTCGCAATAGAGTCGAGCTCATCAAAGAAGAGAACACAAGGAGCAGACTGCCTAGCCTTATCAAATATTTCACGGACATTAGCTTCACTCTCTCCAAACCACATCGTGAGCAGTTCGGGCCCTTTTACACTAATGAAATTGGCTTGACATTCGTTCGCAATAGCCTTGGCCAGCAGAGTTTTACCACATCCAGGTGGGCCATAGAACAGAACACCCTTAGAAGGCGACATACCGAATTTCTCGAACTTTTCCGGATGCTCCACAGGATATTGAACAGTCTGCAATATGTTAAACAAGTTAGCAGATAAAGAATAGAAGCACATCACACATCGTGAGTTGAAATTTGAATCCAAATTGATAATTAAATTACCTCCTGAAGCTCCCTCTTGACATTTTCCAGCCCTCCGATGTCTTCCCAGGACACATTGGGCACTTCAACCACCTGTTCATAAATTCAGATAATATAAATATCTTGAAAATCATGACTATCTCATAATCAAAATATAACCATCCAACCAGAAGTTCACTTACTGTTTCTCGCAAAGCAGAAGGATTACTTGTCCCAAGAGCAGTATGGAAGTGCTCATTTGTTACAGCCATGGAATTTAGTATCTCAGCATCAATTGAATCATCTTCCAAATCAATGACATCCATTTTCTCTCTGATACACTGGAGTGCAGCTTCAGTGCAAAGAGCTGCAAGGTCAGCACCAACATAGCCATGGGTGTCTTTCGCTATTCTTTCTAAATCAACCTGAAAAGAAAGGATTTTTCATCATTGTAAGTGTGTATCTAGATCAGTGCAATACTATGCATAAATTTTTAAGAGGTATTATCTCTTACATCATCAGAAAGCTTCATGTTCTTCGAATGAATCCTAAGAACTTCAAGGCGTCCAACTTCATCAGGTACACCGATGTCTATTTCCCTGTCAAACCTACCAAACCTTCTAAGAGCTGGATCAATGCTGTTTGGCCTGTTAGTTGCCCCCATAACAATAACATGAGCACGGGATTTCAACCCATCCATGAGAGTCAGTAGTTGAGATACAATCCTCCTCTCAACTTCTCCATGTGTCTTCTCCCGCTTAGGTGCTATTGAGTCGATTTCATCAATAAAGATAATGGATGGAGCATTCTTCTCAGCCTCTTCAAATGCCTTTCTCAGATTACTCTCACTCTCTCCAGCCAACTTAGACATTATTTCTGGGCCATTAATCAAAAAGAAAAAAGCACCAGTTTCATTTGCAACAGCTCGAGCAATTAAAGTCTTTCCTGAACCTGGGGGTCCATAGAGTAAAATTCCTTTGGGAGGTTTTACACCAATAGATTTGAAAAGCTGAGGATGTCTCAGAGGCAACTCCACCAATTCACGAATTTGGGCCATCTGCTTCCTAACACCACCAACATCATCATAGCCAACTTCATCTAACCTATCCTCATCCTCTCTCCTCACGGGCTCCCCTTCACAAAAGATCTCAGTATCAGGGGCCACAACACAGTACTCCCCTGGGTCAGTCTCAACAACTTTGAATTCCACACTTCTCATGCCCCCTCTCACAAGAAAATGGTCACCTTTCCTTACAGGGCGATATGCCTCCAGAAAATAAGCTGCAAAGGCAACACAAAGTGTTGACAATACTTGTCAGTAAGCCATTACTATAAATATAATTTTATATCAAGTGTCATTAAGCAAGACATATGCAACAAGAGGTGACCATTTTTAAGAACTTACGTTTGAGATATGCATCAAATAGATCTCCCGTGAGACCTTCTATTGTATCATCCAAGGGCAGTATGTGAACACGCTTTCCATATTTAACATCTGGGCACTGATGCACAGATACAACATCACCGAGCCGAACCCTCAAATTAGCCCTGACAACCTTGTTCATCCTGATCTTAGGCTCTTCACATGTCTCATCAGCAAGGGCAATGCACACAGTGTCTTTTCTTTTCTTTCCCTGTAACCACAATATAAAGATAATCCAAATTAGAAAACATCAAATGCAATGTATTACATTCAATAAAGCAAATACATACATAAAAGTAAAGTAAATATGAACTAATACAAAATTCAAAAACCAACTTCATGATATGCCATGAAAAGAATTAAATTAGTCAGCTTATACTATTACAATTACAAAATAATCAAGATTCCAGATGAATGTAGCTCCCACATCTAAAATTTCAGAAAATTGAGATTTCTTCCAACACCCCCAAGAACAAATAGCAGCGAATAAACCTCAGACGATTCTATCCAAGAAATATACGTGAACTTCGTAAGACCTTGGCAATAGATAAATTCAATTTTGTGCAGAGAAGACAGATCATAGCAATGGAAAAGGTCATAAAGCTTATCAAATAATCGTGGCCCAGTTCAAAAACAACAATTTCTTCAATCAGTGACATGACTCAGAAACCCCTTTCCACACAACGTTTCACCGAGATCAAACGATTAAAGTAAACATATTAATCTTGAAATCCATATCTAGCCAGATTTGTAAACAATTACAGTAATCAAATTGTGTGTAGCTTTTAAAACAAAATAACCCAAATCCTTCCCCCAACTAAACGAATAATAAAAACCCTCGAAATTTAAGTAAGAACCTTGATCAAAATAGTGTCTCCGCGGAAAAGCTGGAGCTTCTCCATGGTAGCGGGATGGAGCGAGACGACGGAGTTGTCATCGTTGACCGCCTCGTCAACTACCAGGCGATTCGCCGCCTTTTTCCTCTCCAAAATCGCGGTGGAGAAGTCCTTCTTAGCACCTTTCCTGCAAAAACGAAGAAAAAGTTGAGATTTTTAGTACAAATTGGATGAAAAAACACCCGCAAAGAGGCGGAAAATCGCAGTTGCAAGAGCAGACAGAGCTAGGGTAAACTTACGGATCAGAAGATTCAGCTTGGTTACTCATTCTCCGGCGATCTGAGAATTGTGGGGTTCGAGAATTAGATGTGTTTCGTTTGCGACAAGAAAGAGAGTAGAGGGTATGAGAGAAAGAGAAATGTAGAGATATTGCTTTGCGAGTAGATATATATAGATACAAAAATTCGTACCTATACTTGATACTTCTAATTGGTATCAAATAATGTTTGGACTCGGATTATTTTGTTGGTTATCTTTTTTCTAATAGATCTTTCTAGAATATACAAAAATAAATAAGCAAGTGAAACTTGTAAATTTTATTCATAATTTAGGTAATTTAGGGTGTTAATAGTAAGTGGTAATTTAAGTTTTTAAATTTTAAATTAATTGAATCTGAATCTTAAATTTAAGGGTGATTCGAGGTGCACCCATATTTATGGTTTAAACTTTAAAATATGTTAGTGGGTATTTTTTTATGCAATGCACCGCAATCGAACTCTAAATTTAGAATAATTTTAAAGTGCATCCGGAGTTCTTATGCGCGGATAAATTTAAATTAGAGCTCGTTTGCTTGGAAATATTAAAGGAGGGATTGATGCAGTTTCCCTCGTAGTAATATTATTTTTGTCTCGATGTAATTCATAATACTTAGAACTCGTTATTATTTCAATCTATTAACAATATTTTTTCTATGGTATTGTGTATCACACTATGTTAGTTGTTAGTAAGAAATTTAAGATACTAATATGGTAAGTAAATCAAATTATAAAGTCAAATGGTATACTTAATATTGGTACACTTAGTTAATATATGTCATTAGATAAAAAAAACTACTCTATAAGATCAAACAAAATAATTAAAAATTAAAAAAATTATACCCTAAAAACTACCCTACTAACCCTAATTACATCGATTTTACGGGGTGTATGGTGCAAATACAGAATAAACCCAAATTATTATTTGTCTATCTCATATCTTATCTCAATACATCGAGTTAGGGAGTAGTTTTTTAATACTATAATTTTTTTTATAAAAGAAAAAATACAAGTGTCAACTTTTTATGGTCAACTAAAATAGTTGAGCAAAGTATTCTTTACTCTCGTTGCACGTAAATCATGTGCATTTTAATGAGCATATTTTATTATATCTTTGGCCTTAACGTTTACTTTAAATTTTAATAATAATTATATAACATAATTATAATTTAATTTTGTTATTATCTTATCTTATAGTTTATTACATATTTAAAGAGGTAAAATTATATTTCAACCCTTAAATAAAAAGGGGAGTAATAAATTCTATATTTCACAATAAACAAGCTCAAATTATCAATTTTCTAAACATAAGTTTTCCTCAATCATAGTTCTTTAAATAATGAACTAATTTTATATTAATATTAATTAATTAATTAATACTTGTACTTAATTTTGTAGAATTGTCTAATATTCTTTTACTGAAAAATAAGAATTCTTCTCTCACCTTAATCATTATAAAATTTATTTTAAAGTGTAATATTTTATTTATTATACTAATGAAGAATCATTTTTCATAATTGTTTTTTAGAAAATATGTGTAGACACCTTAATTTTTCTATAAAAAATTTGTATATGTGGTATCTCCACATTTTTTATTTAATATATTTTTAATTAATACAAAAAAAAATTAATAGTTATTTTATTATTATATTACCCGTTTATTTCTTTAAAATATTTGATTATATATCTTCATAAAATTTAATACTAATACTTTATTCACATTTATTTCAATAAATAAATTAATTAAATATTATAAATTTAGTTTATTAAAAAAATTCAATTTATAATTGAAGTTATAATTATTACCCGAATATTGCAATAGCTGCATTTTATTATTTATATAATACCTTAAAAGAGTAAGAAACAACTCATCACATAAATGAGGATTGCTTGAGCCACAAATATGATGGATGTGATTTTACCAGCATGTGGTAACATTGTTTAGTTCTTTAGTTTTTTCTCCACACTATTTACAATCCCCTAAAATTAGTCTTTTTTTTATCACCCAATATATGTTAGGATACCCAATTAAATGGCATGATGAATATATTCTTTGACTTCGCAAGCTTAATCTCTTGATCAAATGTTTCTTTGTACTGTTCCAGAAATTTCTTTATTTTCCGAAGTTTTGCCATTGTTTGCTAAAAACGATTTAAAAAAAAAAAAACTCCAAAATAAAAAGTGAAAAAAAATTAAAATTAATGGTCATGTTCTCACACAACAGTTCAATGATAAATTTTGTTTTTTCATTAAAATACCTAAAATATCTCTATTCAAATTGAGCTTATATCATTGGCCATTGCATTTAAAATAAATGAATGAAAAAAAAAAGGAAAAAAGATCTCTACATGATAATGTTACTTTCATTGAAAAGGAATTCCAAAAAAGGATGAGCTAAGTGTGGCTGCATCGGAGAACATAGATAAATGATAGTATAAGAGCAAACGAGAAAAAGATTCCACCCAGGCTAAGAGTCTCATTTGCTTTTGGGCACGTGAATTAAGGAGTATTATTATTTAATTTATAGTGGGTAGTTGTATTAGTGGGTGTGGGAGCCCCATGTTTTAAATGTATTAGTGGGTGTGGGTGGGTCTCATGTGTCCAAAAAAGGAAATGAGACTATTTAGGTGAGACGACCAAAATGGTAAAATGACCCTCTTAGCCTGGGATGGAGGGAGTAATGAATTACTTAAAATTAATGTTTACTTGATGATGATGAGATTTTTTAGAGTTGAAGAACGAGATAAAGTTGAATGTTTTAGATGCAATATTTTCATTAATACTTTTGTTGCAGATTTTTCATAAATATGAAGCTGTTATTTGTTTATTACATCAGTAGCAATAGCTCGATTTATGTAATTTAGATTTTTTTTGTTAATTGTAGCTTAGCTTATTAATATTTTTACCCACTTCAATTTGATGAATACTTATAATTAAATCGCAAAAAAATTACATCGTTAAGTATGACGTGTAACACACGTCTTAAAAACTAGTATTTCAAATATATGAAAAGTAACCTCTTAGTGCTATAATATAACTTAAAACTCCATGAAACAGTGTCAAATTGAACCCTAAAAAATGCAGATTTTCACTCTCAGCAGTAATCTTTAGTATATTAAAAGAGGATGAAGTTTTGATGACATGGCAGCACCATATTAATTCAAGGATGAGGTGGCATATTCTCAAAATTTTGAAAAAAAAATTCTCACTTAATTAGAAATTCGGTGCTCATTCTGTTGTTTTAATGTATTGTAAGGGCTTATTTGCAAATTTTAATAGATTTAAGGAAAAAAATATAACGCAAAGAGGCAAAGCACAGATTCGTCCAACCTTCTCTCTCTACCCCTAATCCATTCCTTCTCTCCTCCCTGCTCTCTCAATTTCCTCCACCGATAATAGTTAAGTGTCCACCACTATCGTGCAATCCTTTCGGTGATCGTCATCTTTAAACAAAAGATCCAAACCCGCAAGCTTTTCGGCGAACGTCATCAACAAACAGAAGAATCTCTACTGCCTCCTCTCCCCGCCCTAATCTTCGCGCCGACTCCTCCACTATCATCCAAGCCATCCGGCGACGTGGCAAGCAGAAGAAGAAGGCATCTCGATCCTCTCTTTCTCTCTATTGTTTTGTAGTGTTTCTGTTTTGATGTTAATACAGATCTGCCCTCTCACTCCACCCTAATCTCTACGTTGCAGACATATATAAGACTCCTTCACCGACATCCAAGCCAGCGAAATTCAGTAGTGGTGAGCAGAAGAAGAACTCTTTGTTTGGGTCTTTTTGCCTTATAAAAGATCCGATTTTGATTTGAAAAATTAGTGTTGAGAAGAGAAGAAGGTGATGTTTCTTAACCGTAGTTGATTTCTTATTTTATGCCGTTTTTTCTCATTCACGATTCGTGACATCAGATAAACTTTCTCTTTCTACTCTTTTCGATTTTTGATGGTACCTCTTTAGATTTTCATTCATTCTTATCAGATTTAATATATTTTGTGGGAATCAAGAGGATTTTTTTTTTTACTTTTCATGTGTGTATAAATGCTTTTCCATGGGTTGAGTGGTTTTAGTGAAAGATTATGTAAGTGTAGAAATTTGTGATTTTTTAATTATGTTTGCTCTTCTTTTAACTTTTAAAGTGTATTTGGAGCATATTAGAATGATAGCTGGGAGAATTATGTTTGCTCTTTTTTTAACTTTTAAAGTTGATTGAAGAGTATTTGGAGCAAATTAAGAATTCAATCTTGATTTATCTGCTTCATACTCTTTTACTCTGCTAATTCTAAACTGGTGCAAGAATATGTTCTGTTTTAGAGTGCAAAATTCTCATTCACTTTTTGCACACTTCACTTATATCGTTCTTTTTTTTAGGCAATCGATATTTGACATTTTCTTCTTTAATTCTTGGTTGACAAAAAGTACAACGAAGGAATGAAAGAAGGCAAGCGTGAAAGAAGAGAGTGTAAATCATTATATAAGCTATTGTTGGGTGGATGCGATCGTCCTCGTCGTCTCGTCGGTCTTCATTGCCGGAGCATCGCCGGAGATAGTGGCGACGGGAGGTGCTCAGATTCCCGTTTCAAACTCATGAAGAGTAGTTCTGCCGCTCACGCTCTACGTTGGGCCTCACGAATTGGGGAAGAAAAGGGATGGGGTGTAAGGCTATGGGCCAAACACATTTAGCCAATACTTTGAGACTTGAAGACCACCATTTGGGCCAACAGGCCCAATGGGCCCAACAAATCTCCACCTTGGCCCAAATCATTCACCATCGTGTTCATCTAGGAATTCATCATCGCACCTTTTTTCAGACACCTGCAAAATGAAAAACACAAAGTTAGATGAAAGATCCAGAAAAATTGACAAACACAAAGTTGATCAAAAATGACACAAAGTCACAAAAGTTCACATAGTCATGTAATCACATAGATTAGAATTCACAGTTCTCATGACACACGAACAGTTCACATAGAACAAATAAGCACAAAGCTAACAAAAGATCACAAAGACTAGTCACATAGACATACAAGCTATAGCATTTAAAAGTCACATAGACACACAATCTATAGCATTTAAAAGTCACACAGACACTTCATACAGAAGCACACGCAGTCACACATGCATAAAAGTCACATAGACACTTCACACAAAAGCACACATAGTCACACAGACATAAAAGTCACACAGACACTCTACACAGAAGCACACAGACATAAAAGTCACACTAACAATCAACAATCAAATGTTACAACACATTCGAATACACACAACATGCTCCACCTCACTAAGAGAAATAAATAAGCATGTAGACTAGGCAAGTTTAACACATAAATAAGCACACAATAAGAAAACATATTTCTAACAAGTTTTCACACAAGAAAACACAAATTCACAAAGAAGCACATAGATTCAAAGTGAAACAAGATAGAAAAATAAATTTCCTAATCACATGCAGAACTAACTAGCCAATTAACACACACACAAGGTTTAAAAGGCACTAAATAATTCACACAAAATTATCTCTTAATCATAAGAGTCATTCACAGCTTTGAACACCCTCTCATACTTCATCTTCTCTTTTAAACAGATATTGAAGTCTCCTTGCCCAAATGCATTAGGAGAAGCCAATGGTGTTTAAATTTGAGTGAATCGACTCACACAGATTCAAGAAACAACACAATCACACACACATAGGTGAGCAAATGCTATCTTAGGGACTGAAAACGAACTCAATTCACATACATAGCAAAAAGAGCAAAAAATTCCAGAAAATCAGATTAGCAGCGAAAGCAAACCAGGATATCACACAGATATAGAACTCACAATTTCAAGCAAATAAAAATTAGAGATACACAAAAATTGACCAATCCAGGCCACAAATAAAAAAAATCCCTAATTCTATAGCACAGAAATCACAAGTACAAATGAGGACCAGCTGCCTCAGATCATCACAAAGGAGGACCAACTGCCTCAGGGTATCACAAAGATATAACATAACAAAACAGTAAATGGGACAATCCCCTATCCGAAAAAAATGATAAAATAAATCTAAAAATTATTTTCGAAAATAAAATAACTAAGAGAGACACTCCCCTATCACCAATCTGACCGAACTGGAGGCGGCGGTTGGCGGACGAGCAGCGGGCTGGCGGCGGCGGTCAGGACTGATCTGATGGGAACTTCGACTGGCGGTGGTCGGCAGCTGAAACCCTAACGCGCAGCTGTCCAGGCGGCATTCGGACAGCGAGCAGATTCTGTGGATGGCGTTGACGGAACCCTATCACCGACGAGCGGCTGGCAGCGATGGACGAGCAGTGGCTGGGCAGCGTACGATCACCGAATGGATGGTGGACACTCAGCGGACAACAGCGGCGACAGCGCATTTCAACGGTTGACAGCAACGGCTTTGCGACTCCGGAAGAGGCGTACAGCGACGACGCGGTTGCTAAACCCTAGCGGCGGCAGTGTGCAGATCCATGCAGATCCGAGCAATTGGTGGCAGCATTTGGCGTCGCGTTCCCGGTGGGCTGCCTAGCAACGCACGACGGCTTCGATCTGATTGGTGGCGGCGCTTTTCTGTAGATCGCGATTCCAGCAGCGGCGGTGGCTCGGCTGCAGATCGTGAATAGCTCTGACAGCCGATGGGAAGAATATCGGGCTGACTGACCGACGGCCTTCTCCCACCAAAGATCAGCGTTCTCCCACCAGCGACTAACGGTAGCAGCTTCGGGCGACGGACGGACGAGCAGCAATGACGAAACCCGCTCTGATACCACTGTTGGGTGAATGCGATCGACCTCATCGTCTCGCCGATCTTTATTGCCGGAGCATTGCCAGAGGTGGTGGCGACGGGAGGTGCTCAGATTCTCATTTCAAACTCACGAAGAGTAGTTCTGCCGCCCACGCTCTACTTTGGGGCTCACGAATTGGGGATGAAAAGGGATGGGGTGTAAAGCTATGGGTCAAACACATTTGGCCCAATACTTTGAGACTTGAAGACTACACCATTTGGGCTAACAGGCCCAACGGGCCCAACAGCTATTATTGAGACTATAAAAGTATATATTTTAGAGAAAAATACATTGAAGATTGATGGTTTAAGTGATATAGAGGTAGCATACAAAAATGAGACTATAAAAGTGTATATTTTAGAGAAAAATACATTGAAGATTGATGATTAAAGTAATATAGAGATAGCATACAAAAATGAGACTATAAAAGTGTATATGGATAAAGTGATATAGAGATAGCATAAAAAATGAGATATAGAGATATGGTTAAAGTGATATAGAGATAGAATACAAAAATGAAAGATCGAAAAAGATAAAAATAGAATGACAGAAAATTGGTAATTAATTTTATGAACATATTTCTCTTTGATAAATGATACTCTAGATATGATATTGGAAAATAATTATTAGACATTATATTTAATAATAAAAAATAACAAATAAAAGTTTTTGGTAGGAATGCATAAAAAGATTAGTAGCATGTAATAGAGAAGGGATAATTGTAGAAAAAAAAAATATTTGAATGATATAGATATGTAAAATGTATGATATATGAAAATTAATAAAATGAAAAATATAAACTTTTTCTCTCCATCATCATTTCAATTTACACAATTAATAGATTGATACTATAAACTATAATGTTGACGAGCATGATTTGTTTTTTAGAAAATTATAAGGAGTACATATGTTGGTGAAAATTATAGGAGTACTCCCTCCGTCCCAAAAAAGTTTGCGCCCCCTTTTCGGCACGAAGATTAAGAAAGTGGTGACTTTTAGGGGTATAATGGTATTTTTTTGTAATAAATAAATGATAAAGTATGTTAGGTAGAGATGATTTTTTTTTTGTAAATATAGTGTATGGGGAAGGGTGATTGTTTTTTACTTTTTGCTTTTTTTGGAATGTGCAAACTTTTGCGGGACATCCCAAAATGAAAAGTGTGTCATTTGAGACGGAGAGAGTACATGATAGAGAAAGAATAATGTTCTAAAAAATTTAATAGATATGAGATATTGAAGGGTTAAAAGATTGATATTTTTGGTGAAAATTGTGATTTATAATTGAGATATTGAAGGAATATATAAAAGAGAAAAATTTTATATGTTAAAGATTGGCGGTTAATAAAATAGCAAATAAAAATATTTAATATTTTATTATAAATAATAATGCAGACCTGTTTAATTTTTTTGTGAAAAATAATAATTTATAATTGAGATATTTGAAGGAGTACATTAAAGTTGAGATATTGAAGGAGTAGATGAAAAAAAAAATACATATGTTAAAGATTGATAATTTAAAAAAAAAAAGCAATATGAGTAGTATGAAAAAAAGTTGTAAACAAAATATTTGAATGACATAGATATATGAAATTAATAAAATAAAAAAAAATTCTTTCTTTCGATTATCATCTCCAGGATTGACAAGTCAATAGTTAAAAGAGAAATCAAGACAAGTATATTTACGAACTACAAACCAACACCATAGCCTGAACTTAAGTTCATTCACAATTTTGGAATAGACATCTCCTCATTCATAAAAATCAATGTTCCCCACTTTCAAATCATCCACACAGTTTCAAGCCAATTGCACACTGCATCTTTTTTGTCCTTATTCCCATTAAAAATATAATTAAAGACGAACAAATTGGTGAAAGTACCTGAGTTTAAGACAGGTTGACTATCAAGCCATGCAAAGCAATCCATCCACATTTGTTAAGAAATAGAGCATTAAAAAAAATATTTCTCAGTTTCTTCAGCGTTGCCACAAAAAGCACTACTTGTATCATCATTAGGTCGGAAAATTCCACATTTTTGTAGATTAGGTTTGGTAAGTAGACGTTTCCACAAGAGTTTCCTAGCATGAGCAATGACTTTTCGTGGCGCAAAGTTCTTCTAGATTAATTTAAAACCACATCTTTCTCCGCATCTTTTATTGAGTTTTAGCTGCATGTAAGAAGAAGTGTGTATGCCTCATTAGTTGAATATTTCCGTTTGAAGAAAGTTTCCACCTCCAAGAATCCTCCAAGTCTTGTTTTACATGTAACCTGTCAATCAAATTAGTCAGAGCAATAAAAGAGTTTGATTCACGTTCTAGCAACGGTCTTCTCCAACACCAAGACCAAATCCATCTATTTTCCACCCAATAGTCCATCTCACTAACTTTTCCGTCAAGATTATTATAATACAGTTTGGGAAAAACGTCTTTCAAACATCCTTTCTCACTCCAATTATCTTTCAAAAAATAAGTGTTATTGTGTCTTAATTCAAACGTGACATTCTTCCAAGGTGACAATTTAAAAAAATGTGTCCTTAAAAAGATATTTTTCCAACTATGGGCTAATTTATTAAAATATTGTGGTTTCAAAAATTTATTAATGAAATATGGGGATTATTTGGGTGACATGTGTTATCTATTACCTAAATTTTTACAGGATATTTTCGGTTTATAGTATTTCTTTATCATTGCCACATCACTAATTTTATTGCACGTTCTAGTTAGTTTATTAGCTGTAGTGTGATTAATAATTATTTATAACAATCTAATTATTATTATTTATAATCTTATTTTTTTAGTTGATCAAATAATAGTAAAAATTAAAATTTAAATATTATTTTTTAAAATTAAATTATTTGATTTGTAATAATTATACAATATTTTAAATTAAATATTAAATAAGGTGTGAACAAGTGTATTTTTTGAAAAATAATTATGAAAAATGATTTGTATTATGATAAAGATACGCGTTTTGCTTTTTTATTAATTTTACTTTATAATATTTCAAACGTGATCTTAATTTAAAAAAAAATCGTATTATTTTAAATATATTAATCAGAAGGCATGTACATTTTTTAAAATGATTATAATTTATATATATAAAAAATATATTAAAAAAAGTTATTTTAACCTATTTTAATGTTGGGTAAATTTGGGTTTCGATATAATATGTTGACTAGAAAAATATGACAGAAAAATAAGAACGGAATTTGAGTCGAGTAAAGAGTTACACTCTTTCTCCTTAAGACGAAATTGCCCGGCTCTGGTGCTTACGGTTCGATGGCAATCATCTCCAAGATATAACAAATCATATCTTGTGATATTAGTTGCACTACAAATCACAAGATACGGCGAACCAACCGATATTATGAGCTCACCTTAGGAGTATGACGACTTGAAATACACTATGAATTGTTATGACAACTCGAACTTTTTCGGACATTCACGACTTGTGACAAGTGTTCAAGTGGAATTTAATGTGACATTCGAGTTCGGAGTTATTCGAGTGCTGAATTATGGAAATGAAGGGTCTATTTATAGATTTCAAGGCGTCTTTACACGAATTGATGCGACCGTTGGATTTAATTTTGAATTCAAATTCATATGTCTTTTAATAAAAAGACGCAACTTATTCAACAATCATAACCTTTTTTCGCATTTATTCATAGACACACTTTAATCTAATAGACACCATTTTAAGGTTACTTTTCCATTCACCTTAAATTTCCAACAATCCCCACATGAATGGATAAAGTCAACTGAAAAGACTACGACACGGAAGACTGACGGTAAAGTGAGTTCAAACGAAAAGATATTACATTGGGATAGGTAGCTTTCGCTTTTAACCTTCCCTAGTTGAATACTATCGGACATACTTGCAGTTTAGTGGACGTGATGCCTTGAACTACTCTGCTTTTGTGTATGACAAGATAAAAGTACCAACATAATATCTCTCCTAATACCTTTGGTTCTCATGGTTGTGTCCATTTCGGCCGTGGACCATATCTTGGATTCATAAGCGTCTCATTGAGGTGGCCCGTCCTCGCACTTACATAGGTGACCTCTTATCAAGAATATCATGTCATACCCTACCTTTATTAGGTATAAGAGTCATTAAAAGCTTTTATAACTTACCCTTACCACACGTCAACATGTTCATTTGCACTTGATTTGTCTCTAGGAATGGATTAATTAATATATTTCAAATGCACACCTAAACAAATATAACTTAGTTGTCTCATTGAACCAAGTTTGTGGGATCTCCACTCATCATGGTTGAGTTACCGCCATAATTTTTTTTTTAATGTGTGGCTTTTTATTCCATTCCTCTCATCAGACATGCAACATTTGATCTCCAATAAATTTTATCACGGATCCGTTTAATTTCTTGAGATCAGTTGCCTTAACCAATATAATTTGTAACTTTAGAGGTTATGCCCTCATCCCACATTTAAATGTCTACGAGGATTCTCCCCACATTTGAATGTCTACGGGGACCTCTCCACATTTAAATGTTTCTAGGGCTTTCCCCACATTAGGGTCGGTTGGCCTTTCTTTTAAAATAATTAATCAATCAATCGATTAAAATAATGGTTTGAATTTGTTCATCTCTTTTGAAGTCCAAAACTTTACAGTTTAGGATAAACTATAATTTCCAATTAAAATATAGTCTTTAACTATAATTTGCAATTACTCTTATTAAAGGATATAACTTTTCATGAACAGACATCCCTTCATCAAGGAATACTATCCTTCACGAAGATACATCACTATTTACCAAGAGATGCGATTTCTCATGAAAAGACACGGCTTTTCAACAAGTGATCATATACGTCTCTTTTCTAATAGATATAACTTTTCACAAATGAAGATGACTTTTCATGAAAAAACACGACTCTTTACAAAGAGTCACCAACCCTTAGCACACCAATAATTTCAATGTTTGAAATTCCAGTATTTCTTCCCCGTTATCAACAAAATTAGACGGACAGAGCATACAACCTTTTGGCATAAGAAAATTGGACCCAAATTACAGTAAGACCACCCAATGATGATTTAAAACAAAAATTAATTACGCAAATTATGTTACCACGTTGAAGAAAATCAAACTATCCACTTCAGACCATAAAATATACAGTAAATGGAAATGGATATCATGGATGACGGTAGAACAATTATCAAATTATAAAATAATGAGAAACCACACTTTGCCATATGCATGCCCAGCAATTCTCGCGCATATGTATTATTATTTGCGTTTTCTCTCATTGGTTTAAACCAATTTTTTTAACCAACTCATATGGTATTCATTCAACAGATCCACCTAAATACCATAACTCGTAATTAAATCATGTCCATGATACACTGATATTATTATTACTATTGGTTCGCATTTTGCCCATTTAATTACACACCAACAGTCTCCAAAAATAATCAATTTTGCATGAACTCATCTGAATTAACATCTCATGTCATAATAAATATTTTTTATTTTAAATATTTAGTTTAATTTAAACATGCAGACATTTGTAAGCGGTGCCTTTTAATCTCTCAATTGCATTAACTAAATGATTTCACATTAATGGTTAACGGTTGAAATCGACTAGGTGCACCGGTGTACTTGGTACACCGCAGTTGGACTCTCAAATTATTAATTAACATAAATTTATATTCAATTTATTATTATTTTTTATAATTTACACTATAAATTCATAATAATAATGTCTTAAATTGTTTTTTACAAATAAAAATTCGACTGTGTCAATAATAGTTATAATTTTAGAGTGTTGATTTATTTATTCTATGATTTTGAATATCAAATATCCTCTATCCCTCCAATTATTTCACACTTTTTTTATCCTCTCAACACTTATGTACCGTTTTTAAAAATGGTAGAAATGCATTTCAATAATATTCACTTTTTACACACATATAAACAAATTTATACATATTTTCGTTAAATTATCTAAATAATTACTTTTTTTACATACATCCCATCAGCTTTACATGTTTTTAAACATAAAAATTAATTTTTCTTAATATCTACGTACAAAAAAAATATTGCACTACTTATGGAGATGAAAAAAGTAATATTTTTATAATTACATGTCGTACCCCCAAAATTTTTTTTCTGGATCCGCCACTATCGATGGCAATCACCTCCAAGATACAACGACTCACATCTTGTGATATTAGTTGCACTACAAATCATAAGATTCGGCGAACCAACCGATATTATGAACTCACCTTAGGAGTATGACGACTTGAAATAAACTATGAATTGTTATGACAACTCGAATTTTTCGGACATCCACGATTTTGACAAGTATTCAAGTGAAATTTAATGTGACATTCGAGTTCGGAGTTATTCGAGTGCTGAATTATGGAAATGAAGGGTCTATTTATAGATTTCAAGGCGTTTTTACACGAATTGATGCGACCGTTGTATTTAATTTTGAATTCAAATTCATATGTCTTTTAATGAAAAGACGCAACTTATTCAACAATCACAACCTTTTTTCGCATTTATTCATAGACACACTTTAATCTAATAGACACCATTTTAAGGTTACTTTTCCATTCACCTTAAATTTCCAATATTTTAATGGGATAATATGCTCATACTGCAAATCTATGCATATTTGATAAAAGAAAATAGATGATTAATTACTGGCTACTTAGAAGGCAGTTAATTTTTTTAAAAGCAATTTATTTATCTAACGGTGATACTTAAATCTAATATATCTAATGATCCATGTTTATTTGGGTCATATATTATCAGAGTTATGTAAGAATTGACCTGAAATATGGCTACTTGAGGGAGTGTTAACGTAATAAGCAGAGGCGCCGATGGTAGTGGCGCCTCTGCCAATCGTGTACCCGTGTTCCACAGAAATAATAATTAAATAATAATTTTGTTAATTTAAATTAAATTAAATTAATATAATGATTTAAATTGATCTCTTTGTACCAGGTACATAAAGTGTTCAAAAATACTAAACATTTTATTTTAAATGATATATACTTTAATTAATAAGAATATTACTCCTCCATCCCATAGAAAGATTTACGTTTTCTTTTTACATTGAAATTAAATATAGTATTTTAATTTGTATTGTGGTAAGATAAATAATATTTTAATATGTAGTTGATAGTTATATTAGTGTAGTGTTGTGGGCCCCATGGAGATATTTAAATGTTTTGTGTTGGTCTCATTTACTATAAAGGAAAATGTAAATCTTTCTATGGGATACCCAAAATAAAAATACGTTTAACATTTCTATGGGAGGGGGGGGGTATTTTTTATTTATTTTTATTGAAAATGTCAGTTGCAATATAAAGAGTATTATGCACACTTTTCGTTTTTAGGTATCCCGGGTATTTATGCACATTCTATTAATCTTCATATCCGTACAAACGGGCATAACTACGAGGGACATAGGGAATAATTTTTTTGTTTTAAACATTAATACTACTATTTATATTATAATCTACTTTTTCAATGAAAAAAAATAATATTCTAATTAATTAAAGTGTATACTCTAATTTAAAATAAAATGTTATATCCTTATATACTTTATACACCCGAAAATACTAATTTATACTCCCTCCGTTCCGTCCAAATAGCACCATTTTACTATATTGAGCGTCTTATTCAAATTGCACCATTTTCCACTTTTAGTAAAAAGGGCCCACCAATGGCCACGACTACCCATCACATCTCTCTAATACACCTACCCATTTTACATAAAATAATAATACTCCTTAATCTACGTGCAAAAGGCAAATGCAGCTCTTTGTCCTGGACGGAGGGAGTACTCCCCAGTCTCATAAATAAATTTACATTTACTGTTTGTGTTCGTCACATAAACAAGTTCACATTCCAAATAAAGAAATACACACAAATCAATAACCCCTCAAAACACTTTTAATTTCAATATTGTCACTTTTTTACAACTCACATAATTTACTTTATAATTTAATATTTATTACTTAAAAATACCAAACTACCCTAAAAGTAAAATAAAAAGTAATTTTTTTCTTAAACTCCATATCTACCATAACTGTGAACTTAAATATGTAATAGAGGGAATTAATACACTCATTTTAAATCATTAAATAATTACAATATTAATTTTTTTAATTTAGATAATTACTTTAATTTAATTTAACAATTATTGATTATTTAATTATTATTTCCTTGAATGATGGTGATAGGTTGACAGAGGCGCCACTACCATTGGCGCCTGTGCTTATTTGGTTAACACTCCATCGACTGGCTATATATCATTAATAAAAATTTCAAACAACAATATTTTAATAAATATCCTCCAACTATGTGACTATGGTCTTTTACTATATTCAACTTCATGTGAAATTAATCATGCAATTGCTTACGAGATCACATACACAATCCTGTATGCGACCATTTATGCGATTATGGGTGAAAACTTATAGTCGCACGTTGGTTAGGTCACGTGTTACCCAAATTTAGAGAAAGGATAAGTGTCACTTAAATTTTAAAAAATATCATTCCTCCAAAATTTTTAGTATGAGTGATAATTTTTAAAGCAGATTACTCCAAAGAAGTAATGAGTTACAAAACAACATTTTATTTAGGCTGTGTTTGGATTGAGTCATTTCAAATCCAATGGATTTAAAAATGAGTGGATTTTAAATTCCTTGGATTTTAAATCAATTCATTTGAATTCCACTGTTTGGATAAATTATGGATCTTTGAAAGGATTTCAAATCCATAATTCAAAAATTATTTTTAAAATAGAATTTTATATATAATAAATAAAAATAATAAAATTTTATTATATTAAATATTAAAATCTAAAATTTTATTAAAAATATATATTTTTTTTAAATATTAAAATCTAAAATTTTATAAAAATTTTTTTTTTGGGGTGGTGGGTGGAGGGGGGGTGGGTAGGGGTAGGTTGGGTGATAATATTTTTATTATTTATTTAAATATTAAAATTTAAAATTTTATAATTTTTTTTTGGGGTGGGGGGTGGGGTGGGGTGGGGTGTGGGGGTGGGTAGGGCAGGGTGGTAATATTTTTTTTTTCAAATATTAAAAATCTAAAATTTAAAAAAAAA
This sequence comes from Pogostemon cablin, assembly GCA_023678885.1. Lineage (NCBI taxonomy): Eukaryota > Viridiplantae > Streptophyta > Magnoliopsida > Lamiales > Lamiaceae > Pogostemon > Pogostemon cablin. The sequence continues at coordinate 8,964,351 of CM042983.1, forward strand.
AATTTTTGGGGGTAGAAGGTGGGGTGGAGTGGGGTGGGGGGTTGGGTGGTGGTGGGTAGGTAGTAGGTTGAGGGTAGAGTTTAAAATATAAAAAATAAATAAAATATATATAATATTATATATTTTTTAATTAATTTATTAATTTTATATATTATTTTTATATATTAATATATCAATTACACAACAACGGAAGGATTTCAAATAATACGGTTTCAGTGAAGATTTGAAATCCATTCAAAAATAATTAAAAAAATTCAAAATCAAATCAATTGATTTGAAATTCATTGATTTAAAATCTTGGATTTATAAATTCATTGATTTCAATGTTATCCAAACATGATGGAGGAATTTGAGGGAAGAATTTGTAAATCCCTCTTCAAATCCTTCCATCCAAACACAACCTATTTAATTTTTTCCATCTTATTTTTAATAGGATGTTATAAAATGCCAAATTTTACCAATACACTCTTAACTTGGTAAAATTTTTATTAACTTAATTGTTTATATTTATAACTCGATGTATAAATTTATGATTCGATTATGTATATATAGGCCAATTAAATCTTTAAAATTGAATAACAAATCAAGTTAAAGGCATTTTTGTTATTTAGTACGTTTAAACATTTTCTTTAGGATCATTAATTTTTTTTTTTTAATATTCGATTGGATTTGGGCAGGGTGTATTTTAACCCTTTTCCAAATTTCCCAAGAATTCATAGGAAAATTAAAAAATTTGGTCAATCCATTTGGGCGGCTGTGTGAAATTTAACTCCTTTTGATAACCAAACGAAGATTGTTTCCTAATCTCTGACCGAATGACCGTTTTCAAATGCCAGGCACACAGTTCAATACAATTCAACAACCTGAGCCTACTATAAAAGCCCTTACCGCGTTTCCCACGCGCGTTAGCTCAAACCATCATTCCAACGACAAAATCTTTGGCATTACTCTACCCATCGGAATCTGTGGAGGAAATCACCGGCGGGATAAGCCATGGCGCTGTCGCTGTTGCGGAAGCTCAACGGTGAGAGAGCGGTGGTGTTTCTCTATCTTGTTCGAATTCTCTTCTCCACCCCTCAATCTCTTCTCCCCGAACTCTTTTCTCTTTTTCTCCTCTCCTTTTTTGCTCTCTCCTTTGAGATCTTCGCCGACGATGTCTCCAATCCACTCGCCAAAACCTTCAGGACCAGGTTAATTTTATCTATTCGCTCCTCTTTGGCATTTTTATAATTGAATGAACTCTCACGTGTGCAATCCTGTTTGATGATTTGGTGTGATCATGAATCAACTGAAATTATCATCATATTATTTAGTATATTTTGATTTTGTATGTTAAGCTATTTAATCATCTTTGTGTGCTTCTTCTACTGTTCTTCACTCCATAAAATTTTGGTTAGGGGCTGTTGTCGATGTTCTGGATGATATAATCATTTGCTATTAGAGGATTTTACACATTTTTTAATTATAGACAACTTTTTGTTTGATAGTTCAACTTAATCGGTATGCAAACTGATTTGATATGGTCGGTCACTATGTGAGTTTTTAGAGGATGTATAAACTGCACATTACAGAGTTCCCTAATTTTTCTTGGGTATAATTGGACTAATTCAAAAAATTGCATCTTTCCCCAAGGTTCCTTTGATGTTTAATTGGAATTGATTAAGAAATGACTGATCATAGGCCTGGAGCTTCATCTGGAATTCTGTTGGGTGCAGTCACACTGCCTGGTCTCCTGATCTCCAAGTTAATACAGTGTTTAAGAGCACAGTCATCACAGGAAGTTGGAATTGAAGGTATACCATGTTATGTTAACTTGGAAGTCGCTCGTAATCTTTCTAGTTTCACACGCCTCTTAACTTTATGTATTGTATGCTATATAAAAAGATTGCAGAGGATGGGTAATGATGGTTAAAATTGATTTTTCCTTCTCTGGTTGCACTGCATAAGTAACATGAAACTTTGGTTTTATCTAGATGATAAAAGATTGAGAAGTTGTGTATTCCAAAAAGTAACGTAGCCATCATTTCTTCCTTTTCTGTTGTTGAATCTTATGGCCACTATTGATCATTTAATTTGGGGTTGGTATGTAGTTTTATCTTCTTGCACTGGATCTCAACTTCTCAAGGTATGTACACACTTTAGTATTTTTAATTGCAATTTTTTAGCAGGATTAATAAGAGAAATACAGCAGGGGTTCTGATAATAATGAAAACGAAAAATAAATTGAGGGGATGGGGGAGGATGACCGGCTTGATCTCATGATGGTTTATTGCGCACATTTTAATGGTTTTGGAGTATTTGTACATCTATAGGAAGATATGTCTTGTGTATGTATATATATATATATATATATATATATATATATCCTACCATGTAGCTATGACCCTTTCTGTCCCATGAAAAACATAGAAAAGGGTGAACGCATAGGTTTCAGAATTATATCTGAAAACGTTGATAAAGTTAATAGTTTTCTAGTGGCATCATCATTCCTGTTATTATTATTATTATTTAAAGTTGTTTGTGATCTTTGGTATTATCTACATAGAGGTTCCCCTTAGATTGCTCATTATCCATGTTTCTGCCTGTTTCCTTAAATTTAATAAATTGCATTATAAACTTACTGATTCTGTAATTTTCTTTATTTTTCTACAGAGTTTGAATACCTCAAGTTGCAGTACTGGGCTGCATTAGCCTGTTGTGTTGCTGTGCTCATTTTTCTTTCCATGGTTTGTTGGCGTCAGGGAAAGAGCAGTATTACCAACTGGAAATTGATATATTGTTCCATTAGCATAATACTGCTTTTAGGGTCCAGCTTGGTATCATTATCTGGCAAATTATATGTCGGTAAGAGAACAACTCAGTTATCATACTGGTTTTAGTATTACTTGGACCATTTAGAGGATAAGGAATATATATGTCTTTAAAGGATGTAACTTCTATGACAAACTTATTTATCACGATGATGTGCATCTGCTTGGCAGTCAGCCAAAACAATTTTCATGCCTCTCAGCCTATTCTTTATTATCAATTTTGTGGTCTTTTGCAGTGTGGAATCCAGCCTTGATATCAGTGTGGGTGCTTAGTCATGGATTGGCAGCCGTTGCACTAATTCAAAATATACTTGAAGTGTTTCCAGGATGTGCTTCTATAGGTGCGTTGGGTAATTGAATTTACTGCATAGCATGTTAAAATTGGCTTGTAAACTGAAGATAAAATTATTAAAATTGATTTTGGATGTCTTAAACCTGCGGATTTTCATGCTTTCTGAAAGGTAGAGAATCCTGAGAGCGGTTACTCCCTTCTAGTGTTTGTATGAAAGGGCTTGTTATTGTCTTGTCAGCAATTGTATTTGTTTCTCTTCGCAGGAGAATCTCTTCTAGTGACTTCTGGCCTTGTAATCTATTTTGGGGATATGATGACATATACCTCTTCAAAAGTTGGTTTAGCCACTTGAATTCTCATATGCAATGTACAACACAAATATTTGCATCTTCTTTTTGGCTGATTAACATCTGTATGAAACAGATCTCTTTTTTAGCATCATCCAAGGTATTACTTGTACAAAAAGGTATCAACAGAAGCGAGATAAGCACCATTGTCCAGGTATTTTCTCTAAAATTTAATATCAGCAGTTTTCAGTGTCCTTTGAAGCTGGTGTAATAATTACAATTTTTTTAGTTATTTATAAGGCCTTTTTTTTTGGGCTGCAATGCAGGGAATGATTTTTGGACTCCTCTTTTTTCCTATGTTTTATAAATATATTCTGTGGATTTGGGAACACTTTGTCAGCTCAAAAAGCAATGGAGCTCAGGGAAACTATGATATAAGAAGATCCCTTGTTTTCTATGCTTCGCTCACTTTTATGTTGGTTGTGGTGGTCCCATCATGGATGCTATTTGTTCATCCGTTTCAGAATCATCCTTTATTGTGGTAGGCTATCCTCAACTTTTGCTCTCTCTCAATTTCCCTTCTAGATTGGCCTTTTCCAGATATTCTTAGTGAAGTATGATTTCATTGATTTATGAAAACTACAGAACATGTATTTAGTATAGTGAATTAATAGATTCACGTTGGAGTCCACTGCTTTTGTGTTTATCTTGGATAGTTTATTTTGATGGCATTTGATCATTGAGCATAGGAAAGGTTTCATAACATGCATTATCAGTATTTTTCAAATGTTTTGCATGTTTAGTTACAAGAACATTTTCAAGCATTCTGATTGAGGTTAAAATTGCACAAACAGGAATCAAAAAGAAAACTTAATAATATTAATCATAAATTACAGATTGCGATGTATAACCTGCCCAAGCTAGAATAGCCGATGATAAATTTAGATTGTGAAACAATCTGCTCAAGCTAGATACCCGTAAACAATTATCCAAGAGATTTGACATCTTTAATTACACTGGATGACACTTATACATAACAAATAATAAACCCTAGGCAAGGAAGGCCCATGGGATTTAATAAGACAGACGTAACCTTAGATATGTAAGGCCCAAGGCCTTTACCGAGAAAATAACTGACACAGAGACATAAAAATTAAATAATAAAGATAATTAATAACTAAACTGGCAGAATTAAGATTAGCTAACTCTCTCAAAAGGGGTAAAAATAACTTTTCTTTTGCCAATCCTTGATCGTTTTTAAGGTGTCCTGCCTAAAGTCTTCTAAATTTGAGTTCCATTTGGTCATTGTTTTTCCACTACACCACTCAAATCCCCATCAGATCTTTACAATTACCTATTCCGTTTTTACAATTAAACTTGCATGGCTTTTAATATAATTATCTTAATTATCAAAATCCATAAATTCTTGCAGTAATTTTTGTTATAGCAAATTTGATTATGAAGAATTTCTGTAAGATGTTTTTTAAAACTGATTTTGAAAACATTCTCTTCAAAAAATAATGTATTTGCCTGAACGTGAATATGTGATAAATATATTTACGTATCAACCTGTTAAACTTTTGGTAAAACATATATCACTATATTTATCTACAAATAATCGGTTATAAAAATTGTATCTACGCATAAATAAACCCAACCCTATCATAGTTTTTCTCTATTTTAGCCATCTGTTTTATGTGGACCGGCTGTGCAGTTTGTCTTTGCAGCTAATTGAGCTTTACTTGGAAGACTGTTGTTTTATCTATATTTTGGGATTTCGTGTCTCAACTTGCAAATGCATATGTATATTTGTGCTACTAATGCTCTTATTTTCCTCCTTGTATTGGCTTGCTGACATTTTCCTTATATTTTCTACTTCTATCAGGGTGATTGACTTTGTTTTGTCAGAACCACGCAGGAGACTTACTCTATGCCTCTATTGGCTTCTCATCATATCTTTGTCGGTTAGACTATGTTACAACAAATCAAAGAATAGTAAAACTGAGAGAATTCTTCTTCGAAAATACTATCATCTGACTGCTGTCATCATTTTTGTCCCTGCCCTTATATTCCAGGTGCTTTGAGGTCTAAAAATAGATTAATAGCTCATGTATTTGCTATCTATTTAGTTTTCGTAATTGAGCTAATATCTTGTAATTATCATCAGCCGAAGTTTCTTGATCTCGCTTTTGGTGCAGCTTTGGCAGTTTTTATCATGTTGGAAATTATCCGTGTAAGTTTTAATTAAAGCATAACTGTTTTCTGGCTGTCTTTTGATTTTCTTTCTCTTTTGTCTAAGCAACATGTGAATTATGCAAAATCCTATTGTTGGAGTTCTATAGTTCCTTAAATATCTTCTGATATCTGATAGTGCTCTGACTTGTGGGAACTCATTTATTGGGCTACCCACACTTCTTTTATCCATACTTTAGTACATCTAAGTGAAGCCCTTCTTATAAAATAATTTAGTCTAGAAGGATTAAAATATGTCAGTGTGAAGTAGATGTTACCATCCTTTGAAAGGTTTTCTTGATTTAGATTTTGAAAGTTCTTTTGACTTGTACATGTTTGGCTCTCGTGCAAACCATGTGGCAAGACATAAGTGAACAAATAGTTGAATTCTTTCTGCATGTCTGGATTGAAATTTAATTATTTGGGTTTCTCTGAGCTTTCTATTGTTTTCATCATTCCTTCTGTCAAAAAATATGCATATTACAAATATTCTCATTCGTAATCCACAATAATCTTTATCTATGACAAATTGAAGTTCATTTAGTTGTCGTATCTTTGGCTGAATGTAATTCTGCTAAGTTCAATTATCATGCTTAAAAATTCTTTCTGTAATTTTCTTGTGTAAGGTGTTTGAACCACTTTTATAAAATGTTCCGGTACTTCTTTAAATTTTGTTAATAACATGGAAAGACAAGTTTGTTCCCATGATTTTTTCTCTATGTAGGTCTGATCCCCTATCTGCTTTATAGAATAATGCTACAATGCTTATTATACTTCATTTAAGTTTTGTTCTTTCTTGGTGGAGTCCCATCCCACGGTGTGCACATACTGTGCAACATTTTAACAATTTATGTTTTACTTGTAGATATGGAAAATTTGGCCGATAGGTCACTTGGTCCATCAATTCATGAATGCTTTTACAGATCATCGTGATTCTGATCTTCTTGTTGTCAGGTGTTTTATTCTTGCCTTAGATATTGCGTATTGTGCTACGCCATACATTTTATAAAATATGGATTGACCTAATTGCTCCCTTATTTTTCTATTCAGTCACTTTTCACTGTTATTGGGATGTGCAATTCCAATTTGGTTGTCTTCTGGTTTTACTGATCGACCACTTGCGCCTTTTGCTGGAATTCTGAGTCTTGGTATTGGAGATACAATGGTAAATTTCTAGTGGTCTTTTGTGTCATTTCCAGAATGATCTTTGTTCTGATATCATGAGTCTTGACATAAGAATCTGATTATGATACTTCATAATGATATAAAGGGATCTGTTGTAAATTTGAACTTGTTGCTACATGCAAGATTGTTACATTTTTATATCAATCATGTAGCTTTAAATTGGCTTGTTTTCATTATTCTTACTATTGTACTATGTTACTATATCTCGGTGTAAAGATCGACCTTTATTTAGTATTATGGAAGCTATATGAAGGCCATCCAGCAAAATTGCAGCTCCATTGCCATTTGCAAATCTAGATTTGTTTTCATCTGTGTTCACTAGCTTTATTAACATAACATGGGGCAGCTAGTGACGTAGGTTTGGGGATCACATGATGTATTTATTATGTGGATTTAAAAATAAAGTGTGGTCCGTATGTCTCATATATTTGCTGATGGTTTTATATTTTTAATGAAGAAGGTAACTTGTATGGTTATTTGTTGGAGGCTCTCATATGGTTTATTAAATCTTTGATATATAGATATGTTTCCTGCAATTGTAAGATTTAGGTTTCAGTTGTCACTGAAATGTACATCAAGTGCAAGCAATTCTGCCACTTGCTATAAATTTTGTTGCTCAGCTCAAAAATTTCTTCCTGCAAAAATATATAATACCAAATTGGAATGGTGAGTTGACTGAAATAATTAAAATGACTACAAACTAACTCGTACACTTCTATTATAGGCATTACACACAGCATGTTAAAACCGAAAACATTAAAGAATAAACTTGTTTAATAAGTATAGGGCTCTACTAGATAGACCACATGATGGACCTTTGTATATGTGCTTTATGTTACATTTTCACATCACATTCTTGTAAAGTGCAAAATAAAGATGGTTTTTTCAGTTTTAAAGTCTCTGCAAGGTGGGCATGTCTAAGGCCTGAAGGTTTTGATTCTATTATAAGAAATTTAGCCCTTGGAATGGAGCACATGGTTCATAGTGCTTTGTTAATTAAGTTGCAATCCATACCCGTAATGCCACTCTCCAAGCACACTACATTTTTCTGAGCTGATAAAACTTATGGCCTATGGGTCTATGGACAAAATTGTTGTGGATCCTAGAATAGTTTTGCTTTTTCGGGTGTGATCTCTCTTGGAAATTTTGCTGTTGAATGTTCGTTCATGATGAAACCAGATGACATTGATAGGGAAGATTTAATATTTAATGATGGTGTTTTTAAGGTTGTTGTAATGGCCACTCGTATATATATATATATGCTAGTACTAAATATTTCATTGCGTGTCTGTGTCAGGCTTCGATGGTAGGACACAAGTACGGGGTTCTCCGCTGGAGTAAAACTGGCAGTAATTTTTTTTTTAAAACTCTTTTTCCTTTGATATTTCTTTCCTTCCAACTCATTACGTCCTCCTAACTCTTGCACTGTTGCTCCTTTCAGAGAAAACAGTTGAAGGCACCGCTGCTGGCATTACCTCTGTGCTTGCTGCATGCTTTGTTCTTCTTCCACTTTTAGCCGCAACTGGCTACATTTTCACCATGGTCTCTCTCTCCCCCTCTCACTCACACACTCGTGAACATAGATATATATACAATTCATATCTCCTGTTATTCTGATGTCCAAACTACTGAATTTCATGTTGTGCAGCACTGGTTTTCGTTGATCGTAGCAGTGACCGCCAGTGGTCTGTTGGAGGCCTACACGGCACAGCTTGATAATGCCTTCATACCTCTTATGTTCTACAGTCTGCTCTGTTTATAGAAAAATGCCCCGAAATGTAAGTCTCTTCTGACTTGTTCTCCTGCAAGAGCCTCAGTATTTGTCTCGTAGAAGAAAGCTCGACACAAAACAAGGGAGGTGTAGTCTAGACTAAGTCGTGTATTCCTCGATATAGCTATAGCCTTTAGGGTGTTGCAACCCTTCTAATTCTAACCAATTTTTGTTGTTGTAAAAATAATTTCGTAAACTAGAATTTTGAAAACTTTAGGCGGCAAATGTTAGGACGATGCAGAGCCATCAATAGCGTATGTGTTTATACTAATATTGTCAATCAGCAGCATAATTGTTCTTTTAGATTTTCCAATTTAATATTTGTATAGTTACATTGGTAAATGTATCATGTTCATTCACCGACTATTACAGCTTTCTATTCGCCTCTCTGATCAACCTTTTTTGTCGTATTTTAAATGCAAAATTCAATAGAATTTGACTTTTGCGCTATGTTAATTTGAATTTATTATTTTTCAAATTTAAATTTATATATCTTCCCTTTACACGCATATAAACCTTATTAACCCTCATCTAATAAAAGTGAATTATAAGATGGACGCAATGAAAATATAAAATCTGAATCAAAACGAACATAAGAGTTCAATAGTTGCATTTATACAAGTTAGGTTGTTTTAGGTTTCATATTTTAAATTTACTCATGTCCTTTTATTGGTTAAATTCAAATTGGTAACACTGAAATAGTAGATCAATTCTAAAAAATAACACTAGGGAAGGTCATCGAGAGGATACACCAGAAAATTCGGCAAGAGTCCGTACTCATCACATAAATTTTTTTATCATTCACCGAGTATAAAACAAATTATAACCACTCTGTCAGGCCAGGGTGTGGAGACGCCTGAGGTGGGGGTATCCACCTTTTTGCACAAGTATAAAACAAATTCTAATTATGCTATACAAAAGAGACGGTGCAATCTCTGCGAAGGGTGGTCTCCATACAACATAAATTTTCATATATTTATATAGTAATAATAATAAAAAACAATAACATAATTCTCCAAGTATTGAACCACATAAAGATCAACTTGTAGTAAAGAGAGCAGGGTTTGCCGTGGCGTTGCTAACTTGCACTTCCAGCAATTCTAGACGCCTCTCTAAAGTGTCCAGCTTCTCATTCAATTGGGATAATTTGTTTTTTGTCGTGGATTCTATGTTCACATAAAGGAAAAATAAATCACTGAATCAAGAATACCAACAATTTAAGACAGCGAACAAAGGATATAATACCAAATTGCACGAGGAAATCGAAGAGACGGCGAATGTTGAGTGAAATGTGGGAAATGAACTCCCGATTCTCCCAATCAGCTTGGACAGCTATTCCCACATTGACAGCATTCGTTATACCTCCAGCTCGAGCCATCTTGATTCCCCACTACTCAGCTCGGGTGGAGTCTTTGAAGGGTGTTCACTATAAAAAAGATACACTGAAAATTGAATCAAATTTTCCCACTCAGAAGACAATAGCGATGCCATCTCTCAGACAAGCTAGATCACAAGACTTATCATAGAAAAAGGAATTTCTTTCAAAATATTTATTGAAAGTTGAAACTAAGATTTGATTGGCCACGGGTAAAACAGTCCTATCTTTACCACAGAACACATCAATGCAGGTTAGATGAAGGGGAAAAGAGAGTTTCTCACCCAATAGATGACCTAAAATACAACCAAATGAATGAACACTCTACTAATTTAAAAGGAAATATCTTATACTTCTAAATCCTCTTATTTTCATAATTTATTCTCCATCTACCACTGCAGAACTTATTTAAAACAAATTATGAAAAATTTCACTTAAGCAACAATCTCAACTGACGACCAAAGGGCCTGTAATGCTTTTAGTAAAACTAGCTGTGTCCTAACTCATGAGCAGAAATACAAAAACCACACATGTTTCTTTGTTTCCTTTGCTTGCAACTGTCACTATTACCTTGTTACTGGATCGCAAAGAGTACGTTTAGTTCACACGTACAAATACAAAATCAAAATTTTCAACCCTGTACATGAATACCATAAAATGGTAAAATTAATTCTCTCAACCAAAGTTCGCCAAATGCAGTAAAATAACAAGAAAGAGTCATAACTATATTATGATAGATAAACCATGACATTAAGTGCAGCGAAAATTCAAACAACCAATAAAGAGAGGGCATTCGAATTCGAATGATAATCTTCCAAGAAGAACAAACAATAGAAGCAATATGGAAAAGACAAGCAAATCATACATACGTAGTTTACATTAAGTTCACCTGGTGGAGACAAAAGACAAATACTGAAGATTAATCCCAAGGGGTGAAGTTGTCCCAGCACCGTCCGTCTTGGAGAACCACACCAATCAGCAGTGAAATCTCTATTATCGACAATTTCAATAAAACTGAAGAATGTATAATAAAATACATATGAGAGTGGAAAAGAGAAGAATATTAAAATATAAAAAATAAACTTAACAATAATATGGATATGAACATCTATGGAAGGAAAAGTTGAGAAGAATTTGCAGCACATGAAGTTCGGAGGCGAAACCCCAAATTTCCTCCAATTCCATGTTTGTCAAATTCGGTTTTTACTGAGAAACCCTAATACATTCATCTGATTCGACAGGAACATAAAACAAATTAATACTGGATACGCATTTGTTAAACTTAGGGATTGCAGAAGAAATCGGGGGTTTTATCAATATAAAGTCAGCTCCATGGGCAAGAAGAGCTGTGATGTTAACAGGTGAAAAGGAAAGGCAGAGATCAAGAAAAACATCTAAAAACCCACAAAATTTGATGTTTCATAACCCTAATACCCACACTAAATCAACCTCTAACGCACCCACTTCAAATATCTCACAATTACACTTGCTAATGTTTTGAGATAAATGGGAATTTGAGAATACACCTGGTGAAATCGAGCAAGTAGATCAAGAGAGAGTGGCTGGTGGAAGAAGAAGCGACAGATGGAGAGAGAGAGAGAGATTAAAACCGGTAACCGGGTGTTAACCGGACATCCCCTGCCCTCTATAGATAAGATAGATACAGATATAGGGAGTATATACTAAAACAAGTTCAATATGAAAAGGCGTCTTTTATGGAGTATCTTTCTACTTTATTTTGTTTCCCTGCAAAAACATAAACAAATCCATTGTTTTCCTATCTACCTCCATTGTTTCTCTCTCAATCATTTCCCGCGCTTGTGATTCAGATTCCAACAGTGGTGAAGCGCATCCACCCTTCGTCCATCAGTCAGGTAAATGCACTGTTTTTGGATGCGATTCTTCAGTTTCACAGTAAAACCCCTAAATCCCATTACATTCTCTACAATTCTGTCATCCTTATCCATTCTTTATTGCTGTGTAATATCATAAATATGATTTGAAATCAAGCGTATTGATCCCTGTCATTCCTTGTTTGATTTGGAATAATCTTGAAAACTTGAAAATTTATTGGAGATTATACAAGCGTATTGACTATTATCAAAAGTGTTCTTTACCTCTGTGAACTTTGAGTTTGGCGCAGCCTTTCATTTTTCCTTCCTTTTCTTTTTTTAGGGTAGTCTGTACGAGAGTATACTTTCATTAGTAGGGGTATGCATTTAACAGAGGGCGGAATTCTCAAGGTCATTACTTTTACCTTAGTGATACAATTACTCTAATAAGACATTTTACATCCACAGAGCTAAATAGTAAAAATTTCATTGAAATATATATTGGATAATTAAGTAGTAAGTACCCTCATGGCTTACAGAATTGTGGGACAAATTAATTGGCAGTAGCTCTTAGAATCATTGTTTTTCTTTTTGAGCAAATGGAGCGTGCTAGATTCTGGAATTGCTTGTAATGATAACCCTTAATGTGCATTTTGGTCGTGGTTTCACTAAAAATGTTTTGGAGGCAGAAGTGATTAGCTAATTTGCTTAAAATTCTAATTTAGGAGCTTTTTTTAAGGGCCGTCTTTGTATCCTATTGAATGTTGATATGGTGAAAAACTGATTTCATTTTTAAAAGATTTGTTTAATACTAATATATTAGTCAATCAGTTTCTTTCTTCTAAGTAACTGAAAGGCCTGTAAGTTAATTAGTTACAATTTGAATGACACTATTTATCTTTCAAATTTTATTGAGTGATATTTGGGTTGGAAATACTTTTGGGCCACTGCTTGATATCCCAAAAATGCCATTTTTCTATTCCAGTGGATTGTTTTTGGATACTAGTACAAATCCTCCATCAGTTATCTTCAAAATTTCCGGTGAAGTTGTTCTTATGATTAGAACAGTACACTCGAGGAGAAATGGGGGTGAGTTTTTGTGTTTGAGCTTGCCCATAAAGGCAAAAGATGGAGCAATTAGCAACTCAGCTGATAAAATGAAGGTTAGGTCAAGAGGAAGGGGGGCAGTTAATACAACCAAGCATTTATGGGCTGGTGCTGTAGCTGCCATGGTTTCAAGGTTCGTCTATTTTGTTTATATGTTCGTTTGTTCTATTTTATTTTTATTTTTGAAATACTCTTAGAAATATTTTTAGGTGTATGACTTGTGTGACCATGGCAAATCATTAACTCATCTAAACATTTTTTTCCTAGTTTCCTATGATTTCAAATTGCAGTTAGAATGGTGAGTTTGCATAACCACTTCACTTTATGAAAAAAAATGAATATTATTTAACTAGTAGAATGAGTGTATTGGATCATGAACCGGCAATTATTTTGCTGATATTGGCAAGTAGAGCATTGTGCTAATGATTGTTCTTCAACAGAACTTGTGTTGCTCCTCTTGAGAGGCTAAAGTTGGAGTATATACTTCGTGGTGAGAAGAGGAACCTATTTGAGCTCTTCACCAGAATAGCAGCAACCCAAGGCTTGAGAGGCTTTTGGAAGGGAAATTTTGTTAACATACTTCGAACAGCTCCTTTCAAGGCAATCAATTTCTGCGCATATGATACATACAGAAAACAGCTTCTCAAATTGTCTGGAAATGATGAAACCTCAAATTCTGACAGATTTATTGCTGGTGCTGCTGCTGGAATTACGGCTACTGTGCTTTGCTTGCCACTAGATACTGTGAGTGGAAATAAATAACAATCTGTATTTTTTGTTTTTATTAAAGCCATTACTTCAGTAAATAGCTTGAAAAAAATTCCTATGTATATAAATCAACTTTACTTTCAAAAGAGAGGTATCAATCGCTGATCAGAATCCATGTCTTGTTAGTTGAATTAGTTGTGAAAAATCTTAATTGCTATTGCTTAATGCTAACAATGGCTCTTCAAGCTATTGTGAATTTCATACTGTGGCCTGAAAGTAGTTAGATCTTTAATACATGCATATTTGGTGGAAATTAGATGCGAAGTACAGGCAAGGAGAGAATGGGTGAGGATAATGCTATTCTAAATGTGGATGTACGAGAGGATTTTCACTATGAGAATAAATTTAAATAAAATACCTCATGTAGATCAAACTCTAATTGAACTAAGTGTAATAAACTTTTCCTGTGATCATGCCTTCATTCATTCACCTCTTTTTCTCTGACAATACAACTTTAGAAAAAAATTTATTATGACAAAAGTTTATAAATATCAACTTTTACCTAACATGTTTCAGATTCGGACCAGGCTGGTGGCACCTGGTGGAGAAGCTTTGGGCGGCATTATAGGAGCTTTTCGGCATGTTGTTCGTAATGAAGGGGTCTTTTCTCTTTACAATGGATTATTACCTTCCATTTTAAGTATGGCCCCCTCTGGTGCTGTATTTTATAGTGTATATGACATTTTGAAATCAGCTTACTTGCATTCACCCGAAGGAAGAAAAAGAATTCAGAATATGAAACAACAGGGTCAGGAACTGAATGCTTTTGAGAAGCTGGAATTGGGACCAACGCGAACTCTACTGCATGGTGCTATTGCAGGCGCTTGTGCTGAAGCTGCTACCTACCCTTTTGAGGTATTGAGAAGGCAGCTCCAACTGCAAGGCCGGGCGACTAAACTGAGTGCATTTGCAACTGGTGTCAAGATAGTTGAGCAAGGAGGCGTTCCTGCTCTTTATGCCGGTCTTATTCCCAGCTTATTACAGGTACTTATTCTGGTATCTACATTGTTTCTCCTCTTGGGAATTTGGGAAATAATGAGTAGCTCTCATAAATAGCGCGCTTGAGAATATTTAGGCACACTTCATTAGGTCTATATAATTAAAATAATTTTAGAATGTGTAGTTCTATATATGAGAATGGAAATATATGGTGAACAATTATTATAGCTTTGCCTTTTTTGTTCTCATTTTAGCCAATATATTTTGGCATGTGAGCATGACAAAGCATAAGCAAAGGAATCATATCTTATGAATGGAGTACCTGAGAGAGGATATCGGACCTAAGCAGCGCAACTTGAATTCCATGGCCTAGCCAAGACTTTGGACTTGAATCATTCATGACTAAATATTTTTGTAAATCATTAGCTTGTAAATATTTGTACTTGATGTGATATTTATAGATATGATTTCTCGAGCCATTCTCACTTTAATGGTATTTAGCATCTCTACTCACAAACTTAAAGCATCCCTTTACCTAATTCACCTCATGTAATTCATGTGGGACTTTGGTTGGATAACCGAAGATTCTCCCTCAAACAAAGGCCTTTGTTTGACTTGGAGAATTCTCACATAATTATAATTCAGTCATGCCTTGATGCCACCTTTGTTCTCTTGAAGTTTGTGTACAGTTCATATCTCAACATCACAGTGGTATTCTTTACTTTGGGCCCGAGTCTGCATTGTTTCATTTTTTTTAGTTTTCCAAAAGAAAAAAAAAATTATTTAATGAAGATGCTATCCACACTTATAAACCAAAGTACCCGACACATGTGAGAGCTCAAGACTTCACCCCACCACTCTTATAAATCCAACACCATCCCATGTCTAATTGTTAGGGGCCAGATATACTATATTTGAACTTTAATGGAGCTTCGTAAATATTTAATCTTATATTTATCATTCATTTGCAGCAAAAGTATATAAATGCGACTATACTTATTACAGTTATGTTAATTTGTTGACTATAATGATTGGGTTTTTTGATTTCTTGAAATCATTTTGCATATTAGTTGTCTGTTGACCTCTTTATCAACAACTGTGTATTGTCCTTCAGGTTTTACCTTCGGCGTCGATAAGCTTCTTTGTGTATGAGTTCATGAAGATCGTTCTCAAAGTGGAATGAATTTAATCCTCAGCACATTATTCACTCTGAAAATTCCCAAATTCATAGATAAATTGGTGGTGAAGAACACTAGTAGGACTTAACTCAGTTCTTAATTCTCTTCCAGAAGGGCTAAGGTATGATCTTGTTTATGTTGAATGTTTTGATATTTACATTGCCCTCTTCTATACGGAAGTCGTGGCCTTTGACATGAAAGAAGCTGATTTAGTTTATGATAACCTAATACTTTCGTCTTTAAGTAGTGCATGTTTGATTCCATGCATAAATCGACTTAATAAGAATGCCATTTCTTACTGTCCATATATTAATATTCAGATATGAATACATCACACATTCATTTGATGAGATTTCATCGATACAAAGCTGATTTCAGTAGACTAATGGAGGGTTCCATACTTCCATTTGTAGTAGGAATTGACATAAAAGATGAGTTTTGCATGACGATTCTGCCTTGCTTGGGGGATCCTTGTATAAGGTGGATAACCAAGTTCTAATTGAAATGAAAATTTTGAAATATATAATCAAAATTTGGAGGAATAAAGAAGAAAGTCAACGTGACTGTTAGATTTTGGAAATATTGAGAGAGAATGAAATGTCAATGTTTCTTGAATGGACCTGACCAGAAGTCGTGAGAAAAGTGCAATTTAGTGGGGTCTTTCATTAGCATGCTAATTTAAGTCTGTATTTATCATTTGGCAAATGGTTTTGTGAAGTCGGTTGTATCTATACAATCATGTATACCATTTAGTACGATGAAGTATTACTCTTCTACTCTTCTATGCGAAGTGTAATACCGTTACACTATTATGTATGATTTCTTCCGAGAAGAGCATTGGTGTTCTTGAGAGTAAAACTAGATATGGATGCAGATAATCTTGGCAAACATTTGTGTAAATCGGATTTATGGTTTACACCGTAAATCCGGTTCACGAGACTAACTCGATAATCTTTCTATATCTTCCTACAGACTTAGGTAAATTACATACAGTTAAATATCCTATTTGTTTGGTGGTGGGTTCACCAAGCTTAAGTTGTTGGTACCTCAGAAGATGAATTACTTCGAGTTGAACTTGATGTCTTTAAAATTGGGAAAATTTTACTTTTGATCTCATGCTTCCAGTTTTATTTTATTTTTGGTTACAAACATTTTTTTTGGCACAAAAAGTTGCAATTCTGACCTCTTTCAATAACTTTGTGGACAAAATTAATCCCCTTTAAAATTAATCCTCTTAACATGACACACATCTTCATTAATTTCTTTCTTGTACATGTGAAATTAGTTTTCTTTCAAGTCTTGACTTCATGTCCTTTATAATTATAAATTCATTCTTTAGCACATAATTTGCAGTATAATCAATTCATAATCAAGTCTCCTGACTCCATCACATCATCACAACAATTCAATAATTCAATGGACGCAAAATTAAACGAAAGCGTGTGTTGTGAGCAATTGAGACTCATTCAAAACCCTCTTTATTAAAAAATATTGAAAAAAAAACCCATACATAAATTATTATTGGGCTAAATATAGTGTGCACCCGGGTGCACACGAAGCTTCGTGTGCACCTACGTACAAATATAAGCAAAAACATATACAATTATGAGTAACAATGTATACAATTTAATTGTTAATTTTTTTAATAAAAAATTGAGTGTAAAAAAATATACAATTATTAAAATACATGTATACACTATTGAATAAAAAGTTATACACATATAAATGCTTGTTTTTTTAATGAAAAACTTAGTGTGAAAAAAGTATACAAATATTACAAAACACGTATACAAAAGAGAATAACATGTATACAAAATAGAATAAAAAGTTATACAAATATGGGTGCAAGGGTACACCCGGGTGCACCTAATATACACTCTTATTATTGTAAACCCTAATTCTAGGGATAAAGTAGCTCGCAAAACTGCAAGTGAAATTACAATTATAAATAATTAAAATTAACACTAAGGCCCGTTTGGTACGAATTCTTCAATTGGAATGGCAATGGGTATTACCAAGGAGTCAATGGCTATAAGAATGAAGGGTGAGGAGTAATTATTGAATTAATGAGAATAATCAAGGAATTTTGATTCATACTGCAGCAACCAAGCATCAATAACGAGAATCAATATACATCTATTCTTATTACTCTTTCCACTACCCCTAAGTAATCAGGCCTAAATTTTTAAAAGTGGAGAAGCTCAGGGGTACAGTAGTACACTACACACAACATGAAACACAAGATGAAGTTACATGAGTTATACCTTAAAATGACTTCTAAACAAATAGTTCAACATAAAAACGTAAATAATACACGACACACAAAGTTCTATCGTGTCACGGTTATATTAAAGATAAATATTGCCTCCAGGGCATAGCTCAAGTGGTAGAGGGGAGGGTGGAAAGGCCTTCCAACTTAGCTTGGTTGCTGCAGGGTGGGGGTTCGAATCCTGCCTTTGGCATGGATTTGGCCCCTTGCAAGCACAAGTTTAACAGTGAGCCCTCTCTATAAGCCACTTGAGGCACATCCTGCGATTTACCTCCTCCACCAATCCCCAGGGCATGGGCGGTGGGGGCCCCTAATGGTGGGGTACACCATTTTTAAAGATAAATATTATCATAAAATAATATAGGGACACCCTCTTTTAATATGAGTGTATGTGAGAAGAGTTGTGGGATGAATCAATTCATTATTAAAGTATGCTATCATTTAAGTAAAACATGTTTATATGTGTTATTAATATGATTTACTATTTTAACTACCAATGAGTATATTTTACCTTACCACATCTCTCTAATACAACTACCCACTACATATATAATATTCATTAATTCACGTGCAAAAAGTAAATAGACACCTTGTAAATGAGTGGGGAGAGTAAACATTTCACATAATTAGCGTCCGAGACTTTATAAAAAATACTCCTTCCGTCTACTATTAATCTATTCATTTTACTATTTTTGTTTGTCCATTCCAATGAAACCATTTTCCTTTTTTGGTAAAAGGGTTCATATATGGCCCATCACACTCTACTAATACAACTGTACACTAAACATAAAATAAGTAGTGGAGTAATATTTTTTAATTTACTTGTAAAAAATAAATGGATACATTTTGGATGAACGGGGGAGAGTTTAATTGGTGCATGTACAAATTCCAGAACTATACAGTAAAGATGGATGGAACCCAATAATTTCAAAATTGCCATAGAATAAGTAAGAATAGGACTGGGAAAAAATACCAAAATTTTGGTATGCCGCACTTACCATATTGAAAAATACCGAACTTACCAAAATTTTAGGTATACCGAATTTTTTGGTAAGGTACAATACCGTATTCAATTTTTTGATACGGTAAAGGTATGTAAAATTTTAAAACCGTGGTATTTTGGTATATACCGAAATACCGTAAATTATTTTTGTAAGGTATATACTCCCTCCGTTCCTAGGTAAGAGTCACAATTTACCATTTTGGTTGTCCCACCCAAAGGATTTAATTTCCTTTTTTGGATATATGGGACCCACCCATACTCACTAATACAATTAAAACATGGGGCCCACACACCACTAATACAACTACTCACTATATATTAAATAATAATACTCCTTAATCGACGTGCCCAAAAGCAAATGAGACTCTTACCAAGGGACGGAGTGAGTATACTTAAAAGAAATTCTAATATATTAAAACTATTGACCCATCATTGAATTTAGTTAAATTTTGGATAACATACGTGTAAGCACTATAGGGTTTATTGTTTTAAATTTAGAGTATAATTGTAATTATTTTATTTTAATTTTAATCTAAGAGTGTATATTAATTTTTAATTAATTAATTTAGAACTTAATCGTTATCAGGTACACCAATCACTCATTAGGATTAAACTCTTACTTTTATTACTCCCTCCGTCCGCCCCAAAGGTGGACATTTGCTTTTTGCATGTGGATTAAGGAGTATTATTATTTAATGTGTAGTTGGTAGTTGTATTAGTGGGGTGTATGAGTCCCATAAATTTATTGTATTAGTGATGTGTGTGGGTCCCATGTGTTTAAAAAAGGAAATGTGGACCTTTGGTGCGGACGCCCAAAATGGCAAAATGTCCACCTTTCGGGCGGACTGAGGGAGTATGTTTTATTAATGTTTTTAAATTTGAACGTTTCAATGCTTACGTTTGCTTTTTTGCTCGTTGATTAATGAATATAGTATTTTAATAGACAATTGGTAGAAAAATATAATATTTAATGTAAAGTGTGTATGTGTATTAGTATTGAATGTGGATCCAATATTGATAAATTAATTCTTTTAGGTGGGTCCCATAAAAAGAAAAACGTAAAGATTAAAATGGAATGCCCAAAATAGAAATATATAAAGATTGAAGTGGGATGGAGAAAATATTTAAATATCAATAAGAAAAAAGTATGCCATTTTCTTATACCGAAGTTTCGGTATACCGAACTAAGGTATACCGAAACTTTCAATATGGTAAAAGTATGATTTTTCTAATTTTTCTAATACCAATATTTTAGATATGATATACGATATAGCTCAAAAAGTTTGATATATTATATCGCCCACCCCTAAAGGAGGAGCTCAATTGTGGTTTCCCATTTAGTTGGTCAGCCTGCATGCTTTCTTTGACAAGTGACTCTTCAGAATACTATAATTTATGGCCACAACTGTGATTACAACCGGCTAACTCACCTCTTTGTCTACCATTTACTATTGCTATTTATTTTTCTTCATTTATTCTGCCAAACCCCTCAATAATTACTCCATTCCATCTCTTTGTCATTTACTATTGCTATTTATTTTTCTTCATTTATTCTGCCAAACCCCTCAATAATTACTCCATTCCATCTCTTTGTCTACCATTTACTATTGCTATTTATTTTTCTTCATTTATTCTGCCAAACCCCTCAATAATTACTCCATTCCATTTTACTGGGTTTTATCAAGTTAAATTTATATTTCAATTGTCATATTATAGAAATTTTAATTAAATTATATTGTTTCGATTTTAATTTATGCAGATTATCAATATTGTATACACTTTATTTTTTCTATGGCCTACGGTCACAAAAAGTAAAATATGGAATGTGTGTAATTTATTTTGGACAAAAAGTAAAGCATAGAATGCCTGTAAATAATTTATTTTTGTCACACAGTAAAATATAGAGGGAGTGATATATACTGTGAAAAAAAACACACAAACAAAGCAAACAATACTCTTCGGGAGAGTTAATGAGAAAGTGAGAAAATTTAACCAACAATAAAGAAGAAGAATAGATTATAATTTTTGATAATTTTTAACAGTTTTTTAAATAATAATTTTAGTTATATATTGTGATCACTCAAAGATTTTTTTTTACAACATATAGATTGAATTTCGTTGGTAATTATCAAGAAAATTCCAAAGAAAAATATACTATTTGTTTTTTAACAAGTGACAATGAATTTATAATGTTTTTACCAATATAATAATGTCAGTTGTTATTTATTAATGGATTATCAACGAAATTATTATATAAATTGCCAACAAAATTATTAGCAACTGATTACCATGAAATTGAATTTTCGTTGGTAAAATCTACCAACCACCACTTTACTAATGAAAAATTACCAATAGATTTTGTTGTTTATCGTTGATAAACCAATTTAACAATAAATTAAAGTATTTATCAATTGGAGTACTCTTTGATAAAATTTTTTTTTTTTTTTGGTTGAGGATATTTTTAATAAGCACCGATTTTTATGGTTGCCAATTCAATTTTTGGGTAAATTTAAATATACCTTACCTTACTATTATGCTACAAATCAATACTCCCTCTGTAACCAGCTGATCATCTTTATTGATCTACATTATTTAATTTTTTTAATCAATTTTATTGACTTTTGGGGATATTTTAATATTTTTATATATTAAATAAAGTGTAAACTGTAAAGTAATATTATAAGTGAAAAAAACTATTTGAAATTAAAGTAAGTTTTGAAATTATTGAATAACGTTTTTTTGTTTTTTGTGTGTGAAAGGTATTATAAGATGGACAAATAAGAAAGTGTGAAAACCTTTTTGGGACAGAGGGAGTACTATATTTACATTTAATTTTTTTCTTTTAAAAAAATAAGAATTGTGAGTAAAAAGATGTGACATGAGATTTTACAAGAAATTTAATTTGGTAGTGTAGTCGTATATATTTTTTGAACGTTTAGAAAACATGAATAAGATAAGTAGTCGGAGACAGTGTTGATGAATTTGTTGAATAAACATGTCCATGTGATCCATGTTGGTTGCTTAATGTACAGCCCTTAATCTAACACCATAAATATTTTGAACAATGTTAATGGAGCTTCATGTAATTTCTATGGAGCATACAATGTCAGTACAAAAGATAAGTTTATGAATACAAATGACATATGGACGAAGAAAGTGCGAAGGATTTTGAGAGAAGAAAGTATTATATAATACTCCCTCCGTCCCAATAATACATTTGCACTTTCTATTTTGATCCGTCCTAAGAATACATTCACCTCTGAAAATAATATACAATATCAATAACCTTACAATACTACAATATTATTACAAAAATGCCACATTCTTTTTATACACAATCTAATCAAAGTCAACTATATCATACACTTTATTCTACTCAATTATCCAAAATACTCATTCTCTTTCTTACATCATACCACCAAAAAGTTATTTTTCTTAAACTTCGTATAAGAGAATACGCGAATGTAATCCTGAGACGGAGGGAGTATAATATAAATGGTATGTAAGCTAATGATGATATTAAGAAGCACAACGGTTTTTCTGTTACATCTTCTATTGTGTACCGTTGGATGATTGACACGTATGATATAATAAAACATATATCCTAAAAAGAAAACTTAAACCTTAGGGGCAATGAATGAAATTTTCTTTAATTCCTCGCATACGTGTCGCTCATCTAATGCGTGTAACAGGAAATGTAACAGAGCATCCAAGATTATTAAGAAGCCCTACAATGCGATTAAGTAACGGGATTTCTTGTACTATTTGTTCATCATTTCTTGTATAATTATTAATTAAGAAAATTTAATCATTGTCTCTATGATTTATGCTTTTCTTATAAATCATCCATCCAATAGCATAATATAGGAAATATTACACTAAAACGACACAAAAATCCGAACTCATTAATTTAGGGTAATAGTTTTCTAATTAGAATAATGTTATGTAGAGAAATTATCACATTTGGTCCATTAAGTATTATAAAACCAATAGATAGTCCTATAACTTTTGCAAATTTCAATTTTAGTCCATTTCTTTTCAATTTTGATCCTTTTCATTCAATTTTAGTCCATAATCCCCAAAATATATAATTTACGCCGGCGAGTCTGATTTAAAAAAAAAAGGCCTGATTTAAACCCAATTCCGGCTATTACACATTTCCGGTGCCCACATGGCAGGTGAATAAATATGTTAAGGAAAAAAAAAATCTATTACAATTATTTGAGGGATAAAATTATCCAATCCAAGAGATTAAATAGTATAATCGGAGCAGATAATATCAATTAATCTAGATTTAGAATTCAGAAGAAATACAAGAGCGAGAATGGGGTTTGATCACAAAATTAGAAACGGGAATCGGAGTGACTTGTTCGGCTTAATGGCGTCAAGCTGAATCTGTTCGTCATATGCGCATGAAGACGATGCAAGCAATCCACCATTAATTGGAAGGAAAAGTTGTGCCACCACTTTAAATCTCAAAATCTTATCTGTATTTAAATCTTGAAACCCTCCAACTAACTCTTTAATAATCCAATCAATCAAGCCAGATTTCAATCTCCAAATAGGAATGACTAGCAAGATTAACACATGATTATCCCCTTTTTTCTCTGTTTCCAAGGCATCTCCTGGACGCATCTCCCGCCCGCCGCCAACGAAAACTTGACGGCGGCGTCAAGATCTACGACCGCCCCGTCAAGGCGTTTGAGTTAATGGAGGAATTCCCAAGCACATGGTGTGTCGATCCGACTGTTTCTACATCCGCCAAATTACCCACCACGACCGCCTCCTGCTCCGCAACAACTTACTCCTCCCAGCGAATTTCTTCGCGCCGTTAATCCGGAGTCGATCCGCCTTAAAGCTTTAGCTTGAGTGGGATTCTGGGTTGATTTCTTGATTCAAATCTAAGATTTTGGTAATTTCAATTTTTGTTAGTAAAATTAGGGTTTGATTTCGTGGTAAATTGGTTCTGGTCAGTTGTCATAATCTCTTCCATGTTAATCTTCAATTAATAATTATTTAAAATTTTGCCAGTTTGATGACGTGGCGAGTGAGTGGCATCTGAGTTGTAATAAGTTTGTGATGTGTACTGTGTTATCGCCGGAAAATGACAGAATTCCTATGATTTGGACTAAAATTGGTCACTCCAGGCAGAAATATTTTTTTAAAGTAATTTGGACTAAAATTGGAGATATTGGATCAAAATTGAAAAGAAATGGACTAAAATTGAAATTTGCAAAAGTTATAGGACTAACTGTGAGTTTTATAATACTTAATGGAACAAATGTGATAATTTCTCATGTTGTGTACTATGTTTTTGCTTATAGAAATTAATATAATATAGTTGAGTCACCTCTCTCTCTATATATATATATATATATATATATTTTTTTTTTTTTGAAAATTTTACTTATAGGAAGTGGATTCCTAGGCACCACAAATATGAAAAAGAGGGGAACATTGTTTTGTTGGTTTCTTGTTTTATAAGAAATCCATGAGTAGTGGATTAAATTAAATCATACAACCACAGGTACATTTGCCAACCAAGAAAATAGGGGGAAATTCCGACACATGTAGATGAATATGATAATAGAGGATTGGTGGGCATGCATATTATTAGAGTGAGCTAACACTGTCTGAATTATTTGATGACACAACCACATAAAGTGGCTTGTTGTTTGATAAAAGGCATTGCACTGAATACACGTCCTTCTAAATTGACATTTCATGCCTCATTCAAACTTTACCCACATGCATTGGTCTCCCCCTCTTCTACATCTCTTCCATTTTATCTTGTACATCCACTCCAAAAAAAAAATATTTTTTAGCAATCGAATTTAGCAATCGAATTCAATTCGTTGGTAATTACCAATGTATTAGCAACAAAAATGACATTTTTGTTTTAGCAACGGAATTTCAACGGATTTATTCTCTATTTTAGCAACGGAATTCAATCCGTTGGTAATTACCAACAGATTAGCAAATGAATCATTATATAAATTACCAACGAAATTATTAGCAACGGATTACCAACGGAATTGATTTTTCATTGCTAAAAATTTACCAACCACCACTTTAGCAATGTAATTTTACCAACGAATTTCGTTGCTAATCCATTGGTAAGCCAATTTAACAATGGAATTAAGGTTTTTAGCAACGGAATATTCAGTTATTAAAAATAGTTTTTTTGAAGTGGTCACTATAATTACTGTCTCCCTCCCGCTGAATCTATTTTTTATGTGATTATTGTGTGTTAATGGGCAGCAGTACCTAGTCAGACTTAAAAAAAAATTGCCATGTTTTTTAGTGAAAAGTTAAAAATGCCCAAAAAGATGAAAATGCCCTTTACTCAATAATGACACGATTGTAATTTTTGAAAAAAAATCATTATCGAGTCAACTTTTAAAGTCATTATCGAGTCAACTTTTAAAAATTGACTCGATAATGATTTTTTTCAAAAATTACAATCGTGTCATTATCGAGTAAAGAGCATTTTCGTCTTTTTTGGCATTTTTAACTTTTCACTAAAAAACATGGCAAAAAAGTTTTTTATTAAACCTGGGCACTGTAGCTCTCATCCCGTATCGTGTTGGGTATTTTTACCAAATTAAAATTGTGGTTTTTATATGTGGTGTAAGACTTGTTTGCCTTTGGCACTGATTTTGAGAAAAAATCACAATTAGGTCTGGTAAGTATATGCCGATTTAATTTTGGTCCCTCACAATTTTGCATTCTTGAATTTTTTTTTTCTGCTTCTAATTTTAGCTTTTTTATAAAAAAAAAAAACTTAATTTTTGTTAAGTTTCTCCCGAAGAAAAAACGTAAAATATATTCTATGGCTTAGAACTCCATTCGTTGATTTTAATTTAGAGAGAAAGAAAGAAAAAAAAAATTCAATAGGTATACTTGCATGGCTTAGAACTCTTTAGTTCTGATTTGGAAAGGAAAAAGAAAAAGGAAAAAAAGTACTTAATTACGTACGTTAATGATGAGTAGCAAGAATATAAGATAATTGAATTGGATTCGACGTCACCAAATGTCTTATTTTAATTTAAATGATTAAATGAGTGACATTCATGCTAAAAAAAATTTCAACCTTTCCTTAAAGATTGATATTTACTGGGGTATAGATTTTAGGGAGAATTTATAAAATATTAATTTATTTACCTAAAATATAATTATGACAATCAATTTTTATATCAATTTTAACCAAATGTCACATAATACCCCTAGCTATTATTCAATTTATAATATTTAATGTGTTACATGGGTGAGTGTGTAGGAGTGTGTGTCGGTTCCGATATCGGTACGAATCCCATGTTGATTAACATATTGGTGTGGCGTCCGGCGGAGCGGAAGTGAGTGAAGTGTTGGTGTGAATTAAAGGGATAGTGGTTAGTTTGATTCTTTTAGGCAATGCTCGTTTACGGGTTTCAAACTCAGATTTTGGTTTTCAAAACCCACATTCAGATTTTAAAAATCACCCCTATATATACCTACTATATTTTCTCTCCTCAATTAATACATTTTCTCTCTTTATCTCTCCTTTCTCATTTAACATTTTAAATAAATTAATATATTGATTTGACATAAAGTTAAAACATACCTTATTCAAAACTCAAAACACACATAGAACACACTATTAATGATTTTCAAATCCCACGTAACCCCAAACCAAAAACAACCAACCACAATCCTACAATTGTGGAAAAAAATAATACTCCTCAGTCTAAATACTAACACTTGTTATTATTATTTTTTAAAAAAAATAGAGTGGATCCCACCTTTCTTGGTCTATGACTCTATATATCCATATGTTCCAAACCTAAAATTTACTATCAAACAAATAAACTATCTTGTGTTCAAGAGAGAGCACACACACGCAGTGAGAGGGAAACCTTCTCCCAAAAAAATTACAAGATCATGGGAAAGACAAGAACAAAGGGCAAGAAAAAGAGTGGAAGCATATTAAGCCTAAAGATAGTAGTGGAAAGGCTTCAAAAGAGTCTAGTTTTAGGCAAGAAATATTTTTTGGACGACGATGAGTTCGAAGAAATGGAGGTGCCAGACGACGTGAAGGAAGGGCATTTCGCGGTTATCGCGGTGGACGACTTCGAACTAAAGAGATTCATCGTACCTTTGAGTTCCTTTTGCCCACCCTTCGTTCTTGAGGCTATTGGAAGCGGCTGCCGAAGAATATGGCTTTGATCACAATGGGGCCCTCACCCTACCTTGCCGCCCGGTCGAGCTTGAGCGGATACTGGCCGAGCAACAGCTCGACCGGATGGATTCTAGGGTTGATAACTGGGGATCTTGGAACGGAACCTCCGTTTGCCTAGTGTAATCAAGCATTGAGTGCTTTGTTTCAAATCATTTTTGGGTCTTTTTTTGTTTATAAGTGAAGATTATAACATTATCATTTATGCATCTACTTGGCATGCATTAATAAATAGTTTAAAATCAAAATTGTTCATATAAATTTTACTTTTAATAGTGACAAGAAATTTAATTTTTCAAAATAACATAGTCTTATAACTTTAAATTCTCACCAAAATAGTTATTTTTATTTAAAATTGTTTAATTTTTCTAATTTCATGGGTTGAGATTGAATCAGTGCTTTTATAAAATTATGAGACAAAATTGGTAGAAAATTCTTATTTTGAGATAAAATGGAAACAAAATTAAAAAACAAGTAATAAGGAATGAAAATAAATATCCTAACTATTTTAAAACTTTTTAAAAAATACTTTTATAAACTTATTAATAAAAGAGAGAGATGTACTGGGTGCTTAATTATAAGAAATATACTCTTTAAAATGTTGATTTTTAATCTTCAAGATATCGCGAGTGTTGTCTTTTACCGATGCCTTTGTTAATGAAGAATTATATATATTAATAGTAATTTTTAATAACTACAAAATTAAATAATAATAGTTAATTTAAAACTCTTAATTATAAGAAAAGAAAAATTAAAGTAAAAAAAAAACATAAATAAAAGTTTATACTTAATTGAACTCAAATCTACCTCTTATGAGTCAATAATTTTTATAGATTTTACCTTTTTCTCTTTTTTTAGGAATTATGTACTGAGTTGAGAGAATGATCCATCCACGTAATATAATTAATTTGTAACTTGTAAGACAATCTCACACTCTTAAAAAAATCATCATTATATGCATGACACTAAAATAGAGTTTTTAAAATAACTGAATAAGTTTATTTCTAATTTTAGAATTGATTTTATGTATTGAAAATCTTCCTCCCCAATTTAAGTTCACATGCACCAATATTAATAAAAATTACACTTTTTAATCATTTTTGGAATAATTTAATATTTTTTTGGTTAATAAATAAATTATAAATTATATTATATGTATCGATAAGGATGATAATTTTGTTGTTAAGGACATTAGTTTATTATTATTATTATTTAAATGTCATGAAGTTGAATTTAGAAAAAACTAAAACTGAGAATAAGAGTTTGAAATTAGCAATGGGGAATATACACTTCTTCTAGTTTGGACTCTTGCATAGATATACCAATCTTATTATTACTCCCTCCGTCCCATAAAGAAATTCACAATTACTGTAGATACGAAATTTAAGAAAAAGTTACTTTTTGGGGGTAGTTTGGTATTTTTAGATGATAAATAAATTATAAAGTAAGTTATGTGAGTTGTAAAGGGGTAGCAATTTTGAAATTAAAGTGTACTGTGAGGTTATTGATTTGTGTGTATTTCCTTATTTGGGGGTGTGAACTTGTTTATGGGAGGGAGAAATTACTAGATTTGCACATTTTCTATATATTTATTCTTTTCACTTTAATATTTTTACTATATCATGTCAGTTAATTTTTGAGCGAGGCTTGCGTGTGTCCGGGCATACCGTGCGCCTTTAGAATTTAGTATTATGGGTAAGGGTACATTATTTTATTTTAAAGGGTATACACTTTAATTAATAAGGGTACACCATTTTGTTTTAAAGGGTATATATTTTTTATTAATATTTTTTATTTTTTTTCACAAAATAAAGGGTACACATCTTTATACTAAAGAGTATTCAATTTAATACAAAATTCTAAAGGCACACGCCGTACGCCCGGGTGCACACAAGTTTTTGCCTTAATTCTTTCTTAAATATCACCATACACTTCTTACATATTAATTTGTAAAAAAAATTAAAACATGTACAAGTAAAAACTCAAAATAAATACTCCATTTGTCCATAATGAACTTCTTCCATTTTCATCCATCTTCAAATAAATTTATCGCCAAAAATGAAATATCACATTGATTCTATATTTAAAAATACATCTTAACTAATCTCAAAATTATCATTCTTTCCTAATACATGTAACATACTTTGTGAGTAATTTGTTTATTACACTAAAAAAACTATTTCGTAGGAATGGAATTTACCAACGGAATTCTTAATTTTTATAAATCGATTTTTAAGTCCCACGAACTAACATACCCCTGTATTTTACTACATCACATAATACATATGCAGAGCTTAAATTTTCAGCAGTGAATAATTTAAGTCCTTTTTTTGTTCTTATCTGATGTTGTGATAGATCTCATACATACAGAGGTGTTGATTTGAAATGGCAGGGTGAATTTAATTTAATATTAATAGAAAATAGAGGAAAATAGCATTAATGGTGTATTCTGGAAATTGGACCAAGGGTGTTGTGTTTTGAGTAAGACACGTATGCTGTCTTGTAGTATTTGGATTTGATTGGACGAACACCATACCGTACGTACACTATATATGCCATTGTACCAACGCCCATACATTAAAATGGCAATGCCTTACCAATCACCCTTCAAGCCAGGTGTTTATTACTCCCACCGTCCCATAATAACAGTTTTATTTTTTATTTTCGTCTGTCCCATAATAACTATCATATTTCAAAAATAGAAATTTCACATCAACCAACAACCTCAAAAGTTATTTTAATTTTAAAAATACCACTCACACCTAACACACATAACATACTTTATAATTTATTTATTACTTAAAAATACCACAATACCCCTAAAAAGTCAATAAAATTGGTCAAAAAGCAACTTTTCTCAAACTCCGTATCTACAGTAACTACGACAACAATTATGGGACGAAGGGAGTATTTAAGTAATAATCGATGAGCCTTAAAATTAAATTTATAAAAGAGTTTACACAACACTTGAACGAGCTTAATTTCCGAAGTTAGTTAGTTAAAATTAAAAAAGTCAGTATATTACAATTTAAGAAGGATGTAAGTTACTATCTCATAAAACAAAAAAAAAATTAAGACAATTTCATGCTTATTCTTTATCTATGACATTTTAAAATTTTATTAACTTACCTGATATCCTTATTAGTGAAACACTCTCTAAGACTACTCTCTCTTCACTCTATATACACCTTTTATGTTGTATTACTGGATTTGTATTTATACTTTCTTTTATTGAGATGAGGCCAAATACGAATGGTAGAGGTTCAAAACTCTCAGGAACGAGGTCTAAGGTTCGACTTTATGAAAATTAGAAGGAAGTTCAGTACCCAAAAGAACAAATACAAGATATTCCGTAAACAAAAGGTCCTCGTAACAATTTAATTAAACAAATACGTATGAGTGGAGCCCATCAAACCCTAAATTTGATGTAGTATAAATTGAAGCTTCACAAAAAGAGTTCCCATTTATAAAATATACTCCATATATCTTGAATAAGGTTTACATTTTGTTATTTTTAATATTTACATTTTTTTAAGGAGACCCATATAAAAAAATTTATATTGCTAACACACAACACTAATATAATCATAACTTCATATTAAAATATTATATATCACTTAATTCACTATATATTAAAATATTATATCTCTTAATTTACGTGTAAAATCCAAACGTAATTCTAACATGTGACAAAGAGAATATCCAATATTTTATATATAACTCTCTTAACAGAGTTAAATTCATTTTTTGCTTTATAACTAAGTAAAACTTCATAATTTATGGGATAAAATTGAAGCATTTATCTTTTTTAGGATAAAATTCGAGATTTTATTTAATTACAGGGAAAAAAATGAATTTAACTCCTCATAGCTCCATAAACATAAAAACTCCATTGTATAAAAAAAAAAAATTGAAGAAATACAATCCTTATCAGATTCGTCCTATACTTTTTAGCAACATACATTATCTTCCAAGCATAAATCGACCATCCAAAATATAAACATGAAGTTTTTTTTTACTCCATTATATACTCCTACCATCCAAAATAAGACTCGCTTAATGCTCCACATTGTTTAATAATTTTTTTTTAACTAACTTTATTAACCTTTGAATGTCGTATGTTGTGAGTGTTAGAAAATGATGAAAACATTTAAAATTAAAATGTAAAGTTTTAAATTGAGATATTATTTTATTTTTTAGGAGATGAATGATATCATGAAATGATTGTGGAATGGAGAAAGTAATATAGTATATGTCCCATGATTTAATTTACAGTACATTTTATTTATATAAAAGCAATCCCTCACGATTTGTAGACAAATCGTGAAATTAGTTCACATCTTGAGTTGTTGTAGTACTTTGCAAAATTGTGGGCTAAGTCCAAACTTATATAATCAATTGAATCAAAAAGGTTAGCCCAATTATGACCCATTTCATAATTCGAAGCCTATTACACGTGAGCACACATTAATTATGGATTTTCCATACTCCCTCCATCCACCAACTAGAGTGTCATTTTTACGTTAGCCGTCTATACAAAGGGCCTCATTTTCCTATTTAGACTTATGAGATTTAAACACATCACTAATATAATTAAATATGATACTTATACATTTCATAAATATAATTACTTACTATACATAAAAATAATACTCTCTCCATCCCACGTATTTTTACCAATTCCATTGGAGTTAAATTCATTTTTTGCCCTGTAACTAAACAAAACTTCAATTTTTGCCCTAAAAAGATAAGTGGTTCAATTTTGCACTATAACTAATGAATTGTTTCAATTTTTGCCCAATTTTCGCCGAAAATGCGAACTTCGCCGGAATCCGTCATGTCATGCTTCAATTCCGATTGGTCAATCTGACGTGGCAATTTTAACTTTTTTTATCCAATAAATCCACCACGTAATATTCCACCTATTTATTATTATTATTTTTATTTCCAAATCAACAAAATATTTAATTAAATTAGAAATATATAAAAAAAAATTGCGGCTATTTCTAGCGATTGGGCCAATGAGTTTAGCATTAATATCTTCCATAATGAAAGTGATAGAATAGAGAAAGCACTTTGAATACCTCAAGTGACCTATCACCCTAAAGACTTCACGCGATGGCGTTTGCGTCTCCAACGGTGTTGACGAGTGGGTTTGCGACTCTATCTATGGGATGCAACGATGTGGGCAGCAACTTTAGACTTCACGGCTTTGGTAGTGATGGATCTGATGGCGGCCTACAGCGACGGGCGCACGACGGCTTTTGGAAGTTGAACTCCATCTGATAGCGGCCTGGCGAAGCTGGAGTACTGCGGTAGACCCAGCGGACGGCGCTGGCACTTGACTATCACCTGCGACAATGCTCCACTAACGATGGGTGACCCGCGGCGGATTTCTTGCAGCGGCAGATCTGGCGCGACACTTGGCGATGGGAAACGCCAACAAACAGCGGCCATTGGTGGTGATGGCTGGCGTTCGTTCCGGGTAGCAGCGTCGAATTCGAGTAGCAGCGCGCGGCGATGGCATTTTTTTTCAGCAGCAGTGGTTGTGTTTGAGGGGCGATCCTCAATGGCTGTGATGCGACGGGTTCGCGCATTCAGCAGCGGCCTTCGACGGCTCTGGCAGTGATTGGTGTTGCTTTTCCGGCGATGCCGGGTTCGGCTGTAGTGGTGGCCTCGTGTGGCGGAGTCGATTTGGTTGACGGGCTGCGGAGGTGACTAGCAACAACAACAGATGGTGGAATATGAAAAAAATAAAATAAAATAAATAGGTGGAATATGATGTGACAGATTCATTGGCTAAAAAAAAGTTAAAATTGCCATGTCGGATTGACCAACCGAAATTGAAGCATGACATGACGGATTCGGGCGAAATTTGCATTTTCCGGCGAAAATGAGCAAAAATTGAAATAATTCGTTAGTTATAGGGCAAAATTGAACCACTTATCTTTTTAGGAAAAAAATCAAAGTTTTGCTTAGTTACAGGATAAAAAATGAATTTAACTCCATTAATTATGGATTTCCATACTCCCTCCATCCGCCAACGAGAGTCTCATTTTTATGTTAGCCGTCTATACAAAGGGCCTCATTTTTCTATTTAGACTTATGAGATTTAAACACATCACTAATATAATTAAAATATGATACTTATACATTTTATAAATATAATTACTTATTATACATAAAAATAATACTCCCTCTGTCTCACGTATTTTTACACACTTTTCATTTTAGGGCGTCCTACGTATTTTTACTAATTTCATTAAATAGTAAAATTACATTACACATCTTATCTAGTACTTTTTATACTTTATTCATCAATTTCAATAACTTTTATTTACTTTTTTACATTTTTTTCATCATTCCCAATAACTTTATTTACATTTTCTCTCAATATTACTAATTTATCAATATTTTTTCTTACATTATATATTAAAAAAATAACACTTCTTAATTTATATGCCCATACACATAGATGAAAATATTCGAGACGAAGGAGTATTATTCTTTAATCCATATGCGTAAAATAAATGGATTTATTACCGGAGAAAGTATTTGCTTATCTTCTGTTTATTGAAAATGGAAGGTTGTGATTTTGACATATTTGTCCCTGTAAGTCATTTCAAACTTTTACGAATCCTTTCCATCATTACCCTATATCATTACTAGGCCATGAACTATTATTTTACATAATATATAATAATACAAAAATTAATATTTTAATGAATAAAATGGTTGATGTTTTGTCCAAATTGTGACATTAATTGTCTGGGTCTGCAAACTTCCAAGACAATTCACAAGAAAATTCACACAATCTGTCAAGCACTTAAAGTTTTATTTTCATTATTATTCGTGGATTACTTGTTAGTTTTTATAATATATATACGTGTAACACATTATCTTATTTTATTATTTTATAATCATATTAACAATATTTTTTAGATTCGTTGCACAAATATTAAATCCTTATAATTAAAATATAGTATCAACAGAAATAAAATAAGGTAATAAGTTGCATATGATCGAATATAAGATCCATGTAACTACGTAAAACATCAAATTAATTTAATATTTAAAATTAAGTAGAAATTAAAGAACGACTGTTTAATAAGGAAATTATAATCTTATGTAAGTTTCTATTATTATGATCTAGACCATAAAATGTCATATACAATGAGATATCACTAAAATGTCATTTTTAATATTTCATTATACAAAATTAAAATGTCATTTTTAATATTTCATTTGAAAAATATACCCCTCCATCTCGTAAAAACATTTACGTTTACTTTTTGCATGAGATTAAAAAATAGTACTATAATATTTTAATGTGTATTGAGATGAGAGAAATAATATTTTAATGTATAATGGGTAGTTGTATTAGTGTAGTGTTGTAGGTTCATGAAAATATTCAAATGTTTTGTGTGGGTCTCATTTACTATAAAGAGAATGACTAATTATACTGTGCAGCCGGGTGTGCACCCACTTTCAAAAACGTATACAAATATAAACAAAAATTATACAATTATGAAAAAAATGTATACAATTTAATTGTTAGTTTTTTTAATAAAAAATTGAGTATAAAAAAATATACAATTATTAAAAAACATGTACTTACACTATTAAATAAAAAGTTATACACATATGGATGCTAGTTTTTTTAATGAAAAACTTAGTGTGAAAAAAGTATACAATTATTAAGAAACACGTATACAAAATAGAATAACATATATACAAAATATAATAAAAAGTTATATACATATGGGTGCACCTAATATCAACTCAAAGAGAAATATAAACTTTTTAAGGGATGTCCAAAATGAAAATGCGTAAACGTTTCTATGGAACGAAGGACCTATTACTCCCTCAATCCCATATTATTCTTCATCATTAGACACGGAGTTTAAAAAAAGTTGCTTTTGACCAATTTTATTAATTTTTGGATGATAATATAGTATTTTTAGATAATAAATAAATTATAAAGTGTGTTATGTATGTTAGGTGGGAGTGATAAATTTGTAATTAAGATGTAATTTTAAGGTTGAGAATTGATATAATATTTTCTTTTTTGAGTGGTGAAGTTTAATGTGAGACAATTGAAAATGAAAGTGTGAAATTTAATTTGGGACGGAGGGAGTATAAACTACAACGTATTACACTAATACAATAACCCAATATATATATATAATATGACAAAGTCTCTTGTGAGACGGGTTATTTAATGAGACGGGTCAACCCATCACTAAGTATGTTTATTTTATACATAAAGTATGTTTAATGGTTGTTAAAGTATGTTTTCTAAAGTATGCTAAATTATGCATTAAAGTATGATTTTAGTGTGTAATAATATGATTTATTATTAACATACTTTAACTATATAATAAACATACTTTAGTGATGGGCCGACCCATCTCACATCCGTCTCACAAATAACGTCTCACAAGAGAGTTACACACACACACGCACGAATCACCTTCTCAAAAGTGGACGGAGAATGAGTTAAATTTTAATATTTATTGTAATGAGCTCATAGAATATATATAATTTGGGAAGATATATTTATTTTTTAGCTTCATTTGGGTGGGCTTAAACTTTTTTTGGACTGTCCTAAATTTAAAAATACAAATTATTTACATATAATATAATGGGCTTTTGGTGGACAGCCCTGGGCTTGAGCCCGGGCTGCCCTCACATAGATACACCCATATATATATATATATATATATATATATATATATATATATATTATCTCTTACCTCAACACATATTAAAATACTATATTCTCTTAATTCCTGTGTAAAAAACAAACGTAAACATTTTAACAGGACTGAGGGAGTATTTTTTTTAAAAATTTGGACATAAATAACCTAGTTTGCGATTACACTTGCAACTACTTCTGCAACCACATACACAATTTTTATGCGATCCTTCAAGCGACTACACCTGCAAGTATGTTGGTGATCCCATATACAATTTTTTGCGAACATGCATGCAACTACGATTACGATTTATATACTTCCTCCGTCCTTTACTAGGAGGGTCTTTTGCTTTTTAGCACGTGGATTAAGGAGTATTATTATTTAATGTGTAGTGGGTAGTTGTATTAGTGGGAGTGTGGTCCCATATTTTAATTGTGTTAGTGGATGTGTATATGTCTCATGTTTGTAAAAAAGGAAAGGTAACTCTTTGGGTGAGACACCTAAAATGGAAAAAAAGACCCTCTTTAAAGGGGACGGAGGAAGTACAATTTTTTTCTTGCGACTCTTCACGCAACTACATATGGGACCATACACATACTTCATCTAACATATATGAGAGGCTACACGAAACTATATTTGTGATCATGTATTATTAATTATATATTAAAAAGGGATAAAAAAAAGTATTTTTTTTTCAAAAAATTATGTTGATTGATAATTTTTTGTGAATATGCATGCAACTATTTGTATACAATTTTTATCTTGGAGCTCTTTACGCGACTATATAATATGTGGGATCATGTACATATTTCATTTACTAATACTATATATGAAACGCTACCGCAATTATTTTTGCGATTATGTATTATTAATTATATAATGAAAGGAAAAAAATAGAAAAAATATGTTAATTGACAATTTTTTTAAAGCACCAATTATTTGGATATTTTTCACAATTTCTCATTAAGAATTAATTTGAATTTTGTCATAAATTAAGCCAACACTGTATATTGATCATAATTTTAAAAAAAAATCCAACATAACATAAAAAAATCTATAATATACAATATTTCTTATTCTTTACCGAGTATAATTTTATTAAAATAATATTATACACTATACATTACACAAAATTTAAGCCATCTCCTGTTAGAGTTACAGTTATCTTAAGCTTGCTTAGCTAATAAGTTACCTTTATTAGTTAAGAAGTTAAGATTGTTAATGCTCAGTTAAGTTTTGTGTACAACTGATCTATTTTCATTAAGTTCAATAATATCATTTTTCAAAAGAGTAAACACATTTATGAACATAACCAAGCATTGATTCTGAAATGGAGCTGAGCAACCAACTCAAGAGAAACTGATCCTTCCTATGCCAAAGAGGAAAATCAGGATTTGGACTTGTCGATCCCGTGGTCGAATCTGTAAGCAATGCCTTTGGTACAGAATCAACCGAACATAGTAGAATATCTTCATATCCATGAGCACGAACTGTAGCCAAAACTTGCGATCTCCAGTAGATGTAATTGTTGCGATCTAACCGGATGTGTAGAGTAATGAATGTGGGAAGAGCCATTGGAGATGAGAGCAGGAGCAAAACGAAGAGAGAGAAAGGAAGAAAAGAGAAAGAGAGGGAGAGAGGAATAGGAGAGAGAGAAAATAACTGGCTCTAAGATACCATGTTGAAATTTGAGAGAGAGAGAGAGAATAGAGATTGAAAAATGATATTATTGAACTTAATGAAAATAGATCAGTTGTACACTATTTATACAATCTAAAAACATAGAGTAGAAAACTAACTTTCTAACTGAACTTAACTGAGCATTAACAATCTTAACTTCTTAACTAATAAAGGTAACTTATTAGCTAAGCAAGCTTAAGATAACTGTAACTCTAACATGTTGAAATTTGAGAGAGAGAGAGAATAGAGATTGAAAAATGATATTATTGAACTTAATGAAAATAGATCAGTTGTACACTATTTATACAATCTAAAAACATAGAGTAGAAAACTAACTTTCTAACTGAACTTAACTGAGCATTAACAATCTTAACTTCTTAACTAATAAAGGTAACTTATTAGCTAAGCAAGCTTAAGATAACTGTAACTCTAACATGCTCCGTTTGAATGTGGACTATCTTCTGTTGGAGAACAAAGCAAATCACGAAGCAAAAGAAATTTTGTTGGAGTTAGAGCCTTTGTAAGAATGTCTGCCGGTTGATCTTCTGTTGGAATGTATCGAACATCCAATTGTTGATTCTGTACCTTCTCTCGGAGGAAATGAACATCAATCTCTATATGTTTGGTGCGAGAATGAAAAGCAGGACTGAAGGCTAAAGTAATGGCTCCTTGGTTGTCACACCAAAGAACAGAAGGTTTGGCAAGCGGAAGTCGAAGTTCGGAGAAAAGAGTGTCGATCCATAATAAGTCTGTAGTGGCCATGGAAAGAGACCTGTATTCTGCTTCAGTACTGCTTCGAGCAACAACATTTTATTTCTTGGAGCTCCACGAGAGAAGATTAGTGCCAAGCTTGATGCAATAACCACTAGTGCTGCAGCGGTCGTCGATGCAAGCTACAAAATCAGCATCAGCAAAACCTTCTAGTCTGAAATCATGCACTGGTGAAAAAGATAAACCATGCGAGAGTGTTCCTTTCAAGTAACGAAGAACCCGTTTGCAAGCCTTCCAATGATTTTGAGTTGGTGCATGAAGAA
Source organism: Pogostemon cablin (assembly GCA_023678885.1). Lineage (NCBI taxonomy): Eukaryota > Viridiplantae > Streptophyta > Magnoliopsida > Lamiales > Lamiaceae > Pogostemon > Pogostemon cablin. The sequence goes on from CM042983.1 coordinate 9,003,027, forward strand.
ACTGACTCAGTTTATTAACACTGAATGAAATATCAGGACGTGTGAGTGTTAAGTATTGTAAGGCCCCAACAATACTTCTGTAGAGAGTAGGTTGATCAAAGGATGGACTGTCAAGAAGAGATAATTTGAAACTTGGACATGAAGGAGTGGGACAAGGATTGCACTGATTAATATTAGTGCGAAGAAGTATATCCTTAATATATTTAGATTGAGTAAGCTTTATGGAATGAGGAGAAACAATAGCCTCCAAGCCCAAGAAATAGTTGACCTCTCCCAAATGCTTCAAGGAAAACTTGTGATGCAGATCTTGAATGAGCTTGGACACAAGAATAGAATCATCTCCAGTGATCAGAATATCGTCAACATAAACTAACAAAAGTGTCATTTTCCCATCATCAATCATATAGAATAAGCAATGATCATAATTTGAATGGGTAAAACCAGATTGCACTAGAAAGGCCTTAAGAGTATCGTACCATGCCTTTGGAGCCTATTTCAACCCATATAATGCTTTAATCAATCTGCAAACATGAGTTGGTTTGGTTGAATCTTGAAATCCCTCTGGTTGTTGAATAAACACAGCCTCTTTTAAGTCTCCATGTAGAAAGGCATTGTTAATATCAACCTGTTGGATGGTCCATCCCTTGGTGACAGCAAGACTGAAAACAATTCGGAGAGTAATAGGTTTGATAACAGGACTAAAAGTATGGAAGAAATCCACACCAGCGTTCTGCTGAAAACCACGAGCCACTAGCCTAGCTTTATATCTCTCAATAGAACCATCCTTATGTTTCTTGATTCTAAAAATCCATTTCGTGGTGATTAGATTCATATCTGGAGACCAAGGAACAAGATTCCATGTATTATTCTGTAGCAAAGCATCATATTCTTCTTGCATAGCATTCTTCCATTCAGGGACAATAAGGGCTTGAGAAACACAATCAGGTTCAAAGAATGGAGAAGGCACAACAGTAATGTGGAGAAGTTTTGGTTTATAAATGCCTGATTTGGATCTTGTCACCATATGATGATCAGACTTAGTAACTGGAGGTTCTTCAGCATGAACAGATTGAGGAATGGAAGAATTTTCTGGAGCAGAAGAAGAAAATTCAGAGGAATCAAAAGAATGAGAAGGAGATTGGGCAGATTGATGGGAGGAGGAATTAGAGGGATCAAAGGAACATGAAGGAAAATGGGCAGATTGATGAGAATTTGACCCAATATGTCTTTCTAAAACAGGGGATGGAATATATGAAGGTGGTAAAGGAAGAACAAGAAGAGTAGATGAAGTGTAAGGAGTGATAGGCGGAGGAGCGGATTTTTTGGAGAAGAGTAAAGGGAACGGGAATTCAGTTTCATTGAAATCAACAGTTTTGGAGATATAAATTCTGTCTGATGAATGAAGACACCTGTAGCCTTTGTAAAAAGAGCTGTACCCAATAAAACACATTTGGAAGATCTAAACTGAAGTTAACTGAGCATTAACAATCTTAACTTCTTAACTAATAAAGGTAACTTATTAGCTAAGCAAGCTTAAGATAACTGTAACTCTAACATCTCCGATAATTTGAGCTATTTACGACAAATTCAATACTAAATTAAGATTAAAATTTTCAACCGTGTTGGGAGGACCTTTACTTCCTAAATATAACAAGAAATTTGTCAATGATTTCTACAAGATTATTATAAAAATAACTTAACGAATAATTTACTCTATAATTGAAAAGTCGTGGACTTTGACATTCTACAACGATAATTACTCCATTACTTATTTATTTATTTAAAAAATTTAGATGCTTTTTATTTGTTTATTTTAGTAATTTGGATCATATTTTCGTGCACTACATTTCACTTTGAATAAAGTGACCATGTAAATATATGGTAAGATAATAATTCAATTTCACCGGAAAAGGTTCATATTTTCTATTTTTAGTTTGTCCAAATAAGATTTACATTTTTTCTAAGTAAGATCAACATAAAACAATTAATATATTTTTATGAAGCCCACATAAAATATTAGTACAACTACTTTTACATATTAAAATATTATAATTCCTCCGTCCCACGAAATCTTTTACTTATTGCACGTGAATTAAGAAATATTATTATTTAATTTATAATGAATAGTTAGATTAGTAAGAGTGTGTACCACATATTTTAATTGTATTAGTGTGTGTCTGAGTCTCATGTGTGTAAAAAAATAGACCTTTTTGGGTGAGACGCCTAAAATAGAAAAAAAACTCTATAAAGGGGACAGAGAGAGTATTTTTTTTAACTACTATCGTACATTAATATAAAATATTATATATATGAATTTACGTATAAAAGACAAACGTAAATATTTGCTCTGTCCCATCTACAAATTAAATAATAAAACTATATAATCTCGTGCAAAATGTTGGGTTTATCCGCCCAGGGAGCCGGGTCCACTCAATCCAATAACATGATATTGTCCGTTTTGGGCCGCCCACTGGCCCGCATGGTTTTACTACTTTGACCTCACGCCCAAAAGGGCTCATGCTAGGGCCATCTCTCATTTATAAACCCATCGTCATCCCCACTTCTAATCGATGTGGGACTTTGGTTGATACACAACCAACATTTCCCCCTCAAACAAAGTCTGACGACTAGACCATCCAGTTTGAGGTCCGAACATCTCACCATCCGCTCCCGATTAAGTCTGGGGCTTGGCTCTGATACCACTTGTTGGGTTTATCCGCCCAGGAGCCGAGCTCACTCAATCCAATAACATGATATTGTCCACTTTGGGCCGCCCACTGGCCCGCACGATTTTATCACTTTGGACTCACGCCCAAAAGGCCTCATGCTAGGGAAAGTTCATCCCTCATTTATAAGCCCATCGCCATCCCCACTTCTAACCGATGTGGAACTTTGCTTGATACCCAACCAACACAAAAAGCAAATAAGGACGTTTCTGTAGGAAATAAATTAATAAATCCTAATACTTGAGACCCTATAATAATAAACTGAGATCAAACCGTAAAGTGGAAGTGTATCTTAATTCATAGAGTCGTTTAGACGGAAGACGAACTCGAACAAACTCGAAGATCGGTAGGTATTGTGATCTTCCTCAACTAAGCCTTATTATTCCTTATGGGGACCGTAGTAATCCCTCCCGATGGGGAGAAGGGAAGACCATGTGCAGCTTAGTATATTTGAGACCATAACCTGGTTGCCTTTATATACTACATAACTGGGCCACCCATTATTACCCAGTCATTTAGTATTGAGTATCTACTCAATAAGTCCATATCATTTATTATTATAATCCATGGACCTTTAACCTTAATTAGATCACTTAATTAACTCCATAAAATAATTGAATAGCTAATATAATTGCATAATAATATATTGCCCACCGTTAGATTATATTGGAAATTAAAAATTTCCAACAGTTTCAAGATAATATAATTAATTAACTACAAAGGGAAGGTAAACCCTAAACCATTATTTATAATGATTCCTATATTTAGGTAGGTACAAATTATATTTTGTGTACATTATATATCCATCTCTATCCAAGTATTGAAATCCACATGGGATCTATCCCAAGTGATCATCACGACTATGTGAATTGAACCCCACCAATCCATCCACATGCATTTGGAATCCAACGCATATCCCATTTCATTATAATATAAAGCACGCTTTCGCCCTTCTTTTGTTCTTTAGTCGCGTTACAGCCTTTGGAATTTTGTATCAACCTTCCCACGTTTATTATTACACCATCTTACATAGCCTTATCACCGATCGAGTAGGCGAAATATTCTCCCAACTTGTCCACCCGACACTTGTCTCCTAATTACTAAACTAATTAACACATAATGTAATGTTACAACTTAGAAGTCTCTCTAAACATCTTAATTGAATAATAAGTTACCAAATGTGGTCGTTAATAATGTAATCATATCAACTAAACTTGCACTCTAATAGTTTTAAGTATATTTATATGGTATCGAAGTATGAAGTAGTTGGATCGGATTAAATTCCTTATTCCATATTTAATGTTTTATTGGTATTTCACGATATATTCCTTAAGGTATAGGGTAAATTTTGAGTATTGATTATGACACAAGACAAAAATCTAATAAATGTAATAGGAATATGAGATATTTGTTTTGGTTTAAGTTGATTTAATAAAGGGTTGGCTTCCTGTGCTCTGGATACATAAGATGCATAAGGATATAATAACATTGATTTCTAAAGGGTATACATTTTAATTAATAAAAATATATTTATTTCATTAAGAATATCAGATGAAATATAAATAGTATAAATATTTGATTTAAAAAAATCAAAAAATAAAAGTTACATGTTCTTATACTAAAAGGTATAACATTTAATAATAAATTATATAACTCCAAAAAATACGGGATTTGAGGGTAAGGTGTCCCCGGGAACACGCAAATTTTAGCCTTTAATAAATCTATGAATAGTGTTATTCTATTATTTATTTTGGTATGATAAATAAATATAAATTGAGGTGAGAGAAGATATAAAAGATGATAGAAAAATGGAGAAAAAATATTAATTAAAGAGAGATATATTATATATGGTGTAGAAGATTGGTAGGAGCTATTTGTGTGAGACTGGTAAAAAATGATAACATCAGTTCACTTACACTATAAAAAGTTATCACTTTCGCTATAAAATATTATCACTTTTTATTTATATTATAAATTATTTATGAAATAGTTTATTGCACAATTATTACTTTTCACTGATTGAGTATCTTTTTTTATTAATTATATTATCATTCCTTACGTGATACGATCTCACACAAGTTTTGGCTATTGTTGGTATATATGAAAAAAATTTATTAAATCTGAATTTGTAGTATCAAACCAAAATCAAACATGACCTAATGGCCCATCATTACAAGAGACTAGTCCACATGAATCGGCTCAACACAACATTTATGTGTCGTCTGTCGTTGGCCGAATATAATGACAATTTTTTGGCCTAGTCTAATAAACACGACAGGAATGAACTACAAATTCAAGAACGTGTGCAAATTTAAGTTGGTAAAAAAACTTAAAATATTGTATCCTTTTGCTTTCGAGTGCTTATTTCCCCCACCATTTTTCTTGCGAGTGGACGTGTACAGATTTTTATAACGATTTGGAGTGTGTTTTAATGTTGGGATTTTTTTTAATTTTTTTATTAATTTATTAGTATCTTTTTAAATTCTTTCTCCTTTATTTGTTTGTGGGTTTAAGAGGAAGGTTGTGACGGATGAATGTGGGTTTTAGATCTTGTGGGAGAGTCTAAGAGATTGGATAAAATTTTGAATATTTGAAAATCGTGTCGTTCTTTTATAATACGGATATATATGTGAAATAGATTGTGAGATGAATCGACTCATTATTAAAGTATATAAGTATTCATTTTACAGATAAAATATGTTTATTAGTAGTTAAAGTATACTTGTAGTGAATCATATTATAACACTTAAAATCAAAATTATTTGTAATGAATCATATTATAACACCTAAAATCATATTTTAATGTATCATTTATCATATTTTAATATAACATATTTTAACTACTTTAACTACCAATAAACATAATTATTTATACAACAATTATACTTTAACATATCTCACAACACATAAACACCATTATAAAGAGACTTTGTCTTGAAATTTTAGTGGTGGGTGTATATTGTTGTGATTATGAAAAGAAACACACCTGGATCCTACTTCTAATCTCTCAAGCAAAGACAATACACTCAATCTCACGTTTTCAGATTTGAATGCAAAGAACAATTGAATCAAAAACTGTAAATGAAGAGAACAACACTCAAGGAATTATAGTGGTTCGATCATGATGATCTACGTCCACTTTCAAAGGAAATCGAGCACTCTTTCATTGATAGACAATTACACTTGAAGATGAAGATTAACTAACTACTTTGATCACTCATGGATCAAACTACGAAACTTGCAGAAGCTGAATAAAAACCGTGTGCTTCATAGCAGCAAACTTGCTGCTTATATACCAAGTGGACAGTTGGCTTGTTTCAGCTGTACAGCTGATGCCTCTCACCATCCAATGAGGCCTTGACACATCAGCACCTTCCTAACAACATACTTAACAAACTAACTCCCTCAAAGCTTCTTGGTTCAGCCCTCTAATCAACACAACTGATCAATAACCACCTAAAAAACCCTAACAATCAGAATGCACTCATGCAGCTAGTGTGTGATCTATTCCAACGTATAAACTCCAAGAAATACATGTGCATTGCTCACATACTTTCCAGCCAACGTGATGCACTGTTTGCATGAGATCATGATTATGTTTTATACTCCAACTTCTAACAATACTCCACCTTAAAACATGTATCATATCTTTCAACAAATTTGCTGCTCAATTCCCTTTGTTGCTGCTCCATTATGAGCAGCTCCCTCCAAGATCACTAGAAAAGCATTCCAACTAAGCTCAAGCTTAGTTCAAACTTTGAACTAGGCAAGGCTTTGGTTAGACAGTCTGCTGGATTGACAGATGTGTCAATCTTGTGTACCTTTACAACTCCATTCTCTACAAGATCTTTCACAAAATATAACTTGATATTAATGTGCTTAGTTCTTTCATGATAACCCTGATGTTTGGCTAAATGAATTGTACTTTGATTGTCACAAAACACCTCTACACAATCCTGTTTAATACCAAGTTCATGTAGCATTCCAGAGATCCATAATCCTTCTTTAATTGCTTCAGTCAAGGCAACAAACTCAGCCTCAGTTGTGGAAAAAGCCACAACTGATTGGTGGCTTGCTTTCCAACTTATGGCTGTTCCAAAGAGAGTAAAGATATAACCAGTCAGTGATTTTCTTGTGTCCATATTGGCTGCATAGTCAGCATCCACATATACATACAACACTTGACCTTGTTCCTGTCTTTTCTGAAATTTCAGACCTCTGTATGTAGAACCTTTGATGTACTTCATTGCCCATTTTACTGCCTGCCAGTGTGGCTTCCCTGGACATGCCATAAATCTACTCAAAATACTCATAACATATCCCATATCTGGCCTGCAGCACACCATACAGTACATCAAACTTCCAACTGAACTTGCATAAGGTATCAAGTTCATTTCTTCCAACTCTGATGTAGTTGTAGGAGCCTGCTGTGATGATAACTTCAATCCCTGCTTAAAAGGTATTATAACAGACTTACTTTCAGACATGTTATACCTTTTAAGAACCTTCACTAAGTAGGATTCCTGATTGAGAATCAGACTTCCACTACTTCTGTCCCTAATAATGGACATCCCAAGTATCATTTTAGCTTCTCCCAAGTCTTTCATGTCAAATTCTGATTTCAACATACCTTTGACTTTCTGAATACCACTTATGGTATGACTTGCTATCAACATATCATCAACATATAGAAGCAGATAAGTATATTGATTCCATTCTTTCATGTAATATACACAGTTTTCATATGAGCTTCTAACAAATCCACAGGCTGTTATATATTGATCAAATCTCAGGTACCACTGTCTAGGGCTTTGTTTAAGTCCATATTTTAACTTCTTAAGTAAACAAGCCTTAAATTCTTTATTTTGGATATCAACTCCCACTGGTACAGTCATGAAGATTTGTTCTTCTAATTCACCATGGAGAAAGGCAGTTGTTACATCCATTTGGTGAAGCTCAAGATCATACTGTGCTGTTAAGGATAATATGATCCTTATAGAGCTATGCTTGACTACAGGTGAGAATATTTAATTGTAGTCCACCCCTTCTTTATGTGAGAATCCCTTAGCTACCAGTCTAGCTTTATATCTTATTTTTCTATCTGCTGTTGCTGGGAGCTTCCTTTTAAAAATCCATTTACATCCCACTAACTTTTGCTTCAGAGGTTTATCTATTATCTTCCAAGTTCCATTTTTATCAAGAGACATTAGTTTCTCACTTATTGCAGTGATCCACTGATCAGCATCATGGCTAGTTATTGCTTCCTTATAGCTTTTAGGTTCACTAGCTTCAATCTCAGAGGCTGTATATAGTGCATATGAAACCTGATCAGCTTGAATATATCTAGCAGGAGGATTTATTTCCCTTCTTTGTATATCCTTTGCTAGATGATATGTGCTGAGATCAGTCTTTTCTTTATTAGTACCTGGTGTGTCATCTACTGATTCAGAGATCTTATCAGACTCCACCTCAAACTCAATACCCTCATTTGATGTCACTGAGGTATCAGTTTACTCTAATAATGACATCTTTGTTTCATTGAAGATAACAACCCTGCTAACCAGAAACTTATGACTTTCAAGACTCCATAGTCTGTAACCTTTTACACCAGATGAATATCCAACCAATACACACCTTATGGCTCTAGGTTCTACCTTATCTTGCCTTATGTGTGCATAGGCAAGGCAGCCAATTACCCTTAAGTAGCCATAATCAACAGGTTTTCCTCTCCAAACCTGTTCAGGTGTTTTGAACTTCAAAGGTGTTGAGGGGCTTCTATTTATCAAATAAACTGCTGTAGAAACTAACTCACCCCAGAAGCTCTTGTGAAAACCTCCACTACTCATCATGCATCTAACCCTTTCCAGTATGGTTTGGTTCAATCTTTCAGTAAATCCATTTTGTTGTGGAGTGGAAGGGACTGTCTTGTGCCTTCTTATCCCCTTTTGTTTACAGAAGTTTTTAAACTCTTCAGAGAGATATTCCAGACTATTATCTGTTCTTAACACCTTCAAGGTAACTCCAGTTGCATTTTCAACCTCAATCAGCCAGTCTTTAAATTTTGGCAGAGCTTCATCCTTTGATTTCAGGATGTATATCCAAGCTTTCCTTGAATAATCATCTATAAAGGAGATAAAATATTTACCTCCTCCCTTAGTCAAAGTCTTGGCTGGCCCCCATAGGTCAGAGTGGATATAATCAAGGATTGATGAGGAGCTATGTTCACCTGCACCAAACTTCATCCTCTTTGATTTCCCTAGGACACAATGCTCACACTGTTCTAGCTTAACTTCTGTTTCTCCACACAACAGGTTTTGTTTAGCTAGTTCTTGGAGCCCCCTTAAGCTTATATGAGCTAATCTCTCATGCCATAACAGTGTCCAATCATGCGTTCCTATTGTATGAGCATGGGCAGTGACAGTGTTTCCACATAAGAAATACAAATCATGTTTCTTGATACCCCTCAAGAATATATCATCTCCATTGTTGACTGTGAGAAAACCATCTTTTGATTGGAAACCATATCCCATGGAATCAAGCTTACCAAGAGAGATTAAATTTCTTCTTAAATCAGGAACATATCTTACATCATGAAGGATCCTGACTGATCCATCAGTCAGTTCAAGCTTGATTGAACCTATTCCCTTAATCTTGCATGTTTGATCATTTCCAAGAAGTACTGATCCACCATTCTGTTGCTTGAATTCACAAAACCACTGTTTGTTAGGGGACATATGGAAAGTGCAGCCTGAATCAATTACCCATTCAGAGGCAACTTCTGATGTTGTTATTAATAGAGCTTCAACAAAGTCTCCTTTGTCTTGGACTTGTGCTGTCTGATTAACTTGCATTTTCTGATCAGTGTCCTTACTTTTGTCAATCCCTTTTGCTTTTTCAGCCTTCCATTTGTAACAGTTTCTTTTCATATGGCCTGGGAGATGACAGTGATAGCACTTTTTCACTTCACCTTCTTTGGTAGATGATCCTTTTCCCTTGTTGTCTTGTTTGTCAACATTCTTGTGATCTTTCTTCTTCCTGTTATTTCTTTTGGATTGAGAATTGTTCCTGACAGTTAATCCTTCTCCTCCTGAGTTTGGTACACTCTCATATACAAGTTGAAGCTGCCTTGACTTGAGTGCTAGTATTACACTGTCAAACTTGACAGTGCCTTGGTTAGCATACAGTAATGTATCTTTAAAACTTTGAAAGGATTTTGGAAGTGCTGTCATTAACATGAGAACCCTTTCTTCTTCAGAAATTTTAACATCAACACTTTCAAGATCATCCAAAAACTTGAAGAATTCATCAACTTGACTTAGTATAGGCTTTTCATCACTTATCTTGTATGCATGAATTTTCTCTCTGATATGCAGCCTATTTGCTAGTGTTTTCACCATGTACAGAGACTCCAATTTCTCCCAAACACCAATGACAGTAGTTTCTCTAGCTACTTCACGTAGTGCCTTATCCCCCAAACATAAAATGATAGTAGAGTGAGCTTTACGAAGTACCTCATTATCTACTTGAACTCTTGGAGGTCCTGCTGCTGAAGGATCTTTGATGATCTCTGTCTTGACCGGTGGAGGGGGCTTCAATGCATCAATGAGCCCCTGCTATGTCAAGATCGCCTTCATCTTGAGTTTTCAGAGGGTGAAATCCGTTATCTCCGAGAGCTTCTCAATGTCAAAACGTGTGGTGTTCATCTTTTCCAATTCAGCTTCGTTTGATCTTCCCACAGACGGCGTCAATTGTTGTGATTATGAAGAGAAACACACGTGAATCCTACTTCTAATCTCTCAAGCAAAGACAACACACTCAATCTCACGTTTTCGATTTGAAAGCAAAGAACAATTGAATCAAAAACTGTAAATGAAGAGAACAACACTCAAGGAATTATAGTGGTTCGATCATGATGATCTACGTCCACTTTCAAAGGAAATCGAGCACTCTTTCATTGATAGATAATTACACTTGAAGATGAAGATTAACTAACTACTTTGATCACTCATGGATCAAACTACGAAACTTGCAGAAGCTGAATAAAAACCGTGTGCTTCATAGCAGCAAACTTGCTGCTTATATACCAAGTGGACAGTTGGCTTGTTTCAGCTGTACAGCCGATGCCTCTCACCATCCAATGAGGCCTTGACACATCAGCACCTTCCTAACAACATACTTAACAAACTAACTCCCTCAAAGCTTCTTGGATCAGCTCCCTAACCAACACAACTGATCAATAACTACCTAACAAACCCTAACAATCAGCATGCACTCATGCAGCTAGTGTGTGATCTATTCCAACGTATAAACTCCAAGAAATACGTATGCATTGCTCACATACTTTCCAGCCAACGTGATGCACCGTTTGCATGAGATCATGATCATGTTTTATACTCCAACTTCTAACACTAACAAATTTGAGTTTTAATATGAGTACGCATATTTTATAACTAAGGGTATTATAGATATTTAATATTGGTGTGGTAATTTCGTTAATAAAAAGTATTGGATGCATACCCACGTTCTTAAATAGATGCTTTAACATACTATCTCCATCCCGTTTTAATTTAATTATTTTTGGGTAAAAATAGTGGGTTCAATAATGGTGTTTATGTGTTGTGAAATATGTTAAAGTATAATTATTGTCAAACTGCATAAAATACAAAACAAAAAAGGACAACAGTCATACTGCTTTACAACTCTACCAACAACATAAAATGGGTGCTTTTCTCTCTGTTGCTCATTCTACTTCTACCCCTACAATATTTCGAGTAAGTAATAAAAAAATGTGTTTAATTAAGTACTTAAACCCTTCGTTTATTTTTGCACACAAGTGCGTACATAGGAATTAAAATACTGTAGTTACTTTTTAAATAAGCATGTAAAGTAAAATAAATATAAATACTTTGGACGATTCAAGGTAAAAGGACAAATAAATTGGATTTTTATTAATAATGTGTAAGTGTAAATGGTATTATTGTTAATATAATTAATGACATTAGATATTATGCAGTAATATGTATTTTAAAAAGATGCATGAGTATTAAGCGAATAGAACTAAAAAAATATGCAAAAATATATATGATAGATAAATACTCCTATGCTACATGCATAAACATTTACACCCTCCGTCCCAGGCTAAGAGAGACATTTTACCATTTTTAGCGTCTCACCTAAAGGGTTTTATTTTATTTTTTTACATATGGGACCCACCCACACCCATTAATACAATTAAAATATGGGGCCCCCACACCCACTAATACAATTATTCACTATACATTAAATAATAATACTCCTTAATCCACTTGCCCAAAAGCAAATGAGACTCTTAAGTTGGGACGAAGGGAGTACTACATAATAATAAAAGAGAAAAGTAGTAGAAAACATTAATGAAGGACTACAAGATATGATTGTTTAGGGGATCTCAAAAATAATTTTGACCAATTTCCACCAAACTTAACCACCTAAAAATCCAGAAATGTAATACAATCATGAGAAAGTGCTTAAACATATACTACTAATCAAAATATAATTTGCCAAAATTGATGAACAGAGCAAAATCCTATTAGTAGTCTTTCTTGACCAATTGTAGAAGAACATGCTGTGATTACTGATTTCCCTGATAATATTTCCTTATTTACACTTTGGCCACTCCACTCCACTCCACTCCACTCCAGCACTCTCTCACATCACACTGCAAGAGTTGGGGTTCTCGTCGCTGAAAAGTTGTGGAGCAGTGAAATGCGGTGCGTACGGGTCGTAATGGAACTGATCCACTCCAACCGGCCCGTACTGAAACGGGTTCAAGTACCCCACCGCCGCCTGATTCTTGTTCCCTTCTTTCTTATCTTCTCCACCACTGCCGCCGCCTTTCTCTTTGTTCTCTCCGTCCTTCTTAGCCGGCACTATTGCCACGTTCCTCTTTAGCTTCTTCTGGAGCACCTCCGCCATCGCTTTCATGTCCACAGCACCGGTAACCGTCACCAGATCCTTCTGGACGTCAATCTTCACATCCTTGTAACCTGATATCGCAGGAAAATTAATCAGAGTTTTTGAGAGAGAGAGAGAGTTTGGTTTGGATTGTTGTAGAGCCTACCTTTGGTTTTAGTGATGGTTTTGTAAATTTTGTCAATGCATCCGTCGCAGTGGAGGCTGAGCTTCAACACCGCCGTCGTAACAGGTGGCTGACAGAATTGAAGACGGAGAAGAAAATCGATCAATGTGGAGAAGCGTGCGTCGATTGAAAATTTGAATGAAACGTAGAAAAATTTTCCATAATAAATTCAATGAGTTGACATGGAAATGTCACGAGCTGCCATAACAGTGACCTCTCGGTGCTATCGTGCGCTGGCTGCCACATGATTTTCCGCTTTCAACGGAATTAACCTCGTCAAAAATTACTGCACTAACCACCCCATTCCCAAACAGAGCGCTAACGTGCGCACAACGACAATACACTACAGAGAACGATGAATTTAGAATACCTCTTTTTCATTGGGTGTTTTCTGATCAGATTTCTTCTTATCCTTTTCCCCATTGTCGTTTTTCTCTTCCCCTTTGCCGTTGTCCTTCTTATCGCCGTCTTTCTTCGGCTGTGGCGAAACGAGTACCACTTTCTTACCGGTTTTCTGCTCGACCTTCTCCCGGAGCTTCGCCGGATCTACCTTCCCCTCCACCGTAACTTTCTCACCCTCAATCGTCACTTTTTCCACCCCTTTTACAGAGACCAAAAGTTTTTTTCAGCGAAAAGGCGTTGGTACGGCGGAAAACAGATGGAAAAAGCAGAAATGAAAACGGTAAATTAATTGGTGGAAACAAACAACAACAGCAAGCAATTTCGATGGTACTACCTTCAAAGGAGCGAATAGCCTTAATTATTTTGGAAGCGCAGCCATCGCAATGGAGGTCAGCTTTCAGCACCACCACCATTCCGCCGCTCTCTTTCTCTTTCTTCTGCAACAAACGACGAAAAAACACAATCAAGAGAGAGAGAGAGAGAGAGAGAGAGAGAGAGAAAAGGAGAAGGTGTACGTACCTCACCCATTCGGAACACACAGAGTAGGATCTCAGATGAATTGCAGGATTGTGCAGACGAAGAAGTGTGAGAGCAAATTAATGGGAAATCAGAGGGCCGGTCCTTTGATTTATGGGCCCGGAAAAAATTTTTGTAACATAAAGTAAAATAATAGTAATAATTATTATTATTAAAAAAAAATAATTTTATTATCACAAGGTTCGTGTCGTTTATAGTCTCGTAAATTGATTGAAGTATACGAATATACGATAGTCGAGTTCGCTCGGTTTGTTAAAAGCTTTTAAAGGAGATTAATTTAATTTAGGTTGGGACTCACTTAATAATTTATAAATAAAAAAACGAGACTACTCAAATGATATTTTAATGACAATCTTTATTTATATATATATATATATATATATATATATATATAATAAGTCTTATATAAGACCATCTCACGTAGATGAAACACATAAAAAATGATAATATTAGTTTCCCTATAAAATATTATTACGTTTTATTTATATTATAAATTGTTAATAAGATATTTCATTCCATCCTTATACTTTTTCATTGATGAATATTATTTTTCATTATTCCTCTCAAGTAAAAATTTATATGAGATGCTCTCATATACTCCCTCCGTCCCCTTGATACGTATCAATTTTTCAATTTTGATCTGTCCCATTACAAAGTATCCATTTCCATTTTGGATTGATGTGACCTACAACTACTACACATGACCCCACACTCAACACTAATACAACTACCCACTACACATTAAAATATTATTTCTCTCACCTTACTATATATTAAATTATTATACTCCTTAATCCACGTGCAAAAAGTCAATGAATACCTGGACGGAGGGAGTAAGTTTTTTCTAAGAAATAAATAATTAATTAAGCCAATTGATAAATTGAATTAAACTCAATTGAGTTTAAAATGGGCCGACCCAATGTAAAATTTTGGGCTTATACTTGTTGAAATTTCAATTCGTAGGGCCCAACAAACTTTACTACTACCAAGATAGTCGATCTTACTCGGTTCTTTTATTATTATTATTATTATTATTATTATTATTATTATTATTATTATTATTATTATTATTATTATTATTATTATTATTATTATTATTATTATTATTATTATTATTATTATTATTATTATTATTATTATTATTATTATTATTATTATTATTATTATTATTATTCAATCTTTTTCCAATATTTGTTGAAACTTGAAGCATTCATTTTTGTTAATTAAAAGTGTTAATTCCTAAATAATTCGTCATTTTATGAGATGTTTTCAATTCTTTCATCTTTCTTTTTTCACACGGATATATATATATATATATATTATTTTCGTGCATTATATTCCGTATCATTAATTGTATGATCGATACATAATCAAAGAAAGAAAATCAAACCGTTGCACTTAAAGTTTATAATTTTCTTTTTAGGGTATAATTTTTTCTCTCTCGTGTGTGACATTCAACTTTTTTTTATCGGGAAATTAATTTCATTTCATTATAAAATGACACAGAAAATCCAAATGGTGTAACACAGAAGATGTCACACTAAAATGACACAAAATCCAAACCATACACTCTAATTTTACGATTACATTACTCTTTTATTTATGAAAATTGTTTTATTTTTGTAATTTTTTAAGAGAATCAAATTTACCATAAACTCTAATTTTTCAATTACATTACCCTTAATTTTATGGAAAATTACTTTTTAAAGTAATAAACGGTTACTTTTTTAAATGAAAAATATTACACATTCTAGAAAAATATACCATTAGAATTTAAAAAGTATTATTTTCTATACATAAAAATAATAGTTCAATCTTTTTAAAAAATAAAATTTCATATATTAGGAGAAGTTTCGATAATTTAGGTGTAAGACAACCATATCACGTAGTGAGGCAGGTATTTGGCTTTAATTTAGCAATTTCAATACACAACCTATATTCATCGTGACAGCTTTTGGCCAAAATTTATTGGCATGGAAGCCGAAATACACATCATATTTCACGTTTTGTTCAAATTTAAAAATAATATATAAATCAATTTGTTTGTCTTTAATAACATTTTCAATGAAAAGATGAAAAAATAAAATAAAAATGCAGTGTATATTTGACTTATGGATGTAAAATTGTAATTTTTTTTTCTTTTTCCCATTCCATATTTTTGATGGTCTTTTTTTTTTTTTTTTTTTTTTTCTCATACCCAATTCTATCAATTACATTCTTTTTAACCGATAAAAAAAAACCATATTTATAAAAGCACATATTAAAGACTTAAATGAATTAAAGCTCAAATAGGGGCAAACACTTATGTGAGACTATCTCACGAGAAAATATTCGTGAGTTCTTAGATGGATAAAAAGCGATAACATTTTAATAAAAAGTGATTTTTATATTAATGAAAAATAATGATGTAATGAATTATTTAAAGAGCAATTTGTAATTTAAATAAAAAGTGATAACATTTTTAATGAAAAGTAATACTCCCTCCGTCCCACTCAAAGGGTAGTTTTTACTTTTTGCACGTGGATTAAGAATTATTATATATTATTTAATATGTAGTGGGTAGTTGTATTAGTGAGAGTGTGTGCCTCATATTTTAATTGTATTAGTAGGTGTGTGTGGGTCCTATGTGTATAATAAAGGAAATGAGACTCTTTGGTGAGACGCCCAAAATGGAAAAAATTGACTCTTTGGGTGGGACGGAGGGAGTAAAACTTTTGATAAAAAGTGATAACTGTCGATGGTTGGGTTGTCTCAAGTTAAGGTTTACATTTTCTTTTTTGTCATATTGGACCCATACAAAACTTATTTCATGTAGGACCCACACACACAACATTAATACAACTACCTGCTTTACATTAAATATCATTTCTCTCACCTCACTACACATTAAAGTATTATATTTCTTAATCTCCATGCAAAAAGTAAATGTAAACATTAACACAGGATGGAGGGAGTATTATTTTTAGTGGGGTGGACTTAGCTTGGAGTAGCTATATGGATCACACAGGAACCAAGCAACATCTTAAGATCCATGGAGAATAAGAAAACACTTTCTTTGTATTGTACCCCTCCGTCCAATATCAATCTATCCGTTTACTTTTTGCACATAGATTAAGAAGTATTATTATTTTATGTGTGGTGGGTAGTTGTATTAGTAGGGTGTGTGAGTTCCATATTTTAATTGTATTAGTGTGTGGGTGTGTCCCATATTTTAATTGTATTAGTGTGTGGGTAGGTCCCAACTCTGATCGTCGCTATTTTCACCTAAATTTTATGTCATTTTTGTGTGTATTTTCGTTCTTTTATTTCGTATTTTTGTATCTTTTTATATTGTATTTTGGAAAATTGATGATGATAATTTTCATGTCTTTGAATAGGTGATTATAAGGATAAATGGTGATAAAAAGCATGAAGAAAGGAGAAAGTTGAAGAAAATAGAAAATTGGCCAAAATACATAAAAACACGCCCGTATTTTTATGTAGTGCCCGTGTTTTTCTGCAAGTGATCAAATATATAGAATGCTGAAATTTTGCAAAAAAATACAGACATGTGCATAAAAACACGCCCCTGTTTTTATGCAAAAGTGCCAAATGTTAAAGTGCGATTTCCTGGTGTGCTGAGGGGGTATAAATACCCCCAATTACACCATTTGCAGCAAAAAATCGAGGGTTTTGGGCTGCACACACTCCTCTCCATCCATCCATCATCCATTCCTCCATCTTCATTCATCTCCATCCCATCCTATATCCTTCAATCCATCCATCCACCATTCCATCAATCCACCAATCTAAGGAAGGGAAGAACATCACAGAGTGAAGATTGTAGCATGTTGAAGGAAGATAAGGCAAACTTCAAAAGGGAAGCCAATCAAACTTTGACTTGTTGTTTTCTTCATTATTTAGCTCAAATGGAGCAAGCCATGGATTATATTGATTTTGTAATGATTTATAATGGCTAGTCCTCATGTGAGGCTATCAATATGATTGATGAAGGATAATGTAGATTTTGCACACCATATGTTTGATGAATTGATTGTATGAATATTTTCTATCATGAATGTTATTTCTCATTTCGTGTATGATTTGTGTGGTTAAATTTTCTATTCATAGTATTAGGATGGTCATTCCAATATTATGCTTAGTGGTTTAATTGAATCATTGATTGCATGATATGACTTAGTTAGTATGAGGGGAGGTAAGTCATACCCTTCTTGTGCTTAGAACCTCATGATAGGACATCAGTGATAAACTAGTGAGGGGAACCCAACTTATGATCATAGTACCTTCATGGGAATTGAGAGTAAGAGACAATCCTAGGAGATTTATACTTATAAAAGAGTCGAGAACCTAATTATCTTGGTCATAGGGATTAGTGGTACATAAGTGATTGCCCTTAATATCAAAACATGATGACCTTCAATGCATGTGTGTGTGAATCTACATGAGCCTTTTCCATCACATTGCTTGGCTTACATACTTCTTAGATTGCTCACCTTCACCCATCATCCATCTCGTATGTACATTTTCTATTTTTAATTATTTTTCTAGTTGTTAACTGTAGTGTAATTAAACCTCTTCTTTATTGATTAGTCCTTCTAGAGTGAAACATCTTTTGAATACGGATACATACACTTTCTCCCTTGGGTTCGATATTATAAATTTTGTACTTGGTCACCACGTCTACACACAACGATAGAGTACGCTTACTCTTATCAATTTGTACCAAAATTGAGACTAAGTTCAAACTCCCATGTGTCTAAAAAGAGAAATGAATAGATTAAGAGTGGACAACCCAAAATGATAAAATGAATAGATTGACAATGGACGGAAGGAGTATTAGATTGTATTTTTTGTACATTCTCAACCTTTCAACCCTCTTTACTATGTGGATGATGAAGAATAAAAACATAAAAGAAAATACATGGGGTTGGCTATTGTATGTTCCCTCTAATCCATCACATATGCTCCCATAGTTGCCCTAATTCCTAGACCAATGGAGTTGTGCCATATGAGATGGGAAGGATCGGATTTTGCAGCCTAGTGAGGGGACCATCTCTGCCAAAAGCAAAGTGTGTTGGTTGATTTTCATTGATTGAGAGAGGGACACATGCTCATTTGTGTTGTATCATTTTGACAGGTATGTTGAGAGTGATTTGGTCCTATCCACTTTGAGATGTTGTATTTGATTAACCTCTTGATTTGCTAACCACAGGAGGATTGTCTGAGCTTATCCTCAACCGGGTCGAACTTGCATAAGGTCGGCCTAGCCGAGGATGATGAATGAGCTTATGTTTTAAGTCGGTTGTTTGCATATGTTCAGCCTAGTTTAGGGCTTTCATAGTTCATGGTCTTTGTTTATCGTCAGATTCTTTATTGGGCATGCCTTATCCTCAGCCCAATGCATCTATTCTGGCGTGTTCTATTGGTCCGTAGTCTTTCCTCTTGGACGTTGGTCATGTTTAAAGTGGGTCGATATAATACCCATAACAATAACTATTTAAGAAAACGTAAAACAATGTCATATTAAATAGCCTCTTATAAGTGGTTCCTAAATACGAAACCCAACATTTTGCTACACAACTGCAAAAAGTTTTCTTTTGAATTTTAAATCTAAGTCTATGATTTGTCAAATGATTTCGCAAGAGGGATCATTTTGACTGCCATATGCAAGCAAATTACGATAAAAATAAAATAAAAAATTATCATAGTAAATTGAATTGTAAATATAAAATAAATTGTGTATCAAACTAAAAAAAAAAAGGATAAAATTTAAAATTACAATAAGCGTAATGAATTTTTGTAGAATGTCATGGAATTTAGCAACAAAGATTTAAGAAACACACATGAAATGATAAATTCAAGAACAAAGAATAATGAACTCGTATGGCGTATAATGGAGAATCCGACATGGAGAATCCACGTGAATCTAACTAGCCAAACTACATTAGTAGATCACCTCTTTTTTTTATTATTATTATTATTATCGGACAAAATTAA
Source organism: Pogostemon cablin (assembly GCA_023678885.1). NCBI lineage: Eukaryota > Viridiplantae > Streptophyta > Magnoliopsida > Lamiales > Lamiaceae > Pogostemon > Pogostemon cablin. Next base: position 9,022,803 of record CM042983.1, read on the forward strand.
TTTTTGTCAGTGGTTACAAGTTAGTACACTCATGCTCCAAGATTATTTCTCCTAACCTTTATAACTCCCTACTCCAATTCGTTACCAAAGGGAATCGAACCTGGGTTCCTCACTAAAGTGAGTAACCCAGTAACCAGGTCACTAGAAAATTACATAAACGGTTAGAACTAATTCCCACCTGAAAACCAACCTATAACAAACCCCCTGAATGCCTAGCAAATCATCAAACACACCAGTGGGTCGGCTCATTTTCTCGAAATAATGTCTTCATTAAGGCATTTTCAATAATAATAATAAAAAAAATCTAAAAATAAATAATTAATTGAATTAGTTATATTGTCAAATAAGATAAAGGATGTTCATTATTCATCCAGTGGGTCGTACAAATCCAATTTATACAATAATTGTCAAATGTCAAAAGTGTTAGATGGGTTGACTTGTAAGTGATATGATATATTATATGATCATATTAATAAATCGATTATACAGGTACATTCTTATACAGGGTGATTTTGGGGAAGGTCGTGATCACACTGCCTAAAATGAAAGTTGACAAATTCCATTTCGTTTCCCATTCCGTCTTATATTATTTTTAATGCAAATATTTTGTGATACGAATCAAATTTGGTAATATTATTAATTAAAAAAAATATTTGATCGATGTAAGGTGACAATTAAATTAAATTATTAACATCAATTCTTAAAATCGGAGTATATGATTAGTGATAATATTTTTACTAGATAATATTTTTAATTATTAAGAAAATTATACGTAATGAAAAATAAACGAGACGGTCTTACAATGAGAAAGTCTTATACAAAACTCTTATTTCAAGAACTTTGCATAGGATCGATCCAAAAAATACAGTAGCTCTTATAACATCACAAATTTTAACATATTTACATTATAAAGATTGAAATGCATTGTTTTAAAGACATTCCTACATCCAATGCTTTCAAACAATCTGCATACACATAATCTAGTGCCTATAGAAGCCTGCGAGTTATAAGTTCTAAATACTTTTTACATTTATTGATAATTTTATTGTACGATAGAATAAAATTGAAAAGTTTTTGAGATGATTGTGATAAGATCGTAAGTACCTAAGTGGTGAACAATATTTTCTTAAAGAAAAAAAATGCCCGACTCTTGCCTTGGTTATCCAAATTTCTTAAAATCATTTTAAAAGACAAAATTTCTTGTGAGACTGTTTGTAAGATGTGTTAAAGTATGATTGTTATATATATATATATATATATATATATATATATATATGTAAAATTTGATTATATGTAGTTAAGTATTTTTTTCTAAAATATAATGAATGATGCATTAAAATATAATTTTAATGTATTATTATATGATTTATACTACCGACATACTTTCAATATTAATTGTAAAAAAGATGATGATTTCACGGTATAAATGTGTATCTCATATTCTCACTATACATACTGAATTTACAATAACTTTACATGGAAAGAATCAAAACAAATGTAAGAATATCAACAACATATTGAGATTGAATAATTGATGCTATCATATCTTTAATTGGAACGGTTGATTGTTTATCCTGTATTACTAATAAGTATAATTTATCTATATTATAATCATACTTAAATAATAGATTGACACGCCTCATAATCAATTTCAAATATACCGAGTACCCCATTTTAAAATATACTACCGAAAATTTATCCAAAAATCTTAAAATGGAAAATCTGGATTGATGTTGTTCTTGACAAGGCCCAAATATTATTCTCGGCCCAATATGTTGGGCTTAGGCCTTAGCCAGATAAAAGCACTTTGCCATAGTATAACAGGCATTTATTTAATAAATAATTTTTTCCCCCAACAATACCATGATATTTTCTAGATTTTAGGAAAAAATTATGAAATATATTAACGATTGAAAGTTGGGAGTTAATGAAGTTATTTATCATAATAGTATATGTGAAAGCATTTTAATCTTGTGTAAATGGATATAATTCATCGACGGTTGCATGGGATGAAATCGCATTAATGTTCTCGGATGCACGAGGTGTATATGTGTATAATATTTTGTTTTAAAAGATATATACTTTAATTGATAAGGGTATAATTTTTTTATTGAAAATATTGGTTGAAATATAAATAATATAAATATTTAATTAAAAAATTAAAATTTTTTTATTAAAAAAATAATAAATCAAATATATAAAATCTTATACTAGTATAACATTTAATTTTAAAGAATACAATTTGAGAAGCTTGAAATTTGGATGCACGGTGTTCTGAGGACGAACAAAATTTAGCTAAGAGAATAAAATTAACTATTCACGTGCTTTTTTATAGAACATTTGTATTAGACTATTTAGGTAATTTTAATTAATTATTATTTGTATTTACTTCTCTTTCAAATTCTCAATTTCATTTTATTATTTGTATCTTTATTACTCTCTTCGGCCACTTACAAGGTATCTATTTTACTATTTTGGGCATCAACTTCAAAGGTATCCATTTCCATTATTTAGTAAAAAATACATATAACCCACCACTTCCCTCTAATACAACTATCCACTTTACATATAATAATAATACTCCTTAATTCACGAGCAAAAAACAAACGATTACCTTTCAAGTGGCCGGAGAAAATATTTTATTTTAATATAATAAAACACATTTTAAAAGTCAAAATTAGACCAAAAATTTCCCTCCTATTTTAACATACCTAATTTAGCTTGGTAATATTAAATCTTGCCCCTTCATTAATTATTGTAACATCTCATTCCTTGATTATGATTACCAATCTTTTAACAACATCTCATTCATTTATTATATTTTTTATTTTATCTCATCAATTCATTTTCTTGGTCTCCCATAATATATATATATATATATATATATATATATATATATATATATATATATATATATATATATATATATGAAAAAAATTGTGAATATAACCAGTATTTTCAGTGTTTCAGTGGAATGAAATTATAGTACTCTCTCCGTCCATCATCAATGTATTCATTTACTTTTTGCACGTGGATTAAGGAGTATTATTATTTTATATGTAGTAGGTAGTTGTATTAGTGGAGGGTGTGGGTCCCATATTTATTTGTATTAGTGGAGGATGTGGGTCCCATAGTCCAAAAAGGGAAATAGATAGATTAAGGATAGACGGACCAAAATGGTAAAATTGATAGATTGATAGTGGATGGAGGGGTATAAAATAAGATTACATATTTCTAAATACCAACATATTCTTTTTGTTATTACATCTTTTCTTCTGGCAGCATCTGCTATATCATATAAGCTTCGACAAATTAGTGGGTATGCAGTTCAACGAATTTTAAATTTTAAAATTTTTGGGGTTTTGGAAATACTGGACTCATCTTCCGCGCTTTTGGTGGGAAAATCAGTTAGATGCAATCTCTTTATTAAATTGCATATCCCACCTTTTAAATAAAAATTTTGAACACAATTAAAAGAGAGATAAGAGTGGTATTTCATAGTATACTTTTTTGTATTAATCAGTAATATTTTTTGCGCTATGAATCTATTAGTAATATTTGTATATAGATTGTACCTAATAGTAATGAATCTAATATTATATTGTTTGGTAACGATCGAAAGATATTGAAAAGTGAAAGAAAAGATTAAAAGTGTGAAAGAGAAAATAAAGTGTGATGGTAATAAAATACGTTTGAATGAAATAATATAATCTCTTCGTCCGGGTATTTTTATCCATTTGTACGGGCACGTAGATTACGACGTGTTATTTTTTTAATATATAAGGTAAGAAAAAGCATGGATAAATTAATAATTTAAAAAAAAAAGTAAATAAAGTTATTGGAAATGATGAATAAAGTGTAAAAAAGTAATTAAAGTTGTTGGGATTGTAAAAAGTAGGTAATAAAATATTATGTATTTTTATGAATGAGTAAAAATATGTGGGACGCCTCAAAATAGAAAGCAGGTAAAAATACGTGGGACGGAAGAGTATCTAAAATGAGTATGTGTTATAAGTATGATACGGTCGGATTAAAGGATTTGAAATTCAGGTTTGTAAACAAATCAAAAAGTACAAAACTTTAATTACAAATTAAATTTAAATTCAAGAGATACAAACAACATAATCTAAGGTTATGTTGGTAAGTTATCTGATATTCAAAGAAATGAAAGGAATTTTTTTTTATGGAATATCAATTAGAAAAATTATGGAATATTGAATTTTTATAAATTATTAACTTATTTTTTTATTTTAAATTTTTTAATAATTTATATATATAATATTAAAATATATTTTTATTCATAGAAAAGATCAAATAACAATATTTGATTAAGAATTTTCCTTCAAAGCCATTAAATAAATATCCAATTTAAATTCGTCAATTTATTTTAGCTCGAGAGTACATATTTTTCTTAAGTGACTTCATTTTTTTATCCTCTAATTTGTTTATATTCTGATTTTGGTACAAGTTGTTTCTATTTTCTGAAATTAATCCTGTAAATTACAAATTTCAACCTTTTAGTCTGTAAGTAGTCGACTGCGTAAACCCTATAACCGGTCATTGAGTTAAAATTTGAATAAATAAATAAATTATATGACAAGCTTAACGATGAAAAGAACATGAACTCAAATCAAAATATAAACAACTTGCATGAGTGATAAAAAAAATCCCTATTTTTTAAAATTCAGTATTGTTGTTTTATGATTAATGTCATGAGATATGATATTTAATTATAAAAAATGATAATTGTTCAATTAAATTAGGATTAATTACTCCAAGGTACACACTTTGTACCCCTAATTACTATTAGATACATTGATTTAAAATAATTATTATTATATACAAAATATTAAAGTAAAATACCAAATATACCCCTAAACCCATACACCTTTAAACCACAAATCCCACCCACCGCCGGACCACCTGCCGGACCGCCGCCGATCGCCGAAAAATATCGCCGGCCGCCGCCGCCGGAATCCGGACCGCCGGCCAGCCACCGGAAAATTCGCCGGACCGCCAGACCACCGCCGGACCGCCACATTTTTTTGCTGCACACATTTTTTTTTGCTGCACACATTTTTTCTACTGCACACACTTTGCTGCACACGAACACTTGCTGCACACAACATTTATGTGCAGTACATTTGTAGGGATAATATTGAAATATCACTATATATTTTTGTAGTTAGTAGTAATACTTTTGTATGTTTGTATCTCATAGTAATTAAGGATTTTTTTGTGTACCTAATAGTAATCCTCCCATTAAATTATTAATTTCATGAATGTTAGGCATATATTGCGCACTTCAATTAAATCCCCAAGTATAGAGATATCAATTGTAATTGCAAGTACCCCAGTTAAATATCGTTCTCACAGAGACAGTTAATTATCTATTTTACTATAAATTACTATTCAACTAGAATTACGTAACCAATTTCCAGGATTTGAATTTAATTATTATCTAAAGTATTGAAATAACAAATAACTTATAAATAAAAGTAAAGCAAAGAATAATTCTAGAGTGAAATAAGAGAGAATAACAACTCTAAGGTATCAGGTGTAGTGCAATTGATTTGGTTCCCCTAGACGTCCTATTGTTCATTCATGCTATTTCAATGGAAATACATCACAACTCCCTATTAACCACCAAATATGATTCGATTTCAAGTTAATAGTATAATAAGTTTAACAACAAAAGATGCATGAGTAATCTTGAACCCCCTTCCTAGATACTAATAATGCAAACTTAAAAAACCTCCGAATGGTCAGTTTGACTAACATATATTCTGTGAAAGTACTATTCAATCCTATTCACTCCCTATTTGAATTCTTAATTGCATTGTTCCACTAAGAAACTCAAGTATCTTATTTACCAACTCTTGGAATTATCGTGTTCACGGGCAAACTACTATAATTCCTAGCAAATAGATAATATAAACTATGTATGCACACAAGCTAACACAACATACCAAGCATCACGGGCAACATCAATGATATATTGTGAAGACATTACAAACATATAAATATAGTCTTAATTAACCAAATAAACAAGAATATCAATAGCAATGAATTCCCATACATTGTCTAGGTTTACAAATCAATTACCCTAACCTTCAATCCTTAGAACTGTAAAAGTATTTAGCCCATGAGGTTATACACAACCCTCATGGCTGACAAGTTCATAACAAAATCAACTAAAGAAGAATTAAAGAAAAGATACAAAACCCTAGTGTCATGTGGTTTATGATCCTTCCCTATCTCTCCGGACCGATGAGATGGATGGATGAATGGTCTGATGTGAGTGGGTGGATGGATAGATGGTGCGTGAATGAAATTCACGATGTGTTCTGTTGGTGAATAATTGGTTCCGTTCTTCAGGTGTCTGGATCCCCTGTTATATCTTGGGCCACGAATTTGACTTCACTGGACTCTTTTCACACATTTTCATGCACTGGAGGGTGAAAATCCTAATTTTTGGCCCAAACTTACGCAACACGAGTTGGAATACCCAACTCGAGTTGCCAACACGACTCGAGTATCCTTGAATTGCAACTCGTGTCATCCTAACACGAGTCATGTTAGTAAATCGTGCACTCGCCTGTCAACTCGTGTCGCGGTGCTCTGAAACTGGACAAGCCACGGACCCCAACACGAGTCGTGTTACACGTCGTGCAACGACTTGCCAAATCGTGTTGGCTCTTTGGACAAATTTCAATGCTTCTCTGCCTTGCACGACTTAGCACACGACTTGAGACAGACGTAACACGACTCATGTTGCAAGTCGTGTCGCCCCATGGTAAGTCGTGTTGCATGTCTGTACATTTTGACCTCCAATGGCACCCAACTCGACTCGAGTTGCTAAGTCGTGTTGACCTATGCAACTCGAGTAAGCCCCCTTTTCACTCATTTCTTGGTTGTTTTTCGATTCTGCTTCATTTTAGCTTGTTTTAACCTTCAAAACTCAACAAAATACCTTAGTATTGTTGGATTGTATACTAAAAGTCTAGCTTTTTGTATGAACAATGTTATAACAATTAATTTGAAATGAGAATCATATGATCAAATGATTGCATCTTATAATTTATTTATATGTTCGATGCAATAGTCCACTTACTTTATACTGTAGATAATATGTTGTGCGACAACACGCGGAAGATCATATTATCGGTTTCCTTATAAAGTATAAACAGATGCTCACAATCGAGATAGACGGGGACTCTCTATCGGGATGGTTGTAGTGTGGTTTGGTATTAGCTTGTCTTGGCTATATAATCACATTAGTGCACTTGTGTGTATTGAGCAGGACCGCTTGAGATCGTTCGATTTATACTGACTTATAGGAGAACTTGATCTCAGTTATTATGGATGGTCGTGCTCTTAATCCCTATACAATAACCTCGACACATAGGGCAGTATGTATTTCTTTGATTCATCAATGGGTGAGATTTACATGCAATTAAATCAATAAACTCGGTGAGTTGGGAAGTAGTGCTGTCTCTATGGTGTGCTGTTGATTGTAGAAGGAATCCGTGTCCGTCATAGGTTGATGATGTCCCCTTGAGGAGCTCATAAGGATTATCATGTAAACCCTGCAGGTGGAATTTATTCCGGCATGATAATGAGGTTGAGTGGTACTACTCTTGGATGAGATATTAATTAATTGAGTTGTCAGTAACTTAAATTAATTAATGGACATTGTATATCTTAAACATGGGGAGACTAACGGGCTCATAATAAGAAGGAGCCCAAAACGTAATTTTGGGATTGGTATGGTAGTGCAGTAATAATATTTTAGTGGAATATATTATTATTATTGGACTTAAGTATAAGCTTTGGGCTAAGCTTGGATACTTAAGCCCAATGGAGGCCCAACCCAATTTCTCCTCCTGGTCCCTGCTGTAGCCCATGTATATAAGTCACCTCAACTTATCTGGAACCCTAATCTAATTCATTATTCACGTGTGATGAGGGTTGAGAGCAGATTGAGTAGGTCTCGTAGATCGTCGCCCACACGATGTCGAGATCGGACTTGGGACATACTGCTGCAGTTCGTCATGTTCCAAAATTTATATAAAATCGTACAGTTCTTCGATTTTGATGTATTATATACTGATGGAACGCCGTCGAAGAGAGGATCGTCTGAGCATAAAGATCACTCAATTACGATATCAGAAGAGGAACTTATGGCTATTCTCGTGGGACTGCGCAGACTGCCAGCGAGAATTCAACCTCTACATCAACCCTTGGTGAAAGGTAATGCGTTTCATGTTTACTTGCTTCCGCTGCTTGTTAGAAATACATGGAACCCTAACGGGTCACGTTAACCAAACGATCGAATGCCAACAATTGGTATCAGAGCTTCGGTTTCGTGGTGAAGCGTGACACGTTAGGCTAGGGTTTATGTGATTAATTTTTTGAAATTAGGATCACATGTTTAGGGTTTTGGTTTTATTGCGCAAACCATGAATATCCCTATGTAATATATACCCTATATCATATCTATTCGTCCATGGTTGTGTGTGAGAGGATTCGACGAAAACTGTTCGTCAATTTCACATGCAAGGAAGAAAGAGAGGGCAAAAATAGAATCACGCGTTTGAGAGAAAATCCAGCGTAGTGATATTGCAGAGGCAATAACCAGAGTTTCAACGGTCGGATTGATCTGTAATTTGGTCAGCACGTTCAGACCTTGTGGATGTACATTGTGAACGGTGGAGATCGAATTTGGAGCCTTTTCTTGCTGGGAGTACGCTGAAAACAGAAGCAGATATTTGGGCGATTCTGTTTTGCGCAGTCGAGGGAAAAGTGCCGTTTCTGACAAACTAATCGTTGGATCAAGCTGTAATTTGGTCAGCACGTTCAGACCTTGTGGATGTACATTGTGAACGGTGGAGATCGAATTTGGAGCCTTTTCTTGCTGGGAGTACGCTGAAAACAGAAGCAGATATTTGGGCGATTCTGTTTTGCGCAGTCGAGGGAAAAGTGCCGTTTCTGACAAAATAATCGTTGGATCAAGCTTTAATTTGGTCAGCACGTTCAGACCTTGTGGATGTACATTCTGAACGGTGGAGATCGAATTTGGAGCCTTTTCTTGCTGAAGTACGCTGAAAACAGAAGCAGATATTTGGGCAATTCTGTTTTGCGCAGTCGAGAGAAAAGAGCCGTTTCTCACAAAATAACCGTTGGATCGATCTGTAATTTGGACAGAATGTTTAGGACTTACAGTAGTAGATTCTGGACGGTGAAGATTGGATTATGAGGTTCTTTGAGTTTCGAACTACGAACTACAGTTGGTGTAGTTTGGTATTGCGCGTTGGGCTGAACTTGGTTCCATGCAAGTAGGCCCTTGGACGAGCGACAGTCCTGGCGAGGGGCGCTCGTCAAGGCACTTGGGGCGCTCCCTGACATAATTGGCGGTGGGATATGACGATGGACGTCTTGGGGTACAAGCAATCCTACTTGTTGCGTAAGGCATCGATTCCACAGTAGGAGTGTCGGACAAGACATTAAAATTTAGAGGCGTTTTTATTCCTAATATATATAACTGTCATAATTGATTTAATTGTCTATTATTGTTATATATATATATATATATATATATATGTATATATATATATATATATATGTATATATATATATATATATATATATATGTATATATATATATATATATATATATATATGGATGCCTGATCTCTATGATTTATTGTCTTATATAGAAGCATGCTAGATTGCGTATTATATTTGGTATATTATATGCATGTATTGCTAGAGTGTTGGATAAGACATCCAATTTTAAGAAAACTAATTCCTAATATATAACTGTCATAATAGATTGTATATTATTGTTATATATGGATGTCGAATTAATTCCTAATATATGACTGCTATAATTGATTTAATAATCTATTATTGTCATATATGAATGTCGAATTAATTCCTAATATATAACTGCTATAATTGATTGTCTATTATTGTTATATATGGATGTTGAATTGATTCATAATATATAACTGACATAATTGATTTAATTATCTATTATTGTTATATATGGTTGCTCGTCGATATCGATGATTTTGATAATCTAGACGATATGACGATCGATATCGATAGTTTCGGAATTTTGATAATCTTGATGTTTTTCGAATATTTGATAATCTAGTCGATATCGATGATTTTGATAATCTGGACGACATCGACGGTCGATATCGATGGTTTCGAAAATTGGTTAATCTGGAAATTTTGAAAATTTGATAGTCTGGAAGTCTTTGCTGATATTCGTGCCTGGTGGCGAACAATCGAATTCGCTGATATATAACTGTTAATGATTGATTTAATTATTGATTATTGTTATATATGTATGCATGACTCTCTGTGATTTACTGCCTTATGTGTCGTAATAGAAGCATGCTAGCGTTGCGTATTTTATTCTGAATATCATATGCATGTAAAAACCCTCGGTGTTAAAATTACTAAGTGGGAGAGGGGATTGGTAAATATTCCCGCGGCCTCCATTATTGGTTTGTAAGTGATGTGAGTAAACTTGCGTGTTTGCAATAGGCCTTCCTCCCTAACGGATGAGTTTATTCACGGATCACTGGTACAGACTTCATTACATAATTATTGTTTGTAATGTGGTACATGAACTTGCGTGTTGGCAATAGGCCTTCCTCCCTAACGGATGAGTTTATGTGGGGCTCACTGGTACAAACTTATAATTGATGATTGTAGGAAGCTATCCGAGCGCGTGTGTACTTCTCCAACTGTAAGGCACACAAGCTCGCGCAGTGGACTTGGGATCAAATAATGGTGTATACTTAGGTGTAAATAATTAGTATCCTCCCCAACGGAGTCACTGCTATTATTTGCATGGCTAAAGAGGAACCGACTATTAATTATTTTGTCATAAAGTTAGGTTGACAAATGAAATTAATGGGTAAAACATTCTCTTGTAAATGTTTGGGTTTGTAAACGTCCACACTAACGTGGCTTGTAGACTCACGGTGCTTGAGATGTCGGTGAATTTTATTTTTATATAGTTTTGAGGGAATCAATATAAAATGATAAAATTCGAAGATTTGATCGGTATATTTAATTTATGATTCTCTGTAATTTCAAATGGTTTTATCTCGCTTATTGTTAACTAAAAGAAATTATATTTACTGGTCCAAAATTAGATGATTAGAAAAGAATCTTGGTTTTGAATTTTACTGCTTAAGAAAATACATGTGTGTTCTCACAATGGACGTCTCATGATGCCTATTAAAGTCTCTAGTGAAGAGATGAGAGGTTCATAGAAATATGATGGTCTCATGTAACTCTTCGGATACTTGAGTAAGTTAAAAGGCAGAAGATCATGATTTAATTTGATGAATGAATTGGGAAAGCATGGAGTATAAATTGAAGGGAAACCTAGATCAATTTAATTCTTTGTGAATTGCCTAGATGTTTTTGAGTAAGTTCCACCTGAATTACAATAGGATGTATATGGTGGAAAACTTCTGGCAAAACATGTGGCAAAGGAAAGCCATTTTCATCATAATGTGAACAAGTTTTATATCTTATTCACTAGTTGTTTAAAACATGATTAGTGATGGCATTTACTGACACGAAGTGTGTAGATACTGGAATCACTAAATGTTTATTATTAAGTGAGGATAAGATTGTTATGACATGGGTAAAACTACAAGAGTAGTGGCTATTGCAGTGGGAGTTGTCTATTTATTAAATGATATGAGTAGACGTTTGATTTTATGAAATTGTCTTTACGTACATTTTCATAGAAAGAATTTGATTTCGGTTTCTATGCATTAATAGATGTATACTCTATTTCATTTAAATGATATGGTCATTATAATGAATGATAGAGTTGTAATCTGTTATGGTACGTTGGTGAACAATTTGTACACTCTTAAATCATGTTTATTCCCTGGATGCGACAAATAGTAATTAATAATGAGTCTTCTAATCTAGTAAGAGAAAGGTACCTTCAGAAATGAATTTCCCACCTTAATGGTGTGACGAATAGAAGGAATAACACTCTTATGGTAGTGATTAGATAGATGATGAATTATTTGGAATTACTAAATTCATTTTATGGATATGCCCTAGGAACAGTAATTCGTAAGAATGTTTTTCTATTTGTGGGATATCCTAGAAAAATGAAGGATGATTTATTTAGTCCACAAGATCGAAGAGTGATTGTTAACATAAACACTAGATTTTTGGAAAAAGGACTATGTAATAAATCAAATACCCATGTATAAGTTGTTCTAAAGGAAGTGAGAGGAAAACACAAAGTATAAGTACCAAGTGTACAAGAGGATATACCACAAGGTAAACTACAACGCGTGTCACGTCTGATATACAATTGCATGTAGTGCCTTGTCGTAGTGGGAGGATTCTTCGACAACTTGTAAGATACATGTTTTGGGAAAGTCGTGAGACTTGGTCCCTCGCAAACATGAAATGAACCCACGGATACGACGAAGCACTATAAGTTAGAAATGCCTAATCCTATCAAAGTGCAATGAATATTAAAATAGAACGATTTTAAATTAGGTCTGGATGCTTGTTGAACCGCTAAATGGCGTAAAAGCCATTGGAAGCGGGCATGCAAGAATAAAAGAGGATCATAGAATAAGGTGAAAACCTTGGAAGCAAGCTTGTTGCGAAAAAGGTATACTCAGAAAGAAAGGGTTCGATTATGAGAAAACCTGTTCGCCGGTAGCTATGCCTAAGTTGATCCAAACTCTTTTATTAGTTGCTACTCATATGAAATATGAGGGATAGCAAATAGATGTCGAGACAACTTTCCTGATTGGAAGTCTTAAGGGAAACATCTATGTGAAGCAACCAGAGTGATTCATTGCAAAGAGCTAAGAGCATTGTGATAGTGAGCTTAAAAGTGTCCATTAATGGACTAAAACAAGCTTCAAGATCATGAAACATCCGTTTTGATGAGGTAATCCAGTGACATGGATCTAATCAATGATCGGATGGGTCTTGTGTATTGAAAAGAGTGATGAAAACGTGGTGGTATTTCTTGTACTATACGTAGATGATATATTGCTCATTGGAGACAATGAAAGAGTATTGTCGGGCGTATGTGTATGGATAATAAAGCGGTATGAAATGAAGGACTTAAGAAGAGCAAAAATATCCTTTTGATCACGGTAATACGGATCACAAGAAATGATATTATGCTTGTCTCAAGCTTCATGAATTGATACGATCCTTACTTGTTTTAGCAAGTGACTTTATCTAAGAAAATATGTCTTGAGACACAAAAGGAAGATAAAGGTGATGAAAGCGGTTCCTTATGCTTCGGCGAATAAGGAAGCTTAATCTTAGGAATGCTATGCGCGAGAATGGATATCTATTTTGCTGAACGCATGAACAGTGGGTATCAACGTAACCAGGAACAAGAATGATGAACTGTGGTAAGACATATATGAAGTGCCTGAGAAGGACTGGAAATTATATGTAAGCTTACTGGGCAAATTCACTGCTTCTTGTGGATTACGTAGATTCGGATTTTTTAGTCAGATTGGACGACAGTAAATCCACCTCAAGGTTATGTGTTTAATTTTAGGAAGTTGAGTCATAATGTGGAGGAGTGTTATATAGAAATATATTTCAGACTCCGGACTCCATCATGGAAAGATGATAAATTGGAGCCTATGAGGCAGCCAAAGTATCTGTATGACTCTAGAAACTTCAAGATGGACTTTGAAGTGTTTCTAAGTTTGCCCAAGGATATCACAATTTATATTGATGATATTGGTGCAGTTGCAAACTTGAAGGAATCACGAGCCCATAAGGCAATTAAACACATGGAGTGCAAGTACCACCTGTTACGAGAAATCGTATGATGAGGGGAAGGTTGTTGTCGCCTAGATTGCATCGGATGATGACCTAGTAAATCCATTTACAAGGATATTAAGGCGAGAGCTTTTAATGGTCGTGTAGTAGGAGTGGGAATCAGATGTACGGCGGAAGACATGACAGCATAGTCTTTTAGTATAAGTGGGAGATTGTTGGATTGTATACTAAAAGTCTAGTTTTTTGTATGAACAATGTTATAACAATTAATTTGAAATGAGAATCATATGATCAAATGATTGCATCTTATAATTTATTTATATGTTCGATGCAATAGTCCACTTACTTTATACTGTAGATAATATGTTGTGCGACAACACACGGAAGATCATATTATCGGTTTCCTTATAAAGTATAAACAGATGCTCACAATCGAGATAGACGGGGACTCTCTATCGGGATGGTTGTAGTGTGGTTTGGTATTAGCTTGTCTTGGCTATAGAATCACATTAGTGCACTTATGTGTATTGAGCAGGACCGCTTGAGATCGTTCGATTTATACTGACTTATAGGAGAACTTGATCTCAGTTATTATGGATGTTCGTTCTCTTAATCCCTATACAATAACCTCGACACATAGGGCAGTATGTATTTCTTTGATTCATCAATGGGTGAGATTTACATGCAATTAAATCAATAAACTCGGTGAGTTGGGAAGTAGTGCTGTCTCTATGGTGTGCTGTTGATTGTAGAAGGAATCCGTGTCCGTCATAGGTTGATGATGTCCCCTTGAGGAGCTCATAAGGATTATCATGTAAACCCTGCAGGTGGAATTTATTCCGGCATGATAATGAGGTTGAGTGGTACTACTCTTGGATGAGATATTAATTAATTGAGTTGTCAGTAACTTAAATTAATTAATGGACATTGTATATCTTAAACATGGGGAGACTAACAGGCTCATAATAAGAAGGAGCCCAAAACGTAATTTTGGGATTGGTATGGTAGTGCAGTAATAATATTTTAGTGGAATATACTATTATTATTGGACTTAAGTATAAGCTTTGGGCTAAGCTTGGATACTTAAGCCCAATGGAGGCCCAACCCAATTTCTCCTCCTGGTCCCTGCTGTAGCCCATGTATATAAGTCACCTCAACTTATCTGGAACCCTAATCTAATTCATTATTCACGTGTGATGAGGGTTGAGAGCAGATTGAGTAGGTCTCGTAGATCGTCGCCCACACGACGTCGAGATCGGACTTGGGACATACAGCAGAAGACCGGAAGGTCGTTTGCTGCTGCAGTTCGTCATGTTCCAAAATTTATATAAAATCGTACAGTTCTTCGATTTTGATGTATTATATACTGATGGAACACCGTCGAAGAGAGGATCGTCTGAGCATAAAGATCACTCAATTCCGACATCAGAAGAGGAACTTATGGCTATTCTCGTGGGACTGCGCAGACTGCCAGCGAGAATTCAACCTCTACATCAACCCTTGGTGAAAGGTAATGCGTTTCATGTTTACTTGCTTCCGCTGCTTGTTAGAAATACATGGAACCCTAACGGGTCACGTTAACCAAACAATCGAATGCCAACAAGTATCACCATAATCATGCAAAATACGTAAATCACGCAATTTCACATGAATATATGATCTTATCCTAACAAAAAATAGTGTATTGTGAGATCAAAAAGACGTAAACTTCCACTCTCATCAACCCCCCAAACTACCATGTTGTTCGTCCCCGAACAACGAATTCAAAACATGAGAGATGAGAGTTGAAATTCTACATCAAATAAGGGATAACATACATCCCAACCAAGATAATATACCCAAATGACAAAATTACTATCAATTGAAACACGCTCGTCAAATTAGTCACTTCCTATTTCAGACTGCTCATCATCCACTCTCACGGATAGTATTTACACTCATCGCTCAAGTGTGAGATGTACACTTTAATGGCTCAAATATATGCACTCAAATCAATTCACATGCAAGGGTAATCATAAGCTTGACAATTATCTAGACTCTCCACTAACTTGAAAGACTTAACGATGGGATCACAAAGGACTTACTTACGGTTGTAACATTGGCTCTTTGGATAAGGGTAGATAAATATGGGATAAGTGACTAGATCACTATTAGAGAATCAAAAGTAGAGATTTATTTCAACACATGCACTTGACAAATCAATCTCCTTCTCTTTTTTTCTTTTTCCCTTTCTTTACGTCATTTCAGTCCTCCTTTAACCACAAAATCAACGTCTTCTTATCATTTCTTTCTCTTCCTTTTCAATAGGGTACTAGTTTCAGGCACTACCCTATAACTAGGGAACCAATTTCAGGCACTACCCCCCTTTAGCAAGTTTTAACCATCCTATATCTTTCATCACTGTTCACCAATGTTTATCTTTCCTATTTTCTTTACACAACACCAATCTTACTCCTTTAATTCTCTACTAGCATAGGTATTTAAAGGCCTTTAAAGGATTAAGTTGGCTATCTTTATAGGCTTCCAACGAATAAGGTTTAAAGGCTCAAACGGGAAATTATGGATTATATTACAAGGTAGGATAAAAATTTGGCTAGTGACTTAATAAAGAACAAAAATAGCCTAAGTTCATTTCCTATCATCTAATCAATTGTCTAGTCTCAAGTAGATTAAGAGTCAAGTTCTAGAATACATGCATGTGAACGATGCTCTCAAGAAACAAACCAATCATGTGTAATTTCATGATTCTAAGAAGCTCAAATCTCACATGCGTTTAACAGAATAATGAGCACTCCTACATATGCTTATGAACCAATTTTAATACATGCAACAATCTTAAGTATTCCAACATCCAAATGTATATCTTGCTGGATTATCACCATTACAATGTATCACAACACCACATTCTCACTTAATTCATACTTCAGTTCCACATATTACCACTACATCACATCAATCACAAAATTCACTTAATACAGGTCGATCAAATAAGAAATAAGCACCTAACAGTTTATCAACTATTCAGCTACAAAGCAACACAGATATCATGAAACAAAAAGAAAAATACAACCTCTTGATAAAGCTGCTAATCCTCATCGCCGCCATCAGGTCCATCATCATTTTCGGCTCCCTCGCCATCACCTGGACCCATCCTCCACTCATCAAAGTCTCTTCAAAGATCCTCAAAGTCTATCCTAGTGGCGATGTCATTGGTGGTCGTGGCTAACGCACCGAGATGCCTATTAGAAACAGCCTGATTCTTCACAACTGTAGCTATTTGTCAGCTCATCTCCCTATTCTCCTGATCTCTCTGCCTGCTCTCCTCTCTTCTCAGCATATTTTCCTTCATCAAATACTCGTTGTGCATGTGTGCACCCTGTGCCTGTTGTCCCCACTAATCAAACATGAGAGTCCATGTCTCAAATTCGGGTGGAGGAGCAGGTGGTGCCATCCCATACAGAGGAACTCCAGTAAAATTAGGTGGTGCTGCATATTGCTGTTTCCCTGCAAACTGATCATGGTACTGGGCATCAGCGAACTCTCCAGCTCTTGGTCCACCTCCACTGATCTCTTCCTCCATCGGCTGTGGCTGTTGCTCCTGAGCTTCAGGCTCTCCCATAGCCATTGGGAACATCCTAGCAAGTGCATTCCTTACTATAGTTTGCCAAGTCTTGTTTGTAATGCCTTCCCGAATGGCTACCTGATCATCTGTATCCATCAAAAGATTCCCTCGATTCTAATTGAGGTAAACTCCTGCAATATCATTGGGAACCAAAAAGACAATCCATCCTCTTTGAATGTGTACATGATTCCCTGGGGGTCCCTCTTCATTATCCCTCTTCGTAACAAAGTTGTCAGGTCGAGGTCAGGTGCATTCCTAATATACTTTATCCCCGAGGTATCGATACCGTAGTGATGGGTGATAGGAGTAATCAGTCCTCCTATATTAACCTTCTGTGTTGAACATACCTTGAACCGATAAAATTGATACAGCAGATACGCAGCCAAATTGAATTGCACCGAATTGATCATGCACCACAAAACATACAATTCACCTTGGGAAATGCTACCCCCTTCTGCCCGATAGAAAATCGTGCTTGACAGAATCTGATCCATATACCGGAGAATAGGATTTCTAATGAAAGTCGCCTTCACCACACTTGACTTAAACTTGTTCTTCCCTGTGATGGACTCACAAAACTCATCAGCCTTAAACCTTTTATCCTGAACGAAAGGAATACCTACAGGAGCTTCTAATGCTCTGTTTAAACCATCCAAGTCAATCTCTCTGAACACTCCTCCTAGATAAAACTCAGCAGCGTAAGAAAGCTTGTCCATCAGATCAGAGAAGACATTCAACGTGGATAAGAACTCAGCTGTCAACTGAAAATAAGTTCTTCCCTTCTTCTCCATAAACTGACATATTCCAACCCGATTGAATATTTCTTGGATATCATCAACAATCTTCAGATTGATCATGGTTCCATCATCTTGATATCTAGTCCTGATGATCTTATCTGACACCTTCTCCCACGTCGGTCCTATCTCAATCCAATTATTCATATTTAGCTTGAAATCCGAAGGCAACCTCTTGAGTATCCCCAATTTATCTATCACGCATTGGCTGTATCATCTGGTGCCTGACTGGAGGAACTAGAAGAATCTTTCATCTTCTTACTTGGCCCATCTCCCTTATCTGTTTTCTTTCCTTTTCCTTTTCTTCCATCACCACCATCACTCTTCTTTCCTCTTCCTGAAATAAATGTAAAATATTCATCCACATTCTTCATACCATAAATACAAGATATTCATCCATATGAATTATGTGTAGTATCAACAATAACAAGTATCAATCGAATTCAACAATTTCCACATACCCAAGTACTTATCAAGTTAAACTTCCAACATATAGACATGAATATTAGTTTTACTCAACAAGATACTCAAACATGCTATTTTCAATCCAAAACATGAATCCAATCATACTCTAGCATGTATCCTACACACTTCTTCACTCAATTGCAACCTCAGTCAAGTAATTAAAGTCATTGTTAAGCAAATTTCAACACATAAATATGAGTAACAATTTATCTTAACAAAACTCTTCACAACTCAACAATCTTACACTAAAATTTTAAAACTTCAACTTGCATTCATAGTATGATTCTACTCCATATAAATCCACATGTCCAAAATCATCTAAGCCCTTCTCATCAATTCATCTTACACTATGAATAAGAATTAACTTATAAACAAATTAATATGCATACCACGTGTTCGATAAAATTACTCAACCAAAAGCCTAACTGAACATGCAAATTCCATTGTATTATACTCACCCATTGCAAAATCACATTAAATTCAAGCTTCTAGGCCTAGAATGAGCAAAAGAAACATACCTCTTAGATTATACATGTCGAATTCGGACTTGAAGTACTCTACACAATAGAACTCCAAAAAGCCCTAATCTTTGCCCCAAATTTGACTCAAAACCTAGAATTTATATACTTGTGATGGTGGGTGAAGTGATTAAACCATGTGGAATGGTGATTTTTTGCTCGAAAAATCGAAGGAAAGGAAAAAGGGGTGCAATACGGCTTGAAATCGGGAGAGAATGAATGAGAGAAGTGACCCAAAACCCCTATTTTAAAACTTAAAATTCAAACCTGGAGGCCCAACACGAGTCGTGTTGCAACTCGTGTTGGCCTTATGGGATCGTGTAACCTGTCTGGACATTTCTGGATGTTCTCAGCAACCCAACACGACTCGAGTTGCAAGTCGTGTTGGGCTTAACAAGTCGTGTAAGCTCTCTGGATAGCTCTCGTCACCCAACACGAGTCGTGTGGCTAAGTCGTGCACTTGTCTGTTAACTCGTGTTCAGTCCATCTGAAACCTGTTCCACCTGGCCACCAAACACGAGTCGTGTTGACAAGTCGTGTTGGGACTTGTCAACTCGTGTTGGCTCCAAAACTTCTAAAAATTCATCCTTTGCTCCGTTTTCCCCCTAAACTTACTTACAACACATATATCAATCATCAAATATCCAATTTTAGTCAAGAACAAGGAGAGAAAACTAATACGTACTCATCACACGACTCAAAACTCTCAACCAACAACTCAACATTACCGATTAAACCATAATCAATGCATCAAATATCACTAATTCAACTCAACCATGGCTTTGAAAGATCCAACAATCATTCTCAAGACTAAAATATAACCAACTGATACTAGGATAAACACCAACAAAAACAAAATAAACGACATACCTGGACAATCACAAAAAATCGAGAACTCAATATAATCAAATGAATCGAAAATACTGAAAAATAACAAAAAATTAATTATCCAAGCACACAACACAATGAAGCAACTTTATTTTGGTGCAACAAGACATAGGTATATACGTAACACCCCAAACTTAGATCAAACAAAGTGAGATCATAAGTTTGTAAAGAAGTATATACCCTAGTCGAGCAACACCTAAAATTCCAACATCGACAAAGACTCAATAAAGTAAATAAAAATGGGAGGGTCGGCCCCCAACAGGCGCTCACGTTTAATGTTAAAGAGTCACGACGAGTTCAAACCTCAACTTAAGTACTCAAGAGAGAGCACTTGCTTATCAGGCAGCGACTTGTAATGTTTCAATCATTGTCCATTTACCACCATGATATCACTTTTTTCATCTTTCAATTCAAAGCTCCCCCCTCCACAGGCTCTATGTATGACATATGGTCTAACCCACTTGAATTTGAGCTTTCCTGCAAACAATTTGAAACGAGAATTGAAAAGAAGTACGTGATCACCAACATTGAATTCTTTGAAACAGATCTTCGCATCATGCTATCTCTTCTTCCGTGCCTTGAAGATCCTTGAATTCTCATACGCTCTCTCTCGGAATTCATCTAACGCATTGATTTGAGAAAGATGAAATTCCTTAGCATCCTCCATGCTCATGTTCAAATGCCTAATCGCCCAAAGAGCTTTATGTTCAATTTCCACAGGAATGTGGCAAGATTTTCCATAAACTATTTGGTTTGGCGACATCCCTAAAAAAGTCTTGAAAGCTATTCTAAATCCCCACAAAGCATCATCAAGCTTCGTGGACCAATCTTTCCTTGTGCTTTCCACTGTCTTCTCCAACAATTGCTTAATATGACAGTTGGAGACCTCAACTTGCCCATTTGCTTGTGGATGATAGGGTGTTGTAACCCTGTGCTTCACTCCATAATCTCGAAGCACCTTCTCCATCAACTTATTGACAAAGTGGCTTCCTCCATCGCTTATGAGTGCCTTAGGTACCCCATACCGGTTGAAAATGTTCTTCTTAATGAAATCTTGCTCCACTCTCACCTCATTCATCCTGGTTGGAATCGATTCCACCCATTTCGAAACGTAGTCCACTGTAAGCAGAATGTAGATGAATCCACTAGATGGGGAAAATGGCCCCATAAAGTCAATCCCTCACACATTGAAAATCTCGACTACGATGCTAGTCTGTAGAGGCATCTTATCTCTCTTCAAAATATTCCCCATTCGCTGGCATCTATCACATGTATCCACATACTTTTGACAGCTTTTGAACAGGGTAGGCCAATACAAACCAGGCTGAAGCACCTTGTGAGCAGTCTTCTGGGAACCGAAATGACCCCCATTGGCTGCGAGTGGCAGAAATCTAGAACACTTTCCCATTCTACCTCAGGAACACACCTCCGGATAATAAAATCCGTGCAGATTTTGTAGACCCATGGCTCTTCCCATAAGATAGATTGAACATCATGCAGAAACTTGACCATCTGGTGTCTACTCAACTGATAAGGCTTCACCCCCATGGCAATGTAGTTGACGAAGTCAGCATACCAAGGGGCATCAATTTTCTCTTTCTCAGGGTATTCCTTCAAAACAGTGTAGACTTGTTTGATGTCCACCATCAGTATTTTCTCATCAGGAAAGTAATCCTTGATCACCTCAGCAGTATTGTCACAGTGCTCCTTTGTCTCAAGACGCGACAGGTGGTCTGCCAAGACATTCTCACTACCCTTTTTATCGCGAATTTCCATGTCAATCTCCTGAAGCAAGAGAATCCATCTGATTATCCTCGGCTTTGCATCATTTTTATCCATCAAGTATCTGATAGCCGATTGATCAGTGTAAACCATAGTCTTCATGCTCCCACCAAGTAAGGTCGAAACTTATCAAAAGTATACACCACCGCCAAGAATTCCTTCTCGATGACAGTGTAATTCTTTTGAGCAGAGTCGAATGTCTTACTTGCATAATAGATGGCATGAAACTTCTTCTCTCTCATTTGCCCCAATACAACTCCTAATACAGTATCACTAGCATCACACTCCAGAACAAAGAGTTGAGCCCAATCTGGAGTGATGAGAATTGGAGCAGTTATCAATGCTTCCTTGAGAACCTGAAAAGCATGTAAGCACATTTCATCAAAATCAAATTTAACATCTTTTTCAAGCAACTTGGACTGTGGTTTTGAATATTTGGAGAAATCTTTTATGAATCTCCGGTAAAACCCCACGTGCCCCAAGAATGACCAGACTCTTTTTCATTAGTGGGCGGCAGAAGCTTCTCAATTGCCACCACCTTACCACGATCAACCTGTAGACCTGCAGCTGAAACATGATGTCCAAGACTATCCCGTCTCTCACCATGAAATGGTATTTCTCCCAGTTCAGGATGAGGTTAGTCTCTTCGCATCTCTCCAAAACCAAAGACAAGTTAGATAAACAAGAGTCATAAGAAGAACCAAATACAGAGAAATCATCCATGAACACTTCCATGACTCCTTCAATTAAACCCTCAAAAATTGCCATCATATATCTTTGAAAAGTCGCAGGTGCATTACATAAGTCAAAGGGTAACTTCCTAAAGGCAAAAGTGCCGTAGAGGCAGGTAAATGTGGTCTTTTCCTGATCTCCCGGTGCAATAATTATCTGATAGTACCCAGAGTATCCATCCAAGAAACATTAAAAATCATAACCTGCTAATGTATCCAACATCTGATCCATAAAGGGTAAAGAAAAATGATCCTTACACGTGTTCTCATTTAACTTTCTATAGTCTGCACAGACATGCAACCCCGTAGGTACCCTAGTTGCAAGCCCTTCACCATCATCAGATTTAACAACAGTCATTCTCCCCTTCTTAGCTACCACATGTAAATGACTCACATAGGTACTATCGCTAATAGGAAAGATAATGCCTGCATCTAACCAAGTAAGCACTTGTTTCCTAACAACCTCTTACATAGCGGGGTTCAACCTCCGCTGATGTTGCAAAGAACTTTTATTTTCTTCTTCAAGTCTAATCTTGTGCATGCAAAAAGCGGGATTAATCCCTTTTAGATCTTCAATTTTCCACCCTATTGCAGACTTATGCTTTCTTAACACTACTAACAGTTTATCAAGCTCATTTTTCGATAGGGCAGAAGATACAATTATCGGAAAAGTTTCATACTTCCCTAAATAAACGTACTTGAGATGATCTGGAAGTGGTTTGAGCTCGGCCTTCTTCTCCTCTTTTATGCCTTCACTTTCAACGTGAAGAGACAAGTATTGCCTTGTCCACATGACTTCCTCCACTGCTGGATATTCTTTCTTGTACCCGTTCTCATCAAAATTGAGTAAGGTTTCAAGAAATTCAATAGCAAGTTCATTAAACATTTTATCACGATCAGTAGTAGGTAAAGTTAGAGATTCACTTATGCATGTTTCCATGGGATCCTTAGACAGGATCAAAGGCAAGTTCTCCTCCACAATCTCCTCTACTACTTCAACAAACTTACACTAATGTTATTCTTTGGGCCACTGCATTGCTTTGTTCAACGAAAAGACGATTTCCTTGTCATTTACCCTCTGCCTCAACTCTCCTTTGAAAACATCAATCAGTGCCCTTCAAGTTGTAAGAAAATGATACCCCAAGATCAGAGGTGCTCCATCCACTTCATCTTCCATGTCAAGAACAAGGAAATCTACTGGAAAAACCAAGTTTGAAACTTTCACCAATACATCTTCGATAACTCCCTCGGGATAAGTCAAAGATCTGTCTGCTAACTGTAGAGCCATAGATGTAGGCTTCAGCTTCCCCAAACTAAGCTTCTTGAAAACTGAAAGTGGCATCAAGTTTATAGTGGCTCCCAGATCATACAATGCTCTCCTTGTAGGTCCTTTTCCTATCTCACAAGGAATGATGAAGCTACCAGGATCCTTCAGCTTTTCAGGTAACTTTCTCTGGATTATAGAGCTGCAGTTTTCTGTCAGATTTACCGTCTCTACACTGTTCAAACTTCTTTTTCTAGAGATGAGCTCTTTGATAAACCTGGTATAGTATGGCATCTGTCCAATGCCTCTGAAAAAGAAAAATACTAATTTGTATGTTCCTAAATACATCTGCAAACTTTCTGAACTTCTCATCAAAGCTCTTTGACAGGAATCTCTGAGGAAATTAAATTGCTACCTTTGTTTTTGGAAGACCCAAAATGTCCTTCTCGAACACCTCCTCCTTTTCTCTCAACTTCTTCGCTCGCTGCCATTTTTTATCAGTGATAGCTTGATCAGATTGGTTCACTACAGAATTCGAACGCGCAGGGAACCCTGGAGGTGAGCTTGTATCTAGCTGGGGTTGAACTGCACCCTGAGGCTCTGTCTGATCTGTAGAAATGCTACTTGGCTCGACTTGGTCACCCCCAAACCTAGTTTGGCTATAACTGGCTCCGAGCTAGTGGCCGATCGACCTTGCTCTTCTTCTGTTTTGTCTTGTATTATTTCTGGACCCTCATACTGTTTCCTAGACCTCAAAGTGATCACTTTTGCACTCTCCTTCGGGTTGATTTCTGTATCTGAAGGAAACTTCCCTTTCTGAAATTGTTGCTGCTGCTAATTCACAGTGGTGGAGATCTGGCCCATCGTATATGTCAGATTCAGCAACTGCTTGTTCACTTCCTCATTTTGTTTTGTCATATTGGAGTCCATGAGTACTATGCAGTTGTTGATCTTGTTGATGTCAGCATCATTTTTCTGCATGTATTTTGCCAACACATCATCAATACTGGGCTTCCCTTCTTCAGTCTTAGCTCCATGATCAAAATTTGGAGGATATGGAACTGCATTATTCGGATTTGAATAAGCAAAGTTCTCATGCTTCTTCTGATTTTGCCATCATCCTTGATTGCTAGGACCTCCTTGATTGCTAGGACCCCCCTTGGTTATTCCTTTGGTTGGAATTCCCTTGGGAGTATCTGTTTCCTTACCAATTTTGAGATTCTCTTGAACCCTGGAGACTCTGTCCCATAGCCCAATTTGCATCCTCAACCCCTTGAATGTTCATCTCCACATCATCATTTACAGGCCCTTGGTTGCCTCCCCCACTATTACCTGATATCAGAGTAACCATGTGTTTGTTCATTTGCTCAAACTGAGAGACAAATTTATCATTCTTATCAGCTTCAGAAAACTTCTCTTTAACCTTTGCAACCTTTCCAAGCATGTAAGTCCCTCTAATCCTTTCAGATGGCCAATCCCTAGAGTTCATAGAGATATCATCAAACAACTTCTCTATGATATTTGATGTTTTACCAAAGATAGTTCCTCCAGTAGATGCATTAACTAAAACTCTTGATTCATTGTCGAGGCTATTGTAGAAGATACTGATGAGCTGAGACTTCTTAAATCCATGTTGTGGGCATCTCCTCAACACATCAATAAACCTTTCCCACGTCTCTCCAAATGATACATCTCTCATCTGCTTGAACTGATTGATTTCTTGCTTCAGTTCAAGAATCTTACCAGGTGGCATAAAATGGTCAACAAACAGCTGCTGCAACTCAGTCCTATTAGAGCAACTGTTTCCTGTCAATTTGTCATACCACTTACTCGCCTTGTCAATCAAAGAAAACTAAAAAAGCCTCATTTTCGATCTATCATTAGTAGCATCAGCAGCTTTCACTATATCCATATAGTTATTGAAGCGCTTCAGATGTCCGTATGGTTCATCGAAAACACCTCCGGCAAAGGAGTTTTTCTCCACCATGTTGATCAGGGCTAGCCTTATGTCATTCACTTCATTAGCTTGAATGCCCCCAACTATGCCTGAACCTCCCAAGTTTTAGACTTGAACGTCTCCCTGATGACTATGTCATCTTCATGAGTTCTATCTCCCATTACTGTTGTTTCTTCCTCCTCTACAACTGCTTTAGGCTTCGATGTATCCACTTTCTTCTTCGGAATAGGTACTTTAGTAGCCTTAAGAGGTGCTTTGAGATTTTTCGCTGCTCCTCTTCTTTTTCTCGCAGACGCTTCAACCTCCGGATCAAATTCGAGATCTTGATTTTCCTTCTTTGACCTGGTGTGCATGCAACTTTAAGAAAAATTCAAGGAAAAGATAATTAAATCTCAACATAAATATTCTAATTAAATAAGTAATAAAAACAAATAAATAATTAAAACTGTCCCCGGCAGCACGACACCATAAACTTGTTAGGCATATATTGCGTACTTCAATTAAATCCCCAAGTATAGAGATATCAATTGTAATTGCAAGTATCCCAATTAAATATCATTCCCACTGAGACAGTTAATTATCTATTTCACTATAAATTACTATTCAACTAGAATTATGTAACCAATTTCCAGGATTTGAATTTAATTAATATCTAAAGTATTGAAATAACAAATAACTTATAAATAAAAGTAAAGCAAAGAATAGTTCTAGAGTGAAATAAGAGAGAATAACAGCTCTAAGGTATCAGGTGTAGTGCAATTAATTTGGTTCCCCTAGACGTCCTATTGTTCATTCATGGTATTTCAATGAAAATACATCACAACTCCCTATTAACCCACTAAATAAGTTTAACAACAAAAGATGCGTGAGTAATCTTGAACCCCCTTCCTAGATACTAATAATGCAAACTTAAGAAACCTCCGGATGGTCAGTTTGACTAACATATATTCTCTGAAAGTATTATTCAATCATATTCACTCCCTACTTGAATTCTTAATTGCATTGTTCCACTAAAAAACTTAAGTATTTTATTTACCAACTCTTGGAATTATCATGTTCATGGGCAAACCACTATAATTCCTAGCAAATAGACAATATAAACTATGTATGCACACAAGCTAACACAACATACCAAGCATCACGGGCAACATCAAATATATATTGTGAAGACGTTACAAGCATATAAACATAGTCTTAATTAATCAAATAAATAAGAATATCAATATCAATGAATTCCCATACGTTGTCTAGGTTTCTAAACCAACTACCCTAACCTTCAATCCTTAGAACTGTAAAAGTATTTAGCCCATGAGGTTACACACAACCCTCATGACTGACATTTTCATAACAAAATCAACTAAAGAATAATTAAAGAAAAGATACAAAACTCTAGTGTCACATGGTTTATGATCCTTTCCCGTCTCTCCGATTGGATTATCTCTCTCAATCGCACTTGAATCTTCCTCCGGACCGATGGAATGTATGGATGAATGGTCTAATGTGAGTGGGTGGATGGATGGATGGTGCATGAATGGAATTCACGATGTGTTCTGTTGGTGAAGGATTGGTTCCGTTCTTTAGGTGTCTGGATCCTCTTTTATATCTTGGGCCATGAATTTGACTCCACTGGACTCTTTTCACACGTTTTCACTCACTGGAGGGTGAAAATCCCGATTTTTGGCCCAAACTTACATTACACGAGTTGGAATACCCAACTCGAGTTGCCAACACGACTCGAGTAGCCTTGAATTGCAACTCATGTCACCCTAACATGAGTCGTGTTGGTAAACCGTGCACTCGATTGTTAAGTCGTGTCGCGATACTCTGAAACTGGACAAGCCACGGACCCCAACACGAGTCGTGCTGCACGTTGTGTAATGACTTGCCAACTCGTGTTGGCTCTCTGGATAAATTTTGACGCTTTTTTGCCTCGCACGACTTAGCACACGACTTGGGACTGACGCAACACGACTCGTGTTGCAAGTCGTGTTGCCCCATGGTAAGTCGTGTTGCACGTCTGTACATTCTGACCTCCTAAAGCACCCAACTCGACTCGAGTTGCTAAGTCGTATTGACCTATGCAACTCGAGTAAGCCCCCTTTTCACTCGTTTCTTGCTCATTTTTTGGTTCTACTTTATTTTAGCCTGTTTAAACATTCAAAACTCAACAAAACATCTTAGTAGCACTATAATCATTCAAAATACGTATACCACGCAATTTCACATGAATATATTACCTTATCCTAACAAAAAAGTGTATTGTGAGACCGAAAAGACGTAAATTTCTATTCTCATCAATGAACAATTTATAGGATAAATGAAATATAATATCACTTTTTATTAAAAATATTATCAATTTTCATTAAAAATGTTATAACTTTTGTAGAAAACTGACTTACCAAAATTCCTGTTATAATTTTTTTATCTAATTTTGGTGTTATATTTTATTTAGGAAGCGAAAAAAAAAGCTTTCTTTTCATTCCTTCTGCATGAGATAAGAAGAACGTGGACTGCAAGATATTTTTGGAGACCGACATAAATGTGAAAAAGACGTGTGGACTAGGGGTGTGTGGATCGGAATTCGGTACAGATTTTTAATTCGGATCGGATTTAAAAAAAAAATAATTCGATATTGAATCCATACCGAAATTCGATTTGGTTCGAAATGGATTTTCGAAAAAATAGATTTTGATGGTGCGAAGCGAATCGGATCTGATTTCTCATGAGAAACGGAGTTTTGCACAAATAAATACTTAGAAAAATATCAATTAAATTAAAAAAACTAAAATTTCCATATCCAAATGAGAATCAACGGACAACCAAAATAATCATTAAACAAATTCGAAGTTTTAATATAATCAAAAAAGTGTTGTAAATTAAAATTTAATAATGTTAAATTTTTATTGTTAAAAAATAATTAACATATATTTACATTACATAAAAAATAATAATTATACATATTTTTTTTAATAAAAGATATTAATACTTTAAAAAGTAAGAAAAAACTTCTGTAATACTACTTCATAGTTCACATTAAGAGTTTCATGAGACATATAAAAAGAGATATTATATGAATAATAGTTATACTCGAATTGATGAAAAGTGAGAGTGGTGCATTGCATTATTTCATAAATAATTTATATTATAAATAAAGAATGATAAACTTTTAATAAAAAGTGATAATATATTTAATAAAAAATGATAATTATTTAAAAAATGTAATATAGTCTTATATAAGACGACCTCATGTATTGCCCTAAAAAATAATAGTACTAAGATAAAGAAAATTAATAATTTTAGATTTTTATTAAACATTTAACTTTAAATTTAATGTTTATTTCAACTAAAATCTATATAATAATATTTTAGACACAAATATGGATTATCATTTAATTTTTGCATTTTATCTTCATTAAATAAATAATACTCACTCCATCCCAAAGAGAAATTCATAGTTACTGTAGATACGGAGTTTAAGAAAATATTTACTTTTAGGGGTAATTTGGTATTTTTAGGTAATAAATAAATTATATAGTAAGTTATATGAGTTATAAAGGGGTGACAATTTTAAAATTTAAGTGTGTTGTAAGGTTATTGATTTGTATGTATTTCCTTATTTGGGAGTGTGAACTTGTTTATGAGACAAACAAAAATAGAGAATTTGTTTATGGGACAGAGGGAGTATAATAATTATTTATTAAGTTTACGATTGTGTTTAGACTTTAGAGATACCATTTATTTTATTCATTATGTTCTCTGAAATAATATTTTGAACTTTGAATATATTATTTTATTTATTTCCTATTTTTTTTTTAGAAATTTATTTTACTTTATGAAATATATATTTTCTAATATACCGTAATAAATAAATATTTAGAGCATTAGATATATTTTTAAATTATTATATGTAATTATATTATAACTAATTTTAATTTATTAATTATGATTACATTATAATAAGTAGAGTAAAATTAATTAATTCATGACATATAAAGTATAAACTATAAATAATAAGATAAATATATTATATATAATTTTAATGCATAATTTAAATTTGATTTTTTGGTACGATACGGTTCGGTTATATTCAATATTCGGTACGGAAAAAAATATATCCAAATCCGTACCAAACAAAAAATCGATTCGGTTCGGTTCGAAAAAAGTTAAAAAGTCAACGGTTTTTTTCGGTTCGCGATTAATTTGGTACGGTTTCGATTAAATCCAATATCCGTGCACACCTCTAGTGTAGATTGCAAGATATTCTTGGAGATCTAAACAAATGTGAAGCTGAATATGTAGCTACTCGGAAGCTTTTGTACTCAACTTCTTTAATTAAAAGCCTGAAACAAATGATTACAAATTATGGATACACATATGACAATTTCACTATTTTATGTGATAATACAAGTGTCATAGATAATTAAAAAAAAAAATCCAATACAACATAGCTGTACAAAGTATTTACTAATTATTAGACATCATTTTATTCGGATCTAATTGTGAAAAGAGTGTTGTTAAATACACACCATTTCTATTTAATATACATCTTTTATTAAATACACACCCCTTTTAATATTTTAAAACTTAATTTATTATATACACATCCCTTAAAATTTCAAAATTGCCCTTCATTTTTATAATAAGATTACACACCCTCAAAATCCCAAAATCTATAGCTGTGAATCAACGATCATGAAGCTCTTATCCTTCTACCAGTTATAAATCCATTGTTTAATTCATCCACGCCGTGACGCCCTCATTTATCATTATCGATGATCCCCTCTCAAGTATTAATACTCCATTAATTAATCTTAGGTTTCCTCATTTGGTGGCTTTTGCAGGCTTTACTTTACTTTACTGAATCAAACTCAAAATAAAAGAAATAATTGAATTAATTTGAATTCAAGTGATCACCGTCTTAATAGCAGGGTTGAGGATGGGGTAGGGGTAGGGGTAAACCAACAAATTGCTCCTATCTAGTTCCTCTCTATGGACATGATCTGCCCATTTAATCTTATCCTACAAAAATAATTGAATTGAATTGGAGAAGAAAGCTGCAAAAAGGAAAATGCAGAAACTATTGTTCCTGGATTGTTTGAACTCTAAAATCGAAACGTATTAAATTAAATAACATATAAATTAAAAACGAATGATCAAAAAGGTTAAAAGAAGAAATAACATTGACGTGCATTACTCATAGTAATCTGTAAAAAAACCAATCAATTTAGGATAAGAATTTATAAATTAGGGTTATACCACTATAAAACATATAGGGGTGTGTATTTAATTATATAAGGATAATTTAGACTTTTTAAAAAAATATATTTTGATTATATAATAATAAGGATGTGTATTCAATAAAAAAGGGGTGTGCATTTAGTGAACTCTTGTGAAAAATATAATCCTAGTTAGATTACATTCAAATTTAGCACTAACTTACTAATGCATTAAATTGTGAGAGGTTTTAAAATCTTCGAATTTCTTAGCCTAAAATTTGAGTTGTTTTAATTGTGATTTTATGTTTTCTCTTCTTTCTTGTATTTTTATTTTTTATTTTTTTTTATTTGTGTTCTTATCTGTTATTAACCTTGATAAAATTATCTTTTTAATGTGAATTGACATTTTAAGTACAACTGAATATTGACATTTTAACTACAACTTAATATTACTTCATAGTGGGATAGAAGATTGTTGCATATTGTGAATTTTGTAATGGCAAAGTCTTGCATGTACCCGGCGCATGGACAGGGCCGGCCCTGATATTTTGGGGCCCTAGGCGAACTAAGAAAGTGAGGCCCTGTATAGTCATTTTAGTTATATATTTTCACTTTTTCAATACAATTGTTTTTCTCATTTTTTTCTGTCATTTTCATATTTACGTTCATATTATTTCACTTTTTCATACGATTGTTTTTCTCATTTTTTTCTGTCATTTTCATATTTACGTTTATATTAAAAAAATAAAATGGAACTCAATATCACAACCTTAAAAATATATTTAATTTCAGAATTAACATGCATTTCTAACAAATACTCCTATAATTTATTTTAAAATTATTTATCGTCTAAAAATATCAAACTACCTTAATTTTTTTAAATAAAATAAGTAGAAAAAAAATCAATTTATTTTAATATTGGTGAAAAAACAAGTGTGAACACTTGGATAGCTAGGGTAAAACTTTAAATAATTTAACTAGGTGGGTTAGTTCACTTGGCCATTGGGCTCTTCACTTAAGTGAGAGACCCAGGTTCGATTCCCATTGGGAACGAATTAGGAGAGGTGATATAAGGAGGCTTGAAGAAGGGTAAAAAAAAACTTTAAATAAAAATTTTATTCCTCTCATTATTTAACGAATTAGGAGAGGTGATATAAGGAGGCTTGGAAAAGGGGAAGTAAGAGGGTACTTGGTGTATACTAACTACTAACTGCATTAACAACTAATATTTACCGATAAAAAAAAACTTTAAATAATTTTTTTTAAAATTTTATTCCTCTCATTATTTACTACACTTTTTATTCTTGTAAATTCTAATTACTATGTATACTTATAATATAGAAATCCATATAATGCCAATATGCTCGCAATACTATAATAATTCACTTTTATTTTACATTTAATATAACTTTACTTACTTTTCTCAACAAAATATCACCTTATTATCTTATTTTAAAAACCTATTTTCACACGCAAAATTATTTATGCAAATTATTAGAACGCAGAGAATATAATATGAGAATTTTTAGAAAATACATTTTATTTTATAATAAATTTATTTAAAATATGTAAATTAATTATTAAAATATAATATATATATATATATATTTTTTTTTTTTGTGTGGGGCCCCTCAAAATTGGGGGCCCCGGCCGTCGCCCCTTCAGACACCCCTCAGGGCCAACACTGCGCATGGATCTAGCTCCGTGCGTTCAATTCCAGTTTTGGTATTCTTTAATATATTGAATATTGTACTCTTTAATATAAAAATTTATATTTTTTATTTTTGGGGAAAAAAATAATTTTTTTACTCTTCATATTTCAACTAAAATTTTCAATAAAAAAATTATATACTTATATTAATTAAATTATAGAATATACTCTATATAAACAAAATATTACATTATAATACACCTTGTGCATTCATGTGCACAAAAGATCAACTATTTTATAATAAGGCAAATTATTCTGATGAAACCTTCCTTCTATAAAACTTTTGTTTTTTTTATATTGTTGTTATTTTTTTAGTGGTTTATTTTATTATTATTTTTTTTTTATGATAAGTAAAAGAAATATCATTCACATAGGGTATAAAATATACCCAAAATTACAAGTTAAATAAGTTTACAACGATTAATATCCTAACATCATCCTCGGGTTATCTAGCCAATTACAAAATGAAAAATTTGAGCACCCTATTTTATGTACATAAAACCAACTCCAAAGTCTAGCCTTAATATTTTCAACAATTTTCTCAATAGAAAACTCAACACCATTATATATCAGATCATTTTTACCTCTCCACAGTCTCCAAATTACACATAGCCAAATAGTTACTGACACTTTCTTCTCCATTTTACCTTTATGTGCAATGAGGTTAGATAGAATACGAGAATGGGGACATGTATAAATATCCAACCATTTAAAGCAAGTCATCTATACCTCATGTAAGATTGAGCACTCGAGGAGAACGTGTCTTTCAGTTTCAAAATGAGTTTCACAAAGTTCACATTTTGAATCCTCCATAGAATGTATCAAATTTCTTCTAAGCAAATTAGCTCTTGTCGGTAGCCTATTTCAAAGGACTCACCATGTATGGACTATAACTTTTAATGGTGCAAAAGTCTTCCAAATTAGCTTGAATCCGTGTATCTTTTCTTCATCAAACATTATCATTTCTTCTCCATTTTTTTAGTGGTTTATAGTCTATTTTACCCCTACAATGTAATATATATCCACATATAATTTAATAGTATATCAATTTTAAGAATGAAGTTCACAAAGATTTATACATAAAACTTGTTTAATGAAGAGAGGATTACTACTAGGTACACAAAAAATCCTTAATTACTATGAGATACAAACATATAAAAATATTACTATTAACTACAAAAATATATAGTGATATTCTAATATTACCCCTACAATGTGCTGCACATAAATGTTGTGTGCAATAAGAGTTCGTGTGCAGCAAAGTGTGTGCAGTAAAAAAAAGTGTGTGTAGCAAAAAAGTGTGGTGGTCCGGCAAAGCTCCCGAGGCGGCGGCGGCGGCGGTCCGACGACTTTTTGGCGGCCGGCCGGCGGCAGTGGCAGTTTTCGGCGACAGCTCTCCGGCGGACGGCGGTGGTCCGACAGATTCCGCGCGACCGGCCGGCGATCCGGCGGTGGTCAGGCGATCGCCGGCGACGACGGCGGTGGTCCGGCGGTGGGTGGAGTTTTGAGTTTGTGGTTTAAAAGTGTATGGGTTTAGGGTTATATTTGGTATTTTACTTTAATATTTTAAATCAATGTATCTAATAGTAATTAGAGGTATAAAGTGTGAACATATGAGTAATTAATCCTTTAATGAATACTCCCCTTTTCGTTAATAAGTCATATAATCTTTTTTAAAAGACTATAAATTCTTGTAGTTGAGTAAGTCCTAAGTAATTCTGGTCGTTCGGCCCTAACAGGCCCAATTTGAAAACAATAATTTTATTAGAAAGAGATGCCCGACCCAAAATTCTCTAATTTGACTAGTATTTGGGCCTAAAGGGCTTTTATATCAGATTGTTTCATCAAGAAAGATTGGGCCTTGACAAATAGCGTCCATTTTTTCACAATATTTTATAGTACTATATGTTATTTTATTGGACATGGCCTTGTTTGTTTGCATTTAATTTTCGAAAGCAATTTCGTACACCTAAATCTTGTCACTTAATTCTAGGCGATTCTGGGTTAAATTAGAGTTTATATTAGGGTGTGTTGTAATTATTAATTATTTTTTAAATTTTCATATTTATTCAATGATATATATTAATTAACTACAATATAATTTAATGATTAAAATTATCTGATACACTAATACCCAAGGTGCACTTATAGATTTATTATAATTGTCTTACTCTCTTAATTTTTTATTAGTTTTTTTTGTCATTTTTTTTTAAAATTGACCTGGAGTATACGTGTACATTTGGTATATTCAAAAAGTCCTAAAGTTAGAAAAATAATTGATGGTTTAAATTGATTCGATTATGATTTGGGGGAGGACCATATACAAGAAGAATCCAACAATTTATTGTATGATGACCAAATATAAGATGTAGTGATGTCTACTGCCATAGAAAATTGGACCCCAAGTAAGAATATGATAATATAAAATAATAAGAGCATAAAACTGCATAAATATAAAAATAATGTAATGTGAAAAATGTGTGGAAGTAGAAGAAAATTGGCAAAAATTTGTGTGAGGCTCTTATGTAAGATGGATAGAAAGTGATAATTTTTATAGTGCAAAGTGATATTTCTATTAAATTAATAATAAATGATAATTCTATTTAATAAATAAATTATAATATAAATAAAAAGTGATAATATTTTATAATAAAAGTAATAATAAAA
Source organism: Pogostemon cablin (assembly GCA_023678885.1). Lineage (NCBI taxonomy): Eukaryota > Viridiplantae > Streptophyta > Magnoliopsida > Lamiales > Lamiaceae > Pogostemon > Pogostemon cablin. The sequence goes on from CM042983.1 coordinate 9,058,242, forward strand.
ATAATAATTATTTTTAAAAATATAAAATGATCTCTCAGACGTGTCACGCAAGACCTAAAAAAAAATTAATGAGTAATGCAAAGAAGATGTAGGGAAAGTAGAGGACAGCCCAGTGGAGTTGAAGTGATGCAAATAAAGAAGAGGGGGGGGGGGGTGGGGGGAGGAGAGGGGGAAAACGTGTGATGAGCAGCAAAAGGCACTTTGTTTGTTGAGTAGGATTAAAGGTAGTACAAAGCCACGTGTGTAGAAGGCGAGACTCGTATGCGGAATCCAGGTGTCGGGCGTGGATTAGTCGAGAGGGGGAAGGCCACGTGGGGAGGGGATCTGTGTCACGTGGGCGAATGCAACTGGGTGTTGGACCATTTGCATGATGAGAGAGGGACATGGGATTGGGATTTGGGAGGATATTGGCTCTCACATCATGTAATGTTTCATATCCCACTATAAATATCTTCCTGTTTTTTTTTTGTCATTTTCTATTGGTTATGTTAATTATCACCAAAATTTACATGAGGAATCGTATGATGGTGAAACTTTTTTTATTATCAAATTTTATTAGTATTACAAATTGTTTTTAAATAAACTGATCTTTCGTTTAATTTTGCATAAGAAAATCAATGGATCCAGGTATTCCCCTATTTAATTATTTTATGCATCTTGTTGAATCATGTTAGGATTAAAGTTTTGAATCTTAATGAATTATTTCCAACAAGTGATATTATTACCCATATCAAAACCTAAAATAAACAATGATTATTATCTAGTACTATATGATTTTTAAAACCACATAAGCATCAAACAAACATGCTATATCTTTAATTTTTAAATATAATTATATTATTTCAACCTTTACATGCTACTCCTCATTTCACGCAATAATATTTTTTGAAAACCCTATTATGTGTACAACTCATAATCACTATTTTTATTTTTATTTTTAAACCCCAATATTATGTGTACAACTCATATAAGCACTACCTATGATCATCTATATACGGAAAATCACTAATAGATACACACTTTTAACCTAAATTACTATTAGATACAAGAAATTTAAATAATTACTCTCACATACAAAATATTAAAGTAAAATACTAAATATAACCTTATAATCCCATACACTTTTAAACCATCAACCCTACCCCTCACCCACCCACCCGCTTGACCGGCGTTGATCGGCGTTGACCGTCGCCGGACCACCGGTGACCGGCCGTTGACCGCCGCCGCCTGCTGCCGGAATTTAAAATGTGCAAAAATAAAATTGTGCAAAGCAAATTGTGCAAAACCAAATTATGCAAATACATAGGGGTATTTATAGTATCACAATCATATCTTTGTAGTTATGAGTAATAGTTCTTTGAGTCATGTAATTTACAGCAATTATACATTATTTTATGTACCTCCTAGTAAGTGACCCTTATATATATATATATATATAGGGGACCAGTGTAAAATTTTATAAATTTGATAGTGCAATTTAATTTTTAACATAAATAATACACACTTGGTATCTTCATTTGTTTCATAAACTAGTTCAAACTCGTAAATTAAAAACTAATAGATGGTCCAATAATTCAACAAAACATTTTAATTTCAAAGTATCATTCTTTTATAATTCAATAATTTATTTTATAATGCATTTATCATCTAAACACACCAAATTATCTCTAAAATCCAAGCAAAAAATAAATTTTTTTAAACTCTGTATATATATATATATAGTAGATGTGAATTTATTTTTGTTACAACTTACAAGTAGTGTTTTGATTTTCACTTCATTGTTTGCGGTTTCATCATCGAAATATTTTGACGACTTTCATGATGTGATAATAATAATAATAATAATAATAATAATAATAATAATAATAATAATCTCTCATTTTTGAAGCAACTTTCATCTCATTTAACAATAATTTGAGTCGTCAAAATAATATATTATCTTAGCGTGCATCGAAAAAAAAAAAGGAGTTATCTCTGTTGTGTTAATTAAAGTGGGTTCTATTTGTAGAAAATAAATCAAAATAATAATAAAATAAGGGCAAAAAAATTTAGGGTGTATATTGGGTGCAACTAGTTTCATGTTTTTTAATTGTGCACCGGGTCGATCCATTTTTAAATGGGTCATATAAAACCCTAAAATTATGCCAAAAAATTCATTCACGTCAACACTCAACAGCCCCCGACTCTCTCCCACCGCGCAATACTCTCCCACACGACAATTCTTTTCCACCACGGCGATTCTCTTCCACAGCAGTCCATCGCCGATTTCGCTACCAGATTTCAGCGATCCGCCACCCACAACAAGAAAACTGTCAAATTGCAACAGAAAAATTTCAACGAAAAGCAAATCGGTTGGAAATTTTAGAATTCCAACGAATTTTCCAATGAAACTTTAAACCACTGGAAAATTTCAGCGAAAATTCCCATGGAAATTTAAACCATTGGAAATTTTCAATGTTAATTCCAATAGTCTGATAAACTATTGGAATTTTCGTTGGAAAATTCCTATAAAACCTAAAATTGTTGGAAAGTTCCAACAAAAATTCCCATATAAATTTAAATCGTTGGAAAATTCCAATGCTAATTCCAATAGCTTGATAAACCATTGAAAATTTTCAATAAAAATTTCAATTAAACTTAAGCCGTTGAAAAATTCCTATTAAAATTCCATCGAAAAAAGAGACTTCAATAAATTTAAATGTCAATTTATAACATAAAATATATATTAATTAAGTTGATAACTGATAAGGTGATATAAGCAAGATGTCAAGGGTTCAAATCTAAATAATTTTTTTTATTGTTGGAAAATTCCAACGGAGTTCGAAGATCATTGGAATTTATTCCAACGGTAATTTCAAAAGGAAATTCTGTTGAAACAATATTTGAATCACTTTTGGATAAAAAATTTCAACAAAAAAATGTCATTGGATTCACCGTTGGATTTTTGAAACCGTTGGAAATGGTGTTGGAAAAATGACATTCCAACGGCCACATTTCCAACAGAAAAAATTTGTTGGAATATCTGTTGGAATCATGAATTCCAATGATATTTTTGCATTTTCCAACGATTTTTCACCGTTGGAATTCGGCAATTTTCTTGTAGTGACCGTCATCTGATGATTTCATCGCACCACGCCAATTTTGGCGATCCGCCGTCGTCATCTGACGATTTCACCTCCGCAGCTGTCTTACAACACTGCCTAACATGTCTGAGAAGCAGGAGACACGCAACTAGTGGATTTATTCTAAAATTAGGTAAAGTTAATCTTATCTCCAATTGTAGTTTCTGATTTCAAATAATATTGTTAGATTTTTTCTTCTAATCTATGATTCGTCCTTCTCCAATTGTATATATTTCTGCTTTAGTGTATTGTAATCTCATTGTCACTCCAATTTGTTGTTTAATGATGCCTAAAATAAGTATTAGTTTCTGTTATCTTATTGTATATGTTTTATCTGTTAATTGTATAAAGGTATGTTATGAATTGTACATGGTTATGTATGCTCTTTTTCTCTGTTAATTGTATATAGGTATGGTATGAGTTGTATGTTATCTCTGTTTCTCCGTTAACTGTATATAGGTATGTTCTGAATTGTACATAGGTATGGTCTGAATTGTACATGGGCATGATTTGTATGTTGGATTATTTTAACTATATATATTTTCTCCGTTAACTGTATATAGGTATGTTCTGAATTGTATGTGGTCATGATATGCATCTTTGTATCATTGTGCATTCGATGTGATGGATTTTTATTTACTGTATATGTTTTCTCTGTTAATTGTACATAGGTATTGTTTGAATTGTACATGAGCATGATTTGTATGTTGGATTATTTTAACTGTATATGTTTTCTCCGTTAACTGTATATATGTATGTTCTGAATTGTATGTGGTTATGATAGACATCTTGGCATAGATAATTTTCCCAAAAATAGAGTATTTTTTTCAAGCCTCTAGATTTTGATTTTTGGACCTGATTAGCCATAATATAGTGGGTATGACCAATTAAAGAAATTATCGAACCACAGGGAGGAAGGTACTAGGGTCTAAGCGATCTCGTGTTTGTCATAGTATTATAGAGATGAACGAGTAGGGGAGATAATCAAGAAATGACAATAAAATAAAAGGATAGATGAATGGAAGATGGATGAATGAGCCAAGTAGATAGAGATGAGATTAACAATACTTAAAGCATGGAAAATCTAGGTATCATGCAATGAATTCATATGTGTCATGGGAAAAAGGCTAAGGGCCAACACTAAGATCACCTAAACTCCCTCTCGGAATGAATAGGATATGGAATGACATTCATTGGATTGGTTCTCACTCAAACAATTCCAACTAGGTACTAAGCTTGAAATGAGAGTCCCTTCACATAATCTATTGACTTCTCAATCTAATAAATGATATGTTCTATCAAAGGGTTCTAAACTATGAAGGACTTCTCAATCTCTTCACAATCTATAATGCACATGAAGTGTTTGATGAAATGATTCACTTAATTATCCAAAATATGCAATTGACTTCTCAATCTAATCACATGCTTAAAACAATTAAACACACAAATCATCATAAACCTCAAGATCTAAAGCATCAATGATAGAAAATTAATTAACCCAATCAACATAATCATTCAATTGCAAAATACCAAAAATTATCCAACACAATTCATATTGCTAATCTCACAAGGGAGATTAGCCTCTCATATCCATAAGAAAATTAACATAGACATTAAATTCCTTACAAAACATGATAAACAATTGGTTCCAATACAAAGTTTAAATGAAAACTCCCTTGGATGTCTCCAATGGTGATTTTCTTCTTCCCCTTGCAATTCACCTCTCTTCCTTGCTTCTCTAGCTACTTGGATGAAGGATGTGATGGTTGGATCAAGGTAGATCCAAAGGATGAAGAATGGATGAAGGTGAAGGTGAAGAATGGAGGAAATGGTGTGTGAGGTGTGTGTTGGAGTGAAACCCTCGCCCAAAAAACTGATCAAATATTGAATTATTGGGTATTTATACCCCTTGGGAAGCTTCTAGAAGGATTCTGATTTTTAGCATGAATTTACACAGCACGAGTCGTGCTCGGCAACACGGCCATAAGGTGGCCGTGTTGTGTGAACTGATGCTCTCGCACGGCCATTCTGGACAGGCCCGTGTTAGCAACACGAGTCGTGTGCTGCGATACGACTCGTGCACCCGACACGGCCAGTCGTGTTGCTGCTGCCCTGTTTCCTTCACTGTTTTGGCTCGTTCTCCCTCGTTTCAACTCCAAATTGAGATCCGCTTTTTCCTACATCTTCTTTATCATATCTAGCATCCAATAAAAAGTGAAAATTATAGGTTTAAGCTCATTCACACACATTTCAATAAAAACACAAAACACAACCAAATAGAACACAAATACGGATAAAAAAATACAAAAACTCACATAAAAAGATACTAAAATTTAGGTGAAAATATCACTCATCACACCCCAAACTTAAAGTGTTGTGCGTTCCCGCACAACGAAAATGATAAACCAATGAGAGTGATTTTCACCTAGTAAAAAAAAACTAAACGAACACAAGTAATAACACATCATTAATAATAAGAATCACAATTTATACTAAGTCATCCTACAACATTAGATTCATGACATGAAGAATTAACAAGTTCAATCACAAGAGAATATTAATGTAATATAGTCTCTTTTTGGTCCAAACCTTACATAGGTTATAAATGTCACTCAACACTCTTTAAAGTAGGGTAAATCATCACTCATTAACCGATTGGCTCGACTCGCTATAAGCTTCCTCGTGGACTACATTCACAAACCACCAAAGTTTCCATTAGCGATCAAAAAGGTCTTTCATTAAGGATGTAATGATAGGATCTTTGGTAGGATAGGAAAGATATGGATAGTAGTGACTAAGCAAGTGTAAGTAATCGAAGAGATGATCAACTTCTCCAACTTCTCCACTTTTCTTTCTTCCTTTCTTGTCTTTGGTACTCACAAGCACTACTCATCAACTTTCCTTGGATTTCTTGAGCTTCTTATGATTCATGCTTCCTTCTTTGGATTTTTAAGTACTTGAGCATATTATTGTTGCTTTGCTCATATTTCTTGTTTTGAGGTTGCATGTGCATTCTTGTTTATGCTTTTTTCATCCCTTTTCTTGCTTGTTTACCATTTTCTTTTTTCTTTTTATTCCTTATCAAATCTTTCTAGTTACCATCTCCTCAATCACCCACACAAATGGTATATATATAAGGCTTAAGTGGGTAATCATGGCTTGTAATGTGCTAAATTCACAAGAAATAGGCTTAAAGGCTCAAAATGGTTAACTAAGGATAATGTTCATGGTATGAAAATATTTGGCAATGACTATAATAACAAGGATGGCCTTAGATCATTTCACTAATCTCCACAAATCGGGCTCGTTCCTATAGTCCTTGAGCAAGTTCTAGCTTATCAAACTCAATCGATCCACTCATGAAGGAAAAACCATGTATGCACGGTTGAGGCTCAAATGCTCACAAGCTTATGCATTGAACCTTAAGAAACTTATTACACCACATTCATCTCAAAATTGAACAAGTTAAATAAAACATGTCACAATTCGAAAGTGTAGAGATTCTTAATCATAACTTGTTATCACTTATTACCACAACATATCATCACTCATATTCAAAAATGACTCACAACCTCCCTAAACAAACCACCAAACATATCAAGACAAAAATAAGAAAACACACAAAACATAAAATAAAGACTCAACAAACAATAAACAACCAAAAACACATAACATGCAAAAACAAAATCACCATCATAAAACAATGAAGCACACATTCATAACATCCATAATCAATTAAGCTCACAATCATCCCAACCTTTATTGAAAAGTAAACCTCCCAAAAACATAACACATAAAGTAGCATGCTAATCACATCAATACACATCAAAATATGTCAAGCAACTAGAAGTGATACACAACCTCCCTAAACAAACCACCAAACATACCAAGACAAAAATAAGAAAACACACAAAACATAAAATAAAGACTCAACAAACAATAAACAACCAAAAACACATAACATGCAAAAACAAAATCACCATCATAAAACAATGAAGCACACATTCATAACATCCATAATCAATTAAGCTCACAATCATCCCAACCTTTATTGAAAAGTAAACCTCCCAAAAACATAACACATAAAGTAGCATGCTAATCACATCAATACACATCAAAATATGTCAAGCAACTAGAAGTGATAAGGTGTAGAGTACTCCCTCAATAGGCATTTGATAATGAAAGCGTTAGCTCCAAGCTCCATTCGTGCTTCCAATACCTTTCATTCATGCTCAAACCCTCAACAAACACCGTTAGCTCAACAATTGCATTTAACAAATATGGACTATCATGCACTTCAACACCACCAATCATACCAAAATCAAACCAAACTCATGAGAAAAATTTTAAAATTAGCCCAAAAATACGAAAAGTATATGCTTTCAAGACAAAGTATGTCACATCACGCCATATCCCCCCAAACTTAAATTGAAACAAGAGTTTCGAGGTAAGTTTGCAAAAAGTGGTGTGACTTACTTTCACACTTCAAATCAAGCACTTATCGTTTGTCCAATACGCATTCTCCTCACAAGCACAATCAACATACATACCAAAAATGCAAAACAAGCAAATCCACCATCCTTATTGAAAGCAATAAATAAAGCAATAAAGATAATGATGGGTTGCCTCCCATCGAGCGCTAAGTTTAACGTCTTCAAGCCGGACGGGATATGGAGAACTCATCGGAATGGCCACGGATATCTTTCGTCCTTGCCATCGAATTTTAACCGTTGTGCTTCTTCCTCTATTAGGCATTTGTGGCAAGTGACGACCTCAGTTGCATCCTTCGAGCATGACTTTAAAAATTCGACTCTCTTGAGCTTACACTCCATTGCCCTCTCCATTCTTGAAAACCACTTATTCCTCCTTACCAAATAGATCTCCAACATCTCTTCGAGTTCTCTTTTAGTGAAATTGGTAAATGTTATTTCACTGAATATGGTTACATCAAGTACTTGCGTACGATGCGAATACAAGATCAAACTAACCTATCCAACCAACTTAGGCAAGGGGCCTAAGGTGAATAAAGGAAATACATTAGGGATTCATATACAAGGATGCTATCTGGAATTTAATTCTATCTGCAACGTGAGTCGGGGATAGCATCCTCGTGCCAAAGCGAAGAGCGTTTCTTTCCATCCAAATGTAGTAGATCATGGTAGCAAAGGTAATGAAAAGAAGCCTTCTCGCCTTTTTGTTATTTCTGGTATCTTGCATAATCTTGCGGAAGGCGTCTGTGACTGATGATAGCCTTCGTCGTCTCCATCCTATCCACTCTCTGACTTCATCCCATATGCGAGTGGTATACGGGCAGTGAAAGAAGAGATGCGCTGTAGTTTCGTGTTCGAAGCAAAAACCACATCGTTTGTCTTCTTCTGTGCACCATACTCTATCTTTAGTAGCCACTCTATCTCTGTGTACCAACCAAAGTCTAAAGCTGAACTTTCTCACTATCCATTTATGCCAAACCTGCTTATAGACAAAACTTGAATCCGCTGTATGTCTATTCCTCAGATGATCATACATACTGCTAGCTTTGTAGACCCCATTCTCACAACACTTCTCCATAATTTCTATCACTCCTTCATCACCTTCTGATTCATTCTCTACAGCATTCCTAATGGCAATGAGCACTCTCCATAAGTATGAGGAGTTGTTACCAGGAGAAGTCACTGTCCACAGGGAATCCGAGAGATAGACTGAGTGGATCCATTTTACCCAGAGAGATGAAGCTTCTCTGTGTACATCCCACAAGGCTCCTGCCAAGAGGGCCTTGTTCCAAGTGGTGATGTCTTTCAACCCTAGCCCCCCTGCATTCTTAGGTTGAAGGATGTCATTCCAGCTCACCGGGCTCACCTTCGTTCCCCACAAGAACCTGCGAATAATGGTCTCCACCTTTTTGGACACCACAATTGGAATTTTAACTATGCCACACCAAAAGGAGAGGATTCCATAAATCCCAGAAGTGATAAGCTCCAATCTACCCGTGAATGACAACAGTTTAGAGGACCAAGTTTGTATCATATTGTTAATGTCATTCAGAAGGGGTGTAAAATCCTCCACTCTAATTCTCCTGCTACTGATAGGAATTCCCAAGTATTTGAAAGGTAATGTACCTGTACTGAACGGTAGAATCTGAGCAATTCTGCGTCGTATACGAGATGAGACTCCTGAAGTAATGAGATTAGACTTCTGTGTGTTCGCAGATAGCCCCGAGACTGCAGAGAATCCCTTCAAAACCTTATCAATACACTGAGCAGTTGTTACATCTCCATAGCCCACTATCAGAAGGTCATCCGCAAATATCAAATGTGATACATCCACACGTTTACAGATTCTAGAGTGAAACCTGTATTCGTGAAGATCTACTGCTCTACTCATTAATCTACTAAGATACTCCATGCATAAGACAAAGAGGAGCGAAGAGATTGGATCACCTTGTCGAAGTCCCCTTTTACCTTTGAAGAACCCTTCCGGTTTGCCATTGATGAGAAGAGAGTAGGAAGTAGTAGCAACACACTGCTCAATCCAGGTACGAAACATAGAGGGAAATCCTAATCCCGTAAGCAATTCAAAGAGATATTTCCAACTAACAGAATCATAAGCTTTAGAAATGTCTACTTTGACTGCCATCCTAGGAGAGATAGTCCCTACTTTCCGACCGTAACCCCTGAAAATCTCCTCCGCAAGCATCACACAGTCTCTCATTTTCCTTCCTTTAATAAATCCAAACTGGGATTGGTTTATTAAGGAAGGAAGACAAGTTCGAAGACGATTGGCAAAGATTTTAGATATGATTTTGTACACCGTGTTGCAACACGATATGGGTCTAAAATCTTGGACTCTCGGCTCATGACTTTTTTTGGGTATTAAGGAGACAAATGTTGCATTCAACTGTTTAAGCAACTTCCCTTTCCTAAAGAACTCCTTCACTGCTGCCACCACATCTCCACCCACCACATTCCAAGCACTCTGAAAGAAGGCCGAGGTGTAGCCATCCGGACCAGGAGATTTGTTTTTGTTGATAGACCACAAAGCTGCCTTTATCTCTGCTTCCTCAACTGGTGCTTCAAGGTTACTTGCATCCTCAGTAGTAATTTTCGGTCCTCTATCCAACACTTCTAGCTCTACTGCATGAGAATTTGAACTCTCCACACCAAGTATTGATTGATAATAAGTTAGGAATGTATCAATCAATTCTTGGTATGAAGAGGTTGGCCCGCTTTCAGTGTGAAGAGAATGAATCCCATTTCTCGCTCCATTGCTTCTAATAAGAGAGTAGAAGTATTTGTTGGCACGATCCTGATTCTTGATGTGCTTGTGCTTGAGAACCTGCATAAGAAAGTTAGTCTCACAATCTTCCAAATGTTTTTGTTTTATGAGCTCCTGATTGATCTCCTGATGTAGGTCATGGTTATTCGGAGTTGACATGAAAAGTGTCTGGAGATTATGCAAGTGTTCTCTCCCTCTGGTTACTCTTTCAGAAATGTGATAGTAGTTCTGCTTGTGGAGTTCCTTCAGTGGATTTTTTAGAGATTTCAATTTTTGGCAAAGAATGAACTGTTTTGTACCTGCTACATGTACCTGCCAATAAGAAGAAACAAGAGCAATGAAATTGTCATGGTTAGCCCAAAAATTACAAAATCTGAACGGTCTTATATGGTGTGGGCTCAGATTTTGGAAGGAGGTGATGGAAGGGCAGTGATCAGAAACAGTGCCCTGAGGTAGAAAGACAGTGTGCATGTCCCAACCCATACTTCTCCAGATCTTGCAAGTCATCACTCTATCAATTTTAGAGCACGAAGTACCATTCGACCAGGTATAGAAACACCCAGTCGAGTAAGTATCTTCCACTCCCAAAATGGAGCAAGTATCATGCATTTCTCTCATCCCTGTATTCAGAGAGGGATTATTTCTTTCTTCCTCGAATCTCACACAATTGAAGTCTCCACCAATAATCCAAGGCAGAGTGTTAGAATGAAAGAGTGAAATGAGATGATGCCACAAAGGTCTACGAGCTACATAACGATTATGAGCATAAATGATTGAGAGAATAAAGTCCTTAGTAGTAGAGAGACAGTGTACTTTGGCAGTAATAGCTTGATCAAGGGAAATAAAGTTGTGCAGGCTCACCCTCAAGCTGTTCCAAAGTAACAAGATTCGACCTCCATTACAACAGTCAAAATTATGAGAATAATTCCAAGAAGGCAGTATTCTACTGATGATATCAGTCACTGATGTAGGCTTCAATTTTGTTTCCAATAATGCGATGATCGTCACATCATGATGATGCACAAGTTTTATTAGTGCTTTGTGAGTTGGTGTGCGCCCCAACCCACGCACATTCCATATGAGAAAGGTCATGAGGAATATTCAGAGGTTGGAGTACCTTCCTCCGTTATCATTCTGTTAATCCATTCCTCATAATCCTCCAGTCTTGCTTCTTTATCTTCTTCATCGCTAAATCCCAAGGATTTCGATTTTTTATGCTTAAAATTCCTGCCTGGTGAGTTCGAAGATTCCCCACTGCATCCCAGACGCCAAACACCTTTCAGTTTGTTGCCCATGTTCGACTTACTCGGGGAAAGGGGTGTGTCGTGACTCTGTTCGACATCAGTGAGTAAGGGTGGGGTATTCTATTCTGGGGTTGACTGTGGCTCAGAATTAGTGATAGGATAAGGAGAATTGGGTTTAGAATTGGGCTTGGGCTGATAAATGGGCTTGCTTAATTTGGCAGGAATTTTTGGGTTGAGGGGATTGAAACGGTTGGGCTGAGAAGAAGGATTAGTATTAATTGGGAGCCCAGGTTTGGAATTTAAGTTGGGCTTGTAATTGGGATTAGGATTGGGCCCAGTATTAGGATTATGAGTGGGCTTTTTACATCGATTGCGGTTTCTTTTCTTCCTGCCCGGTTGAAACGGTGGATCATCCTCACGAATCTGTTCTGAAAATTGGGGATCTTCAATGCGGCGGCACTCCGGCGCCCGATGGCCAAGGGAGTTACAGGAGGAGCAAAATTTAGGATGAAACTCATACTGAATCGGCTGCTTGAATCCCCCAAATTTATTTTTCACCCATATTTCGTCGGGGAGATTTTTTGAAGCATCGACATGTATGAGGAGATGAGCAAACGAGACTCTCTCCCTATTTGAGGTATAATAGTCCATCATAATTGGTTCTCCGATGGCGGAGGCGATGATGCTTAGCCTGTCAGGTGCCTAGTACTTGAGAGGTAGCGACGGGAGGCGAATCCACACCGGAACAATGGAGAGGCCGTCTTCGTCAAATTGAAAATCTTCGGGCATTCTTCTCAACATGAGGTAGACAAAATTTCCATCATATGGGCCATTAAGCAGAACTTTTTGGACGTCTTCCTCGCTGGAGAGTTTGAAGATAATCCATCCGCTATCATGATAGAATACACGCACGTCCACCTCCCACCTGTTGACGATGTCTTTGACTACTTGGAAACCAGGGTATCGACCTGCGAAGCACCCGATTAAGGTATGTTTCCACTCATCATCTTCTAGCAATGAGTCCGGAATTTCTACCACTCCCGGCTCTTGCGGCGGAATGAATTTGAGGTAGTGAGAAGGATGGGGACGACGATTGGATTGGTGGTTAGAGTGAGTAGTAGATGAGGGGGGGGAATGTGGTGGATGAGAGGTGTAAATGAGAGGGGAAGAAGGATTGTGATTGATTGGGGAGGGGGGGTCGAGGAGTTAGAAGCTGGAGATGGAAGGGCCAGGGAGTTGGATTGGTTGAATTGGAGAGGATCAGGGGTGGAATATAGCAGTAGTAGAGGGCGCGATGATGTCGCCTCTGGAGAGAGGTTCCGGGGGAGAGGAGAAATTATATCAGCATTAGGGAGGTGGGGAGGCTGGTCGGAGGGGGATAGGGCGGTCGGAGGAGGTAGCGGATTAGCAGGAAGCAAGGTTGGGGAGGAAGGGCGGGAGTTTCGAGGATGGGGTAGAGAGGGAGGGGAGAGAATAGTAGTGGGTACAGAGCCCAACAACTTTTCCTTAAAAGAGTATGTTGTGGCAGGAGGGATGGTTGGTTCAGAGGAGTAAGAGCAGGATTTTGGGATAAAAGTTGACTTATTAGAGCAGGAGATAGGAGGAGTGAGTCCTTTTTGGGTAGCTGGAAGGACAGATAGGGTTTTGGTAGGAGAAGCAACCACCACCTTTTTCTGATTTTTCTGAAAATTCCTAGAAGAAGCTGCATCCAATGCTGACAGAATAAGGGAATTCAAAAAGTGACCAGATTTCAAATTTGCTTCTTCTGGTACTATTTCCGCCGGAGCTGCTTCCTTTCCAGTCGAAAGGGGACCAGCCCATTCTTCCTCAGCTGATAGAGTCTTCATCTGTGCTTCCAGTTCGGATGTGGCCAGCCCATCAGATGCGACATCTTCAACAGATATCGCCGGAGGAATATCTAGGATGGAAGGTTGGCTGTTCAGTTTGCTCTCCAAACAAGAGGGAAGACGATTATTCACCTCCAAGCCTCTATTAAAAACGATCTTCTTGTTTCTTAAAATAATTCCATTCTTCTTTGCGCTGCCGAATGGCGACGGCGGAGCCGACACCGCTCGACGGTGTTTCATAGTCACCGGAGGGGAGGGAGCACAACAACACTTGATGGAGACTACACGGGTGTAGCCAGCTCACTGGCCTCCATCAAGTTTGGGGTATGGGGAGCCGTGATAATATTGTTTACATTGATTTTGTTTTACCCATTGATTTTTCTCATATCCTTAGAGTTCTCTTTTGTTTCTAAGGATATGAGAAAAATCAATGGGTAAAACAAAATCAATGTAAACAATATTATCAAGTTCAAAGCAACTTAAAGAGTTTAAAGGTTTAGAAATGCTCTTTTCACTCTTCAAGTCATCATCATTTGTTTCTAGACTTTGTTCCTCTTCATCAACATCATTTGCCTCAATAGGCTCTTCAATCACCTCATTTGATTCTTCATCCCCCAGATTTTCTTCTTTCTCCAACTCTTCTTCGACTTTGCTCTCCTCTTCCAATTCTTCAACTTGTTGAAAATTGTTCAAAGCACTTACAATTTGGCTCACTTGATGCTCCAAGGCCTTGAATCTTCTTTCATTATTTTCATCTCGAGCTTTATTAGATTCAATCAACTTCTCAATCAATACTTCTAAAGATGATTTTTGTTCTTCGACTTGTTGAAAGTCTCCTCCCTCTTGGTTGTCACAATTCCATTCTTGAATTGGTGGATAATTCCCATGAAAACTTCCTTCATAGTTATGTTGAAAATTTCCTTGGAAATCATCCACTCCCATGAAAGAAACATCTCCTACTTGATGCGTAGGCATCCTCCACTCTTCTTGCTCCATAGGACTAGGAATCGACACATCTTGCACATTTTGAGCACCCCCAAAACTTAAATTAGACAAGACTTGACCATAAGCACCTTGATTCATCATCCTTATTTGTCTTGTCACTTCCAAAGTAACTTGGGTAATTATCTCGGAGGATTCATTTTGAAGAAAACTTGATTGAGGATCTTGACCTTCATCACTTCCTTGAGCATTTCTTCTATATAATTCAAGTAAGGCTTAGTTTTGAAATGGAGGAGAAGTGTTGGTGTTGGGATTTGGTGGAGAATAAGTGTATGCTTGATACGGGTAGAGTGTATTTGCATTGTAACCTTCTTGCCATTCTCCATTTCTTCTTTGATTGTAGTATTGAGAGCTATCTTGATGCATTTGAAAATTGTAACCATAGTTGCTCTCATCCATGTGGCCTCTTGATTGTGGAGGTGGAATCCTATCACTTTGATCCCCAAAGATATTTGTGAATTCGTTCCAACTATCCATTTAAATGCTCTTCTCAAGGCTTACTACAATTCTTCTCAAACTTGCTATTTTTGGCTTTGATCCCCCTTTCTCTTCTCTCAAGGTAGTTTCACGTACCTATCAAAACGAAAAAATGAGATCAAAAATTTTCTAAAATAAATAATAAAAAGCAATAAAAATATCTCTATTAATACCAATCGAAACACTCCTTCGTTAAACCACTAGCAACCGTTACCTCCCTGGCAACGGCGCCATTTAATTAGCCATAATATAGTGGGCATGACCAAATAAAGAAATTATCGAACCACAGGAAGGAAGGTACTAGGGTCTAAGTAATCTCGTGTTTGTCATAGTATTATAGAGATGAACGAGAAGGGGAGATAATCAAGAAATGACAATAAAATAAAAGGATAGATGAATGGGAGATGGATGAATGAGCCAAGTAGATAGAGATGAGATTAACAATACTTAAAGCATGGAAAATCTAGGTATCATGCAATGAATTCATATGTGTCATGGGAAAAAGGCTAAGGGCCAACACTAAGATCACCTAAACTCCCTCTCGGAATGAATAGGATATGGAATGACATTCATTGGATTGGTTCTCACTCAAACAATTCCAACTAGGTACTAAGCTTGAAATGAGAGTCCCTTCACATAATCTATTGACTTCTCAATCTAATAAATGATATGTTCTATCAAAGGGTTCTAAACTATGAAGGACTTCTCAATCTCTTCACAATCTATAATGCACATGAAGTGTTTGATGAAATAATTCACTTAATTATCCTAAATATGCAATTGACTTCTCAATCTAATCACATGCTTAAAACAATTAAACACACAAATCATCATAAACCTCAAGATCTAAAGCATCAATGATAGAAAATCAATTAACCCAATCAACATAATCATTCAATTACAAATACCAAAAATTATCCAACACAATTCATATTGCTAATCTCACAAGGGAGATTAGCCTCTCATATCCATAAGAAAATTAACATAGGCATTAAATTCCTTACAAAACATGATAAACAATTGGTTTCAATACAAAGTTTAGATGAAAACTCCCTTGGATGTCTCCAATGGTGATCTTCTTCTTCCCCTTGCAATTCACCTCTCTTCCTTGCTTCTCTAGCTACTTGGATGAAGGATGTGATGGTTGGATCAAGGTAGATCCAAAGGATGAAGAATGGATGAAGGTGAAGGTGAAGGTGAAGAATGGAGGAAATGGTGTGTGAGGTGTGTGTAGGAGTGAAACCCTCACCCAAAAAACTGATCAAATGTTGAATTATTGGGTATTTATACCCCTTGGGAAGCTTCTAGAAGGATTCTGATTTTTAGCAGGAATTTACACAGCACGAGTCGTGCTCGGCAACACGGCCATAAGGTGGCCGTGTTGTGTGAACTGATGCTCTCGCACGGCCATTCTGGACAGGCCCGTGTTAGCAACACGAGTCGTGTGCTGCGATACGACTCGTGCACCTGACACGGCCAGTCGTGTTGCTGCTGCCCTGTTTCCTTCACTGTTTTGGCTCGTTCTCCCTCGTTTCAACTCCAAATTGAGATCCGCTTTTTCCTACATCTTCCTTATCATATCTAGCATCCAATAAAAAGTGAAAATCATAGGTTTAAGCTCATTCACACACATTTCAATAAAAACACAAAATACAACCAAATAGAACACAAATACAGATAAAAAAAATACGAAAATTCACATAAAAAGATACTAAAATCTAGGTGAAAATATCACTCATCAGGACCTACACTTGATTTGAGACTACTTCAACTCGATATTAGTTTGACATTAATTTAGCTTCATTCTTCTTTATTTTGATTTTAGATGACACCAGAAAATAATGATTTTGATGTTTCTCTTGAAGGAGTATTGGGTGATGCACAAAGAGGGAAGAAAGTTGTGGGTAGATGCTAGTTTAGGTGATAAACCAAGATCGAAGAGCTTATCCGGATCGGCGCTGATTATGCAAATGATAAGACAAACTTTGGATCGAGCATCAACTGATGAAATTGGAGACTTTATGCTCTGTTTTTTTTACATAAAGCACGATTTTAATTATCCTGGATATTTTATTTTTTGTAATAGGGTTTCTATGACTAATATTTTGTACATACAATATTAATTAGGAGTAGATTGGAATTTTGATGTTTAGTACTTTATGTCAATATGTGGTACTTGCAGCAAAGTTTCAAAGATTTGAGGTTGTTGAATGTTGTTTGATTTGTGTACATAGTATGAAAATTCAGCAAGTTGGGAGTTATTAGATAAATGAGCTTATTGAGCACAATAGTTGGATTTTTCTTTACAGTATATGTTTTCTCCGTTAATTGTATATAGATATGATCTAAATTGTACATGGGCATGATTTGTATGGTGGATTATTTTAATTGTACATGTTTTGTCCGTTAATTGTATATAAATAGTTATGAATTGTATGTGGTCATGATGAGCATCTTGATAGCATTGTACATTCGATTTGATAGATTTTTCTTTATTGTATATGTTTTCTCCGTCAAATGTTCATAGGTATGGTATGAATTATACATGGACATGATAAGTATTATGGATTATTTTAATTGTATATATTTTCTCCGTTAATTGTATTTAGATATGTTCTTAATCGTATGTGGTCATGATGGGCATCTTGGTAGCATTGTACATTTGATGTGATGTATTTTTCTTTAATGTATATATTTTCTCAGTTAATTATATATAGGTATGGTCTGAATTGTACATAGGCATGATGAGTATGGTGGATTATTTTAATTGTACATATTTTTTTCGTTAATTCTATATAGATATGTTTTGAATTGTATGTAGTCATGATGGGCATCTTGATAGCATTGTGCTTTCGATGTGATGGAATTTTCTTTAATGTATACGTTTTCTCCTTTAATTATATATAGGTATAGTCTGAAATGTACATGGGCATAAGTATGGTGGATTATTTTAATTGTATATGTTTTCCTTGTTATTTGTATAGAAATCTCTCCTAAATCGTACATGGGTGAAAATATATATCACCCTAAAAAATAAAACATATATAACACATGTAAACCATTATGAACATAACTATCATAGTCTTAATACATAATCTTAACTGTCTAAAGATAGTTTTAATCTAGAAATCAAGACACAAACCATTTTAAACAAGACATATATGACCATTTCAAAACACAAGTAGATCTTGAGAATACTAATAAAATATACTCATAAAAACCATAAAATTCTTCTGGTTACATTTCTCACAAATTTAAAGTGTAGTTACATTACTTCTTTCCCTTCTTCATAGCACCAACATCCATTTTCCCTATATCAGCTTCATTGAGTTCTTTATACAATTGTACAACAACTTGTTTCTTCTCCTCAAAAGCCTTCATAGCATTCTCCTTCTTTTGCTCATCTAAGAAATTCAACAATCTATTTATCACGATAATATTCCACTATTTTCTTGATCACAACCCCTCTCATTACATTGAGATTTGATAGCGTGTTGCTAAAATATCTGCCCTTAGCACAACACGAATTTTAGCCTGGAATAATTGCAAAATATCAATATAGACAACCTTCAAAACTTATACATTATTAACCAATATCATATATATTAAAGCAGGAACCTATGAAGCATAAAACAAGAGTAACATAAACACATAAGAAGAAACATATACAGTTGGTATAAAAAAATCATACAGCACGGAAAAATATTATATACAGTTTTTGACTGATCTCGACAAATATGTTCCCAATCAAATCCCTTCCAAATTCCAAAATTTTAATCTGAACATCATGCAAAAAGAAAACTAGATGATCCTGCCTATATCATACGAAATTGTACAACCTTCTCACTCTACTAAAATGATCAACCGAAACTAATCTTACATTTACCATAACATATGGTAAATCCAAAACTACCCAAATTCTCTTCCAGTACCCAGAACCCTCTCACTCCAAAATCACACCTGAACAGACAAAATTCACCCAAAATCCCAACCTTAATTTAAGCTTCAATGTACTTCAAAATGCCAATAATTTTCATAAAAGAAGAATAAAGAATACAGCCCCTAACTTGTACGTAAATCGAAGCAACAACACCCTGAAAGCATAGCTCAATTACACGTACAGAATTGTCATTCCACAGTTACCTACTTCAAAGCTTACTTGTATGCTTCAAAACCCTCAGATTTTCTGAAAATTATATCAACGGCAGCGGAGTGGATCTCAGATCAAAGTCCAGAATCAAGTGAGGTAGTGCATAAAGAAAAAGGAAACTCTAGAAATAAAAGCTGTAAAAAAAGAAGGGTGCGCAATTAATAAAACAGAAATAGACTAACATATACCGAGAGAAATCAAAGGATGCCATGTGAATCGAACATACGAAAACAGTTGGTAGAGATTCACAGAGTGAACATGAAGAAATGAAGAGAGAAAGAGAGAGAACAGCGAAGAAGAGAGAAAGAGAGAGAACATCGAAGAATGGGTGAGTTTCGCAGAGAGAGAGAGAGAGAGAGAGAGAGAGAGAGAGAGAGAGAGTTTTGATTTGAGATAGAATTAGGATGTGGAAAATGAAATTCGGGTCAGGAGTAATATTTATCCTTTGGGTTATAAAAGTAGGTCGGATCCGGATGCAACTTTGCACCCAGTTGCACCCAATAAATTGTCAAAAATTTATTTTTCAAGTTTGTCTTAATTTAATGAGAAAATAACATAAAAAAAACCCAAAAAGGTACGGCTTCCATCACATAGAGCCATTCACGTAATCACGTTTGTGTTCATGTTGTTTAAGATTTTTTTTTTAACTTATATTACTATCCTTTTTGAAATAATTTGATATTTAAATAAAATATAAAATGTGTCACGTGCATCAGTGCATGTGTATTAAAAAGAAATTAATAATGTATTTTCTAAGTTTTTGATTAGGTGTTTATTTTTATTTATTTTTATATATGAACCATTTTATGGAATGAACTATGAGAAAAATGTGGATAATCAAAGATGGGGATGATAAAAAAATCACACCAGATTCGTTTACTCTTTGTCTTGAAAAACTAGCTAGGGCAAATGGCAATGCTAATTCTAAGTTTTTCATTATAATTTTTTTATACAAAAATACAAATGAAACTTTATTACTGCTAAAGTAGTTCTAATCATCACTGGTTTAAAATTAATACTTACTCAGAAATCCAAAATGGAGCAAAAAAATATTCACCAAAATTATAATTATTCTTAATCTACTAATCATAAATAGGAAATTTGCACAAGTTACACCAATGTGCATTTTGCACCTTTCTCCCCTTTAATTTGATACTATAAATAATGTTTAATTTGATACTATAAATAATGTGAAATCAATTTCTTTTTGTATTTGAAAATTTGTAAGTGTCATAGTTTGTTCCTTTTATACTTTCCCAATCCCTCAAAATTGTTTACTCTTTAACGATTCTCCTCCTTGTGAGTTTAAATTTTAGATGAGGTGGTCATTTAATATAATATTAGAATCATGGCCTAACAAAGGTACAGGGTTCGAACCTCACCGCCACCCATTTAATGAAAAAATACTTAGACCCTGACTGCATGTGAAGGACGTGTTAGAGTGATTTGATTAAATATTAAACGACATTCCTCTTTATTAGCTTAACTTTTAGATGAGGTGGTCATTTAACAACTCTTTTATCATTGATTCGTTCCACATAATTGTTTACCATCCCTTTTTTTTTAATTCTAATTTAATACCTTAAAAGTATACATTAATTTCAAAATTATTATACCTTATTTCCATACATAACATACTTTATACTTTATTTATTACCTAAAAATACTACATTATCCCTAAAAATTAATAAAATTAGTCAAAAAATAATTTTTTTTCATAATATCCGTGGTATACAATAAAAATGAGCAAATGGAGGAAGTATATATTAGTAATTAGTGAAAAACAAAATTACAAAGTTGTTATAATTTTCATATTTTGAGTCTTTCTGTATTTATTTTTTGAGTTGATATTAGGTGCACCAAAATTCAAGGGCGCACCCATATGTGTATAACATTTTATTCTATTTTGTATATAAGGAGTATAATATTTTAAAGTGTAATAAGGTAAGAGAAATAATATTTTAATGTGTAGTGGGTAGTTGTATTAGTGTTGAGTGTGGGCCTCATATATAGTGAGTTAAGTATAATAAGTAATATTATTGTGTGTGTCACATCAATCCAAAAAGAAAAGAGTTGATATTAGGTGCACCCGGGTGTAAGGGTGTACCCATATGTGTATAATCTTTTATTCTATTTTGTATATATGTTATTCTATTTTGTATACGTGTTTCTTAATAATTTTATACTTTTTTCACACTAAGTTTTTCATTAAAAAAAACTAGCATCCATATGTGTATAACTTTTATTCAATAGTGTATACATATTTTTTAATAATTATATATTTTTTTACACTCAATTTTTCATTAAAATAACTAACAATTAAATTGTATATATTTTTGTTCATAATTGTATATATTTTTATTTATATTTGTATACGTTTTTTAAAGTGAGTGCACCTTATTTTGGGGTGTACCCTGGTGCACAGTATAATTAGCCTAATTTTTTTAATTTTGTGCTTTTTAACATATTATAAATATATTATTTTTATCAGTCCCATGTAGAGTTGAGATTGTCAAGCAGAGTTTATTCAATTAATATTGATTGAAAATTATAAAGTAAAAACAAAGATCAAGCCCTCTATCAAATCGTTTTACTTTCCTAAATCATATATTTTTTTATTAAAAATATTATCCTTTTCTATGAGCATTACAAATTGTTATTGAAAATTATCTAATTTAACATATATTCATTGGGTGTATTTTTTCATTAAAAATATTTTTCACACAAAATTCATTCAATGTGATAAAATTAATAGGAATTCAAAATTCAGCGGTACCATTGCGAGTTCGTATGTTGTCTGTAGTTAAAAGAAAATGCAAACAAACAAAAGAAAATAATATCTTATTCGAGGAATATTATTGATGATATCTTTCAAGATGATATATTCGAAAATGTAAAGATATATACTATGGAATATTTCCTAGGTTAAATGTTACGCATGATGTCCATGTCTGGTTAATAGTTAACCATCGTGAGAATGATTTGTCTTAACAAATGGAATTTATTCAATAATATGCACGATTCAAGTATTATTAATTTGAAAGGGATATATGAAAATGTCATTTGAATATTTATATTAAAAAATTAATGCCCACTATAACTTTTTTTAAAGAAAAATACATTTTCTTTTTAAATTTTGGATATAATTTTGCGAGGCTTCATTCGACAACACCTATGAACAATTTTACATGCAACACTATAAATGACTATATATTATGTAATTATTTTGAAGTGCAACGAATATTATTATACTCTATATGTTCCACTTATTTATATATACTTTTTATGTTGGGGTGTACCCAAATATTTATGCATATTATATTAATAATAAAAATATAATTTTCTATAATTTTACACTTTATTCATCAATTCAAATATAACTGTAATTATCTTTTGACATTTTATTCATAATTTTTAATAACATTATTTATTATTTTTTAAATTATTAATTTACCCTTACTCTTTCAAAAATTATAATTAAAAAATAACATTTCATATCTACATTCCGGTACCAAAGGGCATAAACGAGTTTTTTTAAGTACAGGATTCGAAAAATAAGTATAAGTATAGATTCACAACCCCAACCCCCCCCCCCACCCCCCCCTTAATTTTAATTTCTGATAAATTCTTTCGATCTAAATTAATTAATAATATTTTATTCGTGTGGTTTATAACTTTTTTTAGGTTTTATTGTAGTAGTATTGTCTATTACATGTGAACTGAGAAAAAGCAATGAATTATTATCTTAAAAACATTAAATACACAACTGTCCCCTCTATATATTTTTATGTTTTCTATCTCTTATTTATTTATTATTTATTTAATTTTAATCCATCTTAAATACACACAGTACACTATTACTATTTAATTTTCAAGAACAAAATATCGTGCGTTTTGCAGCTTTCTCGTGAATATGTAGTACTGCTATATGAGTAATTGATAATCTGTGATCATATGCAATTATGCAAAATATGATTTTATGACACCTAACACGACTAACTGGATAATAATTAATATAAATCGTCAAGAAAAAGAGTACTTTAACTAAATCTACTTGTAAGAATTTTAATTTTAATAATTTCGTTACGAATATTGATAGAAAATAGAATACGGAATGTGGAATTTAATGCATAATTAAGATGTAGATTGTAGACCATAACTTTAGCTTATAGTAAATAACTTTTTTTTATTATTATTTTCAATTCGGCCCCACAACAAATTAAAATTTTCTAGAGTTTATACATTTTAAACCCATGACTTTACGATACTCAAGTTCACTTATTTTTTTTTATTTTTTTTTCTTTCAAAAAATCGTTCACACTAATAATTTTAATATTAATAAATAAATAACTCAAAAGTCCACTTCTAATTTGAAATTTTGTCATCTATTTTTAACACACATAGCATTTTACCTAAAAATATCAATAAAATTCAAAAATAATTTTCTCGTAAACTATGTGAAACGTAAAAGTAAATGGAGGTTTCAAGTTTCAACAATATATATGCGTTAATTATAAACCCAGCAATAGTGACATAAACTGATACAACCAAATACTATACTAACAAATTAATCATGGTGTGTAGGAAGAAAGTTACACGCAGTCTATTTTCAACTGTTCTAAGTTCTAACTATAGGTCTTAGTGAGATTAATTAAAACAAACATTGTAAAGTAGAAATAAACCAAATACTTAGATGTCTTATATAGAATATCCAAAAACCAAAATACGTACCAAAACTATCTAGAGAAGTTCATAGGGAATCATTTAACGCCCGTTTTTGTGAAATCGGATATACTCCCTCCGTCCCGTTTCAATGTTTACGTTTGCTTTTTGCACTTTGATTAAAAAGTATTATATTTTAATAGATAGTGGGTGGAAAAATATAATATTTAATGTAAAGTGGGTATGTGTATCAGTGTTGGATGATATATTAATTATTTTAGGTGGATCCCATATTCCTAAAAAGGAAAACGTAAAAATTGAAATGAGGCGCAAAATAAAAACGTAAACATTGAAATGGGACGGAGGGAGTATATTTTTTTCCGAGTATGTTGTGCGGTAATGATAATCAAAATAATAAATTTTAGGGCAAAAACGAAGAAATCGGACATTCGTTGACGAGCAGCGATGGTTGGTGGCGGTCACCGGCAGGGGCTAAGGCAGGTCGAGGATTAAAGGAGACTATAAGAGAAATAAATGAGAGGTTGAATTTTTAATGCCAAGTTAAATGTGCTTTATTATATCCAATGAAGCAAGTACTTGTTTTGTCGGAGGTGTGAGCCCAATAATCCACTAGCTAGTGAAATTTATGGGCTACGAAGTCATGATGGAATATCTTGTTATTGTTATATTTTGATGTTATATGCTACATTCGTGTCCTTCCAGATTACATATTTTTCATTTTGGTTTATTTCATAAAAATTTGAGTTTCCCCTTAAAAAACAAAATGTCAAAACAATCAATCTTTTTCATATACTTTATTTATAAAAAATCATCCTTACCTAAAACAACTAACATACTTTATCATTTATTTATTATTTCTAAAAAATATCATAATATCCTCATTTTTTTTGAATCTCCATGTCTGAGAGTACAAACTAAAGCGAAACGATGGGAGTGTATTTTTTAAATTGTTGTATAAATAATCACACAAACGACATATATAAAATCTATATCCTAGCTATAAGAAAAGAATATAAAACCTTGAGAGAAAATTAAAATAATTTCTTTTTTGTACGTATCACTCATTTAATATTTGTAATCAAATATGTGGTGTGACCTAAATTATAGATGTAGTACTCTATATATAAAATTATTTATTCATTCCATCCCCTAAAACATATAATTCCGTTTTGAACATCTTATCGTATCATGTTCAAAACTCCGTTTTTATATTATAGTCTACATCTGGCTATTATGCTCATATATATAGGTAAAAACGGGTGTAAAATTATTTTACGAAATAATTTTGTGAGATTAATAAGCCATTATAACATTTAAATAAAATAATAATAATAATGCAGTGAATTATTTCATAACAATTTATACTATAAATAAAAGGTATTACTTCCTCCATCCCATGAATACTTGCACAGTTTCTATTTTGATCTATTCCAAAAATAATTGTACACCTAAAAATAGAAACAATACACAATATCAATAACCTTACAATACTATAATATTACAAAAATGACACATTTTTACATATAATCTAGTCATAGTCAACTATACCATACAATTTATTATATTCAATTACTCAAAATACCCATTCTTTTTCTTAAATAATTACAACAAAAAGTTATTTTTTTAAACTCCGTATCACCAAATACATGTATGTATTCTTGTGACGAATTGAGTTTTTTTTTTTTTTGAAAAGTAATTACTCTTATAATGCAACCACCTTAAAATTGGTTTTTATTAGTCAATTTTTACATGCATTTCTTTCATTTTCATGATAACAAAATGGAGTATACATATAGTAACTAACACTCAACAACGTAAATAATCATTCAACATCAACTAGAAAAGAAATGCAACTAGAAAAGTTTGGACAATAGTGAAGAGTAGAGACACGCGCGCGTGAAATCCTTTATATACACCCCTCCCCCTCTGTCTCTCATAAAACACATGTCAAACAAAAAGTGCTCTAGTTTCTTGGGAGATTGTCAGAAACCTAATTTTGAGAAAACCAAACACACCCCAGCCCAGATGTGTTCTTTCTCTGCATTTGCACCTGCACCTGCACCTTCTTCTTCATCTTCAATCCAATCCAGATCATCAATCTTCACATAGATTCATTAAGGGTTACACCAAACAACTCTTCTCATTATTAAAGAAGAGAGAATTTAAAGGAGGTGCAGATGCACATGCAGATGAGGGTCATTCTGGATCACTAATCTTCATGCTTTCCCCTTTCTCTCTCTTTGTCAGAAATTTACACATCTTTCTGTTAGTATTTGTGATGGGCTCTACAAGGAAGGAATCTAGTGGAGTTTGATCATTACAAGGTGAGTATAATTATCTTCTCACTAAGCTATGTGTTTTGTGTGATGGATGACCTTATTAATTAATAAATAATTAATGGATTAATCAATAGATCCACCATTCTTGGACATTTCTTTTTGGATACTTTTTACCACCCATTTAATCATTGGTTCATCAGCTTTAGATCTACCCTTCACCTTTCAAAATCTACCTTCACCAGTGGCGGACCCAGGATTTTGGATTTGGGGGTGCGGAATTGTTAAAATCACATGCAATGTATTCCCTCCGTTTTTTCGCAAGGTTGTTATTTACTTTTTACACATTAATTAGAAAGTATTATTATTTAATTTGTAGTGAATAGTTATATTAGTGTCATGTATATGTCTCATATTTTAATTATATTAGTAATGTGTGTGGATAACATATACAAGATACTCACATTCGAAGTTCAGCATTCTGATAACATATATTCCTCTGTCCCGTCCTAATTGTTATATTTATTTTTTGCACGGGGATTAAAGAACATGATATTTTAATGTGTAGTGAGGTGAAATAAATTTCTAATTGAAACATTATTCATAGTCTGTCTGGATTTCTAATTGTGCCATTCATTGCATCAATTTCTTGTGTCGTGTTGTTGGATGAGCTCTCTTCCCTGCCACTCACATAACCGATGATACAAAAAAATAGTACAGGAAACCTCGTTCCACAAACGTCTAGTTGTAATTCTGAGGTAGTCTCAATAATGTATGATCAAAATTCATTCAATTAAAATTAGTTGTGAATCC
This sequence comes from Pogostemon cablin, assembly GCA_023678885.1. Lineage (NCBI taxonomy): Eukaryota > Viridiplantae > Streptophyta > Magnoliopsida > Lamiales > Lamiaceae > Pogostemon > Pogostemon cablin. The sequence goes on from CM042983.1 coordinate 9,085,128, forward strand.
TAAATGCACCACAAATATTTGCTCGTTGTACATATAATCATTCTTGATATCGCGTATTATTAGCAGTTAAGCCTAAAAACTATTGCAAAATATGGTAGGGTCTATATTTTATAAATAACTATACATTTTTAAGTGATTAGTTATTTCTCAAAGTATATACCCGTAATGCATGGAAATATCAAGTATATATAGAGTATGTAAAAGTGTATTCAAGAAATAGATCAGAGTTGCGAGAGAGAGCAAGAAATGAAGTAATTGTAATGTAACAATATTTTTGGATAGATAACTTGTGTATCAGTGGCGGACGGAGTATAGGTTCATGGATACAAATGTACCCAAATTGAAAATATACCACTATATATACCCCATTAAGTTTGTTTTATTAATAGGTACATTAACTCTATTGATTTTATGCTCTACCATTTATTCTATTAATTTTATTTTAATTTTTATTAATAATTATTGTGGACCTCCTTTAAGTAATTTTTGAATAATTAATAAATAATAACTAATATTGCAATTATAAAAATGATTGGTTAATAGTTGAGTTATTTTCTTACATGGCTTTATATGATTTTTTAGTAGATAATTATTTCTCCCATTAATTTAATGTAGAAGATACCCCCTTCTTCTCATTCTAATGGTTACGTATTTTCAATTTAGGAGTCACATTCTAATGGTTACATTTTCTTTTTTGGTATATGGGGCCGCCCACCTACAACACTAATACAACTACCCAGTACTATACATTAAAATATTATTTATTTCACCTCACTACACATTAAAATATCATATTCTTTAATCCCCGTACAAAAAATAAACGTAACAATTAGGACGGGACAGAGGAATATATGTTATCAGAATGCTGAACTTCGAATGTGAGTATCTTGTATATGTTATCCACACACATTACTAATATAATTAAAATATGAGACCTATACATGACACTAATATAACTATTCACTACAAATTAAATAATAATACTTTTTAATTTATGGGTAAAAAGTAAATAACAATCTTGCGAAAAACGGAGGGAATACATTGCATGTGATTTTAACAAATTGGCACTCCAAATCCAAAATCCTGGGTCCTTCACTGTTGTGTATATATTGTAGTTAATTTAGTTTTTTTTTAATAGGTACTCTGAAATAAAAAAAAAATAGTATGATGCAGCACACAATGTCCCAACCTCAACCAATTCAATCTTGAACCTGAGCCGGAATCAGTTAAAAAAAAAAAAACAGATAGTCCAACCAGTTTTAGCTAGTATTTCTTCTTTTCTTTCTTTTTTATTTTTTTTTAATATTTACTTTTTCTAAAATTTATTATTTTTTATTTTACAAGTTTCACTTCTATTTTTGTTTATTTTAGTATTGAGTACGTATATTATTATTAATATAATTACAAGATAATGTATGAAGTATAAATTATAAATTATATATATTTTTATTTAATTGTATTTTTATTTAAATTGAATTTTTAAATTTGATAAATTATTTTATAAATGACAATTTTATAAAATATTATTGAAAATATATAAAATTTAATTTCAACCTCCTAGTGAACCGATCCACTAATCGAACTTTGAATTGTTGTCTAAATCAATTCGTTTTTTAATCCAAATATAACAATACTAGTAAAACATAGTATTTCTATTCTTAAAACAGAGGTTAATTTCGAAATTAATACACATTAGGGAACTCATTATTACAATCATTTTTCTTTAAAAATCACATTATTGTTGTCTAAATCAATTCGTTTTTTAATCCAAATATAACAATACTAGTAATACATAGTATTTCTATTCTTAAACAGCCGCTAATATCGAAATTAATAAACATTAGGAAACTCATTATTACAATCATTTTTCTTTAAAAATCACATTAGACTAGTACAATGCTCGCGAGCAAGGCGGATTATTATGACTGTAATTTATTTATTATTTTTAAATTTACATTCATTTAATAAAAATAATCATTTAGATTTAGGATAATTATAATCATTTGTTTGATAAAAAAAATACCAAAAAAATATCATTTCAATTGAATGTCACACATACATTCTCTATTTATTTTGCATTAATTGCAAATTATTCTCAATTAATGCACATACATTTATCTTTATAAATATAATTTTTATGTTGTTATAAATTTTTATCCTTTTCATTTTATGCCCATAATAAAATAATGTTTTTAGTATTTTAACATATTAAATTCAAAACTACCTAAATAAATAAATTTACAGCCATACTAATTATTATTAAATAAAATTATGTTAGATGTCCAACATCATTTATAAATTAATTGTGTATCTTAAAAAGTGAAATGATAATCAATAGTTAATTGTGTATCTCAAAAAGTGAAATGATACTCTTAAAAATTTAACATTCTTGTTGATCGCAATCAATTTTTTAATTTTACCTGCATCAAATAAATGAGAATAACTTTTTATATCCGCTGAATTATTTCTTTAAGCTATATATCTATATGTTTTTTTAAGCTAAATTATAAACTCGGTGAAAATAACATTTTTAAGCTATATATCTATATTGCCGGTAAAAAATTAATTACTTAATAAATAAATGAGAATTAAGACAAATTTTAAATGGATTCATACCGTCTAAAGTCCAATCCAACATGATATGTAATAAAATCTTTTAATATCTTTAAGATTAAAATGGGTCACACTTTAATCTTAGAATTGAAAATGAGCAGAATAATGGCTACACCCTACTCTTCAAATTGGAAATGAAAAATGGGATGTTTGATAATTTGACTTTTAAATCTCATACCCGCTTAATGTCTAATCCAACATAATATTATGTAATAAGATTTTTAATATTTTTAAGATGAAAATGGACAACACTTTAATTTTAGAATTAAAAATTAGCAAAATAATAACTATACTCTCTCTACTCTTAAAATTGTAAATGAAAAATGGAATGTTTGATTATTGGGTTTTTAAATTGTGTCCAGACCCATTAAAAAAATTCAATTAAAAATATAAAGAAAAAGAGTAAATAAATAAAAAAAAGGTTATGCATAAATTGAGGTTTGAACTCACAATCTCTTCATAATTAACTTACGAATACTATGTTGCCACCTCACAAACTTTATAAATTATAAATGCTAATTCAATGTATGATTGCTACATCACAATTTGATATTCCAAAATTTGAAATCTTATTTTACTTTAAGAATATTTAAGGAGATTTAATGCGATATTGATATGGTTAATAATTACATGATTTACATATGGGGATGACTATTTGCACCCATTTTACTAAACTTACCCCATAAATATTTAAAACTAAAATATCCTTATTTGTTAAAGACATAAATACCCTAACATAAATTATTAATTAACCTCTAATTTCTATACATACCCCAATCTTATTAACCTATAAACCCCATTAACGGAGACTTGGTATTTCTACCGTCAGCTCATCAATCATAATTCATCTATTTCTACTGTGCACTCATTGATCATAATTCATCTGATCTGATGCTCTTACGATTGTTTCAACAAGATGTTTCACTTTAAGACAGGGGCAGGAAGAAGATACGAAAACTTATACTATAAACAATTTTAAAAGATACAAATAACCAAAGAAAATAAATTAATTGCCTCAATAATCACACATTCAAACTCTTGAATTAATTCAACTTAATAAATCTTCGACTGGGAGAAGGAATGTCCCCGACTGGAAATCCATACCCCACCATAAGCCTAACCTTCGACTGCAAATACGTTGATTATTAGTATACCTTTACATTAATTTTCTTGCAAGTTTGTACGTACGATTGCTATGAAACTCCTGCCATCTGAAGTCTCCTTCTTCACTGGAATAATCGATGAAGTACAAAAAGTGATGAAGTACAAAAAGTAATGGCGTAATGAAGATTGAGAAAAAGCGCGTATAGATTTCCTCCAAAAGTGTAGAATGAGTTTTTTTAATTAAAAGGATAATATAGTCTTTGAGGGGGTATATTTAGTAAAACATACTTATATTTTTAATTTTAATGGGGTTCATTTAGTAATTGGGGTGTGTTTAGTAGAATCGGGGGTGCGAATAGCCGCGCCCTTTACATATATGGAAAATTAATAATGATACTTCTTTTCTTAGATGTAGTTTCTTATAAGTATCTCCCAGACATCACTCATTTTATAGGATACTTTGGAAACCATATGCAACCAAAAATCAATCTTTATTATATATATACAAAAAGTTTTTCAAAAAATAAAAAAATTTAAAAACCATATATATATCAAACATTTGTCTAGTCAAATTATATAAACATTACACTAGGGCTGTTAAACGAGTCGAACGAGTTTGAGTAGTACATACTCGAGCTCGGCTCAATTTGATAACGAACCTACGAGCGAGCTCGACTCGAAAATTATTCAGCCGAGCTCGACTCGGCTCATTAAATAAAACGAGTTGAGCTTTCGGGCTTTCGAGCCTAATCGAACCGAATTTTAATTAATATATTTAATATTTATTATTTGAGGTTAAAAAGTTGAAATAATGTGTTTAATCTCGGGTGATTAGTGTATATATATGGAATGAATAAAAACGAAGAATATAAAGTTTATTATATATATTTAGGATAATTTCCTTAAAAACATATATATTAATTTAATGTTAAAAAATTGATGTCTTTTCCGCACAAGTATAATACTAGTATATTTGAAAAAGATGATTATATACATCTTCTCTTCGTTCCCATTATTCGAAGACACAATGAAGAGCAATAAAATCAACATAGCTAATGGATACAACAAAATGGTATCATAATTTGAAATTATTAATTTAATTGAATTTCCATAGAGTTTAATAAGAGATATATTTATCACATTTCATCCTATAAATATGCGTTAGTATGACAGTATTCGTATGTGTATGTGGTCCTCTTAATATTTTAATTCTAATTTTTTTTTTTTGTGTGTTTTACTTTTTATATCTAATTTTAACTTTTTTAGGTTGGAAAATTTTAAATCTCGTGAATTCTCAAATTGGATTTTTTTTTAGAATCCGGTAAGCTTTAAAAGTTGACTTTAATTAGCTCCACGTAAATATGTTATGCCAGATTACTTAAAAAAAATAAAAAAGACAAATACTTGTTTGAGACCGTCTCACGTAAGCTTTATTATAAGGCTAATTATAGTGTGCACCCGGGTGCACCCTAAGATAGGGTGCACCCATATACAAATATAAACAAAAACATATACAATTATGAGTAAAAATGTACTCTCTCCGTCCCCTTGAAAGATATCCATTTCACTATTCCTGACATCCCTTCAAAAGCATCAATTTCCTCTATTTAATAAAGAAAATACACAATATGACCCACCACTTCCCTCTAATACAATTACCCACCTTATCTATAATAATAATACTCCTTAATTTACGTGCAAAAAGCAAATAAAGACCTTAGAACCGTCCACGTGCAAACAGCAAACGAGCACCTTTCAGGGGGACGGAGGGAATATACAATTTAATTGTTAGTTTTTTTAATGAAAAATTGAGTATAAAAAAAATACAATTATTAAAAAATATGTATACACTATTGAATAAAAAGTTATACACATATGGATGTTAGATTTTTTAATGAAAAATTTAGTGTGAAAAAAGTATACAATTATTACAAAACACATATACAAAATAGAATAACATGTATACAAAATAGAATAGAAAGTCATACATATATGGTTGCACTCTTGCACCCGGGTGCACCCAATATACACTCTTATTATAATATGAATTGAAAAAAAAATTAACAACATTAATATTACTTTTACTATAAAATGTTATAACTTTCGCTATAAAAAATTATCACATTTTATTTATAATATATATTGGTCATGAAATAGTTGACTGCATCATTATCACTTTCTATCGATTGAGTATCACTTTTCGTTAATAATGTTATCACTTTTTATCCATCTCAAGTAAAAGTTTACGTGAGTCTGTCTCACACTAAACCTACCCCTAAAAAATTCCTAATTAATTTTGGGAACATAAAGAACCAAAAATATTAATTCCGACTTAGAAGGATTAAAATTACATAAAAATAACTAAAGTTGACAATGAAAATGTTGAAAGGACCATCACATGCATGCTGCAAACTTAGACATACACTAAAAAAAAAGAAAAAGTTGATGATTAGAGAGCACAATTTGAGACGGCACATTAGTCATCTCAATTTACGTCGATTTTAGAAAGAGCTTTTTTTTTTTTCCTTATAAATAGAGATAGCATTCTCATTGACCATCAACTCAAAAGGTAACAAATTTATCTTTGAGACAGCTAAAAAAACTCTCTATTCACTACATACATTGTCATTTAAGGGCTCGTTATACTGATCAAATCTCACTGAACCTGTTCGACTCGAAATTTAGTGACGAGTTTGGAGATGGTGGTATTTAGCCGTCTCAAATTATAGAGACGGAATTAAGAGACGGCTTTTGACCATTTCAATTTGAAACGGCCGTTTCAAATTGAGATGATATTATACACGATTTTAAGTTGAGACGATGTTTCGCAGTTTCAGATTAGAGATTTTTTTACCGTCTCCAACGATTAAATTTATCAAAATAAATGAATCCACGATCGAAGCATGACTACCATGCCATCATCACTGAGTCTTGAAACCACCATACCAACATCATATAAGGAAATGTTGAGACCACCATTAAATTGTCAATTAAAATGTTGAAAGAACCATCATATTCTATATTATACTCATAAATATTTATTCAATTTAATAATAATATAGAATATGAAACCTAAAGTAAAACATGGATCTAAAATAGGGCACTCTAACCGAATAATATAACCCGAACCCAACTCCACTACCACACGGTACATGCGGTTGATTATTAATGTTAAGACAAGTGATGCAGTAAAATTTTTATTTAAAATTTAATTAAATAAAGAGGTTTTAATAGTAGATGGTGTTTGAAGTTATGATTGATAAGAATGAAAATTAAATAAAATTTACGAAATTGAAGAGGATCCGGAACCGATTTACACTGCAGGGAAATCCCAAAATCTCAACAACATTTAAACTGATCAGAGTAACAAAATTAATACTATTATATACTTAAATATATTTAAATAATAAATTGAAAACGGCAGAGTGAGTGTGATCACTGTGTGATGATGGGACCAACGGCAACGACATGATATTTGGAAGTGTGGACAAAACACAAGGAAAGGCTAAAACGGTGGACACGAAGTTGGTTGGTTACGGCATATTGAATGTGAAAAAAAAAAAAAAACTAAAACTAAAAGTAGGACAAAATTTTTCGAATTTAATTCTTATTCCACATTTGGTGTTTTATTAGTGTTTTATAATATAAAAAAATTATACCCTACAAATGATCATTAAACTCTTGGTATCTGGTGAATTTTGGACATTAATTATGACACACGACAAGAATTTAATGAATAGAATAGGAGATGAAATATATGAAAATGAAATATGTGATCTATTTGAAAAATTATGGTGTACAAGTCTATAGTTTTGATCTCATTCCATAGGTAACTATTTCTGTTATTCAAAACCAATCGAAAGTACTCCCTCCGACCCAACTTTAACTTCACACTTTCTATTTTAGTTCGTCCTAAATTCAACTTCACACTTCCATAAAAGGAAAAAGCAACTAATCAATATTCTTCTAACATACTTTAATTTCAAATTTACCATCACATTTTTAACACACATAACATACTTTATCATTTACTCCCTTCGTCCCAGGAAAGTTTGCACCCCTCTTTCCGATACAGAGATTAAGAAAGTGATAACTTTCAGGGGTATTATGGTATTTTTTGGTAATAAATAAATGATAAAGTATGTTAGGTGTGTTTGATAGGGGTTGTTTTTTTTGTAAATAAAGTGTACGAGGAAGGGTGATTGTGTTTGACTTTTTGCATTTTTAGGAAGGTGCAAACTTTTATGGGACAACCCAAAATGGAAAGTGTGTCATCTGAAATGGGACGGAGGGAGTATTTATTACCAAAAATACCATACTACCCCTAAAAGTAAGTTAAAAAATAAATTTTCTTAAACTCCGTATCTACAGTAAATATGAATCTGAATTTGAGACTGAGGGAGTAATAATTTGCTTAATAAGTTTCATTATTTTATGTGTAGGACACTCTCTTGAGACAAGTTATGAAATGAGTCGACCTATAGTTAAAGTATGATTATTATATAGGTAAAATATACTTATTTTAGTTAAAGCATGTTAATAATAAATCATATTATAACACCCTAAAATTATACTCACTTTAATACATCATTCATCATACTTAAAAAATACTTTAACAATTATTAAACATATTTTATCTATATAATAAGTATACTTTAATACGTCTCATATAAGCAATTTCTCGAGAGATTTTATTTTTATATGTGGTGAGCATGGTTCGTGATGGTTATATGGATTTTTTTTCCTCTTAGAAAAGGAAATAGATACATCTAAAGTAAACACGTAATAAATACTTTAGAGGTGAAAGGGGATATCATAAGTAAATTTTAAATAAGTAATAAGGTTAGAAATTAAATATTAAATATAAAAGCTTAAAAAAAGTGAAACAGATAAAAAGTGAAAACTTCTATAATAAAAAGTAATAAATAATGTTATTTCATGAACAATTTATAATATAAACGAAAAATAATCACATTTTATGATGAAAGTGATAACTTTACAGCGAAAATAATAATTATTTTAAAAAATGTAAAATGGTTCTAACGTGAGACAATCTCATACAAAACCTACCCTAGGTAAAGAAGGGAAAAATTAGATTTTTTTAAATTCTTCAAAATATTATAATAAATTCCTTTTTAAAATATAAATTATCTCAAATTATAATTATATTTTTTTTCGTAATCTAAATTATGAAATAAAATTCAATATATCATAATATATTAAAAGTACAAAGAGTTTGAGAAACATTTTCTTCCCATATTGTCCTTTTATTAATATTCTATTTACTTCTATAACCATATTACTTATTTTAATCAATCAATTATTATAAATGTAATATTTATTAAATATCAATAAATTTTCTTTAGACCCTTGAAATTCAATTCAAGTAATTTATTTGCAATTCTTTAAGATTTTGAGAGACCTTTGAATTTACATCCTTAATATATATCTCACTAGTAAGTATAAACATATTAAAATGATTTCATGGAGTGTTATTTTTCATATAATTAAAATATTTTTATTATATATATAACAACATAAACAACATATCATTATTATCATTAAATTATAACATTTAATATTTAATGTAATTTGTTAAATATTTTATTATTAATAAAATGGAAGGTTATGTGTAAAAAAGAATAATTAAGGACAAAATAAAAATATACTATATATTATGATTATAATTTGATTTTGATACATAGAACTTTCTGGCGTTTAAAAAAAAAAAAGAAAAAGAATTTTTGTTCAAATTATCTTGACGATTTCCAATATTGAAGGGGCTAATTTCCACATGGAAAGAAGTTGGGTCGTTGTTAACAATTAAACTAATTAATGGGTCGAGTATTGGGAAAAACCTCGAAAAATCAAGTTGAGTTGAAGTGTAATTGTGTAGAAATGTAACACTTTCTTTTACATGAGACTGATACTTCTTGACTCAAAATTCAATTCCACAAAACTTTCCACGGAAACGTTTCGTAGAATTGTTTCCACAACCACATATATACTCCATCCGTCCCGTTTAAAAGTTAAACGGTTGTTTGCTTTTTGACACGTGAATTAAGGAGTATTACTATATAATATGTAGTGGGTAGTTGTATTAGTGTGAGTGTGGGCTCTATATCTTTATTGTTTTAGAGTGGTGTTTTGGTCTCATGTGTGTAAAAAAAAGAAAAAGGACCCTCTAGGTGGGACGACCAAAATGGCAAAAAGTAACCATTTGAATGGGACAGAGGGAGCATGAATTAATTGAAAATACAATAAAAAAATAAACTAATGTATATTGATGTAATTAATTGAAAATATATATTTATATTATTTTACAAAAATATAACTTAAAAAATTTGGACTAATTATTTATTTAAATAATTTAAAAAATAGTTGAAATAAAAGAAAAGGAGTAATTAAAAAGTTACTCGTATTTAACTGACATGTATTACTACTCATTATTAATAAAATGATTTATCCTCCCCCACTTAAAAAGCCCAAAATGAAACAATTTAAAGCCCAAAAAGAAAACAGGCAACTTGAAGCCCAAAAAAGAAATAATTAAAAGTGGGATGGAAGAGTTGTCTTGCAGAATACTCGATCCATTCCTTCCTCTGATCCCAGCTCCACCGCAGCTCCGCCGGACCACCACAGCGCTTCCCCTGCTCGCCGTTCATACAAGGTAACATGTATTTCTTCTCTTTTCTGTAAATTCTTTCGATTAAATAGCTTTTCTATACTTCTCTGCGCTACACCCATCAGTAGTGAACTATTCCCCAAATTCTAGGGCTAGAAAATATATATTCTTATATTGTGATCTTATTGTATGGTTTAGTGAATACATTCGCATGGCCATTTGATTATTGTTTAAAGATGATATGCAATTAAATGCTACTAGTTTTGTTGTGATGGAAGCTGCCTTAGTTTTGATGGTTTGAATCATTACACAGATGTTGCTCATTCTTTTTCTACCCTTTTCTATTTAGTAAAAATATCTCTCTCTTGGAATTTATTATAATCTTTGACATAGTAAGTACGAATATGTTATCACTGCACCTTGATCTTTCTGGCTAATGCTTTGATTGTTTGCATTGCTACTGAAAATTTGCAAATTGAGAAAATATCAAAAGAAAGAAAGAAGAAAAACACAAATGAGTATATTTAATTTAGACTTTATATTATGAAGAAAAAACTGTGGAGTGTAGGATTGATGTAATTAATTTAAGTACCTCCTCCCACAAAACGAATCTGATCCCACAAAAGAAGAGTTTTAGTGCCCAAGCAACTTGTGGGCATATGTGAATGATGATATTGTGTATTTGAACATGGTTTAGCTCATCATATTTCCTTTTTTCTATTCAAATTTCTTGTTTTTGAAATAAGTGCTGGTGATTCCTGCCAATACAGAAGAATTTTTCTTCTTATGTTTGTGGCAATTGACCAAATCGTGCAATTAGCCGATGAGAATTTAGCTCTTAATATGCAGGGAAGTATCAGGTCTAAACCTTTGAATACCTCTGAGCTTCTGTTGTGTTTCTGTCTCGTGCTAATTTTGTGACCATATGCTTCACTTTAATCTAATTATTCATATCTTAAGTGACAATTCGTACGCTTCTGATTTTGCAGATGTCTCGAAGATATGATAGCCGTACTACAATCTTTTCCCCTGAAGGCCGCCTCTACCAGGTTGAATATGCAATGGAAGCTATTGGAAATGCAGGAAGTGCCATTGGAATTCTGGCCACAGATGGTGTCGTACTAGTCGGTGAAAAGAAAGTAATATCCAAACTGCTTGAAACCTCAAACTCAGTTGAGAAGATGTACAAGATTGATGACCATGTAGCATGTGCAGTGGCTGGAATTATGTCGGATGCCAATATTCTCATCAACACTGCTAGGCTCCAGGCCCAACGATATGCATTTGCTTACCAAGAACCAATGCCCGTGGAACAACTCGTTCAGTCTCTGTGTGATACCAAACAAGGCTACACACAGTTTGGTGGACTCCGCCCCTTTGGTGTTTCGTTCCTGTTTGCAGGATGGGACAAGAACTACGGGTTCCAGCTTTACATGAGTGATCCAAGTGGTAATTTCAGTGGTTGGAAAGCTGCAGCTATCGGAGCAAACAACCAGGCTGCCCAATCTATACTTAAGCAGGATTACAAAGACGAGATCACTAGAGAAGAGGCTGTTCAGCTTGCAATAAAGGTGCTTAGCAAGACCATGGACAGCACAAGCCTCAACTCGGAAAAGCTTGAGTTGGCTGAGATTGTTCTTTCGTCGGGGAAAGTGAAATTCCAGATATGCCCTCCCGGTAAGCTCAACGAGTTGTTGGTGAAGTCGGGATTGACCCAACCATCTGCAGAGGCCTAATTGTTTTCTACTTTGTGTGACATCGTATTTTAAAGTATGAATTTATGCTGGTTTATAGTATATGTTCTAACATTATCATTTGAGTTAATCTGAATTTATGCTGGTTTATAGTATATGTTCTAACATTATCATTTGAGTTAATCCTTTTGATTCTCTTCCTTATGAACTTCCATTTATCGTTCTCATAAGTGTTACGTTGGTTTGCCGTCTGTATTCTCATTTCTCATTCCAGCTTAAGTGAAATTCATATAATCCATATTTACTGTTCTGGAAAATTGAAGTTATGATGGGCATGCCCACTGTTCTATGGTCTTATTATCTGCAAGGGTTCAAACTCCTAATTTAATAACCCTGAAAATTGAGTTAAATGGAAATTGTTTTTAAAATTTTATCTTTGTGTTATTAAGGGGGTGTTTGGTATTTTTGTAGGAATTGGTATGATTGTAGGGTGGAATGGGTTTGATTCCACCCATTTAGTAGTGGAATGGATGATTCCTTAGTTTTGGGGTTTCATTCTCATTCCAGACCCAATTCCAAACATCACTTTTCATTTCATTTCCATTCCATTCCATTCCAACTCTTCCATACCATCCAAACAAACACCCCCTAACATAACCCTGAAATTGTCAAAATTCATCTACGTCTTATCTATCAATTTAATTAAAATTTAATTGACCAATTATATTATTAAGTAATTAAAAACTATTCTGCAACGCATAGATATATCGGTGCACCTAGAGTTGATGGGTTAGTTTTTACTTTTTAGGATATAGTTATTTTCATTTCAATTATTTTATTTAGTCTAACAAGAATTATTTTGTAGTGCACTGAGTGCATCGGTGCGTGCACGTAGAGTTGATAGATTAGTTGTTAGAGTATAGTTATTTATATTTTTTTATATTTCAATTATATTATTTAGTCTAAGAGTGGTCATTGATCAATTTTTTTATCAAACGGTTACTAATAACTAGGTGCACCTTAATTTGACACTATTATTAGGGATAGGTCTTCGGAGATCCGTGACACGAACCATTCATTAACCTAAATAAATATATTTTATATTAAATTAAAAAGGAATTAAAGAAAAAGAAGGGCTTGTTTGACTTTACTAATTTAGATTATCCTTTAAACTCCATAATTTCGCAACTTAGCCACGTCTATATATATACTAGTACAAATCCCGCGGCGGAATGTAAAATTATAATTTAAAAATAATAATAATTTAAATTTAATATATTTATTTTTATAATTTAATATAATTTTTGCTTTTAAGTGTAACATTTTGATTTATGCACCATGCAAGTGATTTACCTTTTGATCTATAATATTCTCTCTGTTTCGATTTAATGTATTTGAATTACTATTTTAGTTTGTCTAATAATAAAATAATAATTTTCTTTTAATAAATAGATCACTGAACAGTTATTAATATAATCATTATTCTATATTAATAGAATAATATGATAATATATTTCAATTTTAAGATAAATATATAATTTCATATATTTAAATAAGTTAAATTTTATAAAAAATATATAACTTTATAATAATATATCAAAAAGAAGAGTCCAACTAAGGTGCAATTGGGGCATGCACATCTAACAATCTTAATTATTATATTATATTTTAATTTAATCTTCGCTACCAATTAAATTAAATTTAATAATTAAAATTTTTAAAAAAATAACTGCCCATTGTACTCTAAAATAAATCAATTAATCCACCCCAAAATCACCCTAATATAAATTAATATTATGAATTAAAAAAAGTGAAAATTTTTTAAATACACACCTCATCAAATTAACTTTATGTAACAAAATTAATATATGTATTAAGTAAATTACTATACCCTAAAATAAAATCAATTAACCCACCCCCAAAATCATCCTAATATAAATTTAATATTTTCTATTAATTAAAAGCGAGAAATTTTAAAGACGACGCCTATTCAAATTATCTCTATGTAACAAAATTAATATTTATATTAATAAAATAAAATAAAATAAATAAATACAATAAATGAATTGATAAAAAAAATTATTTAAAAAAACAGAAAAATTATGATTGATATATATATATATATATATATATAATGACAAAATTATAACAATGCCAAAGGAAATAAAAATAAATAAAGTCAATTAGTAATAGTAAAAATATTAAAGATATTAACAAAATTAATTAAAATAAACTAAATAATATAGTACATATAAATTTGGTATCAAGTATAAAGAAATTCAGAAGAAATAAATATATATGAATGAAAAGAAATTAAAATAAAATACGTATAAAAAAATAATTGAAAGAAATTTAAATAAAATAAATAAAAGATTGAATACTAACCTGAAGAAAGCTTTAGGAGAATGGTTTCTATGCGTGTGAAACAAGAATAAAGGAATGGTTGAATATGAAATTTAATGACAAAATTATAACTATATCAAAAGCTAATTAAAAAAATATACTCCATAGTTCATATAGATTTGACATCAAGTATAAAGAAATTGATTCAAAAGAAATAAATACGTAGGAATAAATAGAAATTAAAATAAAATATAACAAAATTAATTGAAAAAAATTTAAACTTAAATAAAGTAAATAAAAGATTGAATAGTAACCTCTTTAGTAGAAGGCATATTATTGCATGCACCTGGGTGCAAGTTGCACCCAAATCCGACCCATTAAGTTGACCTGGTGTATAAATTCCATTTTAACCCGTTTCTTCATTCTGAAACCCTTCCAATCCTTTGTTCTGTCATTTTCTCTCTCCATCTCATTGAAACCCTACCAATCTCTCTTCCTCCTTTTTCTCTCTTCATTTCCCCCATATTTTCAATCTATCGCCTCCAACCGTGTTCTATTGTTCTCGTTTGTTTGATTTTCATGGCGTTCTTCGATTCTTCGCGGTATATATTTTTCAATTTCTGTTTATTTCTTTGATTTTCACTTTCTGATTTCTTCAAATTTTTTCTTCTTCGTTTATGTCGTCGTTTTCGTGTTTTTTTGTAAGTTTAGTGTTCGTTTTGTAATTATGTGTTTGATTTCTAATTTCTAATTTCTTCTTCGTTTTGTATCGTCATTTTCGTGTTTAGGTGTAAGTTTTGTCTTCCTTTTGTAAATTTATATTTGCATTTATTAGTTATGTTTATATTTATAAATTTGGGGAATTTTGGTGTAGGATTTGAAATTGATTTTTTTTTCTTTTCTAATGGATGATTTTGCTGCTTGTTTTTTTTTTTTAACACACCATTTGTCATTTTATGCATTTCATGTTGTATGTTGTCTCTTATATTTTGTGTATCATATATGCGATTACTAAAATTTAGAAAAGTTAATATCATATAGAACTCCTAGAAGTGGTGAATTCAGTTGAGTAGGAATTTGGATACATTAAGAAGGTTGGGAAAGATACTAGCCTACGTGTTGGAATCAAATTTAATCCCTCTTCCATGAGAATTAGGGGAAAAAAGCTAAGCATCAGTGATTCTACATGGTTTTCAATAACTGTACTGTCACTTTCATGAGGCTTATTACTCTTCCTCAATTTACCAATTATGATGGAGTGTTCTTTTACTCTTCCTCAATTTACCTATTATGCTGGAGTGTTCTTTTCCTATTGCATTGTATTTAGAATGTCTTTGATTGTTGGTGTTTGATGTTTGGAGTTATTTATATTCCTTCCACAATCTACTTTACATTGGTAGTGTATTACTTACCTGAATTTCAAGATGGCGAGATAGTAAAGGCAAGTTGAAAAAGGCCAAGATAATTTTACAACAACTACATAAAACGGAAGATGCTTTGGGTATACTTTTGCAATTACTATTATTATGCAGATTTTAATCTCATTTGTATGATGAAAGAGAGTTTGTTATTGTATTGATCATACTTGCAATCTTTGTTGACAGCTGAAATGACTTTGTTGCTTGAGGGTTTTGATGTTGGAGGTGATACATAGACAAAAGAATGCATGATCAGTCAAGATGATGATCTTGTTGGTAGTCAAAACCACGCAGTGGAGAAAGATCACATCAAATTCATATAATCTACATTATCTTGTAGATGTATGTTCATTTTTCAAAAGATGATAATTCGAATGAAGATTTAAATGGTCTCATATGTAGAAAAATTAAGAAGTGTGAATCATTATGTTAAATAATCAAGTGTATAAATTTAAATAACAAAATGTATAAATTTTAGTAACAAAGTGTATACATTTTATACTCATAATATATTTGTTAAGTAATTAATATATGTTTTGAAGTGTAATTTTTTTTTCTGTTAAATAATCGAATGTATAAGTTTAGTATCAAACTATATAAATTGGGTTTTGATATGTAGTTTTTTTTTTCTATTTAATTGTAAGTTTGCAACATGCTGGATTGTTAGTTATCATTGATATCACCTTTTGATTTGGTCAATTGTTTAGACAGCTTTTGACTTAGTTTTGTAATTAACTTGCACGGTTGTGTTTGGACTTACTGTACTTTGTATATTATACCTTGTGCAATTACTATGGAATTTATTTATTTTATTTTTTATTTTTTAGTTGTGTAATTTTGTTATTGTGTAATTTTCATGTTTTTTATACAATTAACGAGGAAAACATTTACAGTAAAGAAAAATCTATCATTGTCAATGCATAATGTTACGAACGTACCCATCATACTCATGTACAATTCAAAAGATATTTCTATACACTTAACGGATAAAATATATACAGTAAAAAAATCCATCACTTCGAATGTACAATGCTACCAACATATAATCATGCCCTTGTACAATTCAGAAGACAATTATATACTCTTAACAGAGAAAATATTTATAGTAAAGAAAAATCCATCACCTCAAATGCACATTGTAACCAACATGCACATCATGCCCATGTACAATTCAGACCATATCTATGTACAATTAAAGGAGAAAACACATAAAATTAAAATAATCCACCATACTCATCATGCCCATTTACAATTCAGACCATATCTATATACAATTAACGGAGAAATTATACAGTAAAGTAAAATCCATCACCTCAAATGCACAATGGTACCAACATGCCCATGTACAATTCAGACCATATCTATATACAATTAATGAAGAAAACATATACAATTAAAATAATCCACCATACTCATCAAGCCCATGTACACTTTAGAACCTATATATATATATATATATATATATATATATATATATATATATATATATATAACGGAGAAAACATGTACAGTAAAGAAAAAATCATCACCTAGAATGCACAATGCTACCAACATGTTCATCATGCCCACATTCAATCCAAAACATATTTATATACAATTAACGGAGAAAAGATATACAATTAAAATAATTCACAATATTCATCCTGCCCATGTACAATTAAGAACATATCTTTATACAATTAACTAAGAAAACATATACAGTAAAGAAAAATTCATCACCTCGAATGCACAATGCTACCAACATGCCCATCATGCCTACACACAATTCAGAATATATCTATATATAATTAATGGAGAAAACATATACAATTAAAATAATCAACTATACTCATCATACTATGAAAATTTTAGAAGATATTTTTATACACTTAACAAAGAAAATATATACAGTAAAGAAAAATCCATCACTTCGTCAAAGCCATCATGCTCTGCGCCAAGTGCGTTGGAGATCTCACTCTACAAATTTGTTTGCTTGCTGCCACGATTCCTCCTAGTCTCCGTATATGATGTCATTTCCACCATGAAATTCTCCAACCCTACTACACAATGGCGTTTGGCAGCATTACAAATTTTTCTTTTATAATCACTTCTGATTTTTTATTAATCACTTTCCTCTGATTCCAATCAATTCTCAGATCTACTCCCTGCGACTAACCTTTAGAAATATTCTTCAATGAATTTCTCAATTTCAAATGTAAAATAAATTAATTAATTAAGTGAATTGAAGAGTGAGCGAGAAAGAAAAGAGAAGAAGAGAGAATTGATAATTGAGAAAAAAAAAAGATAGGCAGATTGATAGAGAGAGAATGGATAGGGGAGAGAGAGGATGGAAGGCAGATTGTGAGAGAATTGGTAGGGGAGAGAGAATTGGTTGCAGAGAGAAAAGAGCAAGACGGATTGATGAGGAGAGATTAGGTCAAATTTACCTTTTTATATGATCCATTTTAAAATGGGTAACCCGGGTACAACTTTACACCCAGTTGCACCCAATACTAACTCGTAGAAGAATAGTTTATGTGTGTATGAAGCAAGAATAAGAGTCTTATTTATAGGTGAAAAAAATAATTTTTTTATGTTTCTAAATAAGATTTTATTTTTATTTTATCACATCTATATTAAAAATTTTAATAAAATATGTATTTATCTACATTAAATTTTAATTAATAATTAATTTTGATTTGATTACAATTATATTCAAATATTAAAATAAATATATGTAATTATCTGTATTAATTAATAATTAAAATAATTGAGAAAAATTGTGGAGATGACACTTCATCAAAATTAAACTTTCCTTTAGTATATTAAATATATATATATATATATATATATATATATGAGACTCACTTGTGAGACGAGTTGACCCATTATTAAATAATACTTATCATATAGTGATATGCTGTCGCAGGCGTACCAAAATAAATATAAATCCAACTCACACTATTACGTAGTATAGTAGCAAGTAGGGTCGAACCCAAGAGAGTATAATGAATCCTAATTAAATTAAAGTGTTACTAAAATATAAAATAAATAAAAGGGGGGTTTTGTTTGTGAAAAATTGATAAATACTCAAATAATAAATCAACTCAATATTTAAATAACAAAGCAGATGAATATTAATATAAAATTAACCAAGTGATAAAAGCCTAGTTTAGGATGTCGATCCCCTCCCGTTTACTAAATTACTTAATTATCCGAATATAAACATCTAGTCTAGTGCACAAACTCAAATCCCTAGATTGACGGTACGACCAATCAACCCGAATGTTCTTACGTTCATCAACTAGGGTACGACCACTAAATTGAACTATCTACGAGTGACCCTATGGATTCGAACTCGTAGATGCATTAAAACTCTAAACATAGGATTACTAGGCTACGAAATCCGGCTAGGTATCATACAACCTAGATTTTATTACACCTAGAGGGAATTATCTCTATTTGTTACTTAATCCAATTCCTACAACAATTACGGATTGTAGGTCATAGAATAACATTCAGCAGTTTAATAATTAAATAGGTGATCAGGCTAGAATAACTATCAAACCACAATTAAGAACATCACTGCATGTAATAAAATAAACTTGCACAAAAGGTTTAATGTAAAAATCATAAATAATTAAATTAATTATTCAACAGGAGGTTCACGAATCCTAAACTAGAAAAGGGGATTAGCCCCGCATGTTCATGTGAATTTCAGAAATAAAATAAGAAAACTAAAGAACCGATGATGTCGACTGCTTCTTGAACTTCACGCCAACAATCTGACCCTGGAGAGCGTCGATGCTTCACGTTAATTCTCCTCCTCTTCTGATCGTGTTCTGTCTTCCAATTAACGTCTATCTCCTCTCAAAAATAATACAATATCTTCCATAAATATCTCTATCTTGATCCCCAAGTAATCTTGTTTGATCTCTTTCCTTACTTATCTCTTCCTAAAATATCTCAAGGATCTTTTCTTTTCTTGTTGACTAATCTATCGTGCCTTCCCCACAACATGGGCCTGACTTGGGCTGATCTCTTCGCTGGAATCGTGTGAGAAAATATAAGAATCTGTCCAACAACACTTTCCTTATTTATGCTGAATTTTCGCAGTCCCTTCTGACACTGAGGGGGTCAGTGTCAGTCAATTTGGCAGCACGAATTTCCTGCACAAAACAGCCCATTTCCACATCAATTTATAACATTAAATCCTTAATTAACCAAAGACAAGATAAGTCAATTTAGCATCCAAATTAGCACATAAGTCAATCAATTAAATATGAATTTCAACCAAATAATTATGCTAGAATATGACTTATCATATAGGTAAAGTATACTTATTTGTAGAGTTGTTAATAAGCTCGAAAACCGTGGGTCTGGCCCTATTAACCAGAAAAAAATTAGGGTTAGGGCCAAGAAATTTGAGCGCATTTAATATCCGGGCTTTTTGGCCCGAACCGATTAGCCCGTGGGCTAATAGGGTTGGATCGTGGGCTAACAGGGCAGGTCCGTATGGTTGGAAATTAGTATTATTATATTTAATTTATTCTAACATCTATAATCGATACATCAACCACCCCGTCCCCCAACCCATCGTTGGACAAACTCTCACCATCTTTTAATTTTTATCTATTTCTCATTCTTTTTCTCATTCTAACTCACAATTTTCTCTAATAAATAAAATAATACTTAAATAAATATATTAAGATTAATTTAATTATCACAAATTCTTTTAATTTATATGTTTTAACAATATTTTGCATGTATTAATCTTAATTCTCTCAAATTTTAATTAATGTATTAGTTTATTTTGAATTTGTTATATTATTTATAACAAATTATAATTTATAATTTTTAAAATATTTTTATCGTACAGCCCCCGAGCCCGGCCTGTTTAACCCGTAGCCCGTTAGGGTTAGGTTCACCTTTTTATAGCCCGTTTAAACAGACCCGATTTAGCCCGAAGCCCGATTAGCCCGTTAGGTCTGGCCCTAATGAGTTAGGGCTGGCCCATTTAACATCTCTACTTATTTGTAGTTAAAGTATGTTAATAATAAAATATCTCATAACATCCTAAAATTATACTTTAATTCATCGTCCATCATACTTTACAAAACATACTTTTTATATATATATATATATATCGTTTCTAATTTTTTAATAAAAAATATAATACACTATTAATTATTCATTAAATATTTTAATTATTTTATTTTTTGAAAAAATAATATGCATTAAGAAGCTGGAATCAGCCTTTATATTAAAATTATTATTGTCACTCTTTATTCATCATACAAATTGTTCATAAAATAATTAAATTAGAAAGTTATCACTTTTTCTTTATCATGTATCACTTGTTATTAAACATGTTATCAATTTTTATTCCAATGAATTATTCGTGAAATAAATAAGATGGATATCACCTTTTTTTATTTATTAGAAATTATTTTTTATTAAAATATTATTATTTTTATTATTCTAGTAAAATTTTCGCGAAATACATCTTTTTTTTATTAGCTATAACTTTTTATAAAAGATATTATCACTTTTCTTAATTTGTTTGAAACTTGAAAAACTCAAATATAACGTGATTAATTAATGATGATAGATAAGTTTCATTAATTAACATTTATTTTTAATTAATGAATTAACTTGTAAGGATGAAAGTTTGTTGAGATCTTCTTATTAGTTATTTAGCGTTGACCATCTATCCCGCAAAACTGCAAAAAGAAAAACAAATCTCTAAACAATTATGCTCACGAGATCGGATTGTGCATTTTGTGAATTTCCATGTAATGATCGGTGCATTTCTAAGAGAATTGCAATATCCCATCTTGTGTTAAGGTTTATATTTTTTATTTTGCTTTGTTCCAATTTAAAGTTTACGTTTTCCTTTTTATTAAATTCTATTAGTTATTACATATATAGGGTTCACATACCATACTAATACAACACATATTAACATATTACATCTCTTAATTTACGTGAAAAACAAATGTATACAGAGGGAGTATTCATTATAGTTGTATTTTATGTATTTTTATGCACCAAGTTTAAGAATTATTTATTTATTCATTTTTTTATGTATAATGTAACAATGAAAAAGAAATATTTCTTCAAAAGTATCAACGGGAGGCCACTCCAGAGATATTCATAACTCACACTTCTTCCTAATACAATTACCCACTATATACTTATAATAATAATATTTTATTAATCCATATTATTATTCCAAGCCTAAAAAACACGTTAAGTTAACTGTGGTTTGCTCACGACGTGTAGGTAAAATTTTAAACTACAAAAACGATAAAATTAGCAAAAATTAAAAAATTTTCTAAATTTGAGAAAAATACAAAATCCATTAAAATTGAAAAATACTTTGAACTCATAAATTTAGAAGTTGCACTTTTCATGATATATCCAAAATTATTGAAATAAACTTAACCTTGCAATAAAAATTAAGCAAGTTGAATGATCAATCAAATGGAACAACATTTAACACTACATGAAATTTGAGATTTAAAATATAATAAAAAAAAGCTCATTTAACATGAAGAAATTGAGAAATATGAGAAATTAAGAAGAGATTTTGACCGAAAAGTTTGAGTGGGAAAAAGGGGTGGACCACATGTGTTTTTATATAGATATATATAGATTATTGATAAGATTATTATTATTCACATTTATTTAATTACTTAAAGGTTTAAGGTTTAGAGTATAATTGTAATTTCACCCTTATGCCTTCCGTCGATAAGATTTTCTTGAAATCACCGGCGGACATACATATATATATATATATATATATTTGATAAAAAAAATTATATGTCATAATAATCTATTTTGATGGCATGTCCGTCAATAAGATTTTCTGCAGATAATCGGTGCCAAGTCAAGAATCACGGCTTTTGCATCCGAAGGCTGCTTTGCCGCCCGTGCTCGTGTAAGTATAATATACATATAAATATACTGCATCCTGTTGCACGTACTTTACAGGGGTTAAGTAAGGTGCGGAGTTTCTGAATAATGGAGTTGTAATGTGAGTCTTGGCAGTTCTTGTCACACACGTTTTTTATTTTTACTTTTTTTTTAAGTAATTCAAACTTTTTAAAGCATAAATCTTCCCATATCATATTATTTTCATGTCTCAAAATATTTACGACATCCAAATTTGTTCCAAATTTTCAATTTTACGAGGGATTTGATCTCAAAACAATATATTTATACCAATTTCCCATGAAATTAGAAATACTCCAAATTTGTTGCAAAATTTGCAAATAGCACAACCTGGAAAACCCTTCAAAATTTGCAGCGAAAACACCTTGAAAACAAGCAAAAATTTTTCAAAACTATCTTTCGAGGATGAAACCTATTACCATTTGTCTACTTCTATGAAATGAAGTAAAAAATTTTCAATGTGAAAACAGAGCAAAGCAAGCTGAAAATAGAGAAGAATGAAGCGCAGAGCAAGCTTGAAAACAAAGCAAAGAAAGAATCAAGGAAAGAAAGCAGTGAAAGAGTTTCCAACAAAGAAAGAACAAAGAGAGAAGCAAAGAAAAAGAAAAAGGAAGAGGAGAAGGAAGTAAAGATAAAACCATCCAATTCTTTCGCAAAATTTGCAAACTGTGAAAATTGGCAAACCCTTAATTTCTGCGTAAACTAGCAAAACTTTGTGAAAGCTATTTTCTAGGATAATTTTCACTATAAGAAAACTACTGAATTCCAATGGCAAAAAACCGTTAAAATATGCAAAAATCCCGTTGGAATTCATGATTCCAACATGTACTCCAATGAATTTTTTCTATTGGAAAAGTGACCGTTGGATTGTCATTTTTCCAACAATATTTCCAACGTATTCCTAAAATTCAACGGTGAATCCAACGACATTTTTTGTTGGATTTTTTATCTAAAAGTGATTCAAACACTTTTTCAACGGAATTTTCTTTTGGAATTACCGTTGGCGATCATCTAACTACATTGGAATACTCCAACGAATTTTTTTCGTTGAAAAAGTGACTGTTGGAATGTTATTTTTTCAACAACATTTCCAACGATTCCTAAAATCCAACGACATTTTTTTGTTGGATTTTTTTTATCTAAAAGTGATACAAACATTTTTTCAATGGAACCCTGGACCTCTTGAGTATATCAGCATATCATCTACCAACTTAACTAATGTATAATTTATGTTATAAATTGATATTTAAATTTATTAAAATATCTTTTTTTGATGTAATTTTCATTTCATTGAAATTTTCCAACGGCTAAAGTTTAATTGGAATTTCTATTGGAAATTCCAAGGTGATGTTTGTTTTAGGGTTTTGGGGAGTTTGAAAATCATGAATAGTGATGTTGTGTTTATTTTGGATTTTTGATAGGGTAGATTTTAACTTTATGTCAAATCAATGTGTAAGAATGTACTCCCTCCGTCCGCCCGAAAGGTGAATATTTTGCCATTTTGGGCGTCCGCACCAAAGGTCCACATTTTCCTTTTTAAACACATGGGACCCATACACATCACTAATACAATAAATTTATGAGACTCATACACCCCACTAATACAACTACCAACTACACATTAAATAATAATACTCTTTAATCCACGTGCAAAAAACAAATATCCACCTTTGAAGCGGACGGAGGGAGTATTAATTAATGTAAGAAAGTAGATGAGAGAGGAGAAATAAAGAGAGAAAGTGTATTAATTAAGGAGAGAGAATGTATATAGGTATATACAAGGTTTAAAACTTTCGGAAATATCCATGATATTTTCACGATATATCCGTATTTGGAGAGTACCGATATCAATATTGGGGAAAAAGATACTCCCTCCGTCCCTCATTAAGAGGGTCATTTGCTTTTTGGTACGTAGATTAAAGAGTATTATTTTTAATGTGTAGTGGGTAGTTGTATCAGTAGGAGTGTGGGTCCCAACATTTAATTGTATTAGAAGGGTGTGTGGGTCTCATATGTGTAAAAAAGGAAAGAGGACTCTTTGAGTGGGACGACCAAAATGGAAAAATGGTCCTCTTAGGTTGGGACGGAGGGAGTATATCTTTTATGATGTCGAGGATATATCGGAAAATATCGGTAACAATATCGATATCGATTTTTCACAGTTTAAATTTTTTCAGATGTCGAGATATATCGAGGAAATATCGCTAAAATATCGATAAAATATCGAGAATGTATCAAAAATATTGAAAAATTACCCATATTTTTATGAAATTTTTAATGATTTTTATATTATTTTTACCAACTAAATACAATTTTTTTCATTAATTTGATCAATTTAAAAAAAATAGAGCAACATTTGCATGAAATTATTAAGACTGTTTTATTTTATTTAATTAATTATCACTATTATCACTCTTTATTAAAATTATTATTACTAAGTAAATGAGGAGTTTCTTTTAATGAATTAGTATATTCTGATTTAAAATACAATTATTTTGGTACATTCAATCGAATTGGGATGGAGGGAGTATTTTGTTGGTACATAACAATACTACTGGCGCATTCAAAACTATATTCACAATTTCTCTAATTCGATGAGTTGATACCAATATTTTTTAGATCAAGATAACATCACATGTTTTACATTTGAACATCATAGATTATCATATTAGTATTAGTTACTCCCTCCGGCCAATGTAAAGGTAATCGTTTACTTTTTACGCGTAGATTAATGAGTATTATTATTATATGTGTAATGAGTAGTTATATTAGAGAGAAGTGGTGAGCCATGTGATGTACATTTTTGCTAAAAAAAGAATATGGATATCTTTGAATTGGACGCCCAAAATGGTAAAATGAATACATTTGCATTGGCCGGAGGGAATATTAAGTATTGTATGATTTTAAATTATTTAAATATGTTGTAATTGATTTGCTTATCATATGTTATGAGTTTGATTGAGATTTTAAATTGTATTTATATATTAAAATTAGTTAAAATATATTGCAAAGTTAAATAATTAAATTTTTTTTTCAAGTTTTCGTAATTTTTTTATTTTTTACCGATATCGATATTCGATATATCCATCGATATATCCGTAAATTTGAGGTACCAATATTTCTACCGATATCAATATTTTAAACTTTGGTTACATATAAAAGGTGTTACAAATGTGTTACATATTATAATAATTTAAAAAGTGTTCCTAATATGTGTTAAATAAATTAAAAGTGTTACTCTAAGGTGTTATATAATGGGACTTATGTTGTAGTGATTTTTAATTTAAATTTTTGA
Source organism: Pogostemon cablin (assembly GCA_023678885.1). Taxonomy (NCBI): domain Eukaryota; kingdom Viridiplantae; phylum Streptophyta; class Magnoliopsida; order Lamiales; family Lamiaceae; genus Pogostemon; species Pogostemon cablin. The sequence goes on from CM042983.1 coordinate 9,111,156, forward strand.
AATGATCCAACGATCATGAGTAATCTTATCTTAATCAAATGGTTTAAGCTTCTTAGATACAATTTTTTGCATCACATGTAGGGTGCAATTGAAAGTAATTTTTTTTAATCAAGAAAAAGTTTTATTGCTTCAAAGGGCACGAGATTTACCTACATGTTACAATTGAAAGTAATTACACTCAATGAAAACTCAAATACAAATTCACAAGCATCAGGAAAATCATCAACCCTTCTGAAATATTGAAGTGAAGTGAATCTTTGTGCATGGAGATTATGGTAGTACGTTTTCTTTATATAGGCATAATAATGTCACTACATGATAATAATAAATTAATTACAACTAGGCATAGAGTACTGAATAATGATTCTACCATTCATCATACATACATATAAATCTCACACTACCGATACCGTAGACTCAGCAGAGTCTCTGCTGCCTCCAAATCCGCTGGCACCACCGGGACAACCGGGCCTCTCCCTCGCCCTCTCTTAGCCTCCCTCGGCCACCCCTTTAACTGCAAGCAAGGACGAAAAATATCCCGATATATCCATGATATATTTATTTTTCAGAGTACAGATATCGATATGGGAAAAAAATATTTTTTTATATCGAGGATATATCGAGAAATATCGATAAAAATATCGATATCAAATTGCCACAGTTCAAATTTTTCGAGATGTCGAGATATATAGAGGAAATATCGATACAATATCAATAAAATATCGAAGATATATCGAAAATATCGAAAAATTATCTATAATTTTTACAAAATAAAATAATTTTTTGTTTTGCTTTTACTAACCAAATAAATTTTTTATTAATATGTTTAATTTAAAAAAATAAAATAAAAAATAAAGCAATAATAAAAAATAAAGCAACACTTGCGTGAAACAATCTAATGGTGAGATTGTTTTACGTTTGATTAATTAATTGTCACTTTTTATTAAAATTGTTATCACTTTTCATTAACATTATTATGACTAAGTAAATCAAGAGAGTTCACGTACACAATATTGTAACTAGACGGCACACTCAGAACTATGTTCAGAATTTCTCTAATTCGATAAGCTGGTAGTCTGGTACCAATATTGTTTAGATCTAGACGGCATGCCATGTTTTACATTTTAGCCTCATAGATCATCATTTTGGTATTAGTTATTATTTTTTAACCAATAAGTAGTAATTATTGTATGACTCAAGACTATTTAAATATATTGATATTGATTTGCTTATCATATGATATGAGTTTTATTGAGATTTTAAAGTGTATTTATATATTAAAATTAGTTATAACATATTAAAAAGTTAATTAATTAATTCTCTCTATTTTTTTCAAGTTTCCGTGATTTTTAAAATTTTATCGATATCGATATTCAATATATCCATCAATATATTCGTAAATTTGAGGTATCTATATTTTTACCGATATCGATATTTTCATCATTGGGTATATATAGGGGTAATTTTTAAAATTTGGATGTGGAATTTGAATTTCAATTCTGAAGTTTTAAAACCCGGAACAAACATCCCCCAATGGTTTATCAAGCTATTTAAATTTTCCAACGGCTAAAATTTATATGGAATTTTTATTTATATGGAAATTTTTGTTGCAACTTTCTAACAGTTTTAGGTTTTATAGGAATTTTCGTTGGAAATTTTCAATAGTTTCTTAGACTATTGGAATTAGCAGGAATTTTTCAACGGTTTAAAGTTTCATTGAAAAATTCGTTGGAACTCTAAAATTTCCAATATTTTCATTTGAATTTTTTTATTGGAATTTGACAGCTTTCTTATAGTGTTTATTTTCAGTCACCACTTCGGCATTGTCCACATAAATAATTCAAATGGGTTCCTTTCTTTCTTTTTTATTTTCGACTGATTTAATTATTCAAATCAATATTAAAAATAAATTTGAATTAATAAAAGAATTTAAAAATAAGATATATTGAGATTAAATTGTAGAAAATGACTGACATCCCACATGCATTAAATTAATAAAAAAGGCAATGAATCTGAATTAATAAAATAGGCAATGATTCTCCATTAAAAATAGGAGGTTCAATACAATACATGACCTTCGAAAAGTTCACACATATTTTAAATCGAAATAAATTAAGAATTATACCACAAAAGATCCTCTAGTTTAGGTTTTCTTTTTGTTTTTCAATGAGTTATTTTCTTGTTCTTTGATTTGGTTTTTGATTTTTGTTATTTTGAACTAGATATCATTTTATTTCTTAGTATGTATGATTCCACATTACAATTATTCAGTTAGAACAGTATCAGCATCAAGTTGTTTTCTTTTAATATATCATGTTTGCATATTGTATTTGTTTACAATTGTTCTGTTAAAACTGTAACGCTACCAAGATGTTATTTTTTCTTTTTCCAACAACGATAAATATTTTATAATAAACACAATGAATGTACAAAGGCATAGCCAACTGACTATAGAATCCTCTTGGACACAGAAAAAAACCAAGTAGAACAGTTTGAGCACCATTTCTCTGTGGAAGAACTTGATATTTCCAAATTGGCAAGTTTACAACCACCAGAAATCAACATATCTCTTGGGACCAAAGTTAAATTGAAAAACATTGAAGAGATTATAAAGAAGTTTGATATCATTTGCAATTATTGAATTCCTTTTATCAAAGTATTGAGAAACCTTCAACTTCCAAGCAATCTCTTCATGATCACAGATAATATAGATGTCCATCCAATTACGATTGAAAGTAAAAGGTTGAACATATCAAATGGCTTGAAGAGAAATTTCAACTTGAAGAGAAATTTTAACTGAATTTGGAGAAGAATCCCTAGAAACTGTCCATGCACCTAGACATGCACCAAAAAACCAAAATCGACGGTTCGAACCGGGGAACCGTCGGTTTCGGAACCGGCAAAAAATCAAAATCGATAAAGAAAGGTTTGATTTTGGTTCCTCATTTATTAGGGAAAAAACTGGCGGTTTCGGTTCAAACCGCCAATTTTTTAATTTTTTTTATATTTTACGCTAAAACTAAAAAAAATTAAAACTAGAACCGGAATCGCCGATTCCGGAACCGAAACCTTCCTACCCCAGTTCGGTTCTGATTTCTCCTATCTTGGAACTGGAACCGATGATTCCGTATCGGGGTGCATGTCTACATGCACCAACAATATGATCATTAGAATTTTAAACAATGCCACCAAAGCCCAAAGATACATCTGGAAAGAAGATAGCATCGGTGAAGATAATGAAACACCCTGCTTCAATATTCCAGAATGTTTTATCACTAAAATGCAAAGGAGAAGAAGATAGAGACATAAGATTATTTTCCTAAACTGAATCACCTTCATTCCAATTCTTCAAAGCATTTTTAATAATTTCTTGTTCCAAAATTCTTTTAGAGTCAAAGATCCAAAGATTTTTAGCTTTCCAAATCCACCAAATAATATAGACCATAATTTGTATACAATTAGTATTCACTTGAGTTTTTCCAACCTGTTAGGAAATATATTTTATATATTTCTAATTATGTTGGCATTAAACCAATAAACTTATAATTGGTTATGTTTAATTTAATTATTTATGGAAAAGAATATCAAGGTGAAAATTCATTCAAGATTTGGTCAAAGATATATTTGAAGATACTATTTTATGAACGTGATTCTTCTTGACCAAGAAAGAAACTCCCATGGCCCAATTTGAGGATTAAGGAACACCGCAGATGGAGAACGTGATTAAAGTCAATAGTCAAAGTATTCCATATTGGTGATGATTTGATTTAAAATTATATGGAATCAGATTTGATTGAAGATTGTACGGGATCAGATTTGATCAAGATCTTTTAGAGATTTGATGATGTTCTTTCTAGGCTATTTATTCCCTAGTGAACAATCCATGTATCGAGATCCATTCACTTTACTTTTTGTGAGGCCATTAGAGAGTTATTGTCCAGAAACTCTTCTAGTTATTTTGTTTTTATTTTGTATATTCTCGTGTTCCTTCACGCACGAAGAACACAGCCTTGTAATGCAGAATCCGAGAGGGAGTTCCAGCATTGAGTTTGGGAGATCTCGTCAAAGCCTTGGAGGAAGTCCATACAGTGTTGTCAAGTCCACGTGGTGGCCAAATAAGTAATTAGAAGTTGTAAGGTATTGTCAATTAGTATAGAATGGAGTTCCTAGGTGTTGAATTAAAATACTTGTGATTTTCTAATGAAAGAGATCTGAGGAATGAGGCGAAGCCTATCCCGTATCTTTTAGGTCATGTGCTTGTTATGTATTCCATTGAATCTTTACATTAATGTTGTTGTTCTTACTGTTCGAATGAACATCTGCACATAATTAAGCACATGTATTTAATTGATTTTAGAATTACATTTGGCATCAGAGTAGGTTTCAGTTTATAATAAACAAGTCAAGATCCAGGATCCTTTGTCCTATGGGTTGCTATGGCATCTCACTATGCCGGATTCATTGCTCGACCACCATTCTTGGATGGATCAAACGATGATTATCTTCCTTAAATCTCAAGGAAAGGGAGGAGTGTGGAAAGCAATTGAAGAAGGATGGACGCATCCATTCACCACAAATGCAGATGACACAAAAACTCAAATTAGAAAGGTGGACGTACATCGAAAGAAAATAAATAGTCCCTAATAATAAAGCTATATATGCTATTCTATCAGCGATTGATGTTCAGTGTCACTCTCTCATATCCAAGTGCTCAGACGCTAAAGAGGCCTGGGGAATTCTTAACTCACTTCGAAGGAACAAAATCAGTGCGCAAATCTAAGATTCAATGTCTGATAGTGGATTATGATGCACTTCATATGAGAATTCTCATCCATCATCAATCAACTTCATCTCTTGGGAGAGACAATATCGGAAGAAAAATAAATCCAGAAATTCATGAGAACCCTTCCAAAAAGTTTTAGTAAAAAGGTTATTGCTCTCGAGACCTTCAATAAGACTGCTAAATTCAGTCTTGATGAGCTCATATGAGATATTCGAACCTATAAAATGAACATGGATTATGATCTTGAAAACGTGGAATTATTTCATATTGCTAAAAAATCTCATCAATCCAGTGGTGATGATAATGATGATGAGATGGAACAACATATGAGTTATGCTGAATTTGTAGAACATATGGAACTTCTAACAAGGAACTATAGCAGGATGATAAAGAAGTTTATGGACAAATCTAGAACAAAAAGAAGTGGTGATAAAACAAGCTCAAAGTTGTTTAAGAAGAAGTTTAAAAATGTTCAATGTTTTGATTGTAAAGGATTCGGCCTTTATCAGTATGAATGTCCTAACTTTCTGTGAAAGAACATATCACTGAAAGCAACTTGGAGTGACTCTGAATCATTAGTTGAACATTAAATTGCTTTACAGGTTATGAGTAAGAATGTTACTTGTTTAACTGATAATGTTGTAGCAGAAAAGGAAGAACAAGATGAATCTGGTAGGGAATTTTCCCCCACTATTGAAGACATGGAGTCTATGTTTCAAGCATTGAAGAAAGAACAAAGACAAGGATTTACCAGCAAATGACTTCAAAATGTTTTCAAGCTGTGTGCATGATAAAAAATTTGGAGGAACAAGTTGCCGAACTTAAGAACATTTTGAAGGAATCAGACCTTGAGAACTTAAGATTGAAGAGCTCTCTAAAGGCGGCTGAACAAAAATTGTTTAAAGCTGAAGCTGATCTTGCCAAAAAGCCATTCATTGACAAGTTAGAACATCAGCAGAAGGGATACAACCTGGATATTTTTAATTCGATTAAGGAAAAACTTATTTCTACTAAAAAGGAAAGAAACACTATTGTGAATCTACTCAAGGATCACTTGAAAAAGATAACTAGTGAGCAACAAGTCATGATGGAAGTTATCAAGAGTAAGGACATGCAGATTGAGAAAGACATTGTGGAATTAGAAAGATTGAACCAATCAATCCATCGTTTTAATTGTGGAAAGACCAAGTTAAATAAGATCCATACTTTAAGTGATGAATATGAGAAAGTTGGTTTGGGGGACGGTGGTGGAAGTAGTAAGAACACAAGAGTAAGCTTTGTGAAACCAACTCACAAGATATTTGTTTCCAAGGAGCGTAGAATAAACGTCCCTAAAGAAACTCATCAAATTGACAAAAGTACAGTTGTGAAGCATGTTGAGATGAAGAAACATTCGTTGAATTCATCCAAAAAGGTAAATTTATTCCAACATGTCATTATTGTGGGATGAAGGGACATATTAGACCTCGTTGCTATAAAATGCATCACGACATATGTACTGGAAATATTGTTGAGTGGAACTTCAGTGGTATACCGGCAAGAAACTTGCCTCATAAACCTCAAAGGCGAATAGGTCCAAAAGATGGAGGTTGCATTAAGGAACAGCAGAAGGAACATGTGTGTTTTTCTTCACTTTTTGGAGTTCATTTCACATCCTCCAAGTCATGGTATCTTGACAGTGGGTGCTCACATCATATGACCTGTATCAAATCAAATTTGAGTGATATTAGGCCTTTGAATGGAGGTATTGCTGCTTTTGGCAATGGAAGAACCAACAAGGTAGTTGGCATTGGAATATTAAATGTTCCAAAAATGCCACGTCTCAAGGATGTTTTATTTGTTGAAGATTTAAAGACAAATCTGATAAGTATAAGTCAATTATATGATCAGAATCTTCAAGTCAGGTTTACCAAGAACTCAGAGTTAAAAGTTTTTTTGTCCCATAACTATTTAAAACTTTAGATTTTGTCCCAGAAAAGATATTTATATCGATTTTATCCTATAACTATGAGTTTTATTTCAATTTTGCCCAATTTTCGTTGGAACCCTCAATTTTCAACAGAAATTAGTCACGTGCGTTGCATGTGACGGATGAATTTGGGAGTTCTTGCAAAAATTGAGGGTTCCGACAAAAATTGGGCAATCAAAATAAAAACTCATAGTTATGGGACAAAATCGATACAAATACTCTTTGGGGACAAAATTTAAAGTTTAAAAAGTTATGGGATAAAAAAACTTTTAACCTCATTTTCTGTACAAAATCAAAATATCTTTTTTAACTATTTTTAAGAGCTTCATAAATCATAAAACAAAATATTATCTGTAAGGACAAGATTTGCAATAGACTAAAGAATTAAAATAAAGAAATAAACATCACAAGCTAACATCAGAACAAACAAATCACATAATTGTGCAAAGTTAAAAGTTTTTTTGTCCCATAACTTTGTAAACTTTAGATTTTGTCCCAAAAAAGATATTTTTATCGATTTTATCCTATAATTATGAGTTATATTTCAATTTTGTCAATTTTTGCCGGAACCCCGAATTCATCAGTCACGTGCAACGCACGTGACCAGTTTTCGACGAAAATTGGGTGTTCAGCAAAAATTTGGTAAAATTGAAGTAAAACTCATAGTTATGGGATAAAATCGATATAAATATCTTTTATGGAATAAAATCTAAAGTTTTAAATAGTTATGGGACAAAATTTTTTTTTAACTCCAACAACTCATGGTTCTATTTTTAATGCTAATAGCTTTTGTGTTCTTACAAGTACACGTTCCTTTGATAATTGCTATGTGTTGAATCAAATCAACAGTCCTCAAGCTATTCTTGATAAAGTTGAGTCCCTACATCTAAAGTTGGGATCGGACTATCCAGTTCACTTGTCAAAAGACAGAGTTGATCGAGGTGTTCCTGAGCAAGGGAAAGAACGTCAAATGTTTGGTTCATGTACAGTAGGTAATACTCTAAATTTTGATCATTTTTATACTCTTGAATATGAGTGGGTCAGTTTACTTGGTAATATAAGTGCATCCGATGTTATGAAAACATCGATCCCTTATCTAAAAACCAAACATATAGAAAAATGTTGTCATACAATTAGAGAACTTGTGGAGGAAGGTACAAAAGATTTAGGTCATATTTCTATTGAAAATCAGATTATTGATATTTTTGCCAAGTTCATTGATGCTCAAAAATTCACCTCTCTCTTAAATTTCTCTTTAGGAACATGCATTCTTTGATTCATGTTTTTATTTTTATTTTAATTTATTTGCATGCTCATTAGGTTTTCTATTAGGCATATGTATGTGTTTCAATCCATCATATTGTTCTCTTCAAAGACAAGTATATGTGGATTTTTTTGGGAAAAAACATTTGATTTATACCTTAAACAGTATAGGGCTACCTGCAATAAAATTATTTACTGTAAAAGTCACCATTTTTTTTGAAAAGAGCTACGTACACAGAAAACAAAATGTGAGGAGAAAGCCGCTGATTTAAAAAGGGGTATGTTCTATTTGTCTAAAAAAGAGTTATAAGGATGGAACAACAAATTCAAATGACTCTTTCAGTGCAAGTTTTTTTTTCCAAAATATTTTTAAGACAGTACACAAATCCTAGTAGTGACAAGGCAGATTAGTTGTTCGTCAAATGAGCAACATGAAATGATGTTTTACTTGTCCTGGAGTTATGATGTTCTTGCACTTCGGAAAAATTAAAGAGCGAAAAAAACATATATAGATGCTGTTTTTTTAAGAACCATTATAAATGTTTGGATCCCATCAAATTCATTGCTCTTCTTTAGGGGGAGAAAATTTGTGATGTTGCATTGCATTTAGACATCACTTGTTTTTCTTTATTTGTCTCTTTTGGCTTGTCTAGACTTGGTAATTATATCGATGGTTTCTTCTCATGTGAGATACTCCCTCCGTCCCAGGTTAAGAGGGTCATTTTACCATTTTGGTCGTCCCACCCAAAGAGTCTCATTTCCTTTTTTGGACACATGGGACCCACCCACACCCACTAATACAATTAAAACATGGGGCCCCGCACCCACTAATACAACTACCCACTACACATTAAATAATAATACTCCTTAATCCACGTGCCCAAAAGCAAATGGGACTCTTAAGTTGGGACGGAGGGAGTATGTACTTATTCTTGATAAATTCCTCCTATTTTTCTGGAACATGAAACATGTTTTTATTATTTGGTTCCTCATGGCTTTGCATGAAAATTAAGGGGGAGATAATATAGTTGGATGACTTATTGGCTGCGTGAGTATTTGTGGGAGAGTTTCTATTCTTGGAGTATGGGGGAGTTCGTCTATTCTCAGCTTGCATAGGATGTTGTTCTTACTCAGTTTGAATACTTGGTTGAGTCATGTTTCTCATGGGATTTAATGTTGATCTTGGTTAATTCGTTTGTGTTTCTATTCATTTCTGACCATTCTCTTGGATTATGAAAGTTTGTTTCTTTAACTGTTCCTTTCCGGGAAGGAACATAGAAGCTTGTCTTGTGTTGATTTCTTTTGCAGGAATTTATTATTCTTCATCAAACTATAAGTTTTTTATTCAAATGCCGAGGGGGAGATTGTTAGGAAATATATTTTATATATTTTTAATTATGTTGGCATTAAATCAATAAACATATAAGTGGTTATGTTTAATTTAATTATTTATGGAAAAGAATATTAAGGTGGAAATTCATCCAAGATTTGATCAAAGACATATTTGAAGATTCTATTTTATGAACATGATTCTTCTTGATCAAGAAAGAAAAGCCCATGGCCCAATTTGAAGATTAAGGAACACCGCAGATAGAGAACGTGATTAAAGTCAATAGTCAAAGTATTCTATATTGGTGATGATTTGATTTAAGATTGTATGGAATCAGATTTGATTGAAGATTGTATGGGATCAGATTTGATCAAGATCTTTTAGAGATTTGATGATGTTCTCTCTAGGCTATTTATTCCCTAGTGAACGATCCATGTATTAAGATCCATTCACGTTAGTTTTTGTGAGGCCATTAGAGAGTTATTGTCCAGAAACTCTTCTGATTATTTCGTTTTTATTTTGTATATTCCCGTGTTTCTTCACGCACTAAGAACATAGCCTTGTAATGCAGAATCCAGGAGGGAGTTCCATCATTGAGTTCGGGAGATCTCGTCACAGCCTTGGAGGGAGTCCATACAGTGCTGTCAAGTCCACGTGGTGGCCAGATAAGTAATTAGAAGTTGTAGGATATTGTCAATTAGCATAGAACGGAGTTTGTAGGTGTTGAATTGAAATACTTGTGCTTTTCTAATAAAAGTGATATGAGGGATGAGGTGAAGCATATCCCATATTTTTTAGATCGTGTGCTTGTTAAGTCTTCCGTTGAATCTTTATGATTATGTTGTTGTTTTTATTGTTCAAAGGAACATCTGCACACAAGCACATGTATTTAATCGATTTTAGAATTACACGAACAAATTTCTCTCCACAAAGAAAAAAATGTAGAAAAATCAGAATTACAAACCATTGAACTGGTGACAACTTCCACACAACTTTTGCAAAGCTACAATTAAAGAACAGATGTTCAATATTTTCCACAGCTTCTTCACAAATATTACAAATTTGATCAACTACAACACCCTTAGCTGTCAGATTTAGGGGTGGACGAAATTATCAAAATATCGGTATGACGTATTTATTGTACCGTAAAATAATGAACTTATCGAAAATTTCAGCATACCAAAAAATTCAGTACGGTATGATACCGTACCGAATTATTCGGTACGTTAATGGTAAGATAATTTTTTAAAATTGGTATTTCGGTATATACCGAAATACCGATATATTTATTGGTATTTCGGTATATATCGGTATACCGAACTGTTAATTAAATTAATATTAATAATAATTATATAAATTAAATTAACTTAATTTTTTAACTTACCTTATAATATTACTCCATTAAAAGAATATACTTATCAGTTATATTTTTTGAATACAGATTACAGCAATGAACCCTAGGAGCCAACAGCTGCCCTCCCAACCCGTCTACATCTCTACTCCATCTCCCATCTGATACGATTTTTTCCTCAATCTCGAATCACAAGTATATCTACAATATAATTCTTTTGAAATCTGTTGTTCAATTTCTCTGTAAAGATCCGACAGGATTCATCCACTTCCCTTCTTTGATGTGTTTTCTTCTCTCGGCATTCCGTTGATTCAAGCTTCATTGATTTACAAGGCGAGAACTCAAATTCTGTGCCCTCCCTCTTCTTTCATCCGATTATTGTTCACTACGCCTGCTTTTCTCTGTATCTTTTTTGTTTATGTTATTCAATTAGATGAAATTGCTTGCTGATTTGAATTAGAGTGAGTGCGTACACCATCTCAATATCTCAAGTGAATGTCAAAGCTATAGGTAGAAGCTTTCAGAGTTTCTTGTATTTATTCTTTGTAATTTAAATACTTTGATTTTTTCTTTCAATTATATTGTCTATTTTTTGAAAAATTAGTACTCCATTCAGTTACTTTATATTCAATTTTTTTTTGTTTTTAAGTATCGAGCAAAATTTTTTGGTATTTTTTCGATATTCGGTAAATTTCGATATTGACGATTAGCATACCGAAATTTCGGTATACCGAAACTTTCGGTACAGTATCGGTATACATTTTTCAATACCGAAATTTTGGTACGGTATACGGTATGCATGAAAAATTTTGGTATACCGTACTGTCCACCCCTAGTCAGATTACTCTTAGTCGGAAGAATTCCTTTACAACATCTCCAAACAAAAAACTTTAGCCTTTCCTTAATTTTCAGAGTCCATGTTCTTTCCACATTTGTGTTTCTGATTGAGCTCGATTCAGGCAATTCAAGTAAACAAACCTTTTCTCTAACAATAAACAAGATTTATTTATCTAATCTTGAAACTATAGCAATATTTACTCTTAAGATCTGAGTGTCCCTCTTGAGCAAACCAAACCAGCCTCATGTTTTACACTTGTTCTCACATTTTAAACCATGCAGTTTGAATTATTCTTTGTGCACAAGTATAAGTAATCAATTATAGTTTAGAGTGTATGACCAAATAAAATGCCAAATTCGAAGGATAGCGTATTATTAATTTTATTACTACTAAACTAATTAAGACATGTAACTTTTTACTCTCTCCGTTCCGGTTAACTCTTCACCGTTATTATAGATACAAAAATTTAACAAGTTTATTTTTTTGATCAACTTTATTGATTTTTAGGAGTATTTTGGTATTTTTAAGTAATAAATAAATGATAAAGTAAGTTATGTGAGTTAGGTAAGAATGGCATTATTAAAATAATGATATAGTATGGGGTTATTTGTTTTGAAACTTTTACTACCTTTGGAAGATAAAAAGCATAATTGGACAAACAAATGAGAAAATAATAAAAAACTTGTTGGGACGGAGGAAGTAAAGAAAATAAATATGCAAGTGAAAAATCACGCGAGTATTCAAGACAGAAGACAAAATAGCTCTTAAAAATCCAATTTAAATTAGTCAAATCATTAGACCATCAGTTAAAATGCATAAAACCGTGGAAGCAATCTTATTATATATCATAATAACATGCATTCTCTATTGAGGTACTTAAAGAATTAAATTCAAAATCTCATCTAATCATTTAAAAACCTTATCATATAGACACGTAATTTATATGCATACAGAAACTAAGGAGCAATCTTATTATATCATAATAACATGCATTCTCTATTTAGGTACTTAAAGAATTAAATTCAAAATCTCATCTAATCATTTAAAAAACCTCATCATATAGACACGTAATTTATAGATAAATGTTCAATATTGATGGTTCTAATGAATAAAAGTTTTATAGTTAAATCTTTCTACTCATATCAGATTAACAAATATGATCCATGATGACACAAGCAACCATCATAATAATAGGCTATTCTACCACTGTTCCATTAAATTAAATTCATCGATCAGTGGGGGTATAAAATACAAACTAAATTTCTCATTACAAGTAAAACTTGTTCTTAATGATTACATAAGTCATTGCACAACATTTGTTTGCAATTCTAATTTGTAGAAATGTTTGGTTATGAAAGAGTAACCTGAGTCAGATCCAGTCCTCTTCAACTCTCAAATCTTTTTTCCCTTGTATTCTTTAGAGGAAGCCATCATCTTCATTCTTCCCTCTTCCGCATTATCTTCAATCTCATAAGAGAAGTTTTTTTCTTTTTTTCCTGCCTTCATGAAGGAGGCCGTAGACGAGATCTATGGTAGATTAAGCAGACTCATTACCTTTGGAGTAATGGGTTATTTTACATCATCCACCTGAGGAAATGACTACAAACACATCGTCAATGGACCACTTACGTGGTGTTGACTTGCATACGGGGTTGATCACTGCTTGCTCTGCTGTTGCAACTCGATATCCAATCACAATTTCCTTGCGCTGATGACCCCTCATCATTATTTCGTAGAAACTGAGTTCTTCCTGGTCATAAAGATAGAATTCTGCCGGCTTTATGCACATCTCGTTTCCCTGAAAACCATAGACTACTTTGTCAGGGTGTTCCAGCACAAGTACATTGATAATCATGTTCATTTGCAAGAAACTATGCACCTTTTAGAATTAAATTACATTAATAGTTACGTTATTGGATAAGCATGAAGGCAAACTAGGTGATGAGTGATGCAAAAAGTAGTTAAACTATATCAGGTTATTACTAGCTATCACATTTGAGGGAGACATGATGATTTTGTTTGCTATCTAGGTTTAACTTTAATAGAGAATACCGAGCTTTTACAAACACCGGGTGTCGAACAAAGTGTAAACTGTACCCAACTCGAAATCATTTCGCAGCAGGAAAGAGTTTAAGGAAGGTTAAAGAAAAAATAACTGGAAACGCTAGAATACAAGATAGGATACCTCTTCAGCAAAAAGTTCTTCCAGCACACGGTTGATTTGTTTGTCTTCCGCTACCATCGCTAGTGCCATGCTCACCAGCTCATTTGATAGTACATAATCACTAATCCTTGTAACGGAGACAAGATTTCTAGTTCTCGAATCCAATATCTCGCTTATTATGATCGATTTGTTTGAAGCTTGTTGAATTTCTCGAATCCACGAACTTTGAGAAAATCCAGTATGTCGCAATGGGGACGACTTAGAGTCTTTGGAAGGAAGTCGCTTGGACTGTGACAATATGCAAATTAAAATAGTAGTCAGCACTTGAAACCTACGTTTACTGCTACATATTTACTAAGAGCCTTGACCATAAAGCAGCATAATTTAGAATTGCAATTATCAGAAATATGCATAGCAAAGATGCAATGAATTGGCATCGTATAGAAATCACTTTCAAATCCTTTGATCCTTAAATTGAAAGAGTTGTCTCACAGAGGAAAACGACACCAACAAACAAACATAAAAATGTGGCAGGAACATAGGACTCTGAGAGAAGAAACCAGAAGTCCCAAGTAAAACGAAGAGCAGAATAAAGAAACGTGAACAACGAAGATGCTGACAGAGTAATGACCTGTATATCTCTGATAAGAAGCAGTGTGGCAAGGGACCGTGAATCAGAGTGAACAATCGAGTCTTCCATAGATTCATCTGCAAGAATTAAAATCTGATTTCTTAAGAGTTAGTAATGACCCCGGCAAATCTAGAAACTAAAATCTAACAACTTCTTGTCCATCTCAGAGAAGTGAAGGCTCCTAGATAATTAGGTCCAGTTCCAACCATCTAGCAAAATTAGGCACCTATATTAAACCATAGGGAAATTTTCCTTCGAACTCGAAACATAATGAATTTGCCTGATGGATGGTCTCATAAAAGTTCTTTTACAGAAAATATAGTACTTGTTTATCACCACATATCATACTGACATGAAATTGGGTATCAACCAACTATTTAATTGGTTAAGATTCTCCAAAGCTGTGTAATGTACATATAATATATACTTGAGAAATTTTGCAATAAAAACACATATACAGAAAGTATTCCAACAGTTCCGATCCAGCTTATTACAACACATTTAGATAACAGCAGCATTTCACTCTTGCTGAAGTGAAGGAACTTCTCATTGTTTTTTACAAATAGAAACAAAAAAAATTTGATATATAAAGAAAAAAGAGTACAGATGAATAAGGAATCCCCAAACTCGAAGAGGGAAAGGCTGTTACAGTATCCCACATCAATTTCACTTGCAAGTGTTGAAGGGCATATAAGTTGGGGCCACCCCTTTACCTTCGACCAAATTATTAGGCATATAAGCTAGGGAGCCCTAACTTAACGGAAACCAGCATCGAAGGTAAAGTGTTGACCCCCACTTGTATGCTCTTCCGCACTTGCGAGTGGAACCGATGTGAAATATTATAACAAAGGCTTAAAGAACACAATTCCAATTTATCTCAAAACCTGACACAGAAATAGTTTGACACCCACAAAGAAACTCTATCCTCTGTTCTACCTCACACTTTCTTAATGGATATCTTCACAAAAAATTTTTTACTTCTACTCCTTGCTAAATGCTAATTTACTTAACCATCATAAAGCTGAAACAACTGCACTCCACAAACCAAAGCACTTGACATGTATGGTTAATGAACCTTCCTAGATTCAATGAGCATACAAATTAAGGAGTGTGGAAGATCCCTATGAAAATACCAACAGTAAAACACTTAGCTCCAAAGCTTAAGGGTCCAAATCTATGTCACAATAGAGTTTCCTCCCAACGGAAATTTAATAAATTGGACATCAGAGTTCCCTCCAAAACACATTTAGTCAGTAAAGACAGAATGAGGAATTTCGTTTGCTCTCACAAAGCCCCCGACACAACAGTTATGATATAATTGCTAAGTATATAAGGCATGATAAGAGCTCCATACTATCTATTCAGATAATTATTTAACAAGAAAAACATCCTTTATTTCCATGATATAACCAAGAATTATAAGGGAAATTGGATAGGAGAAGATGTTGGATACAAAGCATCAGATCTGTACACAAAACTGGATGGGGAATAATCAAATTGGATAATATCAGTGTTACAAGATTTACATAATATATTTTAAAATTATTAGCAGACACCATAATTAGTTCCTACTTAAGATAATTACTGTTTAGAATCTTTAAAACGAGATAAAAAATTCCTACTAAAACAGACATCACATTTTGATATCCACCACTATATATATATTTTAGGTTCAAATGGACGTGTGAATTATACATTTCAATTTATTGAGCACTTTATTCTAATCAACACTCCCAAAAAATAAATAAAAATAAATAACTCTGCAGCTTGAATATCTCAATCAATGGCACAGTATCACTTTATAATGTTGCAATCAAAGAGTGTGGAGGCGTGCACAGTAGAGAAGAATAATAATACTTACAGAATCAAATGTTTCTAATGGTAAACTCTCCAGATGTCGACGGATGACTGCATTCCCTTCACGATGGACAAGTTTTAAGTTTGCCAATCCTGAAATATCGAGGCCACCATCTTTTAACTTTTTCTCTCTGTCCTTTTCAGGAACCTCATTAAACATCCATAATTCTGATCCTGGAGACAAAAACGCCTCTAGAACCTAAAAAAAATAGAATAAGGAGAATAACAAATAAATTATAGAAAAAATAAAATTAAAAAGCCTAAGTATGAAGTTTCTAAGCAAAATAGCATAAGAAAAAATAAGTTATAAATCATATATGGTAATGAAAGAATATTATATTCTGTGTGCCAAAAGTTTGTATAAAACAAGTCATAGTTTTACATGCTTTCCAGAGGTGGAGTTAACGAGGATCACAAAGAGAAAAGATAGCATACTTGTTAAATATTAGGATTTACCAGAGACATACTAGAATACAATTCTCTGAAACTAATAAAGTACATAGTTGCCACTCGGATTACCATTTCTGATTGGAGCATGAAATAAGTCACCATTATTTGAAGTGATAGACTAACACTAAAAGTTTTTCATCCTTATCAAATACTGGGATCTTATGTGGCCTTCATACAACCAGACACCAACACATCATGATTAAAAGCAACTTCTTTAAGCAACAAAGCTTGCTCTGACAATACAAACAATTTTAATCTACTTATATGGATATCAAATAGTACTATGAAATGCACATGATGAACATGGAAATTTGTGTAAATATAAAAGTATGGTGGAATACCATTATCATATCATCAATGTCACGTCTCCAACCACAGAAAAGAATCTTTTCGGGGAATTTTGGAGGGTCAGTAGTTTTAGGAAATAAGCCCTTCCGGATCTGCAGATGATGTGATGCATACATGAGACACACATTGAACAGTACAAATGAAAAGATACAAGAGCCAGTCATCAGCCATATAACGCATTATAGATTCGAGAGATAACCTTAGGCAAGGGGCCTGGAGCATAGGTGTCATCATCCTCAGCTATAACAAGGATTTCATCACCTGCTCGTAGAACATATTTATCATCTGGATTTATTTTAATTTTTCCACCTTCCGCAGACACCTTAACCCCACAAGGAATTGCATCAGGGAAAGAAATGAGAACATCTTCAAAAAAATGGCCATCCAGTTCAGGCCATCTTTTTATATAAAACTCTGCATTTTCAAACCCCAAAATATCTTCCCATATCTGCAAAGTAAGGATATATTTAAAAAATAAATAAATAAATATTGCTACAGTAATGAGCAGTGACTATCCTTTTAGGCTACAAGAAGCATCTTCAGCATTTCTAGCACTTGTATACATAATAAAAGTAAAAAGAAAAGTCGATATTAACGCAACATTTTCAACAAAATGGGACAAGGAAGGAACCACCACAATACCTATGAATGAATATGAAGGTTATTAAACCACACTAGATAATTCAGTATTTTAATCGACTGAATGATACTTTTGAAATATATTAGGTATATACTTATTAATATATAACATTGATTAATATTAAAAGAAATATTGAGCGATTTGGCCTCTTTCCAGTTCATTAATTCATCTGTCACTCCGGATGGTCGGTCAACTCTTGATTTTAGCTGCATTTGTTAAATCTCAAATTTAGTCAATTCCAGTTTAATATTCGTATGTTTAATGCATTGTCAATTTATCCTGTTTCAGACATATGCAATCATATTATCAGAACATAACAGATCACAAATCACAATAATCTAAACTGGCAGTAGACTCAACTCAACATTAATATATGATTATTAAATCATAACCAGTGTTGCTGAAACCTCCACCGAGCCCCACCTGGGCTCTATGCTACCCTTGGCTGCCTCTGCCTTTATTTAATAATCAGCACTGCCTAGTCTTGACTACGCACTAGGCCCCAGGCTACCCACATTGATCAGTTAAACACCACATGAAGTTATAAACAGCTTATTTATGCAGGGAACAGGATATGATTGAGAGGGAGGAAACCTGCTATGTTCTTTGAAAGACGGCAGTGTAAAGCTATAATAAATTCTCTCTTTAATTTGTTTATGTGATAAGAAAAGAAAAAAACAATTTACAGGATCTGACCTGTGCAAGGCCAGGCTGGAGAGCACACTGTATCATCAGCCGGCCAATGACATCATGTGCAACAACTGTTTCAATGAGTTCACCTCCGACAAGCTTCACCAAAGGCTCATTGTCAAGATCACTCATTTCTACAACAACATGGCCCCTCAATCCCTCCTTCACACCTGTTAGACTAAGCACAACCCTGAGAGCTCGTGCATCACTCTGGTTCATTCAACAAAATAAGAATTTAATCGTACAACAAGCATAAATCACATAAGAGATTTTAAAATAAAAAATAAGGACCTGATCAGCATTTTCATCAGATGCTAATACAATGATTGCACGTGCCTTCGAGACAGAAACCTGCATGAAAAGAACATGAGAAATGACAATATGTTGGCATTAAGAGATCGCGGATATAACTTAACTACAGTAAAATTTATAATCCCTAATAACATATTCTAATGTAACAATGCAAAATGGGAAAAGTTAATCCTGGTATTGACAAAATACCTTCTTTAAGTCAGCAAGTATAAGAGGGCTGCCACTTCTGCATATAATTGATGTTCCCATCAAGTCAAATTCGAGCTTTGCTATATCCATTTCCATTTCCTCCTTGTCTCTTTCAGCAAGTACGACAATGACACCACCACCAATGCTTTTATTCGCTATAGCTAACTGCTTTAGAAGTGAACCCTGTGGTAAGATCATTTAATATCCTTAAGATCGCTGAAGATATATATAGTAATCATACAAAGCTCAGTGTTGGTGGGGAGTAACATGACTAGGATTTTCAGAAGTCTTAAAGAGAAAAAACAAGGAATCCTGGGTGAGAAACAAAGTAAGCTCCATGAACAAAGACTTGGATAATTTATTTGGTACAGGTATGCATCATAATCAGAACATGGTTTATTGATAACAAAAACTATATACTGGAAAGATATAATGAATACGTTCTTCTATAAGAAACCATGATTTGAGCACATTACAATTTACAAAACACTCCAAATAAAGGAAGAAAAGAAATGTAGCAATATTATCGCTCAGAATACTGAACGAAACACAATGAAAAAGACAAGAAGTTTCAACAAAAACAATAGCAACTTATATGGTTTAAGTGCATTACCAGCTTATCACTCCATCCAAGAATGAGGATATGGTTACTCTCAATGACCTCACTCTTGCCTTTGCGTAATGAATCAACCTTCTCTGAAATAGCATCAGAAACAAGCCCCAGCATCATGGCAAATATAAGCATTCCTCCTGAACTTATTGAAACAGAAACAATCCTGGGCCCAGTACCAACCCTGTCAGCATGATTTCCTGAATCCGCCACAAAGGTCCAAGAAAGCCAAAGAGCTTCAGCAAAGCTGCTATCACTTACAGCATATAACGCCAAACCTCCAAATCCAATAAGAAACAGAGTTGCAAAGAGAAGTGCAAGCAATTTTGCATAAGGATAACCTGAGAAACACACATCTACCACATAGGCAATTCGTTTCTTCAAAGGAACTTCCTCTTTGCTGTCATTTGTCCGCTTTGAAATTTTTTTGATTCGTGGAAGGTAATCAAGATATTCGTACAACACAAATGGTGTTATGAGGGTAATGATAACTGTGTACAAAGCTATTGTTCTAGGATCACTGTTCCCTAAAGAAAAAAATGAACTCTCAGTACCAATATCCAAAACTGTGAAGTCTGTGATACCATTACTATGAGCAGAATTTTCATGTCTACAAAATCCTTGAAGCTTGTTGTTCTCTTCCTGCAAGAATATCATCCTTTCTGATCAAATAATGAGGAATTTAAATATTAACCAAGGCATTCTTATGAATTTAATTAGTTTAATGACTCTCGATTGATTAACTGAAGTACCTTGGGGAACTGTTTGATTAGAGGAGATGTTTCAAATAGTATGAAACTAAATGGACATTCTATTAAGAACGTTGCACATACCTTAAGCCTTCCAACTTCATTACGTAAGAGAATTGCATAAATAACTGATATGGAGAAGGAAAACATGAGCTGCAAGTGAAGGAACACAAATATTACTCGCAAACTCATCAACAACAATGAAGCCTTGAAGATCTTTTGCTTCATTGACTTTACGAAATAAAGAACCACGTATAAACTGTATTCAGCTCTTACTTTGCCCCCATAATATTTATAATGCTAAAGATAAAAACTTTCAAATTATTCTTCTGAAATTTTGAAAAAATGAGGTTTGTGTCATATTTAATTCCATCAGATAACAAGACTAAAGATACATGTTTGCCAAATCAATGTGTCTGTAACCCCAACATTATAACATGAAAAAAAAAAAAAAGAAGAGAAAATAAGCATTTCCACATGGTGAGGATTAGATATTAATTTACTCACAAAAAATGGACAAAGTTGTGGCTACTGGCTCTCATAAGCTAATACATAAATACTGGAGTTAAGAGGAAAATAGAGCTACAACACTGCACATAATATGATGTTCAACATTGAAAGTCTTTCTTATTCACTTTTTATTTTTCAAACATTGACTATGTTGAGGGTTTGTATCTCACTGGATTCCTATTCTAATGATATGCATGCATACCAAATACTCTACATCAACTTTTAATATAATTTTTTTTTAAAAAGGTTACCTATTTTTAGTATTGAGCAGTGAACCCACAATCACAACACTGAATACCTTCTTCAAAAGCATTATTTTCTCCATACACCTTCCACTCTAGTCACATACTCCCTCCGTCCCGGCGTAAGAGGGCCATTTGTTTTTTCGCACGTAGATTAAGGAGTATTATTATTTAATGTGTAGTGGGTAGTTGTATTAGTGGGAGTGTAGGTCCAATTTTTTAATTGTATTAGAGGGGGTGTGTGGGTCCCATGTGTGTAAAAAATGAAAGGAGACTCTTTGGGTGGGACGTCCAAAATGGAAAAATGACCCTCTTAGCCTAGGACGGAGGGAGTTTAAAAATTGATGACTTTCTTGAAAGATTTCTTCTTCGTTCTATTTCCATGTTCATCAACTCAAGAACATGGTAAGTCACAGTTTTTAAATTCTGAACGTAGTCATAGAAATTTTATCATTCAAGGAAATTGAACAAGCTTACTAGTTACTAGATACCGTTAACAACATAATGTGAGTTAACATATAGCTTGAAACATAGAATCTTCCAAAGTGCTTCGCCATCAAGTCAGTTATATATGTTCGGACAAAAATCTTTATGGATAAACAAAATCTAACAGGGGCAAGTCTTGCCGTAAAAGGCTGAGAAAAATCCATAATAGAAGATGTTCCTCTAAAGCTTTCTAAAGTTCACTGATGACAAAGATGAATGTGAGCTTGAGTTAAGCTCAAACACCGAGAGATAATGCCCATAAGAGTTATGTAATTATGTAGCCACAACTATTAGTGTTGAGCAAAAACTAGCACGAAACTGGTTCCACGGTGGAACTGGAATTACTCTTTAATACTACTCAACAGTATTAGAGACAGTAACCCTATGTATTCTAAAGAGTCGATCCTTTAAAGATAAACCCTCCACGAAAGGGATACACCCGGTTGCACACTAGCACTTCTCTTAGTAAAAATGGAAAAGATCAATAGTTATTTTAGGCAATTAAATTTCACCTAATAATTATGAAGCCACAACTACTGATTAAATCGTACCATAAAATTTACAAAAGAAAAGGAATATTAAGTGAGCGTTTATGATGTTAACTTAAATAACATGCACAAAAAAAGCTAATATTAGAAATAAACCTGAATTAAATAAAAACAAAAATGATCATATCATTGAGATAGAAAGACAAATTATTAGCAGAAAAAGCGGAAAAACTATATTATAAATTATAAAAATGACTTTAAATAAATCTGAAAGAAAAACATATGACACGTGGTAAAAAATAAATACAGGTGCGCGCAGAAAGGTAAATCCATAGTATTTTATTTTCACAGTGCAACGCTGGAACAGCACTCTTCATCAATTCAATTGGAATAAGGTAGGATATGGCGATGCCCTCACAAATTCACAATTATACAATTAAATTGGGAGGAAATTTGAGAAATGGAAAAGATAGTGGACTCACAAAATGCAGATTCCAAGAGTTTTTGAATGAGCAATTCTTCTGAAATCTACAAGAACTAAGGGAGTCAGACGACGGTGAAGGAACCAAACCCAGCGAGGCTGAGGCTGATGCTTGAATCGACAAAGCCTTCAAATCCTTATCGGCTCGTAGCTTGGGTTTACTCGTCGGCGAACCAATCCCTCGGGCGGTGTCGGCAGCACTATGCGGCATGGAGGAGCTGCGAACCGGCGATTGCTGCTGAGATTTGGAGGCGGAAGAAGAAGATTTGACTGAAACGCTTCTGCGAGTGGAGTAGGGACCGAGATTGGCAGGGAATATGTAATCCCGATCCGAAAAATTAAAGGTTAATGCATCGGTGGCGGTGCTGGCTCCGCCGGCAGGGGAGGCAGATGTAGTGGCGGAATTGAAAGAAGGAGTAGGGGAGAGGCGTCGGAGGGTGGGGAAGTGAGGGGTTTGGGAATCCGAGGGCACCGTCTTGGACTTCTTGTTCACCGGAGGTCTCTCGGGCTTCACCGGCCCTGATTGACCGTTGCTCCCCTCCTGCATGCTCCTGTCACTGTGTGTTTGTGTGTGAGAGAGAGAAGGAGAGGGAGAGAGAGATTGAATTGAAGCAGGCTACTGAGCTGAGTCAGAGAGGTGAGTGCGTGAATGGTGCTCTTTTTCGCCTCGCGAATCAAAATGCAACAACGAGATTGCCATATTCTTTCTTTCTTCTTGAATCCAAAATCTAAAAACATTGTAATTTTAATACTTTAAATTTTGGCAAATTTATGGGAAATTTCTTTGGTTTCAATCCTAACTTTTAACGAATTAACTTTCAATCTTAACTTTTTAACGAATTAACTGACTATGTGATGTGATACATTTTCACAGTCACATGCAATGTCCTGTGGAGTAAAGTAATATACTCCTATGCAAATTATTTCATTATATAACCCATATTATGCCAAATTCAAACAATTTTCAGTTTTTACATTCCACATTAATTTAATGACATAATATCTAAATTTCAAAATTTTATTTTATTTTATATTTTATTTCCACTAAATACATTTTTTAAAATATAGTAATGTTTTACCTTTCGGCACAACATTCGAAACCAAACACATAAGTATGTTTGATTATGGTTTTGAAAATTAAATTTTAATTTTAAAAAGAGTGAGTTTCTTGTGCGCCCTGATGCGCGTTTTCTTTGTACTCAAAATTAATCCCCAAGTATGAAGGATATCAGTTGCAGCTTAAGCAAGCGATCAAGTTAAATTATCGAATCCAAAAGACGTCGTATTATCAATTTAATTATTTACTAAATTAATTAAGACGAAGAATAATTAAGTTTGAGGTTTGGAATTATTAAACTACTAACAAATAATTAAAATAACAAACAAAATAAATTAAGTACTAGAAGAATACGAAAGTGGATCAAGTAGGAGAATAGGTAGCTCTAGGGTAATCCAGTTTTACTACTTAACTTTCCTCTCAAGTGCAGGCCGACTCTGCCTTGTGGACTATGGACGCATCACTAAACCATGCAAATCTTTTCTATAGACACAAGAAAATATGCATGTAACACGTGTGAATAACCTCGGAGTAGAGACGTAATTTCACCCCATTTCTAGGTACTATCAGTATCAATTATTTCTGACGTTTGGAACCTAACCCGATATGAGACCCGATATGATCTCCCTTTATAGTACTATAAAATTACCCTCTTTATCCTGCTTACTAACCCGAATTCAATTCAATTAGTTCTAATGAAGCTTTGAAGTCCCTTCACTTAGAATCATAACATGGAATCCTGTTCAGCGGTGAACGCACTCAATCTACGACCAATATATATATATATATATATATATATATATATATATATATATATATATATATACCAATTGAAGATGCACAAAACGACCGTGAATATGAATTAAGAAAGCATAATCATATATAAAATAAATTCACAAGTAGTGTTGTACGGAGGACACACATGAGAACGGTTCTAGCCCATGATGTTGCGAAGAACAATCATGGGGTTGGATAGATCTTACCCATATGTCTGGAAAATACAAGATAAATTAGAAAACGAATAAAACCTTAGATGCGGGAGTCGTCGCGTCCTTCTCCGTCTTGAATGCTCCTCTTAGTTCTCCTCTTGATTCCACAAACGAATCTTCAAAGTGATGGATGGAAGGAGAAAATGATGTGGATGATGGTTGGGGTGATCCCCCCTTGTGGGGTGTAGTATTGTTGTGGCCTCTCTCCAATCCAATCTGACGACTAATGATGTGATCTACATCCCCTTTTATACATGTAAGCTCTCCTTATAGGCTTGGATGAGCTTTTACTTGAGACATACGTCAAATTTGGCAAAAGAAACCCGGAATTACCAAAAATAGCACCAGCACAATTCTGTTCGACCAGACCAATTTTGGTCGAACAAGTCCCCCCTGGTCGAACAACCATTCTGTAAGATTTTGGATATTTTGTTAGACCAAACTTCTTCCGTTCGACCAAGATAATTCTGGTCAAACAAGCTTGCGCCGTCTCACCGTTTCGCCTACGGGTGTGCAAAGTATGGTCGAAACCGAAATAACCAACCAAATCGAACCGAAGTAGATAATTTGGTTCGATTTTTGGTTTACAGTTCGGTTAATAATTTTTAAAATCTATTTTTTTGGTGTTCGGTTCGATTTTTTATTTTTCAAAATTAAAATTTCGATTAATCGAACCGAACCGAAGTAATGCCATATATAACTTAAAAACCCTAGCCCCCTTTTCTAATTTCAGTTATGCTCCTTCCGCCTCATTCTCGGTCCTCACTCCTCACATCACATACAGCCGCCGAACCTATCTTCTCCCTTAGCCAACGAACCAGCCACCGGCGACATCTATCTTCTCCGGTGACACTTCTTCTTATCTTGTCGTTCCTTCGCCGCTCGATTGCAGAGTAAATTTCCACCTCACGTGTATTGAAATTTATTGGCATATTTGTACAGATGGTCACATTTTTTCTTTCAAACTTGTGTACTTCAATTGACTTAGTTTAGATTTTGTTGGGGTTCAAAGATTGGATGAAAGAATTCCATATTAATTCTGGGACAAAATCTTTTAAGTGGAAATTATGGGTTTTAAAATCTCAAATTGCATTTAGTTTTAGCATTGCTGTTCCACAAATTTCTTCACCGTCTCTAAATCTATTCTATGATTAAATTACTTTACTTGTTCCCTCACTTCACTTTTTCTCCCCTAATCTTCTATTAATTTATTTCCTTCTACTCCCTTCTTTTTTTATGTTCTTCTGCGTCCTCTCTAAAATAATCCTTGAGAAGTATAATCCAAATCAACTTTTGTAAGCTTCAGAAGACTTATGTGGTCCAAATAACTGATGTTTCATTGGCATTAATAAATTGTATTTTCATTACTTAAGTATATTCTATATTGCTAATGTAATGCTCACAAAACATCATAGATGAATTTTAGAGTTAATAATAAAAATTGATATACATATATCTTGTACGAATTAAATGGGGTTGGTAATAAAGTGTGGGAGATGGAGCAGCACTAGCAGAGACTTGTAAGGAGAGCATCTTATGTGATCTGCATGATTAAAATAATTGATGTTTTATATTATTATTTAAAAAAAAAGGGATCGGTTCGGTTAACTGGTTAAACCGACCGAAATATTTCGGTTCGATTTAATCTGATTTTATCTTACTTTGGTTTGGTTTTGGTTTTCCAAAATAAGTTTGGAAAAAGTTCGGTTTTTATAGTTCGATCGGTTTGGTTAACCGAACCGACCGATGCACACCCCTAGTTTCGCCCATAACTTCCACATCCGACCTCCGATTTGAGTAATTCTTGAGCTCACGCGATCCTCTCTTCCTTGACTTTCTATCCATATAAGGAACTTATAGAAACTCCAACATTTGAATGTATAACAAGTCACGCAAAGTGGCACAGCCATTCTATTCGGTACAGCTTGCGCGACGTCACCACATTGATCATAACTTTCTCGTTTGGAATCCGATTGGGGAGTTCTTTATGCCAAAACGACCCTCTCTTCTGTGGCTTTCCAACCATATATCACACATCCACCTCAAAGCTCTACACGAATATAGAAAAATTACACAAGTTGGACGTGCATTTTTCAGCATCATTGCACAAATTTCACCTTTACTCCAACTTGGCACTTTTGATCCTTTTTTCCACCTAAAATACAACAAAACACCTCAAGTGCACATTTTTCTCAAATATATTGAATATAAGACACTTGTGCTAATATATAACAACAATTCTCATCAAACATGTGTTAAATTGGACACAAAAACACGCTTATTTTCACTCTCGTCTGGGCATACGGATTTAGATCTGTGCCCCTTTGTAATTTTCGTGCCCTTTTACAATTTAAACTCCCTAGCAATACATAGGTTTAAATAGAATAGGAAGAGAAAAGATTGTGTTCAAATGGGACACGGATTGTGTCCCCGTGTCCCCGGGGCCACATGAGCTTTTGCCTTTTAAAAATTTAATAAGTAGTGATATGAAGTATGTTTGCTTTGATTTTTTTTTGAGTAAATTTTAACTCGTTGTCAAATCAATATAAGAAGATATTAATTTCTATATAAAGAAAAAAGAAAAAAAAGGATAAAAAAGAAGAAAATGAATATTAAATGAGAAGAGAGAATATATATAAAATGTATATATTAAGATCAAAATTTAATTTTTAAAATCGAAATATAAAATCATTATAAAGTAGATTTCAGAACAATTAGATGATGTTTGGTTGAGGTTGGAATTGAGAGACTATTATACTTGTCAAAAATGAAAAAAAATAAATAATAAAATTTACTTTTGTTAATGAGTAGGTCATAATACCGGAGAAGGATTTTTAATTATAAACTTTTATTTGAAAATACTTTTTTATTATTTTTATTTTTGGGTAATCAAAGTTTATAATCTATACCAATCATCATACAAAATATTATGTATTGCTTTGAAAAATAAATAGCATATGAAGCATGTGCGTTTTTTAAATGTAAAATAATGAATTTAATTTGGCATAAAGTGGCTGCTAGCTAAGAAAAATTGGGAAATATTGTGGTAGTAATAAAATAAAAAAAAGGAATTTATTAATTTATTTATTCATTTTGAAGGCTAAATTAATTTTAGCCCATTTTGAAAGCCCATGTATCCAAGACTATTTTTCAAGAAGAATGGATCTTATTTGCTCCAGCCCAGCGTTAATTTAGTGAACAAAATACATTTTTTCTACAATAGAAATAAAATGGCCCAGTTCTTTGTCCCTTTGAACATTGGCAAATTATTTTACTAGTATCATTAAAATGAATGGAATACACTCAGACTTTGTCAGGGCAAACGTTCTGTTAGACTCTTCTGTCAGACTTTGTCAGGAGAGAGTTTGTTTCATGGTTAAGAAGGTGATAATATTTTAATAAAAGTGACACATGAAAATAATTTTTCTATGATCAACGATTTTAATAACCATATTATTAAGAAGTGATAATATTTTAATAAAAGTGACACATGAAAAATAATAATTTTTCTGTGATCAACTATTTTAAGAACAATAATTTTTTTTCATTCTATAATTCATTCTCCATCCGTAAGAATATATATATTATTTTTTAATATGATGAATTTTAAGATTATTGAATTGAAGAATATAATTATATGGCTGAAAAATTAAAATAATGCTATATAAAATCATAACTAGCACCTAATAAGAATTTGAGGATCTTTTTATACAATCCTTAATTTCTAAAGAAAAGTATAGAAAATGTTTTTTCCTTTTTCAAAATAAAAAATTATAAATTTATGTTTTTTTTTATCAATATAAAGAATCAAAATTATTTGTAAATTAAAATAATAATGAGGAAGTTTCGGATATAAAATTATTATTAGAAATAATAAGTGTTAAATTTTTATATAGTTAATGGGTTTATCATTATTTTAATACTTTGATAAAATTTAAAATATAAATAATAAAAATATTCTTCATTTGATTTGTAATTTGTTTTTAAAGCTTTAATCCAGTATGACGTTAATTAATGCAACTAGCATCCCACATCTGTTGTTATACTTTGGGGAGCTCTCTGTTGTATGTGATTAGTGATATTTTCACCTAGATTTTAGTGTCTTTTTATATGTATTTTCGTATTATTTTATCCGTATTTTATGTACTATTTGGTTGTATTTTGTGTTTTTATTGAAATGTGTGTGAATGAGCTTAAACCTATGATTTTCACTTTTTATTGGATGATAGATATGATAATGAAGGCATAAGAAAAAGCGGATCTCAATTCGGAGTTGAAACGATGAAGAACGAGCCAAAACAGTGAAAGAGGAAGCAGGGCAGCAAGAACACGGGTCGTGTGCAGAACACGACTCGTGTGCTGTGTTAGAACATGGGGCGTGCGACGGAGCTCGAGCCGTGTTGGTGCAAAAACGCAGAAAATTGCTGAAATCTTCTAGAAGCTTCCCAAGGGGTATAAATACCCTTTTATTCAACAATTGAGGAGAGATCCGAAATTCCACCCTTCCACACACACATCACACACAATTCTCTCCATTTTTCACCATCATCTTCATCCACCCATCTACACTTGACACCTCCATCAAATCCACCATCCAAGTGATCAAGGAAGCAAGGGAGAGTGAGATCACAAGAAGAAGAAGGAGATCTCCATTGAAGCACTTCAAATGGGGAATCTAATTCTAATTTTTGTGCATTTCTTTATAGATTGATCATGTTTTGTAAGGATCTTAATGTCTATGTTAATTTTCTTATGGATATGAGAGATTAATCTCCTTTGTGAGATTAGCTCCATGATTGGTGTTGGATAATTTAGTTTTTATGCAAATTGATTTTAATCTTGAATGGGCTTTGTGTTATTTCTATCATTGAGTGTTGATTGCTTGATGTATATGATGATTTGTGTGATTAATTGTCATGGGCATGTGATTAGATTGAGAAATCAATTATGTGTTTAGGATAGTTCATTGAATCAGTTCATCATACACTTCATGTGCATTAATTTAGAATGAGATAGAGATATCCTTCTAGATTTAGAACCCTTTGATATAACATTTGATTAGCTTAATCGAGAGGTTGGTTGATTAAATGAGGAGACCCAAACAATTAGTGAATTCATAGTACCTTAAAATGGAATATTGCTTATGATTTAGTACCTAATTAGGGAACTCATAGAGTAATTAGTACCTAGTGGGAGGTGTTTGCTATTGTCTCGATCCTACGTGCGTTTGGGAGCCTTGTTGAGGGCCTACATCATATCCATCTCGAGAGAGAGTTTAGGTGGAATTAGTGATCAATTCTATACCTTGTCCATGAGAGATTAGAATTAATTGCATGATTACTTAATCATCTATGCCATGATTGTTGTTAATCTCATCCTTGCATCATTTGGAACTCATCTTATCTTTGCATTTATTTTATCTTTATTTCTTGCTTTAGTGTAATTGTATTTATTTGCATCATATCATCTCTTCCGTCATCCTTATAAAATCACGATAAACTTGAGATCGCTTAAACTCTAGTACCTTCCTCCCTTTCGATAATTTTTTTAATTGGTCATGCCCACTAAACTATGGCTAATCATATACTATGGGGAATTAGAAAATACCGCATTCCAGTCTCGATAAGATGTGCTCGAGTAGAAAGATGGAGGAAAAAACACGCATAAATCACAAATTTTATTTTAAAGCTATAAATTTTTTTTGTTGATCACACTCCAACGGTTGCATCTATTGATATTGTATAGTATTATTTTCATTTCTAGAATGTGTAAATATTATTGATATTATATATTATTTTTATTTTTAGAATGTGTAAATATTATTGAGACGAATTAAAATAAAAAGTGTGCAAATATTTTTAGGACGAATAAAGTATTTTATTTCTCAATCCACTATTTATTAAAATATTTTAACAAAAGCAGAGAGATTGGAGGGACATCATTAAACCCGAACTTGAGAATCTTGAGAATGTAATTTTGGAGTTCAGTTTGAAAGAATAATATGGATTAAATATTAATATTATTTTTATTATATTTATCAGGATATTTATTTTTTGTAAAAATTTCTTTTACATATATTATTTAGGATTTTTTTTATTAATAGTTATCAAAATGAGTAGATTCCCTGAAACTAATAAATGATTTATTAATACAAATAAAACTAAATTATAGATTTTTTTTGGTAAAAATAGATTTTTTTTATATCAAAATAAAACTAATAAATGATTTTGTTGATATATTTATTATTAAAAAATTTTCGGATAAACATGAATTTGGGCAACCTAGATTTTGGCTTTTATTTCAAACTCGGTCGCTCCATCCGCTCGAAAGAGGGTATTTTTTCCATTTTGATCCTCCGTTCCTGATAGAGTTATTTTCTTTTTTATACCCATAGAACACACATAATAATATAACTATCCACTGCACATTAAATAATATTACTCCTTAATCCACGTGGAAAAAAATAAAAAGGACTATTCAACCGAAAGGAAGGAGTATAAACGAGGAGTGATAGTATATCTAATAAAAAGTAATACCCATAGAAGACATTTTTTTTTTGTTGTCTCACATACATTGTCATATTTCCTTTTTAAGCATATGTG
The DNA here is from genome assembly GCA_023678885.1 of Pogostemon cablin. NCBI lineage: Eukaryota > Viridiplantae > Streptophyta > Magnoliopsida > Lamiales > Lamiaceae > Pogostemon > Pogostemon cablin. The sequence goes on from CM042983.1 coordinate 9,142,185, forward strand.
TCCCACCCAAAAGTATTAATATATTCACATGGGTCACCCACACACACCACTAATATACTTATCCACTATACATTAAAATATTGTATTTTAAATCTATTAGTCATTAAATTATTATATTTCTTAATTTTCGTACAAAAAAAATGATATAATTTTAATGGGACATAGGAAGTAATATTTTACTAAAAAATGATGACTAATAAAAATATACTCTAGTCCAATCGTAAAATGTGTTCCTCATAAAACGTGTTCCTCTATGTGTATTATTTAGTCTTAAAGATTTAGAGATATTGATCGAAACCATACATTATAAGGAATCTTCTCAATTTTTAGTGGAAAAAATAATTAAATCTTAAAAATTAACACTATACCTTAAAAAGAATTATCAACTGAATTAGTTTCGTATGAGACTATCTCCACTATTATAAGGGTTATTCAATTCGTTCCATGTTCTAAAGTAATTTGTTGACTTCTACAAACTGTTGTCGCTAAAATATTTTATAGAATTTTGCCACTACAAATTATAAATAAATGTTAATTCACTTCATATAAATAACTTTACTATATACAACTTCTTAATTATGATAAAAAAAAATTAACGCTAAAATATCTATTTTAAATTTTTTATTTTTACGTAACGCATGCGATTGTATTGACGGGTGATGGATGTCAAATTGGAGACATAGATTAAAACTATATAGTATACTATAAATTAATAATATAGCCACCCTACCCCATATAGTGTAGAATGTATGATTAAATATAGCTGTTACATGTGGTTGAATAGTTATTGGAAGGATGAGATCTATAACTTACCCTATTTATATTATTATTATTAATTAATTAATTAATTAAAGCTGAAACCAGGGGAGGAGAAGAAATTTTATGCTTCTTTCTTCAGCAAAGTTGCTGTCTCTTTTCGACCCTTTCCAACCACAACATTTTTTATTTTTAAATCTTTATTTCTAAAAGGGAATTGAAAGATGTAATTTATTTAATAATATCTCTGATTATTGTCAGTAGTTTACACCTCTTTTTGGCAAATTTGTCTTCTAGAAATGACATTCCTTGAGAAAGAGCATCCCCTCAATTTCAGTAACATTGTAGTCATTAATATCGTCAAAGCTATCTCATCAAGTCTAATGTTTTAATTTTATTTAATTAATTGTTGAAGATTTCATCATTAATTTATGGTTATGATTTTAGACTGGACTTTTCATATGAAACGTTGAACCATTTTTCCATCTTGATACAATTTTATTGTGAATTGATTGCCTGTTTTTCTTTTAATTATATGCTATTTTTTTTAAACAATGTAAATATTATAGTTAGACCTACATATTTTGCATATAATTAATACTTACGTATATGTAATCTTACTTTTGTGCTTGTGTGGATATGTAACTATTTCACTATTCTAAATTTTTTATTCAGCGATTACGTTATTTAAGCGATTACTTAATTTAATTTTTCATAACATTTTCTTTAAATGTTACCCATATCCATATAATTCATCACTATGATTAGAATTTCGTTTTATAGTCAATAAAGAAACCCTACATATTTATTTTGGAAAAACTTATCAGCTTCAAGGTTTAGATTTCATGTGTCATTTGATGAATCAATCTCTCATGATGCATGGTTAGACAAGCGACGAGTAAAAGAGAGAAAGATTGTCATTTAAATATTTTCATTTGTATTTTGCACGTAGATTAAAGAGATATTATTATTATTTTATATGAAATAAATAGTTAAATTAGTACTGAATAATGAGTCATATACTATACTATTTTATTTTATTAAAAAGAGGAAATAAATACCTTTGAGATGAACACAAAAATAATAAAATGAAGATTTCTGACTGACTGGAAATAGTATATAGTAGTATATACTTTGAAATGAAAGCATAAATCAATCCGGCAAGTATAAGTTTTTCTCTCCATCTTATGTGTCAATCATAGTAACTAGTAATACGTGGAGTTAATACACAAAAGTGTTACGAGAAATTCAGTGTGATTTTTCGATATTAAACACTTTATTCGTGCGAAAATAAACATGGGTGAAAATAATTTATTTCAACATTTCGCAGTCTAATTTACATGAATAATGATATATAATCAAGAAATGAGAATATTAATGGTGCCCAAATATATTTAAAATTGGCAGCTAGCATATGAGAAGGTGGTGTCTGACATGAGATCTTGAGATCATATAATTTAGGACCTCAGTTGGGTAATAATCCAATGAGGATTCTCTGTAAATTTGAATGCTTTGTACTTTCCATAATATACACACACGTATACATATATTTACACGCAGAGAGAGAGAGTACAAGTACATGTTGCAGAAAGCTTGTAAATACCAACTCCACATTATTCAGTTGATTCTCACAAACCTTAAAGCTATTTTGATTTCTTTTAGTATTTTAGTTATAGTTACGTGGGGGAAGAGTACGCACTTGAATCATTGAATGGATTAAGATTATAATGTCGTATCCATATAATAATTTTAAATCCTGTGGAATCTTGACATTATAATTATTCTCAAAATATTAGCATAATTTTATGCAATATTTTGTTTTTTTTATTCATTATTTGTTTTACTTCTCGATCCATGGAAATTTTGAGATTCATGCATGTATATTTTTATCCATAAAATTTAATGTACATATATCCTTAAAGTTTAGTGTTTCCTCCTATCACTTGAAAAATATTCGTTTGCTTTTTACACGAGTATTAAGAGTATTATTATCATATTATTTAACCAGGATGTTTGTGTGTCCAATTCTAATGGTTACATATTTCCTTTTTGGGCGTCTCATTCTAATAGTTACATTTTCCGTTTTAGCATATGAGACCCACACAAATTAATTACTTCTCTCTCCATGGACCCACGCATTACACTAATACACATACACACTTTACAGTAAATATTATTTCTCTCACCTCAATACACATTAAAATACTATACTCATTAATCCACGTGCAAAAAACAAACGTAACTATAAGGACGGGACGGAGGGTGTACTACTGTATATACTTGAATTATAATACAAAGACAAGTGTTACTTAGCTAATTAATTAGCTCAAGTAGCATATATTAGAATAGAGTGGGGTTGAAATTAAATTATAACTTATATTAATTCTAAAATGTACTTTTTTTTCTAATTATCTTCGACTAACTAATTTTAAACATATTTTATAGGAGAATGTAGTAGTACCTAAGTTTTAGTATATGTTTTTAAATTGTAGTTTGTCAAAAAAGTGGAAAGAATATGGTCATGCAAATCGTCATGCAATCTTTATTATCTTTCATTAATTTCAATTAACTAATTTCCAATAGCCAAAAAAGAATCCAACAATATCCCTCTTACGCATCAAATCTCTTTTCTATTACTATATTCTTGCAAAAAATAAAAATAAAAGAATAGTAATATATATATATATATATATATATATATATATATATATATATATATATATATATATATATATATATATATATATATATATATATATATATTAATTAAAGCTTGACTCATTGTTTTGCAACATTATTAATTAAATAAAGTAAGAAAACTATATATAATTGCTTGCTTGTTGGCAGAAGAAACCCAAATTATGTAGTTGATGAGTATATAATTTATCTAGATTTGATATTGCTAATTAAGCAAGAGTCAACTCAAATAGGTACCCCAATAAGATTCATTATCATAAACACATTGGTCAATCATTAACCAATCAAATCATTTCATACTGGGATAAGCGTTCTTAACGACGTCGTCCGAGCATTATTTATTTATTTAATTACATATGGGAAGAATATTGTTAACTGTTTACATGAAAATTAAAAAATATTATATTTTTAATGATATTGAGTTGAAAGATATAATATTTTAATTTTTAATAGATACTTATATGAGTGTTGTGTGTAAACTCTATAAAAATATATTAATTGTTTATTATCTATCAAGAAAAGGAAAAATTTTGGGAATTATTTTTAGTAAAATATAACAAAATTCGTAGGACGGATGAGGAATATTGATAAGGAGCAAGTACTTTATAATGAGTAAGTGTGGTGTGAACCCTATTTCATGTAAATTATTTTTATATAAAAATTGTAAAAATAAATATTCCCTCCGTCCATCCGAAAGGTATCCATTTGTTTTTTACTCGTGGATTAAGGAGTATTATTATTTTATATAAAGTGAGTAGTTGTATTAGTAGTGAGTGATTGGTATGTGTGGGACTCTTTTCATAAAAAGGAAAAATGGATATCTTAAGAGTAGGCATTCAAAATGGCAAGTGGACGTTCAAAATACCAAATGAATACCTTTATCAGCAGACGGAGGGAGTACATCTTTAAATATTTTAAACTCTAAAAATAAATATTGAACCATAACTATAATAGAATATAAATTAGTAAGGTTCACATAAATAATTATGTGAATTCGGTTCCCACAAGTGTTTTCTTTTTATAATTGTTTCATTCATATGGAATGAGTTCTGAAAGTCAGATAAAATGTAAATACTCCCTCCGTCCAAGCTATAAGTCCATATTTATTTTTTGCACGTAAATTAAAGAGTATTACTCCCTCCGTTCCGGACTTATGTTCACCGGCACTGTAGATACGAAGTTTAAGAAAAATTATTTTTTGACCAACTTTATTGACTTTTAAGGGGTATTGTAGTATTTTTAGGTAATAAATAAATTATAAAGTATGTTATCTGTGTTAGGTGAGAGTGATATTTTTGAAATTAAGATAACTTTTGAGGTAGTTAGTTAATGTGAAGTTTTCTTTTTTGGATGGTGAACATAAGTGTGGGACGGACGAAAACAAAAAGTGTAAACATAAATGTGAAACGAAGGGAGTATTATTTTTTGTGTAATGGGTAGTTGTATTATTACGTAGGATGGTGGCCTTTTTGGTGGGGGGAGGTTTGGGAGTATATTTTTACTAAAAGTTGATACTCTATCATGAAAAATAGTATCCGTTCCATTAAATTATTTTAGAAGTAAAATATTACTATTAGATTGGATAAAAATACTCCTACCGGGTAAATTTTATTTGCTTTTTTTTTGGCCGTAAATTAAATCTGACGTTACTTTTAGAAGTATTCTGTTTATATATATATATATATATATATATATATATATATATATATATATATATATATATATATATATATATATATATATATATATATATATATATATATAAAGGGATAAAATATGTTAAGTTGAGGGTAAGTGTTATACTACTTTTACAAATAAAGTATATATGGAATAAGTTGTTTTGATTTTATTTTAGAATTATTTTAGAAAAATAAAAACATTTATGACTGATAAAAATATAAAATGTGAAAATAAATTAAGATGGAGCTAGTAGTAATATTTTAAAAGAAAAAGATACTTATCAAAGAACTAATCGTAAGTATTTTATTATAATATTATCATTTTTCATTAATATTACTCCCTCGGTCCAGGGTATTTTCACTCATTTGTATGGACACGGATGTTAAGACGTGTTATTTTTTTAATATATAATGTAAGAAAAAAGTAGGGATAAATTAGTAATTTAAAAAAAAAAGTAAATAAAGTTGTTGGGAATGATGAATAAAGTGTAAAAAAGTAATTAAAGTTGTTGGGATTGTAAAAAGTATGTAATAAAATATTATGTATTTTTACCATAAATAGAATGAGTAAAAATACGTGGGACATCCCAAAATGAAAAGTGTATAAAAATACGAGGACGGATGGAGTATAAATTATTTATAAAATAATATTATCATTTTTCATTAATTAAGTATCACTTTTTATTATAAATTATTACTTTTTATTAAGTATTTACATGAGACAATTTCACACAAATTTTTACCTTTATTGCAAGCCGATGCTCGCACACTTTCTTAAATTTTATTTTTATAATAATAATAAATGCGTATCTTTATTTAAAAAAATGTTTATAAATTAAGTAATTAACACGTATTGAACGTACTATTTACGTATAGTAATCTTGCATGTTATTAATTACTCCCTCCGTCCCACAATTAGGTACACATTTTTCTATTTTGGTCCGTCCCAAAACAAAGTATACATTTCCTTTTTTGGTTGATGTGACACATACAAAACTATTATTATATCCACGTGGCCCCCACACAATACACTAATATAACTATCTACTACACATTAAAATATTATTTATCTCACTTTACTATACATTAAAATATTAGTATACTCATTAATCTCCGTGCAAAAAGTAAACGTATACCTTGCTCCGGGATGGAGGGAGTAATTCTCAATCGGTACACCATGCATGGTTCAATATAATAAGGACTTATAAGATTTATTAAAAATATACAAATAATAATAATAAATAAATAAATAACCTTTCAGTTTCGATTGCCACAATTATATTCGTGAAATGCAAGTCTTTTTATTGACTCATTCAATTCACGTAATGGCTCGACGCGCGAGCAGCAAATAAAAGAATTCACATGACACACACATACATATACTAACATTTTAAATTAAAAAATGAAATAAAAAAGAAAAATCCAAAACAAGAAGGACCTAAAAGAAAAATAAAATATAAAAAAATGATAAAGATACGGAAAGAATAATAAAAGTATAAACGCAAAATTTAAACCGGGAAAGTTATAGGGAATAAATACCGATTTGGTCCCATAACTTTCCTCATGATCCTTTTTAGTCCCAAAAAAGATAAGTTTGCCAAATTAGACCCACCGGTGATGAAATAGGGCCAAATACGTCTTATTTTCGCCGGAAAATGGTGACATCGCCGGAAAACGGCACGTGACTATCACGTGATGGCCGGAATCCCCAATTTCCCGGCGGGGAGATGACGTGGCACGTGAGTCAACTTAAAAAATATTATTTTATTGTCACATGACAATTATATTTATTTATTTAAAATAATTAAAAAAACTAAAATTAAAAACTCAATTAATAAATTAATTAATTAAATATATATGTTATAAACCTATTTACTAAAACCCCACCCACCCGATAATACTAAAAACACAACAATTTAAGGATTCAGTTTGATAAATTAGAATCGAAGATGAAGAACCCTAAGCCCTAATTTGGGAAAAAATCGACGAAGAAGATCCGAGACCTAATGTCGTCGTGAACCAAGAGCACAGAGAATCCTTTTGGTATCGTGATGTCGCGAGGAACCTTAGAGACTCAATGCTTTTGTCACCTACGAGCTCCGATTGCAACGACTTGGACAGAGGATAATTGTGGTCGAAGGTTCTTGGGGTGCGGAAGTTATCCTGTAAGATATTCTATTTCATTTGTTCTATTAAAATACTTCATTACCATATATTTATGCTGATAAATGGCATATGGCTATTGCAATTTGAGGTTCAGAGCTATTGCAATTTGTGGATAAATGTGTAAATTTGAGTTTTAATGCTGATTTTTCTATGTTTTTATACATATAGGATCCGGGCTATTGCAATTTTTTCTAATGGATTGATCCACCAATGTGCTTGAGGTCAAAACACATAATTCCTGGGCTACTAAAAAGAGTTAATGAGATGAGAAAATTGAACCAAGAGTTGAAAGAAGAAAACACTGTACTGAAGACGGATAATAAGTTCCTATTAGATCAGTGTTTGAAGTTGAAGGAGCAGACGGATTCTCATATTCGTAATTTGAAAGTGATGCTCAAACTGTTTTCAAGATTCTAGGAGTATCATTTGTTTGTTGGTGTTTGGTTAATGTGGATGAGTACTTGATGCATAATCAAGTAACTATTAAAAAAAATATTGGGTAGTTAGTTTGTTTTGCTAGTGTTTGTTGGTTTTGCTAGTATTATGTAGTTATGATGGTTTGTGTTTGTTAGTTTTGCTAGTATTATGTAGTTATGATGGTTTGTGCTCGATTTCATGAAGGCTTGTAGGCTATTTGTAGTCACGATTGATCGTGTTTAGTTTGTGTATTTTGCAACAAAGATTGTAAATCAGTACTCTTTTTGATTTGCAATGAATGAATATGAAATTGCTATTGAATTTTTCCCAGCATATTATTCTTTGTAATGTTTGCAAAATATGAAATTGTTATTGAATGAATAAAGATGAAACTTTTATTGAATGAATGAAAAAAGTGTTGGTGCAATTTTTTGCAATTACAGATGCATAGCTATCAATTATTATGCAAAAGTAAGCCTTTAAATGATAAAATAGCTGCTGAAAAAGCATGCATACGGTTGAATTCATGGTTGTATCTAAACTGAATGATACATGAAACTTAGAGAAGGGAGAACTTGACAGCATATTGCTAAACTTGGATTTAGGATGAAATTCTTGGAAGGAGCAGAATATGACACACACTATGTGATACCATTTGATTGGACTGGGTGGAGAACCTCCACTAGCACCTAAACCACCTGCTGTATACTACTAACAATTTTAAATTTTCAAGAATTCTCAAATATACAATAATGTACTATTCTCTAATATAATAAAAAAAAAGAACAAGGGGAGGAAGAGTTCTTGTACCGAAGGGCAATCTGTAAAGAAGCAAACTAAACAATCAAAATAAATATTCAAAGGATAGCTAGTTCCAACATTCAAAACAAAAACATACATAATAGCAAATCCACCATTCCCAAATCTATATAGTGTGAGCAACATCATAATAGCAAACCCAAAATACAAATTGAAATATGTTCACATCAGCATCACATTTGCTCATCATGCTTAAGAAATAGAAAAAAAAAATGATCCTAACAATCCATTAGTTGTTCAATCAGGACCATAAAATCAATAAGTAAACCATATCTATCTAGGTGACTTTCTTTTTTCCCTTGCTTAGTGAACCACTGCTTTGTTTGGACAACTCCATGAATTTTTGCCCACCCTCTCGAACAATTCTTCTCTAAGTTCAGGTTGTATTGGACCAGTGCTCTTATAGGAGAAATGACCTTCTCCCATAGGTGGAGGTGCTCTGAATTGGATCCTCGGATGCAAAGATGGTTGGCACATGTGAAGCTGTTCATACATGGATGGCTCTTACACTTGAGGTGTGGAAGGTGTCTTGTATCATCTCACTGTAGTGACACCACTCTCTTGAGTAGCAGGAGCAACATTAACTTTAGCAACACAACTCTCTTGAGTAGTAGGAGCTACATTTGCTTCATACAAACTTTGGTGGGGCAATCTAAAAATAAAAAACAAACAAGTCAAAGAAAATCAAATGAATCCCAACACAAAACATATATAACTTTGCAAGTATGTAATTAACTCACTGTATTAGCATTTGTAGGCCTGCTGCCACTGCCAATTTCAGCTTCAACCTCGTCATTAACTCTACCATCATCATGTACAGTTGCATTACCATCTCCCTAATAAACCAAAGAGTTATAAACTATATACATGACAAACATTACATCCAAATAGCAAGTATAGAAAATAATTTAAATGAATACCTGAGATGCTGATTAGAGCTATTTTCACCTAAATTTTAGTGTCTTTTTATATGTATTTTCGTATTATTTTATCCGTATTTTATATGTTATTTGGTTGTGTTTTGTATTTTTATTGAAATGTATGTGAATGAGCTTAAACGTAAGATTTTCACTTTTTATTGGATGCTAAACATGATAAGGAAGATGTAGGAAAAAGCGGATCTCAATTCGGAGTTGAAACGAGGGAGAACGAGCCAAAACAGTGAAGAAATGCAGGAGCCAGCACACGAGCCGTGTAGCCAACACGGCCCTGTAAGAGTTGGCCGTGTGGCGACATCTAGTCACTCAACACGGGCAACTTCAGGTCGTGTCCAGTTGCACGAGTCGAGTCGGGAGCACGAGCCGTGTCGCCAACACGGCCCTGTAAGAAGGTGGCCGTGTGGCGACATCAGAAGAGCCAACACGACCACACCTGTGCCCGTGTTACAACACACGACTCGTGTTGCAGCACACGAGCCGTGTTGCGTAACACGGCCCTGTAAGGCGAGGCCGTGCGGCAGCATCAGAAGACACAACACGGCCACCCCGTGGCCGTGTTACAGAGCACGACTCGTGCCGGGTATTTTCCTGCAGTAATTTCCAGATCCTTCTAGAAGCCTCCATAGGGGTATAAATACCCCTTTATTCAACAATTGGCAGGGAATCCGAAAATCCTATCATCTACACACACCTCACACACCATTTCTTCCATTTCCCACCATCATCTTCATCCACCTTCATCCATTTTGATCCATCTTCATCATCTCCATTAATTCTCCATCAAAACTTCATCCCTTCCATTGGGTGTGAGAGATCTCAAGGAATCAAGAGCTAGAGGTGGAGATCAAGAAGAATAGAAGATTCTCTTCAAGAAATTGATAGGGAAGAATCCATTCATTTTGTATTTCTTTAGATCTTAGACTATGGGTAATTGTAATGAATCATTTAATTGTTTTGTTACTTTTACTATGATAGGCTAATCCCTCTAGTGGGATTAGGAACATGAAGAGCATATTAGATTTATATTATCATGTGGATTAAATTGGTTTTTGATTTAATTGATGTTGATTTCTATTCATGGAGTTTAATTGTCTTGATGTTGTGATGGCATGGTTTGTTATTCATGAATGTTTATTGGTTTAATGGATTGTTGATCAATGGATTATTTGTGGTAATTAAATGCTATTATGATGTTCATGTATGTATTGCTTGGAGTGAGACGGAAACGACCCTCTATAGTATTAGGAAGGCATGAATAGACATTGAGTTTGGGTTTGACCGAAAGGATATTTGAATTCAATGAGGGGAACCAATCCATTCGTTGGCCTTAGTACACAAAAAGGGAGAGTTTAGTCTAACTAGTACCTAGATAGAAGGGGTTAATGTTGGGCTTTGATCTTAAGTGCTTTTGGGAGTCTAAAATGGATCAACAACCTTTGTAACCCGAAAGGGAGCTTAGGATACAATCGTGATCACCCTTAGTCTACATCAATTGAGTTGAATTCCGTTTGCATGATAATATGAATCGAGTGTGCTTGGATGTTTCTAATCCCATGTCTTTCCATACTTGAACTTTAGCACCCATTTTCTATTCTTGTCATTCTACTTATTTGATATTGTTATTTACTTGTTACTTGTTTTAGTTGTTAATCAAATCTCAAAACCCCCGATCATCTTTACAAAAACAACAATGAACATGAGCTCACGTATTTTGCTAGTCCGAACATAACTCCTTATTGGATTGATAATTTTTCTTGGGATATACTACTACAACGATCGAGTATTCTTGCTCGTGAGTGCTATAAAAATAGGCAAACAAGAAAATGGCGCAGTTGCCAAAGGGGAGTTTGACGGACTAGTCGAGTACTGTGTTATTGTTTTAGTTGTTCTTGATAAGGATTCTTTTTATTTTCTTTTATTTATTATTTGTGTTTATGGTCTCACTCTTGGCCTTTTCGTAGGTGTTTTATGAAAGGGTGCCTAAGTGGGTGAAAGCTACAAAGTTGAAAGAAGAGTTGACGGAGGAATTCGATAAATTTGTCGAGTCTCTTGAAGAGATGGTTGAGAAAGTAAAACATCAAAATCGAGAAGAGATTCATGCCCTTATGGAAGAAAAGAAGTCTCCGGAAACTAAGATCATGGATTTCACTCCCCACAAGCCTAAACCTTCTCATTCTATTGAAATTTCAAATTCTCTTAAGAACTTTCATGATTTTATTGATAAAAATTTGTTTGGTGATTGTAGGAAAAAGGTTGCAAGAGGACAACAACACTTGTCAATGCCCGAATTCTTACCGGGGGATGTGGTTGAAGTTCAAAATGCATATAAAGCCCCATGGAAAAAGTGGAACAAGTGGAAAGGGCCATTCCTTGTGAAGAACGCCTTCGGAGACCAATTACTTGAGTTATTTAACAAGAAGGGAACCGTTCTAGTGGTTGAACGGGAGAGCACAAGGCACTACTTCAAGAAGAAACCTATGATAGTGCCTAAGGACTATTCAAGACCACCATGAGCTAAAGACTATCGTCCGGCTTGAAGACGTTAAACTTAGCGCTCGATGGGAGGCAACCCATCATTATCTTTATTGCTTTATTTAATGCTTTCAATAAGGATTGTGGATTTGTTATTTCTTGCATTTTTGGCATGTAGGTTGATTGTGCTTGTGAGGAATACGCGTATTGAAGACACGAAGAGTGCTTGATTTGAAATGTGATAGTAAGTCACACAACTTTTTGCAAACTTACCTCGAAACTCTTGTTTCAATTTAAGTTTGGGGGGATATGGCGTGGTGTGACATACTTTGTCTTGAAAGCATATACTTTTCGTATTTTGAGCTAAAATTTTAAAATTTTTCTCATGAGTTTGGTTTGATTTTGGTATGATTGGTCGTGTTGAAGTGCATGATAGTCCATATTTTTAATGAAATTGTTGAGCTAATGGTTTTGTTGAGCATGTATGAAGGGTATTGGAAGCACGAATTGAGCTCGGAGCTAACAACTTCCACTATCAAATGCTTATTGAGGGAGTTCATTCTACACCCTACCACTTTTATGTGCTTAGCATAATTTGATTTGATTTGTATTGATGTGATTAGCATGCTACTTCATGTGTTATGTTTTTTGGGATGTTTATTTTCATTAGTTAGGATTTTCTTTTCAATCAAAGGTTGGGATGATTGTGAGCTTACATTGTTTATGGATGATTTGAATGTGTGCTTCATTGTTTAATGATAGTGATTTTTATTCTTGCATGTTATGTGTTTTTGTTTTGTTTATTGTTTGTTGAGTCTTTATTTTATGTTTTGTGTGTTTTCTTATTTTTGTCTTGGTATGTTTGGAGGTTTGTTTTGGGATGTTGTGAGTCATTTTTGAACATGAGTGGTGATATGTTGTGGTAGTAAGTGATGACAAGTTATGATTAAGAATCTCTACACTTTCGAATTGTGACATGTTTTACTTAACTTGTTCAATTTTGAGATGGATGTGGTGTAATAAGTTTCTTAAGGTCCGAGCACAAGCTTGTGAGCGTTTGAGCCTCAACCGTGCATACATGGTATTTTTCTTCATGAGTGGATTGCTTGTGTTTGATAAGCTAGAATTTGCTCAAGGACTATAGGAACGAGCCCAATTTGTGGAGATTAGTGACATGATCTAAGGCCATCCTTGTTATTATAGTCATTACCTTATATTTTCCTACCATGAACATCATCCCTAGTCAACCATTTTGAGCCTTTAAGCCTTTTTATTGTGAATATAGCACATTACAAGCCATGATTACCCACTTAAGCCTTACATATATACCATTTGTGTGGGTGATTGAGGAGATGGTAACTAGAAAGGTTTGATAAGGAAGAAAAAGAAAAAGGAAATGGTAAACAAGCAAGAAAAAGGATGAAAAAGAGCATAAAAAAGAATGAACATGCAACCTCAAAACAAGAAAAATGAGTAAAGCAACAACAAGATGCTCAAGGAAATAAAAATTCAAAGAAAGGAAGCATGCATCATAAGAAGCTCAATCCAAAAGAATGTTGATGATTAGTGCTTGTGATTACCAAAGTTGAGAAAGGAAGAAAGAAAAGTGGAGAAGTTGGAGAAATTGGCCATCTCTTCGATTACTTACACTTGCTTAGTCACTATTATCCATATCTTCCTACCCTACCAAAGAGCCTATCATTACATCCTAATTAAAGACCTTTTTGATCATTGATTGAAACTTTGGTGGTTTGTGAATATAGTCCGCGAGCAAGCTTATAGCGAGTCGAGCCAATCGATTAATGAGTGTGATTTAGCCTATTTCAAAAGAGTGTTGAGAGACATCAATATCCATTGTGAGGCTTGGACGTAAAAGGGACTATATTACACTTTATTCTCTTTTGATTGAACTTGTTAATTTCTCATGTCATGAGTTTAATGTTGTAGGATGCCTTAGCATAATTTGTAATTCTTGTTGCTAATGATGTGTTGTTACTTATGTTCGTTTAGTCTTTTCCTAGGTGAAAATCACTCTCCTTGGTTTATCATTTTCGTTGTGCGGGGACGCACAACACTTTAAGTTTGGGGGTGTGATGAGTGATATTTTCACCTAGATTTTAGTGTCTTTTTATATGTGTTTTCGTATATTTTTATCCGTATTTTATGTGTTATTTGGTTGTGTTTTGTGTTTTCATGGAAATGTGTGTGAATGAGCTTAAACCTACTATTTTCACTTTTTATTTGATGCTAAATAGGATAAGGAAGATGTAGGAAAAAGCGGAACTCAATTTGGAGTTGAAACGAGGAAGAACGAGCCAAAACAGTGAAGGAATCAGGGCAGCAGCAACACGACTGGCCGTGTCGGTGGCACGAGCTGTGTCGCAGTACACGACTCGTGTAGCTAACACGGGCCTGTCCAGAATGGTCGTGCGGCAACATCTATTCATCCAACACGACCACCACTTGGCCGTGTTGCGGAGCTCGACTCGTGTTGCAGCACACGACCCGTGTAGCCAACACGGGCCTGTAAGCGATGGCCGTGCGGGAGCATCAGTTCACGCAACACGGGCACCTTATGGCCGTGTTGCGCCACACGACTCGTGTCGTGTCAGGGATCAGAAAAAAATCAGAATCCTTCTAGAAGCCTCCCAAGGAGTATAAATACCCCTCCATTCAGATTTTATAAAAAAGATCTGATTTCCACCCCTTCCACACACACCTCACACACCATTTCTTCCATTTTCCACCATCATCTTCATCCATTCTTCATCCACCCATCTACACTTGATCCCCTCCATCAAATCCACCATCCAAGTGATCAAGGAAGCAAGGGAGAGTGAGATCACAAGAAGAAGAAGGAGATCTCCATTGAAGCACTTCAAAGGGGGAATCTAATTCTAATTTTTGTGCATTTCTTTATAGATTGATCATGTTTTGTAAGGATCTTAATGTCTATGTTAATTTTCTTATGGATATGAGAGGCTAATCTCCTTTGTGAGATTAGCTCCATGATTGGTGTTGGATAATTTAGTTTTTATGCAAATTGATTTTAATCTTGAATGGGCTTTGTGTTATTTCTATCATTGATTGTTGATTGCTTGATGTATATGATGATTTGTGTGATTAATTGTCATGGGCATGTGATTAGATTGAGAAATCAATTATGTGTTTAGGATAGTTCATTGAATCATTTCATCATACACTTCATGTGCATTAATTTAGAATGAGATAGAGATATCCTTCTAGATTTAGAACCCTTTGATAGAACATTTGATTAGCTTAATCGAGAGGTTGGTTGATTAAATGAGGAGACCCAAACAATTAGTGAATTCATAGTACCTTAAAAGGGAATATTGCTTATGATTTAGTACCTAATTAGGGAACTCATAGAGTAATTAGTACCTAGTGGGAGGTGTTTGCTATTGTCTCGATCCTATGTGCGTTTGGGAGCCTTGTTGAGGGCCTACATCCTATCCATCTCGAGAGAGAGTTTAAGTGGAATTAGTGATCGCTTCTATACCTTGTCCATGAGAGATTAGAATTAATTGCATAATTACTTAATTATCTATGCCATGATTGTTGTTAATCTCATCCTTGCATCATTTGGAACCATCTTATCTTTGCATTCATTTTATCTTTATTTCTTGCTTTAGCATAATTGCATTCATTTGCTCCTATCCTCTCTTCCGTCGTCCTTATAAAATCACGATAAACTTGAGATCGCTTAAACTCTAGTACCTTCCTCCCTGTGGTTCGATAATTTCTTTAATTGGTCATACCACTATATTATGGCTAATCAAATGGCGCCGTTGCCGGGGAGGTAACGGTCGCTAGTAGTTTGACGAAGGATTGTTTAGAGTGGTCTTAATAAGGATTTTTTTTTTTTTTTTGCATCTTATATTTGCTTTGGAAAATTTTGTTCTAATTTTTCTTTCTTTTATAGGTGCATACCTTGAGAAGGAAGAAGAAGGAGAGCAACCCCAAAAATATGAGCTACATGGATACTCTTCGAGATATGGTGAATAGAAGTGTTCATTCCGTTATGAACACACAAGGAAATTTTCAAAGATTTCAAATGCCAAATGGTGAACCTAATTTGCAACCGGATTATGGAGTACAAGATATGCAATTCCTACAACAAGGTTATGGAGATTTTGGAGTTCCTCATCAAATGAGTCATCAAGTATACCCTCAAGGTGTGGAAGATGTTTTTCAAGGAAATTTTTCTAGTCATCAAGAAGGAAATCAACCACATCTATGGGGAAATTTTCAAGACTCCAACACCTCTTATTCCACCCAAAGTGACCACATAGCAATGTTTGGAGAAAAGATGTTTGAAATGGTTATGGATCGCATAGAGAAGGAGAGTAAGTTTAATGAAATGTGGATGGATCGAATCGGAAATTGGTGTGACATGGTGACAAGTGCAATAGTAGCATTCGGTGCTAGATTGGATTCCATTGAGCACCAAGTTAGTCAAGTTGTATCCACCATTGAGAACAACAAGCCTTCTTCCTCTATTAAAGATCGAAAAGAGGATAGTTTGGGGGTTGATGAGGTTATGAAGGAAAAGAGAGAAAGGGTGCCTAAGTGGGTGAAAGCTACAAAGTTGAAAGAAGAGTTGACGGAGGAATTCGATAAATTTGTCGAGTCTCTTGAAGAGATGGTTGAGAAAGTAAAACATCAAAATCGAGAAGAGATTCATGCCCTTATGGAAGAAAAGAAGTCTCCGGAAACTAAGATCATGGATTTCACTCCCCACAAGCCTAAACCTTCTCATTCTATTGAAATTTCAAATTCTCTTAAGAACTTTCATGATTTTATTGATAAAAATTTGTTTGGTGATTGTAGGAAAAAGGTTGCAAGAGGACAACAACACTTGTCAATGCCCGAATTCTTACCGGGGGATGTGGTTGAAGTTCAAAATGCATATAAAGCCCCATGGAAAAAGTGGAACAAGTGGAAAGGGCCATTCCTTGTGAAGAACGCCTTCGGAGACCAATTACTTGAGTTATTTAACAAGAAGGGAACCGTTCTAGTGGTTGAACGGGAGAGCACAAGGCACTACTTCAAGAAGAAACCTATGATAGTGCCTAAGGACTATTCAAGACCACCATGAGCTAAAGACTATCGTCCGGCTTGAAGACGTTAAACTTAGCGCTCGATGGGAGGCAACCCATCATTATCTTTATTGCTTTATTTAATGCTTTCAATAAGGATTGTGGATTTGTTATTTCTTGCATTTTTGGCATGTAGGTTGATTGTGCTTGTGAGGAATACGCGTATTGAAGACACGAAGAGTGCTTGATTTGAAATGTGATAGTAAGTCACACAACTTTTTGCAAACTTACCTCGAAACTCTTGTTTCAATTTAAGTTTGGGGGGATATGGCGTGGTGTGACATACTTTGTCTTGAAAGCATATACTTTTCGTATTTTGAGCTAAAATTTTAAAATTTTTCTCATGAGTTTGGTTTGATTTTGGTATGATTGGTCGTGTTGAAGTGCATGATAGTCCATATTTTTAATGAAATTGTTGAGCTAATGGTTTTGTTGAGCATGTATGAAGGGTATTGGAAGCACGAATTGAGCTCGGAGCTAACAACTTCCACTATCAAATGCTTATTGAGGGAGTTCATTCTACACCCTACCACTTTTATGTGCTTAGCATAATTTGATTTGATTTGTATTGATGTGATTAGCATGCTACTTCATGTGTTATGTTTTTTGGGATGTTTATTTTCATTAGTTAGGATTTTCTTTTCAATCAAAGGTTGGGATGATTGTGAGCTTACATTGTTTATGGATGATTTGAATGTGTGCTTCATTGTTTAATGATAGTGATTTTTATTCTTGCATGTTATGTGTTTTTGTTTTGTTTATTGTTTGTTGAGTCTTTATTTTATGTTTTGTGTGTTTTCTTATTTTTGTCTTGGTATGTTTGGAGGTTTGTTTTGGGATGTTGTGAGTCATTTTTGAACATGAGTGGTGATATGTTGTGGTAGTAAGTGATGACAAGTTATGATTAAGAATCTCTACACTTTCGAATTGTGACATGTTTTACTTAACTTGTTCAATTTTGAGATGGATGTGGTGTAATAAGTTTCTTAAGGTCCGAGCACAAGCTTGTGAGCGTTTGAGCCTCAACCGTGCATACATGGTATTTTTCTTCATGAGTGGATTGCTTGTGTTTGATAAGCTAGAATTTGCTCAAGGACTATAGGAACGAGCCCAATTTGTGGAGATTAGTGACATGATCTAAGGCCATCCTTGTTATTATAGTCATTACCTTATATTTTCCTACCATGAACATCATCCCTAGTCAACCATTTTGAGCCTTTAAGCCTTTTTATTGTGAATATAGCACATTACAAGCCATGATTACCCACTTAAGCCTTACATATATACCATTTGTGTGGGTGATTGAGGAGATGGTAACTAGAAAGGTTTGATAAGGAAGAAAAAGAAAAAGGAAATGGTAAACAAGCAAGAAAAAGGATGAAAAAGAGCATAAAAAAGAATGAACATGCAACCTCAAAACAAGAAAAATGAGTAAAGCAACAACAAGATGCTCAAGGAAATAAAAATTCAAAGAAAGGAAGCATGCATCATAAGAAGCTCAATCCAAAAGAATGTTGATGATTAGTGCTTGTGATTACCAAAGTTGAGAAAGGAAGAAAGAAAAGTGGAGAAGTTGGAGAAATTGGCCATCTCTTCGATTACTTACACTTGCTTAGTCACTATTATCCATATCTTCCTACCCTACCAAAGAGCCTATCATTACATCCTAATTAAAGACCTTTTTGATCATTGATTGAAACTTTGGTGGTTTGTGAATATAGTCCGCGAGCAAGCTTATAGCGAGTCGAGCCAATCGATTAATGAGTGTGATTTAGCCTATTTCAAAAGAGTGTTGAGAGACATCAATATCCATTGTGAGGCTTGGACGTAAAAGGGACTATATTACACTTTATTCTCTTTTGATTGAACTTGTTAATTTCTCATGTCATGAGTTTAATGTTGTAGGATGCCTTAGCATAATTTGTAATTCTTGTTGCTAATGATGTGTTGTTACTTATGTTCGTTTAGTCTTTTCCTAGGTGAAAATCACTCTCCTTGGTTTATCATTTTCGTTGTGCGGGGACGCACAACACTTTAAGTTTGGGGGTGTGATGAGTGATATTTTCACCTAGATTTTAGTGTCTTTTTATATGTGTTTTCGTATATTTTTATCCGTATTTTATGTGTTATTTGGTTGTGTTTTGTGTTTTCATGGAAATGTGTGTGAATGAGCTTAAACCTACTATTTTCACTTTTTATTTGATGCTAAATAGGATAAGGAAGATGTAGGAAAAAGCGGAACTCAATTTGGAGTTGAAACGAGGGAGAACGAGCCAAAACAGTGAAGGAATCAGGGCAGCAGCAACACGACTGGCCGTGTCGGTGGCACGAGCTGTGTCGCAGTACACGACTCGTGTAGCTAACACGGGCCTGTCCAGAATGGTCGTGCGGCAACATCTATTCATCCAACACGACCACCACTTGGCCGTGTTGCGGAGCTCGACTCGTGTTGCAGCACACGACCCGTGTAGCCAACACGGGCCTGTAAGCGATGGCCGTGCGGGAGCATCAGTTCACGCAACACGGGCACCTTATGGCCGTGTTGCGCCACACGACTCGTGTCGTGTCAGGGATCAGAAAAAAATCAGAATCCTTCTAGAAGCCTCCCAAGGAGTATAAATACCCCTCCATTCAGATTTTATAAAGAAGATCTGATTTCCACCCCTTCCACACACACCTCACACACCATTTCTTCCATTTTCCACCATCATCTTCATCCATTCTTCATCCACCCATCTACACTTGATCCCCTCCATCAAATCCACCATCCAAGTGATCAAGGAAGCAAGGGAGAGTGAGATCACAAGAAGAAGAAGGAGATCTCCATTGAAGCACTTCAAAGGGGGAATCTAATTCTAATTTTTGTGCATTTCTTTATAGATTGATCATGTTTTGCAAGGATCTTAATGTCTATGTTAATTTTCTTATGGATATGAGAGGCTAATCTCCTTTGTGAGATTAGCTCCATGATTGGTGTTGGATAATTTAGTTTTTATGCAAATTGATTTTAATCTTGAATGGGCTTTGTGTTATTTCTATCATTGATTGTTGATTGCTTGATGTATATGATGATTTGTGTGATTAATTGTCATGGGCATGTGATTAGATTGAGAAATCAATTATGTGTTTAGGATAGTTCATTGAATCATTTCATCATACACTTCATGTGCATTAATTTAGAATGAGATAGAGATATCCTTCTAGATTTAGAACCCTTTGATAGAACATTTGATTAGCTTAATCGAGAGGTTGGTTGATTAAATGAGGAGACCCAAACAATTAGTGAATTCATAGTACCTTAAAAGGGAATATTGCTTATGATTTAGTACCTAATTAGGGAACTCATAGAGTAATTAGTACCTAGTGGGAGGTGTTTGCTATTGTCTCGATCCTATGTGCGTTTGGGAGCCTTGTTGAGGGCCTACATCCTATCCATCTCGAGAGAGAGTTTAAGTGGAATTAGTGATCGCTTCTATACCTTGTCCATGAGAGATTAGAATTAATTGCATAATTACTTAATTATCTATGCCATGATTGTTGTTAATCTCATCCTTGCATCATTTGGAACCATCTTATCTTTGCATTCATTTTATCTTTATTTCTTGCTTTAGCATAATTGCATTCATTTGCTCCTATCCTCTCTTCCGTCGTCCTTATAAAATCACGATAAACTTGAGATCGCTTAAACTCTAGTACCTTCCTCCCTGTGGTTCGATAATTTCTTTAATTGGTCATACCACTATATTATGGCTAATCAAATGGCGCCGTTGCCGGGGAGGTAACGGTCGCTAGTAGTTTGACGAAGGATTGTTTAGAGTGGTCTTAATAAGGATTTTTTTTTTTTTTTTGCATCTTATATTTGCTTTGGAAAATTTTGTTCTAATTTTTCTTTCTTTTATAGGTGCATACCTTGAGAAGGAAGAAGAAGGAGAGCAACCCCAAAAATATGAGCTACATGGATACTCTTCGAGATATGGTGAATAGAAGTGTTCATTCCGTTATGAACACACAAGGAAATTTTCAAAGATTTCAAATGCCAAATGGTGAACCTAATTTGCAACCGGATTATGGAGTACAAGATATGCAATTCCTACAACAAGGTTATGGAGATTTTGGAGTTCCTCATCAAATGAGTCATCAAGTATACCCTCAAGGTGTGGAAGATGTTTTTCAAGGAAATTTTTCTAGTCATCAAGAAGGAAATCAACCACATCTATGGGGAAATTTTCAAGACTCCAACACCTCTTATTCCACCCAAAGTGACCACATAGCAATGTTTGGAGAAAAGATGTTTGAAATGGTTATGGATCGCATAGAGAAGGAGAGTAAGTTTAATGAAATGTGGATGGATCGAATCGGAAATTGGTGTGACATGGTGACAAGTGCAATAGTAGCATTCGGTGCTAGATTGGATTCCATTGAGCACCAAGTTAGTCAAGTTGTATCCACCATTGAGAACAACAAGCCTTCTTCCTCTATTAAAGATCGAAAAGAGGATAGTTTGGGGGTTGATGAGGTTATGAAGGAAAAGAGAGAAAGGGTGCCTAAGTGGGTGAAAGCTACAAAGTTGAAAGAAGAGTTGACGGAGGAATTCGATAAATTTGTCGAGTCTCTTGAAGAGATGGTTGAGAAAGTAAAACATCAAAATCGAGAAGAGATTCATGCCCTTATGGAAGAAAAGAAGTCTCCGGAAACTAAGATCATGGATTTCACTCCCCACAAGCCTAAACCTTCTCATTCTATTGAAATTTCAAATTCTCTTAAGAACTTTCATGATTTTATTGATAAAAATTTGTTTGGTGATTGTAGGAAAAAGGTTGCAAGAGGACAACAACACTTGTCAATGCCCGAATTCTTACCGGGGGATGTGGTTGAAGTTCAAAATGCATATAAAGCCCCATGGAAAAAGTGGAACAAGTGGAAAGGGCCATTCCTTGTGAAGAACGCCTTCGGAGACCAATTACTTGAGTTATTTAACAAGAAGGGAACCGTTCTAGTGGTTGAACGGGAGAGCACAAGGCACTACTTCAAGAAGAAACCTATGATAGTGCCTAAGGACTATTCAAGACCACCATGAGCTAAAGACTATCGTCCGGCTTGAAGACGTTAAACTTAGCGCTCGATGGGAGGCAACCCATCATTATCTTTATTGCTTTATTTAATGCTTTCAATAAGGATTGTGGATTTGTTATTTCTTGCATTTTTGGCATGTAGGTTGATTGTGCTTGTGAGGAATACGCGTATTGAAGACACGAAGAGTGCTTGATTTGAAATGTGATAGTAAGTCACACAACTTTTTGCAAACTTACCTCGAAACTCTTGTTTCAATTTAAGTTTGGGGGGATATGGCGTGGTGTGACATACTTTGTCTTGAAAGCATATACTTTTCGTATTTTGAGCTAAAATTTTAAAATTTTTCTCATGAGTTTGGTTTGATTTTGGTATGATTGGTCGTGTTGAAGTGCATGATAGTCCATATTTTTAATGAAATTGTTGAGCTAATGGTTTTGTTGAGCATGTATGAAGGGTATTGGAAGCACGAATTGAGCTCGGAGCTAACAACTTCCACTATCAAATGCTTATTGAGGGAGTTCATTCTACACCCTACCACTTTTATGTGCTTAGCATAATTTGATTTGATTTGTATTGATGTGATTAGCATGCTACTTCATGTGTTATGTTTTTTGGGATGTTTATTTTCATTAGTTAGGATTTTCTTTTCAATCAAAGGTTGGGATGATTGTGAGCTTACATTGTTTATGGATGATTTGAATGTGTGCTTCATTGTTTAATGATAGTGATTTTTATTCTTGCATGTTATGTGTTTTTGTTTTGTTTATTGTTTGTTGAGTCTTTATTTTATGTTTTGTGTGTTTTCTTATTTTTGTCTTGGTATGTTTGGAGGTTTGTTTTGGGATGTTGTGAGTCATTTTTGAACATGAGTGGTGATATGTTGTGGTAGTAAGTGATGACAAGTTATGATTAAGAATCTCTACACTTTCGAATTGTGACATGTTTTACTTAACTTGTTCAATTTTGAGATGGATGTGGTGTAATAAGTTTCTTAAGGTCCGAGCACAAGCTTGTGAGCGTTTGAGCCTCAACCGTGCATACATGGTATTTTTCTTCATGAGTGGATTGCTTGTGTTTGATAAGCTAGAATTTGCTCAAGGACTATAGGAACGAGCCCAATTTGTGGAGATTAGTGACATGATCTAAGGCCATCCTTGTTATTATAGTCATTACCTTATATTTTCCTACCATGAACATCATCCCTAGTCAACCATTTTGAGCCTTTAAGCCTTTTTATTGTGAATATAGCACATTACAAGCCATGATTACCCACTTAAGCCTTACATATATACCATTTGTGTGGGTGATTGAGGAGATGGTAACTAGAAAGGTTTGATAAGGAAGAAAAAGAAAAAGGAAATGGTAAACAAGCAAGAAAAAGGATGAAAAAGAGCATAAAAAAGAATGAACATGCAACCTCAAAACAAGAAAAATGAGTAAAGCAACAACAAGATGCTCAAGGAAATAAAAATTCAAAGAAAGGAAGCATGCATCATAAGAAGCTCAATCCAAAAGAATGTTGATGATTAGTGCTTGTGATTACCAAAGTTGAGAAAGGAAGAAAGAAAAGTGGAGAAGTTGGAGAAATTGGCCATCTCTTCGATTACTTACACTTGCTTAGTCACTATTATCCATATCTTCCTACCCTACCAAAGAGCCTATCATTACATCCTAATTAAAGACCTTTTTGATCATTGATTGAAACTTTGGTGGTTTGTGAATATAGTCCGCGAGCAAGCTTATAGCGAGTCGAGCCAATCGATTAATGAGTGTGATTTAGCCTATTTCAAAAGAGTGTTGAGAGACATCAATATCCATTGTGAGGCTTGGACGTAAAAGGGACTATATTACACTTTATTCTCTTTTGATTGAACTTGTTAATTTCTCATGTCATGAGTTTAATGTTGTAGGATGCCTTAGCATAATTTGTAATTCTTGTTGCTAATGATGTGTTGTTACTTATGTTCGTTTAGTCTTTTCCTAGGTGAAAATCACTCTCCTTGGTTTATCATTTTCGTTGTGCGGGGACGCACAACACTTTAATTTTGGGGGTGTGATGAGTGATATTTTCACCTAGATTTTAGTGTCTTTTTATATGTGTTTTCGTATATTTTTATCCGTATTTTATGTGTTATTTGGTTGTGTTTTGTGTTTTCATGGAAATGTGTGTGAATGAGCTTAAACCTACTATTTTCACTTTTTATTTGATGCTAAATAGGATAAGGAAGATGTAGGAAAAAGCGGAACTCAATTTGGAGTTGAAACGAGGGAGAACGAGCCAAAACAGTGAAGGAATCAGGGCAGCAGTAACACGACTGGCCGTGTCGGTGGCACGAGCTGTGTCGCAGTACACGACTCGTGTAGCTAACACGGGCCTGTCCAGAATGGTCGTGCGGCAACATCTATTCATCCAACACGACCACCACTTGGCCGTGTTGCGGAGCTCGACTCGTGTTGCAGCACACGACCCGTGTAGCCAACACGGGCCTGTAAGCGATGGCCGTGCGGGAGCATCAGTTCACGCAACACGGGCACCTTATGGCCGTGTTGCGCCACACGACTCGTGTCGTGTCAGGGATCAGAAAAAAATCAGAATCCTTCTAGAAGCCTCCCAAGGAGTATAAATACCCCTCCATTCAGATTTTATAAAAAAGATCTGATTTCCACCCCTTCCACACACACCTCACACACCATTTCTTCCATTTTCCACCATCATCTTCATCCATTCTTCATCCACCCATCTACACTTGATCCCCTCCATCAAATCCACCATCCAAGTGATCAAGGAAGCAAGGGAGAGTGAGATCACAAGAAGAAGAAGGAGATCTCCATTGAAGCACTTCAAAGGGGGAATCTAATTCTAATTTTTGTGCATTTCTTTATAGATTGATCATGTTTTGCAAGGATCTTAATGTCTATGTTAATTTTCTTATGGATATGAGAGGCTAATCTCCTTTGTGAGATTAGCTCCATGATTGGTGTTGGATAATTTAGTTTTTATGCAAATTGATTTTAATCTTGAATGGGCTTTGTGTTATTTCTATCATTGATTGTTGATTGCTTGATGTATATGATGATTTGTGTGATTAATTGTCATGGGCATGTGATTAGATTGAGAAATCAATTATGTGTTTAGGATAGTTCATTGAATCATTTCATCATACACTTCATGTGCATTAATTTAGAATGAGATAGAGATATCCTTCTAGATTTAGAACCCTTTGATAGAACATTTGATTAGCTTAATCGAGAGGTTGGTTGATTAAATGAGGAGACCCAAACAATTAGTGAATTCATAGTACCTTAAAAGGGAATATTGCTTATGATTTAGTACCTAATTAGGGAACTCATAGAGTAATTAGTACCTAGTGGGAGGTGTTTGCTATTGTCTCGATCCTATGTGCGTTTGGGAGCCTTGTTGAGGGCCTACATCCTATCCATCTCGAGAGAGAGTTTAAGTGGAATTAGTGATCGCTTCTATACCTTGTCCATGAGAGATTAGAATTAATTGCATAATTACTTAATTATCTATGCCATGATTGTTGTTAATCTCATCCTTGCATCATTTGGAACCATCTTATCTTTGCATTCATTTTATCTTTATTTCTTGCTTTAGCATAATTGCATTCATTTGCTCCTATCCTCTCTTCCGTCGTCCTTATAAAATCACGATAAACTTGAGATCGCTTAAACTCTAGTACCTTCCTCCCTGTGGTTCGATAATTTCTTTAATTGGTCATACCACTATATTATGGCTAATCAAATGGCGCCGTTGCCGGGGAGGTAACGGTCGCTAGTAGTTTGACGAAGGATTGTTTAGAGTGGTCTTAATAAGGATTTTTTTTTTTTTTTGCATCTTATATTTGCTTTGGAAAATTTTGTTCTAATTTTTCTTTCTTTTATAGGTGCATACCTTGAGAAGGAAGAAGAAGGAGAGCAACCCCAAAAATATGAGCTACATGGATACTCTTCGAGATATGGTGAATAGAAGTGTTCATTCCGTTATGAACACACAAGGAAATTTTCAAAGATTTCAAATGCCAAATGGTGAACCTAATTTGCAACCGGATTATGGAGTACAAGATATGCAATTCCTACAACAAGGTTATGGAGATTTTGGAGTTCCTCATCAAATGAGTCATCAAGTATACCCTCAAGGTGTGGAAGATGTTTTTCAAGGAAATTTTTCTAGTCATCAAGAAGGAAATCAACCACATCTATGGGGAAATTTTCAAGACTCCAACACCTCTTATTCCACCCAAAGTGACCACATAGCAATGTTTGGAGAAAAGATGTTTGAAATGGTTATGGATCGCATAGAGAAGGAGAGTAAGTTTAATGAAATGTGGATGGATCGAATCGGAAATTGGTGTGACATGGTGACAAGTGCAATAGTAGCATTCGGTGCTAGATTGGATTCCATTGAGCACCAAGTTAGTCAAGTTGTATCCACCATTGAGAACAACAAGCCTTCTTCCTCTATTAAAGATCGAAAAGAGGATAGTTTGGGGGTTGATGAGGTTATGAAGGAAAAGAGAGAAAGGGTGCCTAAGTGGGTGAAAGCTACAAAGTTGAAAGAAGAGTTGACGGAGGAATTCGATAAATTTGTCGAGTCTCTTGAAGAGATGGTTGAGAAAGTAAAACATCAAAATCGAGAAGAGATTCATGCCCTTATGGAAGAAAAGAAGTCTCCGGAAACTAAGATCATGGATTTCACTCCCCACAAGCCTAAACCTTCTCATTCTATTGAAATTTCAAATTCTCTTAAGAACTTTCATGATTTTATTGATAAAAATTTGTTTGGTGATTGTAGGAAAAAGGTTGCAAGAGGACAACAACACTTGTCAATGCCCGAATTCTTACCGGGGGATGTGGTTGAAGTTCAAAATGCATATAAAGCCCCATGGAAAAAGTGGAACAAGTGGAAAGGGCCATTCCTTGTGAAGAACGCCTTCGGAGACCAATTACTTGAGTTATTTAACAAGAAGGGAACCGTTCTAGTGGTTGAACGGGAGAGCACAAGGCACTACTTCAAGAAGAAACCTATGATAGTGCCTAAGGACTATTCAAGACCACCATGAGCTAAAGACTATCGTCCGGCTTGAAGACGTTAAACTTAGCGCTCGATGGGAGGCAACCCATCATTATCTTTATTGCTTTATTTAATGCTTTCAATAAGGATTGTGGATTTGTTATTTCTTGCATTTTTGGCATGTAGGTTGATTGTGCTTGTGAGGAATACGCGTATTGAAGACACGAAGAGTGCTTGATTTGAAATGTGATAGTAAGTCACACAACTTTTTGCAAACTTACCTCGAAACTCTTGTTTCAATTTAAGTTTGGGGGGATATGGCGTGGTGTGACATACTTTGTCTTGAAAGCATATACTTTTCGTATTTTGAGCTAAAATTTTAAAATTTTTCTCATGAGTTTGGTTTGATTTTGGTATGATTGGTCGTGTTGAAGTGCATGATAGTCCATATTTTTAATGAAATTGTTGAGCTAATGGTTTTGTTGAGCATGTATGAAGGGTATTGGAAGCACGAATTGAGCTCGGAGCTAACAACTTCCACTATCAAATGCTTATTGAGGGAGTTCATTCTACACCCTACCACTTTTATGTGCTTAGCATAATTTGATTTGATTTGTATTGATGTGATTAGCATGCTACTTCATGTGTTATGTTTTTTGGGATGTTTATTTTCATTAGTTAGGATTTTCTTTTCAATCAAAGGTTGGGATGATTGTGAGCTTACATTGTTTATGGATGATTTGAATGTGTGCTTCATTGTTTAATGATAGTGATTTTTATTCTTGCATGTTATGTGTTTTTGTTTTGTTTATTGTTTGTTGAGTCTTTATTTTATGTTTTGTGTGTTTTCTTATTTTTGTCTTGGTATGTTTGGAGGTTTGTTTTGGGATGTTGTGAGTCATTTTTGAACATGAGTGGTGATATGTTGTGGTAGTAAGTGATGACAAGTTATGATTAAGAATCTCTACACTTTCGAATTGTGACATGTTTTACTTAACTTGTTCAATTTTGAGATGGATGTGGTGTAATAAGTTTCTTAAGGTCCGAGCACAAGCTTGTGAGCGTTTGAGCCTCAACCGTGCATACATGGTATTTTTCTTCATGAGTGGATTGCTTGTGTTTGATAAGCTAGAATTTGCTCAAGGACTATAGGAACGAGCCCAATTTGTGGAGATTAGTGACATGATCTAAGGCCATCCTTGTTATTATAGTCATTACCTTATATTTTCCTACCATGAACATCATCCCTAGTCAACCATTTTGAGCCTTTAAGCCTTTTTATTGTGAATATAGCACATTACAAGCCATGATTACCCACTTAAGCCTTACATATATACCATTTGTGTGGGTGATTGAGGAGATGGTAACTAGAAAGGTTTGATAAGGAAGAAAAAGAAAAAGGAAATGGTAAACAAGCAAGAAAAAGGATGAAAAAGAGCATAAAAAAGAATGAACATGCAACCTCAAAACAAGAAAAATGAGTAAAGCAACAACAAGATGCTCAAGGAAATAAAAATTCAAAGAAAGGAAGCATGCATCATAAGAAGCTCAATCCAAAAGAATGTTGATGATTAGTGCTTGTGATTACCAAAGTTGAGAAAGGAAGAAAGAAAAGTGGAGAAGTTGGAGAAATTGGCCATCTCTTCGATTACTTACACTTGCTTAGTCACTATTATCCATATCTTCCTACCCTACCAAAGAGCCTATCATTACATCCTAATTAAAGACCTTTTTGATCATTGATTGAAACTTTGGTGGTTTGTGAATATAGTCCGCGAGCAAGCTTATAGCGAGTCGAGCCAATCGATTAATGAGTGTGATTTAGCCTATTTCAAAAGAGTGTTGAGAGACATCAATATCCATTGTGAGGCTTGGACGTAAAAGGGACTATATTACACTTTATTCTCTTTTGATTGAACTTGTTAATTTCTCATGTCATGAGTTTAATGTTGTAGGATGCCTTAGCATAATTTGTAATTCTTGTTGCTAATGATGTGTTGTTACTTATGTTCGTTTAGTCTTTTCCTAGGTGAAAATCACTCTCCTTGGTTTATCATTTTCGTTGTGCGGGGACGCACAACACTTTAAGTTTGGGGGTGTGATGAGTGATATTTTCACCTAGATTTTAGTGTCTTTTTATATGTGTTTTCGTATATTTTTATCCGTATTTTATGTGTTATTTGGTTGTGTTTTGTGTTTTCATGGAAATGTGTGTGAATGAGCTTAAACCTACTATTTTCACTTTTTATTTGATGCTAAATAGGATAAGGAAGATGTAGGAAAAAGCGGAACTCAATTTGGAGTTGAAACGAGGGAGAACGAGCCAAAACAGTGAAGGAATCAGGGCAGCAGCAACACGACTGGCCGTGTCGGTGGCACGAGCTGTGTCGCAGTACACGACTCGTGTAGCTAACACGGGCCTGTCCAGAATGGTCGTGCGGCAACATCTATTCATCCAACACGACCACCACTTGGCCGTGTTGCGGAGCTCGACTCGTGTTGCAGCACACGACCCGTGTAGCCAACACGGGCCTGTAAGCGATGGCCGTGCGGGAGCATCAGTTCACGCAACACGGGCACCTTATGGCCGTGTTGCGCCACACGACTCGTGTCGTGTCAGGGATCAGAAAAAAATCAGAATCCTTCTAGAAGCCTCCCAAGGAGTATAAATACCCCTCCATTCAGATTTTATAAAAAAGATCTGATTTCCACCCCTTCCACACACACCTCACACACCATTTCTTCCATTTTCCACCATCATCTTCATCCATTCTTCATCCACCCATCTACACTTGATCCCCTCCATCAAATCCACCATCCAAGTGATCAAGGAAGCAAGGGAGAGTGAGATCACAAGAAGAAGAAGGAGATCTCCATTGAAGCACTTCAAAGGGGGAATCTAATTCTAATTTTTGTGCATTTCTTTATAGATTGATCATGTTTTGCAAGGATCTTAATGTCTATGTTAATTTTCTTATGGATATGAGAGGCTAATCTCCTTTGTGAGATTAGCTCCATGATTGGTGTTGGATAATTTAGTTTTTATGCAAATTGATTTTAATCTTGAATGGGCTTTGTGTTATTTCTATCATTGATTGTTGATTGCTTGATGTATATGATGATTTGTGTGATTAATTGTCATGGGCATGTGATTAGATTGAGAAATCAATTATGTGTTTAGGATAGTTCATTGAATCATTTCATCATACACTTCATGTGCATTAATTTAGAATGAGATAGAGATATCCTTCTAGATTTAGAACCCTTTGATAGAACATTTGATTAGCTTAATCGAGAGGTTGGTTGATTAAATGAGGAGACCCAAACAATTAGTGAATTCATAGTACCTTAAAAGGGAATATTGCTTATGATTTAGTACCTAATTAGGGAACTCATAGAGTAATTAGTACCTAGTGGGAGGTGTTTGCTATTGTCTCGATCCTATGTGCGTTTGGGAGCCTTGTTGAGGGCCTACATCCTATCCATCTCGAGAGAGAGTTTAAGTGGAATTAGTGATCGCTTCTATACCTTGTCCATGAGAGATTAGAATTAATTGCATAATTACTTAATTATCTATGCCATGATTGTTGTTAATCTCATCCTTGCATCATTTGGAACCATCTTATCTTTGCATTCATTTTATCTTTATTTCTTGCTTTAGCATAATTGCATTCATTTGCTCCTATCCTCTCTTCCGTCGTCCTTATAAAATCACGATAAACTTGAGATCGCTTAAACTCTAGTACCTTCCTCCCTGTGGTTCGATAATTTCTTTAATTGGTCATACCACTATATTATGGCTAATCAAATGGCGCCGTTGCCGGGGAGGTAACGGTCGCTAGTAGTTTGACGAAGGATTGTTTAGAGTGGTCTTAATAAGGATTTTTTTTTTTTTTTTGCATCTTATATTTGCTTTGGAAAATTTTGTTCTAATTTTTCTTTCTTTTATAGGTGCATACCTTGAGAAGGAAGAAGAAGGAGAGCAACCCCAAAAATATGAGCTACATGGATACTCTTCGAGATATGGTGAATAGAAGTGTTCATTCCGTTATGAACACACAAGGAAATTTTCAAAGATTTCAAATGCCAAATGGTGAACCTAATTTGCAACCGGATTATGGAGTACAAGATATGCAATTCCTACAACAAGGTTATGGAGATTTTGGAGTTCCTCATCAAATGAGTCATCAAGTATACCCTCAAGGTGTGGAAGATGTTTTTCAAGGAAATTTTTCTAGTCATCAAGAAGGAAATCAACCACATCTATGGGGAAATTTTCAAGACTCCAACACCTCTTATTCCACCCAAAGTGACCACATAGCAATGTTTGGAGAAAAGATGTTTGAAATGGTTATGGATCGCATAGAGAAGGAGAGTAAGTTTAATGAAATGTGGATGGATCGAATCGGAAATTGGTGTGACATGGTGACAAGTGCAATAGTAGCATTCGGTGCTAGATTGGATTCCATTGAGCACCAAGTTAGTCAAGTTGTATCCACCATTGAGAACAACAAGCCTTCTTCCTCTATTAAAGATCGAAAAGAGGATAGTTTGGGGGTTGATGAGGTTATGAAGGAAAAGAGAGAAAGGGTGCCTAAGTGGGTGAAAGCTACAAAGTTGAAAGAAGAGTTGACGGAGGAATTCGATAAATTTGTCGAGTCTCTTGAAGAGATGGTTGAGAAAGTAAAACATCAAAATCGAGAAGAGATTCATGCCCTTATGGAAGAAAAGAAGTCTCCGGAAACTAAGATCATGGATTTCACTCCCCACAAGCCTAAACCTTCTCATTCTATTGAAATTTCAAATTCTCTTAAGAACTTTCATGATTTTATTGATAAAAATTTGTTTGGTGATTGTAGGAAAAAGGTTGCAAGAGGACAACAACACTTGTCAATGCCCGAATTCTTACCGGGGGATGTTGTTGAAGTTCAAAATGCATATAAAGCCCCATGGAAAAAGTGGAACAAGTGGAAAGGGCCATTCCTTGTGAAGAACGCCTTCGGAGACCAATTACTTGAGTTATTTAACAAGAAGGGAACCGTTCTAGTGGTTGAACGGGAGAGCACAAGGCACTACTTCAAGAAGAAACCTATGATAGTGCCTAAGGACTATTCAAGACCACCATGAGCTAAAGACTATCGTCCGGCTTGAAGACGTTAAACTTAGCGCTCGATGGGAGGCAACCCATCATTATCTTTATTGCTTTATTTAATGCTTTCAATAAGGATTGTGGATTTGTTATTTCTTGCATTTTTGGCATGTAGGTTGATTGTGCTTGTGAGGAATACGCGTATTGAAGACACGAAGAGTGCTTGATTTGAAATGTGATAGTAAGTCACACAACTTTTTGCAAACTTACCTCGAAACTCTTGTTTCAATTTAAGTTTGGGGGGATATGGCGTGGTGTGACATACTTTGTCTTGAAAGCATATACTTTTCGTATTTTGAGCTAAAATTTTAAAATTTTTCTCATGAGTTTGGTTTGATTTTGGTATGATTGGTCGTGTTGAAGTGCATGATAGTCCATATTTTTAATGAAATTGTTGAGCTAATGGTTTTGTTGAGCATGTATGAAGGGTATTGGAAGCACGAATTGAGCTCGGAGCTAACAACTTCCACTATCAAATGCTTATTGAGGGAGTTCATTCTACACCCTACCACTTTTATGTGCTTAGCATAATTTGATTTGATTTGTATTGATGTGATTAGCATGCTACTTCATGTGTTATGTTTTTTGGGATGTTTATTTTCATTAGTTAGGATTTTCTTTTCAATCAAAGGTTGGGATGATTGTGAGCTTACATTGTTTATGGATGATTTGAATGTGTGCTTCATTGTTTAATGATAGTGATTTTTATTCTTGCATGTTATGTGTTTTTGTTTTGTTTATTGTTTGTTGAGTCTTTATTTTATGTTTTGTGTGTTTTCTTATTTTTGTCTTGGTATGTTTGGAGGTTTGTTTTGGGATGTTGTGAGTCATTTTTGAACATGAGTGGTGATATGTTGTGGTAGTAAGTGATGACAAGTTATGATTAAGAATCTCTACACTTTCGAATTGTGACATGTTTTACTTAACTTGTTCAATTTTGAGATGGATGTGGTGTAATAAGTTTCTTAAGGTCCGAGCACAAGCTTGTGAGCGTTTGAGCCTCAACCGTGCATACATGGTATTTTTCTTCATGAGTGGATTGCTTGTGTTTGATAAGCTAGAATTTGCTCAAGGACTATAGGAACGAGCCCAATTTGTGGAGATTAGTGACATGATCTAAGGCCATCCTTGTTATTATAGTCATTACCTTATATTTTCCTACCATGAACATCATCCCTAGTCAACCATTTTGAGCCTTTAAGCCTTTTTATTGTGAATATAGCACATTACAAGCCATGATTACCCACTTAAGCCTTACATATATACCATTTGTGTGGGTGATTGAGGAGATGGTAACTAGAAAGGTTTGATAAGGAAGAAAAAGAAAAAGGAAATGGTAAACAAGCAAGAAAAAGGATGAAAAAGAGCATAAAAAAGAATGAACATGCAACCTCAAAACAAGAAAAATGAGTAAAGCAACAACAAGATGCTCAAGGAAATAAAAATTCAAAGAAAGGAAGCATGCATCATAAGAAGCTCAATCCAAAAGAATGTTGATGATTAGTGCTTGTGATTACCAAAGTTGAGAAAGGAAGAAAGAAAAGTGGAGAAGTTGGAGAAATTGGCCATCTCTTCGATTACTTACACTTGCTTAGTCACTATTATCCATATCTTCCTACCCTACCAAAGAGCCTATCATTACATCCTAATTAAAGACCTTTTTGATCATTGATTGAAACTTTGGTGGTTTGTGAATATAGTCCGCGAGCAAGCTTATAGCGAGTCGAGCCAATCGATTAATGAGTGTGATTTAGCCTATTTCAAAAGAGTGTTGAGAGACATCAATATCCATTGTGAGGCTTGGACGTAAAAGGGACTATATTACACTTTATTCTCTTTTGATTGAACTTGTTAATTTCTCATGTCATGAGTTTAATGTTGTAGGATGCCTTAGCATAATTTGTAATTCTTGTTGCTAATGATGTGTTGTTACTTATGTTCGTTTAGTCTTTTCCTAGGTGAAAATCACTCTCCTTGGTTTATCATTTTCGTTGTGCGGGGACGCACAACACTTTAAGTTTGGGGGTGTGATGAGTGATATTTTCACCTAGATTTTAGTGTCTTTTTATATGTGTTTTCGTATATTTTTATCCGTATTTTATGTGTTATTTGGTTGTGTTTTGTGTTTTCATGGAAATGTGTGTGAATGAGCTTAAACCTACTATTTTCACTTTTTATTTGATGCTAAATAGGATAAGGAAGATGTAGGAAAAAGCGGAACTCAATTTGGAGTTGAAACGAGGGAGAACGAGCCAAAACAGTGAAGGAATCAGGGCAGCAGCAACACGACTGGCCGTGTCGGTGGCACGAGCTGTGTCGCAGTACACGACTCGTGTAGCTAACACGGGCCTGTCCAGAATGGTCGTGCGGCAACATCTATTCATCCAACACGACCACCACTTGGCCGTGTTGCGGAGCTCGACTCGTGTTGCAGCACACGACCCGTGTAGCCAACACGGGCCTGTAAGCGATGGCCGTGCGGGAGCATCAGTTCACGCAACACGGGCACCTTATGGCCGTGTTGCGCCACACGACTCGTGTCATGTCAGGGATCAGAAAAAAATCAGAATCCTTCTAGAAGCCTCCCAAGGAGTATAAATACCCCTCCATTCAGATTTTATAAAGAAGATCTGATTTCCACCCCTTCCACACACACCTCACACACCATTTCTTCCATTTTCCACCATCATCTTCATCCATTCTTCATCCACCCATCTACACTTGATCCCCTCCATCAAATCCACCATCCAAGTGATCAAGGAAGCAAGGGAGAGTGAGATCACAAGAAGAAGAAGGAGATCTCCATTGAAGCACTTCAAAGGGGGAATCTAATTCTAATTTTTGTGCATTTCTTTATAGATTGATCATGTTTTGCAAGGATCTTAATGTCTATGTTAATTTTCTTATGGATATGAGAGGCTAATCTCCTTTGTGAGATTAGCTCCATGATTGGTGTTGGATAATTTAGTTTTTATGCAAATTGATTTTAATCTTGAATGGACTTTGTGTTATTTCTATCATTGATTGTTGATTGCTTGATGTATATGATGATTTGTGTGATTAATTGTCATGGGCATGTGATTAGATTGAGAAATCAATTATGTGTTTAGGATAGTTCATTGAATCATTTCATCATACACTTCATGTGCATTAATTTAGAATGAGATAGAGATATCCTTCTAGATTTAGAACCCTTTGATAGAACATTTGATTAGCTTAATCGAGAGGTTGGTTGATTAAATGAGGAGACCCAAACAATTAGTGAATTCATAGTACCTTAAAAGGGAATATTGCTTATGATTTAGTACCTAATTAGGGAACTCATAGAGTAATTAGTACCTAGTGGGAGGTGTTTGCTATTGTCTCGATCCTATGTGCGTTTGGGAGCCTTGTTGAGGGCCTACATCCTATCCATCTCGAGAGAGAGTTTAAGTGGAATTAGTGATCGCTTCTATACCTTGTCCATGAGAGATTAGAATTAATTGCATAATTACTTAATTATCTATGCCATGATTGTTGTTAATCTCATCCTTGCATCATTTGGAACCATCTTATCTTTGCA
The DNA here is from genome assembly GCA_023678885.1 of Pogostemon cablin. NCBI lineage: Eukaryota > Viridiplantae > Streptophyta > Magnoliopsida > Lamiales > Lamiaceae > Pogostemon > Pogostemon cablin. The sequence goes on from CM042983.1 coordinate 9,178,065, forward strand.
TTCATTTTATCTTTATTTCTTGCTTTAGCATAATTGCATTCATTTGCTCCTATCCTCTCTTCCGTCGTCCTTATAAAATCACGATAAACTTGAGATCGCTTAAACTCTAGTACCTTCCTCCCTGTGGTTCGATAATTTCTTTAATTGGTCATACCACTATATTATGGCTAATCAGGTACATGTCTAGGAAAGCAGCTATAGTGGGAGACTGTAGATACTTAGTGAGATGGAAAGAACGTCTTAATTTAACATATACTATTGTGATTCATTGACTAGTCAATCAAGCAGGGTCTTGATTATGAATGCATAGTTATTTTTGCAAAAGGGTTGAATATGCTCTGACAAATTCAGGGATTGAAAAAGAAATATGTCAACTTATGTTAAATGTTCAAGAGTTCTGGGGTATAGCGAGCTAGTTGAGTTTCATTGATAAACTGGTTGAGTTGATATATATCTCTAACAAGTGTATAGCGATTAAAACTCATATCTCGTGGGTCACACGATGTATTAATCTGGACAAGAATATGATTCATGAAGAAAATAAATCAGGTGAATTTTGGTTTCATATGTGAGTGAGAGATGTAAATAATAATTAAATATTATTTATTTATATTATTATCCACATATGAAAATATGTGGCACTCTGCATGCATGAAGGGAGTTGGAGTCTCGTAACTCCTGCGGTTTCCACTCCGTTTCCTTCTTATTGTTTTGGATAAAAGGAAACTGGCAGGAGAGTCTCAAAGCGTGTGAAACGAAAAACAGTTATGAGGAAACGCTCTCTCTTTGTTTTCTTCTTCATTATTCATCGTCCATATTAATACACATTCGTGGAAAACATAATCTTCAACCCCGTGTTGAAGATTTGATCCAGGGATCACAGTGTATCAACGTGAGTGCCAATAGGTTCGAGTACCCTTCCGCTGCAACACAATCCATTGGTGAGAGGTAATATGATTCCTCTCTATGCATGTTGAGGGATGTGTATTTCCAACAGGTCCGATTCGTAATGGTACTGATGGTGGTGCCGTGCCTGCTGCTGTTCACCTACGGGAGGAGGCCGGAGGAGGAGGAGCGGCGGCTGTACGTGAACAATTACGGATAATCAAATATGATTTCTGCTGATAAATTATTAGGATTTGATTTCTCCTTATCCTTCAATCTTCTGCAAATGAAAAAAAGTAAAAGGTGATAGATATGATACCTTTCCATAGTTATGGAAGTTGGTTTTAAGAATACACTCGACATTTGCAGATCAGAGGTGTAGACTTCACTCTGAAAGGGGGCCATCAATCTATAGAACTTGTGTTTGGTTTCAAGATGAGTCATGTAATCATGCAATCTGTCGTGATTCATCAGCTGGTTGAATATGTTGTCGCCGATCGGAGGGAAAGTGGCTGGATGGGTAGATGGGGATGGCGGCGGTGAGTGAAAACAATGTCGAATCTGATTTTTGCTGTTAAAACGACGTCGTTTGATTTTATTTATTTTTTATATTATATAGGTTTAGGGTGACATGGAAAAAAATCCGACACCTTAGCCATCGGGTAGGCCTCCAGCTGCCCGGTGGCTTGATTTGCAAAAAGGGTTAAAGGTCGAAAACTTATTCATAAATATTGAAAAGTTTGAACTGATTTGAAATTCGCGAAAAGGTTGGGACTTTTGAGGTAATTAATCAACTATTTATACATGTAATTAATATATGTAAATATTCAAAATGTCCATACTTTTTTATACATATTATACACCTAAAAATTAATATACTTTTATCTAATATAATATGTGCCTACATACAAAGGTAATAATAAGAGTAATAGATGATTATATAGTTTACATACAAGTATAAGGTACGTAATAGTGATCTTTTTAGTAATCTAGTCAATAAAATGGTAAATTTAAAGAATGCATTAAAATAAAGACATTCTCTAAGCACCCAAGTTTTACATCCATATTAAAAAACTTATACACTATTAAATAAAATTTATTTATACATTAATAATTAAAATTTTATATATTTTGTTAACAATTTTTCTTTTAATTTTTTAAAAAGAAAAATTGAATAAGAAAAAGCTAATATAATTTTTTTAAAATAAATTGAAACTATTAAATAAATATCAATAGTGTCAAAAGATATCACCTCATAAAACAATTAATTTAAATACTACTTATACAAATACTATAGTGTTAATAACGCATTATATACATTAATTCGTAAGTAAAAATATATGAAAATTACGTTAATTATAAATTTTTTTCATGTAATTAACATGATAATACATTCATACCCAAAAAAAAAAAAAAACTTACAAAGATGTGTTCGATTTATAAAAATTTAATGTTATTTAGTTTTGTTTTATTAAATATAATTTTAATTTATTAATAAATTAACCTTAACATTTTTGGGATTATCTATCATATGCGAAACTTTATTTTTAATTAAATTTTAGTGGATGAAGTATTTATTTTAATTTGTAATTGATTATTATTATCATGTTATCAGTATGGTTTAATATATATTTAAGCAGACAAACTTGTTAAAAATTTTTAATTAAATTCCCTCCTTTCCCTTAAAAATAAGGGAAATTTACAAGAATGTCACTTTCAATATATTTTTTTTAAAATGCCACTCACAATAATTTTTTTTTAAATTTGTCACTTTTTAATTTTTTTGACCCAAATACCCTTCTACCACATAAGCGACCCTACCTGCAACTGTTTGTACGACCTATTGTGTGACTCTACGCTTCAAATATACCAACTTCTTATGAAACCAATTATGCAATTGCTTATGAGACAACATACGCGACTATCTATGTGACCTTATGTGTGACCCTGCATACGACCTTTTGTGCGATTCTGTATGTGACCACTTGTGCGACTATAGACAGAAACATATAGTCGCATAATTTGGTCACACAAACAGTCGCACGAAAGGTCGCACAATATCATGCGATCTTTTATGCGATCCTGTATGCAACCTTTTGTGCGACCAACTGTACGACCCTATATGTGACTTTTTGTATACGACCAACTGTACGACCCTCGTATGATTGCCTTCTAAATCTTTAAATTTTTGAAAAAGAATGATAGAGTAAGAAGAGAGAATGAGGCAAAATGAACAATGAGAGAAGAGAGAATAAGGCAAAATGAACAATGAGAGAAGAGAGAAAAGATTTTATGTGAGTGAAGGGGCATTTGTGTCTAAAAAAATTAAAAAGTGGCATTTTTTAAAAATATTATTGTGGGTGGCATTTTTAAGATAAATTAAAAAGTGGGGATTTTTAAAATATTATTTAATTGGTTTGTGGCAGATTGGGATGCTCTTGCCGTAGTTACTGGTGAGTTCTGTTTTTCTTTTTGTGATGATGATTATCTGTTGACTGATTGATATCACTTTCTGTTGTTTGAATGAGACATTTAAGTTGTAAGGGGTTGTTATTTACTTTTTATTGTTCACCCTCGAACCTAAAAATCAACTGTTCGTGCGATATTATTTGGAAAAAAATAAAAACTTGGTTTTTGAAAGAAAATGCCTATTTTCACGATGGGATTGAAGCTATATGATTGTTGAGGCTGCATTCATATAAGTTTATTCTCCAAATTAAAAGTGGAAGTCTGCCCATGAAGCTGCAAATAATAAGGTATGCTCATCTATTCAAATATTACCTATTCAAGAGGGGTTTTCGAAATTAAAATTGCATGTGAGAATTAGATTCAGATACTTCGATTTATGACTAATTTGTGTGATGGAGCATTAGTCTCTGGCATTTTAAAATGGTTATTTTGCGTATAGTGATTACAGTATATATGCAGCTAGGAAATAAGAAATAGAGTATACAAATCCTGGAGTTTTTGCAGATAAACTTTAATTGTAGTTTAATTGTACGTCCTGCTTGAAATTTTATATTTTGGTTATTGTGGTGATGAAATACTGCATTTAATGAATGATGAGTTATAAAATTTGAGTTTTATGAACTTGTTTTTCATCCTCAAAATACAGCTCTTATGATTCTTAATCATGTTTCAAGATGTTTCTGACCTGACCCTTGTGGTATTGAATAAGTTTACATTACAAACAATATATTCATTGAAAAATTTTCAATAAAAGTTTATTTAAGTTGTGATTCTCTTATTTATGTGATTAGAGCTTTTCAAATCATACTGGTCATAACGAGAATCATCTGTTAAGGTGAATTTAGTGCTTTGTTTTTGGAGCTTAGTAGATCTCTGGTTGTGCCTTTTCCAGTACCCTGTCTGCAAGATTATATCATTTAGGCTCTACACGTCTTGATCTAAAAAAACTGACATAAGAAATTCAGAATGAGATATTGAATTGTGTATTATTGAAGCAGCTGAATTGTATGCTTTGCCAACAGGAATGCAAATATTGAATAGCCTTATTTGGATGTCACTCCTCTATTTGTTTGGTTGTACACTTGAATGAGTATGAGCTTTAAAGTTCATATAGCATCAACTTTACTTGGAGTTGATCATAAATATTTGCCTTATCAATATAATAGGTGAGGAATGTGGACATGCTTGAAGGGGTTACAAATCTAAGGTTTGACAAGGTGAAGGATGAGCTGATGTTGAATAAAAATGACATCTAGCTCGTTTCTCATTCAGCCGCCTTGACAAACCAGGTAATGCATGGTCTGCATCTTAGGCTTACATACAATTGTGAGCATGATTAGTATTAAATTTTTCATGTGAGCGAGAAGGGAACTATAGTTTAAGAGGATTAAGTATTTAAGTTGAAGAGTACCTGTTTAAATCCATTTTGATCGATTTGGTTTTTCTTTTTAAGGGATTTTATCTATTCTTTTTGATAAATTTAAATAGTGTTAATTCATGGTCACTAGATGCCACTTTGCATAATAATATTATTGGACTACCAACCAGGTGGGCTAGCCCACCTGACCACTGGGCTCCTCACTTAAATGAGAGATCCATGTTCGATTCCCATTGGGAACGAATTAGGAGGGCGGTTCTACGTCGTCTGCCAATTGATACTTTCTCTTAAGCATAGAAACTAAAGATGGTATGATTTGCCCTGTTCATGGCTCTAAATTATATCTGCTTTATTATTATGGTTTGCTGCTAGTGTATTGATCATAGGCATTTTTATTTATAGAAGTCCAATGAATATATATACACAACATAAGTGATATGCATCAACAAGAAACAACATTTGTTTGTTTAATGTGGCTGATTGACATGCATCACAGGGGATGTGAAGGTACTTGTTGGTGAGAATGCTGTTTTTTTTAATTAGTTGGCAATGCAACATTCCTTTTGTTATGAGAGCTTAATTATATATTTTGAAAAGAATTTCCAAAATAAGTTCAATAGGACTCAACCTATAATACAACAACATATTTTTTAGCTTGAAATACGCATTTATCTTTTTGTACATGGTTGTGTTCATATCTCTTATGTTCTCACTACCTGATTACTTTTCTATTTTAATAGTGAGATATTGAGTAGTATAATTACTGCTTAATGGATCTTACATAAATACTTATGTGATGCTATTAGTGGACTCAGACTCTTTCATGAAATTTTTGGAAGATATATGACTCATTTTTCTTGTTAAACTACTTATTGACAGTGCATTTGGTTACTTTTAATATTTTTTAGCTTATTTGAATTTAGGAGAATTTATGTCGATATTTTTTTTGGAACAAAAATTGGGATTGCAGCAGTAGCTACTCTTAAGAAATCTTCTACTATAGCCAGTTATAAAATGGCAATAGTCTAATTTCTTTAAAGCTTATTGCTCCAGCGATAAATTAAATAGTGCATGCGCTTTTATTTCTAAATATTTTGGTTGATAGTGAATTAATGCATTCAATTTGGTATTTACTTGAACAGAGAATCCATTCTGTTTTGTGCTTTGATGTTATAAATTAAGATTTTTTTAGATATGTTGGTTAGAATTTTACATGTATAAATGCAGTTGCTACAGGTTTCGTTGTGTTTATTCTATATTTTTAGTCCCTATCACCTTCTATATTCCTCATACGCCCTCTATGAACTTCAGATCTCTGTCTTCGTTGCGCTGTCCTAAATTGTGTATTTTTCTCTTGTGCTAGTTTATTGAGTAGCAGGAAAGTGGATGTTAAGTCCTATGATGGTGTGGCAACACTTTCACTCATTTATAATGCATATGTTGTTTTAGAATATACAATCAGAGAATTGATAAAGCTGGTGTGTAATGCAATCAACAACGTGATATTCATTATTTCCTATAGAAAATTTCAAGTCTTGGATGGATAGGCTTGCAATTTACATAGTTGTTGATTCCATGTCCCCTGAATTCAGCTCCAAAGCTTTGGTAATTAGATAAAAAGAACATGCAACTCAGCTAGATACAATAGAATACGATACTGTAATTTCGATGGATCCTGACATAGATCCAGCATTTGAGGCTATGGATTAACTATTAACTCTTAGACCAAGAAGACAAGGGAGGCTTTTACCATGAATAAGGACCATCCGTAAATGTCATAACATGAACTATTAGAGGAATAAAAATGTTTATTGGAGTGATTTATGGTCATATCACATCAGATTTCTGCATACTCTAGGGAATTATTACAAAAAATTTTTTACTAAATCTTAATTCTGCACGTATTTTCAGTATATGTAGTGGAACACAATAAAGGCTGCAGTGGTTGGATAATGTTCTATTCTCCAACAAAAAATAAATACAACTTTAAAGGGAAGTTCAAGATCTCTTATTTGTGTTTTTTTCAATTTTGATCTTTTTTGTTTGTTTTCCAAGATCTTATGCATTTCTATTGCCTCTCTATTCTCTTTTATTGTGTGGTTTCTTTAGTTGATAACTTAAGAGTTCCATTGGTTGAAGTTATTAGGAATTCTATATCATTTTAGTTGAGCATGTGTATATGTGTCTCTTTTACCTCTCTTGAATTTAGTTTAGTTCATCTTTTTCTATTTGGTTATTTTGATAGACTTATAGCTAATTTTTATTTCATTGATTGTTATTGTCAGATTTTGTATAGTTGAGATTTTTATCTATTAAGAGACAAGATTAGTAGCCGGATGCTTCGCTGAGAGTCTCTTTCAGAAGGACGTACGAAATCTTTGTGAAGCATTCATATTGTTTTTTGTCCTTATAGGCGGTAGTAGTTTAATGAGGATAATCTCAAACTATGGTAGTTGAGTTTCGTTTCTCCTGTGAAGCTCTTTTGGACTGATGATTGTAAAATACAAGTTATGTTGAACACATTCATTAAAAGCAAGTAGCATTTAGTTTAAGGCTACGCTCATATTCTAGGAAACAACGACAATTTCGCTGAGGCTTTAGCTACTAAATATTTTATTGCTGGTCTAATCTTTTTTAGATTGTGTTTTAGAAAGTAATGTCCTAGTTAGTATTTTCTTTTCTTCTGCGTGAAGCTATCATAATTTTTATTGTTATTAGTTGATGGTTTACATTACTTTGTATTGGTGGGTATTTTTTTTAACAAGGTCACCTCCTAATTTTCTCCTTTTATTTCTATTTCTATTCCTTTTTTTATATCAATAATTTTTCATTCAAACTTATTAGTATCAATCATCCAACCATTTTGGTTATTTTCCGATACTAAAAATTTCTTCTCTAGTAGTGTAAGTAATATTTTTACAATATTTTGGTGATATAAGATTATCAAATTCATATATCGTAACATTACTATTTATAGGAATGTGCATGATAGATGAGACAAATAAATATAGAAAGAGTGAGGAAATACATGGGATAAAATGAGTACATCAATTACTTTATTTTAATTAATGCATTATCCTTGATTAAATGACTACATCGAAATGGGTTTAATAATTTTTAAGGCCTTTTGATAATAATTCAACATCAATTTTCTTTTACATAATTAAATAAACTTTTTTTTATAAAAAAAAAAGTAAATTAAAATTTCTAGTTTATAAAAAGAATATTCATTAAAAAAAAGTAAAATTATAAGAACTATGCATATTTAAATAACAAAAAAATTGTATAGATACGTTATATTATAATTTTAACCCATATTATTTATTTATATATTTTAGTTGAAAATAATTATTAAACTACAAGATTTTTTAATTGAAATTGAGGTTACTTATATATATATATATATATATATATATATATATATATATATATATATATATATAAGTATATACTTCCTTATTAAAACTACACTAAGGTGTAACATAAATATATAAGTACTTGTTTAAAAATATTATCTAAAAATGTTACATATATAAAAGTGTTATAAAATGATGTTACTTTTATAAAAGTGTTAAATGAGAAGTGTAGCCTATGTAAAAATGTTATATACATGTTTTATATATTATAAAAGTATTATCTCTATATGTTACTTATATAAAATGTGAAGAATGAAGAAAATACTTTTACCCATACTTTCAACGTATTACAAGTATAAATAGCAGAGTGCTACAATCTAAAATAGGAAAAATCCTTAATTAGGATATCTGAAATTAATGCTGATTATCCTTCATACCTAAGAAATAATAATAATACTAATTAATTACAATCATTCCTAAAATAACTCCCTAATTGCTGCTCATTATTTCCACACTCCCCCTCAAGCTAGGCATAGATGTTGATCATGTCAAGCTTGGAACTTAAGTCTTCAAAAAACCTTCGAGTAAGAGCTTTGGTGAGGATATCTGCAATTTGCTGGTTGGTAGGCGTATAAACTACATTGATGATCATGTCTCTATCTTCTCTTTGATAAAGTGGCTATCTATCTCGACGTGCTTTGTTCGATCGTAATGGACTGGATTCTTGACGATACTGATAGTTGATTGATTATCGCATAATATCTTCATTGAAGGAGTACTCTCAATCTTCAGTTCATTCAAAAGATGACCTAACCACATTCCTTCACATATGCCAAGTGCCATAACTCTGAATTCTGCCTTGGACTACTCCTTGACACAACAGACTGCTTCTTACTTCGCCATGTCACCAAATTCCCCCATACAAATGTACAATAACCTGAAGTTGATCTTCTGTCGGTCATCGAACCAGCCCAATCGGCATCAGTGTATACTTTAATATCTCTCTTACTAGTCTTAGCAAAGAATAATCCTTTACCTGGTGTCATTTTTTAGTACCTTAGAATCCGGTTCACTGCTCCAAGATGTTCTTTAGTTGGTTCATTCATGAATTGACTGACCATACTGACTGCAAATCCTATGTCAGGATGTGTGTGAGAAAGGTAGATTACCCACAGTCTTTGGTACTTACCCCTATCCACAGGAGGACTATCTTTTGCAACTCCAAGTTTTGTACTTGAGTCCATAAGTGTTTCAGCAGGTTTGCATCCAAGCATTCCTGTCTCTTTGAGGAGATCCAGAACATACTTTCTTTGTGAAACTGTAATTCCAAGTCTCGAGCGAGCCACTTCCATTCCAAGGAAGTACTTTAAAGGCCCTAGATCATTTGTTTGGAATTCATTGGCAAGAAGACCTTTCAACTTGGTCAACTCCTCTATCCAATCACATATTAGTATTATGTCATCGACATTTACTATTAACACTGCCAGTTTCCCAGTGGAAGAGTGTTTGACAAACAATGTGTGATCTATTTGGCACTAAACATAACCATATTTCCTCACAAACTTAGTAAATCTATTGAACCAAGCCCTTGGTGATTGTTTTAATCCATAAAGGGATTTTTTAAGTTTGTACACCTTGTTTAAATTGTCTTGAGATTTAAATCCTAGTGGAATGTCCATATACACCTCCTCTAGAAGATCTCCATTGAGAAATACATTTTTGACATCTAGCTGATAAAGTGGCCAATTTAGATTTGCTGCCAGGACAAGAGAACACAAACTGTATTTAATTTCGCAACTGGAGCAAATGTCTCTTGGTAATCAATACAATAAGATTGAGTGAACCCTTTTGCAACTAACCAAGCCTTGAACTGTCAATACTCCCATCAGCCTTATACTTCACAGTAAAAATCCATTTGCAGCCAACCAATTGTTTCCCACTTGGAAGATCTGAAACTTCCTATGTGACATTTTTCTCAAGAGCATTCATTTCTTCCCACACAGCCTTCTTCCATTTTGGAATTCTCATTGCCTCTTGAATAGAGCAAGAAATCTGAGTGTTGTCCAGATTAGCCACAAACACCTAAAACTTGGGAGACAGTCCTTTATATAAGATAAAATTATGCAAAGGATGATTAGTGCAAGAGCGGACACCTTTCCTTAAGGCAATAGGACGATCATCAATCATGGATTCACTAGTGGGATTCTCATGAATTGTGCTACCTGAGGTTGAACCTGAACTCTCCTCTGATTTGGACTCTTGACTCTGATCAGATGAAACTTGATCCTCTATATCCTCTTGAGCTATATCTTTCCTGGAATATACAATGAACTCACCATTCTTTGCAGGTTTTGGTCTTTGATTAGGAGATGAGAGAAAGGCACTGTTGGGTGGATTAGGAAGACTAGACTCGGATAGAATTTCTTCCCTTGGAAGGGTTTGAATGGGAACTTCTTCCCCTGGAAGGATTTGAATAGGATTAGGGCTAGATATAGGACACAGGTGACAAGTGTTTTGAATCCATATCCCAATCCCAAAGTTGGTGTTCATGCTCACTCTCCCCCTGATGATCAGATTTGGGATAAAATGGATTATTCTCAAAAAAGGTGACATCCATAGAGACATGGAAGCGCTTGGTGATAGGTGAATAGCATTTGTACCCTTTTAGATTTGGGGCATACCCAAGAAAGATACATTTCATGGTCTTTGGATCAAGTTTGTTGCGGTTTTGGTGGTGAATATGAACAAGGACAGTACAGCCAAAGACTTTGAGAGGGATGGATGAGATGATCCGGTTATTGGGATAGGATAAGAGAAGTTTTTGACTTGGTGTTTGGAATTTTAGAACACGAGATGGCATCCTGTTTATGAGGTACGTGGCTGTAAGTACAGCTTCCCCCTAGAAATGTTTTGGGACATTAGTAGAGATCATAAGTGACCTAGCAACCTCAAAGATGTGCCTATTTTTTCTTTCTGCTACTCCATTTTGCTATGGAGTGTCAACACAAGAACTATGGTGGATAATTTCTTGGGTGTCTAGGTATTTCCCGAGAACCTTTGTGAAATATTCCCTACCATTGTCAGTTCGAAAAACTTGAATTTTGGTGTTGTACTGGGTTTGGATCATGGTACTGAACTTTTGGAAAATTTCCACAACTTCTGATTTTTCTTTCATCAGGTAAACCCATATAATTCTAGTATGATCATCAATAAACAAAATAAACCAGCGTGTTCTGGAAATATTTTTTACCCATGAAGGACCCCAAATATCACTATGAATCATTGAAATGGGATTTGAAGCTTTGTACAGTTGAGTAGGATAAGAGTTACGCGATTGTTTTGTAAGCTGACAAATTTCACACTGAAATTTTTTTGGATATTTATCAAATAATGAGGGTACAAGCCTTCTAAGATAATCAAAGTTTGGATGCCCTAGTCTATAGTGCCATAACATGATTGCACTATCATTATTTGAATAGGAAACAAAGGAAGAATATTGAGGATTGAATTGACCTAAACTTGCCATTCGAAGTTGTTGTTATAGAAGATCTTCACCTTTGAGGATATAGAGACCCGAGCACATCTTTGCATTGCCAATCGTCCTCCCCGAATTCAAATCCTGAAATTCAACCAAGTTTGAACAGAATTTGATTACAGTTTAGTTCATGAGTAAGTTTACAAAGAGTACTGTGTCCAAGGTAAGATCTTTAGATAAGATTACAGATCCTTTCCCGATGACCTTAGATAGAGAACCATCTGCTATCCTGATAGACAGATTGTCACTACAAGAATTGTAAGTTTTGAAGACCCTTGGATCGTCTGTCATGTGGTCCGAGGCCCCTGAATCAACTATCCAGGTACAATTAATTCCTTGAGCAGCTGAAAAAGCATGCAAGAGGTTACCTTAGTGGGCTACGGACCCAGTTCCTATCATTGAAGAATTGCTCTGCTGGTTGAGAAGTTTCTAGAGGAACTCAATTTGTTGGGGACTGATCAGGTTTTGCTCTTTTGAAGTAGATGGTTCTTCACTGATAGCTACATTGCTGCGGCCTTCTCTGTTGTTGGAGGGACGAGTAGACTTCAAATCGGCTGGTTTTCCATGGATTTCTAGCACGTTTCCCTAGTGTGATTTAGTTTTCTGCAGTGATCACACCAAAGTCTTCCCTTCCTTTGTTTACTTTCTCCCCGGTTCGATTGATAGCTGTGTGCTATCAAGGCTGAGTCATCTTTATTCTGGTTAATGGAGGTGAATGGGCCCAACATAACCTTTCGGCGGCTCTCCTCTATTCGAACTTCAAAAAATGTCTCACGAAGGCTTGGTAGGGGCTTCATCCCAAGTATTCTTGCCCTAACTTCATCCAGATCTTTGTTAATGCCCAACAAGAACTTGTAGAGTCTATTCTTTTCAATAATCTTCTTGAATTTGATGCTGTCATTAGGACACTTCCAATCATATTCTTCGAAGTGGTAAAGTTGCTGCCAAGTTCGAGTTAGAACAGTGAAGTATTGGGTCACCTTGAGATCTCCTTGGCGTAGGTCATGGAGGATGTTTTCTACTGCAAATAATTCTGATGAATTATCAGCCTTGGAATAAGTTTCCTTAGCAGCCTCCCATATTTCCTTTGCAGTACCATACAACAAAAAATTCTCCCCAATCTCATTTGTCATGGAATTAATTAGTCAAGACATAACCATATTATTCTCGCTCTTCCAGATCTTGTACTTTGGGTCTTCTTTTGTCGGTGAGACTGTAGCTCCGGTGATATAGTCGTCCTTCCCTTTATCACATATGATCATCATCGCAGACTGTGACCATTGGAGAAAGTTTTGGCATTGAGTTTATGTCCTGTGATGGAGAGCATGTGGCCATCAAAACTCCCAGCATTCACCCCAGAAACACCATCAGACGGAAAAGAAACTTCTGGCATGGTGCTTTGATGGGTCGTCATGCCATACTTCGTCATGATGGATTGGCGACTTGAGGTTGGTGGCGAACTATTGCGGATTGCAAAGGATAGGTATGGGGGTAGGTGGAATTAGGGCTTCTTTAGGATCAGAACCAAGCTCTTGATACCATGAAGAATGAAGAAAATACTTTTACCCATACTTTCAACGTATTACAATCTCTGCATAAATAGCAGAGTGTTATAATCTAAAATAGGAAAAACCCTTAATTAGGATATCAGAAATTAATGTTGATTATCCTTCGTACCTAAGAAATAATAATAATACTAATTAATTATAATCATTCCTAAAATAACTCCCTAATTGTTGCTCATTATTTCCACAAAATGTGTTACAAAGGTGTTATATAATATAATAACTTTTAGAGTGTTACAAATTTGTGTTAAAAAGAGAAAAGGTGTAACTTTAAGGTGTTATGTAATGTAACTTATGTTGTAGTAACACTACAACTATCTCGATAGATTGTTCCCGTCTATCTCGATTGTGAGCAACTATTTATACTTTATAAGGAGCCAATAATATGATCTTCCGTGCGATGTCACACACCATATTGTCTACAGTATAAAGTAAATGGACTTTTGCAATAACATATAAGTAAATTATAATATACAAAATGTTTGATCATATGATTCTCATTTCAAAATAATTGTTAAAAACATTGTTCGTACAAAAATCTAGACTTTTAGTATACAATCCTACACTCTCTTCTTGCTTCGGATAGCGCCGTTCTTGTTCTCACCGAGAAGATTGCAGTTGGATATATAATACTCTCCATATTTATTATTATTCTAATGTCAGAAATTGAGAGTTAGGAAAGGGAGTAGTTTCTATCTCCTTTGGTGGGTCTTTGTGTTCGTCACTTTTTATTCTTTGTGAACAACACTAAGGAAATCTAACCCTGCCACCTCCATCTGCGACAAAGCGCCGATGGTGACGACCACATCCACCTAACAGAAGTATCAGAGCAGTTCAGTTGTTCGTCGTCCGACTCTGACGAGTTATGTTCATGGACGTTCTTCCCCATTCTGATCCGCTCAGAAGTTCATGTGAAAGGGAAGAATCTCTCCTCTTATTTGTTATAGATTCATTCTATTTTTCGAAAAAATTTCAAATTTGTTTTGTTACGTTTCTTTTCTGAAATTTACAGATTAGTTCTGTTTTATAACTCCTTGCATTTGCTTTATTTCACTTTGTGTGAACAGTTCAAGCGTGGTAGCAAGCATGGTGCGGCTCCAAGGTGTTGAAGTTGCTTGTCTAGCCACTGCTTGAACAAGGCTACTAGGGATCCGCTCCTTTTGAGAATGGGTTGGTGGCTCGTATGGGTGGTACGGTGTACTCACCCGAGGCACCACACTGGTGATATTGCTTAATCCCCTACCTTTACTTTCCATTATGCCTGAGGCGGCTGGTCCTCCCCCTTTGTGATGCTCTGAGGGTTGGACCTCTCTTTGTGATTCTATTGTGGTATTTGTTATCCTGGTGTGAATTGCTTCCGTTATCTAATACTCTTATTTGTTAGTTTATTTCTTCTTGTGGCCTTTGCTTTGTACTTAAAATGGCTTCCAATTCCTTTGGCATGACTCATTTAGATGGTAAAACTGATTTCAGAATTTGGAAACAAAAGATGAAATGTGTTTTGGTCCAACAACGTGTCTTTAAAGCTATTGATGGGACGCATGCTGAAATTGTAACTGAAGAAAAGAAATTTGAAATGAATGGGATTGCATTATCCTCAATCACTTTAAATCTCTCTGACTCTGTGTTAAGAAAGGTTGGTCACTTTGAGTCTGCTGAAAAGATGTGGAAAAAATTAGATGAATTGTTCAATGTGTCATCTTTGTCTAGTAGAATGTTCCTGCTTGAAAAATTTTTCAGTTTTAAATTGGATTTGAATAAGGACATTGATGAAAACTTAGACATTTTAACAAAGCTTATTATTGATATTAAGCAATCTCGTGACAAACACATTGATGAGTACTCTCTCATTGTCTTGTTAAATATTATTCCTGATAATTATAGTGATGTGAAATCTACTATTAAGTATGGTCGTGATGATGTTACTCTTGATGTTGTGATAAATGCTCTAAAAATTAAGGAACATGATTTAAAACACAATGGGAGTGATAAAAATTCTGGGGTGCTATGTTTGTCAAGGGAAAGCATAATTATAATAAGTTTAAGGCTAATAATTGTTGGCACTTGGATCGTTTGGTTAACATAACCCATTAGGGATTCATACGTTTCTAATATCAGCGGAAGCAATAAATCATAGAAACGATTACCGTTCACCAGGGTATGTTGACGAAAGATGATTCTCGCTGGTAGACTATGCAGTTCCACGAGAATAGCCATAACTTCCTCGTCTGATGTCGGAATTGAATGATCTTTATGTTAAGACGATCCTCTCTTCAACGGCTTTCCGTCAGTATATTGATCATCAAATTCTAAATACTGTACGAATTTATATAAATTTCGCAAGATCACGGATAGCAGCAGCAAACTACCTTCTGATCTTTTGCTGTATGTCCCAAGTCCGATCTCGACGTCATGTGGGCGACGATCTACGAGACCTCCTCAATCTGCTCTCAACCCTCATCACCCGTGAATAATGAATTAGATTAGGGTTCCAGATAAGCTGAGGTGACTTATATACATGGGCTACAGCAGGGACCAGGAGGAGAAATTGGGTTGGGCCTCCATTGGGCTTAAGTATCCAAGCTTAGCCCAAAGCTTATACTTAAGTCCAATAATAATAATATATTCCACTAAAATATTATTACTGCACTGTCTTTCCAATCCTAAAATTACGTTTTGAGCTCCTTCTTATTATGAGCCTGTTAGTCTCCCCATGTTTAAGATATACAATGTCCATTAATTAATTTAAGTTACTGACAACTCAATTAATTAATATCTCATCCAAGAGTAGTACCACTCAACCTCATTATCATGCCGGAATAAATTTCACCTGCAGGATTTACATGATAATCCTTATGAACTCCTCAAGGGGACATCATCAACCTATGACGGACACGGATTCCTTCTACAATCAACAGCACACCATAGAGACAGCACTACTTCCCAACTCATCGAGTTTGTTGATTTAATTACATGTAAATCTCACCCATTGATGAATCAAAGAAATACATACTGCCCTACGTGTCGAGGTTATTGTATAGGGATTAAGAGCACGAACTTTCATAATAACTGAGATCAAGTTCTCCTATAAGTCAGTATAAGTCGAACGATCTCAAGCGGTCCTGCTCAATACACACAAGTGCACTAATGTGATTCTATAGCCAAGACAAGCGAATACCAAACCACACTACAACCATCCCGATAGAGAGTCCCCGTCTATCTCGGTTGTGAGCATCTATTTATACTTTATAAGGAAATCGATAATATGATCTTCCGCGTGTTGTCGCACAATATATTATCTACAGTATAAATTAAGTGGACTATTGCATCGAACATATAAATAAATTATAAGATGCAATCATTTGATCATATGATTCTCATTTCAAATTAATTGTTATAACATTGTTCATACAAAAAGCTAGACTTTTAGTATACAATCCAACAATAATAGTAAATGCTATAATTGTAATAAGCGTGGCCATTATGCTAACAAATGTCCTTACCCCAAGAAAAATAAATCTAGTGAACAAGCTAATATTGTGACTGAAACTGAAAGTTATGGGGAAGTTTACTAGTTGTGTTTGTGTGAATTACTTGAGCCTTCAATTTTGTGTGTTTAAATGGCTTATTAATTCTGTATGTTTTTTGAAAAATCTATTTTTTCTGAAAATTTATTTTTCTTGTGTATTTTCTCTTGAATCTATGTGTTTTCTTTGTGTGAGAAATTGTTAAAATTTATTTTCTATGTTTTGTGCATATTTTGTATGTCAAACTTGCTATGTTCATGGCTGCTCCTAGTGAGGTGTAGTACGTGCATAACTACTATGTGTTAGTTTTATGCTTTTGCATTGTGCCTTATTTATATACTTATTTGTTTCTCTTAGTAAGGTGGAACATATTTTGTGTATCAAAATGTTTTTTGTAACTTTTGATTGTTAATTACTTTTTGTGCTTCTTTGTGAAGTGTCTATATGACTATAAATGTGTTAGCTAGCTTGTGTTTCTTTATGATTAGACTATGTGTCTTGAGAATTTTGTATTCTATTCTTGGTGATAAATGTTATGAATTTGGTATTCATGATCTTTGTGATCTCATTAAAGCTTGGTGCTTATCTTCTTATTTCTATGTGATTTTTTGTGTGTCATGATAACTATGAGTTCTAATCTTGGTAATTACAATTTTGGACTGTGTGTCCGTTATCTTTGCTCCGTGATTAGATATGTGTATTTTCGTGATACTTTTGACTTTGTGTCAATTCTTTTGACTTACTTTGTGTTTGTTAAAATTCTAAATCTTGTACTAAAACTGTGTTTTTTGTTTTGCAGGTGTCCGAAAAGTTACGATGATGATATCCTACATAGATGAACACGACGGTGGATGATTTGGGCCAAGGTGGAGATTTGTTGGGCATGTTGGATCAAATGCTATTCTTCAAATATCTCCAAGTATTGGGCTAGTTTTGTAACTTTGGTCCATAACCTTAAACCTGCCTCCCTATATCTACCATACGCGAACCCTAATGGATGTGTTGAAACTATTCTTTACTTTCTCCCTTTCTCTCTTCTTAATTCGAACAACGCCGTTCTTCTCCCTGAGAAGATTGCGGCTTGATATATAATACTCTCCATATGTATTATTGTTCTAATGTTAGAAAATGAGAGTTAGGAAAGGGAGTAGTTTCTATCTCCTTTGGTGGGTCTTTGTGTTCGTCACATTTTTTTCTTTATGAACAACACTCAGGATATCTGAGCACCCTACCGCCTCCATGTCCGACAAAGCACCAATGGCGATGACCTAATCCACCTAACAAGTGAGAGCAACGACGCTTACTGATTTCAACGCCGTTAATATAGATTTTTCTGGCGGTTGTGTCAGTGGAAATTTCTAGTTGTAAGGTCTCGATTTTCATGCAGAATGCTTACCTGCACAAAAAAAGTTAAAAGGGTAGAGGCTGGACGTAGTGTTCTTAGAGGAGGAAGGGATGAAGCAGAATGGACATGTGAGGAGGGAGGATTGGGTGGGGACGAAGATGATGGTCGTGGTGGCGCCGCTGGAGGCCAGCTCTTGGAACTCTGGGGTTGAGATGATGGCGGCGATGGACCTTCTAAATTCATGGTGTGAATAATGGCTAGAATAACTTTATTTATAATCTTCACATATTGATGAAACGTTTTATCTTCAAAAAATTTTGAAATTCAAATTACTGCAAATTTGCAAACTTCAAGGAATGTTATTAATTGCTTTTGTTTGCAAATAATTAATACAAAAGTAAATAGGGCGGCATACTAGATTTGCAGATGGGGTTGCTGATTCTGTGTATATCCAATGTACAATTGCAACTCTCTATATTTACTCTTTTTTTATTATTATTAAATTAAAAAAATATTCTAATTATGGAAAGTTAAATGGGTAGGAAAATTCTTAACTTACTATGTTTAGTAATTTTTTATTTTTATGTAGATATTATTTTTATGTAGATAGATTGATAGATAGATAGATAGATGGATAGATGGATAGATGGATAGATGGATAGATAGATAGATAGATAGATAGATAGATAGATAGATAGATAGATAGATAGATAGATAGATAGATAGATAGATAGATAGATAGATAGATAGATAGATAGATAGATAGATAGATAGATAGATAGATAGATAGATAGATGGATAGATGGATAGATGGATAGATGGATAGATAGATAGATGGATAGATAGATAGATAGATCGATAGATGGATAGATGGATAGATAGATAGATAGATAGATAGATAGATAGATAGATAGATAGATAGATAGATAGATAGATAGATAGATAGATAGATACTACCAAACATGAATAGTCATTTGATTAGTCATAGTTTAGTGGAGAATGACCAATTCAAGAAATTATCGAACCCAAGGGAGGTAGGCACTAGTGCTTAAGCGATCTCACGTTTGTTGTAATTTTATAGAGACGAATCATCAATGGAATTGGTTGTAAACAAATAAATGACAAGTAATCTAATGCAATCAATGATCAAACGAACAAGATGATGATGGAAAGTGGTTTACCAAATTGATTAAAAGTGAGATTAACAACAATTAAGAAGTGGAAATTCTAGGAATTATGTATCATGGATTGTAGACTAAGGGCCAACATTAAGATCACCTAAACTCCCTCTCGAGATGGATAGGATATGAATATCAAATAGCTCAATGGATTGGTTCTCACTTAAACAATTCCAACTAGGTACTAAGCTTAAATGAGAGTCCCATCACACAATTAATCAATCTCTCGATCAAACCAATCACATGTCCTACCGAAGGGTTCTAAACTATGAAGGACTTCTCAATCTCTTCACAATCTATAATGCACATGAAGTGTTTGATGAAATGATTCACTTAATTATCCTAAGCATATAATTGATTTCTCAATCTAATCACATATCTAGAACAACTAAACACACAAATCATCAATACAATTCAAGCAATTAATAATCAATGGTAGAAAATCATAGATCCAATCAACATATGAATTAAAATACACAAATCCCCAAAATTATCCAACAACTCTCATATTGCTAATCTCACAAGGGAGATTAGCCTACCATATTAACAAGGAAATTAACATACACATTAAGATCCTTCAAAAACATGATGAAACTATGAGGTTTAACTACAAAGTATGGATGAAAACTCCATTGAAGAGCTTCAATGGTGATCTTCTTCCTTTCCTTGCAATCTTCCTCTCTTCCTTGCTTCTTTTCTTCAATTTGATGAAGGTTTTGATGATTGGATGATTGTAGATCCAAAGGATGGTGAATGGATGAAGATGAAGGTGAAAATTGGAGGAAATGGTGTGTGAGGTGTGTGGGGAAGGTGGAATTTCGGATCCTCTCTCACATATTGAAGTATTGGGTATTTATACCCCTTGGGAGGCTTCTAGAAGGATTCTGATTTTTTTTCCAAGAATTTACATAGCACGAGTCGTGCTCGGTAACACGGCCATAAGGTGGCCGTGTTGTGTCTTCTGATGTCGGCACACGGCCTCTGCTTACAGGGCCGTGTTGATGACACGGCTCGTGCTGCCAACATGACTCGTGTGACTGGACACGGCCTTAAGGTGCCCGTGTTGAACAAACTGGTGTCGCCGTACGGCCATCTCTTACAGGATCGTGTTGGCTACACGGCCCGTGTTGGTGCTGGCTCCTGTTTTTCTTCACTGTTTTGGCTCGTTCTCCTTCGTTTCAACTCCGAATTGAGATTCGCTTTTTCCTACGTCTTCCTTATCATATATAGCATCAAATACAAAACATTTCCATAAAAATACAAAACACAACCAAATAACACATAAAATACGGATAAAAATATACGAAAACACATATAAAAAGACACTAAAATCTAGGTGAAAATATCACTCATCACACCCCCAAACTTAAAGTGTTGTGCTTCCTTGCACAACGAAAATGATAAACCATGAGGAGTGATTTTCACCTAGGAAAAGACTAAACGAACATAAGTAATAACACATCAATAGCAATAAGAATTTCAAACTATGCTAAGGCATCCTACATCAATAAAATCATAACATGAGAAATTAACAAGTTCAATCAAAAGAGAATAAAGTGTAATATAGTCCCTTTTAGTCCAAGCCTTACATAGGTTATAAATTTCACTCAACACTCTTTAAAGTAGGTAAATCAACACTCATCAATTGATTGGCTTGACTCGCTATAAGCTTGCTCGTGGACTACATTCACAAACCGCCAAGGTTTCCATTAATGATCAAAAAGGTCTTTCATTAAGGATGTAATGATAGGCTCTTTGGTAGGGTATGGAAGATATGGATAATAGTGACTAAGCAAGTGTAAGTAATCGAAGAGATGGCCAATTTCTCCAACTTCTCCACTTTTCTTTCTTCCTTTCTCAACTTTGGTAATCACAAGCACTAATCATCAACTTTCCTTAGATTTTTATCTTCTTTTAATGCATGCTTCCTTCTTTGAACTTTTAAGTACTTGAGCATATTGTTATTTCTTTGCTCATTTTCTTGTTTTGGGGTTGCATATCCATTCTTTCTTGTGCTCTTTTTCATCATTTTTCTTGCTTGTTTACCATTTTCTTTTTTCTTTTTCTTCCTTATTAAACCTTTCTAGTTACCATCTCCTCAATCACCCACACAAATGGTATATATGTAAGGCTTAAGTGGGTAATCATGGCTTGTAATGTGCTTATATCACAATAAATAGGCTTTAAGGCTCAAAATGGTTGACTAGGGATGATGTTCATGGTAGGGAAATATATGGTAATGACTATAATAACAAGGATAGCCTTAGATCATGTCACTAATCTCCACAAATCGGGCTCGTTCCTATAGTCCTTGAGCAAATTCTAGCTTATCAAACACAACCAATCCACTCATGAAGAAAAATACCATGTATGCACTGTTGAGGCTCAAACGCTCACAAGCTTGTGCTCGGACCTTAAGAAACTTATTACACCACATCCATCTCAAAATTGAACAAGTTAAGTAAAACATGTCACAATTCGAAAGTGTATAGATTCTTAATCATAACTTGTCATCACTTACTACCACTACATATCACCACTCATGTTCAAAAATGACTCACAACATCCCAAAACAAACCACCAAATATACCAAGACAAAAATAAGAAAACACACAAAACATAAAATAAAGACTCAACAAACAAGAAACAAAACAAAAAAAAACACATAACATGCAAGAATAAAAATCACCATCATAAAACAATGAAGCACACATTCATAACATCCATAATCAATGTAAGCTCACAATCATCCCAACTTTTATTGAAAAGGAAATCCTAAATTACGAAAATAAACATCCCAAAAACATAACATATGAAGTAATATGCTAATCCATTCAATTCAAATCAAAATCAATTAAAAATGATAAGGTGTAGAGTACTCCCTCAATAGACATTTGGTAAGGAAAGCGTTCGCTCCACACTCCATTCGTGCTTCCAATACCCTTCATTCATACTCAAAACTCATACAACACCATTAGCTCAATAATTGCCTTAAAAATATGGATTCACATGCACTTCAACACCACCAATCATACCAAAATCCAACCAAACTCATGAGAAAATTTTAAAATTGAGTGAATTTTACAAGAAGACCTATCATCATCAATATCATCATATCAAGCACACTCAAGTGGTGAGTCACACCACGCACTCTCCCCCCAAACTTAAATCGAACTTAGAAGTGAGAATTAAGTTTGCAAAAAGTGGTGGGACTTACCCTTGTAGTTTCCATTGATGATCTTCTTGTGGAGAAGTAAACGCATCCACACGACTCAAGCTATGTTCACCATGCACTTTCCCCCCAAACTTGACTCGAGACAAGAGTCGAGAATTAAGTTTGCAACAAATAGAGACATTTTTACTCAAATCCATGAAGCACTTCTCCTTTCTTCAACATGCATTTTTCTCACAAGCAAAATCCACCTACAAGACCAAAATCAACAAAAAAAATATCAAAATAACAAAAGAATGGGTTGCCTCCCATTTAGCGCTAAGTTTAACGTCTTCAAGCCGGATGGAATTTTACGATCATTGGACCAAAGGATAGTCCATCCCACTTTCTCCTCGCATCCTCACTTTGAACATTAGCTTGGCCTTCTTCTTGTCCACTAGCTCAACCTCTCCATTCTTGCTCACTAGCATCAAATCGTCATCAAGAAGTGATTCTAGTGGACTTCCTCTTTCTCCTTTGTCAAGTTTCCAATCGAGGTTCGGAGCTTTCTTTCTATCAACATCACAAGAAGACAAGTTAGCATTTGGCAATTTCATATAATCATGAAGAAAAGAATTTAAATTGTCAAAGAGAAGAGAATCATGATCATCGAAATCATCTGGAGGCTTTAAGTGAGACTTGGCTCCTTTTTCTTTCTTGCACATGAACGTGACACTCTTTCCTTTTGAGCTCAAGGATAACTCTTCTCTACCAACATCAATTCTTGCTCTTCCCATAGCTAGAAATGGCCTTCCCAAAATGAGTGGAACTTTGGTGTCCGCCTTCACTTCCAAAATCATTAAGTCGACTGGGAAAGCTAGCCCCTTCACCTTTACCTCCACGTCTTCAACAATTCCTAGTAGCTTCACAACCTCACCATTGACAACTTCAAGACGGATAGTAGTAGGCTTTAGCTTTCCAATTGCAAGGTCTTTGAACGTGGCATGAGACATCACGTTAACGCTTGCCCCCAAGTCACACAATGCATCAAGGGTACCTTTCTTTTCAAAATCACAAGGGATTATGAACTTCCTCGGATCACCAACTTTTGTAGGCCCCCCTTTTTGCATTGATCCACTTGCTTCGGGTTGCTCTTCTTTCCTTTTTTTCTCATACTTTTTCTTGAGCTCTTTCACATACTCCTCAAACTCCTTTTTCTTATCCTCTTTTACAAACATTTGTGGATAGGGAATAGGGAATGGAGTGATCGGAATACCCCAATAATCACGTTTGTACTCCTCTTCTTTACCCTTTTCTTCAACTTTCTTTTCCTCTTGCACCCTTTTCCACTTAGGTATCCATTTAGGCTTTTGCTCTTCTTTCATTTCTTCAACAACCTTGCTTTCCACCAACCCTTCTTCAACCTTTCTTTCCTCTTTCGTTTCAACAAATAAACATTGAGCTTTCAGATTAACCTCGGTTGTGGCTGGAAACTTTCCTTTTTGTTGAGCACTCAATGAACTTGCCATTTGTCCAACATTATATTCCAAAGCTTTGCATCTTCTATCACTATTTTCCTCAATAGCTTTTAATCTTCTTTCATTATTTTCCTCAAAAGCTTTGAATCTTCTTTCATTAGCTTCATCTCTAGCTTTGTTTGAGGCAATCATTTGTTCAAGTAGCTCATCAATAGATGCTCTCCCCTCATTGTTTGGTGCCTTATCCCCCGGTTGATATCCCGGAGGATAAGCAACCGCATTGCTCGGGTTTGAGTAGGAGAAGTTGTTTTGCCTTTGTTGTTGTGGGTATGAGCTTCCGCTACTTTGACCATTGAAACCCACTTGCCTTGGTGGATAGCTTCCTTGACTTTGGTTGAAACTACCTTGGAAATTATTTTGGTAATTCCCTTGGTAGTTTCTTCCTTGCATGTACGACACATCCTCAACATGTGGCATAGAGTTGGCCCATTGTTCACCATTCACAACATTCGGAGGTAGCACACCTTCCTCGACTTGTAGCCCCTCAACCATATTCGCTCCTTGATTGTTCACACTTTGATTCAAGCTCATTTGTTTAATGACTTCCGCCACTATCTTTTCCATGCTTGGCACTTGTGCTTCAACATTCACACTCTTCACACTCGAGTGTTGCCTTGATCAAAACTTTCAAATCCATAGCATCCACTTACCCTCTCCGATGGCCATTGGTACACATTTGTAGCAATCTCTTCAAAAAATTTTATGGCCCTTTCCGGAGTCACTCCAAGTATGGATCCACCCGCCGAAGCATCAACAAGCACTCTTTGCCCATTCACAAGTCCTTGATAGAAAAATCCAACTTGTTGATTCTCCAGGAAACCATATTGTGGACACTTGCGTAGCATATCCTTAAACCTTTCCCACGCTTCATAAAAACTCTCTTGAGGCATTTGCTTGAATTGAGTGATCAAGCTCTTCATTTGAAGCGTCTTGGAAGGTGGGAAGTATTTGTTCAAAAACATTTGTGCTACCTCGTCCCATGTGTTGCACGTACCCGGTGTAATAGTGGAGAGCCATGTTTGAGCTCTATCCCTCAAAGAAAACGGAAACAACCTCATCTTGATACAATCTTCACTCACCCCATTCATCTTCACGGTGTTGACAATCTTAACGAATTGAGCTAGATGAGCATTAGGATCTTCATTCGGAGCTCCACTAAATTGTTGCTCTCTCACCAATGAAATTAAGCCCATTTTAAATTCAAAGTTGTTGGCATGAATTGGTGGTCCCATCATTTGTGGAATTGCCCTTGGCATGAAGAAATCCCGGATCACCCTTTGATCATTTTGCATTCCATATTGCACCGGAGGTGGAGGTGGTGGCACATAAGCTTGTTGTGGAGGAGCATAAGCTTGTTGAAAGCCTTGTTGCCTTATAACTTGTTGCACCATTTGTTGAAGAAAAGCTTGGTTGTTCATAGCTCCATAATTTTGATAGGCTTGTTGAGGAAGATTTGCATTGAATTGAGGTGCGTTGTCATGCATGTTCATATTGTGTCCTCCTTCCCCATCATGCTCTATCTCCACGCAATTATCTTCTTGAAAATTCTCCATAAGATCACTATTTTTGGTTTTGTTCTCTCTTCTCCTTCTCCTCAAAATGTTTTCAAGCTCTAGATCAATTGGTTCGACTTGATTCCCTTTTGACCTCGTTTGCATACACCTTCAAGATAAGAGAAATTAGAACAAATTTTCACAAAGCAAATACAAGTAAACAAATAAAATAAAAAATGTCTCTATTAAGATTACTCAAAATGATCCTTCTTCAAGCTACTAGCAACCGTTGCCTCCCCGGCAACGGCGCCATTTGATTAGTCATAGTTTAGTGGAGAATGACCAATTCAAGAAATTATCAATCCCAAGGGAGGTAGGCACTAGTGCTTAAGCGATCTCACGTTTGTTGTAATTTTATAGAGAAGAATCATCAATGGAATTGGTTGTAAACAAATAAATGACAAGTAATCTAATGCAATCAATGATCAAACGAACAAGATGATGATGGAAAGTGGTTTACTAAATTGATTAAAAGTGAGATTAACAACAATTAAGAAGTGGAAATTCTAGGAATTATGTATCAAATTCATATGTATCATGGATTGTAGACTAAGGGCCAACACTAAGATCACCTAAACTCCCTCTCGAGATGGATATGATATGAATATCAAATAGCTCAATGGATTGGTTCTCACTTAAACAATTCCAACTAGGTACTAAGCTTAAATGAGAGTCCCTTCACACAATTAATCAATCTCTCGATCAAACCAATCACATGTCCTACCGAAGGGTTCTAAACTATGAAGGACTTCTCAATCTCTTCACAATCTATAATGCACATGAAGTTTTTGATTAAATGATTCACTTAATTATCCTAATCATATAATTGATTTCTCAATCTAATCACATATCTAGAACAACTAAACACACAAATCATCAATACAATTCAAGCAATTAATAATCAATGGTAGAAAATCATAGATCCAATCAACATATGAATTAAAATACACAAATCCCCAAAATTATCCAACAACTCTCATATTGCTAATCTCACAAGGGAGATTAGCCTACAATATTAACAAGGAAATTAACATAGACATTAAGGTCCTTCAAAAACATGATGAAACTATGAGGTTTAACTACAAAGTATGGATGAAAACTCTCTTGAAGAGCTTCAATGGTGATCTTCTTCCTTTCCTTGCAATCTTCCTCTCTTCCTTGCTTCTTTTCTTCAATTTGATGAAGGTTTTGATGATTGGATGATTGTAGATCCAAAGGATGGTGAATGGATGAAGATGAAGGTGAAAAATGGAGGAAATGGTGTGTGAGGTGTGTGGGGAAGGTGGAATTTCGGATCCTCTCTCACATATTGAAGTATTGGGTATTTATACCCCTTGGGAGGCTTCTAGAAGGATTCTGATTTTTTTCCAAGAATTTACACAGCACGAGTCGTGCTTGGTAACACGGCCATAAGGTAGCCGTGTTGTGTCTTCTGATGTCGGCACACGGCCTCTGCTTACAGGGCCGTGTTGATGACACGGCTCGTGCTGCCAACACGACTTGTGTGACTGGACACGGCCTTAAGGTGCCCGTGTTGAACAAACTGGTGTCGTCGCACGGCCATCTCTTACAGGGCCGTGTTGGCTACACGGCCCGTGTTGGTGCTGGCTCCTATTTTTCTTCACTGTTTTGGCTCGTTCTCCTTCGTTTCAACTCCGAATTGAGATCCGCTTTTTCCTACGTCTTCCTTATCATATATAGCATCAAATAAAAAGTAAAAATTATAGGTTTAAGCTCATTCACACATATTTCCATAAAAACACATAACACAACCAAATAACACATAAAATACGGATAAAAATATACGAAAACACATATAAAAAGACACTAAAATCTAGGTGAAAATATTACTCATCAAATAGCAATCCATATTACTACCTTATCTCCATAAAAATATTACATACTTAATGAAAAAATATCATATTTGGTCCCATAAGGATTCCTTTAATTCTATTATAGTCCCGTAGGAATACACTAGTCACATAGATAGGGTTTTGGTCCCATAAGAATATTATAATCATAATTTTCGAAAATTTTTATCCCAAATTAACTTATATTAATATAACTACCAGATTTATATTATTTTCTGTCTTTCAAAATAGACATAGTCCATTTTGGTCTTGTTAATGGTTCAGAATATTTCATCAACTATTAACAGATTTTGATGAAAAATTCCTATAGGACTAAATCTGCCAATTTTGGGACCTTTTTGGCATTGAGCCATTCTTATGGGATTAAATATGAAATTATCCCTATGCTTAATATATACCCCTTTTGTCATATTATCTACAAAATGTGTCGTTCACTTCATTTGATAAGTAAAATAAAATAAGAGAGTACTTAAGAAATTGAATATTATATACATAATATGTATAAATATGTTTGTTTGGTAAATATATAAAAAGTATTAATAGTACTCTATATAATATTTGGTAATTAACAGTAGTGTTATGAATAAATTGTGATATTACTTATATGTCCCTATATAATTTGTTGTATATCTTGAATCATATCATTTTAAAATAATTTTATATTATTTAATTTTAAATTTAACATCACATAAAATATATAATTATAAATAATTTAAAATATGATTTTTTAATTAAATCTATATTTATATTATATATAAAATTAATTTTTTTCATTAATTAGCAGCAATTTTTAGGGACTTTTTTATATTATTTGAGAATAAAAATCTAAAATTTGATATTTAAATTTAGTTGAATTGAGGGTTAATTACTACACGATCACAATTTTATAATCTAATTATAGTTAAATACAATGAAAAAACTAAATTAACCATAACTAAAAATCAACATTTTAACATCTCTATATTACCCCTATTCAAAATAAGCAATAAATTATTCTTCCATTCTTATTTACATGATGTATGTTGATTTCCTCATTTCTCTAAAACCAATTCCCCCCCCCCCCCCCTTTTTCCTCAACTAAATCTAGATCACAAAAAAAAATTTACCTTATAAAATAATTTTAAAAAAAGCAGTAGATTTTCGACTGGTTCGATGGCTCTTCATTGCAGCAATTCTGGACTTGCAACAGCGATGGACGGCTTCCGAAAATGATGGTAGAATAAATAATATGATGTTGTACAATAATATACAAAGGCAGAATACATTATACAGACTAGTCTCTAACTTTCTTGAATTTCATATTCGCACAATAGTGTTCATTGAGACAATTTAAGTATGCTATCACCCAACCATAAACTATCTAGACACTAGACTTTTTTTTTTGGGCAAGTAAAGTTCAATAAAAAAATTTGTACATGACGCACCATCAATACAAATACAAAGTACTAAAAATTAATGAAATGTTTGCTAAGCTAATTTCAGATTTTCAATACAATCATAAAAAGAAAGAAAAATTAATTTGAATATAAATTGATGAACTCCAACTCTGTAACTTCCTTTTGATCTCATCCACCACTTTACCCCTATCCCAACACCAATTATAAAAAAATTATTCTATTTTCCCACTTTCAAATAATCCATACAATGTATATCCATAAGGTTCTAGCGATGTTATTTCCTTTCTTACCATCAATAATAGCAGAATGATGAAGAAAATATTTCTTGATTTCATTGTGTGAAACCCAAAATAATTTCAACCATGAGTAAAATTCAATCCACACTTCCTACACCTTATCACAACAAATAAAAAGATGATAAGAATTTTCCTCGCCATTACCACACACTAGACATTTTGCAAGTTAGAGTTCGCAGGAAATTGATTTCAAAGGAGTCTCCATGCTATTGTAGATGCCTTATAAGGAGCAAGTTATTCCATATTTAGCACAACTCCTCTAAAACTAATTCATTCTCATGATTGTTATTAAGAAATATCAAAGCATCATAAGCACTCTTAGCTTTGTAGCATCCACTCTTTTCCATTTTCCACCACCATGTGTTTAGTTTATCTTTTTTCAAAGGGAACATACTCAAACAAGATAAAAATTGATCAAATATGGTAGCCTCCACATCAAATAGCTCTCTTCTCCACTCCCACGACCACACCAAAACTCCATCAACCCAACCTCCTAATATTCTAAGTGAGCATTCTTTATCACGAGAAATATTGAAAAGTCTTGTGAATTGAGTTTTTAGGGACAAATTTCCTACCCACAAATCACACAAAAACTTAGTATTTAATCCATTATAAATTTTAAGCTCTAAGCTCTTCTAAAACCATCTACCTTTCTCTCCAACACCATTAGCAATCACATCTTTCCACCATCTAAACCACAAATTTTCTTTCAACCCTTTGTTAACACTTCCTTCCTTGATCCCTAGCCCTCCATGGATGGATGGATCACCTTTACCCATAAATTATCTTTTTACATCAAAAATCTCCAAATACATTATCCCATGAGTGCTCTATTGAAAAGTTTTAGAGTTTTTACTCCTAAACCACCCACAGATTTTTACTTGCAAATTGTATGTCAATTTAACCATGCAATTTTATAATTATTCTCATCGCCACCCCCATAAAAACTTATATTGTAGTGACTAAACAGATTGTAGAGCAATGTCTGGGATGAGATAAAAAGAAAAATAATAAACAGGTAGGGAAGAATGTACCGATTTCAAGAGAGTAGTTTTCTCATCCGTAGACAACTTCTCTCCATCCCACATGCTCAGCTTCTTCTACACATTTTGTATTAAAAGGTTCCAACTATCAACTCTTCTATGATTAATTACTACCAACTTGCATACCGAGGTATGAGAAAGGTACCGAACTAACATCGCAGTCAAGAATAGAGTCCATTTCCACTAATGATTCTCTACACATTAATTCCCATGAGACTACACTTGTTATTGTTCACTTTGAGCCAAGATAGAAGTTCAAAACTTTTTAGAATACATCCCATAACCAATGTGTTTTTTGTACTTTCTTTCCCAATGAACGTGATGTCATCTGCATACTGCAATAAAGAAACCCTCTCCTTATCTCTTCTCAATTTTGTAGCTTCAAAGATTTTATATTCCCAATTGCCTCGGACACCATAGAATTCAGAGTTTCTGCAACTATGAGGTATAAGAATTGCAATAACGGGTCACCTTGTCTCAGACCGTGTTCCAACTTGAACTCACCCAGTCCGCTCCCATTAATAAGTAATATAGCAATTGCTGTAGAGACGCATTCTCAAATCCACTCTCCACTTAGTACATAAGTTCATTCTCTCTTACATAAGATCAAGAAAATCCCAATCAATCGAGTCATACGCCTTTGTAAAGTCTATCTTAAAGGATATTCTTTGCAGTTTTATCTTTTTGCCTCCTCTAAAGCTTCATTAAATATCACGACACCATCAAGGATATACCTATTGCTAACAAAAGCACTTTGACTTTCTTATATAATCTTGTCCATCACTTTGGATAAAGTCTTAGCAAGTAGCTTGAGAGAACTTTGTATACATATCTAATCAATAAAATAGACCTATAGTCATTCAGTGCAATTGGACCCCCTTTTTTAGGAATCAACACAATGAAAGATGAATTTATCCCACGCACAAGAAGACCATACTAATAGAATTTGTTGAAGAATATTAGGAAATCTGGTTTTAGTAGCTCCCAAAACTCTATTAATAACTTGAAATTAAATTGGTTTAGTCCAGGACTCTTTGGACTGTCCAGCTCTAAAAAACATCTTTAATCTCTATTTCTAGAAAAGGAGCAATAAGAAAATCATTATCTAGATCAGACAATTTTTTTCTAGAGAATTCACCAATTACACTTAGACGATCACCAAGCTTTCTACTAAAGTGAGTTGAAAAAAAAAATAAGAATACTGATAGGGGTTTTCTCAACACACAAATTAATCCTCAAGTATAAGGATATCAATTGTAGTTGCGAAGATGACCAAGTTACAATATCGAACCCAAGGGACGGTTAAATATCAATTTTGTTATCTTCTAGTATATTTTAGACTATGTTTGGTAATTGTAAAGGTTTAATGGATAATAACTTCTAATCGAAATAGCAAAAAGAAATAGTAAGAGTAGAGAAAAGTGAGTTGTGATCAATAAGAATAATAGGTAGTTCGTCGGGTCATCCAGTTTCATTAGTAATTCGTATTTTCATGTGATGGTGTCCGACTCTGCCCTGTGGTTTGTGGACGCATCACTAAACCATGCATATCTACTCTATAGACACAAGTAAACATGCATGTAACACGTGTGAATAACCTCGGAGCAAGAGATATACTTCACCCCCCTTTCTAGGTACTATCATAATCAATTATCTTCTACGTCTAGAATCTAACCCGATTTGATCTCCCTTTTTAGGTACTATAAAGTTATACTCTTCATCCTATTCATCAACCCGAATTTAATTCAATTCATGAATATTCATATAAGACGGTTCTAATAAGACTTCGGAATCCCTTCACTTAGAATTATAACAATAAACCCTGCTCAGTAGTGAACGCACTCAATCAATAACTATGTTATGTATTCAGACTCTACACAACGATCATTGATGCACAAAACGACTATGAGTATGGATTAAATATGCAATCTTATATAAAACAAACCACATGTAGTGTTGTACGGAGTTTTACACACGAAATACGAATTACATCATGAAACTTTCATAACCCTAGAACTACCAAGGTGGTTCTAGCCCATGATTGATCTAGGAACAATCATGGTTAGATTGATCATTCTTACTTGAACCTTCAGCGAACCTCTGTCACAGCCCTCCGGATGGATCACCACCTCTACTCTTGTCTCTCTTATGATTGATGATCAAAAGCTCTCTTCTTGTCTGTATGAGCCTCCTTTTATACTTGTAATCACGTCTCTAGGGCTTGGAATGGGCTTTCTAAGTGATCTCACGCGTTTCGACCTCTAAAATCCGGATAAGGTAAGTTCTCGCGCATAGGTTCGACCACGTCAAACAGGTCGAACAACTGGCCACAGGTCGAACCCCAGGTCGAACCCCACTACTGGAAGAATTCTACACAGGTTCGACCTTCTGGACAGGTCGAACCACTTAGGCCTTGGTCGAACCCCAGATCGAACCTCATCACTGGACAACTCCCGCTCCCGATTCGACCAACTGGCAAGTCGAACTCAAACATCGTGGTCGAATCCTCTTTTCTGCAAACTGGTTCGACCATGGTTTGACCTGATGGACAGGTCGAACCACTCGAGACGTGGTCGAATCCTCTTTCCTGCAAGCTCAGCAATGTTAGTTCGACCTACTGGAGAGTGTTGGCGCTCGATCGTTTGGTTAACGTGACCCGTTAGGGTTCCATGTATTTCTAACAAGCAGCGGAAGCAAGTAAACATGAAACGCATTACCTTTCACCAAGGGTTGATGTAGAGGTTGAATTCTCGCTGGCAGTCTGCGCAGTCCCACGAGAATAGCCATAAGTTCCTCTTCTGATGTCGGAATTAAGTGATCTTTGTGCTCAGACGATCCTCTCTTCGACGGCTTTCCATCAGTATATAATACATCAAAATCGAAGAACTGTACGATTTTATATGAATTTTGGAACATGACGAACTGCAGCAGCAAACGACCTTCCGGTCTTCTGCTGTATGTCCCAAGTCCGATCTCGACGTCGTGTGGGCGACGATCTACGAGACCTACTCAATCTGCTGTTCACTCTCTCTCTCGTATGTTAGGTGCAGAGTTAGGTTTAGAACAAACTGAGGTGACTTATATACATGGGCTACAGCAGGGACCAGGAGGAGAAATTGGGTTGGGCCTCCATTGGGCTTAAGTATCCAAGCTTAGCTCAAAGCTTATACTTAAGTCCAATAATAATAATATATTCCACTAAAATATTATTACTGCACTACCGTACCAATCCCAAAATTACGTTTTGGGCTCCTTCTTATTATGAGCCCGTTAGTCTCCCCATGTTTAAGATATACAATGTCCATTAATTAATTTAAGTTACTGACAACTCAATTAATTAATATCTCATCCAAGAGTAGTACCACTCAACCTCATTATCATGCCGGAATAAATTCCACCTGCAGGGTTTACATGATAATCCTTATGAGCTCCTCAAGGGGACATCATCAACCTATGACGGACACGGATTCCTTCTACAATCAACAGCACACCATAGAGACAGCACTACTTCCCAACTCATCGAGTTTGTTGATTTAATTACATGTAAATCTCACCCATTGATGAATCAAAGAAATACATACTGCCCTACGTGTCGAGGTTATTGTATAGGGATTAAGAGCACGAACTTCCATAGTAACTGAGATCAAGTTCTCCTATAAGTCAGTATAAGTCGAACGATCTCAAGCGGTCCTGCTCAATACACACAAGTGCACTAATGTGATTCTATAGCCAAGACAAGCTAATACCAAACCACACTACAACCATCCCGATAGAGAGTCCCCGTCTATCTCAGTTGTGAGCATCTGTTTATACTTTATAAGGAAACCGATAATATGATCATCCGCGTGTTGTCGCACAACATATTATCTACAATATAAAGTAAGTGGACTATTGCATCGAACATATAAATAAATTATAAGATGCAATCATTTGATCATATGATTCTCATTTCAAATTAATTGTTATAATATTGTTCATACAAAAAGCTAGACTTTTAGTATACAATCCAACAATCTCCCACTTATACTAAAAGACTATGCTGTCATGTCTTCTGCCATACATCTGATTCCCACTCCCACTACACGACCATTAAAAGCTCTCGCCTGAATGTCCTTGTAAATGGATTTACTAGGTCATCATCCGATGCAATCTAGGCAACAACAACCTTCCCCTCATCATACGATTTCTCGTAACAGGTGGTACTTGCGCTCCATGTGTTTAATTGCCTTATGGACTTGTGATTCCTTCAAGTTTGCAACTGCACCAATATCATCAATATAAATTGTGATAACCTTGGGCAAACTTAGAATCACATCAAAGTCCATCATGAAGTTTCTAGAGTCATACAGATACATTGGTTGCCTCATAGGCTCCAATTTATCATCTTTCCATATGGAGTCCGAAGTCTGAAATACATTTCTATATAACACTCCTCCACATTATGACTCAACTTCCTAAAATTAAACACATAACCTTGAGGTGGATTTACTGCCGTCCAATCTGACTAAAAAATCTGAATCTACGTAATCCACAAGAAGCAGTGAATCTGTCCAGTAAGCTTACATATAATTTCCAGTCCTTCTCAGGCACTTTATATATGTCTTACCACAGCTCATCATTCTTGTTCCAGGTTACGTTGATACCCACTGTTCATGCATTTAGCAAAACAGATATCCATACTCATGTATAGCATTCCTTAGATTAGGCTTCCTCATTTATCGAAGCATAAGGAACTGCTTTCATCTCCTTTATCTTCCTTTTGTGTCTCAAGACACAGTTCCTTAGATAAAGTCACATGCTAAAACGAGTAAGGATTGTATCATTTCATGAAGCTTGAGATAAGCATAACATCCTTTCTTGTGATCCATATTACTGTGATCAAAAGGATATTTTTGCTCCTCTTAAGTCCTTCATCTTATACCGCTTTATTAACCATACCCCATACGCCCGATAATACTCTTTCATTGTCTCCAATGAGCAAGATAATATCTATGTATAGTACAAGTAATACCACCACGTTTCCATCACTCTTTTCAATACACAAGACCCATCCGATCATTGATTAGATCCATGTCACTGGATTACCTCATCAAAACGGATGTTTCATGATCTTGAAGCTTGTTTTAGTCCATTAATGGACACTTTTAAGCTCACTATCACAATGCTCTTAGCTCTTTGCAATGAATCACTCTGGTTGCTTCACATAGATGTTTCCCTTAAGACTTCCAATCAGGAAAGCTGTCTCGACATCTATTTGCTATCTCTCATATTTCATATGAGTAGCAACAGATAAAAGAGTCCGGATCAACATAAGCATAGCTACTGGCGAACAGGTTTTCTCATAATCGAACCCTTTCTTTCTGAGTATACCTTTTCCCAACAAGCTTTACTTATAAGGTTTTCACCTTACCGTATGATCCTCTTTTATTTTGTATGACCACTTCCAATGGTTTTCACACCATCCGTGGTTCTACAATCATCCAGATCTTATTTAGAATCTATTGATTCTATTTCAACATTTATTGTAATTTGTTAAGATTTAGGCATTTCTAACTTGTAGTGCTTCGTCGTATCCGTGGGTTAACTCCATGTTTACTAGGGACCAAGCCTCACGACTCTCCCAAAACATATATCTATCAGGTGTTAGAACAACCTTCCCACTACGAGAAGACACTACACGCAATTGTATATCAGATGTGACACGCGTCGCAGTTTACCTTGTGGTATATCCTCTTGTACACTTGGTACTAATACTTCGTGTTTTCCTCTCACTTCCTTTAGAACAACTTATACATGGATATTTGATTTATTACATAGTCCTTTTCCAAAAATCTAGTGTTTATGTTAACAATCACTCTTCGATCTTGTGGACTAAATAAATCATCCTTCATTTTTCTAGGATATCCCACAAACAGATAAACATTCTTACGAATTACTGTTCCTAGGGCATATCCATAAAATGAATTTAGTAATTCCAAATAATTCATCATCTATCTAATCACTACCATAAGAGTGCTATTCCTTCTATTCGTCACACCATTAAGGTGGAAAATTCATTTCCGAAGGTACCTTTCTCTTACTAGATTAGAAGACTCATTATTAATTACTATTTGTCGCATCCAGGGAATAAACATGATTTAAGAGTGTACAAATTGTTCACCAACGTACCATAACAGATTACAACTCTTTCATTCATTTTAATGACCATGTCATTTAAATGAAATTGAGCATCCATCTATTAATGCATAGAAACCGAAATCAAATTCTTTCTATGAAAATGTACGTAAAGACAATTTCATAAAATCAAACGTTTATTCATATCGTAAGATAAATAAACAACTCCCACTGCAATAGCCACTACTCTTGTAGTTTTACCCATCTCATAACAATCTTATCCTCACTTAGTAATAAACATTTAGTGATTCCAGTATCTACACACTTCGTGTCAGTAAATGCCATCACTAATCATGTTTTAAACAACTAGTGAATAAGATATAAAACTTGTTCACATTATGATGAAAATGGCTTTCCTTTGCCACATGTTTTGCCAGAAGTTTTCCACCATATACATCCTATTGTAATTCAGGTGGAACTTACTCAAAAACATCTAGGCAATTCACAAAGAATTAAATTGATCTAGGTTTCCCTTCAATTTATACTCCATGCTTTCCCAATTCATTCATCAAATTAAATCATGATCTTCTGCCTTTTAACTTACTCAAGTATCCGAAGAGTTACATGAGACCATCATATTTCTATGAACCTCTCATCTCTTCACTAGAGACTTTAATAGGCATCATGAGACGTCCATTGTGAGAACACACATGTATTTTCTTAAGCAGTAAAATTCAAAACCAAGATTCTTTTCTAATCATCTAATTTTGGACTAGTAAATATAATTTCTTTTAGTCAACAATAAGCGAGATAAAACCATTTGAAATTACAGAGAATCATAAATAAATACACCGATCAAATCTTCGAATTTTATCCTTTTATATTGATTCCCTCAAAATAATATAAAATTAAAATTCACCGACATCTCAAGCACCGTGAGTCTGCAAGCCACGATAGTGTGGACGTTTACAAACCCGAACATTTACAAGAGAAGGTTTTACCCATTAATTTCATTTGTCAACCTAACCTCATGACAAAATAATTAATAGTCGGTTCCTCTTTAGCCATGCAAATAAAAGCAGTGACTCCGATGGGGAGGATACTTATTATTCACATCTAAGTGTATACCATTATTTGACCCCAAGTCCGCGGCCCAAGCTTATGTGCCTTACAGATGGATAAGTACACACGCGCTCGGATAACTTCCTACAGTCATCAATTATAAGTCTGTACAGTGATCCGCACATGAACTCATTCGATAGGGAGGAAGGTCTAAGCCAACGCGCAAGTTCATGTGCATCACATTACAAACATAATTTTAAAGAAGCCTGTTCCAGCAATATCCATGAATAAACTCATCCGATGGGGAGGAAGGCTCTAATGCCGACGCACAAGTTTATTCACATTGCTAACAAACCAATAATGGAGGCCGCGGGAATTAATTACCAATCCCCTCTCCCACTTAGTTATTTAAAACTGAGGGTTTTTACATGCATATATTATTCATAAAATAAAATACGCAATTCTAGCATGCTCCTATCACGGCACATGAGGCA
This sequence comes from Pogostemon cablin, assembly GCA_023678885.1. Classification (NCBI taxonomy): domain Eukaryota; kingdom Viridiplantae; phylum Streptophyta; class Magnoliopsida; order Lamiales; family Lamiaceae; genus Pogostemon; species Pogostemon cablin. The sequence goes on from CM042983.1 coordinate 9,215,822, forward strand.
GTAAATCCCAGAGAGTCATGCATACATATATAACAATAATTAATAATTAAATCAATCATTAACAGTTATATATCAGCGAATTCGATTGTTCGCCATCAGGCACGAATATCAGCAAAGACTTCCACACTATCAAAATTTTAAAATTTCCAGATTGTCCAATTTTCGAAACCATCGATATCGACCGTCGATGTCGTCCAGATTATCAAAATCATCGATATCGATTAGATTATCAAATATTCGAAAAATATCAAGATTATCAACATTCCAAAACTATCGATATCGATCGTCGATATCGTCTAGATTATCGAAATCATCGATATCGACGAGCAACCATATACAACAATAATAGATAATTAAATCAATTATGTCAGTTATATATTAGGAATTAATTCAACATCCATATATAACAATAATAGACAATTAATTATAGCAGTTATATATTAGGAATTAATTCGACATCCATATATGACAATAATAGATTATTAAATCAATTATAGCAGTCATATATTAGGAATTAATTTGACATCCATATATAACAATAATATACAATCTATTATGGCAGTTATATATTAGGAATTAGTTTTCCTAAAATTGGATGTCTTATCCAACACTCTAGCAATACATGCATATAATATACCAAATATAATACGCAATCTAGCATGCTTCTATATAAGACAATAAATCATAGAGATCAGGCATCCATATATATATAACAATAATAGACAATTAAATCAATTATGACAGTTATATATATTAGGAATAAAAACGCCTCTAAATTTTAATGTCTTGTCCGACACTCCTACTGTGGAATCGATGCCTTACGCAACAAGCAGGATTGCTTGTGCCCCAAGACGTCCATCGTCATATCCCACCGCCAATCATGTCAGGGAGCGCTCCAAGTGCCTTGACGAGCGCCCCTCGCCCGGACTGTCGCTCGTCCAAGGGCCTACTTGCATGAAACCAAGTTCAGCCCAACGCGCAACACCAAACTACACCAACTGTCGTTCGTAGTTCGAAACTGCAAAACTCTCAGAATCCAATCTTCACCGTCCAGAATCTATTACTGTAAGTCCTGAACATGCTGTCCAAATTACAGGTCGATCCAACGGTTATTTTGTGAGAAACGGCTCTTTTTCCTCGACTGCGCAAAACAGAATCGCCGAAATATCTGCTTCTGTTTTCAGCGTAATCCCAGCAAGAAAAAGCTCCAAATTCGATCTTCACCGTTCAGAATGTACATCCATAAGGTCTGAACGTGCTGACCAAATTACAGCTCAATCCGACCGTTGAAACTCCGGTTATTGCCTCTGCAATATCACTGTGCTGGATTTTCTCTCAAAAACGTGATTCAATTTTTGCCCTCTTTTTCTTCCTTGCATGTGAAATTGACGAACAGTTTTCGTCGAATCCTCTCACACACAACCATGGACGAATAGATATGATACAGGGTATATATCACATAGGGATATTCATGGTTTGCGCAATAAAACCAAAACCCTAAACATGTGATCCTAATTCCGAAAAATTAATCACATAAACCCAAGCCTAACGTGTCACGCTTCACCACGAAACCGAAGCTCTGATACCAATTGTTGGTACTCGATCATTTGGTTAACGTGACCCATTAGGGTTCCATGTATTTCTAACAAGCAGCGGAAGCAAGTAAACATGAAACGCATTACCTTTCACCAAGGGTTGATGTAGAGGTTGAATTCTCGCTGGCAGTCTGCGCAGTCCCACGAGAATAGCCATAAGTTCCTCTTCTGATGTCGGAATTAAGTGATCTTTGTGCTCAGATGATCCTCTCTTCGACGGCTTTCCATCAGTATATAATACATCAAAATCGAAGAACTGTACGATTTTATATGAATTTTGGAACATGATGAACTGCAGCAGCAAACGACCTTCCGGTCTTCTGCTGTATGTCCCAAGTCCGATCTCGACGTCGTGTGGGCGACGATCTACGAGACCTACTCAATCTGCTGTTCACTCTCTCTCTCGTATGTTAGGTGCAGAGTTAGGTTTAGAACAAACTGAGGTGACTTATATGCATGGGCTACAGCAGGGACCAGAAGGAGAAATTGGGTTGGGCCTCCATTGGGCTTAAGTATCCAAGCTTAGCCCAAAGCTTATACTTAAGTCCAATAATAATAATATATTCCACTAAAATATTATTACTGCACTACCGTACCAATCCCAAAATTACGTTTTGGGCTCCTTCTTATTATGAGCCCGTTAGTCTCCCCATGTTTAAGATATACAATGTCCATTAATTAATTTAAGTTACTGACAACTCAATTAATTAATATCTCATCCAAGAGTAGTACCACTCAACCTCATTATCATGCCGGAATAAATTCCATCTGCAGGGTTTACATGATAATCCTTATGAGCTCCTCAAGGGGACATCATCAACCTATGACGGACACGGATTCCTTCTACAATCAACAGCACATCATAGAGACAGCACTACTTCCCAACTCATCGAGTTTGTTGATTTAATTACATGTAAATCTCACCCATTGATGAATCAAAGAAATACATACTGCCCTACGTGTCGAGGTTATTGTATAGGGATTAAGAGCACGAACTTCCATAATAACTGAGATCAAGTTCTCCTATAAGTCAGTATAAGTCGAACGATCTCAAGCGGTCCTGCTCAATACACACAAGTGCACTAATGTGATTCTATAGCCAAGACAAGCTAATACCAAACCACACTACAACCATCCCGATAGAGAGTCCCCATCTATCTCAGTTGTGAGCATCTGTTTATACTTTATAAGGAAACCGATAATATGATCTTCCGCGTGTTGTCGCACAACATATTATCTACAATATAAAGTAAGTGGACTATTGCATCGAACATATAAATAAATTATAAGATGCAATCATTTGATCATATGATTCTCATTTCAAATTAATTGTTATAATATTGTTCATACAAAAAGCTAGACTTTTAGTATACAATCCAACAGAGAGGACGAACCCTTCTCCAACAGGTCGAACCCACCTAATTCTTGGGCGGTTCGCATGGCTTCGACTCCGTCTCTTCGATTTTGGCTCTTTCACTCCATTTTTGTTAAGAAAACACTTAAATAGCTCCACTAATACCTGATTCATGCAAATTCACAATATATATAGGTTTTCCACCTATTTCCACATCAAAACTCTCCAAAACTAGCACAAAACATAGCGCCAAACTTGTGAATTTACACACTCATCAAATATCTTTTTTTACATCACCTTCTTTGATCCATTGCATTTTCGCCTTTTGAGATACATAGAGTTTCGAAGGCTAAGATTTCTGAGCAACTCTACCTGCAAAGTATTCTTTTTATTTAAATATACTTCTTCCACTCCAAAAATATCATCCACAATAATCTACCTCTAGGATATCATCTTTAAACTTTTCAATATTTTTTCTCAATTGAGCCAAATACTGTTATATTCTATTCATTCAAATTAGCCTTTAGTTTCTTGAGTTTCTCCTTGAGAATATGTCCTCCTCACTCTTTCACATCATATTCCATCCACTTTTTAAACTTGAAACTTTTGAAATCAGGCTGTGAAAGCTAAGTATTAATGAATTGAAAAGGTTTAGGATCCCAATTAACAACTTTATTTTCCAAGATCAGCGGGCAATGATTTGAAATTGTTCTGCATAATAACAATAGAAGTAGGTCATTTCGCCAGCCATACTTTATTAACAAGCACTCTATACAGCTTACTTTTACACAAACTATCCATCTTATACCACGTGAACTTTCTACCATGAAGAGGCAGTTCAAACATATTTGCATTGGCAATAAATTCATTGAAGCATCTTTAGTTCCTTAAGCTTGGATTTTCCTCTCTACCAACTCTTTTATGAGAAGCTCAAATTGAGTTGAAGTCACCCGGTACACATACATAAATGTCTTTATTTTTCTTAATTACCATCTGGAGTCTGTCCAACAATTCAATTCTCTCTCTCTCTCTCTGAGTAGACAATGTACATAAAAATTAATGATGCAACATTCTATTCTTTCTGCCACCAAATATATATATCCATTGATCACAACTCCACCTCTCATGTGCCAAGAATTTGAACAAATAAATTTTCTAGAGTCTGATATAGTAAGAATTCCTCCAGACCTTCCTTCAGAATTACAAGTAGCTCACCCAAAATTTCTATCACACCATAGATTTGTACAAAATGTTCTCATTCATCTTCCATCTTTGTCTCATGAACGCAACATACATCAAAATTATATTTAGATATCAAATCCTTCAATTCTTTCTTCTTCACCCTGCTTCCCATACCTATGATATTAAAATAGATAACTTCATTGATAATTAACGTGAAATTTCTCCAATACCTCAAATGAATTTTCATGATCAGAACCTTCCATTTCTACTAATCTGGATTTCAATGCTTCCTTATTTCCACATATCATAAGACCCACTTTTTTTCCTAATTCAATAGTTTGAATGGCTTCAACTCTTATAATTTCTTTAGAGTTACTTTTCTTGTGACGATTATGTAAATTTTTCTCAGCCTCCAAGACATCTTCTCTTGACCTGATGTCTTCCACAAAATTTTAAAATTTCTCCTTCTCAAGTAGGTTCTGATGGTGATCAGATCTTATGGTCTATGTAGTCAGTTCGGGTTCCATGCAAATCTAACGCAGTGAAATAAAAAGAAAGTATTACCTTTCACTGAAGATTGGCAGAGAAGTCTTAATAGTTGCAGAAATGACCTCTCAATCTTCTGTTGTATTCATATACCTCGTCTAGACGTCGTGTGGGGGATGATCCTCCAGGAGATCTCAAACCGCAGTCTCTCTGACTTTCTCATGTTTTTCTTTTTTGGTGAGAAATCTAATTTCTCACGTAAAATATGAAACAGGCGTGTAAATCAGAATCTAAGACTGCTGAGATGACTTATTTATAGGCTACAACAGGGACTATGAGGAGAAATTAGAGTTGGGCTTCCAATTGGACTTAAGCATTCAAGTTTAGCTCAAAACTTATACTTAAGCCTAATAATAATAATTCAGTTCACTAAAGAATTATTATTGCACTACCACCCTATTCCCAAATTACGTTATAGGCCCCTTCTTATTGTGAGCCCGTTAATCTCCTCGTGTTTAAGATATACAATGTCCACTAATTAAATGAGTTACTAACAACTCAATAATTAATCTCTTATTCAAGAGTAGTACCACTTAACCTTATTATCATGCCGGAACAAATCCATCTACAGGGTTTACATGATAATGCTTATGAGCTCCTCAAGGAGACATCATCAACCTAAATTATTTGGACAATGATTCCTTCTACAATCAACAACATGCCATAGAGACAGTATCATCTCCCAACTCACCAAGGTTATTGATTTAATAATTAAATCTCACCTATTGGTGAATCAAAGAAATAAATTTTGAATTACATGTCGAGTTTATTATATAGGGATTAAGAGTTCAAATATCCATAATAACTGAGGTCTAGTTCTCTTATATAGTCAGTATAAATTGAATAATCTCATGTGATCCTGCTCAATACACACAAAGTGCACTAGTGTAATTTTATAGTCAAGACAAACTAATACCAAATCACACTACAACCATCCTAATAGATTGTCCCCGTTTATCTCGATTGTGAGTACTTGTTTATACTTTATAAGGAATTGATAATATGATCTTCCGTACGACGCCACACACCATATTATCCACAATATAAACTAAATGGATTATTGCATTGATGTATAAACAAATTATAAGATGCAATCATTTGGTCAATAATTCTCTTTTCAAATATTGTTAAAACATTGTTCATACTAAAGCTAGGCTTTTAGTATACAATCCAACAGCTTCAAGCAGCCTATGTTTCCAGCCAATTTTTTTTTCCTACCACCATCTCTTTTCATCAACCTACCTATCTCATGGATGTTGATTGAATCGGTCAGATTTGAAAATTTTGGGGAAAAGATTGTATGATGTGCAGAGCTGTCTTTACTCATAAGATAATCAACTAAAGTAATTGGATTGACTAAATGTGCATTAAGAGAAGCATTGAATTCTTCATCTATATCCTCAAGGATGTAAGCGAACTAAACCATTCGCGAACTATTCGAGTCTCGAATTGATAAAATGTTTGTTCGAACTCGTTCATTAACATTAACGAGTCAAATCAAGCTTGAATTTTGAGTTCGAATAGTCTATCAAACCAAACTCAATTCTAAGGTGTTCGGCTCAAAAGCTCGCAAACATATTCGTTAATGGTATCGTTAATGGCTCGTAAATGTGTTCATAAATTTTAGAATTATTTTTTGGTATTATATATTATTATTTATTTATTTATATTAAATAATTAAATATTTTATATTAAACCACACAAATATGATAATAACTTAAGTGATTATTTAAATATTAAAATATTTTTAATGTTTATTATTATATTTTGTTAGTTTATTTATTTAATATTATGAATAACATTAGATATTTATAAACAAAATGTTCTTTTAATATCTAAGAACAAAAATATTAAAATGTTCATGAAAAATGTTCATGAACAAGTTACTTTATGTGTTCGTGAACACATTCGCGAGGCTTAACAAACAGTTTGAGTTCTAGCTCGAGTTTAATATTTTTTATGAGTTCGAGCTTGAGTTAGATATATTTTTTTATGAGTTCGTGCTTGGGCTCGAATTCGACAATTCCTTAACAAACGATACTCAAGTCTAGTAGTGTTTGTCTCAACTCGATTCGATTACATCCTTATTCCTAGGCAAATTAAGGTGAAAATGACCAACTAAATTTAGTTCATTATTGAATTTCAAAGTTGGCCCATTCTCTCTGGTTGCTTCTAAAATGGGCCAATTATGTTGATCCACACTATCCAATTGTAACTCCTTGCACAGAAAATCTAATAAAGATATTATCTCACCTTGGGCCCACTCCTATTATGATCAAACGGTGGTTGAATAGAAGAAGTCTTCGATTCTAAAAAAGTAGAATTTACTTCCTTCGTCATTGGATGTTATGCCGCCCCCTCTCCCATTCAACATGCACTTGGATTTTTGTATTGCGAAATGTCACTCTTTAAACTGTTTGTCATTCCTTTATCTATTCTAGCAATTACTGAAATATCTGATTCACCTTCACTTTCCGACTACATTGAATCTAATATGCCATTAGAAAGTTGATCGGTGTGAAATTTGCCTAGATTTTAAGTGAATTTTTGTGGCTTTAGTTCAATAATTAAGCATAACTTTAATGAAAATGCTATTAATTGCTTGATTATTTGGAGAAATGTATTTTTATTTATTTTTGCAGAAAAAGGGTGTTTTTGTGCTTAAAAGAATGACGGAGGAAATGGAATTGAAAACGGGATGAAGATGTGAAAAAAATAATGGAGGAGGATAGACAATGGAGTTAAGATAACACTTGTCAAAGTGTTGTCGATTCAGAGAAGAGATAGAGCAAGCTGTGCTTGATGGGCCTTTAATTCACTTGGATCGTCGCTGGATGGGGCCGTGCATTAGAGCTGGAATTAGGCTGGCCTGGGCGCTAGAATGGGCCATTGAGCCTTTAGTTAAAAAAGAGAAAATTGATCTGCAGAGGATGGGATTTGAACCCAAGACCTCAACCTCCTTGAGGAGCACATAAGCCGCTGGGCCACGTTCACAATAGCTTATCAAATTGCGCCCAAAATTTCCTTAATTCAATCTGCTGGCGTCAAAAATTAAAAGAAGGGTTGAGCAAGTTTCGAACCCCCGACCTTAGCTATAGCCGGTTCTTGAATCGGTGCCTGAACCCAGTGATTAGAAAATTAGACCAGAGAACAAACCAGAAGAGACAACGGTTCGAGGTTCAACCGGTCGGACCAGTTCAACCGGCCGATTCAACTGGAAAATTGAATTTTACATATTTTTACCTATATTTTATAAAATTACCAATTATAAAAATATATAATCACCTAAATTATTTTTTAAATTTTAAAATAAAATTTAAAATCAAAATATAATTGAATAAAAATATCTATAGTTCATAATTTATACTTCATATAGCTTATAATATACACATTCAATATTATAATTCATAATTTAATCCATAATATAAATATTATGTTTTAAAATAAATAAAAATAAAAGTGAAATATTATAAAAGTTAAAAAAATAAAAAAAGTAAAAAAAATTAAAAATAATATTGAAACCGGTTGAACCGGTTCAACCCAGTCCAACCCGGTTCTACCCGGTTCAACTCCATAAATGATTTTCTAGCCCTTCTGGACTGGTTTTGGGACCGATTTCCGGTCCAATCGGTTGAACCGGCCAATCCAGTCCGGTTTTCAGATCATTGCCTGAATCATCCGGCCAGACCCTCCTTTGAGCCAATTTTCATCCGATTCATGCCTTAAACCCACTTGCTGAATTGGTTCACCTCCCAAAATTCATTAAAAATTCCATAAATTCCATCCATGTCCCATGAGCTAAAGTATCCCACATTGGAAATTCTCCCAAGATTTCACTCACCCTACAACTATAAATACCTCTCATTTTGGAAGCCTCAAACCATTCTCTACCCATTAAATTCCATTAAATTGAATCATTCTTAGATTCAATAGTTGAGAGAGCTTTTAAGTAAGACCTCCATAGTTGAGATTCTCCCCCTTTCGGGATGAGGGATCTGTAGTTTTAAATATTTTTCTAAATTAAGAATTTATTACTTTTCAAGAAGGTGGGGACACCAAGGAAAGAATGAGCTTGGTGGATATAAAAACTTCATTTGGTGAAATCTAATCCTACTTATTATCTTTTTATTTTCTATATTTTGGATTTTATTTTCTATATTTTGGATGGTTAAGTGATGTTTGAATAATGAATTAATTTGTTATATTATTGAAATTGTGTTCCCAGTTTTGATTAGTTTCATTTATGGGTTATGTTTATCTTGTAATAATTTAGGATTTATGCCTTTGGTATTATGTGTAATTTTGACTATGATTGTGTATTGCGTATCGACCTGTCTCGTCGTAATTACTTTCACCTTAGTTGATTTGCATGATTATCATATGAGAGTATTTTTCATTTATTACATGGGGATTAATGTGGGAAGAGTTGGAGAGGACCTCTCATAACTACATAAATGGACACTATAAAGGTTAGATCGAGAGTTCAATTAATCTAGTGAGCAGAACCAAATCTTAGTGAATTCATAGTACCTATAAAGGAAATATTACCTATGATTTAGTACATATTTAGGGAACTCGTACGAGTAATTAGTACCTGTTGGGAGGTGTTCACTTTGGTCTCGATCTTTTGTGCTATTTTGGGGTCATTGTAAGGGCTCACATCATCTTTATCTCGAGAGAGAGTTTAGGTGGAATTTGTGGTCGCTCTTTCTATGATAGCTTAAATTGGTATGCTATTAGATGTGTTACATGATTTATCCATTTGAATTACATTATGAAAATTTCGTTAGCACTGAAAATTCCAAAAATATTGTAATTAGTTTCTTTCATGTTTTTACTATCCTCCCTTATCAGTCGTCCCTAACTAATACGAGGCTATAACTTGAAGGCCATGAATCCTAAATTCCCTTGGATTTGATAAATTTTTTTAATTGGTCATCCCAAAAACTTTGCCCACTCATCAAATTGACTCAAAATTTCATTTACACCACGGTTATGAACATCAGAGCCTTTAAACAGAACATGATTTCAACAAACTTATCCAGACACTAATCTACACACTATGTTGGATTATATACTAAAAGCCTAGTTTTTTGTATGAACAATGTTTAAACAATTTATTTGAATTGAGAATCATATGATCAAATGATTGCATCTTATAATTTATTTATATGCACGATGCAATAGTCCACTTACTTTATACTGTAGATAATATGTTGTGCGACAACACGCGGAAGATCATATTATCAGTTTCTTTATAAAGTATAAACAGATGCTCACAGCCGAGATAGACGGGGACTCTCTATCGGGATGGTTGTAGTGTGGTTTGGTATTAGTTTGTCTTGGCTATAGAATCACATTAGTGCACTTTGTGTGTATTGAGCAGGATCGCTTGAGATCGTTCGACTTATACTGACTTATAAAAGAACTTGATCTCTGTTATTATGGATGTTCGTGCTCTTAATCCCTATACAATAACCTCGACACATAGGGCAGTATATATTTCTTTGATTCATCAATAGGTGAGATTTACATATAATTAAATCAACAAATTTGGTGAGTTGGGAAGTAGTGCTATATCTATGGTGTGCTGTTGATTGTAGAAGAAATCCGTATCCGAAATAGGTTGATGATGTCCCCTTGAGGAGCTCATAAGGATTATCATGTAAACCCTGCAGGTGTATTTATTCTGGCATGATAATAAGGTTGAGTGGTACTACTCTTGGATGAGATATTAATTAATGGAGTTGTCAGTAACTTAATTAATTAATGGACATTGAATATCTTAAACATGGGGAGACTAACGGGCTCATAATAAGAAGGAGCCCATAACGCAATTATGGGATTAGAACGGTAGTGCAGTAATAATATTTTAGGGGTATATATTATTATTATTGGACTTAAGTATGAGCTTTGGGCTAAGCTTGCATACTTAAGCCCAATGGAGGCCCAACTCTAATTTCTCCTCCTGGTCCCTGCTGTAGCCTATATATAAGTCATCTCAACTGTCCGAAAACCCTAATCTAAGAGATTAATCACGTCTAACACTATGAGGAGGGTGAGGAAACAGCAGATTGAGAAGATCTCGAAGATCGTCGCCCACACGACGTCGAGATTGGACTTGAGAATACAGCAGAAGACTAGAAGGTTATTTGTTTCTGCTGTCTGCTACTTTCTACGATTTTTATAAAATCATACAGACTTTAGAACAGGAAGCCACGGAAGAGAGGATCGTTTGGCATGTAGATCACTCAAATCCGACATCGGATGAGAGAGTTATGCCCAAAATGGTGACACTGCGCAGGCTAGTGGCGAGAATTCATCGTCTTTAACATACCCTAGTGAAAGGTAATACGTTTCTTATTTACTTGCTTCTGCTGCTTGTTAGAAACATATGAAACCCTAACGGTTTATGTTAACCATGCGATCAAACGCCAGCAATTGGTATCAGAGTTTCGATTTCGTGGTGAAGCGTGAAATGTTAGGCTAAGGTTTATGTGTGTACATGATATTAGGGTTTTAGAATCTTGTTTCTTGGTGAACACTCTAATTGTACACGAACACACACGTTCACTGCACGGCGCTGTTACTTGATGGTCGACGACGTACACACGGCATCCCATGGCAATGTACCAAAGTGGTGAAAGTGGTGATAGGCCAGCAGCACACACTAGGCGTGGGATGCTGGTGCATGGCAAAGCTGCAAGCGCGCAGCGTCGACAAGGCTGGAGGAGTCTTCACGATGCAAGGCGACTGAAAATGGATGGCACGGCTGGCGCATGCGTGATTGCCGAGCAACCCATGTCTTGGGGCGCAAGATTCTAGGTAGATATAATACGATTGGTGGCTAAAACTTGCACGATAGGCTTAGCGGAGCAGGAGCGAAGGCGCGAAGGAAGCCAGCTTCACTTGGCGGCGCGATGGCAGCTGTTGATCGGCATTATATTGACAGAACAACAAGGCTATGCGTGGGCGTTGAAGCACTGCTAGGGCTCAAGCGATGCATAGCAGGTGGCAGGCGGCATGGTCTTAGCTGAACGACGCGGTGTCGTGCACGGATCAGGCTATCGGCGGTGCCTGGATGCAATTCAGTTTCCAATCGCGTCTGGCATGCTTTCCGAGCGAGCTTGCTTGTGTTTCTAGGTGAGACTGAGGAAATTTCCGAGCGAGTCAAGCCATTCCCCATTGAGTCTGCCTGTTGGCCCGGTCGGGTCTACCTGATAGCCGGTGACAGTGGTCAAGCGGGCTGGTCAATTCTTTCCGGCGTGGCTTTATGCTGGAGATGCCAGGGAGGTTTCGTGCTAGTATGGCCTATTTGTGGCAAGGCGAATGTCACCGTGGCAATGTCACGATGGAGGCAGCGTTTCAAGTGGCAGTTGCAGAATTCTAGGCGAGTCTCCTTAAGGCATGTCAACTTTTCTAGGTTGCTGGGTAAAGCCAGCCAGCGTGCCGAGTGTGTTATGACTGCAAGACAGCATGGCAAGATGACGTGCTTGGGTGTTCAGCAGCCTACATCAGAGTGGCTGCTTGGCAGCTGCTGGATGAGCACATAGCTAGCGGAGCTATCGGGCGGTGACTGGAAAAAACCTGCAGCGGCAGCCACGATTGTCACGGCATGAGCGGTGCCTTATCAAGGTACGATGAAGCTAGATAATGCTGCTGATCAGCGACTTCCAGCCACGATGAAGCATGGAAAACGTCGGCAAGGCTTGTATGAACGAAGGCTGGGCGGGGCTGCGTGGGTTCATTTATTCCGGCAGTGAGTGGTAGTGCTCGGATGAGCACTGGCCGGCGATGGTAAAAGTACGGTGATGGGATATCTTGGTGCTCAAGTTAGGGCTCTCACTATTCATCTTGCACTCGAATCGAGCTGAAGGTCGGGGGATGGCTCGACTCGAGTTGTAGTCACGGCAGATGATATGCAGAAACAGATGCTACTCAACTCAAGTTCAAGCGAAGGATGTCGCTCGAGTCGAGTTGGCTCTGTAGCATGGCTCGTCTGTGACCTCACCGGGGAGGTCGAACCCGCATAGTCGTAGTAGCTCATATTTGTGCTTAGAGGTGAACAACCGAATTCGCTGATATATAACTGTTAATAATTGATTTAATTATTTGATTATTGGTATATATGTATCCATGTTCTCCTTGATTTACTGCCTTATTTTCCATAATAGGAGCATGCTAAGTTGCGTATTTTATTTTTGAATATTATATGCATGTAAAAACCCTCGGTGTTAAAATTAGTAAGTGGGAGAGGGGATTGGTTATTAATTTTCGCGGTCTCCATTATTAGTCTGTAAGTGATGAGAGTAAACTTGCGTGTTGGCATAGACCTTCCTCCCCATCGGATGAGTTTATTCATGGATCACTGGCACAGACTTCATTAAATAATTATTGTTTGTAATGTGATGTACATGAACTTGCGTGTTGGCATAGACCTTTCTCCCTATCGGATGAGTTTATTTGTGGATCACTGTACAAACTTATAATTGATGACTGTAGAAAGTTATCCGAGCGTGTGTGTACTTCTCTATCTGTAGGGCATATAAGCTTGAGCCGCGAACTTGGGGTCAAATAATGGTGTACACTTAGATGTAAATAATAAGTATCCTCCCCATCGGAGTCACTGCTTTTATTTGCATGGCTAAAGAGGAATCGACTATTAATTATTTTGTCATGAGGTTAGGTTGACAAATAAAATTAATGGGTAAAACCTTCTCTTATAAATATTCAGGTTTGTAAACGTCCATACTATCGTGGCTTGCAGACTCACGGTGCTTGAGATGTCGGTGAATTTTATTTTTATATTGTTTTGAGGGAATCAATATAAATGGATAAAATTCGAAGATTTGATCGGTGTATTTATTTGTGATTCTCTGTAATTTCAAATGATTTTATCTCGCTTATTGTATACTAAAAGAAACATATTTACTTGTCCATAATTGAATGATTAGAAAAGAATCTTGGTTTTGAATTTTACTGCTTAGGAAAATATAAGTGTGTTCTCACTAAGGATATCCCATGATGACTTTTAAAGTCTCTAGTGAAGAGGTGAGAGGTTCATAGAAATATGATGGTCTCATGCGACTCTTCAGATACTTGAGTAAGTTAGATAGGTGGGAGGTCATGGTTAAATTGATGAATGAATTGGAAATGCTTGGAATAGAAATTGAAAGGGAAACTTAGATTAATTTAACTCTCTGTAATTTGCCTAGATGTTTTGAGCAAGTTTTACCTGAAATATGAGAGGTTCTATATGGTGGGGAACTTCTGACAAAACATGTGACGAAGAAAATCCAATTTCATCAAGATGTGAATAAGGTTAGTATCTCATTCACTAGCTGTTTAAGCATGATTAGCGATGGCATCTACTGACACGTTGTGTGTAGATACCGGAATCACTAAAAGCCTGCAACTAAGTGATGATGAGATTAATGAGTACATGGGTATACTACGAAAGCAGTGACTGTTTCAGTGGGAGTTGTTTATTTATCTTATGATAGGAATAAACGTTTGATTTTGAGAAATTGTCTTTACGTACATTTTTCATAGAAAGAATTTCATTTCAATTTCTATGCATTTACGGATGGATACTCCATTTCATTTAAATGACATGGTCATAGTAATGAAGGATGGAGCTATAATATGTTGTTGTACGTTGGCGACAATTTGTTCACTCTTAAATCATGTTTATCCCACAGATGCAATAAATAGTAATTAATCACACATATTCTAATACTAATAAGAGTAAGACTCTTATTTAAATGGTTAGATAGATGATGAGTTATTTGGAATTATTAAATTCATTTTATGGATATGCCCTAGAAACAGTAATTCGTATGAATGTTTTTCTGTTTGTGAGATATCCTAGAAAAATAAAGGGTGATGATTTATTTAGTCCAAAAGATCGAAGGGTGATTGTTAACACAAACACTAGATTTTTGGAAAAGGGCTATGTATTAAATTATAAACTCATGTATAAATTGTTCTAAAGGAAGTGAGAGGGAAAAACACAAAGTATTAGTACCAAGTGTACAAGAGGATATACCACAAGGTAAACTGCAATGCGTGTCATGTCTAATACACAATTACACGTAGTGCCTTGTCATAGTGGGAGGGTTATTCGACAACCCGTAAGATATATGTTTTGGGAGAGTCATGAGACTTGGTCCCTAGTAAACATAAAATTGACCCATGGATACGATGAAGCACTACAAGATGAAAATGCAGAATCTTAGCAAAGTGCAATGAATATTGAAATAAAATCGATGGATTCTAAATTAGATCTGGCTGCTTGTAGGACCACTAAATGGTGTAAAAGCCATTGGAAGTGGTCATACAAAATAAAAGAGGATCATACGGTAAGGTGAAAACCTTGAAAGTAAAGCTTGTTGCGAAAATGTATAATCAGAAAGAAAAAGTTTGATTATGAGGAAACATGTTCGCCGGTAGCTATGTTATATTGATCTGGATTCTTTTTGTTGCTACTCATATGGAATATGAGGGATAGCAAATGGATGTCAAGACAGCTTTCCTGATTGGAAGTCTTGAGGAAAACATCTATGTGAAGTAATCAGAGTGGTTCATTGCAAAGGGTTAAGAGCATTGTGATAGTAAACTTAAAAGTGTCCACAATGGACTAAAGCAAGCTTCAAGAGCATCCATTTTGATGAGGAAATCCAATGATATGGATTTAATCAATGCTCGGATGTGTCTTGTGTATTGTAAAGAGTGATGGAAATATGGTGGTATTACTTGTACTATACGTAGATAGTATCTTGCTCATTGAAGATAATGAAAGAGTATTATCGGGCGTATGGATATGGTTGATAAAGCAGTATGATATGAAGGACTTAAGAGAAGCAAAAATATCCTTTTGATCACGGTAATACGGATCACAAGAAAGGATGTTATGCTTGTCTCAAACTTCAGAAGATGATACGATCCTTACTTATTTTAGCATGTGACTTTATCTAAGGAGATGTGTCTTGAGATACAAAAGAAGATAAAGGTGATGTAAGCGGTTTCTTATACTTCGGCGAATAAGGAAGCTTAATCTAAGGAATGCTATGTATGAGAATGGATAACTGTATTGCCAATGGCATAAACAGTGGGTATCAAGGTAACCCAAAACAAGAATGATGAACTGTAGTAAGACATATACTTATGTACCTGAAGAGGACCAGAAATTATATGTGGACTTACCGAACAGATTCACTGCTTCTTATGGGTTACATAGATTCAGATTTTTCAAATCAGATAAGGACGGCAGTAAATCCACCTCAAAGGTTATGTGTTTAATTTTAGGAAGTAAAGCCATAATGTGGAGGAGTGTTATATAGAAATATATTTCTGACTCCGGACTTGATTAGCCATAGTTTAGTGGGTATGACCAATTCAAGAAATTATCGAACCACAGGGAGGAACGTGCTAGAGTCTAAGCGATCTCGTGTTTATCATAGTATTATAGAGATGATCAAGAAGGGGAGATAATCAAGAAATGACAATAAAATAAATGGATAGATGAATGGGAGATGGATGGATGAGCCAAGTAGATAGAGATGAGATTAGCAATACTTAAAGCATGGAAAATCTAGGTATCATGCAATGAATTCATACGTGTCATGGGAAAAAGGCTAAGGGCCAATACTAAGATCACCTAAACTCCCTCTCGGAATGAATAGGATATGAAATGACATTCATTGGATTGGTTCTCACTCAAACAATTCCAACTAGGTACTATGCTTGAATTGAGAGTCCCTTCACATAATCTATTGACTTCTCAATCTAATAAATGATATGTTCTATCAAAAGGTTCTAAACTATGAAGGACTTCTCAATCTCTTCACAATCTATAATGCACATGAAGTGTTTGATGAAATAATTCACTTAATTATCCTAAATATGCAATTGACTTCTCAATCTAATCACATGCTTAAAACAATTAAACACACAAATCATCATAAACCTCAAGATCTAAAGCATCAATGACAGAAAATCAATTAACTCAATCAACATAATCATTCAATTACAAAATACCAAAAATTATCCAACACAATTCATATTGCTAATCTCACAAGGGAGATTAGCCTCTCATATCCATAAGAAAATTAACATAGACATTAAATTCCTTACAAAACATGATAAACAATAGGTTTCAATACAAAGTTTGGATGAAAACTCCCTTGAATGTCTCCAATTGTGATCTTCTTCTACCCCTTGCAATTCACCTCTCTTCCTTGCTTCTCTACTACTTGGATGGAGGATGTGATGGTTGGATGAAGGTAGATCCAAAGGATGAAGAATGGATGAAGGTGAAGGTGAAAACGGAGGAAATGGTGTGTGAGGTGCGTGTAGGAGTGAAACCCTCGCCCAAAACTGATCAAATGTTGAATTATTGGGTATTTATACCCCTTGGGAAGCTTCTAGAAGGATTCTGATTTTTAGCAGGAATTTACACAGCACGAGTCGTGCTCGGCAACACGGCCATAAGGTGGCCGTGTTGTGTGAACTGATGCTTTCGCACGGCCATTCTGGACAGGCCCGTGTTAGCAACACGAGTCGTGTGCTGCGACACGACTCGTGCTCCTGACACGGCTGATTAGCCATAACTTGTAGTCGGGTTGACCAATTCAAGAATTTATCGAACCACAGGGAGGTCGATGCTAGCACTTAAGCGAGATCACGTTTATCACGATTTTATAGAAACGAATCATAGATGGATGGTTGATTAAACAAGTAACTAAATGACAATCAATGCAAGTAGACAAACAATTATCAAATAACAAGATAAAATGATGAAATGAGTGGTTTTCCAAATTGAGTAGAAGTGAGATTAACAACACTAATGAAATGGTAACTCATGGACTCATGCATTAAACTCATATGTATCAAGGGTTAAGACTAAGGGCCAACACATATACCACCTAAACTTCCTCTCGAAATGATTAGGATGTAGATCATTTGCACAATCTCAAAATAGCACAAAGGTTGGTTCTCAATTAAACTATTCCAACTAGGTACTAAGTTCAATTAAAGAATCCCTTCATATAATCAATTGACTTCTCAATCTAACTAATCACATGTTCCATTAAAGGGTTCTAAATAATAAAGAACTTCTCAATCACTTTACCATTTATAATGCACATGAGGTGTTTGATGAAATGATTCACTTGACTATCCTAAGCACATAATTGATTTCTCAATCTAATCATATAATTAGAACAATCAAACACACAAAACATCATAGATCTCAAGATATATAAGCACCAATGATAGAAAATCAAATATCCCCATCAACATATGAATTTAATTACATAGATCCACAAATTAACCAACAACCTTCATGTTGATAATCTCACAAGGGAGATTAGCCTACAATCTTCATAAGATCCATAACATAGACATTAGAATTCTTACAAATCATGGTAAACTAAAGGATTAACACAAAATTGGAATGAAAACTCCCTTGGAAATGGATCCAATTGAATCTCCCTTCTTCCTTTGGTGATCACCCAATCTTCCTTGCTTCTTCACTTGATTTGGATGGTAGAAATTATGGAGAAATGATGTAGATCTAGAAATGGATGAATGGGATGAAGAGTATGGTGTAAAATCAAAAGAAAGGTGTGTGAGGTGTGTGGGAATAGTAGAAAATCGGATCTCCTCAATAAAATCTGAATGGAGGGGTATTTGTTCCCCATGGAGATCTTCTAGAAGAATTAGAAAAAATATTTTGTTCTGGTGCCGACACGAGTCGTGCTGCGTGGCACGAGTCATGTCGTGTCAGGGTTGTTGGCAATTGGATCGTGCGGTTCAACGTGATCGTTAGGATAAACAGGCAAACAATCAGCGGAAGCATAAAACGTGTTTACCGTACTTCTGGGTCGATGTAGAGGATGAACAGCAGTGTAGAACACCTCTGATCTTCTACTGTATGTCCCAAAGTCAACTCTGGTGTTGAGTGATCAACAATCCCCAGAGTTCTCTCATTCTGCTCTCTGTTTTCTCCCGTGTGTCAAAAGAGGCACAGACTTAGGTTTAACAGGAACTGAGATGACTTATATACTTGGGCTACAGCAGGGACCAGGAGAAGAAATTAGGCTGGGCCTCAATTGAATTTAATTAACCAAGCTTAGCCCAAAGCTTTTAATTAAATCCAATAATAATAATATAGTCCACTAAAATATTATTACTGCACTACCCGTCCAATCCCAAAATTATGTTCTGGGCTCCTTCTTATTATAAGCCCGATAGTCTCCCCAAGTTTAAGATATACAATGCCCATTAATTAATTAAGTTACTGACAACTCAAATTAATTAATATCTCATCCGAGAGTAGTACCACTCAACCTTATTATCATGCCGGAAATTAATCCACTTGCAAGATTTACATGATAAACCTTATGATCTCCTCAAGGGGACATCATCAACCTATGACGGGCATGGATTCCTTCTACAATCAACAGCACACCATAGAGACAGGACTACTTCCCAACTCACCGAGTTTGTTGATTTAATACTTATAAATCTCACCCATTAATGAATCAAAGAAATACATACTGCCCTACGTGTCGAGGTTATTGTATAGGGATTAAGAGCACGAACTTCCATAATAACAGATATCAAGTTCTTCTATAAGTCAGTATAAGTCGAACGATCTCAGGCGGTCCTGCTCAATACACACAAGTGCACTAATGTGATTCTATAGCCAAGACAAGCTAATACCAAACCACACTACAACCATACCGATAGAGAGTCCCCGTCTATCTCAGTTGTGAGCATCTGTTTATACTTTATAAGGAAACCGATAATATAATCTTCCGCGTGTTGTCGCACAACATATTATCTACAGTATAAAGTAAATGGACTATTGCATCATGCATATAAAATAAATTATAAGATGCAATCATTTGATCAATGATTCTCATTTCAAATATAGTTATGACATTGTTCATACTAAAGCTAGACTTTTAGTATACAATCCAACAATCTCCCACTTATACTAAAAGACTATGCTGTCATGTCTTCTGCCATACATCTGATTCCTACTCCCACTACACGACCATTATAAGCTCTCGCCTTAAGGTCCTTGTAAATGGTTTACTAGGTCATCATCCGATGCAATCTAGGCGACAACAACCTTCCCCTCATTATACGATTTCTCATAACAGGTGGTACTCGCGCTCCATGTGTTTAATTGCCTTATGGACTTGTGATTTCTTCAAGTTTGCAACTGCACCAATATCATCAATGTTAATTGTGATTACCTTGGGCAAACTTAGAAACACTTCAAAGTCCATCATGAAGTCTCTAGAGTCATATAGATACTTTGGCTGCATTATAGGCTCCAATTCATCATCTTTCCATGATGGAGACCGGAGTCTGAAATATATTTCTATATAACACTCCTCCACATTATGACTCTACTTCCTAAGATTAAACACATAACCTTTGAGGTGAATTTACTGCCGTCCAATCTGACTAAAAATCTGAATCTACGTAATCCACAAGAAGCAGTGAATCTGTCCAGTAAGTCCACATATAATTTCCAGTCCTTCTCAGGCACTTTATAAATGTCTTACCACAGTTCATCATTCTTGTTCCGGGTTACGTTGATACCCACTGTTCAGGCATTCAGCAAAACAGATATCCAACATCGTTCATAGCATTCCTTAGATTAAGCTTCCTTATTCGCCGAAGCATAAGGAACTGCTTTCATCCTCTTTATCTTCTTCTTGTGTCTCAAAGACACATTCACTTAGATAAATTTACATGCTAAACGAGTATGGACTGTATCATTTATGAAACTTGAGATAAGCATAATGTCCTTTCTGTGATCCGTATTACCGTGATCAAAAGGATATATTTTGCCTTTCTTAAGTCCTTCATCTCTACCGCTTTATTAACCGTACTCATACGCCCGATAATACTCTTTCATTGTCTCCAATGAGCAAGATACTATCTACGTATAGTACAAGAAACACCACCACATTTCGATCACTCTTTACAATACACAAGATACATCCGCTTATTGATTTAAATCCGTGCCACTGGATTACCTAATCAAAACATATGCTTCACTATCTTAAAGCTTGCTTTAGTCCATCGCTGGACAATTTTAAGCTTACTATCAAAATGCTATTAGTACTTTGCAATGAATCACTCTGGTTGCTTCACATAAATGTTTTCCTCAAGACTTCCAATCTAGAAAGCTGTCTTGACATCTATTTGCTGTCCGTCATAATTCAATATGAGCAGCAATAAATAAAAGGATCCGGATCAATTTAAGCATAGCTACCAGCGAATATGTTCCCTCATAATCGAACCATTTCTTTCTGAGTACATCTTTTCGCAACAAGCTTTGCTTTCAAGATTTTCACCTTTCCGTATGGTCCTCTTTTATTTCCCTTGACCACTTGCAATGGCTTTTACACCATTTTAGTGGTCATACAAGTTCCCAAACTTAATATGGAATCCATAGATTCTATTTCAACATTCATTGCAACTTACTATGATTTCGCATATTCATCTTGTAGTGCTACGTCGTATCCGTGGGACAATAGCATGTTCACTAGGGATCAAGTCTCACGACTCTCCCAAAACATATATTTATGAGTTTTCATACAACCCTCCCACTACGACAAGGCACTACATGTAATTGTGTATCAGACGTGACACGCGTTGCAGTTTACCTTGTGGTATATCCTCTTGTACACTTGGTACTTATACTTTGTGTTTTCCTCTCACTTCCTTTAGAACAATTTACACATGGGCTTGTGATTTATTACATAGTCCTTATCCAAAAATCTAGTGTTTGTGTTAACAATCACCCTTCGATCTTTTGGACTAAATAAATCACCCTCCATTTTTCTAGATATTCCATATACAGACAAACGTTTCACGAATTACTGTATCTAGGGAATATCCATAAAATGAATTTAATTATTCCAAATAATTCATCATCTATCTAATCATAACCATAAGAGCCTAATACCTTCTACCCACCACACCATTCAGCTGGGGCATACCCAGTGTAGTCAACTTGAGATTTAATCTCAACTTCTGATCAATAGCTCCTGACCATCCCAAGAGGTATTCGCCATCATGATTGAATTGTAATGACTTAATATATTTTCCATGACGCTTTACTGTACCAGCCTTACAATTCTTGAATTAATCAAAGAACTTAGACATGCAGTGCATCATATAAATATATTGGTTTCCAGAATAATTTTTGAATATTCATAACCACCTCTCGCCTGGATAATATTAGGTTCGCTTGAATCAGAATGAATTAATTCCAACATATATATCTTTGGCTCTACACCCCACAGCCTTGAAAAAGCAGTTAATCATTTTTACTTCCAAGCAAGACTCGCAAGTCCGATAGTTTCCACTTCAGATAAACCTTACGGTCTATCGGCTATCAATTTTTGAATCCTACTCAAGTAAAATGAATTAGTCATAGACGCCAAATGTATGTTTAGTTCATTTCCGAAGGTTCCTTTCTCTTACTTATATTAGAAGATGTATTATTTAACTACTATTTATTGCATCTGTGGGATGTACATGATTCAAGAGTATAGTTTTTATCCACCAACATACTTTAACAGATTATAGCCTCATTCCTCATTACTATGACCATGTCATTTAAATGAAATGAAGTATCCATCCGTTAATGCATAGAAACCGAAATTAAATTCTTTCTATGAAACGTACGTAAAGACAATTTCTCATAATCTATCGTTTATTCTTATCATGAGATAAATAAACAACTCCCACTGCAATAGCCACTACATTTGTAGTTTTACCCATGTTATTAACAATCTTATCCTTACTCAGTGATAAACATTTAGTAATTCAAGTATCTACATACTTCGTGTCAGTAGATGCCATCACTAATCATGTTTAAACCATTAGTAAATAAGATATTAAACTTGTTCACATCATGATGAAAAATGGCTTTCTTTTGCCACATGTTTTGTTAGAAGTTTCCCACCATATACAACCTCTCGTATTTCAGGTAGAACTTGCTCAAAACATCCAGGCAAATTGTGAAGAATAAATTAATTTAGGTTTCCCTTTCAATTTCTATTCCAAGTTTTTCCAATTCATTCATCAATTCGACCATGATCTTCTGCCTTTTAATTTACTCAAGTATCCAAAGAGTTACATGAGATCATCATATTTCTATGAACCTCTCATCTCTTCACTAGAGACTTTAATAGGCATAATGAGACGTCCTTTGTGAGAATACACATGTATTTTCTTAAGCAGTAATTTTCAAAACCAAGATTCTTTTCTAATCATCTAATTTGGACTAGTAAATATAATTTCTTTTAGTTAACAATTAGTGAAATAAAACCATTCGAAATTCAGAGAATCTCAAATAAATATTCCGATCAAATCTTTGAATTTTATCCTTTTATATTGATTCCCTCAAAATAATATAAAATAAAATTCACCGACATCTCAAGCACCGTGAGTCTGCAAGCCACGTTAGGGTGGACGTTTACAAACCCGAACATTTACAATAGAAGGTTTACCCATTAATTTCATTTGTCAACCTAACTTTATGACAAAATAATTAATAGTCGGTTCCTCTTTAGCCATGTAAATAATAGCAGTGACTCCGTTAGGGAGGATACTAATTATTCACATCTAAGTGTACACCATTATTTGATCTCAAGTCCGCTGCCCAAGCTTATGTGCCTTACTGTTAGAGAAGTACACACGCGCTCAGATAACTTTCTACAATCATCAATTATATAAGTTTGTACTAGTGAACCGCATATAAGCTCATCCATTAGGGAGGAAGGCACTATAGCCAACGCGTAAGTCCATATGCATCACATTACAAACAATAATTATTTAAAGAAGTTTGTACCAGTGATCCGTGAATAAACTCATCCGTTAGGGAGGAAGGCTCTATTGCCAACGCGCAAGTTTACTCACATCACTTACAAACCAATAATGGAGGCCGCGGGAATTAATTACCAATCCCCTCTCCCACTTAGTTATTTAATTACCGAGGGTTTTTAACATGCATATAATATTCGAGAATAAAATATACAACTTAGACATGCTTCTATTAACAGTAATTTAAATAAATAAATCACATAGAACATGCCTTTCACATATACAACAATAATTGACAATTAAATCAATTAATCAGTTATATAACATTAATTAATTGCATAATTAGTGGATCAATCAATTTGGGCCCAAGAGCAACAAATAAGCACAAAATGAGCAGCAAATTAAATAATTAATCAAGCCCATTATCCATGGCCCATAATCTTACCCCAAAATCAAATTAAGTCCACCAAGCCCACTAGCACAAAAAGTCCATTAATAAAATTAATTAATCATGCTTGGCCCATTACCCACAATTAATTAAAAATATGCAGCAATTAAAGCCCAGCAGCCCAAAACACATTTTAATAAAATTTGGGTCCAATAGCCCAAAACCAAATTAAAAGTAAAAGGGAACAAAGGCTTAATGCATACATATCAAACAGGCCCAGCTGAAAAATAAGGCCCAACAGCCCATTATCCAGAAAATCAAGCTCAAATACACCTTAATTAAAATAGGGCCCAGTAGCCCATTTCCTTTTAATTAAAATTTGGGCCCAAATCCCAGCCCAATTGCTTGCTGCCCTAGAAATAACCCCAGCCGCTTCTCCAGCCGAAGCAAACACCGGTGCCACTGCTCTCGGTTTTCGTGCCGTCAGCCACCGGAATTGCACCTTCAGCCTGTTGCCGTGAAGTTCCGACGTCGCTGCAGGTGCGACTCCCAGCGCAATCCCACGAAGCAGCGACGACAGCCATGGTTACAGGCATCATCACGACTCGCCTGGGATGCAGCCACAAGCAGCTGTCGTCGACGACCACTCAGCAATCGTGCCGTCAGCCGCTGGAGTTGCGCCGTCAGCTGACTCCCATGCGTCGATCCAGCGCACCCGACAACGACCGCCAGCAGTCAGCCATTCATCTAACCATCACGCCCTACTGCGACGGCCAGCCATCTGCCGACGCTGACCTTGCCGCCGCCAGCCATCGCGAAGATGACCGATCGGTGCAAATGGGCGCCGCTGCCGTCGACGACTGCCATCATCACCGACGAGCCATGAGCCCATGAAGGATTCGCCGAGAAACATGGTTACAACGACTGGATTCTGTCGTTGTTCAAAACCTGCTTTCGATCAGCACCGAGAGTTGCTTCCAGTCACTGGAACGCCTTCTCCGATTATCAGTTTCATCTAGTAGACAAACCCGATCCAAAAGTGCCTCAGACCCGATTATAGCCGGTTCTTGCCCAGTTCCTCTTCCAATCGTCTGAAAAGCACCGATCAGCGGCAGACAGCCACCATCTTTAGTCGATTTCTCACCGGAACCTCCAGCCCTCACGCATCGCGATGAGAATCGTGCTTCCGAAGCCAGTCCCTCGCGATTGTAGTGCAGCAGTCCAGTCATCGCCCGATTTCCATTCAAAGTCCAGAAGCGTGTGTGTTTCTAATTATTTTCTTTCTTGTGTGTGTTCTTGAAAGCCATGTAAAAGAACATATACCAGCAAGCAAAAACCATCGATGATGGTTCATCCGTGTGTGTACAGTGTGTACAATCACAATAATCACACACAATTTCATCGACAAAAAGTACATAGGAATAATGTATAATACACACAGATTCAATCCCTTTCATCAAGCCTTGAAACTTTCGATGATAATTGAAACACGAGACTACACAACAACAAGCGATTATATCCAGATCATTTCAAATAATCATATAATCACAAAAAAAACACCTAACGTCTCACGTTTCACCACGAAACCAACGCTCTGATACCAATTGTTGGCAATTGGATCGTGCGGTTCAACGTGATCGTTAGGATAAATAGGCAAACAATCAGCGGAAGCATAAAACGTGTTTACCGTACTTCTGGGTCGATGTAGAGGATGAACAGCAGTGTAGAACACCTCTGATCTTCTACTGTATGTCCCAAAGTCAACTCTGGTGTTGAGTGGTCAACAATCCCCAGAGTTCTCTCATTCTGCTCTCTGTTTTCTCCCGTGTGTCAAAAGAGGCGCAGACTTAGGTTTAACAGGAACTGAGATGACTTATATACTTGGGCTACAGCAGGGACCAGGAGGAGAAATTGGGCTGGGCCTCAATTGAATTTAATTAACCAAGCTTAGCTCAAAGCTTTTAATTAAATCCAATAATAATAATATAGTCCACTAAAATATTATTACTGCACTACCCGTCCAATCCCAAAATTATGTTCTGGGCTCCTTCTTATTATAAGCCCGATAGTCTCCCCATGTTTAAGATATACAATGCCCATTAATAAATTAAGTTACTGACAACTCAAATTAATTAATATCTCATCTGAGAGTAGTACCACTCAACCTTATTATCATGCCGAAAATTAATCCACTTGCAAGATTTACATGATAAACCTTATGAGCTCCTCAAGGGGACATCATCAACCTATGACGGACATGGATTCCTTCTACAATCAACAGCACACCATAGAGACAGCACTACTTCCCAACTCACCGAGTTTGTTGATTTAATACTTATAAATCTCACCCATTGATGAATCAAAGAATACATACTGCCCTACGTGTCGAGGTTATTGTATAGGGATTAAGAGCACGAACTTCCATAATAACAGAGATCAAGTTCTTCTATAAGTCAGTATAAGTCGAACGATCTCAGGCGGTCCTGCTCAATACACACAAGTGCACTAATGTGATTCTATAGCCAAGACAAGCTAATACCAAACCACACTACAACCATACCGATAGAGAGTCCCCGTCTATCTCAGTTGTGAGCATCTGTTTATACTTTATAAGGAAACCGATAATATGATCTTCCGCGTGTTGTCGCACAACATATTATCTACAGTATAAAGTAAATGGACTATTGCATCATGCATATAAAATAAATTATAAGATGCAATCATTTGATCAATGATTCTCATTTCAAATGTAGTTATGACATTGTTCATACTAAAGCTAGACTTTTAGTATACAATCCAACAAGGGTAAACGGCACACGAGTCGTTCTGCGCCGCACGGCCAAAGAGTGGCCGTGTTGGATGTATAGATGTCGTCGAACGACCACCACTTATAGGCACGTGTCTGGTACACGGGCCGTGTGCTGCAACACGGGTCGAGCTCCGCAACACGGCCAAGTGGTGGTCGTGTTGGATAAATAGATGTCGCCACACGGCCTTTCTGGACAGGCCCGTGTCTGGTACATGGGCCGTGTGCTGCAACACGAGTCGTGTTGCCAGCACGGCCAGTCGTGTTCTTGCACCTTTGCTCCTTCTTTCTTGTTTGATCTCTCGTCTCCATTTTTACTCCATGTTCACCTGTTATACATATGTTTAAGATCATTCTCACACATTCCCATAAAAACACATAACACCACCAAAATACACAAAAATACGGATAAAACAATATGAAAAATACACACAAAAAGGCACTAAAATCTAGGTGAAAATAACGACAATCACACTGTTAAGGGTTTTCTCAACACACAAATTAATCCTCAAGTATAAGGATATCAATTGTAGTCGCGAAGATGACCAAGTTACAATATCGAACCCACGGGACGGATAAATATAAATTTTGTTATCTTCTAGTATATTTTAGACTATGTTGGTAATTGTAAAGGTTTAATGGATAATAACTTCTAATCGAAATAACAAAAGAAATAGCAAGAGTAGAGAAAAGTGAGTTGTGATCAATAAGAATGATAGGTAGTTCGTCGGGTCATCCAGTTTCACTAGCAATTCGTATTTTCATGTGATGGCGTTCGACTCTGCCCTGTGGTTTGTGGACGCATCACTAGACCATGCAAGTTTACTCTATAGACACAAGTAAATATGCGCTTGACACGTGTGAATAACATCGGAGCAAGAGATATGCTTCACCCCCCCTTTCTAGGTACTATCATAATCAATTATCTTCTACGTCTAGAATTTAACCCGATTTGATCTTCCTTTTTAGGTACTATAAAGTTATACTCTTCATCCTATTCATCAACCCGAATTCAATTCAATTCATGAATATTCATATAAGACAGTTCTAATAATACTTCGGAATCCCTTCACTTAGAATTATAACGATAAACCCTGCTCAGTAGTGAACGCACTCAATCAATAACCATGTCATGTATTCAGACTCTACACAACGATCATTGATGCACAAAACGACTATGAGTATGGATTAAATATGCAATCTTATATAAAAAAAACCACAGGTAGTGTTGTATGGAGTTTTACACACGAAACACGAATTACATCATGAAACTTTCATAACCCTAGAACTAACCAGGTGGTTCTAGCCCATGATTGATCTAGGAACAATCATGGTTAGATTGATCATTCTTACTTGAACCTTCAGCGAACCTCTGTTACAGCCCTCCGGATGGATCACCACCTCTACTCTTGTCTCTCCTACGATTGACGATCAAAAGCTCTCTTTATTCTCTGTATGAGCCTCTTTTATACTTGTATTCACGTCTCTAGGGCTTGGAATGGGCTTTATAAGTGATCTCACGCGTTTCGGCCTCGAAAATCTGGATAAGGTAAGTTCTCGCACACAGGTTCGACCACGTCAAGCAGGTCGAACCCCTAGTCACAGGTCGAACCCCAGGTCGAACCCCGCTACTGGAAGAATTCTGCACAGGTTCGACCTTCTAGACAGGTCGAACCACTTAGGCCTTGGTCAAACCCCAGGTCGAATTTCAGCACTGGATAACTCCCGCTCCCGATTCGACCAACTGGCAAGTCGAATCCAAACATCGTGGTCGAATCCTCCTTCTTACAAATTGGTTCGACCATGGTTCGACCTGATGGCCAGGTCGAACCAGCCGAGTCGTGGTCGAATCAATCTCTGTACGTCCAGCAACGTTGGTTCGACCTGCTGGAGAGGTCGAACCCTCCTCCAGCCAGGTCGAACCCGCCTACTTCTTGGGCGGTTCGCGTGGCTTCGACTCCGTCTCTTCGATTGTTGGCTCTTTCACTCCATTTTTGCTAAGAAAACACTCAAATAGCTCCACTAACACCTGATTCATGCTAATTCATAATATATATAGGTTTTCCACCTATTTCCACATCAAAACTCTCCAAAACTAGCACAAAACATAGCGCCAAACTTGTGAATTTACACACTCATCAAACCCCCAAACTTAAAGTATTATTCGTCCCCGAACAATGAAAATGATAAACCGAGGGAGAAGTTTTCACCTAGTAAAAAGACTAAACGAACACAAGTAATAACACATCATTAGCAACAAGAATTACAAATCATGCTAAGCTAACCTACAACATTAGATTTATGATATGAGAAATTAACAAGTTCAATCAAAAGAGAATAATGAGCAATATAGTCCCTTTTAGTCTAAGCCTCACATAAGTTTATCAATGTCACTCGACACTCTTTAAATAAGGTAAATCAACACTCCTCAATCAATTGGTTTGAATCACCATACACTTGCTCGTAGACTCTATTCACAAACCACCAAAATTTTAATCAATGATCAAAAAGGTCTTTAATTAAGGATGTAATGATGGGCTCTTTGGTAGGGTAGGAAGAATATAGGTAAAAGTGACTAAACGAGTGTAAGTAATCGAAGAGGTAGCTACTTTCTTCCATCCCTTCACATTCTTTTTCTTCCTTTCTTTTCTTTATTGATCACAAGCACTAATCATCACTTCCTTGGATTTCTTGAGCTTCTTATAGATTCATGCCTATTTTCTTTGATTCTTAAGTTCTTGAGCATATTATTGTTGCTTTGCTCATTTTCTTGTTTTGAAGTTGCATGTCCATTCTTTCTTGTGCTCTTTTCATCCTTTTTCTTACTTATTTACCATTTTCTCTTTCTCTTTTGTTATCTCATCACACCTTTCTAGCCACCATCTTCTTTATTACTCACACAACAGGTATATATCTTAGGCTCATGTGGGTAATTAAAGCTTGTAATGTGCTATTTTCACAATAAATAGGCTTATAGGCTCAAAGTAGTTGACTAGGGATGATTTTAAAGGTAAGAAAATATTTGGCAATGGCTATACATGACAAGGATGGCCTTAGATCATTTCATCGATCTCCACTAATCGGATTCATTCCTAAAGTCTTTGAGCAAGTATTTAGTTTATCAAAACTCAACTGATCCACTCATGAAAAGATATACCATGTATACATGGTCGAGGCTCAAATTCTCACAAGTTTATGCTCGACTTAAAAGGACTTATTACAACATATTCATCTTTTAATTGAATTAGTTAAAAAAAACATATCACAATTCGAAAGTGTAGAGTTCCTTAATCATGATTCGACATCACTTATCACCATAATGCATCATCACACATATTCAAAACGACTCACAACCTCCCAAACAAACCACCAAATCAAAACCTAAACACGAATAATAAAAACAACTATACACAAACACAAATAAACCAAAGACAACACAAAGACAAAACTAAAAGAAAAGACACAAAGAAAAATCACCCCATCCAAGATCAATACACATCAAAATCATCTCAATCCTTAATTGAAAGAAAAGTACGAAATTAAACATCCCAAAACAAAACAATAAGAAGTCTCAAATCCAACACGAATCAATCCAACTAAAATAGATGAACTAATGAAGTGGCAAGCACTAAAAGTACTCCCTTAGTTATACGGAGGAGGAGGGGGTTGATTTTGCCATGATCCCCAAGGATTATAAACACGAGGTGTGGTAGGGAACTAGAAATTAAACATCCTCGTGATCATATCCTCCATGTTGTTCGAGCGTGATCGCGTATTCTCTTCATAGTACTCCCTACGATGCTGCCCCTCATGGATCTCCCTAATCATCGCACCCTGTCTCTGCTGCTCCTCTCGGAACTCTCTCATCTCATCTCCAAGCGCCTGCTGCGTCTGCCTGATCTCCCTGAGTTCATCTTCTATAAAATTCCATCTTGCATTCCTCGGCAACGGCGCCATTTGATTAGCCATAACTTGTAGTCGGGTTGACCAATTCAAGAATTTATCGAACCACAGGGAGGTCGATGCTAGCACTTAAGCGAGATCACGTTTATCACGATTTTATAGAAACGAATCATAGATGGATGGTTAATTAAACAAGTAACTAAATGACAATCAATGCAAGTAGACAAACAATTATCAAATAACAAGATAAAATGATGAAATGAGTGGTTTTCCAAATTGAGTAGAAGTGAGATTTACAACACTAATGAAATGGTAACTCATGGACTCATGCATTAAACTCATATGTATCAAGGGTTAAGACTAAGGGCCAACACATATACCACCTAAACTTCCTCTCGAAATGATTAGGATGTAGATCATTTGCACAATCTCAAAATAGCACAAAGGTTGGTTCTCAATTAAACTATTCCAACTATGTACTAAGTTCAATTAAAGAATCCCTTCATATAATCAATTGACTTCTCAATCTAACTAATCACATGTTCCATTAAAGGGTTCTAAATAATAAAGAACTTCTCAATCACTTTACCATTTATAATGCACATGAGGTGTTTGATGAAATGATTCACTTGACTATCCTAAGCACATAATTGATTTCTCAATCTAATCATATAATTAGAACAATCAAACACACAAAACATCATAGATCTCAAGATATATAAGCACCAATGATAGAAAATCAAATATCCCCATCAACATATGAATTTAATTACATAGATCCACAAATTAACCAACAACCTTCATATTGCTAATCTCACAAGGGAGATTAGCCTACAATCTTCATTAGATCCATAACATAGACATTAGAATTCTTACAAATCATGGTAAACTAAAGGATTAACACAAAATTGGAATGAAAACTCCCTTGGAAATGGATCCAATTGAATCTCCCTTCTTCCTTTGGTGATCACCCAATCTTCCTTGCTTCTTCACTTGATTTGGATGGTAGAAATTATGGAGAAATGATGTAGATCTAGAAATGGATGAATGGGATGAAGAGTGTGGTGTAAAATCAAAGGAAAGGTGTGTGAGGTGTGTGGGAATAGTAGAAAATCGGATCTCCTCAATAAAATCTGAATGGAGGGGTATTTATACCCCATGGAGATCTTCTAGAAGAATTAGAAAAAATATTTTGTTCTGGTGCCGACACGAGTCGTGCTGCGTGGCACGAGTCGTGCTGCGTGGCACGAGTCGTGTCGTGTCAGGATAAACGGCACACGAGTCGTTCTGCGCCGCACGGCCAAAGAGTGGCCGTGTTGGATGTATAGATGTCGTCGCACGGCCGCCGCTTACAGGCCCGTGTCTAGTACACGGGTCGTGTGCTGCAACACGGGTCGAGCTCCACAACACGGCCAAGTGGTGCTCGTGTTGGATAAATAGATGTCGCCACACGGCCATTCTGGACAGGCCCGTGTCTGGTACACGGGCTGTGTGCTGCAACACGAGTCGTGTTTCCAGCATGGCCAGTCGTGTTATTGCACCTTTGCTCCTTCTTTCTTGTTTGATCTCCCGTCTCCATTTTTACTCCATGTTCACCTGTTATACATATGTTTAAGATCATTCTCACACATTCCTATAAAAACACATAACACCACCAAAATACACGAAAATACGGATAAAACAATACGAAAAATACACACAAAAAGGCACTAAAATCTAGGTGAAAATAACGACAATCAACGGCCAGTCGTGTTGCTGCTGCCCTGTTTTCTTCACTGTTTTGGCTCGTTCTCCCTCGTTTCAACTTCAAATTGAGATCCGCTTTTTCCTACATCTTTCTTATCATATCTGGCATCCAATAAAAAGTGAAAATCATAGGTTTAAGCTCATTCACACACATTTCAGTAAAAACATAACGGATAAACATATACGAAAACTCACATAAAAAGATACTAAAATCTAGGTGAAAATATCACTCATCAGGACTCCATCATGGAAAGATGATAAATTGGAGCCTATGAGGCAGCCAAAGTATCTGTATAACTCTAGAAACTTCATGATGGACTTTGAAGTGTTTCTAAGTTTTCCCAAGGTTATCACAATTTATTTTGATGATAATGGTGCAGTTGCAAACTTGAAGGAATCACGAGCCCATAAGGCAATTAAACACATGGAGCGCGAGTACCACCTGTTACGAGAAATCGTATGATGAGGGGAAGGTTGTTGTCGCCTAGATTGCATCGGATGATAACCTAGTAAATCCATTTACAAGGACCTTAAGGCGAGAGCTTTGATGGTCGTGTAGTGGGAGTGGGAATCAGATATATGGCAGAAGACAAGACAATATAGTTTTTTAGTATAAGTGGAAGATTGTTGGATTGTATACTAAAAGCCTAGTTTTTTGTATGAACAATGTTTAAACAATTTATTTGAATTGAGAATCATATGATCAAATGATTGTGTCTTATAATTTATTTATATGCATGATGCAATAGTCCACTTACTTTATATTGTACATAATATGTTGTGCGACAACATGCAGAAGATCATATTATCGGTTTTCTTATAGAGTATAAATAGATGCTCACAACCAAGATAGACGGGGACTCTCTATCGGGATGGTTGTAGTGTGGTTTGGTATTAATTTGTCTTGGCAATAGAATCAAATTAGTGCACTTTGTGTGTATTGAGCAGGACCGCTTGAGATCGTTCGACTTATACTGACTTATAGAAAAACTTTATCTCTGTTATTATAGATGTTCGTGCTCTTAATTCCTATACAATAATCTCGACACATAGGGCAGTACGTATTTCTTTGATTCATCAATTGGTAAGATTTACATGTAATTAAATTAACAAACTCGGTGAGTTGGAAAGTAGTGCTATCTCTATGGCGTGCTGTTGATTGTAGAAGGAATTCCTGTTGATTGTAGAAGGAATTCGTGTCCGAAATAGGTTGTTGATGTCCCCTTGAGGAGTTCATAAGGATTATCATGTAAACCCTGCAGGTGGATTTATTCTGACATAATAATAAGGTTGAGTGGTACTACTCTTGGATGAGATATTAATTAATGGAGTTGTCAGTAACTTAATTAATTAATGGACATTGAATATCTTAAACATGGGGAGACTAACGGGCTCATAATAAGAAGGAGCCCATAACGTAATTATGGGATTAGAACGATAGTGCAGTAATAATATTTTAGTAGTATATATTATTATTATTGGACTTAAGTATGAGCGCTTGGATACTTAAGCCCAATGTAGGCCCAACTCTAATTTCTCCTCCTGGTCCCTGCTGTAGCCCATATATAAGTCATCTCAACTGTCCGAAAATCCTAATCTAAGAGATTAATCACGCCTAACACTATGAGGAGGGTGAGGAAATAGTATATTGAGAAGATCTCGAAGATCGTCGCCCACACGACGTCGAGATTGGACTTGGGAATACAGCAGAAGACTGGAAGGTTGTTTGCTACTACTGTTCTCCACCTTCTATGATTTTTATAAAATTGTACAGTCTTCATAATAGAACGTTTGATATACTGATGGAAAGCCACGGAAGAGAGGATCGTTTTAGCATGAAGATCACTCAAATTCGACATCGGATGAGAGAGTTATCCCCAAAACGGTGACACTGCACATGCTAGTAGCGAGAATTCATCATCTTCAACATACCCTGGTGAAAGGTAATATGTTTCTTATTTACTTGCTTCCGCTACTTGTTAGAAACATATGAGACCCTAACGGTTCATGTTAATCATACGATCGAATGCCAACACACCATTGTACATTGCAACAAAATTAATGCTAGTGTAC
This sequence comes from Pogostemon cablin, assembly GCA_023678885.1. Lineage (NCBI taxonomy): Eukaryota > Viridiplantae > Streptophyta > Magnoliopsida > Lamiales > Lamiaceae > Pogostemon > Pogostemon cablin. The sequence goes on from CM042983.1 coordinate 9,250,276, forward strand.
AATTTCAGAACACCTAAATTCAGAACCTGTTTTAAGCACTAATCTACACACCATTATACATTGCAACAAAATGAACGCTAGTGTGCAGTTTCAGAACACCTAAATCCAGAACCTATTTTAAGAACTAATCTACACACCATTGTACATTACAACAACATGAATGCTAGTGTACAATTTCAGATACGCTAATCTCAGAACATGTCTAGGCACTAATTTGTACACCACTAAAATTGTACACTGTCGTTCAAATAATATCTTCCATTTATAGTTATTATTGCTTCGACAATGTGAGAAATCCACAATTGGAAAAGACTAATGTCAAAAAGTAGTGTAAGTGAAGTAGTCTTTATTAACAAAAAAGGCATTTTAAATATACTTTGTTAAATTAATAAATGACCTCAATATTTTATAGTAAGCCATCAAAAAATAAAAAAGCATACTAGAGTTGGCCTATAATACCCTAAAGCAAACAAAATCTGAAGAACAAATTTGAAAGGCACAATTAATGGACATGAAACACATCTGCAAAATCCAAATATAAACAATTGAATATTTGTGAGGTCAAATAAATATTCAATTATAGTACATCTTTCAACTCTATGTATATCATGGGGCTTCCCTCAATCATTTTAACTTTTTTTAATTATGATCTCCAAATTGAGACTCGACATCTTCTCTATAAAATTTTTACATGCTCTATAAGTCATTTCACGAGATAATAGCCAAATGCATTGCATTATTCCATACTTCTCTATTAGTAAAAAACAAGCAATCATGTTACTAATGCGCATTTTTTTGCACACAAAATTAATCCCCAAGTATTAAGGATATCAGTTGTAGCTTAAGCAAGCGACTAAATTAAATATCGAACCCAAAGGACAGCGTATTATTAATTTAATTATTTACTAAATTAATTAAGACGAAAGGCAATTAAGTTTGAGATTTTAATTATCAACTACTAAACAATTAATTAAAATAACAAGTAAAATAAATAAGAAACTAGAAAAATACGAAAGTGAATCAAGTAGGAGAATAGGTAGCTCTAGGATAATCCAGTTTCACTCCTTAATTTTCTTTTCGTGTATCAATGTCCGACTCTGTCTTGTGGAATATGGACGCATTACTAACATGTAAATCTACTCTATAGACACAAGCAAATATGCGTGTAATACGTGTGAATAATCTTGGAGCAAGAGATATAATTTTACCCCCCTTTCTAGGTACTATCAGTATCAATTATTTCCCTGGCCAATTGGTACTCTAACCCGATATGATCTCCCTTTATAGGTACTATAAAATTATCCTCTTTATCCTACTTACTAACCTGAATTCAATTCAATTAACAAGTATTCATATATGATAGTTCTAGTGAAGTTTCGGAGTCCCCTCACTTAGAATCATAACATGGAATCCTGCTCAGCAGTGTACGAACTCAATCAATAACCAAGATATGTATTCAGACTCTACATAACAGTTAATGATACACAAAACAACTCTGAGTATGAATAAAAAATGCATAGTCATATATAAACTAAACCACAAGTAGTGTTGTATAGAGTATACACTCGAAAGTTCAATTAATTCATAAAAACCTTCAAAACCCTAGATCTACCAAAACGGTTTTAGCCCATGATGTTGCGAAGAACAATCATTGGGGTTGGATAGATCTTACCCATATGTCTAGAAAATACAAGATAAATTAAAAAATGAATAAAACCCTAGATGCGGGAGTCATCACGTCCTTCTCCGTCTTGAATCCTCCTCTTGGTTCTCCTCTTGATTCCACAGACGAATCTTCAAAGTGATGGATGGATGGAGGAAAGGATGTGGATGATGGTTGGGGGGTGATCCCCACCTTGTGGGGTGTAGGATGATTGTGTTGTTGTTCTCCTATCTTTTAGTGTGATTTATATCCCCTTTTATACTTGTAAGCTCTCCTTATAGACCTTAGATGGGCTTTTTCTTGGAAAATAAGAAAATAGACGCACTGGGGTATAAAAATATGGATCTGCAGCTGTTCAAGCATTTAGTTCGACCATGGTTTGACCTTCATGGCTGGTCGATCCACGCTGTCGTAGTCGAACCGGTCTGAATCAGCTTGTGCAGTCTCACCATTTCGCATATAACTTCCACATCCGAACTTCGATTTGAGTGATTCTTGTGCTCATGCGATTTTCTCTTCCTTGTATTTCTATATATATAAAGAACTCTCAAAACCTCCAATATTTGAATGTGTAGCAAGTCATGCTAAGTGGCACCCCCGTTCTGTTCAACACAGCTTGCACGACTTCACCTTTTTTATCATAAATTTCTCGTTTGGAATCCAATTGGGGTCCTTATGCCAAAACGATCCTCTATTCTGTGGATTTCCAATCATTTATCACACTTCTATTTTTTAGCTCCAAAAAAATACAGAAAAATTACACAAATTGGACGTGCGTTTTCAGCATCCTTGCACATAGTTGCACCTTTTCTCTAACTTTGCACTTTTGATCCTTTTTCCACCTAAAACACAATAAAATACCTCAAATAAATATTTTCTAATATATATCGAATATAAGACACTTGTACTAATATAACAACAATTCTCATTAAAAATGTGTTAAATTGGACACTAAAATACGCTTATTTTCACTCTCATCAGTTATCATTTAAATATGTACTAAAAAATTAAATGTGTACTAAAAAATAATTTCCCTTTAGTACTATATGTTATATTCCATCTCGAGTTGCAAACTATGAGCAACACTCAATATCCTTCTAGACGTCACAAAGATAACAATTGTAAGTTACATCTATCCCATCCACCCCTTTATATATGTACCCACACAATTACAAAATTATCTTACCCCAAAGAACAAATTTGTGAAAATAAAAACTAAAAATAACATGAAGGCCACATTTTTATATATCAATGTAGGATATGCGAGCATAACAGCTGATGAGTGTGAAAATATGCATATTTTATAGTCTAATTTAGCATCGTTTTCCGAAATTTTTGTTCGTATTTTAGCATCATTTGGTTGTAACTTTGCATATATTTGAGTTAAAGATGCATGTGAGGTGTTATTTTGTATTTTCATGTAGAAAACGAAGATAAAAGGAGCAAAATTGAAAGTTGCAATCGAAACTAGGAAGAAGACGGCCGAATAGACTCGTTTTAGCCAAGGATCAAGGTTGTGCCGCACGTGAGACGGATAAAAAGTGATATTTCATGAACATTTTGAACTGATTTTTTATTTTTTGAATTTTATGATATTCCACCTTTACTTTGTCTATTTTAGAACATAATATTTTTTTTAATTATGAATTGTGTTATTAATGGGTATATTATAAATTATGTATGAAGTATGAATTTTGAACTGTAAATCCTCCCCTTTTAGAATTAGTTAATTTCTAATACACTGTATTAAGTGTCATTAATGTGAGATACGTTCATTCAAATTTATTATTATTAAATACAAAATGTTAAAGCGATATACCTAATATAACCCTATTATTAATTAAATATTTAATATTCAGATTTTTATCTATGGTCGTCTCAAGCCCTTCCCCTCTTATTTATCCGTCTTGTAGAAAAACATTACACTTCTCTCACTCCTATCCTATTTATCTGCCTTGAAGAAAAATATTACACTTCTCTCTGTCCTATTTATAGGCTTGTATCACGATTCACGATGATAGACTTCTCTTCAATCTCTCTCCAATCTCTCTACATCTAAGAATTCATAATCTTTCTCCTCATCTATTCCCATTAATACACGCAATTATATGGTATTGAAATTTATCATATGGCTAAAAGAAAGAAAAAGATCTAAGTTTTTTTTAAACTAGTTGCAATACCCCCACAACAAACGCTGAAATTTATCAGACAATGACACCGAATATTATCATAAAATATTTACGCATTCTCATTGAGATTCATCGCCACACCAAGTATCGATTTTAAGTAGATGCTTCTCGTCAATGAATATCCTCTCTCACTCTCTCTGTTCTACCTTTGTGGATAGATCAACCATCAATTTGATTACATCTATGTACGTAGATTTAGAACATTCATTATAAGTTGAATAAATTATTCTTCACAATTCTCATATTTCTAAATTTTTTTATGGAATGATAGGCTTGGAATGTATTTTAAATTGTCATTAAAATTTAAAATTAGTTAAATTATATTTTGCAAAATTTATTAACTGATTGTGCAGAATTATTCACGCTACTGTTCGCTGGAAAAATATATATATAAATTATAATCTATTGTGAAAAGTTATTCACTAGTTATGCAAAATATTCACTAATTGTGCAGTATAATTCGCCGAAAAAAATATGTAAAGAAATTATATTGTGCATAATTATACACTAACTGTGCAAAATATTTCACGTCAAGTTCGCGGGAAAAATATGTAAAAAAATCATGTTGTGCAAAATTATTCACTAATAGTATATAATTATATACTAATCGTGAAGTGCATTAATTAAAATATCTTTATTATTATGATAGAATGAAGTGAAAGGGTACTATTGGAATTGCACAATATAATTTTGTACCCTACAATAATAATAATTTAAAGTCCATTTATCTAATAGTAATAATAGGAGATGCATTGTACCTATCTCATCTTTTTATTTAATTACGTTTTTATTTTAAATTGAATTTTTTAAATTTATAAAATAATTTTGGCTAATAGATGATGTTTTATTAAATTTATAAAATAATTTTGGTGATAATACAATTTTTTTATAAATTGTGATTCATATAATTTTGGGATAGTTACTATTAGGTACAATTCATTTCTTATTATTACTACTAGTTACATAAGTTTTAAATTATTACTGTAAGGTATAAAATTATATTGTGCAATGCCAATATTATCCTTTTACTTTATTCTATCATAATAATAAATATATTTTAATTACTATACAGCATGATTAGTATATAATTATGCACAATCAGTGAATAATTCTGTACAATATAATTTTTTTATATATTTTTTTCGGCGAACTTGACTTAAATAATTTTACACAATTTTTTACATATTTTTACGGCGAACTTGACGTGAATAATTTGCATAATTAGTATATAATTATTCACAACAAGTAAATAATTTTGCACAATGTAATTTATTTACATATTTTCCGGCGAACTTAACGTGAATAATTTTGTAAATAATTTATTTACATATTCTTATTGCACAACTAGTGAATAATTTTGCACAATAATTTATGTACATATTTTTCCAGCGAACAATAACGTGAATAATTTTGCATAATTAGTGAATAATTCTGCACAATCAATTAATAATTTTGCACAATATAATTTAACTTATTTTAATGAAAATAAAAAATAGCTTCCAAAGTGTCATACATGTCATGGAATCAGGAGGTTGATTTCTATGGAGTCAAACGGATGATTTCTTATTAAAAATCAAAAATAGATTCCAAATTTTCATGCATGTCATGCATATGGAATCAGGCGGCTGATTTCCATGGAGTCAGGCGGATAATTTCTTCCAAGAATTCAGGGATATAATCAGGTCGGATTCATTGATTGTCCTTTGAGAATTGTGGAGAGACGTAATTTGAAAAATCAATGAAAAAAGGACTTTGTTGAGTTTTCAAACCCTAAAATTCCATTCAAGAAAGAGAGAGGAAGGTAGTTAGAGAAAGAAAAGATACATGGCAGTAAAACACTAGGATGATCAGGTGCAAGGGTACCCTCTAGCACTCCCATGATGCCAAGAAGCGATGCCCGAATATGCAACCCACCCATTTGAAGATCTAGACGGGAGGAAAAGAAAGAAGAGAACCCGATATTTAGTCCTCGCCGTCGTTCTTAACCTGTTGTCTTGTGCCTATTAATTAAGAGGGGTGAGTGGGTTACAGATAAAAATTTAATTTTTAAATATTTAATTATCAATAGGGTTATATTAGGTATATCACTTTAATTTTTTATCTAATAATAATAAATTTGACGTATGCACCTTACAATAATAACGCTTAAAACCATGCATATGTAAGTAGTTAATCTTATAATTTTGGCTAAATATAGTGTGTACCCGGGTGCACACGAAGCTTCGTGTGCACCCACGTACAAATATAAGCAAAAACATATACAATTAAGAGTAAAAATGTATACAATTTAATTGTTAATTTTTTTAATAAAAAATTGAGTGTAAAAAAATGTACAATTATTAAAATACATGTATACACTATTGAATAAAAAGTTATACACATATGAATGCTTGTTTTTTTAATGAAAACTTAGTGTGAAAAAAGTATACAATTATTACAAAACACGTATACAAAAGAGAATAACATGTATACAAAATAGAATAAAAAATTATACAAATATGGGTGCAAGGGTGCACCTGAGTACACCTAATATACACTCTATAATTTTATAGAGTATATATTGTGCGAGATTGTCTCACATGACTTATTCCATGAGACAAATTATCCATTTAACTATTAATTAATTTGAAGAAGCCGTGTTTAATTAAGGATGAAAAGGCGGTGCCGCAAGTCGCTGTGCAAGACAATTGAATGATTAGAAAAATGTTAAATTTTTTTATTCTTTTTTTTTAATAATTATTATATGACTAATACTTTTGTGCATCTGGGTGCTCCCCAGGACACGGTGCACTCACTCTCATAAACGTATATAATTATGAAATAAAATATATACACTTTGTTAGTAAATTTTTTGTTATTTTTTAATAAAAATTTGAGTGTAAAAAATATACAATTAAAAAACATGTATACACTATTGAATAAAAAGTAAGTTATACACATATGGATACTAGTTTTTTTTTAATGTAAACTGAGTATGAAAAAAGTATACAATTATTAAGAAATATGTACATAATATAGAATAAAACGTTATACACATATGGGTGCACCTGATATCAACTCTTATTATATTAATTGTTTTAAAAAAATATTATATTAATTATTAAAGGTATTATGTATTTTTATTAAAAAAATATATATTATTATTACTTTTTTATTATTAAGTATCACATTTTATTATAAATATAACATTTTATGAATTTTATGAATTTTTTATAAATAATTTAATAAATGATGGTCACTTTTTATTAATCAAATATTATTCTTTATTAAACATTTTATCACTTTTATTCATCTCACGAATTGTTAAAATAGTTTAATTAGACGATTATCACATTTTATTTATTGATCAAATATTACTTTTTATTAAAAACGTTGTCACTTTTTATTTATATCTCTAATTATTTGTAAAATTGCTCAATTTGACGATTATCACTTTTCATTGAATATATATCACTTTTTATCAAAATTATTATCACTTTTTATTTGATCTATTATTATTCATGAAATAATTTATTTGGTCGACTATTAATTATATATCACTTTTTATTAAAAACATTATTACTTTTTATCCATTCTATTATGAAAATATTTAGTTAGATAGTTATCACTTTTCTTTGATTAACTATCATTTTTTATTAAAAGTGTTATCACTTTTTATCCATTGTACTATTAATTATTAATGAAATGAAATAGTTTAATTGGACATTAGGTTCAAAGACGCATTGCTGCTCAGAGGAGCGATGGGCTGTTATGCCATTCAGTAATTACACCAAATTTAACAGATCAAAATAAGTGAAATGGAGCTCTAACCGTGTAAATTAAAGGTCCGTCTCACAAAATTAAATTCGAAATAAGAACAATCTCGCACAAATCTTTGTCAATTCTATAAAATATCAGAAATAGTATGTGATTTTTAATCATTCATATATAAACTTATCCAAACATTTAAACCTCAAACCAGTGCTTCATCAGTTAAATCAATAGACTAACTTTAGCAATACTGATTTCGATTCCTTCGTAATTCATTTAAGTTTCTAAATTTTATGTATTCTGATTCAATTAAATCGACTCAATTGAAAAATCCATCAAAATCGAGATAATCAACAAAATACTTAACCCACAAATACTCCCTGCTTTTTAAAATTGAAACTTGTTTTATTATTTTTTTCATTTTATTTAATAAATATGAATCTTTATATTAAAATTTAGGTGAATAACTTTAATAAATATATATATAGATGCTTCGCCTTTTTGTTTGTTTTGTCGGTTTTTTATTTTTTAAATGGTGTCGCTATTGACATTTGACACCCAAATATTTGGGTAGTACACCCAATAATAATATTTTAAAAAATATACTTAAATTACTAAAATTACCTTTCTCTCAAATTTGCATACAAATTATAAAATTAGATATTTTTACTTTCCCATCCAAATTCTTACCCATCTATAATCTGACTACACCCTTGAAAAAAAAAGAAGAAAACTTGAACAATGATAGAGAGACGTGCACAATGAGAGGGAGAAACGGGTAAGAGAAAGAATCCCATTTTAAATTTTGGAAAATTGGAATGATTTTAAGATTCGGATGAAGAAAGTAAAAATTTAGTCTCTTTCCTCCAATAAACAAATTTACATTTACTATTTTTGTCTATTTCATAAACAAATTCATACATGAAATAACACACTAACCAACAACCTCACAATACACTTTAATTTCAAAATTACTCTTAAAACTATCAAACTACCCATAAAAATAAGTTAAAAAGCAATTTTTCTAAAATCTCATATCTACAATATATATTGTGAACTTCTTTATGGAACGGGAAAAATACTTCCTCCGTCTTAGGTTAAATTTCACACTTTTTGTTTTCGTCTGTTCCACATTAAACTTCACCGTTCTAAAAAGAAACATCACACCAATCTCCACCCTAGGATTTTGGTCCAATCCCAACCCGCGGGTACCCACCCAGCCCACACGATTTGGGTCGGCCCAGACCCGCCCCGAACTGAAAATGAGGCAGGCTGCCCCGAACCCATTTCATAATGGGTCCGGGTACGGGTATTGCTTTTGGACCCGCGGATTTTATTTTTATTTTTTTGACATAATTATCATTTGAAGCTATGAAGAATAATGAAATGAGTGAGAGTTAGTCATTTATGAGTAGAAAGTAATTAAAATTCCAACCACATAAGTTTAAAAAAAAATTAAAAATAATTTTTTTTTTAAAAAAAAGGAGAATTGGGCAGGGCGGACCCGCCCTGTTTGGGTTTGGGGCTGAAAAATAAAACCTGTGCGGGTCCGGGGCAAGCAATGTTAAAATGGTTCGGGTCCGGGTAGTGTAGTACCTGCCCCAGACCCGACCCGTTGACATCCCTACTCCACCCCTAAAATTACATCTTAATTATAAATTTACTACTCTCACTTAATGCACATAACATACTGTATAATTTATTTATTATCAAAGATACTCACATTACCCTCTAAAAGTCAATAAAGTTGGTAAAAAAAATAACTTTTCTTAAACTTTCCTCTCTTTTGCCGCCCTCTTCTTTAGATCTCTCAATTCTTCTCTCTCTCTCTTTAGCTATCTATCTTCACCGTTCTCAGGGTGCACCGCCGTTCTCACCGCCATTGCTAGAAGACCACGTTTTAGTAGCCAAACTCGCTGGAGTTTCGCCGCTCCAAATCTGCTGCAGAGAACCACATGCCATTGCCACCGCTGTCTGATGTCGGGAGTCACCACTTCTATGCTGGAGCTGGCCGCTTTTCCTCACTCGCAAACAGCCGCCGTGAACAACCATGTGTCGTTGCCCGACAGAACGCCACCATAACTGTTTGGATCTCATCCTCTATAATCGTTCGCCGCTGCCTAGTTCGCCGTCCGTGCGTTGCTATCCAGCCGAACGCCGCTTTGTTGTCGTCGCCCTGCCTCTCTTCTCCGCGGCTCTCTTATTTTCGTCGTAAATTTAGTCGTGATTTTGCCATATGAAGAGTAGTTTGGCTGCAGATTCACAATCTATATTTATATTTATTTATGTATACTACTTTTTAAGTATAAAGTATATAAGTTTTATTGAACAATTATAACGTTTTATTAATCAATAATTGGGGTATTTGAAGAGTAATTTGACCGCAATTGATGAATAATTTCACCATTATCGTAATGAGAATTGTGTTGGAGAAATTATTATTTTAATTCCTATTTATGCATAAAGTGTACAAATTTTATTGAACAAATGTATAGATTTTTATTAATAAATGTATACTTATTAAACTGTGTATAAGTTTTAAAAATCAATTTATACATAAGATTATTGAGAGAAAAAGGGAAAGAAGTCGTGGTGAGTGGGATGGCGAACGAGACGAGGTGGTGGAGATTAAAAAAAAGAGCGAAAAAAATTATGGTGGTGTTCTGCTTGAGTAGGATGAGGAGAGAGATAAACAGGAGAGAGGAGAAAAAATGACTCATTTTATCTTATATATATATACTCATTTTGTAAATATGAATCTATTATTCTTTTTAAGAAACAGTTGCATTAAAACTACTCATTTTCAAATTTTAACTTCAACCAAAACCACCTGTTACACATCCCTACTATCCAATGATTAGTGAGCTTCTGCCAAACTCCACGTGTGAAAGCAAAAATAATTGTCGTGTATTGTATACAAAGAAAGACAACTGGATAACTCTAATTTTAATTGTCGTGTATTGTATACAAAGAAAGACAACTGGATAACTCTAATAAATTAATACTAATAATTTTAGCCAGCTACATTCTCAAATATGAACAGAGCAAACATAATTTAATTATCAAAAATAATAATCGCTAAAAGTTTTAGATTTAGAATGCACATAGATAAGAGTAGGTCTGACCAGCATCATTGTATAATCATAGATTGAAATTATAAGCAAGTCTCATAGAAGATATCTTACCATGAAACAGTTTTTATTTATTTATTTATTTATATTTTTTTATCACTTTTCAATTAAAAACAATCACTTTTCGTTAATTACCTATCACTATTTATTATAGATGCTATCACTTGCTTGTCTAAATAAATAAGAAACAACAATGAAATCTTAGGTTCAAAGCATTGCAACCCGCAGACAGGGAAATGAAATCGTATAGTAAAGTTCAGATTTTTGAAAATTACTTGCATACACCACAATTTTGTAAAAAGATAATTTAAAAAGAGAGAAAAAAAAAACAATGATTCATATATTACAGAATATTTATTATAGACGAGGGTGCTTACATGTGTATTAAAGATTATGCAAGAGTAGAATTGGTAAACAAAATGTGACTGGAAAAATAGTGTTACTCCAAAGCCCCCTTCTTTGTCCATTCATCTAGAGTAAAATTATCCTATTTTCTTGCAAAAATATATTATTTGCACATTTCGCTTTTATACACAGGTATGGGATGAGCTTATTATAGTGTCATGGCACCAACCTGACACAAGGCCGAACGAGCATGATATAACAAGTAGTGACTCGGAATGCTCACATTTGCAAGAGATTGTTTACAGTGGCCATAGCTGAATTTGTCATCTGCAGATCCTGCAACTCCCAGCACTTCGAATGAGTCATGGTTTATAGGAAAATATATGAGAGAGATGCTAACATGTATAAAATAAGGGTATGGTTACTTTGAGTGATTGCACACAGATCGAGATACTAATCTAGTGAAGGGTGGTCCATCGCAGTAACAGGATAAACTTCAAATAAGGGTGGATGACATGAAACCTGGCAGTAGTTTGAAATGTATTGCATAATATGGAATGCCAAGGGAATGGGGGGTAGATGTGATGAAATTCACCAACACTTAAATATCAAGATAATTATAACTCATTTCTAATTTTTATCAGTCATAATATCCTATCATGCAACGTAACGAGCCTAAGGCTAAATTAAAATTAGTAGAAATCTTGGTTTTGCCTTTGCAACAGCAGCAGTATGTTTGGAATAACCATGATTCATTGCTAGCAAGAAATAGCGTTCTACAATAGAAATTTTATAGTACCTGGAAGATCACATTATCAGGTACATGGGGTAATACTTCCCGAACCGTTTCAGCCATTGCAATTATATTTTCTAAGTTGCTAGTAGAAGCATTAGATGTTGACCTCGAGCCACCAATACCTCCAGGATATTGATGACTGGCTGATGTGGAAGTACCAACCTGAGATGGGTTTGGGGAAAACAGATTCCAGGCAGCATCTTCGAGTGTACCCTGGGCATAAGGTTCTCCAACATCAAGTTGCCTCATTAACATCTGAACACGATTAAATCCAGATGGCCCAGGTCCATCTAAACCCAACCAACTTAAATGAACTCCTGGCCTCCTACAAGGAAAAAAAGTGAAAAAACAAAAGAAAAAAAACAAGCTGAGAGAACACCATCAACGTGATTTGGGTTGAAATATTTAGAAAGATAGATAAAAAATAAAAAAATAAATCTAGGAAGTCTGTATTTTATTATTTCAAATGAGCAGCAAACAAGACAATTTGCATTATCTGGCATGCTTAAAGCAACAATACCGATCACCATTTCCATATAAGCCTGCAATCTTCCATAGGCTAACCAAGATTTATTGCGTAAGTTCAACTCTAGTATAAAAACAATAAGGGTACATTATGCTATTTTATCTCAAGTATGCACACTGTTGCACTCTGCATACGAATACTTTTGTTTACACTTTACCCCCTGAACTAAATGGGTTATTTGTCATCCATTAACTATATGAGGCTGCCAGCTATAGAATTTTCAACTGTTTTGCTATTACAAGCCCATCATGCATTTTTACAATGCAAGGATAGTCCATAAAGCCAGCGCATGAGGGATAACAAGTGGAAACTCCACCTCAGTGCAGCCTCAGGTAGGCTGCAACTCAAGCATAAATTGTAACAATAATAAAGTGCAAAAAAGCACGCACAATATGTCTGGAATAGTGTCCTTCTCCCTGATTATAATGCAGCATAGTGACTAGTTCCTTCTCGCTAGCATATAGAAAAGCTATATCAAAAAAATGCATGGTTTCTTGAATATCAAGAAGAAATACAGACCTCCAATCACTCCTTTCTACATTATGCGATTGGTTAGGAAAGACACCCAAGTGCAGGTTATGACCAGAAAGATCTGGTCCATCGAGTCCAGCACTGATTTGACGAGCAAGCTGCTCGTCTCTAGAAAATTCTGTAGCACTCACATTTACTACATCTTCAGGTCTGGCCATAAGAAGTGGCTTCCGACACGTAGGGCACGAGTAACTCTCACTTAAAGATTGGTCCAACCTGCATTGAAAAGTCAATAAATTTACACTTCTCCCAATCATTGCAGACTGAAAAGAAACATATGAGCAAATATGCATCAACCTACCAAGATCTCAAGCACGCCAGATGGAATAGATGATTGCAAGACAGCTTCTTAGCTTTTGCCATAGGTTCCTGATTGTTTGAACATACTTAAATATACTAGAAGTACTAAAAGATATTGGGAAACACTTTAATTGAATATTACCCTACAGATTGCACACTCATCATTATATGCTTGGAGCTCTTCATACGTGGCATCAGGAAATGCACCATGAAGGGTTCCCAAAGCTCTGCGCAGTTTGATGAAACCTTTGATGCGTTTCACAATTGCACTAAGAAGAGCCTATGGATTAAAGATAACAATAAGTATAGACAACAAATTAACGAGAACAAAATGATCACCTGGACCACTAACAACTAAGTCGACATGGCCAAAGGCAATTTATAAGAACAAAACTGCAGCAGTGATTAGAGAACTTGCACGGATATTAAGGAAAAGGACAGCATCTACAAGATGAAATGCCATGCCATGTAGCCACCAAATATGCAGATAATGAGCAAGGGCCATTAGCAATGTCATCATGTCAAGGAAAAATCCAAAATTTCGGATGAGGACGCCTTTCGATTCCCCCAATGAACCTAAAACAAGAGAATATCAGTTAAATGGAAATATATTTAGATTTTCACCAAATCTTGACTTAAGTTTGATTCTTATCACTAGGAGACATTGTCATGGAATATTTCCAATGATATGAAAAATCAAAAGAGCAACATTAGATGGAAAACTGTGACCACTGGCAGTTCCCCTGACATCATGTGCAGATTCAAGTCAAGTTTAAGAACAAATTTATGGTACTTGAGGAAATCATAGTAAAGAGAATAATGTGAACACCGTAATATAAATTCAGCTCTCAAGTTTCTACAATCGAGCAGTAAAGTGCACTTCAACGACATTTTAAATGGCCACAATTATGAATAGACAGTATTCAGTGAGCAGATGTGTCAACTATGAATTAACATATCTTATTTTTTCATAGAAATAAAAAATCAACAGAACAAAAAACAGTGTAAAGCTAAGTGTCAGAACCAAATCATAAACAAACAATGATTCTAGAAGACTAGAACGATGAGACAAGAATCGTGGTATAAAATTCCACTTGATCAAATAACAAGCACGCCTACATTAAAAGATATATAAGTAAAAGTTATTCTTACCTGCAGAGGACATATTAAGAATTTTGAATAATCTGCAATTCACACTATCTCCGGCAGAGTGATGCATCCATACGTCAAGCAACTGAAACCCATGTACCACAATGGCCTGAAAAGTTAGTAAAGTCAGCCAAAATCAAGGTAGAGTAAGATGCTTGGTTCGGTCCACAGAAAGGTAAAATTACCTGCAATGTCTCAAAAGCAATGCTAGAAGGCTCAAAAAATAACAACAAATACATTGATGATGTTGTTGCACTGCATATTGTTAGACATAGCAATATCCTACACAAATAAATCAATGACTTGTCAAGTTTTGGATAAAAACAAATAGAACAATAAAGTGGTATAAACATGAACTTGGAAATAATTTGGATTGATGCGACCAAAACCCTTATTCAATTTTTTATTATCGACGCAACCACATGCACCTAATAAACATATGCAGAAAAGCTTCAATATACAAATGCACTGAAGTGATCATTATTATGGGTCCCACATTTCTATCTATAGACCTTGAAAACCGGTAATTTCTGGTGTCATATCTTGCCCGTATAGCAGATTTCTCCTTCATATTGTTTGATCACTATCTCATCTATAGATAACAACCTTTGATTTAGAGTTCGCATCTAAGTATTCAATACATGACATGTCAGAACATAAAAAATTAGTCTGAAAATCTCAAATATTGGAGCGAATTTGTCCCTGCGACGCATAAAAATAATAGCAAGGAGAGAATAACCTCAAAGAGACAACACAACTCACACAGTATACTTATATTTGGAAAAAACACAACTAGAAAAATACAGAGAAATTGAAAATATCTTAGCAAATCAAATGGACAAAAAAGGGACAACCTAACATTTTAGGATTATTATTTCAATAAATAATAAACCTCTACATGACACAAGAGGTAAAAATCAGCAGTGGACTTTTTAAGTTCTTCATGAATATGTAACTGATGCTTCTGGGGAAATAAATATTAGGGTACTAACAACAAAATTATAGGCTTATAGCCAGTAATAAATGGAGAAGGCAGTAGAAAATACCAGAGCATGTCAAGAGAGAAAACAAGCAACAATGCAGAATATACACGAAAGTATGTCCATGGGGTGGTTGAAGGAGAAGCATTTAAGCGTTCAAGTCGATCTCTAGCCAAAGCTTGAAACATCTACATAATGAGAAGGAATTAGATCCATTTTGTATAAGCACTCGGAAAATTCAATAATATTTAAAATTCATAGTGAATACCTTTAAGAAGCAAAGCACGGCTAACCATGTTGACCATAGGCTTGCTTGAAATATAGTTGGTAGGACAACTAATGGAAGAAAAGTTCCCTGACAAAAGCTGATTAATCACAATTCTATAACACAAACAACAAAATTCTAAAACCATATATCATTAAAACTCCTACAGGATTAAGCATCTTATATTCCCATTCTACAAGGGCAAAGTTTTCTATCCACAGGATGAATGCATACACTTGGGTCAATTTCGAATCAATTGAACTTTGCCTTCAGGGTTTAAGCTTTGCCCTTATCGCTTTAATATCTTTTAGTGTATATTTTTAAAAAAAAAAACTTCAAATGGACCCAGTGTATACTTGCACCCGGTGTATAGAAGCCTAACTCTTCCGCTAGAAGCATTAAAAAATGTTAGTAACCTTCCCATAATAGTGAAATGTCTGCAATTCTTCTTCAAGAAAAAGAGACTAACATATAGAAATTTGGAACATAGCTTTAAAACTTGAAATCATCCATCATAGTCGATTTGTAATGAACAAAAAAAACTCAAGAGGACATAAAATTGCAAGCAAATCTAAGTATCTAAATTCTAAAGCAGCATGCTAAAAGAACTTAGTAAAATAAACTATCAAACAATTGAGTGAAGTTTACCTTGTAGATGATATAATTAATGAGCCTTTCAAGCATTTTCCGAATTTCAGATGTATAAAGCTCTGAAAAAAATATAGTCTGCATAAAAACAAAGAAAATAAAAAGTTTTCAAGTTGATAAAACTCTAAAGCCATGATTATCACTGAATAAATATGATCCCAATATATATAACAGCACTCAGAAACTCATATGCTCAATAGTTAAGGTAGTGATTTATTGTTACTAGTAAGCCACATTTTCCTCATTTCTATATCTCTTTTCTCTTTGTTCATTTAGACATGCCAATAGATAAATAAGCACACACAGAGTAGGCAATCATTGTATCTGAATTTTACAAGCAACAGCACTTTCCTATTGGGTTAGCATGGGAATAGCCAATCTGAAACTCAACTTGCTTAGAGATTTGAGTCTGAATTGCCTTATTTTAGATGTAATATTAGTATGTGAATCAAAATTAACACAATATGATGCAATGGTAAGATGAATCTAGCTCAACTTTAATACAACTGTACATGGTACTTCAGGTGTCTTAAAAGCCAAAGGCCATTGACGGACTTTGTAGCAACAAACTAAGCAGTCAGTGATAATTCTATTAGATCCAATTGCATATGCATGCATCCAAATTTTGAAAAATAAATTAATTAATTAATAACAAGTTAGGGCACATTTTGAGTAATGGTCACCAGTCCCACACCAACTCGAACATTTCTCTTGTAGAAACAAAAGTAAAATCTAACAAAGCAAAAGAAAATAAACCATCACCCTTTGGCAATGGAAATTCACCACTATCAAAAATCCTTCATCCCATCAACCACCAAGAACACCAGTGGTTAAGAAATATACCACATGTAAACATTAATGCTTCATTGAAAGCTGATGCAAATTGCATCTCTAGCTCAAGATATTTTAAACTCACTAACTCCCTCCATAGTACTTTATTAAAAACAAATAAAAGGATTATTGTCACTTTCATAACAAAGAGTAAGATGTTTCCAGGCTAGGGATTGAGGTACACAATTATGAGAGTTAAATTTTATCTATGCAGGAAATAACTTACCTTAAGGCCTAATATTACCAAAATAAGAACGTTAAGAACAAAACTGGCGACCAACAAAAGAGTGGAGTATGAGCCAAGAAGAAGCTCCAGAGCACGGTTTGCATTCTCCGAATTGATAAAATCATGAACAATCAAAGCATCTGATTTATGTTTCTCGAATGATATTTCTGTCCAGTAATGGACACTGACAAGGCTCAGAACAGTACAAACAACAGAAATGGTTAAGAAGTTGACACCCATTAGAAATATGACCAGTTGTTCTATCAAAATCAAAATTTTTCATGAGAGCAATTTTCACATTGCCCTTTGCCCACAAAAACAATTCTAAAATTTTAACGGAGGGAATGGGTTATTGTGTAACTGGTTTCGGAAACACTCCTTCAAATTATCAAGGAATATCTTGGCTCCACTAATTGACCCTGCACACCAAGGAAATAGGGAATGATCAGAATCGGTACAAAAGTACGACGTAAGATCAAATTTATGTCCAGAAAAAAAAAAAAGTCACTTCATCCAGTGCTACCCATTAAATTGCCGTACTTAAGGCAAAGAATTAATGCCAAATGAGTAGATAGATTTCTGAATAAAGTAAAAACATTCCAAGTAAACTCAGTCATAATTCTAAATTGAGTAAAAAATGCCACAACAAAATAAATACACAAATACATACTCCAAAAAGTAGAGTGATCGGTTTTTAGGAGTAACAGAATCATGAACGGCATCAAAATTCAGAGAATCATCAAGTCTTAAACACATGGGAGGATATCTCTATCAATTAACTCCAGATTTTATTTAATTTGTTCCCAATATACAGATTTCACCTTAATTTGTACCGAAAAACATTCGATTCTCTTATTACAAACCTTTCTAAAAGGAAAACGCAAGCTAAGCCCTAGGGATGGGATAGAAACAGCGGGATTTATCCAATCAGATATACCGAAGAATAAAAGAGAATACAAATCGAAGCATCATCAGAAGACATACAACCAGAGAGGTATAATTAATTTAAACCTATTTACAGCATAAATCAAATTGAAATATCTTACGAAGAGTCGAGCGATTTGAAGGCGTCCGGAAACAAGCAGAATCTGTGATGGTTTTTTTTTTTTTAATTATTAATTTTTTATTTTTCTCCTGAATAATGTGTGTTTTTGCGGGAAAGGGAAATTGTCAGTGAAAATTCAGGTTTAGAACACTAAATATCAAGATTGATGCTTCATTTTGTTCCCTTGCCCCCGGTGTTTGGTTTGTCATAGTAAAGTCTACTCTTTTTCATACTCCCTCAATCCCACATAATAGTTGCCAACTGATTAAAAAATATACTCCGTCCCAAATTCAAGTTCACGTGTAGTTACGGAGTTTAAGAAAAAACACTTTTTGACTTACTTTTGAGGGTAGTATGGTATTTTATGGTAATAAATAAATGATAAAGTATGTTATGTGTGTTAAAAATGTGATGACAATTTTTGAAATTAAAGTATGTTAGAGGAATATTAATTTGTTGTTTTTTCCTTTTATGGAAGTGTAAAGTTGAATTTGGGACGAACCAAAACGGAAAGTGTAAAGTTGAAGTTGGGACGGATGGAGTAATATTTTAATATGTAACATGACAAGTGAAATAATATTTTAATATAAAGTGAGTAATTATATTATTGTTGTGTGTGTGGATCACAAAGAAACAGCTACGGAACTAGGATTTGAATCCAAGGGTCCAAAATTGTGTTGTAAAATACTTACTCTGCCCCACATCACTCTTCATGTTTATTGTTTTGTTACATGTTGTTTAAGAAAAAATATTTTTTTCTTAACTTTATTAACTTTTAAGAGTATTTTAGTATTTTTAGATAATAAATATAATGCTACAACTTAAAAGTGTGAAAAATAAAAGAAAAATTCAAAGCTAAAATATCTTTTAAGGTTGTTGAATAAATAAATTGTTGTTTTCTTTTTTGGGTGGACAAACAAAGGAAGAAAATTAAATTAAATAATTCTAAAAGACTTATGTACGAAGTGAAAAAAAAAAACTACGGGAATATGGAGTACATAAATACTACATAGTTCTAAAATAAAAGTTAAATAAATTAACTATAAGCAAAAAAAATTAAAAATAATAATATAGAAATTTTAAAGAGAAAGATAAATAAATAAATAAATAAATAAAAGGAAAATAAAAGAAAAAAAAAAAGAAAAATAATCTGTAATGCTCCAGATTCGATCTCATTACCTCTCGTTCAAGAGCGACTCATGACATGAGGGTAAAGGGTCAGATAAGCCCCTCATCTTACCCCCAGGATCAAATTAGCCCTCCATCTTATTTTTTGGTCATTCAAACCCTTAACGTTTCTATTTTGGATCAATTGAACCCTTCATTTTCTAAAAACAAAATAAAGATACCCTTCTGTTAAAATCAAACTAACGGTGCTAAGAATATTGGGAAGGGAATTGAATTTGGGGATGGTGGTAAAGATATCAGACGCACAAGGCCAAACGCTAGGGCAATCGGAAAGGCATTTTGCCGACAGCGCCGCCATAGCTATTGCTTATGCCATATCGATCCCTTATCTGAGTACGTTTCAGAAACCTAACAAATTAGATCACAAACTTATTTTCTTGATTTTCAGCATTTTGGTTTCTCTGCCGAATTCACATTCTCATAAAATAATTGATATTACTCATTTTAATTTCCATAAATTCATTGAAGATTTCATGAAGGGCAATTGTTTGAGTCATTGTACAGCATATCTTGGATTATTATCAAATGCTGAGGAATTCCCATTGAAAGAATCCTATTGATTACATCATAGTTGGAGGCGGCACGACGGGTTGCACTCTAGCGGCCATGCTATCGGAAAGATTTTGAGTTCTTGTTCTTGAAGGAGGAACAACTCCTGTGGAAGACTCAAATTTGAAGAGTCGAGATGGATTCCTGGCAACAGATGGAGGTGGATGCATTTCAGTCCCCCTCTCAAGCTTGAAGATGGAGTTTCAAATGTGAGGGGCAGAGTTTTGGGAGGAAGACGTACGATAAATGTTGGTTTCTACAGTCGACCAGTAGCAGATTTCTATAAAAGATTGGGGATGAAGTGGGATGGTGAATGAATCTTATGAATGGATGGAAAAGGGTATAGTGTTCCCCACAGATCGTTCATGGAGGCATCAAAGCTTTGAACATATTCAATTGCAAGCTCTGCAATTTCGGATATGGAGAAATGAGATTTTCTGGTGGTAATCCCCCTGCCTCCAAGAAGGCATCTCGAACTGCAGACTGCCAGTTCTTTAACACCGTTAGATGAATTATAACAGAAGGGTATCATTGTTTTGTTTTAAGAAAGTGAAGGTTTCAGTTGATCCAAAATAGAAACGTTAAGGGTTTGATTGACCAAAAAATAAGGTGGAGGGCTAATTTGATCCTGGGAGGTATGTTGAGAGGCTTATCCGACCCTTTGCCCTTTTAAAAAATTTCAAGACATGTGTCATTCTTGATCCCAGTGTGCTTCATCACAGCATAGAGATATGAAGTCTCAATGAAGTATTAATTATTTTATGTATGTTCCATTTACCAACATAGGAAATGTAACTATTGAAGTCATACGTCCAAAATGGTAATGCATGACTATTACTATGAAACTATTGTCCATGCGAGTATATAATGTGTTCAAAGTTATAATATGTGTGCACTTCATCCATAAATAGTCGATAATATATACGCCCTCTATCTCGGATTAAGGTTGACGGTTATTTTTTATTTATAAATTAAGAGATATAATATTTTAATGGGTTGATGACTAAGAAAATATTGTATGTGTAGTGAGTAGTTGTATTAATGTTGTATATGGGCCCCATATAGAATAAATTATTATTTTGTGTGGGTCCCACTTGATAAAAAATGAAATGTAAACATTAACTTGAGACAGATCAAAATGATAAACGTAAACCTTAATGTCAGGGAGTATATGTTTCTTAATAAATTTATAATTTTTTATTAATTAATTAATTTTTATATATATACACTAGTTTTATCTCCCGCGTACAACACGGGATCTATACGTATAACATGGGATCTACTATATATGATGTTTTATTTTAAATTATACTTTTATAATTTTATGTTTTATTATTAAATGTATATATTTGTTACTTTTTTATCTTACTTTACTATTAAATGAATTTTTTACATCTGTATTAAAAAGATAAATATTTTGTTAATATAAAAGGATGCATTAAGCAATAATATGAATATTTTGAATCCAAAAACCTGCAGAATTGATAAACTATCCATTCGAGATTTGAATTATTATTTTTATCAATAAACTAGTAATACACCCGCGCGATGCGCGAAAAAATACTATGTATAAATTATTGTATAAAAAATTATGATAATAATACATAAATATAAAAAAAATTTCTTGTGAGACGGGGTTAAAATGTTATTATTATGGCTAATTATAGTGTACACCTGGGTGCACCATAAGATAGGATGCTCCCATATACAAATATAACAAAAAACATATACAATTATGAGCAATAATGTATACAATTTAATTGTTAGATTTTTAATGAAAAATTAAGTGTAAAAAATATACAATTATTAAAAAAACATGAATAAACTATTGAATAAAAAGTTATACACATATGGATATTAGTTTTTTAATAAAAAATTTAGTGTGAAAAATGTATATAATTATTACAAAACAAGTATACAAAATAGAATAATATGTATACAAAATAAAATAAAAAGTCATACACATACGGGTGTAGCCTTGCACCCGGGTGCACCCAATATACACTCTATTATTATATAGATAAGAGCTTACGTGAAATGGATAAAAGGTGATAACTTCTAAAATGAAAAGTGATACTCAATTAATGAAAAATAATAATGTTAACAATTTATAATATAAATAAAAAGTGATGGTATTTTATAGCGAAAGTATGACGAATGTTACATTAAAGTATGATTTAGATGGTTAGAATTTGAAGATTTTATTGGGAGAGACAAAACAAAAATTTGAAAATACCTTGGTTTTAAGAAGAAAGGATTATTGAAAATTTTATTTAAATGTATGAATATGAGATAGATAGTATTAAAAAACATATAGTAAAAGGGTAATTTATATACTCATCAGGAAATATGTCTCTGCCTCATTAAATATCTCAGTGCATCTTGATATGGCCAAAGAGGTTGGTGTTTAACGTCATGTTGACCGCTAATGTCATTTTGAAAAACTATGATTATACAATTCGTATCTTTATATATGCACAACCCTTCAATTTTTTTATTTTCAATACATTCGGGATTTCGAATATAGAATAGTTATTTAATCTCGAATAGCCACAGCTATATATTCTTAGAAATCTAATAAGAAGTTTAGGCAATAAATAAACCACTTAAATTTTGATATTGTAATATCTTAAGAGTATTATTTTTTATGTAATTAACTAAAAAATAAGCATATAAGGGGAAGAAAAAAAAGATATAAAATAAAAATATTATTCAATTGTAGAACTATTTATATACTACTCCAAATAAATAAAATCTGGCCCATTTTTTTGTTATTATTTTTTTTGAACAATTTATCTTTTTTCTTTGAATTTTTCTCCTGTAAATTCGGGTTTACGGTGTAAACTCAATAGTCTTCATTTAATTTAAGCTCTAACAATACATAGGTGTAATAAGATTGGAAGGGGGACCACATGATTTACACCGTCAACCCGGTTTAGTATTTGGCCTTTTTTTATATAAAAATCTATAAAATCCACATGATTTTGTTTTGAAAAAATCTCTCCAATTTAAAGATTTATATATACTTTTTCAAGTATTTTAAAAAATATAATATTTTTAATAAATAGTGAGTAGATTTTAAATGATACTTTTCATTTATTATATATATATAATTTTAATTTAAATTGATTACAAAATGTGTAATATTGTAAAATTTAGAGATAATAATTTTAGATGTAGAGCCCAGCCAATTATTATTAAACAAAAAGAAAACAAATTATGGTGGAACATGCATCTATCTATAATGAAAATATGAATCTTATGGTAAGGATTGACAGTGTATATTATTAACTTCAGTTTAAAAATACTCAGTATTGCGTAATGATAATATATTTTATTTGAAAAAAATTAAATTATAATTAAGAAAGTAGTAATAAATGTAAAATATAAAGTACTAATAATAATTAAAATATTCTCTCTCATAATAGGTATTGTTGTGTATTTTTTCAATAAATTCCCTAAAACTTTCATATTCATATGACCTACATTAGGAATTTATAAATTGTTGAGTGTATAATTCTTGAAAATCGGACATATTCATATGACCTACATTAAGACTTTATAAATTGTTGAGTATATAATTCTTAAAAATCGAAAATATCAGTTCTAAGATCACCCTGAGAAATTAATGCATCATTTCAAATTTTAAATGTGCGTTAAAACCTCCTTGCATGCTTTAATTTACTTTCTTTTAAAAGTTGATCTATTGTACATCAAGTACACTAATAACATAACCCAAATGACCCAAATGGGGTATAAAGGGTTTAAAACTCGGATAATAACATAATTCACGTTTCTCATCTGCGCTCGCTCAACTCATTCTTCCTCTCCTGCCCTCCTCCCACTCCGTCGTCTCACCAGTGTCGTCAAACGTCTTGGCAGTGTCTCTCACTCCGCCCCTGCTCCACCTCACTCATCTACCCTCTCAACCACCACCCTCACCCGTTGTTCCACTGTATATATAAGTTTTTCTCTCAATTCTTCTTGATTCAATTGAAATCATTTAGATCGAAAAATTGAGATTTATAATTTAGAGATTCACCTCACAACATCCATCGTCCCTCCGATTGGTGATATTGGTGGATAAATCCGCGGTCTCACCTCAAGTAAGTGGAATTAGAGATTTGGATTCGTGGTTGGGGCTTGGGAATTGGAGATTGACATGGTCGATTTTGAGATTGGCTATGTGGAATTGAGATTGGTGGATTCATTAGGTCTGTAGCTAGTGCTTGGATTTGAAATGTGAGTGCTGCTTGGTAGAGAATTGACTGGAGGTGGAGGACGAATCAAAAAGTATATTTGACTGAAGATAGAAGACGGATTAGAGAAGGCCGTGGTGATGGCCGGTGGTGACCGGAGGTCTGGTGGAAGGTCGTGTTTCCTCAAAGAGGAAACAAAATTCAATAATGTATTACTTATTAGTAATTATCGTATTACATATTAATAGTTAATGTATTATTAATTTTATAATGTGGAAGGGAGGTTAACGAAGATCTGGTGGAAGGTTGTGGTTCATCACTGAGAAAATAAAATTATGTAGCGTATTAGTTATTAATTAGTATTTAACGTATTACGAATTACATATTAATAGTTAATGTATTATTAAATTTGCTATGAGTTCCTCACAGAGAAAAAAAAATCCGTAACGTATTACTTGTAAGTATACATTAGTAGTTAATGTATTACTCTTATTTTATAATATTAATTCTAATGAAGAAGCATATTATTAAATAAAATATTAAAATGTATTCAAATATATTGTATGTAGGATGGAGTTTGTTGATAAATTTATAGACGGAGTCAGGTTTAAGAGTTTGATTCATTTATTAAATTTTATTTCTTAATGTACGTTTTTACTTCATAAATATATAATTTTATACATGAAAGATGTTTTAAATTTTTGAAATTAATTTTGATTTACTTTTGAGATTGCATATTATTGATTTGTATATTTTTAAATAAATGTATTATAGTTTTTATACTAAAGTGTATATAAATATAAATGAAAATATTGATATAAGATATCAATATTTGTAAAAATTTTAAAAAATAAATAAATTTATACTTTGATTAAGTAAAACTTGTATGATATTAAATTATAATTAATACAATTTGTTAAGTAAAACATATACACTATAGAATTGCAATTAATACAGTTTATTAAAAAAATAATACAATTAATAAAAAGAACATACTATACATTATAAAGTTAAAATTAATACACTCTACTATTAAAATGTATATTAAAAATCAATACAATTTAATATCATTTTCATATTCAAGATAATAATACAACTAAGAATAAAACGTAATATATTTATTTAATATATAACTTATACACTAACAAATTTAAATTAATACAATAACTTCACCATAATAATATTACGGTAGTTCATCCATATCTAATCTGATTATAAGATTATAAAAGCTATACACCAGTTAAATATGAAATCCAATCATAATAAATTTGAAAAAACTATACATCATACATTTTACATTTTCAAAGCACGATCTAGGATACTTGTCTCGTATACTCAAAAAACCATTCAACCAAGAACTATCTAAAGAAAAAAATTACGAATCATTATTAATCCATTGCTTCTAGAATAATCTTAATATATTAAAAGTGTGAAGCATTTGAGATTTTTTTTTTTCCTATTTTGTCCCTTCACTATTTTAGTATTTACTTTCATTAACCCTTTTACTTACTTTAAATTGAACATTATTAAAATTTAATAATTTAATCTTTTTTAATTATTTATATTGATTTGAAACTCTTGAAATTCAAATATTATTTGTACAACGTATCCAACACTACCCTCTCTTGCACTTATTGAGATTAATAACTCTATGGACACTGCATCTCCCCCAATGTCATACCTCTTTATTATATATATGAGTTTCATTGTTAGTGCAAATTACATTTCCTTCAACATCGTGAAACCATTCATTTCCTACCAACATGAAAACCTTTAATATCTCCTTCCTCAACAACACTATTACATCATGAACCCTATGTCGCTCATAGAAACGAAACGTATTACTGTCCAGGGCGGAGATGACACCAGCATAAATATCATTTGATGAGAAGATATTGAAGGTGGCTGTGGCTATGCCACTAGAATAGCACATCCAATTTTGTAATTAATTTAATTATTAGTAGTATCTTATTAACACGTGATTATATTTAATTTAATTTATATGCTATCCTCTTCTTCCTTTTTTCTAATGTTTTATTTTTATTTATGAAATCTAAAATTCTATATATGGTGGCCAAGTGTTGTATGAATAAATGTGGTAACAATGAATTTCGGGAAAACATATATACAGAATTTTATTTTATTTTTTCTCTGCTACCTGTTATTCAACCAACGTGTAGTATAAGAGATATATACCAAAATGACATGGGATAAAACATTAAGATGTTGTATTTTTAAAAAAATATATAGTTTTACTTTATTTATTTATTTTGTTAGGATTTCCTTCTTACTTTTAATTTGGGAGAGATATTAATTTTTTTAAGATCTTTTATACTATCTGAACATATGTTCTTTTTAATATTTATGGAGTATTATTTTATGTTTCTTTGTATAAATCGATATGATTGTATGAAAATTAATTATTTAAAATTACATTGTAGTATGTGAGTACAAAATTTAAAATAGTACTTTTAAAATAGAATGATCATTTAACAAATAAGATATATCTCATTGATATGATTTAAGGTATAAATATTATTATTATATAAATATTAATGGTTAAAGGTGTTAGGAAAGGTCGCATAAGCAAATAAATGAATGCCGAAAAAATAATTGAAAAGCAAATTCCAAATACTAGCCATTTATTATTATATTACGATTGTAGTATTATATAATGAATTACTTGCTTTTTTAATTACTTTGATATCACATTAATGTATATTATGTTTATAAATTGGTTTTGATTCTTCAAAGGTTTTATTACAATAGGCAAAGATTCGAGTGAAATCGTATCACGAATCTCCTTAAATGAGACGGATCATCTATTAATCAAATTAAGTAACTTTAAAGAGTTTTTATTTGGTTGTTATGAAATTAGAAAATCAAAAATTTTAATTAGAAAAAAAGAATTAATTAGGCTTAAATAATTTTAATGGGCTATGTTTGGTTGATATCAATTAAAAAATTAATTATGTAAGAAAATTAATTAAGCTATATATATTTAGTCTACATTTTTTATTTTATTTATATATTTTATTATTAAAAATGTAATAATTTAAATTTTTTATTAAAAATGTAATTATTTAAAAAATGTGATAATATTTTTAGAAAGTAGTAACATAGTATTTTTTTATATAAAAAGTTATAATAATCAAATAAAACCAAAATCTTTTTATTTAAACTATATTATGAATAATTAATAATGACATAGATTTATATGGAACCATATCATTAAATGACTTTTGTGAGAAAAATAAAAAATTGTACTCCCTCCGTTCCAGGAAAGTCTGCATCGCTCTTCCCGGCACGGAGGTTAAGAAACTGATAATTTTTAGGAGCATTATGGTATTTTTTGGGTAATAAATAAATGATAAATTATGTTAGGTGTGTTAGGTAATAGTGGTTTTTTATAAATAAAGTGTATGGGGAAGGATGATTATGTTTGACTTTTTGCTTTTTTAGGAAGGTGCAAACTTTTGTGGATAACCCTAAATGGAAAGTGTGACATCTGAAATGGGATGGAGGGACTAACATTTTTATAATGAAAAGTGATAAGCTAATTAATGGAAAGTGATAACAGTGCTGTGAATTATTTCATAAACAATTTATGGTATAAATAAAAAGTGATAATATTTTTTTTAAAAAAAATGACAATATCTTTAATAAAAGGTGATAACTAATTACCAAAGTGTATTTCATGAATAATTTATAAATGAATTAAAATAAAATGATAACAAAATTATTGAATTGTCTAAAGAACAACAACAACAATAATAATAATAATAATAATAATAATAATAATAATAATAATAATAATAATAATAATAATAATAATAATAATAATAATAATAATAATAATAATAATAATAATAATTTGTTTTTTTATTTAAACAGAAAAAAAAATAATAAATCATGAAAGAGTGGTGGTCTGCGACTACACGCGTGAAGTTGGCCGAAATGATTACTCCCTCCGTCCACTTCAAAGAGTTTCATTTTTTATTTTGGGCGTCCGTCCCTAAAGGTTTTTATTAAAAGGGCGTCTGTCCCTAAAAGTTTTATTTCCCTTTTAATATATATGGGATCATACACATTTACTGATACAATTAAAATATGGGGTCCACTTAACCACTAATACAACTACCCACTACACATTAAATAATAATACTCCTTAATCCATGTCCAAAAAGTAAATACACATTAAATAATAATACTCCTTAATCCACGTCCAAAAAGTGAATGCATCCCTTTGAGACGGACGGAAGGAGTAAGATTTAAAAAGGGGTTTAATTAATTAATGAAGTCAAACAAGCCCTTCTTTTCTTTTAATTCTTTTTTAGTTTAATATAGCTATTATGATTAACAAAATTTAATGGAATCTTAATTAGTAAATATAGAGTTTAACTTGGGTGCATCTGGTATATCGGTGCATCTAGACAATCTTATCCGTTAAATTAACTTTTAATTAAATCTTCATCATTAAATCTAATAAAATACTTCCTCCGTCATAGGTAAGAGTCTCATTTTACCATTTTGGTTGTCCTACTCAAAGGATTCCATTTCCTTTCTTGGACATATGAGACTCACCTACACCCACTAATACAATTAAAATATGGAGCTCACTGCCCACACACCCACTAATACAACTACCCACTACACATTAAATAATAATATTCATTAATCCACGTGTCCAAAAATAAATGAGACTCTTACCAAAGAATGGAGGAAGTAATTAATTTTTTAAAATAATAATAAAAAAAACAACCACACTGCCCATTTTAACCTATGCATGTGCAACCAAAATCACCCTTAAATACGACATGACGAAAAATAATAGTTCAACTACGTCTAACAAAATTTATTGGAATCTTAATTAGTAATTATGACATGACTATTTGGATACTTTTTCACACCCTAATTAAACATTATTATAATTTTCTAAATATACTCTAATTATGGACATTTTTACTCCTTATATTTTCATTTGAAAAGATATAAATTATTTAAAATCAACAAGCGTTGAGATAAGAAAGAAATCATATACAATTTCTTATAAAGCAAATGTATCAGTACAAAAGAAGAAGATAATAAATAATTATCGGACCGTGTTCTAAATTCCATGTTTTTTTAAAGTTGTACTGTTTAATATTAAGTATTATACCCTCTATAAAAACTTATACGCTTGACTTTTTTTAAAAAAAAAAATAATCAAATATTTATCATATTTCAGTCGACCTTTTCAATAAAAATAGTATACCATTATTAATTAAAATTTATATCATTTAGAACAAAATATTATAATCTTATACATATTGTGTATTCGGAAACACAAGAGACTAACTCAAGAGAAATTGACGATCCAATTTTATTTAGGGTTACTAAGGGGTACACAAAAAAATGCATAATTGCTTAAAACTACATGACTCAAAGCACTATTACTCCTAACTACACAATTATGATTGTAATACCATAAATACCCATATATGTTTGCACAATTTGTCTGCATAAATTGATTTTGCACAATTTGGTTCTGCACAATTTTATTTTGCACAATTGTTCTGCACAATTTTATTTTTGCACATTTTAAATTCCGACAGCAGGCGACGACGGTCAGCGGCGGTCAACGGCCGGTCAACGCCAGTCCGGCCGGCGATCAATGGTTGGTCAACACCGGTCAATGCGGCCAACGGCCAATCAACGCCGGTCAATGCCGGTCCGGTCACCGGTCAACGACTGGTCAACGCCGGTGGGTGGGTGAGGGGTAGGGTTATTGGTTTAAAAGTGTATGGAGTATAAGGTTATATTTGGTATTTTACTTTAATATTTTGTATGCGAGAGTAATTATTTAAATTCCATGTATCTAATAGTAATTTAGGTTAAAAGTGTGTATCTATTAGTGATTTTTCCTTTTATTTATAGGAAAAAAAACTACAAGGTGTCAATCTTCTTATATATTAAAACAAAATACATTTCCTTAATTAAAATTTTGAAGTGTGAGGTGTCATATTATGATGAGTTTGTTATTTATGATTTTTACAATTTGTAAGGTGGCTTAGTACTATTGATTAGGCAATTTTGAAGAGATTACAAGTTCAAAACTCATTGAGAACATTTACTTTAAATTCTTTATATTTATGTATACTTATATACTTTTAAATGATAATTTTAAGGTGGGCTTGATTGAATAAATTTAAAGTGGATTTGGCTAAAAAAAATGTATGGGCCTATAAAAAATTAATATTAGTCTAATATTCTTAAATATTAAAGCAAACCACATTTTTTAATTTAGATATTTCAAATTGTGAGGTGGAAAGTTTAGTGTTTTTTTATATTTATGATTTCTCTTAATTTGGGTAATAGCTATTATTATTTTATTAAAAGGAAAAAGAAAAATAAAGTACAATAAAAAGATAATAAAGATGTGATAGCAATGACAATAAGTTAATAAAAAATAGCCAAACATAACACATAAAAGAAAGGTCAATCATACTTTTCTTAAATATAATGTAAACAAATGAATAAGATATCATGAAATTGAACTTAAAAATGTGCTAATTGAATAGATGACAAATATTGATGTCAAAGCCAATCCAATAGAATAGATGACAAATGTTGATGTCAAAGATAATTCAATAGAGAGGATTGCTATTGAACTTGAAGATGAAGAGTATGATATTTTCTAATTATAATCATTAAAATTTATATTTTTCTAATGCATATAAGAATGGTTTTAAATGATAATTTTAAAGTGGGCTTGATTGAATAAACTTAAAGTGGATTGGGCTGGAATTTTAAGTAAAAAAAAATAATAATATATGGGCTTATAAAAAATTAATATTAGTCTAATCTTCTTAAATATTAAAGCAAACCACATTTTTTAATTTAGATTTTTCAAATTGTGAGGTGGCAAGTTTAGTCTTTTTTTATATTTATTTATGATTTCTCTTAATTTGGGTAATAACTATTATTATTTTATTAAAAGGAAAAAGAAAAATAAAGTACAATAAAAAGATAATAAAGATGTGAAAGCAATGCCAATAAATCAATAAAAAAAAGATAATAAAGATGTGAAAGCAATGACAATAAGTCAATAAAAAATAGCCAAACAAAACACATAAAAGAAAGGTCAATCATACTTTTCTTAAATATAATGTAAACAAATGAATAAGATATCATGACATTGAACTTAAAAATGTGCTAATTGAATAGATGACAAATATTGATGTCAAAACTAATTCAATAGAATAGATGACAAATGTTGATGTCAAATACAATTCAATAGAGATGATTGCTATGGAACTTGAAGATGAAGAGTATGATATTTTATAATTATAATCATTAAAATTTACATTTTTCTAATGCATATAAGAATGGAAAATCATGTTGTAGGCAATTAAATTTTATTGCCTAATAAATATAAATGCAAAGAAAAATATATTAAATATTGATTAAATATTTATTTATTAAGAAATTTAAATAAATTAATTCCTAAAATAAGTAAATAAATAATTGATAATTAATATAATTATTAGAGCCCAAATCCAGGTCAAATGGGCTCAATTCAAGTCAAAAGAGCCTCATTCAAGTCATGTGGGCTTGACCCAAGTCAAACTCAGCAGGCCTAATTAAATTAAATAGGCCCAAGTCAAAACCTAATTAAATTAAATAGACCCAAGTCAAATCCAGCAGGCTTATTTAAATTAAATAGGCCCGTATCCAGTCTAGCAGGCTTAATTAAAGGAAGAAGCCCAACATATCTTTTCGAAGAAGAAAATATCTCTCAGGTGGTTATTTTCTCCACCTATAAATAAGGGCCTTCAGTCCTCATTCAAAACACATTCAAGCACCCGAAGACAAGACGCTCTTGAAGAGATCAAGAACACTCAAAGACCTTCGAATCTTCAAGCTCAAGACCTTCGAGGATCTTCAAATCTTCGAATCTTCAAGCTCAAGAACATTCGAGGATCTTCAAATCTTCGAATCTTCAAGCTCAAGACCTTCGAGGATCTTCAAATCTTCGAGTCTTCAAGCTCCAGATCTTCAAATCTTCAAAGCTTCAAATCGAAGGATTCAAGCCAGTCTTCAAGCAACTTCAAAGTAACTTCAAGTCAAGAACTGCCTCCGATCAAGGATCAAGGTGCTAAGCCTCTCCGATCCGGCGTTCTTCATCCAGTAAAAATCGTGAGGTCAACGGTGTTCTACCAAATTGAACGACGTTCTTCACAACAAATCTTCAAGTCAACGTTCGATCCGAACAAAGGCTAGATGCCTCCGGATAAACGTTTCAAAAGCTTCAAGTCCCGAACCCGAGATCGGACAAGCTTCATCCGAAGATCCGACTCAGAAAGTTGGTAAAAGTCAAGAAAGTCAACTCAAGAGAGGAATCAGAGGATAAATAGAAGCTGTTCACTAAAATTATCAAGTTCAATCCATCTCGGATTATCATTGTAATTTCTTTTGTGTTTATTATTTAATAAATACAATTTTGTTGTTACAAATTTTGGCACGCCCAGTGGGACAGTTTCTACCTCTCATCTCCTCTTCGAGCAAAGTAAGATGGTTCCGCTAAGGGTCAAAGTCAACAGATCAGCTTCTGTCTTCAAGTCTTCAGAATTACAAGTGGAAGACGTTAATGTGACAACTAGAAGCATGTCAAAGATGGCACGATCTGAAGCCTCTTCAGAGATAAATTCTTCAGTTGGAGTTACCTCTGGAGTGATACCATATGATGATAAAGATGAGAAAAATGACTCAGCTAACTCAACCCCTATACTTGAAGAAAGCTTATCGTCTGATTCATCCATAACCTCGACAATGGCAATAAACACTTTGTCTGTCGAAGAACAGTTGGCAAGCTTAACTGAATCCATTGCTGCACTTGCCAAACAGAACCAAGAACAAAGTACTTTGATTTTCAAACTGATGGAGAAAATGGCTGGTGCTGAAACTAGCCATGGGAACGAAAAGCAAGAAGAAGATGCTGAAAATGAAGTAGATGAGCCTGCGAAGCGTCAGACGATGGGGAAAAGGGTGATTGAAGAAGAATTGAACATCTCCCATGATGGAATGGTTCCTATCAGCCAGTTAAAAAGCATTATACTTGGCACAATGAAGGACCAATTCGAAGAGAGCTCTAAACCTTCATTCGCTTATGCTAAGCCTTATACTAGGAGGGTTGGCAACTTGAGGATGCCACCTAACTATCAACCCCCCAAGTTCCAACAGTTTGATGGCAAAGGTAATCCAAGGCAACATATAGCACATTTCATAGAAACGTGCAATGATGCTGGCACTCACGGAGATCATATGGTGAGACAATTCGTTCGCTCTCTGAAGGGAAATGCTTTTGAATGGTACACCGACTTGGAGGCTGATTCTATAGACAGTTGGGATCAGATGGAATATCAATTCCTTAACCGTTTCTATAGTACTAGGAGGACGGTTAGCATGATAGAGTTGACGAACACCCGTTAGTTAAAAGAAGAGCCAGTAATTGAGTACATTAATCGATGCAGAAATTTGAGCCTAAACTGTAAAGATCGATTGTCTGAAGTTTCTGGCATTGAGATGTGCACAGCAGGAATGCAATGGAACCTTCGTTACATACTTCAAGGGATTAAGCCTAAAACCTTTGAAGACTTGGCCACAAGAGCTCACGACATGGAGCTAAGTATGGGGATAAGTGGAGTTATAGAACCACCGATTCCTGGATCCTACAAGTATAAAGAAAAGCAAGAGGCAAGAAAAGGGGGCAAACCCTACAACAAATCTTCCGAAAAAGGGTCTATGGCAACAAATGCATCAACTGTCAAGTTCCGAAGGAATGAGAATGAAAAAGATGATAAAGTGAAGAATGAGTCCCAAGAAAGGGGGCAAAGAAGATTGACCTTGAAAGAAATGCAAGAAAGGAAGTACCCATTCCTTGATTCGGATGTCCCAGGCATACTCGATGATCTGCTCAAAGATAAACTTATCGAGCTTCCTGAAATAAAGCGACCAGAAGAAGCAGGACAAACGGACAATCCGAAATACTGCAAGTATCATAGACTGGTGGGACATTCTATCAAAGATTGCTTTGTCTTTAAAGACAAAGTTATGCGATTGGTTGAGCAAGGGAAGATCTTTCTAAATGAAGATGCAACTGCAAACTCTACTTCTGCAGACGGTGAAAATAATTATTCATGCAATATGGCAGGCGAAGCTGTTGTGCCTAAAGTTGAAAGCAAGGCCCATGCTATGAAGATTACCTTCACTGAAGAAGACTTACTGCTCGGTTCACAATCTCACAACCGACCCTTGTTCGTAGCTGGTTGCACTCAAGAGCAAATGGTGAATCGAATACTGATTGATGGAGGTTCAGCGGTCAATATCCTACCTCTAATAACGTTGAAAAAGTTAGGGATTTCAACAGATGAACTTGGCAATAGCCGATTGACGATTCATGGGTTCAATCAAGAGGGCCAGAGAACACTTAGTACGATAGTCATGAACTTAATAATAGATGAGATGGCCTCAACAGTTCTGTTTCATGTCATTGATGCTAAAACATCATATAACATGCTCTTGGGGCGCCCATGGTTACATGAAAATGGAGTGATTCCTTCTACACTGCATCAGTGCTTCAAATACTGCGATGGAGGTAACATAAAGAAGGTACTCGGTGATGAAAAGCCATTTACAGAAGTAGAGTCATACTTCGCAGACGCTAGATATTTTCTGAAAAGTATCAAGGTCGATAAGCAAGAAGGAACTTCATCACAAGATAAAAAATAAGAAAAAGAGAATGCAGATGATTTTTCATCCACACAGTCTAATGAAAGTAAACAGTTGATCAAAACTGTAGAAGGGTTGACACTACCCCTGACTAAGGTTGACGCTGAGAAGCCCTCTCCCCCTCCACTCAAAGGATTCACTCGCCCAACTCAAGCGGCTAAAACTGAGCACGGAGATGTATTTGAGGCGGCAGTTTCCAAATCATATAGCCCACAAGCTTACAAACTTCTTGTGAAAGCTGGTTATGACCCTCAAGAAAAAGGTGCGGCAAATGAAATGTCTCATAAGACTCCTAGTAGAACCACCCAAGAGAAATTGAAGAGTAATGGCCGTACTTCCAAGTATACTAGAACAGGTATAGGATATGTTCCGCAAAAACCTGTTCGCATTGCGATAAAGAGGGCAAACACAAACTACATCACTGAAGATGAAATTCTCTCTGAAGAAGAGGAGTCTCATGAAGAAGATAGAAAGACAGAAAGAATCTCAGTATTCGAGAGACTCAAACCAGCTGGAGCTAAAAGGACTACCAAGTTCCCAAGTTTCCCAAAGATACATAGTCGGATCCCATCTCGCATGAAAAGACGACATCTCCTGACTATATCATGTGGCACAATGTTGAAAGCTAAGAAACGAACAATAATCTTCACCCGAAGTGAAGAAGATGATCGTGAAAGTATAGGCTCATCAGATGTTGTTCATTCCATCATCATGCAAACAGATCTACAAAGTGCAGAAAGAGATCTCCAAAGCAAGATCGTCGAGATGAGGAGAGATGGCTATGAAGTGGGGAGCATTGTTAAAGTGGGAGAGAATGAACAAGTTGGGTCCAACCCACGTTTTCGAAGGCAAGAATTCCTGGGACAAGTTTCCACGGTGAATCATATCACTATACGAGAGGAGACCTCAACCGAAGAGGAAGACGCTGATGATGCTCCTCCAGAATTTGAAGAGGGTGTCAAATCCACTGTTGATCAATTGAAGGAGATTAATTTGGGTGATGATAACGATCCACGTCCAACCTATATAAGTATTTCATTGATAGCTAGTGAAGAAAGAGCTTACATTGAGCTTCTTCGAGAGTTTAGAGACGTGTTCGCTTGGTCATTCAAGGTGATGCCCGGATTAGATCCAAAAATAGCAGTTCATCATTTAGCGGTAAAGGAAGGAGCTAAGCCAGTTAAGCAGATGCAGCGTCGATTTCGACCAGAGCTGGTTCCATTGATTGAAGCTGAGGTTAATAAGCTCCTTGAAACGGGAAAGATACGAGAAGTCAAGTATCCCACTTGGCTCTCTAACATTGTGCCAGTAAGGAAGACAAATGGGCAGCTTAGAGT
This sequence comes from Pogostemon cablin, assembly GCA_023678885.1. Classification (NCBI taxonomy): domain Eukaryota; kingdom Viridiplantae; phylum Streptophyta; class Magnoliopsida; order Lamiales; family Lamiaceae; genus Pogostemon; species Pogostemon cablin. Next base: position 9,286,694 of record CM042983.1, read on the forward strand.
ATGTGTTGACTTCCGTGACTTAAACTTGGCATGCCCAAAAGATGATTTTCCACTACCAATCACAGAACTTATGATTGATGCAACGACCGGGCATGAAGTACTTTCATTTATGGATGGATCATCTGGTTACAGTCAAATTAGCCTAGCTCCGGAAGATCAAGAGAAAACAGCTTTCCGCACTCCTAAAGGAATATACTGCTATAATGTTATGCCGTTTGGCTTGAGGAATGCTGGCACTACGTATCAACGAGCTATGCAAAAGATATTCGACGACATGCTTCATAAGAATGTCGAATGTTATGTGGATGACATTGTAGTGAAATCAAAGAAGAAAAAGGATCATCTTAAAGATCTAAGGCAAATATTTGAGCGCCTCAGGAAATTTCAACTCAAGATGAACCCGCTTAAGTGCGCATTCGGAGTCTCTTCTGGTAAGTTCCTTGGATTCGTTGTCCGACATCGTGGTATTGAGATTGACAAAGCAAAGATAGATGCAATCATGAAGATGCAGGTACCCCGAAATATACATGAGCTTAAGAGTTTGCAAGGAAAATTGGCATACTTAAGAAGATTCATATCAAACCTAGCCGGTAGGTGCCAACCATTCAGTCATCTTATGAAGAAGGGCAGCCCATTCGAATGGGATGAAGCTTTCACTAATGCCTTTAACAGCATTAAAGCATATTTGATGAAGCCGCCAGTATTGGTCGCCCCGATAGTCGGACGTCCATTAATTCTCTACATATCTGCTCAAGAAAGATCAGTTGGAGCTCTACTTGCACAAAATAATGATGAAGGAAAGGAGTATGCATTGTACTATTTGAGTAGAACAATGACCCCAAATGAGTTAAAATACTCACCAATTGAAAATATTTGTCTGGCTCTCATCTTTGCAATTCAAAAGTTAAGACACTACTTTCAAGCTCATACTGTTTACTTGGTCTCAAAGGCCAACCCATTAAAATTTGTCATGTCGAAACCAGTGCTCTCTGATAGGCTTGCAAGATGGTATCTTCAATTGCAGCAATTCGAGATTATATATGTCACTCAAAAGGCAGTGAAAGGGCAAGTATTGGCGGATTTTTTAGCTGATCATCCCATGCCTGCAGAATGGGAGTTATCTGATGATCTCCCCGATGAAGATATATTGGCTATTGAAATCACTCCTCCTTGGAAGATGTATTTCGATGGAGCTGCTCACAGAGAAGGAGCCGGCGCAGGAGTGGTATTTGTGACCTCAGATGGAGAAGTTCTGCCATACTCCTTCAATCTAACTGAAAATTGCTCTAACAATGTAGCTGAATATCAAGCTCTTATACTTGGTCTGGAGATGGCAGTAGATGTAAAGCAACGACACCTGAAGGTATATGGAGATTCGTTGTTAATAATCAACTAGCTGCTTGGTTTATATGAGGTTAAGAAACCCGAGCTACGTCCGTATTATGACTATGCTCAAAGGCTTATGAATTGGCTTGGAGATGTAGAGATTGAACATCTTCCAAGGAGCAAGAACAAACAAGCCGATGCTTTGGCAAAGCTAGCATCAACCATAGCAATGCCTGAAGCACATTTCCAAGTTCCGATCTGCAAAAGTTGGGTGGTACCTCCCTTTTTCGAAAAGGAAGATGATGAAGAAGTTGGGTATTGTGCCATAGAAGTGTTCGATATTGGGAAGGAAGATTGGCGACAACCATTCGTGGATTACTTGAAGTATGATAAGCTCCCCAATGATCCACACCTAAGGGTTGATGTCCGGCGTAGAGCACCGCGATTCTTCTATTACAAAGATATACTTTATAGAAGATCGTTTGATGGTATTCTCTTAAGATGCTTAAGTGATGAAGAAGCTCTTCAAGCTATGGAGGAAGCTCATTCTGGAATATGTGGCGCCCATCAGTCTGGACCCAAGTTACATTTCAGAATCAAGAGGATGGGATATTACTGGCCTTCTATGGTGAAGGATTGCATAGATTATGCACAAAAATGTCAGCCATGCCAGTTTCATGCAAATCTCATTCATCAGCCTCCCGAGCCATTACATCCAACAGTTTCTTCGTGGACATTTGATGCATGGGGCTTAGATGTGGTGGGGCCATTAACGAAGTCTTCCGGAGGTCATCTTTATATTCTGGCTGCCACTGATTACTTTTCCAAATGGGCAGAAGTTGTACCCTTGAAAGAAGTGAAGAAAGAAAATGTGGCTGATTTCATCCGCATCAACATCATATATAGATATGGAGTGCCTCGATACATCATCACGGATAATGGGAGGCCGTTCAGTAACTCTTTGATTGATAGGCTTTGTGAGAAGTTTGACTTCAAGCAAAGGAAGTCTTCTATGTACAATGCAGCAGCTAACGGGCTCGCTGAAGCCTTCAACAAAACACTGTGTAACCTATTGAAGAAGGTGGTCTCTAAGTCAAAACGAGACTGGCATGAAAGGATTCATGAAGCTTTATGGGCGTATCGAACTACTTATAGAACGCCTACTCAAGCTACTCCATATTCTCTAGTGTATGGGGTTGAAGCTGTTGTGCCCCTTGAAAAGCAAATTCCATCTTTGAGGATAGCTATTCAAGAAGGTTTGACTGAAGAAGAGAACGCACGACTGCGTCTCGAAGAATTAGAGGCACTTGATGAAAAGAGGTTGGAAGCACAACAGAGACTTGAGTGCTATCAAGCTCGCCTCTCCAGAACATTTAACAAGAAAGTGAAGATACGTTCCTTTCAAGTCGGAGACTTAGTCCTTGCTGTGAGAAGGCCTATTGTCATCACTCACCGAGTGGGAAATAAATTCTTGCCCAAGTGGGATGGCCCACATGTTGTGAAAGAAGTATATACAAATGGTGCATACAAGTTGATATCTGAAGATGGAGTGGGAATTGGCCCTATAAATGGCAAATTCCTGAAATGCTACTACGCGTAATCCAGTCATACCTAAGGAACGCTCCGTGACGCACGAGCCTAAACTGCATGTTACTCCTGGTCCGCATGAGTATAAACTGTGTACGACAAACTCCTGGTCCGCATGAGTATAAACTGTGTACGACGAACTCCTGGTCCACATGAGTATAAACTGTGCACGACACCCACCAAAGGTAATTATATGTGGTTAAACTATTAATTCACCCCACTCAGATATTTTAAGTGGTTAAAGCATTAAATATCCTACTTTGTCTAAAGTGGTTAAAGAATAGTCACTCCTGGCCCGCACGAGTATAAACTGTGTACGGCACCCCCCCCCCGTTCAAATCAAATCATGTCCCTTCGAACTACGTAATGACTTGATCCTCTGTAAAGAGGTACGTAGGCAGCTTAGCACTCTGCTAAGTTCAGTCATATCTTTGGTTTATCACATCAAGTCTGTGAAGCAAGCAACAAATTGATATTGAAGGAGTGGAGAAGCTAAAAATTGGCAAGGAGAAGACAGTGGGTGGTACAAATTTGGGTAAAATAATACAAAAGTTTTAGTGATTGGAAATTCGAATGTCGAAGGAAATCCGAAATATTCTGATAATCACTGCCATAAAAAGAAGACAAAGAAGGGATTGGATTATTTTAAACTGTTAAATTAAGAATTGTTGATTGAATTATTATTTAATTCACTCATAAATTCTCTTAATTTAGCTTAGAATAATAAGCTCATTATAATGGGTATAAATTGATGTGGTCATGAGCTAATTGGACCCAAGTTCAAGCAATGTAAGCCCAAAATGGGCTATTCAAAGCGATGGGCTCAAATTGAATTAAATTTGTTGGGCTAGGTGGGACTCAAAATTAAACCCATTAAAGAGGTCAAAATTGAAAAGGGTGAGTCAAAATTGATGAGGAGGGTCTTCTCTCCTCCAAAGCAGAAAGCTCTCTGCCCCGTCGATGGATCCCTCGCCACTTTGCTGATGCCGCCGTCTCTCAGCCGCCGTACGCCGAAAGCAGTCGCACCGCCCCCGCTGCTGTTGACCACCACGCCTGCGCATCCCATCGCTGGATCTCTCGTCTCCGGCCTTGAATTGCGCGACGCTGCCACATCGCGCCCCCCCGGAGCTGGCGTTGCCGTTACAGATCGCCAGTTGTCGATAGCTCCCGCTGCCTATCGCCATCAGAAGCCCTTCCTCATCGGATCCCGCAGCTGCTTCGGATCCGCAACGTCGCACTCCAACCGGGTCTCTCTCGCTCTTCGCCGAAAAGTCCCATTGATCATCGAGCTTGTCGCTGTGTTGCCACCGCAGATCCAGCCCACTACGCTACCATGGATCGCGACACTGCCCTCATCCGCTGCTACAAACCGCCCAGCCGCCGCTTCCGAGGCCTGCCGACGGGAACGTGCGGGCGCCGCCTCACCAAACTGCCGATGGGATCGCGAGCGTCGCACGCTTCACCAAGCTGCATCGGGTCGCTGCTCATCCAGAAACCGCCGCTGCACACGGACTCGCCGCCATCGATCGTTGTTCTCCAATTGCCGCGCTGCCAACACCACTCGCTCACCACCGCTGATCGACTGCTGTGCGCGTCATCGCCTCCATCATTATCTGCCACATACAGCCAGAGCCAGCCATCTCCGCTCACCACACCACGCGAACCGGAGCCTGTTGCCACCACCGGATCTGTCACTGCTGCCGCCGGAAATAGCAGCCCTTCACCGAAAATCGCGCTGCAGTTCAGCTGCAATCACCGAGACCCACCGCTGAAATCGAGCCACACGCACCGCCGAGGTCCATCTTCCGCGCTGATCACGCTCACTCTTCAAGCCACCGTTCGCGGCTGCAGATTGAGTTCGCGCCGCTGGGGTTCTGATCCATCCACGATGCTGCCACAGATCGCTCTCCCTTGGCTAATCTCGACGACCACCGCCCGATCCTGCCAGTTTGATGGCCGAAGAAGCGAACCAGCAACTGCCAAAACACCACCACGCTGTCGTTGTGGTTGCGCTGAGCTACGCCCGCCGTCTCGTTGCCATAGCAACCCAGCCCGATCAGAAGATTGCTGCTCATGTTATCACTTGCAAAAACGAACTCACCATTCAAAACCGCCACCGCTGCGATCGGAGAGATAGCTTGGTGCGAACGTTGGACTCGTCACGACCTCCGGCTGGGATGAATCCCTAAGTCGCCAGGAATGCGTGACGCTGGTCACAACTGCCCGTGTTATCCTCAAATCTCCTCTTCGTGGGTACAAAAAAAAAGAAAGAGCGGAAAAGATACAGAGGAAGATATGAAAACAAAGTGGCGATACTTACCTTGATGATTATGTGAAGGCAAATAAGCAAAGAGAAAAGAAGCATGTATATGTAAAAACAAAAAAAATGAGCAAGAAGCAAAGCAGTAAAGGAGAAAGGAACAAGGAGAGTTGTAAGAGATAAGAGAAGTTACATTATGTTGTCTACTGCGAATTTGATTCAAGCGTATGGAAGAAAAATCTGCAAAGAGAAGAAAGGTATTGATTAGTTGATTCTCTGTAATCGTGATGTGAAGAAAATAGAGGCTTTGAGCCCTCTTTATATAGCAGTAATTTTTTTTTTATGGATAACTCTAATAAAAGATTGGATGAATGTTGGAGTTTATCTGTGAGAAAATATCTGTGCAGAATATTTGAGGATATCTTGTTGAGTCCATGAACTTATATTCGATATATAATGTGGTATTTGAGACAGGGAAGGAAGTGAGAGCCCAAATAAAAAAAAAATGAATAAGCTTTGGAAAATAATAAGCCCAAATCGTGGAGATGGATTAGTATGGGCCATAACATTCTTTTATTAGCCCGTCATGTTCTTCTTAATATTAAGAGTTAATGGGCCAAATAAAATGAATTAATGGGTAAAAAGAAGAAGGATACAAGAAGTAAGAAATTAAATATTGCAATTTATTCACTTCAAAGAAATATTTCAGTGAACAAAATGCAAGGGGGCATTTGTAGGCAATTAAATTTTATTGCCTAATAAATATAAATGCAAAGAAAAATATATTAAATATTGATTAAATATTTATTTATTAAGGAATTTAAATAAATTAATTCCTAAAATAAGTAAATAAATAATTGATAATTAATATAATTATTAGAGCCCAAATCCAAGTCAAATGGGCTCGATTCAAGTCAAAAGAGCCTCATTCAAGTCATGTGGGCTTGACCCAAGTCAAACCCAGCAGGCCTAATTAAATTAAATAGGCCCAAGTCAAAGCCTAATTAAATTAAATAGGCTCAAGTCAAATCCAACAGGCTTATTTAAATTAAATAGGCCCGTATCCAGTCTAGCAGACTTAATTAAAGGAAGAAGCCCAACATATCTTTTCGAAGGAGAAAATATCTCTCAGGTGGTTATTTTCTCCACCTATAAATAAGGGCCTTCAGTCCTCATTCAAAACACATTCAAGCACCCGAAGACAAGACGCTCTTGAAGAGATCAAGAACACTCAAAGACCTTCGAATCTTCAAGCTCAAGACCTTCGAGAATCTTCAAATCTTCGAATCTTCAAGCTCAAGAACATTCGAGGATCTTCAAATCTTCGAATCTTCAAGCTCAAGACCTTCGAGGATCTTCAAATCTTCGAGTCTTCAAGCTCCAGATCTTCAAATCTTCAAAGCTTCAAATCGAAGGATTCAAGCCAGTCTTCAAGCAACTTCAAAGTAACTTCAAGTCAAGAACTGCCTCCGATCAAGGATCAAGGTGCTAAGCCTCTCCGATCCGGCGTTCTTCATCCAGTAAAAATCGTGAGGTCAACGGTGTTCTACCAAATTGAACGACGTTCTTCACAACAAATCTTCAAGTCAATGTTCGATCCGAACAAAGGCTAGACGCCTCCGGATAAACGTTTCAAAAGCTTCAAGTCCCGAACCCGAGATCGGACAAGCTTCATCCGAAGATCCGACTCAAAAAGTTGGTAAAAGTCAAGAAAGTCAACTCAAGAGAGGAATCAGAGGATAAATAGAAGCTGTTCACTAAAATTATCAAGTTCAATCCATCTCGGATTATCATTGTAATTTCTTTTGTGTTTATTATTTAATAAATACAATTTTGTTGTTACACATGTTATTGAGAGCTAAAATGTTATCGGGAAAAAATGTTTGAGATTTTGACTTCATACCTAGAATAATATTCAGTCTATATGATGAATCAGTTCCATTAAAATTTAAGAGAAAACAATTCCCTACTAAGGTTTTTTATGATATGACTATTAATAGAAGTTAAGGACAATCTCTATCATGTGTTGTGTATTAATGACGAGACATGTTTTCAAATATGGATAATTGTTCGTAGCAGTTTCCTGAGTGAAAAACAAGAGAGGATTGAAGATACTTTGTCTTGAATGAATGAAAATTAACAAATAAGACCCTCAACGTGTGTATAGTGCAAATTTTCAAATTTTGATTAAAATAATTAATTGGATATCATTTCACTTTTTGAAATATACTATTAATTATTTAATAAGAGTTTTTATACGTGTAGATTCTTTTTTTTATTAATATGAGTAGTTTTGAATTGAATATATCAACTATTAGAAACTTTATTTTATTATGTGTATAGAATGAAACTTACAGAGATAAATGACATGTAAATGACATGCGAAGAATAACTTGCAATATATTAATATAAAATAATATCTTAAAGCATTTTTCTTGATCAAACAAAAAATTATATTTTAATTGTTTCAGATCTATAATTGATTTTTATTTAAAATAAATAAATTTAAAAACAATAAATATATAACAAATACGATAATCCGCGTCGCACGCGGGTACTGTACTAGTTTGAGCTTATATAACTGCATTTGATATAAATGCATGAAGAGGAAGAGATACTCTCTTGTGAGACGAGTCGATCTATCACTAAAGTATGCTTATTGTATAGATAAAATATATTTTTTACTTAAAGTATGTCAATAAAAAATCAAATTATAACATACTAAAATCATACTTTAATGCATAATCTAACATACTTTAGAAAACATAATCTAATAACTATTAAACATACTTTAGTTTAATTGTAGGCATACTTTAACACGTTTCACAAAATGTCTCACATAAATAATGTCTCACAAAAACTTTGTCGAAGAAGAAAATGAAAAAAAAAATTCTACACAATGATATTGTTTTAATCAAATATAAATTTCGAAAAAATATAAGAGTTGAGTATAAAATAAATAATCTGTCGTATATAAAAACGATAAAACGAAAAAAGAGACTAAATCACTATACTCATAGTATAATTTCAAGTACAATTTAAAATTGTAATCGTTTTCAAATTTACTACAAAGTACAACGCGAAGACAACGTGAAACACGCGTTTAGAAAATCTAGTTAACAAAAATTTCAACACAGTATTTATATCCAAAAATAAGTATAAAATAAAAATAAATAATAGCAACAATAAAATCATAATAACAAGCTAAATAATCTTTCTGTAGGAATTAAATCTGAAAATCTAAAATTATTTTTTAAAAGAAGAATTATGGTGGAGCAAAATCTAGAAATTTGAAATAAAGTTTAGATAATTTCTAACATCTTTGAAAAGTAAAATTAGGGCTTAGATCTTTTCTAACATCTCTAAATTACCAATCGCGTGTGGGGAGGAATCCCCACGGCAATGTCGTCGTTCTCTGCCGTCTTTCTTATGAGAGAAAATATGTAAAGTCACTCTTTGTCACCTCCTTTTTCTAACCAATGACTGTTCCCTAAATCGTCGGAGAGAATATTTAAAGAGAGGAAGAGATACGCCGTCGCACTTATGCCGGCCGCCTTCCGCCGCCCTCTCATCGAAATGAATTAATGGAGAAGCGTTTTTTAGAATCAGAAAGAAAAAGGGAAATAGAAAGCGAAAAATGAAATAAACTGTAAATTTTGAGTTTATATATAATGGGTCGGGTTTTCCTATTTTATAGGACTGACCCTGTTTTTAAGGTGCAATAGTTGTATAATAGTATTTGCTTTTTTTAAGTAATCATTATTGTGCACAATTTTCATGTAACTCCTCTTTCTATGCTTTTATATATATATATATATATATATATATATAATAACATAAAAGTTATTGGATCTGGAGGTCGACCTTTAAAAACCCATTCATTCCTGCTTTTCCTCAACCACCACAAAATGTACGGGATAAGAAGTCAATCTGAATGATGAATAAGTTTAGGATGAATCTCATTCCACCATGCCTGTCTCCACAGGTATTTACAGAGATTGTGGCTCTCACTGATACATCTTCAGATTCTGATTCGTATTTCCTTAAGAGATCCCCAACTGAGCTGGATCAAGCCACTCCTGCTGCTGGTTGATGCCCTCCAAAATCCTATGATAATAGTTCCACCTGACAGGGCTCCAAAACGGTGGTTTCTATATATGCGTATTGGGCCTCTCCTCCCTCTTTAGAAGGGGGTTTCCAATCAGTGGTCAAGAGAGACCTGGAGTACTTTGATTCTGAATTACCTAAACCCATAGTTACTTCGTCGATTGAGGCATTGGCGCCCTGCAATGGAATGAACAGGTTCCTACGCTCATATCGAACGGTCTAAACAAGAAAATAGCTACCCTCGCGTTGAACTGATTTGGAGAGTGTATTGCCTTGCGTTCATTATATATATATGATATTCCCTTCAAACATAGATACTGGATCTCGCTCCTTATCTGCTAGGTCAATGGAATTCATAAGTAGCTCCTCTATGCTTGAGCTAGTAGAACAAGTGCGGATTCAACGCTTAGGGAATAAGAGTCCAGCTAGCTAATAGACTTATCTTAACGATGTCCGTTATGTCCCTTCATAAATAGCGTCTTCCACGGGGAAACTCCCTATTCTCCTAGTGGTCAAGCTTACTTATTGCTTTCCATTAAACCATTACACGCAACACGATGGCAGATGAAGCCAACCAGTTGCGGAAGTAGGCGGACTAGATAAAGGACTAGGCTTTCCCAGGCAGAGTAAGGAAGCAGAAGCTAAGGAGGATGGGATTACTCTATCTATGGGCCCAAATGCCACTCCATTTCAAAGGCGAGTAGCGTAGACACTTGACCGATAGGTTGCGGAGCGTGAAGCCAAAGACATTACAAGTACTCAAATGAGAAGCAGAAGTAGGAGCGATAGCCACATACTATGATTATGAATAAAAGGCCCTGGCCTGGGGTTGGTTGGCTCTGACCAAACATGCTATTCCTCAACTCAACCAAGCCCTCTTGGCACAGCAGGTCCAGAATGAAGACCCGGTCCTGAGTCCACCTTTGAAGCCTGAACTAGAGTTGTATAGGGTAGGAATTTGATGCGGATGCCCTTATGGCTGCTTTTGAGCACATTCTATAATGTCTCTTTGTAGAATACAAGAAATGAGATCGGCTCCGCCTTCCCTTGACCACACAGAGGGGAGGGTTATAGTACAGATGTACGCTAAGGTATTAGTAAGACAGACGTATAAAGTGCATATGTACGTACTATAGCTGCAAAATCAAATAGATCCTGCTTATTTAACCCAACCCATGTTTTGTTTCCCATCCCCTCTCGAGAAACAAGTGGGCTATTTCTTTGCAAAATTGTGCTCAATTTCATATGTGGCAATTCCGCGTAACTGACTTCCGGGAAGAATAGTGGAGCTGGTTAGACTCAGATGTTCACCCGATATCATTCCATTCAAGCTACGCTACCTTCGCTTCGGCGTCAAAGCCTCTACCAAGCCTCGGAACTCTCAATCTCAGAAATGGAATACCCAGGTTCTGAAAGAACTGATTGCGAGATATAAAATAATGCTGCTTCATTGGTTCGTAGTAGAGTTTCCACCTTCCATTCCGATACTACATGCTGTGGAAATGTATAACCCGTAGCCATTCAATATTGGATTACTTTGTAGAAGTAGAAGGTTGATGAAGATGGTACACTCACTCACAGGTCGTACGTACTCGTGGGACTATGAGAAAAAACACTTTATTGGCTTACAGATTCGACTGAGCTGAACAGGAAGACCAATCCCTGAACGCTTCAGCAGTCGGGACAAACTACTTTATCCCTGCTGCCCGGCACTGCTCCTCAAAACCACGCTAGCTATGAATAGACCTCAAGAGTGACATTTGAGACTACTGGAAATGCATGAACTTCAACAGTTGAAGAAAAATCCTGTAGCTTTCTTTCAACCATAGACTTTCTCTTAATCTTACGAAATTTCGAGCCGCCATCCGGCATGATCCATTGAGCAAGCCGCCGGGGAAGATGCAAATAGATCCATCAAAATAGGCTTCTCAGAATGGAACTCGTCGAGCTACCTATTTTTTGCCGGGTTTGAGCGACTGGATCTAGATCCGATTTCGAGCTTCTTTTCTTCTTATGAGATTTCTTCGATGAATGTGCTCTCGAGCTATCTTCCTGTCTTTAACTAACTACCTGTACCACTTACTTTCCATGAGCCTTAAGCCTATGAATAAGGGCAGAATTTCCTTCAACAGTTGTTTGGTATCATGTTCAACTGTTGGCTGTGTAGCCTCTTCCTGCAGAGCTGGAGTTGTGGATCGACAAGTGGCCTGGCTGGCAGCTAATGGATTGTCTGGGGCTGATGAAAGGGACTTTTCTTGAGGTACCATTTCCTGAACCACCACTGCTTACGGCTATTTGAACAATGGATATAAGACCAACTGCGGTTACGTGGAAAAGACCATCAACAGCGGCACCGGCTACTCGAACAATAAGAGAAGATAGGTTCTTTGTGAAAGAAGAGGTATCGGGCGCTTTCAACCCGATCGGATAAGAACAAAAACGAGGAAGAGAAGCAAACAAAGAAAAGCTGCCTTTTCAAGCCTGGGTAGCCTTTTTTCTACCAGTGAATGTCACACCCTATAGAAAGAGTCCAGATAGAAAGGAATCTCACTGAAGAAAGTGTAGTAAAAAAGGCTAAGCTACTAAAGAGTTTTCACCCCATAAATCCTGACTTTTCTTCTCTTATTGAATTATTTGTTTTTCCGCTTCTTTGGAGATCTACGAATAAGCCCTTTTGCCGATCTAAGACGGGAAGAGATTGTCTGATTTTCACCCGTGTTGAAAGCTTTATCCAAGCACTGCGGGCACAGCCAATTCCTTGTAGTAGAAGGGTCGATGTAATTTAGGTAGTTAGCATATCTGCTTCTTCGGCGGAAGCGTATAAGTTAAAAGCCCAGGAGCTGAATCAATAACAATCCATAGAATAGACGGGATCATAGGAAAAATGAACTAGAGGAGCGAAGCTGATGAGACCGGGAGAGGAGCGGAAAGAGCAGAAGTTCGAATCTCTTCAGTAAAAGAAATGTCTCAGAAAGCAATTGACCTGGGTACTTAACTCTCGCTAGACCTGGTTCACGCAATAGTTGGTAAGGAGAATAGACATCATCTCTGAAGCGGAATAACATCTTATTACCTGAATAGACAGCTATCTCGTAAACCATATTCTTTCTCATCAGTGGTTTGATCTTGAACCACTTATGATGTTGTGCTAGGTGCTTCACTATGAGAATTCCATCGAATTTTGCGAGGTTGTGATAGTAAACTGTTAATATGGTTTTTGCATTTTTGGCAAGACTTTCGATCCTTAATACCAAGTCAGAAAGGACCTTAGTACTCCTATCTTCAAATGAATCATAGAATATGTAGTCTTCACTGAAGTAGGTATCAATCCACGAAACTTTGATCTCTCTACCGGGATAAACCAGCATGAGACCAGCAGCATAAGCATAATGAATGTCATTGATAAATAGAGTCTCGGTGTCGGCAACAATGAATGGTTTCAGCTCACTCTGACGTGCTTTGATTGATCTTATATAGGTAGGATAGCTACTCTTACGATTGCTGATCTTTCTTGCGGGCTCGATCTCATTCCATTCTCCTTGAATGACTGAAGAAAGGGTGCTCTTTCTCTCATCTTCAGATAGGACATGCATATCCTTCTTTTTCCCTTCCGAATAGACTCTGATTAGGATTTAAAGTACAAAACTTCCTTCTATTACGAATAAACCGATTCTTAGGTGCGCTCTCTCTTACTAGCTCACTGCTTTAGCGCATTTCCCTCTCTTCGCGCTATTGCTTACTTCCCCATAGGGCGGTAGTAAGAAGCTTGATAACCATGTGTTACAGGCCGCGGAAATGAGATAATGGTGATTGCTGAAACTCGGACTTCGGAAGCTCCGTTTGCACGATCGTTGCATTTGTATTAATCTGGAAAGAAGAGCTGGTGGTATTAGGCTTTGCTGGACTAAACAGGTAAAGATTTCTGATCCCCTTTCGATGAAACCGCCTTAGAAGAGGTCATGAAGAGGGAAGCTTAGTCTGATTCTTTCCTGACTTTTTCCAAAGCGGATCTCGCCTTTGTTGATCCGCTTGAAGAGAGTTCTCACGATGTAGCAAAGGTACGTCTGCTCAAGTCTATGACCTACTTTTTCTTTGCTATAAGTGGTACGGCTAAGATAAAAAAGGCGGGTGGCATAGGGATCCTTACCAATAAATACAACTGGACACCGCATCTCTTCCTCAACTCATTTCGACCCTGTGAGATCTTATGCTCATGCTTTAACCCGAGGGGCTATAGGGCTCTTGTGCATTATTAATCAATTCGACTCTCCACCTATTTTCTTGTGTGTTTACTTTCCTTTTGAGCGTATAATATAGTTGGTAAGACTTGACTTGCTCCGAGCTATCTTGTTAAGGAAGGGCGGCTAGGGTCTACTTTTATCATCTGCTTTCTTCCTTTGAATTACTAGGTCTGTGAACTGAGTCATCGGATGCAAAACAAAAGGCGCATAGCCGACATCAACGTGAAGTGCAGCCCTTCCATTTGCTTTGAGTTTAGATTGCTCTTAGACAGTTTTAGGGTGTTCAGAGAAATCAAAAAGATCTGAATTCAGTACCGCATACGCCTCGATTTCGACTTTTGTAGATTCTGTTTCTGGTAGAATCCATCTCGGGCTCAGCAACTCTTAACTCAAGAACAACTCTAGCAACTGGTGCCCTCAGGGTGGATATCTCCAATCCAAAGAGCAACAAATAAACTCTCTAGCTCTAATAAGAGTTCGGCCTTACCAAAGCCATAGCAAGACATCTAGCTTCACTTCAGGGAAATAAATCCTAAAGGTATGACTTCACTAAGCTTTCTATAACTCAAGAAAAAGAAAGATTCTCTAGACAAAAACCTCCCTAGCTAGCTGCAATCCAAACCTCACCTATCCCATGTTGGGGATCTTCTCCTGCTACTCTTTCAGTCCAAGGAAGACATATAATATTAAAGATAAAGAGGCCTGAGAAGCATTCTAATATGAACCGGCTAAGGTTGATGAAAGAATACAGGAATTACGCTAAACTCAGACTTCATCGTCTTTCTTTTATCTTATCATATTGACGGTTTTAATATAGAATCCGCTCTTAGGTGCCTAGCCTCTTTCTTCAAAACAGGAGATGCATTCTCTTTCTATTACGGATATTCTTCAAGTCATAGCTTTAGGTGCTCCTACTTTAGATAATACACTCGATACAGCCAGCGTATAGGGAGAGGTAAAAAGGCATAGCATAGCTTTCATGGAAACTCCTTAACACAGGTGTCTTGGAAATGGAAAGACAGATCAAATACCTTATGAGGCAGTATTCCCTACATACAGTCAAGTCATACAATACGGACGGGAAGCGGGAAGTAAACGAATTGAAAAACCTGCTCATTTTTTTTGTAAGAACTAGTAGAAAGAAAGGAAAGATCCAGTAGGGTTAGAATCCTTGTTAGCAGTCTCGGGCGATGGCGAAGGTTGCTTTTAGCCCGTGGGCGATCTAACCATAGGAATTGGTTTAGATAGGGCGTCAATGAGTCCGGTGGCGGCATTAAGAATAGCTTCTAATATGTTTTGGTGTTGATACGGGTTTAAGAGAACTGGCTAACAAAGCCTTTAGTACTGACCTGTAGTACGTACTCTTTCGAAGTCCTCATAGCTTATTTTTCTAGTATGTGTTTGTTTTCTTGGGTTTGCACGCATTTGAGAGCCTTACCTCATCAATATTTACCTCTTCAATGTTTATACTTCCGGAGTGAGTCCCACGAGATAGATCAGATCATTAGGAAGGGGGCTGGTAGCCTCCTGTGGTCTAGGTTGCACCAGGTAATATGGAAAATGCACGCACGGGACATAAGAGAAGTTTTCGTTTCCTTTTATTAGTCTTAGTTCATCTTTTCCGCTTTCAAGCGTGTACACTGAAAAAGGATAATATCCCTTTAATTAAATAGGTAGCTCACTGGAGCAAGTAATCTGCCAAAGAATAGAAAAGAGAAGTGGATCGCTGTCTTTATGAGTTCGTGATGAGACGGAGATCTCAATCAAGGGCTCTGAAAGCGACTCTTGAACCCCAGGAGAGGTAAGTCAATAGGTAGAGGCTATAGGACCGTTAGGCTAGGCCAATTCGACAACATTTGTCTGCTTCGGTTTACCTTCTTTCAGTGGTCGCTTTTGTGGCTAGCTCGTTATCTTGGTCAAAAGAAAACTCTTTCTTTAGTGGCTGTGGCCAAGCCAAATCGCTCAAAGAGGAATCGCCCGACAGAGTGAAAATCCGGCTACTTTTTCTTTTAATAGAACGAACTCGGAACCGTCGATTGGTGCATGGGTTGACTTTCTTTAAACGAGTTAGCAGGGCTGTAAGCCTCCTTCAGATTCAAAGTAGTAGTAGGAGGGCATGTTCTAAGAGTAAGGTAAGGGGCCTAGCGAGCCAAAAGGTCTCTGGGCTGACAGTTAACTGATTGCCCATTTCCCAAAACCACTAGAGTAAAATAGAAGCTAGGCCTGCCAATAAGAAAGAATAGTAGCATAGTAGCAAGGATGCACATCTGCAGGCTATTGGTGGTGATTAGTTGATGGTGGAGCGTCGACTTCCGCCCTGTAAGGGGCTACCGAGGCCGTCTTTTTCTAATTGGTTGGCTCTCCTAACCTAAATGTTCAAAAAGAACTTTCAAGCGCAGTCATTTAAAGAAAGTTTTCTGCCGCCCACTCCCGTTGAAGGATCAGTTGATAAGACCGACAGTGACTCCTAACCACAGTCGATAAAACCAATGGGTGGAAGGGAACATGCCAAAGTCAAGGCAATTTGAAAACAACCAAAGGAACGAGTCAAAGCCCAGAGAATCTGTCTGACGAACAGCATCTATTTTCTCTATTTGGCGATACTCATGCAATCAAAAATTTGACGTATTTTCAAGTCAAAAAGACCCCAGCACCACTTAGTTCCTTACTCGCATCCATTCTGCGGAGATAAGGAAAAGTTGCTGCGTTGGAATCGCTAGTAATCGCCGGTCAGCTATGTCCATGGCTTCTTGGATCGAATGATTAATAACACCGCCACCCCTTAGGGGATTCAGAAGATGAAATAAACCTGTCGGAGGTACTCATGGGCAGCGTGAGGAACCGGGTAAGCAAGGTTACGATAAGAAGTCTTTTGTCCATGTAGGTGTGGGCCAGACCGGTGTCCATTCAGTTTTGATGGATCGCATCAATCTGCCGAAAGGACGAAGCCCCGAGCGAGTGCCTTTTCTGCCCTCAAAAAAGGAACAGATAAGGCTTGGAACTGGAAGAGATGAAAATTCTACCTTCGTCTGTTCAATCAGTCAGTAGGTGAGCTTTGCTTCCGCGGCTTACCGTCCGTCACGGGACCATTTCGAATCCACACTGGAGTGCCTCTACCTTGCGGCAGAGTGCTTTTAGAACTCACTGGCTAGGAGCCTGGGGCCGAAAAGCGACTCTGGAACACCATCCCTTCCGAAAGAGCGGGATTTCAGGATCGAATTGACATCTCCATTACATACGCTATTTCGAAGTCACAAAGTCCGCGCCAATTCAGTTGTCCAAAGCGTGTCAAATGGCTTGTCCACTTCTCACGTAGGAAAGAACCTCCCCCGGACAGACAAAAAGGCTCTTTCAGCCTACTCACTTTTTTTAAGGGCCTCTACGATTGATGAATAGAAGACCTACTTACGAGGATGGATCAATCTATTGAATGCAAGAAAGCAGCTCCGAAGTTTTCCTCAAACTGCACCCGAGCCAAGGGGTTGAATGTCGAAACCAACCATCCCCAGAGTGCGGTGAAAATCCAATCAAGATCTGTTTTCCGCTTTATTAATACATTGATAGCCTGATTAGTAGAGGATTCGAACCCCATAGAATGGTATGGGCTAGATGCCTTCCGATCATCAGATACAATACGCGATTTGATCTATGCAATTAGTTTCATACTAAATATAACTAAACCTTCTTTCTAAGTATGATAGAGGTGACGAATGGAGAAAGTTTGATCTCAGTGATTCAAGGAGCGACAAAAGTGATCAATTGTTGGGCTTTTCGGGGTGCTCTTATTAGGCAAAGAGGTCGGATAGCGAAAATCTGCGTTCAAATCGATCTAAGTGCTCCCGGGATTCGAATTGGCAAGCATCGTTAAAAGATGGAATATGAAGGAGTACATTCCTTATGAAAATGCGATGGGAAATACATAGAAGTTGCATTCATCCTAGCACGCTTCCAGAGTCTGTTTTTAGCAGCAAATA
Organism: Pogostemon cablin; assembly: GCA_023678885.1. Lineage (NCBI taxonomy): Eukaryota > Viridiplantae > Streptophyta > Magnoliopsida > Lamiales > Lamiaceae > Pogostemon > Pogostemon cablin. Next base: position 9,304,189 of record CM042983.1, read on the forward strand.
GGGGGGGTGTTTACCTTTTATAACCCTAAACCTGGATCCGCTTTACGATGTATTAGTCGAACCCTTAGGATTAGGATACGACGCCTTGCTCCTTGAGTATCATGGGATTGAATACCCCGACCTCCCAGAGGCTCCCGAGAAAGCGATTTCAGCCTTCCGGACAGTTAAGGGCCATTCCTACGTCCCTCATCGGTCTGAATCCCCACCCATTTTAGAGGAAGGATCGAGCAAATGGAGAAGCAGAGGAATAGTAATAGGTTTCGGACAACTGACTAATGATGATTGTTCAGAGACGGCTAGTTCTTCTTATTCAACAAGGTACGAATCAGGAGAATATTGATTGTCGGGGCACACATAAAGGCTATTTGAAGACTTTTTATAGCAATAAAAGCAAAAACAATTCTCAACGCCCTTACGAGGTAGCGATGAGTTAAACTACTCGTGTTGGCATGGAAGTCAGCCCGGTAAACTGATTCCATTCTGCTACTAGGGTTCCAAACCTTACCCTTAGCTCTATAAAGACCTTTTTCAACTAAAAAAAAAAGATGCTAAAGCTATTTATAGTTGTTCGGAAGGATTCGTTTACTTCCTGCAAATTGCTTATGTAAGAACTAGTAGAAAGAAAGGAATTTTGAAAAAAAAAAAAGAATAAGGGCAGCATTGATAGATCGTTGAATGGGAATCGTCTTAGCAACTGGCTATAGACATGAGTCAAAGCCGCCGAGAGAGGAGAGAGAATTTTCATGAGAGAGGGACGAGCAAGTGACAGATTGGGAAAAAAATAGGTAGGCCTTTTCTGAGCGGTCATTTAGAGGCCTTGTTAGCGACCCATCATTCTTCCCTAAGCTGTCAGAGTCCGATCGAAGCGAGCAAGAGATAGAAGAATCATCGCTCATAGATGTGAATTGAGAAAGCAAGCCCGAATTCTTTTTAATTAGGCTCTATAGTCTGGTCCCTGTACCTGGTAAGGTCTGATTGTTATCTGTAAGTCTTGTTTTGACCGCGGGAAGGTGAACTTTGCAAAAGTGCTTATTTGGTTGGGAAAAAGAAGACTTCTGACTCCAAGCCTACCCTACCCGAAACCGAAAATAAGTTTCAGCTATTGATGTAGCCTCTTGTCGCTACCTACTCGATAAATCCCTTCTATACTACTCAACAGAAGGAAAAATCCCATCAAGATAGATTGAATCGACGACCTATACTTAAACTAAAGGCACAAGGGAATCAAGAGTTCAAGAGCACAGAACAGAGGAAATGCACATGGGTCTCCTTGAAGAACGAAGTATAAGATAAAGAAAGGTAGAGTGGGCGCACTTTTGCTCTGCTTGGATTGGCGTGGCTGTCCCCCTTTGCTAGTGGAGGCGAGGCCTTTGACTCCGCTTGCCTCTACTTTTCATGTCAAGCGTACAAGTGTAGTTTAGTGGGATTGACTTCTAAAGACAGGAATTTTGTGAATCTCCCCTGTATAAGTCGATGTCTTAACCTGACTTCCTGAGCTCAGTTGATTGTTGAAGCAGTAGCTCTGGATCGAGAGCTGGGTGCTTACCTTATTATTATGAAAGGGAGAAAGGGCTATAGCTAAACAATAGAGTCAAAGCGGCTAGGATAAAGATAGAGAGGATCACCGATCTCTACCTCGGTCCATAATCAAATGGGGGAGTCCTTGCTGCAAAACCAGGAAATCGTGAGCAACTTAGACTTCACAGCTTTCATCCCAGTATCAAAACAAGATAGAGCCGCTGCCTTATTAGAGAGGATTAGCCTTCGTTCTTCCGCTCTCGCTTTGGCTTTCACTTCTGCGTGATCTGGTCGTTCTTGGGAGCTGCTAATAGACGAGCTCTTCCTTGCTAGTTAAGCGAGTTAAGTTGCGGGTCGGGCATTCTCTCTTTATGCCAATAAGGCCACTAGCTGTCAACAAGAGGCTGGCTTTCAGAATAAGATGCGCCAGGTTGCAACTAATCAGACATGCTAATAGTCACGCACGCTTTCCACGCCCTGACCAGCAGTTCCATTCCTTATACGGATGTCGCTAAACCTACTAATGCACTTATGAAAGCCTTTCTGACTCTATATTATATGCTTTCTTTTCCAATCCTATAGACAAGAGCAAGAGAAAAGAAAAGAGCCTTGAGCATTGTACAAGGACGTACTGTAGGAGTAACCCATTACCTTCTGGGTGGAATTGCCACAACATGGGCGTTCTTCTTAGCAAGAATTATTGCAGTAGGATAATGGCTAGGAGGATTTGAAAGGCATTATGGCATTAAGATTTCCAAGGTTTAGCCAAGGGTTAGCTCAGGACCCCACTACTCGCCGTATTTGGTTTGGTATTGCTACCGCACATGACTTCGAAAGTCATGATGATATTACTGAGGAACGTCTTTATCAGAATATTTTTTCTTTTCACTTCGGTCAATTAGCAATAATTTTTCTGTGGACTTCCGGAAATCTGTTTCATGTAGCTTGGCAAGGAAATTTTGAATCATGGGTACAGGATCCTTTACATGTAAGACCTATTGCTCATGCAATTTGGGATCCTCATTTTGGTCAACCGGCCGTGGAAGCTTTTACTCGAGGGGGTGCTCTTGGCCCCGTGAATATCGCTTATTCTGGTGTTTATCAGTGGTGGTATACAATCGGTTTATGCACTAATGAAGATCTTTATACTGGAGCTCTTTTTCTATTATTTCTTTCTGTCATATCCTTAATAGCAGGTTGGCTACACTTACAACCGAAATGGAAACCGAGCGTTTCATGGTTCAAAAATGCCGAATTCATCGTCGAGTCATGATCCTGCCCTATAACAAGACAAGAGATAGGCGCCTAAACATGCCGGATCCAAAGAAATAGGTTCTTCCTTCTTTCCAAAGGATCTCTTCCCGTCAAGCTGCCGATCCCTCCGTGGTTGTTCCCCTGTTCCGTTGGTACTGCATTTGCTCCTCATCTCACCTCGTTGCTTACCAGTTGAGATTCGTGGGCAGCAAAGAAAAGAAAAAGAATAGGGGTCAAAGGAGAGCTAAAAGTTGAGTACTGGTGCTTTCCAGGTGCTAAAAAGAAAGGGCTAGTTACAAGGAAGTTGCCCATTTGAGCGGGTGCCGCGTTCGAACATTGGTTGATCTTAGCTGCTGCTTCGTATAGCGATAACGCTTTTCTCTTTCTTAGAGCTCCGCCCCCTAGAGAACTCTGGTTTCGCTTTGGTTGGCTTTATCTTATCTTATAGTAGGTCTATTTTCTCTTACTTGACCTACTCGGTTAGAGTCACGCTTTCATACGGAAAAAGTCATTGGTTCAAATCCAATTCATGATGATAGTGAGGATGAGAAGTTCTGAAAAGAGCTACTTCAGGATCGATGTAATTGAGCTATACCCACCCACGCCAGAAGGTCATGTTGTCGATTAATCTCCCATTTTTTTCTCTGTGCTCTAGTGAGTGTTATAAATTCCTACTTTAGTCAGTAAATGTGGAACTCATGAATTCCTGCTAGTCAGGCTTAGGTGAAGTTCTTGCGCCCCCATCTGGTACTTCTCGTTCTAGTCAACGAAGGAACAATCTTTCGAGGAATAACATTTTATGTAGTTGGACTACCAGGATTATTCAATAGTAGTAGGTTCAGGATCATCCTCTAATACTAATAAGAAAAAGAGCTTCCGGAGATGTCATTTCCTCTTCACTTCGTTCTCTTTCTTGTGCCGGATCGGACTCCCCGACCTCCTAGTTTCCCAAGAAGTAGCCATAGCCTTTCGGGGTTAAGTTGGAATAAGAACTCCTTTCTAAGGACTAATGGTACCACTCTCTGTCTTCTGTCTGCAGTGATTGCTGTCGATTCCAAGTGCTCAATCCCAGCGCAGGCCGGCATGAGAAGTTCTGTCTGGCATGCTCAATATCGTTTAGAAACCGGCTATTTCCCAAGGCAAATCAGGCTCCGGCTAAGCCAAGCTAGAGTTCAAAGAGGTTTAAACCGGCGCAGAATCTTAAGACAATGCTTCGCACATGTCAGTTGTAGAGAAGAGAAGGTCTCATAGCCGGTCTTCGATATCAAGTAACTAGACTCCGTGGAAGTAGCAATGCTCGATTTAAGGCCTCTTTACGAGTATCAATAGGTCGGTCCTTTAAGCAGATTCTTCGTCAATAGGAGAAGCACCAGCAGCAGTACGTATTATTGGGTCGAATAGTTGGTTCCTTTGCCGAACCATGCCATCTTGATGAAGGGTAGAAATACCCCCAGGAAGTTCAGAAGGCGTCTAATGCGTGTTCTCTGAAACCGATCTATTTAGAGCGGGGCTGGGCAGGATTGAATTCTCCGCAAGTTCGAAAAGAAGGCAAGTTAAAAGCTAGGATAAGTCAATTCCCTTTCGTATCGAAGAATATAAATCTAAAAAAGAGAGACTTTTAGCGCCTCTTTCGGGTTCCCCTTTACCGCTATCCCTCGGATGACATGAAGCACTAAGATAAGAAGAGGGTGCCTCGAAGACCTCCTCCTTAATTACGACTTGACTGTCTACCCGGCTAGGACGATGATGCTACTCCCCCCAGTGGGCTTACTGATATGCGGTTATCCATATAGCAAAGATGCCCTTTATGCACTCGTTTTACCGTATACTGGCACCTTTTAGCAGGGCCCTTTTACCTTAATAGCTGGTTTACCCTAATAGTGTCTTCCCAGGACAGCTTTCTCTCGACTTGCTTTTACGCTCAGTAGTTACTTTTCTTTCTACTATGTACTATTATTGATACTCTTCGTGATGGTATGGTCTGCAAATCGTTAGAGTACTACCATCTATAAACCACTCGCAAAAAGGTGGGATTCTCAAACTAGAATCTTCTTTCCCACTCTCTTTACTTTATTAGTAGAATGAATAACTGAATATCAAAGAAACCATGATGAATCAACCTAAGAGAATCTTGAATACAAGAACTAACATCTAAGCAATGAGAAGTCAATCGAAGATAGAGAGAAGTACAAGAGGAGCTGCTAACGAACGATTGGGATTGGCGGGATCCGTACCTGTACAAGGATAGGCCAAAGGAAGGGTAGACGCGGAAAATAGAATAGATCAATACGATAATCAAAAGTGTGATAAAAAAGTCTGGTGATGCTTTACTCTAACTAAGTTAGCCTTCTTCAAAGAATAGAAATGTATCCCACATGCATTCAAAAGCAGCTCAAAGATTGAACTTATTCTCATAAGAGAAGAAAAGTTCAATAAAAGAAAGAAAGCAAGAAGGTTCTATCTCTTATAGGATCTTCCCGGAACGCTAGCTAGATGCTTAGCCGTCTCTTGAATCGCGTTCG